>OX291548.1:0-2400000 GCA_946406115.1 Apoda limacodes
GTATGTTGGGAGTCGCCCAAGGGTCCATCCACAACACAATAAAACATAAAAACACTAAAGTTTGTCGAAGCTGGCCGAAGCTGCCCGTCAGCTCGACCCGAGCTGGCCCCGCTTCGCACAGCCTCACACAGCTTCGCGATTTACCGTCCCGCTGGTTTTTAAACTACGTTGGGAGTCGCCGCAAGGTCCATCCACAACGTAATCAAAAAGAAAAACACTAAAAAGTACTCACACGAAGCCGCTATGTGCCTCAGACAGGCTGGCGCCACAATGATGCAACTCCGCCTGGCCCCTCAGTGGGTGGCACTGCGGTGCTGAGATTTGCCTTACGGTCCCTCCACAGCACGGCGAACACACACGACACACTAAAAATATCGTCACACAAGAATTGGCGAAGCTGTCTCACAGCTCGGTCCCGCTTCGCACAGCTTTGCGCAGCTTCGTCACAGACGCGAAATTTAGCACTTTCAAAGGCAATGCGATGTTGAGAATCGCCTAACGGTCCCTCCCAAACAACACACGCACAACAAAGTCAACACTGGACGAGAATCCGGCGCTCAATCTGGCAAAAACGGCCACACAGCTCAGGGTGAGCGGTGCTAGCTTCGCCAGAGAGCGACACGGATCCTCTAAAGTCACTGTCTTCACTTCACGGGGCTTGGAATAGCCCGTAGGTCCATCCCAAACGTACGCACACACGGTTTTACAGGTTCAGTACGTTAGAAACACGGGAGCGAACGAAAAACGATCCGTTCGCTAGCGCGTTCCTCACAAGACTCCCAACCTAACCTAACCTAACCTAACCTAACCTAACCTAACCTAACCTAACCTAACCTAACCTAACCTAACCTAACCTAACCTAACCTAACCTAACCTAACCTTTTTTTTTTTTTTTTTTTTTTTTTTTTTTTTTTTTTTTTTTTTTTTCGTTGGAAATCCTCATGGATACCCATGCACCGCAAGGACAGTGCACAGGTTATGTCGGACTCGTACCGACTAAAACCAACGGTGTTCCTTCTCGCGCCTTTACGGCGGAGCCACGGGAACTCAAGAATGCATCCGCGACTCCACCAGCAGCGTTACCTTTGCTCTATTGGCAGCACAGCTCGGTTGTAAACCAAACAAGCGGTGCTGCCCTTCCACCCCTTTGAGATGCCGTGCCGGGAACACATGGCTCGGCATCTCCCCCCTCTGACCCCATCCCTCTCGTGGGTGAGCGGAAGGCTTCCAAGCGCCCTCCGCCCGGGGCCTCGGCTAAGGCGGCAGCTGGCGCGTGTGCGCCATCCGCCGGGACCTAGGCCGCGGTCTTCTTGTCCGGGGCGCAGCGGGATCCCTCTCCCGCTCGCGCTCCGCCTCCTCCTTCCGCCGCATGACAGCCTCAGCGAAAGCTGCGGCGGCCCTCCATACTCTCTCGCTGCGAACCATGCCCCTGACAAGGGCCGGCAGCGAGAGATCCGCCCCTGCGACGGCGACCAGGGTCGCGCGCTCCTCTGCCCAGGCCGGGCAAAGCTCCAAGGTGTGGCGCGCCGTGTCATCGGCGCAGCCACAGTGGTGGCACTCCGCCGTCTGCTCTCGCCCCGCCACCCGGTGGAGATACCTCCCGAAGCAACCGTGCCCCGAGAGGACCTGCGTCAGGCGGTAGGACAGGTGGCCATGTGAGCGTAGGCCACACCACTGCTCCAGGACAGGCCGGATAGCGTCGACGGTTGCCTGCCCGGCCGACGGCCGCACCAATGACTCGCGCCACTGCGCAAGCAGGCGCAAGCGCATCCGCTCGCGCCACCGCGTCCACTCCACCGCCTCCTCTTCACCCCGGGGCGACGCTCGGGCCTCAACGACGCGATTGTACGTCGCGGCGAGCAGCCGAGCGTCCAGCTCCCAGGGCATGCTGCCGGCAAGCACGCATGCCGCCTCAAAAGAGATCGTGCGATAGCCGCGCACGACCCGTACTGCCATCACGCGCTGCGGCCGCCGGAGGAGCGCCCGGTTGCGGGCGCAGAGCGCGTCCACCCACACGGGCGCCCCGTACAGCGCCATAGAGCGCACGACCCCGGCGTATAAGCGCCGGCAGGTCGTGCCAGGCCCGTCGTCGTTGCGCAGCAGGCGGCTAAGTGCGCCTGCCGCGCTCATCAGTCGCGGCACCAGCCGCTCAAAGTGTGGCCGAAAAGTGAGGCGGGGGTCAAGAACGATGCCGAGATAGCGCATCGCCGATCCGACCTCTACCGCCTCACCTCCGACGACGACCACCGCACCGGCCGGCGGACCACGCCGCGGGCCGTGGAAGCATATAGCCTCCGTCTTCCGCAGCGCGACCTCCAGCCCAAGTCGGCGAATGCGCCGCACGACGTGTGCCGCCCCAGCGGCAGCCAGGGCGGCCGCCTCCTCGAAGTTACGGCCACGTGCCGTGACAAGTGTGTCGTCGGCGTAACACGTGACGCCGACGCCACGCAGCAGCGCGCCCCGCAACACCCAATCGTAACCGATGTTCCACAGGAGGGGCCCGAGAACAGAGCCCTGTGGAACACCGCGCGTCATAGGCCGGACGGCCCACTCTTCCCGCGTCGGATACCTGACCTCTCGGTCCGAGAGGTAGGCCTCGACGACGCGGCACAGGTACGGCGGAAAGCCGTGGTACTGGAGCGCCTCCACGATACACGCCCAGGGGAGCGTATTGAAGGCGTTGGCGATGTCTAGGGACACCGCCAACACGACCTCACCCCGGGCAACTGCGCTCTCAGCTAGCGCCTTGACTCGCCTCACCGCATCAATGGTTGACCGGGCCCGGCGGAAGCCGAACTGGGCCTCGGAAAGGCCGGGGCCAACGGTGTCAAGGTGGCGCGTGAGGCGGTCCGCCACAACGCGCTCCAGCAACTTGCCCGCCTCGTCCAGCAAGACGAGCGGGCGATAGGCCGACGGCTCATCAGCGGGCCGCCCTTCCTTCCGCAGAAGGACCAGCCGGCCAGCCTTCCACCGCCGCGGGAAAACACCTCGACTGAGGCAGGCACTCAGCAACCGTCGGAACCACTCGCCCAAGACCTCAAGGGTGAGGCCGAGCGCACGGCCATGGACCCCGTCAAGGCCAGGCGCCTTGTTGCGGCCACGCATGCGCGCTACCACCCGCTCGAGCTCGGACTCTGTGACCTCGATCACATCGACCGCGGCAGCGGCGGCGGCAGCGGCGGCGGCGGGCGGGCGCATCGGCGGTGGCCGCACTTCGTCCGCCGCAGGAAAAAGGGCGGTCACTACACGCTCTACTAGCGCCGGCTGCATCGTCCGCGTGAGGGGCGGCGCGTATGGTCGGAGCTTATTCCGGACCATACGATAAGGGCGCCCCCACGGGTCCCGATCGAGCGACGCCAGTAGCTCGTCCCTAGCGGCAGACTTGGCCCGGCAAATGGCCGTTGACAGGTCCGCGACACGCTCCCTGTATGCGGCGTATAGCGTGTCCTCCTCTCCCGGGTCACGGGCACGGCGCCGCCGGCGGCAGCGGGCAAAGGCGCGACGCGCCGCGACACAGTCAGCGCGCAACCGTGCCACATCCTCCGTCCACCAGTGCACGCGGCGCAAAGGCGCACGCGTACCGAGCCGCGGCATCGCGGCATCGCAAATGCGGGCCACCGCTTCGCCCAGGCGATCGGCCTCGGCGGCCGGGTCGTGTCCGATGGGACCCGGGAGCCAGGACTCGACCAAAGCCGCCTCCTCGAGCCGGTCGCGATCCAATCGCTTTAACGACCATCGCGGGGGATCCCCGTGCAACCGTGACCATGCGTCGGCTGGGGCATCGGGGAGGGCGGAGACGTCAAACCGTACGTAACGATGGTCCGACAACGTCTCGACACCCTCCATTACCCTCCAGCCAGACACGCGGCGGGCGAGGGCGGCGGTCGCAAAGGTAACGTCCACGACAGAGCCACCCTCTCGCCTCACACACGTGTGTACTGCCCCGGTATTGCACACAGACAGACCTCCCGCGACGGCCCACTCCAACAATGACTCGCCCCTCGCACTTGCGACCGGCGAACCCCATGCCGGAGACTTTGCGTTAAAGTCCCCAGCCACAATGACATTTCCAACGCCACTTAGTTCAATGGCCGCCCCGAGGTCCTCCAGGTAGGACTCGAACTCGTGGAGCGGCCGGTTGGGTGAGAAATAACATGCCACCACCAGGTACTCGCCCTCCAGCTCTGCTGCCACCCAGCCATGGCCGGCTGACGTCCGTGCCAGGCCCTTCGCAAAGATAGTCGCTGTGCCGTCCAAGTCGCCAGCCCACTGGCCGGTCGGCGGCACCCAGTACGGTTCCGCTACTATGGCGACGTCCACTCCGTATTCAGCTACGCTCTGAACCAGTAGGTCCTGAGCTCTGGCACAGCAGTTAAGGTTTGCCTGGAGAAGCCTGGCCATCACTCAGCCTGCATACTGTCCTCCTCGGCCCCGGACGGGGTCGGCTGGGCTGGCCGCGGCCCGGCCCCAGCAGTGTTGGGGCCGCCGCTAGCTGGCGTCTTTTTGAGAGGGGCGGGGCAAAGGCTCGATCCGCCCCTGTGCTCCGCGGGTCTGCCGGCCGCCGCGCACACGGTGCAGCGCGGCTTGGCAAAACACGTGTTCGATTTATGGCCCGTCTCACCACAGCGGTAGCATTCGCTGCTGCGGTTCGTCTCTGAAGAACAGAGCACGGCGGTGTGGCCCGGCTCCAGGCACCGGTAGCAGCGCAGTGGGCGCGCAGCGAGCGGCTCAATACGCACAGGCGACCAACCCACAAGCAAGCGCCCGAGCGACGACAACTTCCTGGCAGCGAAGAGTGGGCAGCGTATCCACACTGTACCGCTGCGTGTCGGTCCGACCGTAACTGACTCCTGCGTACACTCGCCAGCTGTGGCCACGGCGGCGATAACCTCGTCGCTGGTTACCGATTCTTCTACGCCGTAGAGGCGTAACTCCGCCGTCTTAACGGGGCGGGTGACAGACACCCGCTCAGAGCCAAGGGCCTCCCTTAGCTTGGCTGCGAGCGAGTCTGCCTTGTCGCCGCTTGTACCACCGGGCACCTCTATAATTCGCGCACCCGTTGCGCCGACGCGGAACCGTAGCTCTGGTATTCCGAGTGTTGCCAGGTCAACACTGCGCCTCGCTGCTCGTATGACATCGGCATATGTATCTCCGCTCGCTGCGGCTGCGGGCTGCAACGTTAAAGCCACGGCCGTGGAGCGTGGCATCCTTGGCACACGGACGGCCGAGCGTGCGGCTGGCGCTCGTCCGCGCCGGCCCGCAGATCGTGACCGTGATTGCCGTCGCGTAAGATTATTGTCGGCCCTCCTGGGCGCGACAGTTTGCCAGCCGTCGTCTTGAGTGACGTGTGCCTGCTCCGCATCCGGCGCACGAATCGCCGCAAGTGTTCGTCTTCTCCTGCGTCCACGCCTTGTCGGCCCAGCACTAGGGGCCGGGGCTAACAGTGGCCTCTGTGGGGCAATAGGCTCAGTGCGCAAGGCAGCACGCGGCGCGGCGCGCGGCGGCAGTGGCGCAGCGCGCTGTGGCACCGGTGGCGCGCTTGTAATCGCTGACACAGATGCAGGAGCGGCAGCGCGCGGTGGCGCAGCACGCACGATGCTGGATGGGGCGGCGGCAGGGACCGCGGCGCGCGTTCGGCTGGGAGTGCGGGCGCTCGACACGTCGCGCACTCGCGCGCTCGTAGCGCCGCTCTGGCCACGGCCACGGCCGCGCAGAGGCGCCGATACTGGTACGGCGCGGGCGGTGGAGGCGGCCGTGGCGGAGGCATATGTCACGCGGCGGGCAACACTAGCCGCCGTCGGCCTGTCCGCAACAACAGACCGGGTGCGGGGCGCGGGTAAACAGCGCGCCTCCAAAGCGCCGAAACGCTCACTCACTGCGGCAAGGACGGAGCGGCTAACCTCCTCCGTTATTGCGCGGCTGAGTGCCTGCACATCCACTGCAGCCGGTGAGGTGGCAGGAGGATTGGGAGGGGGGCGCGAGGCCTCCTGCCTCAGCGCCCTTAGCTCTGCCACCAGCTCTGCCGTTTGCTCACGTAGGCGAACGTTATCTTCCTTCAGCTTCCTTACTTCTGTCTTCATTAGACGAGCCTCTTCGGAGGCCGTCAGTTCGCCAAGTCTGACCACAGCCTCTGTAATCCCCGCTGTGGCCTTTTTTAGGCCACCGACGAGTTCACCTTTAAGGTTTTTTGATTTTCGTCCTACTTCGTTGATATATGTGACGCAGCGCGTCACCTCCTTCATTAGCTGAGCCGCCGAAAGCTCACCGGTCGATTCGCTGTCGTCGGTGGTACGTCCCGACGACAGACGCGGCGTCGTGCGCCGGAGCTCCTCCGTGGAGGCTGCAAGCTCCTCCTCTGCTCGCAGCCTCAGCTCCTCCCGCTTCGCCGCATTCAGGTCCTCCTTGGCCTTTGCTAGGCCGACGTATTCGCCGGTCGTCGGTGGCCTGCCCCGCTCGCGCGTATTTGTGGGTGGGCATTTCCTGACGGAACCCACTTTCCGCTCCTCCTCCGAGCTGTCGCTCAACGCCTCTAGGGGGCGCTTTTCCGCCACCTTGCGGAACGCACTTCCTGACGGTACCTCCATGGTTGTAGTTTTATTCTTACTGCTCATGTTTTAAAACAAAAACCGTAAATACTCGTATTTTACAAATATAAATACAATTAACACACAAAATATAAGTTATTTAGTCAACACACACTAATAAAGTATGTTGGGAGTCGCCCAAGGGTCCATCCACAACACAATAAAACATAAAAACACTAAAGTTTGTCGAAGCTGGCCGAAGCTGCCCGTCAGCTCGACCCGAGCTGGCCCCGCTTCGCACAGCTTCACACAGCTTCGCGATTTACCGTCCCGCTGGTTTTTAAACCACGTTGGGAGTCGCCGCAAGGTCCATCCACAACGTAATCAAAAAGAAAAACACTGAAAAGTACTCACACGAAGCCGCTATGTGCCTGAGACAGGCTGGCGCCACAATGATGCAACTCCGCCTGGCCCCTCAGTGGGTGGCACTGCGGTGCTGAGATTTGCCTTACGGTCCCTCCACAGCACGGCGAACACACACTACACACTAAAAATATCGTCACACAAGAATTGGCGAAGCTGTCTCACAGCTCGGTCCCGCTTCGCACAGCTTTGCGCAGCTTCGTCACAGACGCGAAATTTAGCACTTTCAAAGGCAATGCGATGTTGAGAATCGCCTAACGGTCCCTCCCAAACAACACACGCACAAAAAAGTCAACACTAGACGAGAATCCGGCGCTCAATCTGGCAAAAACGGCCACACAGCTCAGGGTGAGCGGTGCTAGCTTCGCCAGAGAGCGACACGGATCCTCTAAAGTCACTGTCTTCACTTCACGGGGCTTGGAATAGCCCGTAGGTCCATCCCAAACGTACGCACACACGGTTTTACAGGTTCAGTACGTTAGAAACACGGGAGCGAACGAAAAACGATCCGTTCGCTAGCGCGTTCCTCACAAGACTAACCTAACCTAACCTAACCTAACCTAACCTAACCTAACCTAACCTAACCTAACCTAACCTAACCTAACCTAACCTAACCTAACCTAACCTAACCTTTTTTTTTTTTTTTTTTTTTTTTTTTTTTTTTTTTTTTTTTTTTTTCGTTGGAAATCCTCATGGATACCCATGCACCGCAAGGACAGTGCACAGGTTATGTCGGACTCGTACCGACTAAAACCAACGGTGTTCCTTCTCGCGCCTTTACGGCGGAGCCACGGGAACTCAAGAATGCATCCGCGACTCCACCAGCAGCGTTACCTTTGCTCTATTGGCAGCACAGCTCGGTTGTAAACCAAACAAGCGGTGCTGCCCTTCCACCCCTTTGAGATGCCGTGCCGGGAACACATGGCTCGGCATCTCCCCCCTCTGACCCCATCCCTCTCGTGGGTGAGCGGAAGGCTTCCAAGCGCCCTCCGCCCGGGGCCTCGGCTAAGGCGGCAGCTGGCGCGTGTGCGCCATCCGCCGGGACCTAGGCCGCGGTCTTCTTGTCCGGGGCGCAGCGGGATCCCTCTCCCGCTCGCGCTCCGCCTCCTCCTTCCGCCGCATGACAGCCTCAGCGAAAGCTGCGGCGGCCCTCCATACTCTCTCGCTGCGAACCATGCCCCTGACAAGGGCCGGCAGCGAGAGATCCGCCCCTGCGACGGCGACCAGGGTCGCGCGCTCCTCTGCCCAGGCCGGGCAAAGCTCCAAGGTGTGACGCGCCGTGTCATCGGCGCAGCCACAGTGGTGGCACTCAGCCGTCTGCTCTCGCCCCGCCACCCGGTGGAGATACCTCCCGAAGCAACCGTGCCCCGAGAGGACCTGCGTCAGGCGGTAGGACAGGTGGCCATGTGAGCGTAGGCCACACCACTGCTCCAGGACAGGCCGGATAGCGTCGACGGTTGCCTGCCCGGCCGACGGCCGCACCAATGACTCGCGCCACTGCGCAAGTAGGCGCAAGCGCACCCGCTCGCGCCACCGCGTCCACTCCACCGCCTCCTCTTCACCCCGGGGCGACGCTCGGGCCTCAACGACGCGATTGTACGTCGCGGCGAGCAGCCGAGCGTCCAGCTCCCAGGGCATGCTGCCGGCAAGCACGCATGCCGCCTCAAAAGAGATCGTGCGATAGCCGCGCACGACCCGTACTGCCATCACGCGCTGCGGCCGCCGGAGGAGCGCCCGGTTGCGGGCGCAGAGCGCGTCCACCCACACGGGCGCCCCGTACAGCGCCATGGAGCGCACGACCCCGGCGTATAAGCGCCGACAGGTAGTGCCAGGCCCGTCGTCGTTGCGCAGCAGGCGGCTAAGTGCGCCTGCCGCGCTCATCAGTCGCGGCACCAGCCGCTCAAAGTGCGGCCGAAACGTGAGGCGGGGGTCAAGAACGATGCCAAGGTAGCGCATCGCCGATCCGACCTCTACCGCCTCACCTCCGACGACGACCACCGCACCGGCCGGCGGACCGCGCCGCGGGCCGTGGAAGCATATAGCCTCTGTCTTCCGCAGCGCGACCTCCAGCCCAAGTCGGCGGATGCGCCGCACGACGTGTGCCGCCCCAGCGGCAGCCAGGGCAACCTAACCTTTTTTTTTTTTTTTTTTTTTTTTCGTTGGAAATCCTCATGGATACCCATGCACCGCAAGGACGGTGCACAGGTTATGTCGGACTCGTACCGACTAAAACCAACGGTGTTCCTTCTCGCGCCTTTACGGCGGAGCCACGGGAACTCAAGAATGCATCCGCGACTCCACCAGCAGCGTTACCTTTGCTCTATTGGCAGCACAGCTCGGTTGTAAACCAAACAAGCGGTGCTGCCCTTCCACCCCTTTGAGATGCCGTGCCGGGAACACATGGCTCGGCATCTCCCCCCTCTGACCCCATCCCTCTCGTGGGTGAGCGGAAGGCTTCCAAGCGCCCTCCGCCCGGGGCCTCGGCTAAGGCGGCAGCTGGCGCGTGTGCGCCATCCGCCGGGACCTAGGCCGCGGTCTTCTTGTTCGGGGCGCAGCGGGATCCCTCTCCCGCTCGCGCTCCGCCTCCTCCTTCCGCCGCATGACAGCCTCAGCGAAAGCTGCGGCGGCCCTCCATACTCTCTCGCTGCGAACCATGCCCCTGACAAGGGCCGGCAGCGAGAGATCCGCCCCTGCGACGGCGACCAGGGTCGCGCGCTCCTCTGCCCAGGCCGGGCAAAGCTCCAAGGTGTGACGCGCCGTGTCATCGGCGCAGCCACAGTGGTGGCACTCAGCCGTCTGCTCTCGCCCCGCCACCCGGTGGAGATACCTCCCGAAACAACCGTGCCCCGAGAGGATCTGCGTCAGGCGGTAGGACAGGTGGCCGTGTGAGCGTAGGCCACACCACTGCTCCAGGACAGGCCGGATAGCGTCGACGGTTGCCTGCCCGGCCGACGGCCGCGCCAATGACTCGCGCCACTGCGCAAGTAGGCGCAAGCGCACCCGCTCGCGCCACCGCGTCCACTCCACCGCCTCCTCTTCACCCCGGGGCGACGCCCGGGCCTCAGCAACACGGTCATACACCGCGGCGAGAAGCCGAGCGTCAAGCTCCCAAGGCACGCTGGCCGCCAGCGAGCAGGCCGCCTCGAACGAGATCGTGCGATAGCCGCGCACGACCCGTATCGCCATCACACGCTGCGGCCGCCGGAGGAGCGCCCGGTTGCGGGCGCAGAGCGCGTCCACCCACACAGGCGCCCCGTACAGCGCCATAGAGCGCACGACCCCGGCGTATAAGCGCCGGCAGGTCGTGCCAGGCCCGTCGTCGTTGCGCAGCAGGCGGCTAAGTGCGCCTGCCGCGCTCATCAGTCGCGGCATCAGCCGCTCAAAGTGCGGCCGAAACGTGAGGCGGGGGTCAAGAACGATGCCGAGATAGCGCATCGCCGATCCGACCTCTACCGCCTCACCTCCGACGACGACCACCGCACCGGCCGGCGGACCACGCCGCGGGCCGTGGAAGCATATAGCCTCCGTCTTCCGCAGCGCGACCTCCAGCCCAAGTCGGCGGATGCGCCGCACGACGTGTGCCGCCCCAGCGGCAGCCAGGGCGGCCGCCTCCTCGAAGTTACGGCCACGTGCCGTGACAAGTGTGTCGTCGGCGTAACACGTGACGCCGACGCCACGCAGCAGCGCGCCCCGCAACACCCAATCGTAACCGATGTTCCACAGGAGGGGCCCAAGAACAGAGCCCTGTGGAACACCGCGCGTCATAGGCCGGACGGCCCACTCTTCCCGCGTCGGATACCTGACCTCTCGGTCCGAGAGGTAGGCCTCGACGACGCGGCACAGGTACGGCGGAAAGCCGTGGTACTGGAGCGCCTCCACGATACACGCCCAGGGGAGCGTATTGAAGGCGTTGGCAATGTCTAGGGACACCGCCAACACGACCTCACCCCGGGCAACTGCGCTCTCAGCTAGCGCCTTGACTCGCCTCACCGCATCAATGGTTGACCGGGCCCGGCGGAAGCCGAACTGGGCCTCGGAAAGGCCGGGGCCAACGGTGTCAAGGTGGCGCGTGAGGCGGTCCGCCACAACGCGCTCCAGCAACTTGCCCGCCTCGTCCAGCAAGACGAGCGGGCGATAGGCCGACGGCTCATCAGCGGGCCGCCCTTCCTTCCGCAGAAGGACCAGCCGGCCAGCCTTCCACCGCCGCGGGAAAACACCTCGACTGAGGCAGGCACTCAGCAACCGCCGGAACCACTCGCCCAAGACCTCAAGGGTGAGGCCGAGCGCACGGCCATGGACCCCGTCAAGGCCAGGTGCCTTGTTGCGGCCACGCATGCGCGCTACCACCCGCTCGAGCTCGGACTCTGTGACCTCGATCACATCGACCGCGGCAGCGGCGGCGGCGGGCGGGCGCATCGGCGGTGGCCGCACTTCGTCCGCCGCAGGAAAAAGGGCGGTCACTACACGCTCTACCAGCGCCGGCTGCATCGTCCGCGTGAGGGGCGGCGCGTATGGTCGGAGCTTATTCCGGACCATACGATAAGGGCGCCCCCACGGGTCCCGATCGAGCGACGCCAGCAGCTCGTCCCTAGCGGCAGACTTGGCCCGGCAAATGGCCGTTGACAGGTCCGCGACACGCTCCCTGTATGCGGCGTAAAGCGTGTCCTCCTCTCCCGGGTCACGGGCACGGCGCCGCCGGCGGCAGCGGGCAAAGGCGCGACGCGCCGCGACACAGTCAGCGCGCAACCGTGCCACATCCTCCGTCCACCAGTGCACGCGGCGCAAAGGCGCACGCGTACCGAGCCGCGGCATCGCGGCATCGCAAATGCGGGCCACCGCTTCGCCCAGGCGATCGGCCTCGGCGGCCGGGTCGTGTCCGATGGGACCCGGGAGCCAGGACTCGACCAAAGCCGCCTCCTCGAGCCGGTCGCGATCCAATCGCTTTAACGACCATCGCGGGGGATCCCCGTGCAACCGTGACCATGCGTCGGCTGGGGCATCGGGGAGGGCGGAGACGTCAAACCGTACGTAACGATGGTCCGACAACGTCTCGACGCCCTCCATTACCCTCCAGCCAGACACGCGGCGGGCGAGGGCGGCGGTCGCGAAAGTAACGTCCACGACAGAGCCACCCTCTCGCCTCACACACGTGTGTACTGCCCCGGTGTTGCACACAGACAGACCTCCCGCGACGGCCCACTCCAACAATGACTCGCCCCTCGCACTTGCGACCGGCGAACCCCATGCCGGAGACTTTGCGTTAAAGTCACCAGCCACAAGGACATGTCCAGCGCCGCTTAACTCGATGGCCGCCCCGAGGTCCTCCAGGTAGGAGTCAAACTCGTGGAGCGGCCGGTTGGGCGAGAAATAACACGCCACTACAAGGCCACCAAACGACATGTCCTCCACTTCAGCTGCCACCCAGCCATGGCCAGCTGATGTCCGAGCCGGGCCCTTCGTGTATACAGCCACTGTGCCGTCTAGGTCACCAGCCCACTGGGCGGTCGGCGGCACCCAGTACGGTTCCGCTACTATGGCGACGTCCACTCCGTATTCAGCTACGCTCTGAACCAGTAGGTCCTGAGCTCTGGCACAGCAGTTAAGGTTTGCCTGGAGAAGCCTGGCCATCACTCAGCCTGCATACTGTCCTCCTCGGCCCCGGACGGGGTCGGCTGGGCTGGCCGCGGCCCGGCCCCAGCAGTGTTGGGGCCGCCGCTAGCTGGCGTCTTTTTGAGAGGGGCGGGGCAAAGGCTCGATCCGCCCCTGTGCTCCGCGGGTCTGCCGGCCGCCGCGCACACGGTGCAGCGCGGCTTGGCAAAACACGTGTTCGATTTATGGCCCGTCTCACCACAGCGGTAGCATTCGCTGCTGCGGTTCGTCTCTGAAGAACAGAGCACGGCGGTGTGGCCCGGCTCCAGGCACCGGTAGCAGCGCAGTGGGCGCGCAGCGAGCGGCTCAATACGCACAGGCGACCAACCCACAAGCAAGCGCCCGAGCGACGACAACTTCCTGGCAGCGAAGAGTGGGCAGCGTATCCACACTGTACCGCCGCGTGTCGGTCCGACCGTAACTGACTCCTGCGTACACTCGCCAGCTGTGGCCACGGCGGCGATAACCTCGTCGCTGGTTACCGATTCTTCTACGCCGTAGAGGCGTAACTCCGCCGTCTTAACGGGGCGGGTGACAGACACCCGCTCAGAGCCAAGGGCCTCCCTTAGCCTGGCTGCGAGCGAGTCTGCCTTGTCGCCGCTTGTACCACCGGGCACCTCTATAATTCGCGCACCCGTTGCGCCGACGCGGAACCGTAGCTCTGGTATTCCGAGTGTTGCCAGGTCAACACTGCGCCTCGCTGCTCGTATGACATCGGCATATGTATCTCCGCTCGCTGCGGCTGCGGGCTGCAACGTTAAAGCCACGGCCGTGGAGCGTGGCATCCTTGGCACACGGACGGCCGAGCGTGCGGCTGGCGCTCGTCCGCGCCGGCCCGCAGATCGTGACCGTGATTGCCGTCGCGTAAGATTATTGTCGGCCCTCCTGGGCGCGACAGTTTGCCAGCCGTCGTCTTGAGTGACGTGTGCCTGCTCCGCATCCGGCGCACGAATCGCCGCAAGTGTTCGTCTTCTCCTGCGTCCACGCCTTGTCGGCCCAGCACTAGGGGCCGGGGCTAACAGTGGCCTCTGTGGGGCAATAGGCTCAGTGCGCAAGGCAGCACGCGGCGCGGCGCGCGGCGGCAGTGGCGCAGCGCGCTGTGGCACCGGTGGCGCGCTTGTAATCGCTGACACAGATGCAGGAGCGGCAGCGCGCGGTGGCGCAGCACGCACGATGCTGGATGGGGCGGCGGCAGGGACCGCGGCGCGCGTTCGGCTGGGAGTGCGGGCGCTCGACACGTCGCGCACTCGCGCGCTCGTAGCGCCGCTCTGGCCACGGCCACGGCCGCGCAGAGGCGCCGATACTGGTACGGCGCGGGCGGTGGAGGCGGCCGTGGCGGAGGCATATGTCACGCGGCGGGCAACACTAGCCGCCGTCGGCCTGTCCGCAACAACAGACCGGGTGCGGGGCGCGGGTAAACAGCGCGCCTCCAAAGCGCCGAAACGCTCACTCACTGCGGCAAGGACGGAGCGGCTAACCTCCTCCGTTATTGCGCGGCTGAGTGCCTGCACATCCACTGCAGCCGGTGAGGTGGCAGGAGGATTGGGAGGGGGGCGCGAGGCCTCCTGCCTCAGCGCCCTTAGCTCTGCCACCAGCTCTGCCGTTTGCTCACGTAGGCGAACGTTATCTTCCTTCAGCTTTCTTACTTCTGTCTTCATTAGACGAGCCTCTTCGGAGGCCGTCAGTTCGCCAAGTCTGACCACAGCCTCTGTAATCCCCGCTGTGGCCTTTTTTAGGCCACCGACGAGTTCACCTTTAAGGTTTTTTGATTTTCGTCCTACTTCGTTGATATATGTGACGCAGCGCGTCACCTCCTTCATGAGCTGAGCCGCCGAAAGCTCACCGGTCGATTCGCTGTCGTCGGTGGTACGTCCCGACGACAGACGCGGCGTCGTGCGCCGGAGCTCCTCCGTGGAGGCTGCAAGCTCCTCCTCTGCTCGCAGCCTCAGCTCCTCCCGCTTCGCCGCATTCAGGTCCTCCTTGGCCTTTGCTAGGCCGACGTATTCGCCGGTCGTCGGTGGCCTGCCCCGCTCGCGCGTATTTGTGGGTGGGCATTTCCTGACGGAACCCACTTTCCGCTCCTCCTCCGAGCTGTCGCTCAACGCCTCTAGGGGGCGCTTTTCCGCCACCTTGCGGAACGCACTTCCTGACGGTACCTCCATGGTTGTAGTTTTATTCTTACTGCTCATGTTTTAAAACAAAAACCGTAAATACTCGTATTTTACAAATATAAATACAATTAACACACAAAATATAAGTTATTTAGTCAACACACACTAATAAAGTATGTTGGGAGTCGCCCAAGGGTCCATCCACAACACAATAAAACATAAAAACACTAAAGTTTGTCGAAGCTGGCCGAAGCTGCCCGTCAGCTCGACCCGAGCTGGCCCCGCTTCGCACAGCTTCACACAGCTTCGCGATTTACCGTCCCGCTGGTTTTTAAACCACGTTGGGAGTCGCCGCAAGGTCCATCCACAACGTAATCAAAAAGAAAAACACTGAAAAGTACTCACACGAAGCCGCTATGTGCCTCAGACAGGCTGGCGCCACAAGGACTCGACCAAAGCCGCCTCCTCGAGCCGGTCGCGATCCAATCGCTTTAACGACCATCGCGGGGGATCCCCGTGCAACCGTGACCATGCGTCGGCTGGGGCATCGGGGAGGGCGGAGACGTCAAACCGTACGTAACGATGGTCCGACAACGTCTCGACGCCCTCCATTACCCTCCAGCCAGACACGCGGCGGGCGAGGGCGGCGGTCGCGAAAGTAACGTCCACGACAGAGCCACCCTCTCGCCTCACACACGTGTGTACTGCCCCGGTGTTGCACACAGACAGACCTCCCGCGACGGCCCACTCCAACAATGACTCGCCCCTCGCACTTGCGACCGGCGAACCCCATGCCGGAGACTTTGCGTTAAAGTCACCAGCCACAAGGACATGTCCAGCGCCGCTTAACTCGATGGCCGCCCCGAGGTCCTCCAGGTAGGAGTCAAACTCGTGGAGCGGCCGGTTGGGCGAGAAATAACACGCCACCACAAGGCCACCAAACGACATGTCCTCCACAGCCACCCAGCCATGGCCAGCTGATGTCCGAGCCGGGCCCTTCGTGTATACAGCCACTGTGCCGTCTAGGTCACCAGCCCACTGGGCGGTCGGCGGCACCCAGTACGGTTCCGCTACTATGGCGACGTCCACTCCGTATTCAGCTACGCTCTGAACCAGTAGGTCCTGAGCTCTGGCACAGCAGTTAAGGTTTGCCTGGAGAAGCCTGGCCATCACTCAGCCTGCATACTGTCCTCCTCGGCCCCGGACGGGGTCGGCTGGGCTGGCCGCGGCCCGGCCCCAGCAGTGTTGGGGCCGCCGCTAGCTGGCTTCTTTTTGAGAGGGGCGGGGCAAAGGCTCGATCCGCCCCTGTGCTCCGCGGGTCTGCCGGCCGCCGCGCACACGGTGCAGCGCGGCTTGGCAAAACACGTATTCGATTTATGGCCCGTCTCACCACAGCGGTAGCATTCGCTGCTGCGGTTCGTCTCTGAAGAACAGAGCACGGCGGTGTGGCCCGGCTCCAGGCACCGGTAGCAGCGCAGTGGGCGCGCAGCGAGCGGCTCAATACGCACAGGCGACCAACCCACAAGCAAGCGCCCGAGCGACGACAACTTCCTGGCAGCAAAGAGTGGGCAGCGTATCCACGCTGTACCGCTGCGTGTCGGTCCGACCGTAACCGACTCCTGCGTACACTCGCCAGCTGTGGCCACGGCGGCGATCACCTCGTCGCTGGTTACCGACTCTTCTACGCCGTAGAGGCGTAACTCCGCCGTCTTAACGGGGCGGGTGACAGACACCCGCTCAGAGCCAAGGGCCTCCCTTAGCTTGGCTGCGAGCGAGTCTGCCTTGTCGCCGCTTGTACCACCCGGCACCTCTATGATACGCGCACCCGTTGCGCCGACGCGGAACCGTAGCTCCGGTATTCCCAGTGTTGCCAGGTCAACACTGCGCCTCGCTGCCCGTATGACATCGGCATAGGTATCTCCGCTCGCAACGGCTGCGGGCTGCAATGTTAAAGCCACGGCCGTGGAGCGTGGCATCCGTGGCACACGGACGGCCGAGCGTGCGGCCGGCGCTCGTCCGCGCCGACCCGCGGATCGTGAACGCGATTGCCGTCGCGTGAGATTAGTTTCGGCCCTCCTGGGCGCGACAGTTTGCCAGCCGTCGTCTTGAGTGGCAGTGACGGTGACGTGTGCCTGCTCCGCATCCGGCGCCCGAATCGCCGCAAGTGTTGGCCTCCTCCTGCGTCCACGCCTTGTCGGCCTAGCACTAGAGGCCGGGGCTAACAGTGGCCTCGGTGGGGCAATCGTCTCCTTTATTATTATTTGTGGCGCATCGGCAACGCCTACACGCACAGCGCGCAAGGCAGCACGCGGCGCGGCGCGCGGCGGCAGTGGCGCAGCGCGCGGTGGCACCAGTGGCGCGCTTGTAATCGCTGACACGTATGCAGGAGCGGCAGCGCGCGGTGGCGCAGCACGCACGATACTGGGTGGGGCGGCGGCAGGGACCGCGACGCGCGCGCGGCTGGCACTGCGGGCGCGCGTTCGGCTGGCAGTGCGGGCGGTCGACACGTCGCGCGCGGGGGCCAATGTACTTGCTACAGTGCGTCGGCCGCGCACCAGGGCAGCATTGGTGCGGCCGGCCGAGCTCGCCGTGGCATCGGCGTACGTGACAGAGCGGGCCACGCTGGCAGCTGTCGGTCTATCGACGGCTAGTGCAGGCCGGGCGCGGGGCGCTGTGGAAAGGCGCTCTTCTAAGGCACCGAGGCGCTCGCCCATCGCGGCCAACACAGAGCGGCGTACCTCCTCAGTAATTGTGCGGCTAAGATCCTGCACATCCAAAGCGGGAGATGAGGTGGGTGGGACAGGTCGCGTGGCCTCCATCCTCAGTGCCTTTATCTCCGCAATGAGCTCGCCGGTTTGCTCGCGTAGGCGAGCGTTGTCCTCCTGGACTTTGCGGAGCTCCGCCTTCATGCGACGGGTCTCCTCAGAGGCCGTCATTTCGCCGAGTCTTGCCACGGCCTCGGCGATTCCCGCGGTGGCTTTTTTCATGCCACCGACTAGCTCCCCTTTTAAGTTCTTAGACTTTCGTCCCACCTCATTAATGTATGTGACACATCGTGTCACCTCCTCCATAAGTTGCGCTGCCGAGAGATCCTCAGTTGACTCGCCGTGGGTCGTATGCGCCAATGATCGCGGCGTCTTGCGCCGGAGCTCCTCCGTGGAGGCTGCAAGCTCCTCCTCTGCTCGCAGCCTCAGCTCCTCCCGCTTCGCCGCATTCAGGTCCTCCTTGGCCTTTGCTAGGCCGACGTATTCGCCGGTCGTCGGTGGCCTGCCCCGCTCGCGCGTATTTGTGGGTGGGCATTTTCTAACGGAACCCACTTTCCGTTCCTCCTCAGAGCTGTCGCTCAACGCCTCTAGGGGGCGCTTTTCCGCCACCTTGCGGAACGCACTCCCTGAAGGTACCTCCATGGAAGTAGTTTTAGTCTTACTACTCATGTTTTAAAAACAAAAAACCCGAAAATACTCGTATTGTACAAATATACATACAATTTACACACAAAATATAAATTGTTCAAACACACACACTAACAAAGTATGTTGGGAGTCGCCCAAGGGTCCATCCACAACACAATAAAAACACAAAACACTAAAGTTTGTCGAAGCTGGCCGAAGCTGTCCGTCAGCTCGACCCGAGCTGGCCCCGCTTCACACAGCTTCACACAGCTTCGCGATTTACCGTCCCGCTGGTTTTTAAACCACGTTGGGAGTCGCCGCAAGGTCCATCCACAACGTAATCAAAAAGAAAAACACAGAAAAGTACTCACACGAAGCCGCTATAAGCCTCAGACAGGCTGGCGCCAAGATGATGCAACTCGGCCTGGCCCCTCAGTGGGTGGCACTGCGGTGCTGAGATTTGCCTTACGGTCCCTCCACAGCACGGCGAACACACACTACACTATAAAAATGTCCTCACACTAAATTTGGCGAAGCTGTCTCACAGCTCGGTCCCGCTTCGCACAGCTTTGCGCAGCTTCGACACAGGCACCAAATTTGACACTTTGAAAGGTGATGCGATGCTGAGAATCGCCTAACGGTCCCTCCCAAACAACACACGCACAACAAAGTCAACACTGGACGAGAATCCGGCGCTCAATCTGGCAAAAACGGCCACACAGCTCAGGGTGAGCGGGGCTAGCTTCGTCAGAGAGCGACACGGATTCTCTAAAGTCACTGTCTTCACTTCACGGGGCTTGGAATAGCCCGTAGGTCCATCCCAAACGTACGCACACACGGTTTTACAGGTTCAGTACATTAATAACACAGGAGCGAACGAAAAACGATCCGTTCGCTAGCGCGTTCCTCACAAGACTAACCTTTTTTTTTTTTTTTTTTTTTTTTTTTTTTTTTTTTTTTTTTTTTTTTTTTTTTCGTTGGAAATCCTCATGGATACCCATGCACCGCAAGGACAGTGCACAGGTTATGTCGGACTCGTACCGACTAGCGTGATTTGAACCATAGGCTCGCTGGATTAAGTCGCAGCGCCTACCTGCACTACCACTACACCACAGGGCAGATCACAAGACTAACCTAACCTAACCTAACCTAACCTAACCTAACCTAACCTAACCTAACCTAACCTAACCTAACCTAACCTAACCTAACCTAACCTTTTTTTTTTTTTTTTTTTTTTTTTTTTTTTTTTTTTTTTTTTTTTTCGTTGGAAATCCTCATGGATACCCATGCACCGTAAGGACGGTGCACAGGTTATGTCGGACTCGTACCGACTAAAACCAACGGTGTTCCTTCTCGCGCCTTTACGGCGGAGCCACGGGAACTCAAGAATGCATCCGCGACTCCACCAGCAGCGTTACCTTTGCTCTATTGGCAGCACAGCTCGGTTGTAAACCAAACAAGCGGTGCTGCCCTTCCACCCCTTTGAGATGCCGTGCCGGGAACACATGGCTCGGCATCTCCCCCCTCTGACCCCATCCCTCTCGTGGGTGAGCGGAAGGCTTCCAAGCGCCCTCCGCCCGGGGCCTCGGCTAAGGCGGCAGCTGGCGCGTGTGCGCCATCCGCCGGGACCTAGGCCGCGGTCTTCTTGTCCGGGGCGCAGCGGGATCCCTCTCCCGCTCGCGCTCCGCCTCCTCCTTCCGCCGCATGACAGCCTCAGCGAAAGCTGCGGCGGCCCTCCATACTCTCTCGCTGCGAACCATGCCCCTGACAAGGGCCGGCAGCGAGAGATCCGCCCCTGCGACGGCGACCAGGGTCGCACGCTCCTCTGCCCAGGCCGGGCAAAGCTCCAAGGTGTGACGCGCCGTGTCATCGGCGCAGCCACAGTGGTGGCACTCAGCCGTCTGCTCTCGCCCCGCCACCCGGTGGAGATACCTCCCGAAGCAACCGTGCCCCGAGAGGACCTGCGTCAGGCGGTAGGACAGGTGGCCATGTGAGCGTAGGCCACACCACTGCTCCAGGACAGGCCGGATAGCGTCGACGGTTGCCTGCCCGGCCGACGGCCGCACCAATGACTCGCGCCACTGCGCAAGTAGGCGCAAGCGCACCCGCTCGCGCCACCGCGTCCACTCCACCGCCTCCTCTTCACCCCGGGGCGACGCTCGGGCCTCAACGACGCGATTGTACGTCGCGGCGAGCAGCCGAGCGTCCAGCTCCCAGGGCATGCTGCCGGCAAGCACGCATGCCGCCTCAAAAGAGATCGTGCGATAGCCGCGCACGACCCGTACTGCCATCACGCGCTGCGGCCGCCGGAGGAGCGCCCGGTTGCGGGCGCAGAGCGCGTCCACCCACACGGGCGCCCCGTACAGCGCCATGGAGCGCACGACCCCGGCGTATAAGCGCCGACAGGTAGTGCCAGGCCCGTCGTCGTTGCGCAGCAGGCGGCTAAGTGCGCCTGCCGCGCTCATCAGTCGCGGCACCAGCCGCTCAAAGTGCGGCCGAAACGTGAGGCGGGGGTCAAGAACGATGCCAAGGTAGCGCATCGCCGATCCGACCTCTACCGCCTCACCTCCGACGACGACCACCGCACCGGCCGGCGGACCGCGCCGCGGGCCGTGGAAGCATATAGCCTCTGTCTTCCGCAGCGCGACCTCCAACCCAAGTCGGCGGATGCGCCGCACGACGTGTGCCGCCCCAGCGGCAGCCAGGGCGGCCGTCTCCTCGAAGTTACGGCCACGTGCCGTGACAAGTGTGTCGTCGGCGTAACACGTGACGCCGACGCCACGCAGCAGCGCGCCCCGCAACACCCAATCGTAACCGATGTTCCACAGGAGGGGCCCAAGAACAGAGCCCTGTGGAACACCGCGCGTCATAGGCCGGACGGCCCACTCTTCCCGCGTCGGATACCTGACCTCTCGGTCCGAGAGGTAGGCCTCGACGACGCGGCACAGGTACGGCGGAAAGCCGTGGTACTGGAGCGCCTCCACGATACACGCCCAGGGGAGCGTATTGAAGGCGTTGGCAATGTCTAGGGACACCGCCAACACGACCTCACCCCGGGCAACTGCGCTCTCAGCTAGCGCCTTGACTCGCCTCACCGCATCAATGGTTGACCGGGCCCGGCGGAAGCCGAACTGGGCCTCGGAAAGGCCGGGGCCAACGGTGTCAAGGTGGCGCGTGAGGCGGTCCGCCACAACGCGCTCCAGCAACTTGCCCGCCTCGTCCAGCAAGACGAGCGGGCGATAGGCCGACGGCTCATCAGCGGGCCGCCCTTCCTTCCGCAGAAGGACCAGCCGGCCAGCCTTCCACCGCCGCGGGAAAACACCTCGACTGAGGCAGGCGCTCAGCAACCGCCGGAACCACTCG
The DNA here is from genome assembly GCA_946406115.1 of Apoda limacodes. Taxonomy (NCBI): domain Eukaryota; kingdom Metazoa; phylum Arthropoda; class Insecta; order Lepidoptera; family Limacodidae; genus Apoda; species Apoda limacodes. Next base: position 21,463 of record OX291548.1, read on the forward strand.
CCCAAGACCTCAAGGGTGAGGCCGAGCGCACGGCCATGGACCCCGTCAAGGCCAGGCGCCTTGTTGCGGCCACGCATGCGCGCTACCACCCGCTCGAGCTCGGACTCTGTGACCTCGATCACATCGACCGCGGCAGCGGCGGCGGCAGCGGCGGCGGCGGGCGGGCTCATCGGCGGTGGCCGCACTTCGTCCGCCGCAGGAAAAAGGACGGTCACTACACGCTCTACCAGCGCCGGCTGCATCGCCCGCGTGAGGGGCGGCGCGTATGGTCGGAGCTTATTCCGGACCATACGATAAGGGCGCCCCCACGGGTCCCGATCGAGCGACGCCAGTAGCTCGTCCCTAGCGGCAGACTTGGCCCGGCAAATGGCCGTTGACAGGTCCGCGACACGCTCCCTGTATGCGGCGTAAAGCGTGTCCTCCTCTCCCGGGTCACGGGCACGGCGCCGCCGGCGGCAGCGGGCAAAGGCGCGACGCGCCGCGACGCAGTCAGCGCGCAACCGTGCCACATCCTCCGTCCACCAGTGCACGCGGCGCCAAGGCGCACGCGTACCGAGCCGCGGCATCGCGGCATCGCAAATGCGGGCCACCGCTTCGCCCAGGCGATCTGCCTCGGCGGCCGGGTCGTGTCCGATGGGACCCGGGAGCCAGGACTCGACCAAAGCCGCCTCCTCGAGCCGGTCGCGATCCAATCGCTTTAACGACCATCGCGGGGGATCCCCGTGCAACCGTGACCATGCGTCGGCTGGGGCATCGGGGAGGGCGGAGACGTCAAACCGTACGTAACGATGGTCCGACAACGTCTCGACACCCTCCATTACCCTCCAGCCAGACACGCGGCGGGCGAGGGCGGCGGTCGCAAAGGTAACGTCCACGACAGAGCCACCCTCTCGCCTCACACACGTGTGTACTGCCCCGGTATTGCACACAGACAGACCTCCCGCGACGGCCCACTCCAACAATGACTCGCCCCTCGCACTTGCGACCGGCGAACCCCATGCCGGAGACTTTGCGTTAAAGTCCCCAGCCACAATGACATTTCCAACGCCACTTAGTTCAATGGCCGCCCCGAGGTCCTCCAGGTAGGACTCGAACTCGTGGAGCGGCCGGTTGGGTGAGAAATAACATGCCACCACCAGGTACTCGCCCTCCAGCTCTGCTGCCACCCAGCCATGGCCGGCTGACGTCCGTGCCAGGCCCTTCGCAAAGATAGTCGCTGTGCCGTCCAAGTCGCCAGCCCACTGGCCGGTCGGCGGCACCCAGTACGGTTCCGCTACTATGGCGACGTCCACTCCGTATTCAGCTACGCTCTGAACCAGTAGGTCCTGAGCTCTGGCACAGCAGTTAAGGTTTGCCTGGAGAAGCCTGGCCATCACTCAGCCTGCATACTGTCCTCCTCGGCCCCGGACGGGGTCGGCTGGGCTGGCCGCGGCCCGGCCCCAGCAGTGTTGGGGCCGCCGCTAGCTGGCGTCTTTTTGACAGGGGCGGGGCAAAGGCTCGATCCGCCCCTGTGCTCCGCGGGTCTGCCGGCCGCCGCGCACACGGTGCAGCGCGGCTTGGCAAAACACGTGTTCGATTTATGGCCCGTCTCACCACAGCGGTAGCATTCGCTGCTGCGGTTCGTCTCTGAAGAACAGAGCACGGCGGTGTGGCCCGGCTCCAGGCACCGGTAGCAGCGCAGTGGGCGCGCAGCGAGCGGCTCAACACGCACAGGCGACCAACCCACAAGCAAGCGCCCGAGCGACGACAACTTCCTGGCAGCGAAGAGTGGGCAGCGTATCCACACTGTACCGCTGCGTGTCGGTCCGACCGCAACTGACTCCTGCGTACACTCGCCAGCTGTGGCCACGGCGGCGATAACCTCGTCGCTGGTTACCGATTCTTCTACGCCGTAGAGGCGTAACTCCGCCGTCTTAACGGGGCGGGTGACAGACACCCGCTCAGAGCCAAGGGCCTCCCTTAGCTTGGCTGCGAGCGAGTCTGCCTTGTCGCCGCTTGTACCACCGGGCACCTCTATAATTCGCGCACCCGTTGCGCCGACGCGGAACCGTAGCTCTGGTATTCCGAGTGTTGCCAGGTCAACACTGCGCCTCGCTGCTCGTATGACATCGGCATATGTATCTCCGCTCGCTGCGGCTGCGGGCTGCAACGTTAAAGCCACGGCCGTGGAGCGTGGCATCCTTGGCACACGGACGGCCGAGCGTGCGGCTGGCGCTCGTCCGCGCCGGCCCGCAGATCGTGACCGTGATTGCCGTCGCGTAAGATTATTGTCGGCCCTCCTGGGCGCGACAGTTTGCCAGCCGTCGTCTTGAGTGACGTGTGCCTGCTCCGCATCCGGCGCACGAATCGCCGCAAGTGTTCGTCTTCTCCTGCGTCCACGCCTTGTCGGCCCAGCACTAGGGGCCGGGGCTAACAGTGGCCTCTGTGGGGCAATAGGCTCAAACCTAACCTAACCTAACCTAACCTAACCTAACCTAACCTAACCTAACCTAACCTAACCTAACCTAACCTAACCTAACCTAACCTAACCTAACCTTTTTTTTTTTTTTTTTTTTTTTTTTTTTTTTCGTTGGAAATCCTCATGGATACCCATGCACCGCAAGGACAGTGCACAGGTTATGTCGGACTCGTACCGACTAAAACCAACGGTGTTCCTTCTCGCGCCTTTACGGCGGAGCCACGGGAACTCAAGAATGCATCCGCGACTCCACCAGCAGCGTTACCTTTGCTCTATTGGCAGCACAGCTCGGTTGTAAACCAAACAAGCGGTGCTGCCCTTCCACCCCTTTGAGATGCCGTGCCGGGAACACATGGCTCGGCATCTCCCCCCTCTGACCCCATCCCTCTCGTGGGTGAGCGGAAGGCTTCCAAGCGCCCTCCGCCCGGGGCCTCGGCTAAGGCGGCAGCTGGCGCGTGTGCGCCATCCGCCGGGACCTAGGCCGCGGTCTTCTTGTCCGGGGCGCAGCGGGATCCCTCTCCCGCTCGCGCTCCGCCTCCTCCTTCCGCCGCATGACAGCCTCAGCGAAAGCTGCGGCGGCCCTCCATACTCTCTCGCTGCGAACCATGCCCCTGACAAGGGCCGGCAGCGAGAGATCCGCCCCTGCGACGGCGACCAGGGTCGCGCGCTCCTCTGCCCAGGCCGGGCAAAGCTCCAAGGTGTGACGCGCCGTGTCATCGGCGCAGCCACAGTGGTGGCACTCAGCCGTCTGCTCTCGCCCCGCCACCCGGTGGAGATACCTCCCGAAGCAACCGTGCCCCGAGAGGACCTGCGTCAGGCGGTAGGACAGGTGGCCATGTGAGCGTAGGCCACACCACTGCTCCAGGACAGGCCGGATAGCGTCGACGGTTGCCTGCCCGGCCGACGGCCGCACCAATGACTCGCGCCACTGCGCAAGTAGGCGCAAGCGCACCCGCTCGCGCCACCGCGTCCACTCCACCGCCTCCTCTTCACCCCGGGGCGACGCTCGGGCCTCAACGACGCGATTGTACGTCGCGGCGAGCAGCCGAGCGTCCAGCTCCCAGGGCATGCTGCCGGCAAGCACGCATGCCGCCTCAAAAGAGATCGTGCGATAGCCGCGCACGACCCGTACTGCCATCACGCGCTGCGGCCGCCGGAGGAGCGCCCGGTTGCGGGCGCAGAGCGCGTCCACCCACACGGGCGCCCCGTACAGCGCCATGGAGCGCACGACCCCGGCGTATAAGCGCCGACAGGTAGTGCCAGGCCCGTCGTCGTTGCGCAGCAGGCGGCTAAGTGCGCCTGCCGCGCTCATCAGTCGCGGCACCAGCCGCTCAAAGTGCGGCCGAAACGTGAGGCGGGGGTCAAGAACGATGCCAAGGTAGCGCATCGCCGATCCGACCTCTACCGCCTCACCTCCGACGACGACCACCGCACCGGCCGGCGGACCGCGCCGCGGGCCGTGGAAGCATATAGCCTCTGTCTTCCGCAGCGCGACCTCCAGCCCAAGTCGGCGGATGCGCCGAACCTAACCTAACCTAACCTAACCTAACCTAACCTAACCTAACCTAACCTAACCTAACCTAACCTAACCTAACCTAACCTAACCTAACCTAACCTTTTTTTTTTTTTTTTTTTTTTTTTTTTTTTTTTTTTTTTTTTTTTTTCGTTGGAAATCCTCATGGATACCCATGCACCGCAAGGACGGTGCACAGGTTATGTCGGACTCGTACCGACTAAAACCAACGGTGTTCCTTCTCGCGCCTTTACGGCGGAGCCACGGGAACTCAAGAATGCATCCGCGACTCCACCAGCAGCGTTACCTTTGCTCTATTGGCAGCACAGCTCGGTTGTAAACCAAACAAGCGGTGCTGCCCTTCCACCCCTTTGAGATGCCGTGCCGGGAACACATGGCTCGGCATCTCCCCCCTCTGACCCCATCCCTCTCGTGGGTGAGCGGAAGGCTTCCAAGCGCCCTCCGCCCGGGGCCTCGGCTAAGGCGGCAGCTGGCGCGTGTGCGCCATCCGCCGGGACCTAGGCCGCGGTCTTCTTGTCCGGGGCGCAGCGGGATCCCTCTCCCGCTCGCGCTCCGCCTCCTCCTTCCGCCGCATGACAGCCTCAGCGAAAGCTGCGGCGGCCCTCCATACTCTCTCGCTGCGAACCATGCCCCTGACAAGGGCCGGCAGCGAGAGATCCGCCCCTGCGACGGCGACCAGGGTCGCGCGCTCCTCTGCCCAGGCCGGGCAAAGCTCCAAGGTGTGACGCGCCGTGTCATCGGCGCAGCCACAGTGGTGGCACTCAGCCGTCTGCTCTCGCCCCGCCACCCGGTGGAGATACCTCCCGAAGCAACCGTGCCCCGAGAGGACCTGCGTCAGGCGGTAGGACAGGTGGCCGTGTGAGCGTAGGCCACACCACTGCTCCAGGACAGGCCGGATAGCGTCGACGGTTGCCTGCCCGGCCGACGGCCGCACCAATGACTCGCGCCACTGCGCAAGTAGGCGCAAGCGCACCCGCTCGCGCCACCGCGTCCACTCCACCGCCTCCTCTTCACCCCGGGGCGATGCCCGGGCCTCAGCAACACGGTCATACACCGCGGCGAGAAGCCGAGCGTCAAGCTCCCAAGGCACGCTGGCCGCCAGCGAGCAGGCCGCCTCGAACGAGATCGTGCGATAGCCGCGCACGACCCGTATCGCCATCACACGCTGCGGCCGCCGGAGGAGCGCCCGGTTGCGGGCGCAGAGCGCGTCCACCCACACAGGCGCCCCGTACAGCGCCATAGAGCGCACGACCCCGGCGTATAAGCGCCGGCAGGTCGTGCCAGGCCCGTCGTCGTTGCGCAGCAGGCGGCTAAGTGCGCCTGCCGCGCTCATCAGTCGCGGCATCAGCCGCTCAAAGTGCGGCCGAAACGTGAGGCGGGGGTCAAGAACGATGCCGAGATAGCGCATCGCCGATCCGACCTCTACCGCCTCACCTCCGACGACGACCACCGCACCGGCCGGCGGACCACGCCGCGGGCCGTGGAAGCATATAGCCTCCGTCTTCCGCAGCGCGACCTCCAGCCCAAGTCGGCGGATGCGCCGCACGACGTGTGCCGCCCCAGCGGCAGCCAGGGCGGCCGCCTCCTCGAAGTTACGGCCACGCGCCGTGACAAGTGTGTCGTCGGCGTAACACGTGACGCCGACGCCACGCAGCAGCGCGCCCCGCAACACCCAATCGTAACCGATGTTCCACAGGAGGGGCCCAAGAACAGAGCCCTGTGGAACACCGCGCGTCATAGGCCGGACGGCCCACTCTTCCCGCGTCGGATACCTGACCTCTCGGTCCGAGAGGTAGGCCTCGACGACGCGGCACAGGTACGGCGGAAAGCCGTGGTACTGGAGCGCCTCCACGATACACGCCCAGGGGAGCGTATTGAAGGCGTTGGCAATGTCTAGGGACACCGCCAACACGACCTCACCCCGGGCAACTGCGCTCTCAGCTAGCGCCTTGACTCGCCTCACCGCATCAATGGTTGACCGGGCCCGGCGGAAGCCGAACTGGGCCTCGGAAAGGCCGGGGCCAACGGTGTCAAGGTGGCGCGTGAGGCGGTCCGCCACGACGCCCTCCAGCAACTTGCCCGCCTCGTCCAGCAAGACGAGCGGGCGATAGGCCGACGGCTCATCAGCGGGCCGCCCTTCCTTCCGCAGAAGGACCAGCCGGCCAGCCTTCCACCGCCGCGGGAAAACACCTCGACTGAGGCAGGCGCTCAGCAACCGCCGGAACCACTCGCCCAAGACCTCAAGGGTGAGGCCGAGCGCACGGCCATGGACCCCGTCAAGGCCAGGCGCCTTGTTGCGGCCACGCATGCGCGCTACCACCCGCTCGAGCTCGGACTCTGTGACCTCAATCACATCGACCGCGGCAGCGGCGGCGGCAGCGGCGGCGGCGGGCGGGCGCATCGGCGGTGGCCGCACTTCGTCCGCCGCAGGAAAAAGGACGGTCACTACACGCTCTACCAGCGCCGGCTGCATCGTCCGCGTGAGGGGCGGCGCGTATGGTCGGAGCTTATTCCGGACCATACGATAAGGGCGCCCCCACGGGTCCCGATCGAGCGACGCCAGTAGCTCGTCCCTAGCGGCAGACTTGGCCCGGCAAATGGCCGTTGACAGGTCCGCGACACGCTCCCTGTATGCGGCGTAAAGCGTGTCCTCCTCTCCCGGGTCACGGGCACGGCGCCGCCGGCGGCAGCGGGCAAAGACGCGACGCGCCGCGACGCAGTCAGCGCGCAACCGTGCCACATCCTCCGTCCACCAGTGCACGCGGCGCCAAGGCGCACGCGTACCGAGCCGCGGCATCGCGGCATCGCAAATGCGGGCCACCGCTTCGCCCAGGCGATCGGCCTCGGCGGCCGGGTCGTGTCCGATGGGACCCGGGAGCCAGGACTCGACCAAAGCCGCCTCCTCGAGCCGGTCGCGATCCAATCGCTTTAACGACCATCGCGGGGGATCCCCGTGCAACCGTGACCATGCGTCGGCTGGGGCATCGGGGAGGGCGGAGACGTCAAACCGTACGTAACGATGGTCCGACAACGTCTCGACGCCCTCCATTACCCTCCAGCCAGACACGCGGCGGGCGAGGGCGGCGGTCGCGAAAGTAACGTCCACGACAGAGCCACCCTCTCGCCTCACACACGTGTGTACTGCCCCGGTGTTGCACACAGACAGACCTCCCGCGACGGCCCACTCCAACAATGACTCGCCCCTCGCACTTGCGACCGGCGAACCCCATGCCGGAGACTTTGCGTTAAAGTCACCAGCCACAAGGACATGTCCAGCGCCGCTTAACTCGATGGCCGCCCCGAGGTCCTCCAGGTAGGAGTCAAACTCGTGGAGCGGCCGGTTGGGCGAGAAATAACACGCCACCACAAGGCCACCAAACGACATGTCCTCCACAGCCACCCAGCCATGGCCAGCTGATGTCCGAGCCGGGCCCTTCGTGTATACAGCCACTGTGCCGTCTAGGTCACCAGCCCACTGGGCGGTCGGCGGCACCCAGTACGGTTCCGCTACTATGGCGACGTCCACTCCGTATTCAGCTACGCTCTGAACCAGTAGGTCCTGAGCTCTGGCACAGCAGTTAAGGTTTGCCTGGAGAAGCCTGGCCATCACTCAGCCTGCATACTGTCCTCCTCGGCCCCGGACGGGGTCGGCTGGGCTGGCCGCGGCCCGGCCCCAGCAGTGTTGGGGCCGCCGCTAGCTGGCGTCTTTTTGAGAGGGGCGGGGCAAAGGCTCGATCCGCCCCTGTGCTCCGCGGGTCTGCCGGCCGCCGCGCACACGGTGCAGCGCGGCTTGGCAAAACACGTATTCGATTTATGGCCCGTCTCACCACAGCGGTAGCATTCGCTGCTGCGGTTCGTCTCTGAAGAACAGAGCACGGCGGTGTGGCCCGGCTCCAGGCACCGGTAGCAGCGCAGTGGGCGCGCAGCGAGCGGCTCAATACGCACAGGCGACCAACCCACAAGCAAGCGCCCGAGCGACGACAACTTCCTGGCAGCAAAGAGTGGGCAGCGTATCCACGCTGTACCGCTGCGTGTCGGTCCGACCGTAACCGACTCCTGCGTACACTCGCCAGCTGTGGCCACGGCGGCGATCACCTCGTCGCTGGTTACCGACTCTTCTACGCCGTAGAGGCGTAACTCCGCCGTCTTAACGGGGCGGGTGACAGACACCCGCTCAGAGCCAAGGGCCTCCCTTAGCTTGGCTGCGAGCGAGTCTGCCTTGTCGCCGCTTGTACCACCCGGCACCTCTATGATACGCGCACCCGTTGCGCCGACGCGGAACCGTAGCTCCGGTATTCCCAGTGTTGCCAGGTCAACACTGCGCCTCGCCGCCCGTATGACATCGGCATAGGTATCTCCGCTCGCAACGGCTGCGGGCTGCAATGTTAAAGCCACGGCCGTGGAGCGTGGCATCCGTGGCACACGGACGGCCGAGCGTGCGGCCGGCGCTCGTCCGCGCCGACCCGCGGATCGTGAACGCGATTGCCGTCGCGTGAGATTAGTTTCGGCCCTCCTGGGCGCGACAGTTTGCCAGCCGTCGTCTTGAGTGGCAGTGACGGTGACGTGTGCCTGCTCCGCATCCGGCGCCCGAATCGCCGCAAGTGTTGGCCTCCTCCTGCGTCCACGCCTTGTCGGCCTAGCACTAGAGGCCGGGGCTAACAGTGGCCTCGGTGGGGCAATCGTCTCCTTTATTATTATTTGTGGCGCATCGGCAACGCCTACACGCACAGCGCGCAAGGCAGCACGCGGCGCGGCGCGCGGCGGCAGTGGCGCAGCGCGCGGTGGCACCAGTGGCGCGCTTGTAATCGCTGACACGTATGCAGGAGCGGCAGCGCGCGGTGGCGCAGCACGCACGATACTGGGTGGGGCGGCGGCAGGGACCGCGACGCGCGCGCGGCTGGCACTGCGGGCGCGCGTTCGGCTGGCAGTGCGGGCGGTCGACACGTCGCGCGCGGGGGCCAATGTACTTGCTACAGTGCGTCGGCCGCGCACCAGGGCAGCATTGGTGCGGCCGGCCGAGCTCGCCGTGGCATCGGCGTACGTGACAGAGCGGGCCACGCTGGCAGCTGTCGGTCTATCGACGGCTAGTGCAGGCCGGGCGCGGGGCGCTGTGGAAAGGCGCTCTTCTAAGGCACCGAGGCGCTCGCCCATCGCGGCCAACACAGAGCGGCGTACCTCCTCAGTAATTGTGCGGCTAAGATCCTGCACATCCAAAGCGGGAGATGAGGTGGGTGGGACAGGTCGCGTGGCCTCCATCCTCAGTGCCTTTATCTCCGCAATGAGCTCGCCGGTTTGCTCGCGTAGGCGAGCGTTGTCCTCCTGGACTTTGCGGAGCTCCGCCTTCATGCGACGGGTCTCCTCAGAGGCCGTCATTTCGCCGAGTCTTGCCACGGCCTCGGCGATTCCCGCGGTGGCTTTTTTCATGCCACCGACTAGCTCCCCTTTTAAGTTCTTAGACTTTCGTCCCACCTCATTGATGTATGTGACACATCGTGTCACCTCCTCCATAAGTTGCGCTGCCGAGAGATCCTCAGTTGACTCGCCGTGGGTCGTATGCGCCAATGATCGCGGCGTCTTGCGCCGGAGCTCCTCCGTGGAGGCTGCAAGCTCCTCCTCTGCTCGCAGCCTCAGCTCCTCCCGCTTCGCCGCATTCAGGTCCTCCTTGGCCTTTGCTAGGCCGACGTATTCGCCGGTCGTCGGTGGCCTGCCCCGCTCGCGCGTATTTGTGGGTGGGCATTTTCTAACGGAACCCACTTTCCGTTCCTCCTCAGAGCTGTCGCTCAACGCCTCTAGGGGGCGCTTTTCCGCCACCTTGCGGAACGCACTCCCTGAAGGTACCTCCATGGAAGTAGTTTTAGTCTTACTACTCATGTTTTAAAAACAAAAAACCCGAAAATACTCGTATTGTACAAATATACATACAATTTACACACAAAATATAAATTGTTCAAACACACACACTAACAAAGTATGTTGGGAGTCGCCCAAGGGTCCATCCACAACACAATAAAAACACAAAACACTAAAGTTTGTCGAAGCTGGCCGAAGCTGTCCGTCAGCTCGACCCGAGCTGGCCCCGCTTCACACAGCCTCACACAGCTTCGCGATTTACCGTCCCGCTGGTTTTTAAACCACGTTGGGAGTCGCCGCAAGGTCCATCCACAACGTAATCAAAAAGAAAAACACAGAAAAGTACTCACACGAAGCCGCTATAAGCCTCAGACAGGCTGGCGCCAAGATGATGCAACTCGGCCTGGCCCCTCAGTGGGTGGCACTGCGGTGCTGAGATTTGCCTTACGGTCCCTCCACAGCACGGCGAACACACACTACACTATAAAAATGTCCTCACACTAAATTTGGCGAAGCTGTCTCACAGCTCGGTCCCGCTTCGCACAGCTTTGCGCAGCTTCGACACAGGCACCAAATTTGACACTTTGAAAGGTGATGCGATGCTGAGAATCGCCTAACGGTCCCTCCCAAACAACACACGCACAACAAAGTCAACACTGGACGAGAATCCGGCGCTCAATCTGGCAAAAACGGCCACACAGCTCAGGGTGAGCGGGGCTAGCTTCGTCAGAGAGCGACACGGATTCTCTAAAGTCACTGTCTTCACTTCACGGGGCTTGGAATAGCCCGTAGGTCCATCCCAAACGTACGCACACACGGTTTTACAGGTTCAGTACATTAATAACACAGGAGCGAACGAAAAACGATCCGTTCGCTAGCGCGCTCCTCACAAGACTCAACCTAACCTAACCTAACCTAACCTAACCTAACCTAACCTAACCTAACCTAACCTAACCTAACCTAACCTAACCTTTTTTTTTTTTTTTTTTTTTTTTTTTTTTTTTTTTTTTTTTCGTTGGAAATCCTCATGGATACCCATGCACCGCAAGGACGGTGCACAGGTTATGTCGGACTCGTACCGACTAAAACCAACGGTGTTCCTTCTCGCGCCTTTACGGCGGAGCCACGGGAACTCAAGAATGCATCCGCGACTCCACCAGCAGCGTTACCTTTGCTCTATTGGCAGCACAGCTCGGTTGTAAACCAAACAAGCAGTGCTGCCCTTCCACCCCTTTGAGATGCCGTGCCGGGAACACATGGCTCGGCATCTCCCCCCTCTGACCCCATCCCTCTCGTGGGTGAGCGGAAGGCTTCCAAGCGCCCTCCGCCCGGGGCCTCGGCTAAGGCGGCAGCTGGCGCGTGTGCGCCATCCGCCGGGACCTAGGCCGCGGTCTTCTTGTCCGGGGCGCAGCGGGATCCCTCTCCCGCTCGCGCTCCGCCTCCTCCTTCCGCCGCATGACAGCCTCAGCGAAAGCTGCGGCGGCCCTCCATACTCTCTCGCTGCGAACCATGCCCCTGACAAGGGCCGGCAGCGAGAGATCCGCCCCTGCGACGGCGACCAGGGTCGCGCGCTCCTCTGCCCAGGCCGGGCAAAGCTCCAAGGTGTGGCGCGCCGTGTCATCGGCGCAGCCACAGTGGTGGCACTCCGCCGTCTGCTCTCGCCCCGCCACCCGGTGGAGATACCTCCCGAAGCAACCGTGCCCCGAGAGGACCTGCGTCAGGCGGTAGGACAGGTGGCCATGTGAGCGTAGGCCACACCACTGCTCCAGGACAGGCCGGATAGCGTCGACGGTTGCCTGCCCGGCCGACGGCCGCACCAATGACTCGCGCCACTGCGCAAGCAGGCGCAAGCGCACCCGCTCGCGCCACCGCGTCCACTCCATCGCCTCCTCTTCACCCCGGGGCGACGCTCGGGCCTCAACGACGCGATTGTACGTCGCGGCGAGCAGCCGAGCGTCCAGCTCCCAGGGCATGCTGCCGGCAAGCACGCATGCCGCCTCAAAAGAGATCGTGCGATAGCCGCGCACGACCCGTACTGCCATCACGCGCTGCGGCCGCCGGAGGAGCGCCCGGTTGCGGGCGCAGAGCGCGTCCACCCACACGGGCGCCCCGTACAGCGCCATAGAGCGCACGACCCCGGCGTATAAGCGCCGGCAGGTCGTGCCAGGCCCGTCGTCGTTGCGCAGCAGGCGGCTAAGTGCGCCTGCCGCGCTCATCAGTCGCGGCACCAGCCGCTCAAAGTGTGGCCGAAAAGTGAGGCGGGGGTCAAGAACGATGCCGAGATAGCGCATCGCCGATCCGACCTCTACCGCCTCACCTCCGACGACGACCACCGCACCGGCCGGCGGACCACGCCGCGGGCCGTGGAAGCATATAGCCTCCGTCTTCCGCAGCGCGACCTCCAGCCCAAGTCGGCGAATGCGCCGCACGACGTGTGCCGCCCCAGCGGCAGCCAGGGCGGCCGCCTCCTCGAAGTTACGGCCACGTGCCGTGACAAGTGTGTCGTCGGCGTAACACGTGACGCCGACGCCACGCAGCAGCGCGCCCCGCAACACCCAATCGTAACCGATGTTCCACAGGAGGGGCCCGAGAACAGAGCCCTGTGGAACACCGCGCGTCATAGGCCGGACGGCCCACTCTTCCCGCGTCGGATACCTGACCTCTCGGTCCGAGAGGTAGGCCTCGACGACGCGGCACAGGTACGGCGGAAAGCCGTGGTACTGGAGCGCCTCCACGATACACGCCCAGGGGAGCGTATTGAAGGCGTTGGCGATGTCTAGGGACACCGCCAACACGACCTCACCCCGGGCAACTGCGCTCTCAGCTAGCGCCTTGACTCGCCTCACCGCATCAATGGTTGACCGGGCCCGGCGGAAGCCGAACTGGGCCTCGGAAAGGCCGGGGCCAACGGTGTCAAGGTGGCGCGTGAGGCGGTCCGCCACAACGCGCTCCAGCAACTTGCCCGCCTCGTCCAGCAAGACGAGCGGGCGATAGGCCGACGGCTCATCAGCGGGCCGCCCTTCCTTCCGCAGAAGGACCAGCCGGCCAGCCTTCCACCGCCGCGGGAAAACACCTCGACTGAGGCAGGCACTCAGCAACCGTCGGAACCACTCGCCCAAGACCTCAAGGGTGAGGCCGAGCGCACGGCCATGGACCCCGTCAAGGCCAGGCGCCTTGTTGCGGCCACGCATGCGCGCTACCACCCGCTCGAGCTCGGACTCTGTGACCTCGATCACATCGACCGCGGCAGCGGCGGCGGCAGCGGCGGCGGCGGGCGGGCGCATCGGCGGTGGCCGCACTTCGTCCGCCGCAGGAAAAAGGGCGGTCACTACACGCTCTACTAGCGCCGGCTGCATCGTCCGCGTGAGGGGCGGCGCGTATGGTCGGAGCTTATTCCGGACCATACGATAAGGGCGCCCCCACGGGTCCCGATCGAGCGACGCCAGTAGCTCGTCCCTAGCGGCAGACTTGGCCCGGCAAATGGCCGTTGACAGGTCCGCGACACGCTCCCTGTATGCGGCGTATAGCGTGTCCTCCTCTCCCGGGTCACGGGCACGGCGCAACCTAACCTAACCTAACCTAACCTAACCTAACCTAACCTAACCTAACCTAACCTAACCTAACCTAACCTAACCTAACCTTTTTTTTTTTTTTTTTTTTTTTTTTTTTTTTTTTTTTTTTTCGTTGGAAATCCTCATGGATACCCATGCACCGCAAGGACGGTGCACAGGTTATGTCGGACTCGTACCGACTAAAACCAACGGTGTTCCTTCTCGCGCCTTTACGGCGGAGCCACGGGAACTCAAGAATGCATCCGCGACTCCACCAGCAGCGTTACCTTTGCTCTATTGGCAGCACAGCTCGGTTGTAAACCAAACAAGCGGTGCTGCCCTTCCACCCCTTTGAGATGCCGTGCCGGGAACACATGGCTCGGCATCTCCCCCCTCTGACCCCATCCCTCTCGTGGGTGAGCGGAAGGCTTCCAAGCGCCCTCCGCCCGGGGCCTCGGCTAAGGCGGCAGCTGGCGCGTGTGCGCCATCCGCCGGGACCTAGGCCGCGGTCTTCTTGTCCGGGGCGCAGCGGGATCCCTCTCCCGCTCGCGCTCCGCCTCCTCCTTCCGCCGCATGACAGCCTCAGCGAAAGCTGCGGCGGCCCTCCATACTCTCTCGCTGCGAACCATGCCCCTGACAAGGGCCGGCAGCGAGAGATCCGCCCCTGCGACGGCGACCAGGGTCGCGCGCTCCTCTGCCCAGGCCGGGCAAAGCTCCAAGGTGTGACGTGCCGTGTCATCGGCGCAGCCACAGTGGTGGCACTCAGCCGTCTGCTCTCGCCCCGCCACCCGGTGGAGATACCTCCCGAAGCAACCGTGCCCCGAGAGGACCTGCGTCAGGCGGTAGGACAGGTGGCCATGTGAGCGTAGGCCACACCACTGCTCCAGGACAGGCCGGATAGCGTCGACGGTTGCCTGCCCGGCCGACGGCCGCACCAATGACTCGCGCCACTGCGCAAGTAGGCGCAAGCGCACCCGCTCGCGCCACCGCGTCCACTCCATCGCCTCCTCTTCACCCCGGGGCGACGCTCGGGCCTCAACGACGCGATTGTACGTCGCGGCGAGCAGCCGAGCGTCCAGCTCCCAGGGCATGCTGCCGGCAAGCACGCATGCCGCCTCAAAAGAGATCGTGCGATAGCCGCGCACGACCCGTACTGCCATCACGCGCTGCGGCCGCCGGAGGAGCGCCCGGTTGCGGGCGCAGAGCGCGTCCACCCACACGGGCGCCCCGTACAGCGCCATAGAGCGCACGACCCCGGCGTATAAGCGCCGGCAGGTCGTGCCAGGCCCGTCGTCGTTGCGCAGCAGGCGGCTAAGTGCGCCTGCCGCGCTCATCAGTCGCGGCACCAGCCGCTCAAAGTGTGGCCGAAAAGTGAGGCGGGGGTCAAGAACGATGCCGAGATAGCGCATCGCCGATCCGACCTCTACCGCCTCACCTCCGACGACGACCACCGCACCGGCCGGCGGACCACGCCGCGGGCCGTGGAAGCATATAGCCTCCGTCTTCCGCAGCGCGACCTCCAGCCCAAGTCGGCGAATGCGCCGCACGACGTGTGCCGCCCCAGCGGCAGCCAGGGCGGCCGCCTCCTCGAAGTTACGGCCACGTGCCGTGACAAGTGTGTCGTCGGCGTAACACGTGACGCCGACGCCACGCAGCAGCGCGCCCCGCAACACCCAATCGTAACCGATGTTCCACAGGAGGGGCCCGAGAACAGAGCCCTGTGGAACACCGCGTGTCATAGGCCGGACGGCCCACTCTTCCCGCGTCGGATACCTGACCTCTCGGTCCGAGAGGTAGGCCTCGACGACGCGGCACAGGTACGGCGGAAAGCCGTGGTACTGGAGCGCCTCCACGATACACGCCCAGGGGAGCGTATTGAAGGCGTTGGCGATGTCTAGGGACACCGCCAACACGACCTCACCCCGGGCAACTGCGCTCTCAGCTAGCGCCTTGACTCGCCTCACCGCATCAATGGTTGACCGGGCCCGGCGGAAGCCGAACTGGGCCTCGGAAAGGCCGGGGCCAACGGTGTCAAGGTGGCGCGTGAGGCGGTCCGCCACAACGCGCTCCAGCAACTTGCCCGCCTCGTCCAGCAAGACGAGCGGGCGATAGGCCGACGGCTCATCAGCGGGCCGCCCTTCCTTCCGCAGAAGGACCAGCCGGCCAGCCTTCCACCGCCGCGGGAAAACACCTCGACTGAGGCAGGCACTCAGCAACCGTCGGAACCACTCGCCCAAGACCTCAAGGGTGAGGCCGAGCGCACGGCCATGGACCCCGTCAAGGCCAGGCGCCTTGTTGCGGCCACGCATGCGCGCTACCACCCGCTCGAGCTCGGACTCTGTGACCTCGATCACATCGACCGCGGCAGCGGCGGCGGCAGCGGCGGCGGCGGGCGGGCGCATCGGCGGTGGCCGCACTTCGTCCGCCGCAGGAAAAAGGGCGGTCACTACACGCTCTACTAGCGCCGGCTGCATCGTCCGCGTGAGGGGCGGCGCGTATGGTCGGAGCTTATTCCGGACCATACGATAAGGGCGCCCCCACGGGTCCCGATCGAGCGACGCCAGTAGCTCGTCCCTAGCGGCAGACTTGGCCCGGCAAATGGCCGTTGACAGGTCCGCGACACGCTCCCTGTATGCGGCGTATAGCGTGTCCTCCTCTCCCGGGTCACGGGCACGGCGCCGCCGGCGGCAGCGGGCAAAGGCGCGACGCGCCGCGACACAGTCAGCGCGCAACCGTGCCACATCCTCCGTCCACCAGTGCACGCGGCGCAAAGGCGCACGCGTACCGAGCCGCGGCATCGCGGCATCGCAAATGCGGGCCACCGCTTCGCCCAGGCGATCGGCCTCGGCGGCCGGGTCGTGTCCGATGGGACCCGGGAGCCAGGACTCGACCAAAGCCGCCTCCTCGAGCCGGTCGCGATCCAATCGCTTTAACGACCATCGCGGGGGATCCCCGTGCAACCGTGACCATGCGTCGGCTGGGGCATCGGGGAGGGCGGAGACGTCAAACCGTACGTAACGATGGTCCGACAACGTCTCGACGCCCTCCATTACCCTCCAGCCAGACACGCGGCGGGCGAGGGCGGCGGTCGCGAAAGTAACGTCCACGACAGAGCCACCCTCTCGCCTCACACACGTGTGTACTGCCCCGGTGTTGCACACAGACTGACCTCCCGCGACGGCCCACTCCAACAATGACTCGCCCCTCGCACTTGCGACCGGCGAACCCCATGCCGGAGACTTTGCGTTAAAGTCACCAGCCACAAGGACATGTCCAGCGCCGCTTAACTCGATGGCCGCCCCGAGGTCCTCCAGGTAGGAGTCAAACTCGTGGAGCGGCCGGTTGGGCGAGAAATAACACGCCACTACAAGGCCACCAAACGACATGTCCTCCACTTCAGCTGCCACCCAGCCATGGCCAGCTGATGTCCGAGCCGGGCCCTTCGTGTATACAGCCACTGTGCCGTCTAGGTCACCAGCCCACTGGGCGGTCGGCGGCACCCAGTACGGTTCCGCTACTATGGCGACGTCCACTCCGTATTCAGCTACGCTCTGAACCAGTAGGTCCTGAGCTCTGGCACAGCAGTTAAGGTTTGCCTGGAGAAGCCTGGCCATCACTCAGCCTGCATACTGTCCTCCTCGGCCCCGGACGGGGTCGGCTGGGCTGGCCGCGGCCCGGCCCCAGCAGTGTTGGGGCCGCCGCTAGCTGGCGTCTTTTTGAGAGGGGCGGGGCAAAGGCTCGATCCGCCCCTGTGCTCCGCGGGTCTGCCGGCCGCCGCGCACACGGTGCAGCGCGGCTTGGCAAAACACGTATTCGATTTATGGCCCGTCTCACCACAGCGGTAGCATTCGCTGCTGCGGTTCGTCTCTGAAGAACAGAGCACGGCGGTGTGGCCCGGCTCCAGGCACCGGTAGCAGCGCAGTGGGCGCGCAGCGAGCGGCTCAATACGCACAGGCGACCAACCCACAAGCAAGCGCCCGAGCGACGACAACTTCCTGGCAGCAAAGAGTGGGCAGCGTATCCACGCTGTACCGCTGCGTGTCGGTCCGACCGTAACCGACTCCTGCGTACACTCGCCAGCTGTGGCCACGGCGGCGATCACCTCGTCGCTGGTTACCGACTCTTCTACGCCGTAGAGGCGTAACTCCGCCGTCTTAACGGGGCGGGTGACAGACACCCGCTCAGAGCCAAGGGCCTCCCTTAGCTTGGCTGCGAGCGAGTCTGCCTTGTCGCCGCTTGTACCACCCGGCACCTCTATGATACGCGCACCCGTTGCGCCGACGCGGAACCGTAGCTCCGGTATTCCCAGTGTTGCCAGGTCAACACTGCGCCTCGCTGCCCGTATGACATCGGCATAGGTATCTCCGCTCGCAACGGCTGCGGGCTGCAATGTTAAAGCCACGGCCGTGGAGCGTGGCATCCGTGGCACACGGACGGCCGAGCGTGCGGCCGGCGCTCGTCCGCGCCGACCCGCGGATCGTGAACGCGATTGCCGTCGCGTGAGATTAGTTTCGGCCCTCCTGGGCGCGACAGTTTGCCAGCCGTCGTCTTGAGTGGCAGTGACGGTGACGTGTGCCTGCTCCGCATCCGGCGCCCGAATCGCCGCAAGTGTTGGCCTCCTCCTGCGTCCACGCCTTGTCGGCCTAGCACTAGAGGCCGGGGCTAACAGTGGCCTCGGTGGGGCAATCGTCTCCTTTATTATTATTTGTGGCGCATCGGCAACGCCTACACGCACAGCGCGCAAGGCAGCACGCGGCGCGGCGCGCGGCGGCAGTGGCGCAGCGCGCGGTGGCACCAGTGGCGCGCTTGTAATCGCTGACACGTACGCGTCCACCCACACGGGCGCCCCGTACAGCGCCATAGAGCGCACGACCCCGGCGTATAAGCGCCGGCAGGTCGTGCCAGGCCCGTCGTCGTTGCGCAGCAGGCGGCTAAGTGCGCCTGCCGCGCTCATCAGTCGCGGCACCAGCCGCTCAAAGTGTGGCCGAAAAGTGAGGCGGGGGTCAAGAACGATGCCGAGATAGCGCATCGCCGATCCGACCTCTACCGCCTCACCTCCGACGACGACCACCGCACCGGCCGGCGGACCACGCCGCGGGCCGTGGAAGCATATAGCCTCCGTCTTCCGCAGCGCGACCTCCAGCCCAAGTCGGCGAATGCGCCGCACGACGTGTGCCGCCCCAGCGGCAGCCAGGGCGGCCGCCTCCTCGAAGTTACGGCCACGTGCCGTGACAAGTGTGTCGTCGGCGTAACACGTGACGCCGACGCCACGCAGCAGCGCGCCCCGCAACACCCAATCGTAACCGATGTTCCACAGGAGGGGCCCGAGAACAGAGCCCTGTGGAACACCGCGCGTCATAGGCCGGATTTTTTCGTTGGAAATCCTCATGGATACCCATGCACCGCAAGGACGGTGCACAGGTTATGTCGGACTCGTACCGACTAAAACCAACGGTGTTCCTTCTCGCGCCTTTACGGCGGAGCCACGGGGACTCAAGAATGCATCCGCGACTCCACCAGCAGCGTTACCTTTGCTCTATTGGCAGCACAGCTCGGTTGTAAACCAAACAAGCGGTGCTGCCCTTCCACCCCTTTGAGATGCCGTGCCGGGAACACATGGCTCGGCATCTCCCCCCTCTGACCCCATCCCTCTCGTGGGTGAGCGGAAGGCTTCCAAGCGCCCTCCGCCCGGGGCCTCGGCTAAGGCGGCAGCTGGCGCGTGTGCGCCATCCGCCGGGACCTAGGCCGCGGTCTTCTTGTCCGGGGCGCAGCGGGATCCCTCTCCCGCTCGCGCTCCGCCTCCTCCTTCCGCCGCATGACAGCCTCAGCGAAAGCTGCGGCGGCCCTCCATACTCTCTCGCTGCGAACCATGCCCCTGACAAGGGCCGGCAGCGAGAGATCCGCCCCTGCGACGGCGACCAGGGTCGCACGCTCCTCTGCCCAGGCCGGGCAAACCTCCACCGTGTGCTGCGCCGTGTCCTCGGCACAGCCACAGTGATGGCACTCGGCTGTCTGCTCCCGGCCGGCCACCCGGTGCAGGTACCTCCCGAAGCACCCATGCCCCGAGAGGATCTGCGTGAGGTGGTATGACAGGTGGCCATGTGTGCGCAGGCCAACCCATCGCACCAACACTGGCCGGACGGCGTCGACGGTTGCCCGTCCAGCCGTCGGCCGCTCCAGCATCTCGCGCCACTGCGCAAGTAGGCGCAAGCGCACCCGCTCGCGCCACCGCGTCCACTCCATCGCCTCCTCTTCACCCCGGGGCGACGCTCGGGCCTCAACGACGCGATTGTACGTCGCGGCGAGCAGCCGAGCGTCCAGCTCCCAGGGCATGCTGCCGGCAAGCACGCATGCCGCCTCAAAAGAGATCGTGCGATAGCCGCGCACGACCCGTACTGCCATCACGCGCTGCGGCCGCCGGAGGAGCGCCCGGTTGCGGGCGCAGAGCGCGTCCACCCACACGGGCGCCCCGTACAGCGCCATAGAGCGCACGACCCCGGCGTATAAGCGCCGGCAGGTCGTGCCAGGCCCGTCGTCGTTGCGCAGCAGGCGGCTAAGTGCGCCTGCCGCGCTCATCAGTCGCGGCACCAGCCGCTCAAAGTGTGGCCGAAAAGTGAGGCGGGGGTCAAGAACGATGCCGAGATAGCGCATCGCCGATCCGACCTCTACCGCCTCACCTCCGACGACGACCACCGCACCGGCCGGCGGACCACGCCGCGGGCCGTGGAAGCATATAGCCTCCGTCTTCCGCAGCGCGACCTCCAGCCCAAGTCGGCGAATGCGCCGCACGACGTGTGCCGCCCCAGCGGCAGCCAGGGCGGCCGCCTCCTCGAAGTTACGGCCACGTGCCGTGACAAGTGTGTCGTCGGCGTAACACGTGACGCCGACGCCACGCAGCAGCGCGCCCCGCAACACCCAATCGTAACCGATGTTCCACAGGAGGGGCCCGAGAACAGAGCCCTGTGGAACACCGCGCGTCATAGGCCGGACGGCCCACTCTTCCCGCGTCGGATACCTGACCTCTCGGTCCGAGAGGTAGGCCTCGACGACGCGGCACAGGTACGGCGGAAAGCCGTGGTACTGGAGCGCCTCCACGATACACGCCCAGGGGAGCGTATTGAAGGCGTTGGCGATGTCTAGGGACACCGCCAACACGACCTCACCCCGGGCAACTGCGCTCTCAGCTAGCGCCTTGACTCGCCTCACCGCATCAATGGTTGACCGGGCCCGGCGGAAGCCGAACTGGGCCTCGGAAAGGCCGGGGCCAACGGTGTCAAGGTGGCGCGTGAGGCGGTCCGCCACAACGCGCTCCAGCAACTTGCCCGCCTCGTCCAGCAAGACGAGCGGGCGATAGGCCGACGGCTCATCAGCGGGCCGCCCTTCCTTCCGCAGAAGGACCAGCCGGCCAGCCTTCCACCGCCGCGGGAAAACACCTCGACTGAGGCAGGCACTCAGCAACCGTCGGAACCACTCGCCCAAGACCTCAAGGGTGAGGCCGAGCGCACGGCCATGGACCCCGTCAAGGCCAGGCGCCTTGTTGCGGCCACGCATGCGCGCTACCACCCGCTCGAGCTCGGACTCTGTGACCTCGATCACATCGACCGCGGCAGCGGCGGCGGCAGCGGCGGCGGCGGGCGGGCGCATCGGCGGTGGCCGCACTTCGTCCGCCGCAGGAAAAAGGGCGGTCACTACACGCTCTACTAGCGCCGGCTGCATCGTCCGCGTGAGGGGCGGCGCGTATGGTCGGAGCTTATTCCGGACCATACGATAAGGGCGCCCCCACGGGTCCCGATCGAGCGACGCCAGTAGCTCGTCCCTAGCGGCAGACTTGGCCCGGCAAATGGCCGTTGACAGGTCCGCGACACGCTCCCTGTATGCGGCGTATAGCGTGTCCTCCTCTCCCGGGTCACGGGCACGGCGCCGCCGGCGGCAGCGGGCAAAGGCGCGACGCGCCGCGACACAGTCAGCGCGCAACCGTGCCACATCCTCCGTCCACCAGTGCACGCGGCGCAAAGGCGCACGCGTACCGAGCCGCGGCATCGCGGCATCGCAAATGCGGGCCACCGCTTCGCCCAGGCGATCGGCCTCGGCGGCCGGGTCGTGTCCGATGGGACCCGGGAGCCAGGACTCGACCAAAGCCGCCTCCTCGAGCCGGTCGCGATCCAATCGCTTTAACGACCATCGCGGGGGATCCCCGTGCAACCGTGACCATGCGTCGGCTGGGGCATCGGGGAGGGCGGAGACGTCAAACCGTACGTAACGATGGTCCGACAACGTCTCGACGCCCTCCATTACCCTCCAGCCAGACACGCGGCGGGCGAGGGCGGCGGTCGCGAAAGTAACGTCCACGACAGAGCCACCCTCTCGCCTCACACACGTGTGTACTGCCCCGGTGTTGCACACAGACAGACCTCCCGCGACGGCCCACTCCAACAATGACTCGCCCCTCGCACTTGCGACCGGCGAACCCCATGCCGGAGACTTTGCGTTAAAGTCACCAGCCACAAGGACATGTCCAGCGCCGCTTAACTCGATGGCCGCCCCGAGGTCCTCCAGGTAGGAGTCAAACTCGTGGAGCGGCCGGTTGGGCGAGAAATAACACGCCACCACAAGGCCACCAAAAGACATGTCCTCCACAGCCACCCAGCCATGGCCAGCTGATGTCCGAGCCGGGCCCTTCGTGTATACAGCCACTGTGCCGTCTAGGTCACCAGCCCACTGGGCGGTCGGCGGCACCCAGTACGGTTCCGCTACTATGGCGACGTCCACTCCGTATTCAGCTACGCTCTGAACCAGTAGGTCCTGAGCTCTGGCACAGCAGTTAAGGTTTGCCTGGAGAAGCCTGGCCATCACTCAGCCTGCATACTGTCCTCCTCGGCCCCGGACGGGGTCGGCTGGGCTGGCCGCGGCCCGGCCCCAGCAGTGTTGGGGCCGCCGCTAGCTGGCGTCTTTTTGAGAGGGGCGGGGCAAAGGCTCGATCCGCCCCTGTGCTCCGCGGGTCTGCCGGCCGCCGCGCACACGGTGCAGCGCGGCTTGGCAAAACACGTATTCGATTTATGGCCCGTCTCACCACAGCGGTAGCATTCGCTGCTGCGGTTCGTCTCTGAAGAACAGAGCACGGCGGTGTGGCCCGGCTCCAGGCACCGGCAGTGGCGCAGCGCGCGGTGGCACCAGTGGCGCGCTTGTAATCGCTGACACGTATGCAGGAGCGGCAGCGCGCGGTGGCGCAGCACGCACGATACTGGGTGGGGCGGCGGCAGGGACCGCGACGCGCGCGCGGCTGGCACTGCGGGCGCGCGTTCGGCTGGCAGTGCGGGCGGTCGACACGTCGCGCGCGGGGGCCAATGTACTTGCTACAGTGCGTCGGCCGCGCACCAGGGCAGCATTGGTGCGGCCGGCCGAGCTCGCCGTGGCATCGGCGTACGTGACAGAGCGGGCCACGCTGGCAGCTGTCGGTCTATCGACGGCTAGTGCAGGCCGGGCGCGGGGCGCTGTGGAAAGGCGCTCTTCTAAGGCACCGAGGCGCTCGCCCATCGCGGCCAACACAGAGCGGCGTACCTCCTCAGTAATTGTGCGGCTAAGATCCTGCACATCCAAAGCGGGAGATGAGGTGGGTGGGACAGGTCGCGTGGCCTCCATCCTCAGTGCCTTTATCTCCGCAATGAGCTCGCCGGTTTGCTCGCGTAGGCGAGCGTTGTCCTCCTGGACTTTGCGGAGCTCCGCCTTCATGCGACGGGTCTCCTCAGAGGCCGTCATTTCGCCGAGTCTTGCCACGGCCTCGGCGATTCCCGCGGTGGCTTTTTTCATGCCACCGACTAGCTCCCCTTTTAAGTTCTTAGACTTTCGTCCCACCTCATTGATGTATGTGACACATCGTGTCACCTCCTCCATAAGTTGCGCTGCCGAGAGATCCTCAGTTGACTCGCCGTGGGTCGTATGCGCCAATGATCGCGGCGTCTTGCGCCGGAGCTCCTCCGTGGAGGCTGCAAGCTCCTCCTCTGCTCGCAGCCTCAGCTCCTCCCGCTTCGCCGCATTCAGGTCCTCCTTGGCCTTTGCTAGGCCGACGTATTCGCCGGTCGTCGGTGGCCTGCCCCGCTCGCGCGTATTTGTGGGTGGGCATTTTCTAACGGAACCCACTTTCCGTTCCTCCTCAGAGCTGTCGCTCAACGCCTCTAGGGGGCGCTTTTCCGCCACCTTGCGGAACGCACTCCCTGAAGGTACCTCCATGGAAGTAGTTTTAGTCTTACTACTCATGTTTTAAAAACAAAAAACCCGAAAATACTCGTATTGTACAAATATACATACAATTTACACACAAAATATAAATTGTTCAAACACACACACTAACAAAGTATGTTGGGAGTCGCCCAAGGGTCCATCCACAACACAATAAAAAAAAACACAAAACACTAAAGTTTGTCGAAGCTGGCCGAAGCTGTCCGTCAGCTCGACCCGAGCTGGCCCCGCTTCACACAGCCTCACACAGCTTCGCGATTTACCGTCCCGCTGGTTTTTAAACCACGTTGGGAGTCGCCGCAAGGTCCATCCACAACGTAATCAAAAAGAAAAACACAGAAAAGTACTCACACGAAGCCGCTATAAGCCTCAGACAGGCTGGCGCCAAGATGATGCAACTCGGCCTGGCCCCTCAGTGGGTGGCACTGCGGTGCTGAGATTTGCCTTACGGTCCCTCCACAGCACGGCGAACACACACTACACTATAAAAATGTCCTCACACTAAATTTGGCGAAGCTGTCTCACAGCTCGGTCCCGCTTCGCACAGCTTTGCGCAGCTTCGACACAGGCACCAAATTTGACACTTTGAAAGGTGATGCGATGCTGAGAATCGCCTAACGGTCCCTCCCAAACAACACACGCACAACAAAGTCAACACTGGACGAGAATCCGGCGCTCAATCTGGCAAAAACGGCCACACAGCTCAGGGTGAGCGGGGCTAGCTTCGTCAGAGAGCGACACGGATTCTCTAAAGTCACTGTCTTCACTTCACGGGGCTTGGAATAGCCCGTAGGTCCATCCCAAACGTACGCACACACGGTTTTACAGGTTCAGTACATTAATAACACAGGAGCGAACGAAAAACGATCCGTTCGCTAGCGCGTTCCTCACAAGACTCAACCTAACCTAACCTAACCTAACCTAACCTAACCTAACCTAACCTAACCTAACCTAACCTAACCTAACCTAACCTAACCTAACCTTTTTTTTTTTTTTTTTTTTTTTTTTTTTTATCGAAGAGAAATCCATTTACGGACTATCCACAGTTGGCTAGACTGCAGACGCGTGTGGGACTCACCCAACAAATGCTGGGAATACCCACTAAAACTCTCCGGTTTCCAACTAAGCCCTTAGTGGTGGCGAAGTGGGGTCCTGATAGATTTCACCACTTCGCCTCCGGGCTGCCCAGCTCGAACGCTGGGCTCCACCGTACTGCTCTAGGGGAAACGCTAGAGCAGTGACAGACCGTGACGACCATAGTGCCATGGCGTGCGTGAGGCCAATCACGCACGCCGGCCGCCAATGGTAGGATCATCAGGCAGGACCAAAGCGACACAGGCCCGCCCTCTCCTACCAACCATGCTGCATTAACGGTGCAGTACCGCTGTGGCCGCGGTGGACAGGCTGAGAGGCAACGATACACCAACACAACTCTTCCCCCGCGGCCCCACCCCGATCGCAGTGGGTAGAATGAGTGGCAGTCTGACTCTGACACTCACTCATCCCAACGCGCTCCACCATGTCGCAAACTGCAGAGCGACCCTGCCAAAGCCGCGGTGGACAGGCTGAGCGGCAACGAAACACCGACACAACTCTCCCACCGCGGCCCCACCTCGGCCGTGAAAGGAAGGAAGGAAGCCCAGACAAGCTGGATGCCCCAGACCAGCCGGAAGCCCAGACACCCCCCTCCCTCCACAGTCCACCACCTAGCCGCAAGCGGCCTCCGCATCCGAACGAGCCCACGATTGGGCCCATTTGAGCGGTCCTCCGTTCCAGGTTATTTGCCATTGGTGAGCAATTGAGCAAAAATTACTAACCAATGCCCAGGGTACACCGGCCAGCCTCGCCGTTCTCCCAGGACGTATCCCGAAGAGACAGGCGAGAATCCGGCTCACGAGGAGGTTACCTGGCAAGTACCCCAACCTAACCTAACCTAACCTAACCTAACCTAACCTAACCTAACCTAACCTAACCTAACCTAACCTAACCTAACCGAGTCACTACTACTACGCCGCCGCGGTGAGCGCCACGATTCTGCGTGGCTCCGCAGTCGAAAAATCGTCAAAATTAGACAGAGTTGACCTACAGTGTTGTGCAAAGTGCTTAATTATAGTGTTTTGTGATACCGAAGTGGGTGTAGTGTTTGGATTGCCGAAGACATCCTGGAAGTCCATCCTACAGGAGTACCTCGGAGACCACATGGCTGATTTTGAGGTTAAAACTGAGGATTTTGGCCTTTCATCGCATGCGCTGCCCAATTAAGATCGGTGCCCCCACGATTTTGTTGTACCCATCGGTGCACCCTGGAGAGAGGAACTTTTTGCCATATTCGCAGATTTTTTGCACTAAGAACTTCGGAGCTACTGGACAAAAACAGGACTGGCGAAAACCATGTTTTGCGGCCTGGCTCAAAATTTAAAGCTAAGTTGAATTACTATATTAACCTGGACTATATTTCTGCAAAAAGTTTTTCTTAAATAGTTATATTTTTAAAATTATTTTCATTTTAGTTAGAAAAATTTTTCTTTTAAGACTTTATTGCTTATTAAAAGACAGGGTTGATCGATTGCTTGTAGTTTTTTAGTGCTGATTAGACTGTAAATATATATTTCAATAATAATACAAATTTTCAGATTTTTTCCATCAGGTTTTTCGGAGTTATAAGCATAAACTCAAACTAAGGGAAACACGTGCTTGGTCTTAGGATAAGAAATTTTAAAATCTTTTAATGTTTAGAATTAAGGACATTTTTCTGTGCAATCTGACATTTTGTTTGTGTTTTTAGCTTTATTTTTGGATTTTTTACTGTAACTTGGTTGTTTTTGTCGTTTTTTCTGTTTTGTGTACGATTTTTTGCAAATATTATCGTGTCATCGTGTAGCCCTCCGCAATCCCCACA
Source organism: Apoda limacodes (assembly GCA_946406115.1). NCBI lineage: Eukaryota > Metazoa > Arthropoda > Insecta > Lepidoptera > Limacodidae > Apoda > Apoda limacodes. Next base: position 47,991 of record OX291548.1, read on the forward strand.
CAACAATACCAAACACGACTCACCTAGGCCCTCTAGAACTGGAGATATCTTCTATTTTATTTTTGCCGCCATTTTGACCGCCATCTTTAAAATCTTAATATCGTCATTACTCCCTTAATTTTAGAGATACCGAACCCGGATTTTCGATCTTGGCATTAGCTCCACACTGGTCTCTCTAACAACACCTTACACCACACCGTAAATTTGCCCCCCCCAGCCCCCTAAACATACAATATATAATACACAACCCTCCAAAGACAATCCAAACACGACCTTTCTACGACGTCTAGATCCCGAGATATCCCAAGTGCACTTCCTACGCCGCCATCTTGGAAGCCATATTGGATATACTAAAACAAGTATAACTTCCAAACTAATCATCGCAGAAACTCGGGATTTTCTTCTTTGCCATCTCACCTTGGTCCTGCATCCACCACTACCAAAATTTTGCATTTTTATATACCCCCACTTTTTCCTGCTTAAATCAATAGATCGTTATATTCCCTACTCGCAGACCCCAAACACGGTTATTTTTACGTCATAATCACTGAAATAAGGCACATTTCAAGTTTTATCCGCCATCTTGTCTGCCATCTTGAAAATTTGATTGTTCCAATATCTCGACAACCACAAGACCTACAGCTTCCAGACTTTTTTCTCTCAACTTCTTTTTTCATAATCTTCTAAACAAATATATCAAGCACTCCCCCTCCCTAACCCCTCTCCCTCCAGCAAGGTATTTACTTCAAACCGGCGTAACTCAGTCCCAAATTAACCTAGAAACTCAAAATTTTTTGAGTCAACATCACCGGCACCTTGGCTAACGTCTCGCCACCATCCTAGACATCTAGATTTCCGTCCCCTTTTTCACAGCAAAACTAGACACATCTCAATCGCAAAATGTCGTCAAAGTCATCAAGAAGCTCCGGCCCTACCAAAACCTCAAAAAATTGTGAGAAGCCTGGCAGCTCAGGGTCGCAGAAAATCCCGGACAAGACACAGGAGGAAGGGAGAACAAAAATGCCAACAAAAAAAGCACTGCAGAATAATCCTCTACCACTTGAGGATAACCCAACCCTGAGCGACTTCCAGATATGGCAAACTTCTACCCCCGTCCCTGAACAGCAGAGACCGAGATCGGAGTCATCACTGCTGCGCATAAAAACCCAGATAAAAGCTGCAAACCAGGCAAACCTTGAGCAAACCGCACGTGAAGCCAAAGAACCGCAGGATGAAGACGAGGACAACCAATCAGCAATATCTTTCATCTCCTCGGCCGGGTGTGGCGGACACATGCACGAAATGCCCAGGATTGCGAACAAATTGCTTCAAAAGACAAAATCGAAGCTCGAGGAGTCCAGAAACCTCCATAAAGAAATAAAAGAGGTGGTCTCCAATGGAATCCACGGGCTTTACGAAATCGTCTTAAGACTCGCAGACTCACGACTTCGCCATATCGCGGAACGTGAGAAAACCAGAGCCAACTACGAACATCAACTCCTCCTCACAGAAGCTAGACACACTAAACAACTAGAGAAAGTAATTAGCAAGTACGAGGAGCGAACTAGGGAACTACAAGAACAAAACACCAAGACTCTAAAAGAAATAGCGGGCTTCCGGGGCTTTATCACCTACGAATTAGAATCCGACAGAAATATGAGCGCAGAAAGAGAGAAAGGACTTAAAGAAGCACTCTCAAACGCTAGGAAACAGACAAACTCTACAACGAATGATGTCTTAAGGGAAAACATTTTGGAAATCAGAGACAGGATGACGGAACAAGCCATAAACATCAGTAAGATTTCTGTTGCCTCTGACCAACCGGCTTTCCGAAAACTTACACAGGAGATTTGCAGCCTCAAACAGGGAATAGAGGAACTGAAAACTCGGGCAAATATATCAATCCCAGAGTTAGACCTCCCTGAACACACAACAACTATCCCTAAACCAAAGGAGGACGAGTTTCAAGTTGTCCATATGCTGACAACAGTTAAAAATGAAATCAGAGAGGTGAAATCTCTGGTAGCGTCGAAGGAGACCAACTGTAATAAAGTTATTGCCAGAGAAATTAAAAACAACATTGACATTCACAATAACAGACTTCAAAGAGAAATAGTAGAGGAACTCCACGCAATGAAGGAGGATATAACAGGACTGCTGAGTCAACCACAGGCTTCAAAGACGATAGGAAGTGAAATTATCGTCGAAGAAATAAAAGCTCTCAAAACATTGGTTACAGACACAGCAGGCCCGATCCACACCACGATGGAGAATCTAAGAAAGGAAATTAAGGAAACAGAGACCACAGATTGTAATCCAACCTTCGCAGTTCCATTCCCACCAGCACCGGCACCACTCGCGAAACCAACTTATGCCTCAGTTGCAGCAAAGCCTAGATTCTCCCTCGTAGTTCAATCAATCGACCCAAGGCACACAAGTACCGAAGTAATGGAAAAAATCAAAACCGGGATCGATGTAGTGGAAATGGGCATCGGAGTTAATCAGCTAAGGAAATGCAGGAATCAAAAGGTGGTTATTAGCTGCGACAGTGAATCAGACTGCAAAAAACTGCGAACAGCATCAACAGAAAGCAACACCTCTCTCTCAGTCACTCAACCGAAGCCAAAGTATCCGCTGATTCGCTTACTTGGAGTCACAAATGATATGGATAACTGCAAAATTGAACAGGCCATTGTAAACCAGAACGGAACTTTTTTGAAGGACATTCCAACGCAAAATAGACATACCAAGGTCATCCGAAGGACTAGAACAAGGAAACCGGAAACAAGCAATGTAATTGTTGAAGTCAGCCCACAAATCTGGAAAGCCGTAGTTGATCAGAAAATAAGAATCGGTTACAAGCCGACCCAAGTTGTGGATCAGTCTCCCTTAACCCAGTGCTATAAATGCCTCAAATTTGGCCATCTAGCAAGGGAATGTAAGGAAGCACACACATGTGGATACTGCACTGGACACCATGATACCCGAGAATGCCCCAATAGAAACGAGCCAGCCAAATGCTCCAACTGCCACTCAGCAAAGAACCGCGCAGACATCGATCATCCTGCCTACAGCTCAATATGCCCAGAATGGGCAAAATGGGACAGGATATCGAGGTCTTCAATCAACTACTACTGTTAAGCTAAGGTTCTACAAAGCATAAAAATTGGACAGGTAAACCTAGGCCGAGGCTTCGCTGCAATGAAAGAAGCAGAAGCAGAGGCACTAGCTAAAAATATTTCCATCTTACTGGTACAAGAGCCCTATGTGGGAAACAAAGGATACGTCACGTCCAGTCATAAAGTTATACAGAGACCAAATGCAATCGCAGACAATCCAAATAAGGTCGCAGCCATAGTGTTTGACAGAAACCTTCTAGCTCTTGTCAATAATGATCTGATAAATGAAAATATTGTAAGCTTCAAGATCAAAATAAATAACCAGGCTATATCATTTATAAATGTCTACTTTGAAGGAAACGTAGAGATAGAACCTTATCTTACCAGAGTACAAGATATCGCGAGAGAACTGCAGGAGGAGCACCTGATAATTGCAGGAGACTTCAATGCCAAGAGTGTCTGGTGGGGTTGCGATGCAGAAGACATAAGAGGAATCGCAACCATGGAGTTTATTGCTCAAATGAACATGAATGTGGTAAACGATGGAACCACGCCTACCTTTCATACATACAGGGGGACAAATCTATACACCAGTATCGTGGATGTCACTATATGCTCATCAAGTTTGATAACCAAAATAAAAAACTGGCACGTAGACACTGAATCGGCACGACTATCAGACCATCGACAAATTAACTTTGAAATAGCTATTGCAGGAGGAGAAGACTATACACCTAAGCCCACAACTCGCAAATTTAACACGAAGAAAGCAGACTGGCAAGACTTCCACGTTGAATTCCGAAATGCACTGAGAACAAAGGGTATAACAAAGCAACAAATAAAACGAATCACGACTACAGAGCAATTAGAAGACGTCATCCGAAAGTACACTGCAGCTATTAACGAGACCTGTGAACTAACTATACCCACCACTAAAACCACGCTTAAAACTAAACGTAGCAAATGGTGGACAAAAGAACTTACCACAGCAAAAAGGGCCATGATAAAGACCCGACGAAAAATTAGAAACGCCAATCATAATAGACGCCCATATGTGATAGAACAATATTGCAAAGAAAAAGAAACCTATAAAAAGCTACTTGAAAAAACTATCACCGAAAGCTGGAAGCAATTTTGTTCTACACAAGATAAAGAGACCATGTGGCAAAAAATCTTTAGAGTCATCAAAAACTGCAAAGCACGGGAAGATGACAAACTCCTGCGTTCTATAACCGATGGAAAAATAATGGGACCTGAAGCATCGGCGAATCTCCTTGCGGATACTTTCTACCCTCACGATGACCAATTTTCGGACACAGCAGAACAACGCAAAACGAGGCTCGAAACCAAAGAAAAATTACAAAATCCTACACAGACCTCGCCAAACTTCACAGCTGAAGAAGTACAAGCGGTCTTCGCTAGAATGAACCCCAATAAGTCCCCCGGCGAGGATGGATTCACCTCAGATATCTGCGAAGCAGCATATTGTTCCGAACCTGAAACCCTACTTGCCCTCTTTAATAAGTGTCTCCATCTAAGTTACTTTCCGAAGATTTGGAAAAAAGCAATTATTAAAATTATACCGAAACCTGGCAAAGGGGACTACACAGTACCCAAATCTTACAGACCCATAGGACTACTTGCGGTTTTGGGGAAGGTCCTTGAAAAACTCTTTGTTAACAGATTAACTTGGCAGCTAGGGTCCGAAGAAAAACTAAGTGGAAGACAGTACGGATTCCTACCGCAACGAAGCACCGAAGACGCCCTGTACGATGCGACAAAAATTATAAGGGACTCAATAGCGCAAAAAAAGATTGTCGTGGTGGTCTCCCTAGATATTGAGGGAGCATTCGACCACGCATGGTGGCCCGCGATTCTCTCCGAGCTACAGAAAAAGAAAATTGATGCATCCCTATACAACCTGATTGTAAGCTACCTATCCAACCGTAGCGTAGAAATTACCTATGCCGGAGCCAAGATCAAAAGGAACACAAACATGGGATGTATTCAAGGATCCACTTGTGGTCCTATGCTCTGGAATGTTCTACTGGACCCACTACTGAGATTAGCAGAAGCACTTCCAGTCCATATTCAGGCGTTCGCAGACGACCTGCTCTTGATAGCAAGCGGGCACTGCGCCAAAGAACTGGAGGAAAAAATAAACCCGACGTTGTGCACAATCTCGAAATGGGGCACAGACTGCAAATTGAGATTTGCAGCCCATAAGACCCAGGCCATACTAATAACTAAAAAACTAAAGTACGATAATCCCCAGCTGTTAATGAACGGAGTAGCACTACCCTTTAACGAAAACTTAAAAGTCTTGGGACTAACCATTGATAGAAAGCTGAACTTTATTACCCACATTGATGAAGTAAACAGGAAAGCGGTGAACATTTATAAATCTGTATCAAGGACAGCCAGAGCACAGTGGGGCCTGAACCCGGACATTCTGAGATGCATTTATACAGCAGTAATTGAACCAATATTACTTTATGCTGCTAATGTCTGGGCTCAGGCTGCCGAAAGAAAACAGCTCCGAAATAGACTGGACAAAACAGTAAGGCTCTTTGGGATACTTATAACCAAGGCACATCGTTCCATATCCCTATCATCCAGCACGTTGCTGTCTAGAATTTTACCGTTGGACCTCAGAGCAATGGAAATGAAAAGACTTTACGAAATCAAAAGAGGCAAACCACTACAACAGCTACCCGGAAGACAACTTGAAGCACGAACTAGCGCCTTTGCATTGCCCCATCCTGCTTATCGGGCCCCTATTTCATATAAGACTATCCTATCGAACGACGAAGTGGACTCCATCGGAAACGAATACGCCAGAATATTCACCGACGGAAGCAAAATAGAAGGCAAAGTTGGAGGTGCGGTATCGTTCTGGCAAAATAAAACAGAAAAAGGCAGTGCGAAGTTTCGACTGGAAAGTTACTGCAGTGTATTCCAAGCAGAAATGGCAGCAATCCTGCGCGCAGTAAAACTGATGCAAGAAAAACCGGCACTCAGAAGGGCTAATATCTTAAGTGACTCGCAATCAGCTCTTATGTGTTTAGCTGATGTAATCTCAACTAATCCCATCGCTAACAAAATACGCTCGGAGCTTAGAGTACTCGAAGACATGGGAGGGGAAGCGATGTTTTACTGGGTCAAGGCACACGTAGGTATCGTAGGAAACGAAAGGGCTGACGAGCTAGCGAAGACAGCAGCCATAAAATGCAAGCAGAGCCCTGCATACGATGCATTTCCCTTGTCGCATGCTAAGCATTTACTTAGACAAGAGACAATTGCACTCTGGCAGCAACGATACAACGAAGCCACAACTGGCGCAGTCACTAAAAGCTTCTTTCCCACAGTCACATCAGCTTATAAAATTTTGGAAAAGATGAAGTTGGACAACCGAACTACCCAAGTTCTAACAGGTCATGGTGGTATCAGAGAGTACCTACACAAAAAAGGCCTCATGAGTACTCCTTTATGTACTTGTGATGATACCACACAGGAGACCATTTTTCACATTCTATGTGACTGTCCCAAATACTGCATAGACAGATACGACACAGAGTGCAGATTGGGGATGAAAATCACCATAGAGAATTTTCCAGAGCTAATTGCAAGCAATGACTGCCGGGAAGAATTCATTCAATATGCCAAGAGAATAATGAAAGTCACAGGAGAAGCAAATGGAGCAAAATTTTAAAATTATATATAAAATGCAAAAGGAATAATAAATAATAATGAATAAATAATACAGAATACAATAATAGTAATAACAACAATAATATAAATATTATAGAATAAATTATATGACAACAAAACTTAAGAGAAAACCCTTAAGTTTTGGCACAATTAAATTAATTATTATAAATTGGAAATAAAGGAATGACATATAAAGAAAGACTCAAATGTTGTATAATCAATAACAACAATACGAAGAAGGGCGGAAGGGGTTTTAGTTGGTGCAAACCCAACACTACCCATATTACCCAGACCATCCATGGGTGTCCGTAAGGGATTTCCCCTCCTGCATAAGATAATTAAAAAAAAAAATACCTAACCTAACCTAACCTAACCTTTTTTTTTTTCGTTGGAAATCCTCATGGATACCTATGCACCGCAAGGACAGTGCACAGGTTATGTCGGACTCGTACCGACTAAAACCAACGGTGTTCCTTCTCGCGCCTTTACGGCGGAGCCACGGGAACTCAAGAATGCATCCGCGACTCCACCAGCAGCGTTACCTTTGCTCTATTGGCAGCACAGCTCGGTTGTAAACCAAACAAGCGGTGCCGCCCTTCCACCCCTTTGAGATGCCGTGCCGGGAACACATGGCTCGGCATCTCCCCCCTCTGACCCCATCCCTCTCGTGGGTGAGCGGAAGGCTTCCAAGCGCCCTCCGCCCGGGGCCTCGGCTAAGGCGGCAGCTGGCGCGTGTGCGCCATCCGCCGGGACCTAGGCCGCGGTCTTCTTGTCCGGGGCGCAGCGGGATCCCTCTCCCGCTCGCGCTCCGCCTCCTCCTTCCGCCGCATGACAGCCTCAGCGAAAGCTGCGGCGGCCCTCCATACTCTCTCGCTGCGAACCATGCCCCTGACAAGGGCCGGCAGCGAGAGATCCGCCCCTGCGACGGCGACCAGGGTCGCGCGCTCCTCTGCCCAGGCCGGGCAAAGCTCCAAGGTGTGACGCGCCGTGTCATCGGCGCAGCCACAGTGGTGGCACTCAGCCGTCTGCTCTCGCCCCGCCACCCGGTGGAGATACCTCCCGAAGCAACCGTGCCCCGAGAGGACCTGCGTCAGGCGGTAGGACAGGTGGCCATGTGAGCGTAGGCCACACCACTGCTCCAGGACAGGCCGGATAGCGTCGACGGTTGCCTGCCCGGCCGACGGCCGCACCAATGACTCGCGCCACAGCGCAAGTAGGTCAGAGCGGGCTCGCGCGCGCCACTGCATCCACTCCAGTTGATCTTCTCCCTGGGGCGACGCCCGGGCCTCAGCAACGCGGTCATACACCGCTGTGAGAAGCCGAGCGTCAAGCTCCCAAGGCACGCTGGCTGCCAGCGAGCAGGCCGCCTCGAACGAGATCGTGCGATAGCCGCGCACGACCCGTATCGCCATCACCCGCTGCGGCCGCCGGAGGAGCGCCCGGTTGCGGGCGCAGAGCGCGTCCACCCACACGGGCGCCCCGTACAGCGCCATAGAGCGCACGACCCCGGCGTATAAGCGCCGACAGGTCGTGCCAGGCCCGTCGTCGTTGCGCAGCAGGCGGCTAAGTGCGCCTGCCGCGCTCATCAGTCGCGGCACCAGCCGCTCAAAGTGCGGCCGAAACGTGAGGCGGGGGTCAAGAACGATGCCAAGGTAGCGCATCGCCGATCCGACCTCTACCGCCTCACCTCCGACGACGACCACCGCACCGGCCGGCGGACCACCGATGGGACCCGGGAGCCAGGACTCGACCAAAGCCGCCTCCTCGAGCCGGTCGCGATCCAATCGCTTTAACGACCATCGCGGGGGATCCCCGTGCAACCGTGACCATGCGTCGGCTGGGGCATCGGGGAGGGCGGAGACGTCAAACCGTACGTAACGATGGTCCGACAACGTCTCGACACCCTCCATTACCCTCCAGCCAGACACGCGGCGGGCGAAGGCGGCGGTCGCGAAGGTAACGTCCACGACAGAGCCACCCTCTCGCCTCACACACGTGTGTACTGCCCCGGTATTGCACACAGACAGACCTCCCGCGACGGCCCACTCCAACAATGAACCCCATGCCGGAGACTTTGCGTTAAAGTCCCCAGCCACAAGGACATGTCCAGCGCCGCTTAGCTCGATGGCCGCCCCGAGGTCCTCCAGGTAGGAGTCAAACTCGTGGAGCGGCCGGTTGGGCGAGAAATAACACGCCACCACAAGGCCACCAAACGACATGTCCTCCACTTCAGCTGCCACCCAGCCATGGCCAGCTGATGTCCGAGCCGGGCCCTTCGTGAATACAGCCACTGTGCCGTCTAGGTCACCAGCCCACTGGGCGGTCGGCGGCACCCAGTACGGTTCCGCTACTATGGCGACGTCCACCTCGTACTCTGCTACGCTCTGGACCAGCAGGTCCTGAGCTCTGGCACAGCGGTTAAGGTTAGCCTGAAGAAGCCTGGCCATCACTCAGCCTGCATTGAGACCTCCTCGGCCCTCGGCCCTCGGCTGGGCTAGCTGGCGTCTTTTTGAGAGGGGCGGGGCAAAGGCTCGATCCGCCCCTGTGCTCCGCGGGTCTGCCGGCCGCCGCGCACACGGTGCAGCGCGGCTTGGCAAAACACGTATTTGATTTGTGGCCCGTTTTATGTTAGCTAAAACACTTTAGCAGCAACTTTTTGTCATAGTATATAGTCAACCTTAATACATATATACTAATATAAACATAAAAAGAGAGAGTGGATTTTGTTAGTTTGTTTATTTATATGTAAAGGGTAATATCCGATACCACCGCACCTACTGTAAAATTCCTACTATAAAATAAAAACCTACATTATTCCAGATGCACAAAGGCCATATATTCTGTATATAAGGGAGAGGGACTACAAAGAAACATTGTTCGCTGGGTCTGCTAGCTCACAAATATAGAGACGGCTCGGTTAATATAGATTGGTACTACAGTTAGTTTAATTTTTCTTCTTTCTTACTTATAGACAAGGCGGCTATTTGTAGAAAGTTTATACTTCAAAGAGCAGTAACATTAATCTACTGTCACAACTTACGGCCTAGAGATTGTTGTCGAAAGCTCTTTAAACATATTCACAGTACACTTACACTTACACTTACGCGAGCTTAAGTACGGTGCGTCGACAAAAACTTAAATACGGGTGTGTCCGCAAAAACTTAATATCTTTTTTTTAAATGCTAGGTAGCATATAAAATTCTTAACTTACAATTCCGAAATGTTGAATTTGAAAACATCGCTCATATATAAAATTCAGAGTATTTGGTTATTTAACAAACTAATGGAAAATGATGTTAACTTAACTTAACCATACACACAGTTCAATGTTATATTATATATTAATAGCCGGGCTCGTGCACCTCGGGTTCCGTACCATCATTTAGGTACGTAATTAACGAACACAAACAAAAACAAAAAGTGTGTTGCTAAGCAGTCACCAATCCAATGACTGACCAAGCCCGAAGTTAATTTGAATATCGTTTCCAATAAACAAATGAGTAACTGTTTCGCTATATGGCGCTGATAAGGTCATTTAAGTCGGTAACAGCTCGAACCCGTGTCACACTTGGGGGTTCTTCAAGAAAGAAGTTATTGGATTTTTGAAGGGTCGGCAACGCGCGAGTGATACTTCTGGTGTTGCAAGCGTCCATAGGCCACGGTGACCGCTCACCATCAGGCGAACCGTGTGCTTGTTTGCCACCTTAGTGGTATAAAATTAAAAAAAAAGTTTCACCTGTTTGCGTCGTATCTTGCAATCGTTATTTTGACCACTTACCGACTATAGCTAGAACGCTTAAATGTTCAGGGAAGCTCAGAAGTAGGTGACAATACAATAATCAATTTCGAACAAAACACAATAACATCAATATTTATAAATATGTGTCTCGAAACTAACTTGAATTTTGTATTTCAAATAACTTTTGTTGTGTCAACAATAAACGTGAATATTTTGTAGTTGTCATCAGAAAAGTTTCAGGTAAAGTGATGCAGCGTTTTGCAATTGAGCAACGCTTAGAAATTGAGCAACGCTTAGAAATTGAGCAACGCTTAGAAATTGAGCAACGCTTAGAAATTGAGCAACGCTTAGAAATTGAGTAACGGTAAAAAATTGAGCAACGGTTAGAAATTGTGAAAATTTACTACTGATATAGTGAGAACTTTACAGAAACGGTCCGAAGATGTGGCACATTTTTCAGTCATCATCATGCACCATCTCGAACTAGGGTGGAGAATTTAATTAATAAATTTGAGACTGTTGGCTGTTGGTAGATCGCTTGATAACATTGCAGCAGTTGGACAAAGTGTACACGACCTCCCATCCACCTCCATTCGTCATCTTTGTCAACAATTAAACATGTCCAGAAGCACTTTGCGCTGCATATGCACGCTTACAAGATTCAATTAACACAACGTCTAAAGCCAGCAGACCATGCGCATGCGCATACGCAGCGCCGAACATTCGTCAATTTGACACATCAACAATTCGATGGAGATTTTTGAATAAAATTATCTTCAGTGATGAGGCGCATCTCCAACTTGGTGGGTAGGTCAAATAAACGGAACTGTCGAATTTAGGGGAACCGAACACCCACGAGTGATCCATTAGCAACCTATGCACCATGTAACCGTGTGGTGTGGATTTTCAACTGACGGAATTATTAGTCCGTATTTTTTTGAAAAAGCAAACGGAAATTCAGTTACAGGCAATGTCCTTCGTAATCGCAAGATGTTGACTGAATTTTTGTGATCTGCGTCAAATGACATTGATGTTGATGACATTTGGTATCAACGGCTGGTGCAATATGCCATACTGCGGCTGAAACAATGCAGTTATTGCAGACAAAGGCGAGCGGCGAGGAGAAGAAAGCTGGCCACCAAGATCGTGTGACACCTCTTGACTTTTTTCTTTGGGGTTTCTTAAGGGAAAAGTGTATGCAAGTAATCCACAGATAATTCCTGAGCTCAAAATCGAAATTTATCGAGGTATTGACGAAATTCAACCACAATAATTATGTCAAAATGTCATCGAACATTTCATAAAAACGGTGAAAGTTTGCCAGCAGAGCCAATGCGGGCATTTGTCGTATGTTGTGTTCCACTAGTAACGTCCGTGTCCATATTTAATGTTAAAATAAAATACTCTCAAAATTCAACTGCAATATGTGTTTTGTTAAAAAAAACTGGTTGCCTGTAAAGTCGGTATACGGGCGAAAGTTTTACGTGACAATGATTTTATGTCTGTCTCTCTCGCTCTTAGGCGGGCGCGTGCCTCTCACTTGCTCTCATTGTGAGCGCATAACGTGAGCGGAGCGTAACGCAGTTTCTTGAAGTGTCACCCGGCAAACCAATTTATAAGACGTTGTCACGTCAAAAATTAAGTAGTTTTCGAGACACCCATAATTATTTTATTAGATAATTAAAATGTTTTTTTTTTATTTCCAAGCAACAATAAAATTATACTGATTGACAAAGGGCTCAGGATTTCAAAGATTGATTTTACACTTTCAAGTCACATTAATACTGTAGATGTCGATGTCGTAACCGCTGTGACGTAATTTACGATCTGACGATTAGTCTAGAGTCTAGACATTTAACAAATAGGTTAATTCGATTCGACTGAAGTGTTTTCATTATTGGTTTGGCAAGTTCTTGATTTAATAGTTTGTGCCGTTGTTTTGTCATGTCTAATGCTTTACTTTACATCAAGAGAGCAAAGTTGACGCATTTTTTATCACTGTTAAAAAATAAAAATTATGTTTGTATACTTTCTCAAAACGCATTTAAAGTTAAATTATCCTAAAGCCCCGAGTCACAACCCACAATATAGTGAATGTTGTGTCGATACGCCCAGGAACTGTTCCGAAGTTCGTCGTCTCTGAACTTGTGCATTTTATCACGGCAGACTAATCTCACAGGAGAACAAGCAAAAGTGTCACATTTCTACTTCCGAAGTCCTGATTCCTGAGGGAGCGAGGCCGGGACTCTGCGCCGATAAGTGCTCGACTCGGTGACGTTGATTTATGTCCCGAATTGTTTATGTTTGATACCGAACACTCAGTAGAGTACCTACTGTTTATGTTTGATACCGGACACTCAGTAGAGTACCTACTGTTTATGTTTGATACCGGACACTCAGTACAGTATGATTGGCAGCGACAGGTTTGCGCCTCCTATGGCAGCCATTAGCTGGCTGCGCTGCTCTTGCCAGGCTGAGCACTCCACTAGTGTGTGCTCAGCTGTGTCATCGGGAGCGTGGCAATGGTGACACTGCGGCGTTTCCTCCTGATTGGCAACTTTGTGCAGGTAGTGACCGAAGCAACCGTGCCCAGTCAAAACCTGCACCAGGCGGAATGTGAGGCTGCCATGCCGGCGACCAACCCACTCCTCCTCCTCCGGATAGCCTCCACCGTCCAGTGACCGGCCGCTGGGACATTGAGTGCCTCTTTCCACTGACGCAGGGCTTTGCTCTAGGCCAGTGTTCGAGCCCTTCACACCTCTCTAGGTGCAGGTATATCCCCCCGATTCCTTCTAGCGACCCGGTATCGATGCATATGCGAATGCACGCGCGCATCGACATCCCAAGGGGTCACACCTGCCAAGACGCAGGCGGCCCGGTGGCTGACCGTGCGATAAGCGCGCACGGCCCGGGCCGCTATCACCTTCTGCGGACTACGTAGTGGGGCTCTCGTTCGGGGGGAGAGGCACTCCGCCCAGATCGGGGCTCCGTATAATGCCATCGACCGTATTATCCCGTGGTACAGCCAACGACACGCCGAATTCGGTCCTCCAACATTCGGTAGGAGACGTCCGAGTGCTGCTCCTGCGGCACACAACCGAGGAGCGAGGAGCTTAAAGTGCACCTCGAAGTTCCACCGGGGGTCAAGTACCAGGCCGAGGTATTTGAGTTGACCATCGACCGGGATTTTGGTCCCCTCCCCTCGGACACGAAGCCCCGATGGGATTCTGCGACGGGGGGCCTGGAAGGCTATGGCTTTCGTTTTATCGAGTGCCACTTCCAGGCCGAGAAGGCGAATGCGCCTGACAACTAATGTTGTGCCGACCGATGCAAGGCGGTCCGCCTCCTCCACTGTTTTTGCTTTCGCCGCGACTAGAGTGTCGTCGGCGAAGCAGACAACCTCCATTCCAGGTAGGAGGCTGCCTCGCAGGACCCAGTTGTACCCCAGGTTCCAGAGCAGTGGTCCTAGTACTGAACCCTGGGGCACACCTGCCACCATTTTCCATGACTGAACTCTTTTATCTGTACCTTCGTAAAGGACTTCCCGACCACTTAGATATTCCCTTACGAGGTCGCGCAGGTACAGAGGCACTTGATGAAATTGGAGTGCCTCGACTATACATTCATGGGGGAGGCTGTTGAAGGCGTTGCGAATGTCGAGTGACACCGCAACGACAGTCCCTCCACGAGCAGTGGCTGTCTCTGTTCATCCCTTAAGATGGGCAATTGCGTCCACTGTGGACCGACGAGTTCGGAACCCATACTGACAATCATCCAAGTTGGGTCCCTCACCCTCTAGATGCTCAACGATCCGGAAAGCGAGAACCTTCTCGAAGAACTTCCCGGACTCGTCGAGCAGAACCAAAGGCCTATACGCCGACGGGTGGTCGATGGGGCGCCCATCCTTTCTGAGGAGACAGAGCTTCCCCATTTTCCATCGCCTTGGAAAGCGGCCCGTGGCGATGCACTTATTGAGCACCGCCCGGAATCGCTCTTCCAGGGGTCCCAATGCTAAAGCCAGCACCTTAGCTGGGACACCATCCGGTCCCGGCGCTTTCGTCTTACGCCGGAGCCGGTGCATCACAGCGCCGAACTCCCCATTCGACACTGGATGCCCTTCCTTCCGTTCGACTGGAGGAGCCATTGGGGGCGTCATTCTTGGGGGGTCAAATGGGCCAGGGTCCGGGAACAACGTGCCCAGCACTCTGTTCAAAAGCCCTCCTTCCATAGTTGACGTGGAAGGTGAGGGTGACTTGAATTTTCCCCTCACCGTCCTGTATGGACGCCCCCACGGGTCGTCGTCTAGGAGCGCTATGAAACGCTCCCATGACTCCTCCTTTGCCCTGCGGATTTCAGCTCGCAGGGCTTTTTGGGCCTCTTTATACTCCAGACGTAGGTCTTGTTCCTCGTCGGGTGTGGTGTTGGCGCGTCTGCGGCAGCGTGTGTAGGCACGCCTGGCCCTCATACTGGTAGAGCGCAGGTCAGAGATTTCCTGCGTCCACCAGTACACCTGTCGCCTATGTGGTAGGACGTGCGTCCTCGGCATAGCCGCATCGCAGACTACTCGTAGGTCTTCTGCGAAATTCTCGGCCATGCCATCGGCGTCCTCGGCGAGGTGAGCTGGTATATCAGTCCAGCTTCTCACCATCGCCGCCTCCTCCACCACTTCGGGGCGGAGCTTGGTGAGTGCCCACCTTGGGAAGGCAACCTCCATGGGACCCCTGCTATATTGGGCCCCGTTAGACACCGGGGAGACCTCATACCGGACGTATAGATGGTCTGATAGTGTCTCCACATTCTCTTCCACCCGCCAGTCGTTGATTCGGCTGGCAAGGGCAGGGGTGGCTAAGGTCACATCGACTATTGACGTGCCTTGCCACCGGACGCACGTAGGGGCGGACCCTCGGTTGATGATCTGCAGTCCTAGGCTTGATGCCCATGACTCCAGATCAGCACCCCGGGCGTCTGTGCTAGGACATCCCCAACTGCGGGACTTGGCATTGAAGTCCCCAGCCACCAGCACCGGGAGGGGAGATGCCCTCCGAACTGCCCCCTCAACCGCAGTCAGGAAGGAATCAAAATCCGCCCGACTGCGGTTTGGGGAGAAGTACGTCGAAATACCACTACTTCTCCCCATTTCCCCACCACGAATCCCGGCCCCCTTTCCCTAAGGATAAGCGTGGGGGCCGAGGAAGCAGTTGCCACCATTATAGCAGCGGAGCCGTCTGTCGATGCCAACCGGCTGGCGGTCGATAGGACGAAGTACGGCTCCGCCACCACCGCCAAGTCTACTTCCCACTCTGCGACAGTTTGACACAAGAGGTCCTGCGCCGCCGCGGAGTGGTTAGTGTTGCACTGCAGGAAATTGAGATGGAGACCTGGCATTAAGTGTGTTCCATCTCAAGTTGGGCAGCCTCAGCTGGCGCGCTTCCCACCATCGTTTGTAAGCGTCCCTTCACCGAAGGGGGGTTACAGCTCTTCCCTCCCATGCGGTGGTTTGCCGGCTTCTTAGCATCTGTGCAGACGGCGCACTTTGGCGCTGCCTGACAGCCCGCCACCTTGTGCCCCTCTACCCCACAACGGAAACAAAGCCCACTGCGGTCTTTGGTGGATTTGCACCTCTGCACAGAGTGGCCAACACCCAAGCATCTATAGCACCGCATTGGGCGCTGGTCCACCAGACTGATAGTGGCGGGATACCAACCCACCACAATTTTGCCAGTTATTGCCAAGCGTTTGGCAATGTCGACCGGGCAGGTCAACCAAGCGGCTCCCGCTCCCTGAGGGCCAACGCGGAGTCCCCCAATTGTCAACTTGCTGACCGGACATGCAGCCGCTTTGGCCAACGCAGCACCCAGTTCATCGGCAGTCACCGAGTCATCTAAGTTTGTGACTCGGATACCCGCCGTCTTTGTCGGGCGCGTGACCTTAGCTGCATCACCCAACGCCACCCTGATCTTTTGAGCCAGCTCATCAGCCTGTTCAGGCGTTGCTTCCTTTGGCAGCTCAATCAGGCGGGCTCCCGTCATTGTAGTCCGGAATTTTGCCGGACCGATCCCAAGTTCCTTTAGGCTGACTTTCTGCTTGGCCTGAGCAATGGCCTTGGCATAGGTAGCGCCCTTGGTCACCGCTTCCGACGTGAGCTCCAAGACCACCGCTTGGGTTTTGGGTGTTTTGGGTGCCTTTTTTGCTGGTACCGGCCTCTGCTTTGTTTTGGGTGGCGTTGCCTTTGCCGGCGGTGTCGGTTTCTGGCTCTGCTTCCTCATTTTCTTCCCCACTGCAGTCCATCCCTCTGACATTATGGCGCTGTCCACAGCGGTTGATGTGCCTGCTTCTGCTGGCTGTGTCTTTTCTTGGGGGCGGGTCAGGTCCGTCGCCGGCTCCAGTGATTTGCCTTTAGGGACAAGGGGAGTGGCCACCTTCTTTGTCTTAGTTTGCGCTTTTGCCCGCTTTGGCAAACCTAACCTAACCTAACCTAACCTAACCTAACCTAACCTAACCTAACCTAACCTAACCTAACCTTTTTTTTTTTTTTTTTTATCGAAGAGAAATCCATTTACGGACTATCCACAGTTGGCTAGACTGCAGACGCGTGTGGGACTCACCCAACAAATGCTGGGAATACCCACTAAAACTCTCCGGTTTCCAACTAAGCCCTTAGTGGCGGCGAAGTGGGGTTCTGATAGATTTCACCACTTCGCCTCCGGGCTGCCCAGCTCGAACGCTGGATCGCTGGGTTCTACCAGACTGCTCTAGGGGAAACGATAGAGCAGTTTGAGACGGTTACGACCGTAGTGCAATGGCGTGCGTGAGGCCAATCACGCACGCCGGCCGCCAATGGTGGGGTCACTAGGCAGGGCCAAAGCGATATTGGCGAAGTCCGAAGCAACCATGCCCAGACAGCATCTGCACCATGCGGAATGTGAGGCTGCCATGCCGGCGCCCTACCCACTCCTCCAACACCGGACGGATGGCTTCCACCGTCCGTTGGCCAGCCTCTGGGGCGCGGAGTGCCTCCTTCCACTGGCGCAAAGCCTCTTTCTGCGCCAGCGTGCGAACTCGCCGCACGTCTATGGGTGCGGGCCGATCCCCCCGTCTTCTGGCAGCGGCCCGATGTCGATGCACATTCGAGAGCACCTGTGCATCAACATCCCACGGAGGTACGCCTGCTAGGACACAAGCAGCCCGGTGGCTGATCGTGCGATAAGCTCGCACGGCTCGAGCCGCAATCACTCTCTGCGGACGACGCAGAATAGCCCTAGTTCGGAGGGAGATGCACTCCGCCCAGATCGGGGCCCCGTACAACGCCATCGATCTTACCACCCCGTGGTACAACCGGCGGCAAGCTAACGATGACCCTCCCAGATTAGGGAGAAGCCTTCCGAGTGCGGCTGCAGCGGCACACAGCCGGGGAGCGAGAAGCTTGAAATGCTCCTCGAAACTCCACTTGGGGTCCAGTACGAGGCCGAGATACTTCATATGTCCCTCTATTGGAATTCTGGACCCCTCCACTCGGACTCGGAGCCCCGATGGGATCCTGCGACGTGGAGTGTGGAACGCTAATGCCCTAGATTTCTCTAGGGCCACTTCCAGGCCTAGGAGGCGAATGCGTCGCACGACTAGCGACGAACCAACTGCCGCAAGATGGGCAGCCTCCTCCACTGTCTTCGCTTTCGCTGCAACAAGTGTGTCGTCAGCGAAGCAGACAACCTCCATCCCAGGCAGGAGGTTGCCACGCAGGACCCAATTGTACCCCAGGTTCCATAGCAGAGGACCCAGTACCGAACCCTGAGGCACACCTGCCGCCATTGTCCATGAGTGGACGCGACCATCTGACCCCTCGTAGAGGACCTCCCGGTTACCGAGGTAGTCCTTCACGAGGGCGCGGAGGTATGGAGGCACTTCATGATATAAGAGTGCCTCCTCTATACACTCATGGGGGAGGCTGTTAAACGCGTTGCGGATGTCCAACGACACTGCAATGACAGTCTCCCCCTTTTTTGTCGCCCTCTCGGTCCATTCTTTGAGGCGGGCCACTGCATCCACCGTAGACCGACCGGTGCGGAACCCGTACTGACAATCGGCCAGGCCCGGTCCCACGTTTTCTAGATGCCCGACGATCCGGAAAGCGAGGATTTTTTCCAGGCATTTACCAGCCTCGTCGAGCAACACTAGTGGCCGATATGCCGACGGTTGGTCGGCTGAGCGGCCCTCCTTCAAGAGAAGGCAGAGTTTTCCTGCCTTCCACCTTTGGGGGAAACGGCCCGTAGCGATGCATTTGTTGAGCAACGCCCGGAACCGCTCCTCTAGCGGTCCCAGCGCCAGGGACAGAACCTTTGCTGGGACCCCATCTGGCCCAACCTAACCTTTTTTTTTTTTTTTTTGACGGAGAGAAATTCATTTACGAACTTGTTCACAGCTGGCTAGACTGTGACCTTTGTGTGGGACTCACCCAGCTAGCTGGTAATACCCACTAAAACTCTCCGGTTTCCTGCTTCTACCCTTTGCTGGGATGAGGTGGGATGCGTAGTTCGTTTTCACCACCTCGTTCCTGGGCTGCCCAACCCGAGACGTTGAGCTCCAAATGAGGAATCTGTTTTAGGGAAACACTAAAACAGTTCCTAGACGGTTGCGACCTTGCCAATGGCGTACGTGAGGCCAGTCACGCACGCCGGTCACCTTTGGTAGAATCATTAGACAGGACCTAGATTGGCCCGCCTTCTTCTACCCGCCCGTTTGCGGCGGAGAGGAGGAGCGAGCGGATTTTGCTCGCGTTCCCTCTCCGCGACCTCCTTCTGCGACATCACGTCCTCACAGAAGGAGGCTACAGCCTCCCATTCCGCCTCGCCATCGAGCATGGCTCGAACCATGCTTGGCAGCGACAGGTTTGCGCCTCCTATGGCAGCCATTAGCTGGCTGCGCTGCTCTTGCCAGGCTGAGCACTCCACTAGTGTGTGCTCAGCTGTGTCATCGGGAGCGCGGCAATGGTGACACTGCGGCGTTTCCTCCCGATTGGCAACTTTGTGCAGGTAGTGACCGAAGCAACCGTGCCCAGTCAAAACCTGCACCAGGCGGAATGTCAGGCTGCCATGCCGGCGACCAATCCACTCCTCCAATACCGGACGGATAGCCTCCACCGTCCAGTGACCGGCCGCTGGGACATTGAGTGCCTCCTTCCACAGACGCAGGGCTTTGCTCTGGGCCAGTGTTCGAGCCCTTCGCACCTCTCTAGGTGCAGGTATATCCCCCCGATTCCTTCTAGCGACCCGGTATCGATGCATATGCGAATGCACGCGCGCATCGACATCCCAAGGGGTCACACCTGCCAAGACGCAGGCGGCCCGGTGGCTGACCGTGCGATAAGCGCGCACGGCCCGGGCCGCTATCACCTTCTGCGGACTACGTAGTAGGGCTCTCGTTCGGGGGGAGAGGCACTCCGCCCAGATCGGGGCTCCGTATAATGCCATCGACCGTATTATCAAACCTAACCTTTTTTTTTTTTTTTTTTGACGGAGAGAAATTCATTTACGAACTTGTTCACAGCTGGCTAGACTGTGACCTTTGTGTGGGACTCACCCAGCTAGCTGGTAATACCCACTAAAACTCTCCGGTTTCCTGCTTCTACCCTTTGCTGGGACGAGGTGGGATGCGTAGTTCGATTTCACCACCTCGTTCCCGGGCTGCCCAACTCGAGACGTTGAGCTCCACCTGAGGAATCTGTTTTAGGGAAACACTAAAACAGTTCCTAGACGGTTGCGACCTTGCCAATGGCGTACGTGAGGCCAGTCACGCACGCCGGTCACCTTTGGTAGAATCATTAGACAGGACCTAGATTGGCCCGCCTTCTTCTACCCGCCCGTTTGCGGCGGAGAGGAGGAGCGAGCGGATTTTGCTCGCGTTCCCTCTCCGCGACCTCCTTCTGCGACATCACGTCCTCACAGAAGGAGGCTACAGCCTCCCATTCCGCCTCGCCATCGACCATGGCTCGAACCATGCTTGGCAGCGACAGGTTTGCGCCTCCTATGGCAGCCATTAGCTGGCTGCGCTGCTCTTGCCAGGCTGAGCACTCCACTAGTGTGTGCTCAGCTGTGTCATCGGGAGCGCGGCAATGGTGACACTGCGGCGTTTCCTCCCGATTGGCAACTTTGTGCAGGTAGTGACCGAAGCAACCGTGCCCAGTCAAAACCTGCACCAGGCGGAATGTGAGGCTGCCATGCCGGCGACCAACCCACTCCTCCAATACCGGACGGATAGCCTCCACCGTCCAGTGACCGGCCGCTGGGACATTGAGTGCCTCCTTCCACAGACGCAGGGCTTTGCTCTGGGCCAGTGTTCGAGCCCTTCGCACCTCTCTAGGTGCAGGTATGTGCCCCCGATTCCTTCTAGCGACCCGGTATCGATGCATATGCGAATGCACGCGCGCATCGACATCCCAAGGGGTCACACCTGCCAAGACGCAGGCGGCCCGGTGGCTGACCGTGCGATAAGCGCGCACGGCCCGGGCCGCTATCACCTTCTGCGGACTACGTAGTAGGGCTCTCGTTCGGGGGGAGAGGCACTCCGCCCAGATCGGGGCCCCGTATAATGCCATCGACCGTATTATCCCGTGGTACAGCCGACGACACGCCGAATTCGGTCCTCCAACATTCGGTAGGAGACGTCCGAGTGCTGCTCCTGCGGCACACAACCGAGGAGCGAGGAGCTTAAAGTGCACCTCGAAGTTCCACCGGGGGTCAAGTACCAGGCCGAGGTATTTGAGTTGACCATCGACCGGGATTTTGGTCCCCTCCACTCGGACACGAAGCCCCGATGGGATTCTGCGACGGGGGGCCTGGAAGGCTATGGCTTTCGTTTTATCGAGTGCCACTTCCAGGCCGAGAAGGCGAATGCGCCTGACAACTAATGTTGTGCCGACCGATGCAAGGCGGACCGCCTCCTCCACTGTTTTTGATTTCGCCGCGACTAGAGTGTCGTCGGCGAAGCAGACAACCTCCATTCCAGGTAGGAGGCTGCCTCGCAGGACCCAGTTGTACCCCAGGTTCCAGAGTAGTGGTCCTAGCACTGAACCCTGGGGCACACCAGCCACCATTTTCCATGACTGAACTCTTCTATCTGTACCTTCGTAAAGGACTTCCCGACCACTTAGATAGTCCCCTACGAGGTCGCGCAGGTACAGAGGCACTTGATGAAATTGGAGTGCCTCGACTATACATTCATGGGGGAGGCTGTTGAAGGCGTTGCGAATGTCGAGTGACACCGCAACGACAGTCCCCCCACGAGCAGTGGCCGCCTCTGTCCATCCCTTAAGATGGGCAATTGCGTCCACTGTGGACCGACGAGTTCGGAACCCATACTGACAATCATTCAAGTTGGGTCCCTCACCCTCTAGATGCTCAACGATCCGGAAAGCGAGAACCTTCTCGAAGAACTTCCCGGACTCGTCGAGCAGAACCAAAGGCCTATACGCCGACGGGTGGTCGATGGGGCGTCCATCCTTTCTGAGGAGACAGAGCTTCCCCATTTTCCATCGCCTAGGAAAGCGGCCCGTGGCGATGCACTTATTGAGCACCGCCCGGAATCGCTCTTCCAGGGGTCCCAATGCTAAAGCCAGCACCTTAGCTGGGACACCATCCGGCCCCGGCGCTTTCGTCTTACGCCGGAGCCGGTGCATCACAGCGCCGAACTCCCCATTCGACACTGGATGCCCTTCCTGCCGCTCAACTGGAGGAGCCATTGGGGGCGTCATTCTTGGGGGCTCAAATGGGCCAGGGTCCGGGAACAACGTGCCCAGCACTCTGTTCAAAAGTCCTCCTTCCATAGTTGACGTGGAATGTGAGGGTGACTTGAATTTTCCCCTCACCGTCCTGTATGGACGCCCCCACGGGTCGTCGTCTAGGAGCGCTATAAAACGCTCCCATGACTCCTCCTTTGCCCTGCGGATTTCAGCTCGCAGGGCTTTTTGGGCCTCTTTGTACTCCAGACGTAGGTCTTGTTCCTCGTCGGGTGTGGTGTTGGCGCGTCTGCGGCAGCGTGTGTAGGCACGCCTGGCCCTCATACTGGTAGAGCGCAGGTCAGAGATTTCCTGCGTCCACCAGTACACCTGTCGCCTATGTGGTAGGACGTGCGTCCTCGGCATAGCCGCATCGCAGACTGCTCGTAGGTCTTCTGCGAAATTCTCGGCCATGCCATCGGCGTCCTCGGCGAGGTGAGCTGGTATATCAGTCCAGCTTCTCACCATCGCCGCCTCCTCCACCACTTCGGAGCGGAGCTTGGTGAGTGCCCACCTTGGGAAGGCAACCTCCATGGGACCCCTGCTATATTGGGCCCCGTTAGACACCGGGGAGACCTCATACCGGACGTATAGATGGTCTGATAGTGTCTCCACATTCTCTTCCACCCGCCAGTCGTTGATACGGCTGGCAAGGGCAGGGGTGGCAAAGGTCACATCGACTATTGACGTGCCCTGCCACCGGACGCACGTAGGGGCGGACCCTCGGTTGATGATCTGCAGTCCTAGGCTTGATGCCCATGACCCCAGATCAGCACCCCGGGCGTCTGTGCTGGGACATCCCCAACTGCGGGACTTGGCATTGAAGTCCCCAGCCACCAGCACCGGGAGGGGAGATGCCCTCCGAACTGCCCCCTCAACCGCAGTCAGGAAGGAATCAAAATCCGCCCGACTGCGGTTTGGGGAGAAGTACGTCGAAATGACCACTACTTCTCCCCATTTCCCCACCACGAATCCCGGCCCCCTTTCCCTAAGGATAAGTGTGGGGGCCGAGGAAGCAGTTGCTACCATTATAGCAGCGGAGCCGTCTGTCGATGCCAACCAGCTGGCAGTCGATGGGACGAAGTACGGCTCCGCCACCACCGCCAAGCCTACTTCCCACTCCGCGACAGTTTGACACAAGAGGTCCTGCGCCGCCGCGGAGTGGTTAGTGTTGCACTGCAGAAACTTGAGATGGAGACCTGGCATTAAGTGTGTTCCATCTCAAGTTGGGCAGCCTCAGCTGGCGCCCTTCCTCCCATGGTTTGTAAGCGTCCCTTCACCGAAGGGGGGTTACAGCTCTTCCCTCCCATGCGGTGGTTTGCCGGCTTTTTAGCGTCTGTGCAGACGGCGCACTTTGGCGCTGCCTGACAGCCCGCCGCCTTGTGCCCCTCTACCCCACAACGAAAACAAAGCCCACTGCGGTCTTTGGTGGATTTGCACCTCTGCACAGCGTGGCCAACACCCAAGCATCTATAGCACCGCATTGGGCGCTGGTCCACCAGACTGATAGTGGCGGGACACCAACCCACCACAATTTTGCCAGTTTTTGCCAAGCGTTTGGCAATGTCGACCGGGCAGGTCAACCAAGCGGCTCCCGCTCCCTGAGGGCCAACGCGGAGTCCCCCAATTGTCAACTTGCTGACCGGACATGCAGCCGCTTCGGCCAACGCAGCACCCAGTTCATCGGCAGTCACCGAGTCATCTAAGTTTGTGACTCGGATACCTGCCGTTTTTGTCGGGCGCGTGACCTTAGCTGCATCACCCAACGCCACCCTGATCTTTTGAGCCAGCTCATCACCTTTGGCAGCTCAATCAGGCGGGCTCCCGTCATTGTAGTCCGGAATTTTGCCGGACCGATCCCAAGTTCCTTGAGGCTGACGCTCTGCTTGGCCTGAGCAATGGCCTTGGCATAGGTAGCGCCCTTGGTCACCGCTTCCGACGTGAGCTCCAAGACCACCGCTTGGGTCTTGGGTGTTTTGGGTGCCTTTTTTGCTGGTACCGGCCTCTGTTTTGTTTTAGGTGGCGTTGCCTTTGCCGGCGGTGTCGGTTTCTGGCTCTGCTTCCTTGTTTTCTTCCCCACTGCAGTCCATCCCTCTGACATTAAGGCGCTGTCCACAGCGGTTGAGGTGCCTGCTTCTGCTGGCTGTGTCTTTCCTTGGGGGCGGGTCAGGTCCGTCGCCGGCTCCAGTGATTTGCCTTTAGGGACAGGGGGAGTGGCCACCTTCTTTGTCTTAGTTTGCCCTTTTGCCCGCTTTGGCAGGTTAGCCGGTGCCATTAATGATGTATTAACGACATCAGCGGAAACAGGATTCGCAGCTCTTGCCCGCCTCGCATCTGCAGCCAGAGGTGGTCGACGGATTTGGGACGGCAGTAGTCGTCCATCCATTTCGAGACAGTCAATACGGGCCGACACCATGCCACCGATTTGCTTCAGAAGCTCATTCTGAAGGCCCCCAATCACTTTTAAGAATTCTTCGCGCGTGACACTGTCTTGATCGTTGTCACGAGGTTCAGCCAGCTGTGCTATAGTGTATGGCTTCTCGCGCTCGGAGAATGCACGGCGGATAGCCACCACCTCCTCTTGCAGAGTATTAAGCTGGCCACGGAGTCGCTTATTGTCCGCTTGCAGCCGGCGGACCTCGTCTGAAGCCGACTTCGCGGCCAACTCCTTTACAACCTGAAGGAGTGATGCTGCTGACTCCTTTATAGACTTAACACAAGTGCCTTTGAGGTTTCCTGACTTCCTTGCGACTTCAGTCAGGGCCTCCGCGCTTCTCTCGGCCTCCTGTATAAGTGCCTCATTAGTGGGCACTTTTAAGTAATCTTTCTGTCCAGGGCTTAGTGTTGGGCTGACCAGTGCCGGGTGATTAATAGTCGATGAATCCGATTCAGAGTCGGACTCAGGATCACCCAATTCTGCACGAGCTCTTGCTGCTCCAGTGTAGTGGGTTCCCCCACCACGTCCATTTTTGGACCGGGAAACCTTCTTGACAGGAGACCTGTCCCTCTCACGTTGGTCCCCACTTCCATCAGAGACCAAGTAATCCATAGCTGGAAGTGGTGTACTTGGTCGCTTCCTGATCATCTTCAATGGTTCCATAACCACGCTGCACTCTGGCAGCATCATTCTTTTGTTGTCTTTATTTTTTTTATCCCCCTCCCCCCCTCTCCTAACTCTCTCATTTTCCCCCCCGACCCCAACAATCTCGCAGGTAGTATTAGTTTGTTTTTTTTCCATCCTATTCCCACGAGTACCGGAGAAATATTCAGTCCATCGGGACAGAGATCCGGTGATGTCCCGATAACCCTAATACGCCTGGG
Source organism: Apoda limacodes (assembly GCA_946406115.1). Lineage (NCBI taxonomy): Eukaryota > Metazoa > Arthropoda > Insecta > Lepidoptera > Limacodidae > Apoda > Apoda limacodes. The sequence continues at coordinate 73,651 of OX291548.1, forward strand.
AGGACGGGTGGTTCCCAGGGTTGGCCATTAGTGGCTGATGAGCTCCCCAGCCGCTCTTTCGAGCACCCCGACGTCACGGACCGTAACGTCGAGAATTGAGGATTTATTATAGAGGTTTACTCCTCGCGGGCCGGCCAGCTAAGGCAAGCCCCTCGTTCCCGCCTAACTAGGCCGCTAGACATGATCAACGACACCTAGCGACGGGGTTACGACACGACGGTGGCAAAAGCCTGTCCAGTTGCACAGCAAAGTGCCCGCCGGACCCGTCCATGATGCATCCGCCATGGTCTCTGAGAACAGAGTCCACTCGGAGCAACCCACCAGAGCAGTCTGGCCCTGAAGGCTCCGCTCTATTCACAACCGACGGAATGTCGGCGTGATCCACAGTAGGTGTCTCTTAGTTTCACGCCGGACTGGATTGTCCGACGCTACTCAGCCCCCCCGCCACGACAAGGCGGACACCGATCGAGGGGGATTATCAAACCTAACCTAACCTAACCTAACCTAACCTAACCTAACCTAACCTAACCTAACCTAACCTAACCTAACCTAACCTAACCTAAGCAAAATCGAGGGAAAAGTCGGTGCTGCCCTCACCTGCTGGGCCGAAGGCAGGGAAACTAACCATCAACTCGTCAAACTAAACCCAGCCTGCACTGTCTTCCAATCAGAGCTGTATGCTCTCCAAAAAGCCTTTCAGATGGTAGAATACAACAGGGATAAATTGACAAATTGGGTTGTTGAGTAACCCTCATACCTACCATCCAATAGCAAAGGAAATAAAAGAGAGCTACAAAAACATCATAACGGAAGGGAGAGACATCACACAACCCGGTTAGGTTAGGTAAAAAAAAGAGTAAGGACTTTCTGAAATACTTGGACTCCATCTTCTCAGTCGCACACCAACCACTTCATCACAAACGGTGCAGAAGAACGGTGAAGATACCTTCACCCCACGGAAAATAAGCATAGACTCCATGATCGTCAGATTCATTAAAGGCCACTCGAAAAACTATGTCGGATGCATCAAAGCCTCACATTACCATGAGATCGTCATATACGAGGACAGGGGAGAAAATCTAAACCATCTAAAACCTCCAAACCCGTCCCGCACACAACCAACAGACTGCTGGGTGCACCCAGTAGACGACACCACACGCGGCTCAGAAAGACTCCAGGTAAAGGAAACCATAGCCGCACAGGGATAGTCGAAGGGCCCCACCAAAGACAAAGAACATCAAAAAACTATTAATCAATCTATCAGTGCCGCAGCAACATCCATGCCCAACATACTGGCCAGAAAAATAAGAAAACTTAAAAATGACCACAACCAGGGCACTGCAGCACTCACATTCCTTAAAAAAACACAAACAAAGAGAGAAAAGAAGCTGTCCAAAGAAACTACACTAGCCGACCAGGGATAGTGACACCTCCAATCCTCAGGAAAGCCGACTCAATAAAAGACCACTGCATCAACGCCTTTTTGGAATATAAAGCCATCCTAGTAGCATCAAAGACTGTGTGCCGCAAAGTATGCATTGATATCCTAGAAGCCTTCTATAGGGAAAGTGAAGGATATCTAAAAATCATACTTGAAGAAACTGAGGCCACAATCTATGATAACAACACTTCCCAAACCATCAAAGGGAAGCCAATCACCACACATATGGCAGCATACAACTCATCGGAAGGCTTTGTCGAAGCGGACAAAGAAGAGACTCAAAGAACCGGCAACATCACCTTCAAGGCAACGGAGCAGGACCCATTAGTAGTGACTACTAAAGACACAAAAGTGTGGCTCATAGATAAAATCCTGGAAATGGCAAATACAATATCCACAACTGCCACAGGAGAGCCATCTTTGGACAACTGGTCACCACCAATTATCAAATGGGTAAACGGAGTCCCCGGCTGCGGCAAGACAACATGGGTAATCAACAACTTTAACACCGTAGACGACATCATAACAACAACAACCTCCGAAGCCGCAAAAGACCTGCGAGCAAAGATCGAGGGTAAATACAATATTAAAACAAACAGGAAAGTTCGTACAAACGATCTTAGTCAACGGTGTCCATCCCACAGAAAAGACCTACTGCAGGAGACTAATAGTCAACGAAGCCCTAATGAACCACTTCGGAGCCGTGGTAATGACAAAGGTAATCACTGGGGCAAAGGAAATCCTTATCATTGGAGATATAAACCAACTGCCCTACATTGACCGACAAAATCTTTTTACCATGGAATACAACAGACCAACTCTTATGGCTTCAGTCACCCAAGAACTGTTATGTACATAGGAACCCAATGGACGTCGCTTATGCCCTCCATGAAGTATACAGTGGCATTTACTCGTCTAAAAAAATCGTCACATCCCTCATGCTGAAAACATACTCAGACGCAGTCATTCCCAAAGACCAGCTAAAAACCCTCTACCTCGTCTTCACCCAAGAGGACAAGACGCTTCTAAAAAATTCAGGGTATGGGAATGCCACTAACTCAAGCGTCCTAACAGTACACGAAGCACAGGGACTGACCTACGACAACGTAGTAATAATCCAGGCGTCCTCAAGGAAACTCCAACTACATGACAGTGTACCTCATGCAGTAGTTGCTATTTCAAGACACACAACCACATGCACCTTCTACACGGACAGCACCGACAGCGCCACAGGACGGTTCTTCAAGAATGGCATAAAGAGTCCTAATACCATCCTGGACTACAACATCAAGATGGCCATGAAGAACCGAGACTACAAAACCATAGAAACACTGGCAGACCTAACCAACACCTAATAATCGGAAATTTCACTACGCAGACACGAGAGACACCTCTTCAAACTCAAAACAGGCACCCTCCACCCGGAACCTGACAAGTCTACAACACAAGAGGAACCCGGACTGACTTAGTTTTAAGTTTTTGTTTGGGTTACTAGAGAAAAAAAAAAAAATTAATTAATTACTATATACTTAGTTAAAATTAACGTAAAAACAACAATTATAACAATAAAAATAACATTCTAATTATATAATTAAAAAAAAATCAATTACCCTAGTAACCCATAAAATTGCATGTCTTCGAGTAGTAATAAATATAATTGTACGGCACTGCACGCCAATTAAATAATGAAAACATAATCAATAAATAACCTAAAAAGGAGCATGGACGAAATGTCTATGGAAAACTAATTTTCTTTTTTAAAAAAAAAAAAAACCTAACCTAAAAGGACTGGAAAACAGAGCTGAATTTTGCCGATGATGTTGTTCTGGTGTTTCATGGAGATACGGCACAATAAAATATGACACCCCGCGCTTGAGCATGGGCGGGACAGCGATAAGTGTAACAAATGAGATAAAACTGTTAGGCGTTATAATCGACGACAAGCTTACATTTAACTCGCATTTGAATAGCGTAAGTAAAAAGGCAGTGGCCGCGTACAAACAATTGACTAGAGCGGCTAAAATAAGCTGGGGTCTTCACCCGGAAGTTATACGCACAATATACACCGCTACAGTAGAGCCTATAATATTGTACGCGGCCAGTGTCTGGGCTCAAGCCGTAACCAAGGTCTGCATCAGGAAGAAGCTTAACGCCATACAACGAGGCTTCGCACAGTTTCACTAAACTCGGCACTTGTTCTGGCTAAGGTGCTCCCCCTCGACCTTCGGGTCCGGGAAGCAGCTTTGCTGTACGAGGCAAAAAGGGGGTTACCCCAGCCTGATCTTGGAGATAGAGAGGTGGAACAGAGAACTCCCGCAGAAGAGGCTTCACATCCAGCAGAGCAGACATGCCTGGAATTCCAAACTTTCGAAAACCAGGTGCAATTAGACGCCAACATCGAATTCGCAATTCGCATTTTTACCGATGGCAGTAAGATTACGGCAGGGTCGGCGCCTCGCTATCTCCATGGGATAGGCAGACTGAAATTAAGGCCGTCAAACTTACCTTGCCATCATATTGCACCGTTTACCAAGCGGATCTCCTCGCCATACATAGAGCTAGTGAAGAGATGTTGCGCCGAAACGAGACCTCTTTCGTAATCTATAGCGACTCAATGGCTGCACTTCAAACAATCACTGGCTTACATAGTATGCATTCCCTAGCCGTAAATACCAGGAAAAACATACTGACTTTAAGTCGCCAGAATAAAAGTGTAGTTTTGTTTTGGATTAAAGCGCATGCTGGACTGGCAGGGAATGAAAGAGCGGATCAGTTGGCAAAAAAAGCAGCACTTAAATGTAAAAAGAAGCCGAATTACGATAAGTGCCCCGTATCATTCGTCAAGCGACGTTTGCGAATGAACTCGCTTGAAGAGTGGAACGAAAGGTACAAGAGTGGTATGACGGCTAGTACCACCAAAATATTTTTCCCTGATGCAATCGCGACCTATAAAGTGGTAAGAAAAATCGAATTCACCGGAACGATCGCACAAGTGATGACAGGACATGGCGGATTCTCAGAATACTTGAATCGTTTCAACTGTAAGGAGAGCTCGTCATGCATTTGCGAACCTGGTTCAGACGAATCCGTGTCCCACGTGCTTTTTGAATGCCCTGTGTATGCCTCAGAGAGATTTGACATTGAACAACAAAGTAGATTAAAATTAGAAGTAAATAATATAGGATCTATTATGTTAGGGGAAAATAGAAATGTATTTTTAGATTATTGTACTAATATAGCAAATAAAATAATAAAAAGAAACAAGTAATAAATAATATGTTTTCTGAATATAGTGTATATTTTTTGTAAAACATATGAAAATGTTATAGATAATAAGAAATATGTAACAGCAATGTAAACTAGATATATAGGAACTGTAAAGAGCTCAATTATAGAAAACTAGCGGTAGGATTGAAATGTAAATAAATAATAAATATAAAATATTAGACATTAAATAGTAAGTAAGACGTAGAATAAGGAAAAATGTTGAATAATCTAAAAAATAAAATAAGCTGTAAATTTATTTACCCGAAATACAAGATAGTAGAATAGATAGAAGGGAAATACCACCCTTAAAAGAGCGAAAGAGATGAACGTTAGAAAGATCAAGTATGTTGGATGGCAGTACGAGATAAAAGTGAGGACTGGCATGAAAGAAAACTAGAATAACAAAGTCTGCGGCACTATCGCCGGAGGTACTAGATTTAAAAAAAATTAAAAAAAAAAAATCCTAACCTAACCTAACCAAACCAAACCAAACATTCTATCCAGACGATTCGGCAGATACAGATAACCTCAGCCAAAAATTCTTAAGGGAGTCCATTAACAACATCAAAACCTGGCAAAAACAACAATAACTGGGAGTAAATGACCCGCCGTTCACTTCTCTTCCTCAACACCAAAAAGGCCCCTGGACCTGACGGCCTCACGGCGGATATATGTATGGCAGCCATCCGAAGCGGACAAGACATCTTCCTGGCACTAGCCAACAAGTGCCTCTCTTTTGCCCACTTCCCAACATCATGGAAAAAGGCCCATGTAGTCATAATCCGCAAACCAGGAAAAGAGGACTACACCCACCCCAAATCATATCGACCTATAGGCCTACTATCCGTGTTAGGCAAAATCATAGACAAAATCGGACGAATACAATGGCACGTCCTACCAACACTTAACCAAAACCAATATGGCTTCATGCCCCAACGAGGAACCGAAGACGCCCTCTACGACCTTCTCACTCATATCAGGGAAGAAGTGAGTAACAAAAAACTCGTCCTTATGATATCTCTGGACATAGAGGGGACTTTGACAACGCATGGTGGCTGGCCCTAAAAAACCAATTACTAAAAAAGGGGTTTGCACTCCGGGAGTGCTGGCAGAAGTGAAAACCTTTACACACGATTCGCGCTCAACATTCAAATATGTTACAAGACAACTCGTATCGTATCGTATCACATTTTAACATGTGTAAACTGCACTTTTATTATTATAAATAATAATGTTTGTTTATTTACTTTTTTGACGTAGTATATTTGACATTGTAAATAAACGCGACGCGAGTTCCGTCTTACGAATTTTCTATGAATTTTCGATCAGTTGGCAACGCGTTGACAGTGACCTGACGCGAGTTTTACATTTTTTACCCATCACAAAAAAAGTACACAACGCCGCTAAAGAAGTTTTCACTTCAAAAAAATGCCCTCAAAATCTCTAAAACATGATCGACTCCTACCTCTCCGATCGAACAATCAAAATTAATTACGCACGAGCAACAGCCGAGAAAAACACAACCAAAGGATGCGTACAAGGCTCCATAAGAGGACCCACATTCTGGAACATAATCCTGGACTCTCTTCTTCATAAACTCTCTAAAGAAAGAGTCTATTGTCAAGCCTTTGCAGACGACGTGGTCCTTATTATCTCAGCACACACAACAACTGTGCTAGAGCACTCGGCTAACACCAGCTTAAACACCGTAGCTCAATGGGGTACCAACAACAAACTTAATTTCGCAGCTCACAAAACAAATGCCATGTTAATAACGAAGAAAATCAAATACGACCAACCCCTATTAACAATGAATGGCAAAAACATCCAGCTGGTTGAAGAAATAAAATTACTAGGCCTAACCATCAACAGGAATTTAACTTTCACCTCGCATGTGACAGCCGTTTGTAAAAGAGCCATCTCAATTTACAAACAACTGGCATGCGCCGCAAAGGTAACATGGGGACTAAATGGCGAAATCACTAGAATAATCTACAATGCAGTCATAGAACCCATTATCCTCTATGCATCAAGTGCATGGTCACAGGCAACGGAGCTTAAAATCAACCGGACACAACTGGAAACGGTACAGAGAGGTTTTGCGCAAAAAATCAGCAGAGCCTATAGAACCGTATCCCTAACATCAGCCCTAATTCTCGCTGGCCTAATACCTCTAGATCTCAGGATCCAAGAAGCGGCCAGCTATTACATAGCCAAAAAGGGAATATCTACCAACTATCTCCCACCACAAACGGAGATTGAACAAAAAATAAAGGAAAGCGAAAAGCCTCACCCTTCGACTCTCCTACACATCTCCCATGAACTTTTACAAAAAATTGGACCTTGAAGCTGAAGCGTCTCACAACATCACAGGCCCTCAAATATACACAGACGGCAGCAAAATCGAGGGAAAAGTCGGTGCTGCCCTCACCTGCTGGGCCGAAGGCAGGGAAACAAACAATCAACTCATCAAACTAAACCCAGCCTGCACTGTCTTCCAATCCGAGCTGTATGCTCTCCAAAAAGCCTTTCAGATGGCAGAAAACAACAGGGATAAATTGACAAACATACTCAGCGACTCAAGATCATCCCTAGAGTTGGTGAGTAACCCTCAAACCTACCATCCTATAGCAAAGGAAATAAAAGAGAGCTACAAAAACATCATAATGGAAGGGAGAGACATTAGACTATTCTGGCTAAAGGCCCATGTAGGCTCCCAAGGAAATGAAAGGGCGGATGAACTGGCCAAAACCACCGCACTCAACACCCAGATAGCAACAGACTACGACAAGATACCCATATCGTTTGTCAAAAACCAAATTCGAGAAGAAACCATTCGAAAATGGCAAGACCGGTACGACACCTCCAAAACCGGAACCATCACCAGGACGTTCCTACCTGACGTCAAGGAAGCCTACAAATTCACAAGGGAAACAAAACCAACGGCTCTCCAAATACAAGCTCTAACGGGCCACGGGGGAATCGCACAATACCTACACCGATTTAAACTAATTGATCATCCAGGGTTGAATGTGACGAGAACATCACAGAATCTGTGTGGCACATAATTTACGACTGCCCCAGATTCATCACAAAAAGGCTGGACCTAGAATTTAAAACTAACACCAAACTCTCAGACAACAACTTAAGAGAGTTTATTACAGACAAAAAAAAAGAGAAAGGACGTTCTGAAATACTTGGACTCCATCTTCTCAGTCGCTGGGAAAAGAAACAACACACCAACCACTTCATCACAAACGGTGCAGAACACAGCGACTGTCCATTAAACTTCCTCAACGGTACTCCACACCCAAACCTAACAATGGGATAATAACCAGAAAACTCTCAAACAGACAGTCAGTGCAGTTGCACAATCAATAGTTGACAAGATAAGAAAAACCATGAACAACCCTGTCTTCTCAGTTGCAGCAAGGAATATCTCACTTACCACTCCACCACCAACGGTGCAGGGCACCACCACAGCCCATCAAACAATCTCCACCGTACCCGATACCCAATCTCCCAGAATCGTCACGCTACAGACACTCCTAGAGAGTGGCGAGACTGGGAGCCCAGGAATCAAAATAAAAGGAGTGGCACTATTCATGAACTGCAACTCTGAAAAACTTGGAATAAGTTTTTGCCAAACAATCTCTTCAAAGGGAGTCGCCATCTCACCGGGCCTGGCAAAACTTAAAAACAATGACACCAACAAAACAAACATCAAAAAACGACTATATGACGAATTACCCGACATAGTCATAAAAAATCAAGTCTGCAAAAGTTAGGCTAGCCCGGGAAGGGCTAGCTGTTCCCTTCCTCTCCCCAGGAGGAACCGTCGGATAAGCAATTTCCGCCGTCCTTCTTCCATCGCCTGAGGCAATTCGCCTTGGGCTCGCAGTTCCGCGCGCCATCTGCACACAGACGCACGGACTTCGGCCTCGAGTACCCAAGGCGGTGACCCCGCCAGCACACACGCCGCCCTATAGGAGACGGTGCGATACCTCCGTATTACTCTGATAGCCATTGCCCTCTGCGGCTTTCGCAATTGGGCGAGATTCGGCTCTGTAAGAGCGTCAGACCATACGGGAGCGCCGTACAACGCCATGCATTGCACGACCCCTTAGTACAGGCGACGGCATGCTGTATTAGGCCCCCCCAGATTCGGCAGCAGCCGGGAAAGAACACCGGCCGCAGCCATCAACCTAGGGACCAAACGCCGGAAGTGGACGCGGAAATTCCAACGACTGTCGAGGACGAGCCCAAGGTAACTCATGTTGGACCCGACCTCCATTCGGACACCACTCACTACGATGTGGGACCCTTGGGGCGGCGCGTTTCTGGGCCCATGAAAGCAAAGGGCCTCAGATTTCTCGAGCGCCACCCTCAGTCCCAGCAACCGTATTCTGCCGACGACCTGCGCCACCGCTGCAGTGGCAAGACGGGCAGCCTCCAGCCAGTTGTCCCCTCGCGCCGTGACCAGCGTATCATCAGCGTATCATGTTACGCTTACGCCCGTGAGGAGGGCACCCCGCAGCACCCAGTCGTAGCCAATGTTCCACAGCAGCGGGCCAAGAACCGAGCCCTGCGGAACACCGCACGACTTTTCCTTCCGCCTTTCACGACCGCTCGTGCTGTACGTGAACTGCCTGCACAGCAGGTAAGACCCCACCAGTTCCTGCAAGTATGAGGGCACTCCATGATATCGGAGCGCCTCCACGACACAGGACCAGGGCAAGGTGTTAAACGCGTTTGCGATGTCAAGAGACACCGCCACCAACACCCCGCCCCGGGGGCGGAGCCTTGACGCGAGTGATCACGTCCATCGTCGAAGGACCCTCTCGAAACCCGAACTGGTACTCCGATAAATCGGGTCCCATACGATGCAGGTGCCCGTTGAGGCGAGAAGCTATGACACGCTCGAATAACTTTCCCACCTCGTCAAGCATCACCAAAGGGCGGCATGCAGAAGGATTATCCGCGGGACGCCCGTCTTTCCGTAGAAGGACCAATCTGCCCGTTTTCCACTGCAAAGGAAACCGTCCTGACTCTAAGCAGGCGTTAAACAGCCGCTTCAGCCGGTCCCCGAGCGCATCCAGCGCCAAGACCCACGCGCGGCCAGGAATGCCGCCAGGCCCCGGAGAAGCATTCTTCTTCCGGAGTCTTAATTTTCTTCCTCGGAGAGGAAACTAGAAATTAAGTACGCAGTAGCAACAACCCTGAAGCCGATAAATAAAGGCTGCATCCAAGGCTCTACATGCGGACCACTACTTTAGAATGGTCTTCTGGACTCGTTGCTCCAAGGCGCGTACAACATGCCAATCCTTCGGCGTAGTGCCTTTGAGGATAACAGAATTAATGAGCTTCTAAAGCTTCTTGTTAAATTTGTGCAACTCTAGATTTTAATTTGGTTATATTATTTTGAAAATTTATCCTCAATAGGGGACTGTATGTTAAAAACTGACATATTAAAAAGAAATAAACGCTTTCAGTTTTTGACTACCATTGACGTTTTACTTATTTCAAAGCCTCTCTACAATTTTCCAATTTTAAAGATTAAAGGAGCTTTGGCCATACTTAACCCATTGCTTGACGATCGCGGACTCATTCGTGTAGGTGGCCGATTACGTCATGCAAACTTGCCTTATGGAGCTCAGCATTACGCTACTTTTGCCTAAGGATAATCACTTGTCCTTGTTGTTGATTCAGGACCGCCATTTGAAGAACTCTCATGCGGGACTCAGCAGTCTTCTTGCCATACTCCACCATGAGTTTATTATGAGTATGCTCCTAAGTGTTTACCTGGTTTTAGATTCAAGGCAACTTTGACTCAGCCACGAATGGGCGATTTGCCTCCCGATCGAGTAAACCCCGCTCGCGTATTTTCTTATGTTGGAACTGATTTTGCAGGTCCCTTTAACATCAAGACTTCTATCTTGCGCAAGGCCAAGGTGGTCAAGGCATACTTGTGCGTTTTTTGGTGGGTAGAAGTTCCTACGAGCAACACGTATTTTATGTCGAAGTGATAAAAAAAAAAAAAAATAGAATAATAATTAATTTAATGCAGTATAAGTGCAAAAGAATATTTATTGTGACGAAAATATTGAATTTAAGTTCTTACCTTATACGTACATAATAAAAGGAAATATCACTAAATAAAAAAAACTGAATTTTTTACGTATTTATTATAGCGTATAACCACTACACAAAAATATGCCGTCGAAGTGTGCCGCTTGTGGTCGTTTTGTGTCCTCACGTAGTGATGGGGTGTCCTGTGGGAAGTGTTCTGGATTGTATCACCGAGCATGCGTCGGCGTCCCTACGGGCGGGGCTACGCCTGCCGACTGGAACTGTCCGGAGTGCAAGCGATCGCTCCCGCGGGACAACAAGCAGGAGACACCAGTGAAGGGGCTTGTGCAGCCGGCCCCACCGACAAATACCAACGAAGAGAGTGCCGTTGACCTGGTAGGTGAGCTCCGACTTTTTCGGGCTGAATTGACGGCTATCATGGGAGAACTGCGGGATTTCCGGGCAGAGTTCTCGGATCTCAAAGCGACGATGTCTTCGATGAACGAGCGTGTAGGACAGCTTGAGCACCGAGTGGAGGTCATGGAACAGCAAAAAGCTGACACAGCCATCTCGGCTGACTCGAAGGTACTAGAGGAGAAGGTGGCTGAACTCCAGGCACAGCTTCATGACCGCGACCAGGACCTGCTTTCCAATGACGTGCAGGTAGCTAATGTGCCGGAGGCGTCGGGTGAGAACGTGACACACCTTGTGACATTAATTGCAGCAAAGCTCGGCGTACCACTGGATGAGCGGGACGTAGTCAGCGCGGTCCGCGTCGGAACCCAGCGTGTTTCGGTAAGTGCGGGAGCGCGAGAGCGGCCGCGACACATTGTCGTGCGGCTGGCGAGGCGCGCGACTCGAGACGATATGCTGCGCGCAGCGCGTGTGCGCCGCGGGGCCGACACCGCTGATATGGGCATTGCCGGTGAACCAAACAGGTTCTATGTAAACGAGCGGCTTACGCGTCTTAACCGCCAACTGTTCGGCAGATCACGCGAATGCGCTAAGAGGGCAGGCTGGAAGCATGTATGGACGCATGATGGCCGTGTACTTGTCCGACAGGCTGATGGGACGTCGGTTCATCGGATACGCAGTGACGTGGATATCGGTCGGATTTTTGGAGCCACGGCTGTTGGCATAAACGTGTAACCAATCATAATTACACATTTAAAGACAATTTTGTTAGAAATAAGTATATTTTATATTATGTTATAGTCTTAAGTAGAAAACATCGCAACTCTGCATTTTTATGTAATTTTTACGAATTTGTTTTGTGTCTTATCAATATATTTATTGTTTCTATATACATACGTATGCTTGAGAGCGTCACTGTGGCGATGAAATATGATTCATATGTTTTTTTCACATTACACTACTTTGTTTGTCAATTTTTTAGTATATCACTTTTATACAGGCATAGACTAATTTGTAGACAACTGTTTATTTATTTTCCATATATAGAAGTAATAGTAGTTTATTTTAAATTCAATTCAATTTACAGAGCCAAGCATCGTGATAATACAATGTTATATAAAGAATTTACGATGTTCTGTCAAGTGGTGTATGAAATTGGTGTAAACAAAAATTATCCGTTAAGATGACGCGTATTAAACGTTTTAAAATTGGACTGGTTAACGCAGGTTCCTTAGGCACTGGACATGATGAGTTCGTAGCTGCTGTTTTAAGTAGTGACAGTGACATTATGGCAGTAAATGAAACATGGTTGCAGGATAGTGACGTAGGACGAGCGCCTGTAGTTCCTGGGTTTACCCTAAAACATATCCCTAGGCCTCGCTCGTTGCGCGCGCGCGGTGGTGGAGTGGGTTTTTACATAAGACGGGGATTGCACGCTCGCCTTGTCCCACATCCCCCCGCTGATACTGTCGAGCAAATGTGGATAAGACTTAGTATTAACGGGTTAAAAATAATTGTTGGGACTGCATACAGACCGCCATGGCTCGACGCAGATACTTTTTTTAGTGCCATGACTGACTCCATAACGTCATTTACAGACTATAACAAAATTGTTTTACTAGGTGACTTTAACGTAAATTACCAAAACAAAAATGAGCGAAATTTTAACTATTTAATGGAATTTTTGACGACAGTAAATTTGACCCAAATAGTAAAGGAGCCTACTCATTTTACAGAACACAGTCAAACGTTAATTGATTTAATATGTACAGATGCTCAAGTACTTAATGTTGATGTACAACATATCTCTGATTTTGGTCGACACGCATTTGTGACAGTGACAATAGACGTTAAGCGACAAAAATTGATACCGAGACGAATTACCTACAGACCCTTGAAAGACATTAACCTAAGTGAATTTAACCGTGACCTGGCATCGGTAGACTGGTCATCTATAGGACAGTTTGATGACGTTAGTGACATGGTAAGAGTTTTTAATGCCAAAGTTTTAGCACTTTTTGACAAACACGCGCCCGAAAAGGTGGCAGTATTCAAAGAAGCGCCTAAGCCATGGCTGACAGACAATATACTGTTTATGATGCAACTGCGTAATGACGCACATGACCGCTATAAGAAAACTAAAGACGAACAACATAAGCAATACTACAAGGACCTAAAACACATGGTCATAGAGGCAATACATAGCGAAAAGCGAGCCTATTTTGAGTTTCATATCAATAGCTGTGCTGGTAACTCTAAAAGACTTTGGAAAAATTTAAAACGACAACTGTTACCGGACAAGACTAACTCGGAGTTACCGGCACATTTTAACGACGCAGATGAGATAAATACACAATTTCTTGACATACCTGGCAACTCCGGCGTAAAAATTACTGACTTAACTTTTTATGAATATAACAGATATGGACCCTCAACTTTTAAAATTAAACAAGTTACTACTGACACAGTTGCTCGTGCCCTAATGAAAATAAAGACTAAGGCCAAAGGGATGGACATGATTGACATAGACATGATATTTTTGACCATGCCGACAACTTTGGACATAATAACACTTATTGTTAACAGAAGCATCGACTCTCATAACTTCCCTACTGGCTGGAAAACGGCTAAAGTTACTCCTTTACCCAAAAAACCAAATCCTACTCAAATATCCGATCTTCGAGCTGTAAGTATCCTTCCGTGCCCATCGAAGATAATAGAGAGGGTTGTGTATGATCAGATGTCGGAATATCTTGAAAAGAACAGTATTTTGCCAGATCAACAATCGGGTTTTCGCAAGGGCCGTTCAACTGGTACAGCACTGCTCGATGTTGTTGATAATATTCTGCATGCGCAGGATTCTGGAAAAAGCACTATATTGGTGATGCTGGATTTTGCAAGAGCTTTCGACTGTATAAACATACCCTTGCTATTATCCAAGATGTCGTATTATGGATTTGACAATGCAACGGTTCGGTGGTTTGACAGCTATCTTTCTGACCGAACACAGGCTGTTGGGCTATCTGGAGAACATGGAACTGTGCTGTCTTCTCAAAGGCGGTTAATAAGAGGTGTACCGCAGGGGTCCATTTTAGGCCCACTTCTTTTTATATTGTACAGTGCAGAAATTGTAAAATGTATCAAAACAAATAACTATCACCTTTACGCTGATGATGTTCAATTATATGCATCTTCTGTACCGTCTAATATGGTTGAATGTATAACCGGCATAAATAAAGAACTTGACCGGGTCGCGGATTGGTCTGGTCGGAATTGTCTCCTGTTAAACCCAAATAAGTCCAAATATCTTGTACTCGGAACCAGACTTCAAATTCAAAATACATTGGAAACTCTGATAGACCATGATATAGCCATTGCGGGTAACCCAATAGAGAGAGTAGAAGAGGTAAGGAATTTAGGTGTGTTGATGGATGGTGAGCTTCGTTTTGAGAAACACCTTCTTGGGGTAGTCACAAATTGCTTTTACCGTCTTAAAACGCTTTATAATATCCGTGATTACCTAAGTGTGGATTTACGTATCCACCTTTGTGAGTCACTGATATTATCAAAGTTTAATTACTGCGACGTTGTTTACAATGGCTGTATTTTTGGTCGCACTCAGAGATTGATACAGCGGGTTCAAAACGCATGCATCCGTTTTTGTTTCCGAATTCCACCCCGTTCCCGCATCAGCCCGTATTTAAAAGCAGCGAACCTTTTAAATATGCAGGCACGCAGGCAACTTCACTTCGCCACTTTGTTGTTCGGTGTAGTCCGGCAAGAGACACCAGATTATTTATACTTTAAACTTAATTGGTCCTCAAGAATGTACCAGTCCAAAGTGAGGGCTATCTTGCCAGCGCACCGTACTGTTTTATTTAGGGGAAGTTTCAGGTTTGCTGCGTCGAAGTGCTGGAATGACCTCCCTCCTCCGATTCGTAATGCAGCTAGTAAAGCTATTTTTAAGCGGAAGTTTAGCGCTTATTTGCTGTCATTACAAAATACATAATAGATATCCAGCACTTTGTATTTGTATCTGTATAGGGATGGTAGAAATATGATAGTTTTATATCTTAATTTTGTTATTTAATAATATATTATTAAAAATCTTTATACTTTTATTCTTATATAATTTATTTTTATTATTAATTACAATTTGTGAATAAGAATGTATGTTGTACCTACGCTTTTCATCTTTTTTTTTTTTTTTCCACTTTTTTGTTCTTTTTTATAAAATATATTTTATACTACTCATGTGTCATGCTCGTGGGATTTGTATACATATACACTTAGAATGTGGCCCTGACTGAAAATCAGTTTGTGAGTTTAAGGCTCACATAAATGCTGAGTCAAAGGCCATTTCATTGGTACGGAGACATCCTCCATTTTTGTTTACTTTTTATGTTTAGTTATAGTGATCTGTTATTTTAATTTGTGTTTAAATTGTAAACTATTTATGTATGTTGTCTTTGTTACAATGAATAAACGTTTTTCTTTCTTTCTTTTCTTTCTATTTTATGTCTTGTAACGAAGGCTGTCCACCTCGAGGTAATCTCCTCCATCTGCACTCAGGCTTCTATTGCCTGTTAATTCGGATTGCGGCACCAACTATAAGGGTGCCGATCGGTATTTACGAGAAGTCCACCAGTAATCAGCAGGGCATGGGACACCGACTTTCCTGCAGGCTTTTCGATCCCCCAGCATATCATACTTGGGGCGGATTTTTTGAAGCAGTGGTGAAGGTAGCAAAGACTCATCTTCGTCGCGTTGTCCTCACATTCGAGGAGCTTTCTATAGTCTTTTGTAAAATTGAGGCGGTGCTCAACTCGAGGCCCCTCTGTCCGATTTCTTCGAACCCAAATGATCTGAAAATGTTGACTCCTGGTAATTTTTTGGTAGATAGGCCCTTGACGGTCCCGAGTATCCCTTATAAGATACTCCACTCAACCACTTGGCACGGTTTGATCTTGCTATTGATCCAAAGCTCTAAGACATCTTGGCAGCAGATGTCTTAGAGCTTTGGAAAACGTTTTTTTCTGTACACCTCTTGCAGCAGCGAGTGCTTTGGTCGCATAAGACAGAACCCCCGAAAGTGGGTGATCTTGTCTTGGTCAAGGAGACGAATATGCCACCTCTTCTCTGGGGGCGTAGTCGCATCCTTTAACTCTTTCCCGGCTTGGATGGCTTTCCACGCATTGCTGAAATTCTAGTAGGCGACTCAATTTTTACAACTGCTGTTGCTATTTTGTCGCGATTGCTGATTTCTTAGGGTATACAGTGTCTCAGTCAGGCCCAATCTGCCTGGGATGGGGGATTGCTTTGTACCAGCCGTTGCTATCTGGACCGCGCCTCCTGCATGAAGCGTGAATCGGACCGATCCCTAGTAGTCTATGCAAAAATAACATATTCTTTAATTGTTTTTTAACAAACATTACTTTGTAGAAAAAAGTGCTTCAGTGACAGTGAAGTGAGGACCACTTACGACAGGAAAGTAGTTTGAACCTTTGTATTATCATACTTCTTAAGTAGTCTCAGTCATTCACCACTAAACTGTGTTATTTATTCAAAAAAAAATTTTACCATTGGATGCGTAATTATTTAAACAAACGAAATCACTATCAGGATGATGTTTTTAAGTACGATTACTTAAAACAAATTTGAAATATAAACAATTTTTCGATTAGTGCTAGTGCAAGTTTTAACTTTAACCTTTAGGTGATTAGTGTCTTATATTGTGAAGAGCCTGACTCATGCTCACTCATTAGTGCATGCCGATTCTTATGTTATGCGTTGTACGAAACACATCGTTATTTTGAACACGTTTGTTGCTTGAATTGTAGATAGTCACGCTAGGCAATGGACTAAGAAAACAGTAGGCCAAGGTTCAAGGTTCGAGTCACACAGTGATCAAGATATTACTCAATCTTTTTTTTTTTTCCTTTTAATTACTTTTCCATAAATCAAAATGACTCACTGCCTAGCTTGTAAAAGGACAATAAAGAAAAATGAAGCAATAAAACGCTCGACCATTGGTTGTAAAAATATTTATCATTTTGAGTGTCTTGGTATTACTATAACAAACTTTTCTAAACAAAGTTTTAAATTTAAATCTACTTGCAAGTGCCCTGATGTATGTACCAGAATAGTAAAAGAGGACAATGCCAATACTCCACTGCGTTCGGCGCAGTTAATGTTGCAGGAATATGATGAGAGTACGTCCTCTTCACCTTCGTTGGTTTGCGGCGGGATTGATCAAAGCATGCAGGACAAGTGCATCAATGATATTGCGGAACTTTCACTACCGATTAAATCTGAAATAAAAACTTTTTCAGATAGAATCTTGGTCTGGGAGGACCGACTAAGTGCGTTGCAGCTTACGGTAAACCAACATGATGAATCTAAAATTAAACTAAAAAATGACAACAGTGCATTTTGTAGTCAATTACGCGATATGCAAAAGAAATTAATTGACACGCCCAAGAACATCGTGCTACAGCTCACGACACGGTGCTTGCGAGACGAGATACTGCACGCAGCTAAGGTAAGCCGGAATCTCACCACGGACCTAATCGACATAAATGTTACTCCACCGCGTAAATTTTATATCAATGAACAATGATGTCATATATTTGAATTTGTCTAATAACATATTATATAGTAACGCACGAAAGGCTGTAAGTGAAAAGTCGTATAAATTTGTGTGAAAAAATCCTTCAAATTAGAGATGAGAGTGATTTGTGTAAAATACTTTGACTACTGAATACTATATTTTACCTAACAAAATGTTATGCTATTATCAATGTGCCTCGCTACTATGTCTGGATCATATTTTATTTCTATTCTTCTTTGCCACAAACCACTGATAGTAGATATATGAAATTAACTTGTAACATTGAATTTTGCGTTATTTATAAACTAACTTTACTATGTATTTATAGTAGTAGTTATCAAATTTCCAGACACTGGCGTTATTCTTACAGCTGACTAGAATCAACCTTTCATAGAATATAAATATTCCATTTTACCTGACCAATATAATGTCTATCCTTAATTTTAAACAATACAATGATACTAAAAATATTACTAATAGCTTATTTGACCTAGTTTTGACAGATCAGGAATGCTCTGTCTCATTGTGCACTCTCCTCTAATAAATGTGGATTCTCAACACCCTCCAATTGAATGTGATTTTAAATTTGTACTCAATATAGATACTATTTCGAACAAAGAGTTACAAAAGTATAATTTTCGTAAAGCTAATTTGTCAAGACTAATTTCTCAGGGGAGAATATATAAAAATGTCGTGAAGTCCGTTTATACAATTCATTTTTAGTTTTCTATACAATTACTAATTCACAATTAACCAATTATAAATTCTATTGTTCCATACAAAATAGCACTTTATTACGTTTTCCAAATTTATTTGTTTTGCGTATCGTAATTTTCCCTTCGGGTCGACTGTATTATCGAAATTATTAAATAATCTTAAAAAAGTGTAATAATCCCCAATTTCAAGCAATCTATGCCGTTACCATTTTTTTTACAAATTGAGACGTTAAAAATCCATATGGCGAAAATGGCCAATCCGCAGAGACAATAAAGCAATAATCACCTAACCAAATAGATGCACTTCGGTACCTTAAACCCTTAAGGCAGAACCCACAACCTATCAAATTAATTTATCGAGCAAATAAAATCTCCACATATGTAAGCTCATGCGGTAAATTCCTGTTCTAAATTATATTTCCTTAGTTCCTGGTATTCGCCGAACTTGTTGCACACCAAAATGTTTATTTCCTAATTATTTTAGTTAAAAAATTTAAATTTTGTTTTTAATATGTATCTCAGAGATAATCTCCCAAAAGACTCAATTCGAATCTTTTCTATCTGTCACTCTATTGAATATCAGATTTAAACGTCTCTCGAAGTAAAAAAGTTTGGCATTTCATGCCTGTATGGATATAGAAATTTACAATAATTTTGATATAAACACGCAAAAGGTGATCTAAAGCTTTTTACACACTAAAAATTACAAATTAAAATAATTCACTAGCTACATTATCATTACATTTCTCGTGAAAATTCGGTTTGTTAATTTGATATTTTAAAAGACCGAACCGATTCCTAAAAACTTACATCACGTACGCATATTCTAACCTCATCACTCATATTAACCCAATCTAACACGCTAACCATCATATACTTCCTATTCATTCATCCACACACGAAGGGCACAACCGCTAAGGAACCACAACAAGGTTAGGACAAGGGCTTCTTTAAGGAGTTGTCAATCCGCTCCATATTTTGGACATAAGCTTATTTAATGAGTTGTCTTCTGCTCAATAATAAGTAATAATAAGTATCTGTACTAAAAACCTCTCAACAAAATATCAAATATGGGATAAATAATAAAGAACCGCCTAAAATTAAAGTAAAAGGACTTTCAGTAGCTAAAAAGTAAAAGGAGAAAGAACTTAGATAATTATTAAATTAATAAGGAAAAATAAATTAATTATTTTTATCCAATAAGCTATAATAGCATTTAGAATAGATAATGAGCCAGAGATGTCGTGATCTTTGGTCTCCATTTATTAACGCAAAAGTCGTATAATCGACACAAGAAGGAGTACTATTTCTATATTAGTAGTTAACACTATGTAAAGTAAATCATCATAAATGATGTCGCAGACATCAACGACCGAAATATTATATATAAAATAAAGGTAAAAATTAAAGCATTTTTTGTCTGCTAATCGAAATAAATTTGACAAATAAAATTATGTTTCCGCTAAAGGAAATAAAAGATAAAAAAGAAAAATAAATATTAACAAAGGCTTAAACGTTATTTTTATAAAAACTACGGCGTCGTTAAAATTACTTTTTGAATTTTGAAAAAGTAAAAGAGGAATACAAATTAAATTAGATCTAAATGTTATTTTTATAATAACGAAGGTGTCGTTTAAAAGACTTTTAGAATTTTGAAGAAAATGTAAAACAACATAGTTTTAGTAATTTAAAAGAAACATATAACTAACTATCAAGTTAGTTAACAAGTAAGCATTTATTTGCTTCATTGACAATAATATAAAAAAGCAAGTGTTTTAATTACAAATTTTTTTGGTCAATTACGTAAGTAGTTAATAAAAAAATAATATTGCACGAAATGTTCCCCTTAATTTAAAAGATATCTTTAAAATTTAAAATCTTTTATATGGTAAATACCCACATTTTTATCATTTAAGTCCACCAGTTCATATACTTACGGTGAAACTTTACGTATAACGCAACATTTAACGAACATACTGTTTAACTTTTGGACCTACGACTCCGGATCCACGCACCAGCGCCAGGACTTGAAAAGTTGGATGGGACTACGTAATCGGCAATAGCCAACGGCAGCAGCACAGGAGTGATAGTGAAGCGTTCTAACCAAGTTAATTTAGTAACAAAAAATAGTGAAATATATATTTGCAGTTTGCCTATACATAGTCTCAGTGGAACTTAAAAATCGTAAGTACATACCTCGCTTTCTATACTACACCATAATGACTAGTACATCTGTTTCCGATTCTAAGCATTCCATTATTGTGAGAGAACTAAATAAAAAGAGGGGTTTCATCAGGGGCAGGTTGACTAAGTTTAAAAAATATATAGAACTATATGATAGCCAAGTTTTATCCATGAACCAAAAGGCTGAGATAAAATTACGTATACAAGGAATAATAAGTTTGTACACGGAATTTGACGAAATTCAAAAACAAATAGAAGAGATTCTTCCTGAGACTGAGTCTGAAAAGTTACTTGACATTCGAGACGACTTTGAAACCGAATATTATAATATACTGGCTCAGACTCAGTGTATGGTCAAGGATGATGAGCTCGCTGACGATAATAAAAGGTCTTCGGGTAGTGATGCCTTACATTCCGTAAAGTTACCGTCGATTTCATTACCCTCCTACGACGGTTCATATGAGCACTGGCTGGAATTCCGTGACACCTTTCTTTCATTAGTTCACAATTGTAAAGAGATAAGTAATATTCAAAAATTTCACTATTTAAAATCATCGTTAAAAGGTAGTGCTGAATTAGTTATAGATTCCCTCGAAATATCCGCAAATAACTATGATATTGCGTGGGAGTTATTACTTAATAGATATAATAACAGTAAGTTACTCGTGCATAATCATGTCAAGGCTTTGTTTTCCATTCAATCACTATCAAAAGAATCGCCGGTTTTGTTAAGAAAACTTGTAGACAATGTTTTGAAAAATTTACGTGCCTTAAAACTTCTAGGGGAACCCACAAATATGTGGGATACCTTGATTATTTATATGACTGTCTCGAAGCTCGATTCAACCACAGAACGCAAGTGGGAACAGCACAAGAGTACAGCATTATCAAAGTCCGACGAAACAAAACCGAAAATTGACGATTTGTTGTCATTTTTGAAAAACCGAGCCAACATCTTAGAAACATTAAGTGTAACTCACAGTAAACCAAACGCACACACACAAGAGAGTAAAAGACACTTAAGTTATAATGTAAACTCTGCACCAAAAGTACATTGTAATGTTTTTACAGATAATTCACACAAAAAGGGTTTATACAAAATGTCATCAAAGTTGTGTCCAATGTGTAACGGTAAACATCCTTTGTATTCTTGTCAATCGTTTCTCGATATAAACTTGCAAGAAAGATTAAAAATAATATGCGATAAAAAATTATGCGAAAATTGTTTACGCGTTGGACACAACGCTGACGTCTGCAGGTTCGGACCGTGTAGAAAATGTGATAAAAAACACAATTCATTAGTACATCGCGACGTATCTAAGGAAAATTATGAAAACAACCGTAATAGTAAGGCTTATGGATCTAGTTTCAATGGTACAGGTTCGGCAGGTTCCATGAGTCAATCTATATCATCACATGCACAAGTTCTAACAAACCAGGTAAACAACACACACACAGACGTACAATGCACGCAGTCGTCATCGCAGCAACCAGTTTTGTTATCAACCGCACTCGTTACAATCATTCACACTGCTCGCGCGATACTAGATAGCGGTAGCGAGCGATGCATTATCACGCAACTATTATGCGACAAATTAAATGCACAATTAATACAGTCCACTCAATTAATTAAGGGCATTGGAGGCTCAGTATCACAATGCACTAAAATATGTGAAATAAAATTTAATTCGTTGACGGGCACATACAATGCGCGCACGAAGTGCCTAGTACTGCCACATATAACGTCCGCATTACCATCTGTTACTATGCTAAGCGAACAATTTCACATACCGGATGGAATTCAATTAGCGGATCCCAATTTCTATGAGAGTCAACCCATAGACTTATTATTAGGGGCAGATGTGTTCTGGGATTTGTTAAAAACGGGTCAAATACGATTAAATAACGGTCCTGTTCTTCAAAATACGCATCTGGGATGGATCATATCTGGCCGTATTTTTTCTAAGAAAACTAGACACTATAAGAATATTCAGTGTAATTTTATGCGATCGATGGACATACAATTCTCAATAGATGAACAATTACGTAAATTTTGGGAAATTGAAGATTTACCTATTTGTGCCAGAATAAATGAATCGCGAAACGAAGAGGAGCGTGCATGTGAAGACAGCTTTAGGAAAACAACCAGACAGCTTGCCGACGGTCGGTTCTGTGTGCGTATTCCTTTTAAGTACTCTCCCGATAATTTAGGTGATACACGAAAACGTGCCGAACAACGTTTTTTTGCATTAGAAAAACGCTTAAACCGCAACCCCGATTATAAAAAACTTTACAGTGACTTTATTCGGGAATATATTTCTTTAGGTCACATGAGTCTCATAAATGATTACGGAACCCCGAATTATTTCATGCCACACCATGGAGTGTTTCGTGAACATTCGAAAACAACACGTCTACGGGTCGTGTTCGATGCAAGCGCACCGTCCACCTCAGGACAATCACTAAACGATCTGCAATTAGTAGGGCCGCCTATACAGGGTGACTTGATGTCAATTTTGCTACGTTTTAGAGAAAACAAATACGTAGCATGCGCGGATACCGAAAAAAAAAATGTTCCGTTAAATATTAGTCGCTGAAGACCAACGTGACTTACAATTAATACTTTGGCGCGAAAATCCATTTGAACCCTTGCAAGTCTATAGGTTAAATACAGTAACGTACGGTACAGCTTCAGCGCCTTATTTAAGTTGTAGATGCTTAAAACAATTAGCTCAAGACTGTAGCAACCCTGAAGTGGCACGAACAATCAACGAAGACTTTTACGTTGACGACTTGATTTGTGGCAACCCTAATATGAATAGTTTAATAGAAATTTGTCAAGAAACTACTAAAGTTTTGCAATCTGGTTGTTTTCCATTGCGTAAATGGGTTTATAATTTTAATTTTAATAACTCTCAGGATCAAATGGACACCTCAAAGGAATTGTCACTAGGAGAAAACGTTCAAAACAAAACGTTAGGATTAGGGTGGTACAATCAAACCGATAACTTGTACTATCATACAAAACTCGAGATGGATTCAAAGCCCATAACGAAGCGCACAATATTATCGGGTTCATATCAAATTTTTGATCCTCTCGGTTTGTTAAGTCCTACTATTATTATTGCAAAGGTACTTTTACAAAAATTGTGGCTGTTAAAAATAGACTGGGATGAACAGGTTCCAAATGACGTTGCAAACATTTGGAAAAAATTCGTGAAAAATCTCAATATTTTAAACACTATTCGTATTCCACGCCTCGTAATATGTAATGAACCCATTTGTTTTGAGCTGCACATTTTTACAGACAGTTCTCTTACTGGTTACGGAGCTTGTGCGTATATACGCACTATAGATAACCAACATAATGTCACCGTTAGGTTATTGTGTTCTAAGGGAAGAGTTGCGCCAATTAAACCAGTAAGCATTCCAAGGTTGGAATTATGTGGGTCACTGGTAGGTGCCAGACTATATTCGAAAATAAATGATTCACTTCGCATTCGTTTTAATAAAACTATATTTTGGACAGACTCGACTATTGTGTTAGGTTGGTTGCGAATGACACCTAATCTATTAAAAACCTTTGTTCAAAATAGAACGACAGAAATTCATGAACTTACAAAAAACCATCCGTGGCGTCATTTAACATCAGAAAATAACCCGGCAGATATAATTTCCAGAGGTCGTAATTTAGACACCCTTTCAAGCTCATCATTGTGGTGGGAAGGTCCACAGTTTTTGCACAGTATCAATTTTGAACACTGTTTAGGACCGTCTACTGAAACTAAAGACTTACCCGAATTAAAAACCAATACGCATATTTTAGTTTCGAGTCAAGAAACAGATTTAGTATTTAAATTTTCTAGATTTTCTCAATTCAACCGAATGCAGCGTACCATGGCATACTGTTTACGGTTTATTCATAACGCACGCAACAAAGTAAACAAACGCACTGGTGATTTAAACGTCGATGAATTAAAACAATCTGTTTTATTACTCGCAAAATTATCTCAGTATGAGTCATACCGTGACATACTCGACTGCTCTAACAAAGGGCGGTTGTTAAAAAATAAAAATCCTAGTTTATCAAGATTAAATTTGTTTCTAGACGACGATAACTTAATAAGGGTTGGTGGTCGCATAGAAAACTCTGGCACATTTAATTTTGACAAAAAACACCCTATTTTAATCTCATCAAAGCATCATTTCACATTATTATTATTTCGTTATGAACATAGACAGTTGTTGCACGCCGCGCTACAACTGTTAGTATTCACATTAAGAGAAATTTGGTGGCCTTTAGGGGCTAGAAATTTAGCAAAAAAGGTAGTCCATGGGTGCTTTAGATGTGCACGACTGCGAAATAAACCTTTAACTCCTATCATGAGCAATTTACCCCAGGAACGTCTTGAACCAGGTTTTCCCTTTCTAAAATGCGGCGTCGATTATGCCGGTCCAGTGCTCATATTAAATCGTAAAGGTAGGGGCGCTAAAACCATAAAGTCTTATATATGTTTATTTATTTATTTTACAACGCGCGCAGTTCATTTAGAACTGGTCAGTAACCTCACATCTGATGCATACTATTAGCACTAAAACGGTTTATATCGCGTCGGGGAAAACCAGCTGAAATTTTCAGCGATAATGGAAAAAACTTTATTGGTCTCATGAACGAATTTGCTAAAAATTTATCTAATATATCTGGAGAAATAAAAAAATATGCTGAATCTCAAGATATTAAATTTAAAATGGAACCGCCATACGCTAGTCATTTTGGTGGCTTATGGGAAGCGGGGGTCAAAAGTTGTAAGTATCATTTGCGACGTGTAATAGGAAACGCCCATTTAACTTTCGAAGAGCTCAGCACGGTTTTGACTCAAATCGAAGCCGTTCTGAACTCCAGACCTCTGTCTCCGATGTCATCGGACCCAGAGGATTTCCTTCCACTTAGCCCAGCTCATTTCTTGGTTGGACGTCCGCTGACTTCTCCTGTGTGCGCTGATCTGAACTTCGTTCCTGAGCATCGCTTAACGAGATACCAAAGAGTTGAACAAATCCGTCAACACTTTTGGACACGGTGGTGTAAAGAATACGTGTCAGAATTACAAACCAGGAACAAATGGAAATACCATACAGACGACCTCCATGAAAATACGTTGGTGATTATTAAAGAAGACAATCTACCTCCACTGAAATGGAGCTTAGGACGAATAATAAAAACTTATCCAGGGAAAGACGGAATCGCCAGGGTGGCTGATATCAAAACAAGTAAGGGCACAGTGCGACGTGCCTTTTCGAAGATTTGCCCTCTTTTCCAAGAAGAACTTTAGCGTGGTGGAGCTGTGGCTTTAATCATTAAAAACTTACAGTTTTCAAGGCTGGGAGTATGTTACTATGTTACTCATACTTATACAAAGTCAAGTTAAATTTGAACCGTAACTGCTAAATTTATGAGATATCACGTAATACATACACAACCAATGGGCGCTCACTATCACGTCATCTTAAACTGCTGTAATTGGTCAAGCAAGGAGAGAGGGAGCCGCAAAGCCGCCACGAAGACACTGTATTCAACAACTCGACACGATTAACAGCTGTTATTGTTTTATTAGCAATTTGTATATGTAAAACCAAAAAATTAAAGGTTATTTACACTCATAGTCTGCCTACTAATTTACGTCATCTAGATCAACGCAAGAACATAAATTTTGGTGTATGATGTGTCCTCTATCATAGGTGTAGACCGAGATAAGATATAAGGAACAACATTGTCCTTCCCTCTCTTGTACTTTAAAATAAAATTGGAGCAAGACAACCGAATGGTCCATCTGGCTAACCCGTTGGATTAGATAATTTTAAAAACCATTTTAATGCAGCATGGTCAGTAGAAATAATAAATTGCTTCCCGTTATCAAGAAAACAACGCCAATGTTCCAGCACTAAAATAACCGCGAGCGTCTCTCGCTCCGTGACCGAGTAGTACCGTTGTTGTTTAGATAAAGATTTACTGATGTATGCCACAACAACCTCATTGCCGTCTACCTCCTGAGTAAGCATTGCTCCTATGCCATAACCAGATGCATCACAATGTACACAAAAAAATTAAACAGTATTTACTGAAACAGCATGCGACGACTAAGATGTTTTGATTTCTATCCCTTGTCATTGGTAGAGGACCAACTAAATCAATGGATATACATTGAAAGGGACGTGAGCAAATTTTAGGTTTTCCCATGACACCAAATGGGGAATGATTTTGATGCTTGTAAGCCATCAAGCATGTAGCACAATTAGCTATATAATTAGAAATCTGGTGAAACATTCCTGGCCAACAAAATTCCCTTGATATCTTTTTAAAAGTCTTAAAAGCACCAAAATGCGAGTTTGACGGCTCCGTATGTTTAGCCACAATAATATTTAGCCTATCGTTAGGATTTTTTTTTTTTTTTTTTTTTTTTATACCACTAAGGTGGCAAACAAGCTTACGGCCCGCCTGATGGTAAGCGGTCACCGTAGCCTATGGACGCTTGCAACACCAGGGGTATCACTTGCGCGTTGCCGACCCTTCAGAAATCTAATAACTTCTTTCTTGAAGAACTCCATACTGTAGTCCTTGCAGAATACCTTGGCAGGGAGCTCATTCCACAACTTAAGCGTTCGCGGGAGGAAGTTTCTCTGAAACCGCACTGTACGCGACCATTTAGGTTCTAAAGTGTGAGAATGGATTCCCTGCCGATGGCGAGCGGTGCGATGGTAGAAAGTAGCCGTGGGCATCATTTCGACCAATTCCTCAGAACACAACCCATTGTACAAGCGGTAGAACACACACAGTGAGGCAAAGTCTCTCCTTAGACTTAAGGGCTCGATACCGCAAGTGAGTTTGGAATCGTCGACAATTCTCACAGCCCGTCGTTGAACCGAGTCAAAAGGGCCAAGCTGGTATCCGGGTGCACCTGCCCAGAGATGGCAGCAGTACTCCATATGGGGCCGAACTTGCGACTTGTAAAGTAACAACCTTTGCCCCGACGTGAAGCACTGCTTCGCTCTGTTGAGTACACCAAGTTTTTTGGACGCCAGCTTCACCTTATCTGATAAATGATCTCGGAACTGAACATCGCTGGAGATGTCGACACCAAGGATCCCAATGCTCTTGGAGATGGAGAGGGGAGTGTTCTGGAATTGTGGGACTACAGTGAATGGAGTTTTCTTAGCGGTGAACGCGCACACTTGTGTCTTTGTAGGGTTGAATCGGACCAAGTTTACCCGTCCCCAGTCAGAGACCTGGGACAGTGTGGTCTCGATTTGAGACACAAGTTCTCCGCGGTTTTCCTCCACAACGGAACGAGGGATGTTTGCACGACCCGTGTAAAAAGCGTCTCCAGTACTGTCATCTGCATAGCAATGTATGTTGTTCATGTCCAACATGTCATTGATATGCAGTAGAAACAGCGTAGGAGACAGCACAGAGCCTTGCGGGACACCAGCATTAATGTCCATGCTATCAGAGCAACTACCGTCAACTACGGCTCGTATGCGTCTGCCGGACAAAAAGCTAGCCACCCATTTGCACAAACCCTCGGGCACTCCGTAAGATGGCAACTTCGATAGAAGACCGCGGTGCCAGACCCGATCGAACGCCTTCGCTATGTCCAGGCTACATGCCAATGCCTCCCCCTGACTCTCAATGGCTAGTGCCCATCGGTGTGTGAGATACACTAGAAGGTCACCAGTCGAGCGACCGTGGCGAAAGCCATATTGGCGGTCGCTGAGCAGGTCATGTTTTTCTAGGTATCTCAAAAGCTGTGTGTTGATCACACGCTCCATCACCTTAGAGAGGAGAGAGGTAATAGCGATAGGCCTGTAATTCGATGGATCTGATCTATCGCCCTTTTTGGGCACCGGGTGCACATTCGCAGTCTTCCATGAAGACGGAAATTGCCTAGTGTGGTAGGAAAGCGCGAAGAGGCGCGTGAGTACAGGACATAACTCAGGAGCACACTGCTTAAGCACCACTGCTGGTATACCGTCTGGCCCACTCGACTTATGAACGTCTAGAGAGAGCAACGCCCGCCTGACCTCCCGCTGCGTTATGGAGATTTCCGGCATGGTCTTACCGCACCACGGTATAGTAGGTGGTACAGCGCCTTCATCGTTCATATTCGAGTTCGAGGCAAAGAGACTGCCCAGTAGATCGGCTTTCTCTTTAGCACTATGGGCCAAGTCACCATCGGTCTTTCGCAGTGGTGGTAACGACGACTGGCAGAAGTTCCCTTCGGCAGCTTTGGCAAGCGACCAGAAAGCACGACTCCCAGAAGGATAGCTCGCAAGTCGCCCACCTATTTTGCCGATGAATTGGAATTTTGCTCTGGCAGTTGCTTTCTTACTGAACCTCGAGGCAGCATTTAATTTGCGTTTTAACTCAGAAATATTCGGATCCTTATTAAAACGAGCCGTGGTCCAAGCCTCATATGCATTTTGCTTAAGAATTTTAGCTTTTCTGCAAGACCTATTAAACCACGGTCGTTTTTTGACGCCGGCAGCTACTCGCGGGTTAGGAATATAGCATTCCATACCAGCAAGGATTGTCTCAGTGACTGCGGCTGCGCAGACGTCAGGATCTTCTGAGTTAAAGCAGATCTGCCTCCACGGGTACGATGCGTAAAATTCTCGCAATCCATCCCAGTCTGCCGACTTATAGTGCCACACACGACGCCAATTAGTTGGCCCAGAAGGATCAGGTTGTGTGCATGACACTTGAGTCCGAACGAGACAGTGGTCCGAGGAGCCAAGAGGCGCATCCACTGAGACGGAGTATCCGTCCGGACGAGTAGTCAGCAGAAGGTCCAGTAAGGAGCTCGTATGTTCCTCTATATCTGGTATTCTCGTTGGAGAAAGTACCAGCTGAGAGAATCCATAGGTCAGAGCAAATTCGTGAGCAGATATCCCAGCATAGTTATTGGTTCGAGAACTGAGCCACTCGCGATGGTGGGCGTTAAAGTCTCCCAAAATAACTAGTTCTGCTGTGGGATATTGCTCTAGAACTTTGTCAGTCGTCAAACTCAGGTGCGTGAAGAGTCGAGTTACGTCCGTGTCACCGCTATGAGACCTGTATAGGCACGCATAGATACGAGTGTGGCCGCCGTAATCTACGCGCACCCACAATATCGACAGGTCCCTGTCTTCAAGGCTATGAAGGCGGCGACAGCAGATATCCTCCCGGACGAACATACATACACCGGCACGACTCACGAAATTGTGCTCAAGTTTGTAACCGGGATAATGAAGGTATGATGTATCGGCCGGGCAGGATATCTGCGTCTCCGTTAGAAAAAGAATGGTCGGCTGCGCAGTCTCCAAATGGAGGTGGACTGCGTTAAGATTTGCGTGAATACCCCTAATGTTGCAAAAGTCCACATTAAATGTGGATGGAGCGGCCGCTGAATAAACTCTTTTTCTTTTATTTCTTGCCATATTTTTTATTTTTTGAAAGTGTTATTTAGATTAAAGATGAGGATTCACTGCACTGACAGCTTAGAGGACAAAAGGTGCGGTACTAGAACTGCCAAAGCTCGCCACAGATGATACGGTTGCTGGCACGGCGGGCGGAAGGGCCCCTGATCCCCCTCTGTTGTAGTAGCCGGGTCCACTCCGGTCTCCTTCTCCGGCACGACTACCACTTCAGATACTTTACACAGGCTGGCGAATCAGCCTCCCAGGGCGGAGATTAAGTGATCCCTGGGTTCGGGATCCCGTTCAACCTGCGGGCGGCCAGCGGTCAGCCGTTTCATCAGGTCTCCCTGACCGCCGAACCAGCACGCCGCGTCTACGCCGAGCATGACAGCAACAAGTACCGCCGGTCCTCCGCTGTCCGCGCAGCGAATCCTCAAAGAGCTCTGGCAACCTTACTCACCGCCAGGAACACAACACTACTCAATGTTAGTGTTATTGTGGCCGCGGTTTTCTGTAAGGTGGAGGTACTTCCCCAGTTCGGGCCGCTCATTCGAGCAAGTACTCGCTATGCCCTGCTTTAGTTGTTCGGGTGGCTTATTCGAGCGAGTACTTGCAGTGCCCTACCTCTCTTAAAACCTTTGGAACCTCCTTCCACATGTAATCACTATCAGGTTCTGTTTCGACTTTTTAAACAATCAGATGGATTATTTACACAATTCATACATTTTTGTTCGTACCAGATCATACTCCGATCAGTATCGATTGGTTCTACGAATTCATGACAAACATCATCTACGTCAGTCTGTACGTCAGTTGATGTGTCCTCTATCATAGGTGTAGACCGAGATAAGATATAAGGAACAACATTGTCCTTCCCTCTCTTGTACTTTAAAATAAAATTGGAGCAAGACAACCGAATGGTCCATCTGGCTAACCCGTTGGATTAGATAATTTTAAAAACCATTTTAATGCAGCATGGTCAGTAGAAATAATAAATTGCTTCCCGTTATCAAGAAAACAACGCCAATGTTCCAGCACTAAAATAACCGCGAGCGTCTCTCGCTCCGTGACCGAGTAGTACCGTTGTTGTTTAGATAAAGATTTACTGATGTATGCCATAACAACCTCATTGCCGTCTACCTCCTGAGTAAGCATTGCTCCTATGCCATAACCAGATGCATCACAATGTACACTAAATGGTAAGTTATAATTCGGACAAGCTAAAATAGGTGTATTTACAAAATGGTTTTTTAAAGTATTAAACGCGTTATCCGCTTCATTCGTCCATTCGAATCTTGGCATATTTTTACTCGCAGACGTTAATGAATTAAGGGGACCAGCTACAGTACTAAAATTGGGTATGAAACGCCTATAGTAACTAGCTGTACCTAACAATCGACGAACCTCCTTACGCAATTTAGGAATAGGGATTTCAAGAATGGCTTTCACTTTATCAGAGTCTGTGCGTTGACCACGTTCGTCTACAATGTAGCCGAGATATTTTAGCTTATTTTTAAAAAACTTACACTTGTCAAAATTAATAGTTAAACGAGCTTTTGTAAGTTTTTCAAGTACTCGATTTAAAAGGGATATGTGCTCGTCGAAACCCTCGCTAATAATGATAATATCATCTAAATAACAAAATACTTTGTTGTTAAAATTAGGAGAAAACAAGGAATCCATCAATCTCTGTTTTGTAACAGGACTATTTGATAACCCAAAGGGTAATCGCAAGACTGGAGATAACCATGGGCTCTCACATGGTTCAATAATGTCCCAATTTATCATTTTATCCACTTTTTCACTAAGTACCCGTTGTCTTTCTGGAGACAGCCTATAATTACATTGTTTAATCGGTGCGTGATCACCAGTATATATTCTATGTGGAACTAGATTAGTTTCACCAATAATTCCAGTTCCCTCAAACGAAATAGCTTTAAAATTACTAATAACTCCGTCCGCCGTCTCTTTTTGAAAAAGGGAAAGGTATAAAACTGAATCTTGTTTTCCACTTTAGAAAGTTCGGAAATAATTTATTTTTTAACTTCATTATTAACTTGAAAAAGATTAGGTGCCAAATTAAAGGATTTCTAAAAATCTATCCCTAAAATTATTGAAGGAAACAAATCTGGGAAAACAAATGTTTTAATTATATTACTTTATTTATTAAATACCATTGGCAATAAAAAATAGCCAATAGCTTGGTGTACAGCTTTATCAGCAGTCGAAACTTTTATATTCTCATCCATATAAAGCGTAAAACCTAGCTTTTGTATGGCTATATGTGAATTATTCCCTAAAACGTTGATGCAAGAACCTGTGTCTAAAAGACCCATACATACTGTCTCTTTTATTTTTATTTTTAAAAAACGACGTAAATTATCGTTTTCACTTTTAAACAGGATCGGAGTATTACGAAAGGAATTGAAAAAAATTTTGACTTTGTTAAGCCATGACGACCAGTCATGTAAATCTTGTCTACAACGATTATAATTTAGAGTATTTTTATAGCTATTATTATTAGAAGGTTGATTACAATTTGGACAATCTATCGCTCTTTTTAAACATTTTTAAGACCACATCTATAACAGACAATGTTGTTAGATGTGCATTTACAAAGTTCGTGTCCACGTACACGGCATCGAACATAAAATGGAGGACGATTTTCATGAACCGCCGCAATTTCTCTAGGCGCTTCGTTATGCACCGGATTAAAACTTTGGTTCCCATAAACCTTAAGGGATTTAGGCTCAAACTGAACTGTAGGTTTTGTTCGTAATTATTTGAAAGATTTAAAATTATCAAGGGGTTTCTCTCGAAACTCCTTATGTCTCCAATTTTCATAATATTTACCTTTGTTGTACGCAAAGGGCTTTTCTGAAGAACTATTAGGTTTATTATAGTGAAAATCTGAAAAAATCACCTCCCCGTTTTCTGGCGCTTTGAAATTCCTATTTTTTGCAAGAAATTGGTCGTATTTCTTGCAAATGCTAATTAAATTGTCAATCGACATAATATTTGCAGGTATTGTAACGCCCCCCCCCCCCTTTGAAATGAATATTTTAATAAAATAATGAATTATTCTAAGAAACTTCTAAAGCATCAACACTCACTCAGAGAGAAATCAAAAGAATCTAATAATATAATGTAGATAATAATCTTCTTTGGCCAAGCGTGATCGTCAAAAGTGGTAGGACCCGAAAACCGTTCTGTTGTGTAGTAACCCTATTTCTTTTGTAGGTACATCAGAGTAATATAGCAATCAATAGTATACCAAATAAGCATAAAAGAAATTAATCAAGAAAATAAATAAAGCTAAATCTACGAACATAAAATAATGACCTACTTCGAGTTTTCACCATTTCTAAGGTCAAAACAAAGCAAATACGCGAATATCAGAACTAAAGGACACAGGTACTAAAGAGTTATATGATTTTTCTGCTATCCCTACGCAAAGGAACCCCTTTAATTAATGCTACTTCCACATTTGAAAGTAAAATCCATACGTATAACTAAATCCATTCATCTTGTAGAGTGGGACCTGGTAGCTCAGCGTTCAGGCCTTGCGACCTGAAAGTAGGTTTAAGGGGCGCCCCCTTACAATGTACATTAGCACTCACCTACACTAGCTAACCAGCCAAAATAGTAAAACCCCACTAACGCCGCTAAGGATGGACATGGCTTACACATAGTAAATACTGTATCTCTTGGCAGACCTAGTTCTTTAGTGGGCTATATAATTATTATGGCTGGTATAATCTTAGTTCCCACTTCTACTTTTATAAAAGATTTATCTTTACCTAGCTAAAATGTTGTAGAAACTAGGTCCATTAATATATACCTTCCTACTGAGGTGATTGAGATTTCTTTCTACCATAAATTTCTAACCGGCAAAAGAGGGCCCGTCATTTGGATGTTCAAAAATTAATTTAGATATTTTTAAAACACAACTCAAAAGATTACACAACGAACATACAATATTTTCACTGTAACTTCTAGTATAAAAGTATTGACTAACCAGTAATGGTGGTACAATCTGGCTGTAGTTTAACCCCACGTGGTAGCGTTTAGTGACACAAGCGTAGACTATAATTTCCTCCTTTTCGGGCAGCGTTTCGACAATTTAAACGACGGCAATTGAATGTTCTGTATGTATGGGACCACGCACTTCTATCACCACTAACCGCTCTCTAATAACCTTCTCCCTTCCTACATTTCAAACCCTGGAGGGTTTTATTTTATATTCCGGACGGATGTCCGGCCTTAACTAATTTTAACAAAGAAAGAAGAATATCTTTTATGTATAATTCTAGTTATGTTGGTTGTGGTACTATTATAGAGTCCTAGATTAATATGAACGGTCTAGATAAAACGGCCTAATTATCCTAAACAAATAGAATATTAATATTATGTTCTAAATGTTCGTAAAGTTACAAACCCGGGTAATTTCAAATAAACTAACACGTCATTCACTTATACAGAATACGTAAAAACCAAGACAACTACCCGTTATTATTGTTAGAATATTTATTGTACGAGGCTACCCTAATGGTTGTTAAACGACTCACTTAGGTAAGTTTCGAGGGTGTTTTCAATATTATAAAAGTTCTAAGTAACTTAAACTTTCACGTTTATATTCAACATTATAAAACTCCCAATCAGCGCTCGTCTTGAAACTACCACCAATCACATACGTTCAAACAAATCACCAATCAACGCTTTTAAAACATTCTCCAATTAACTTTAGTTCCAATCAAACACTCAACCATAGTTAGCTTCAAACCATTCATTCTCGCGCCACAGGTTTAAAATTTTACGCAACTTTATTTTGTCCAGAGTCCGAATTCATAAATCGGAAGTTAGATTACTACCTACATTTAACAATTAATTCCGTGTTGATGTCTATGATTCGCAAGTCATTTGTACTTATATTTTGTTAGCTTTAAACCCTTCATAAAATAAATCATATCTTCTTATCTAATGCATAAAATTTCTGAACTTGAATATTTGAACGCGCCATTCTAATTTAAATATGCATTTTGGTATAGGTAGTACGTTAATTGAGAATTGTTTCTAATGAAAATCTTCGCGCTAAAACTTGAATAAAAATAAACATTATATTACAAAAATGTTAAGACATAATTATGGTATCATCACACGAAAGCGATTTCTTTAGCCTATTGAACATTTCAGACGTTATTGCAACATAAATAACGATATTTTCGTTCTCTCCTTGAGAACGTTTGTATATATAGTTCAATAATTTATATTCGTAGTCAAAACTACCGAAATCTTCAACTAATCTATTACAAAGTTCATCCCAATTGTTTAACTTTGTTTTAATAAATCTAAACCAATGTAAAGCGTCATCAGAAAAAAATTCAAACGCTCTATTTAACAGTAATTCTTTTTATATTCCTAGAAAGCCTAAATTCTTCTAATTTTTGCAAAAACGACCTAGGGCATAATTTCCCATTATAATTGAATCTTTTCAGTTCAAGTGCAGAGCTTCTATCACAAGAAACTGTGATAAATTTATTTTGTTTAACGCCTGTATCTTCTAAATATTCTCTGGATATTTCTAACTTATTAAATTCCTCATTAAATTTTTGGGATACCTTATCAATTTCAGGTAAACTACCGACTTCTGACCTATTGTCATCAGGTAAATCAGAAATTTCATGTAATGAGTTAAATTCGAGTTCAGAAATCTCTAAAATCTTGCTATTCCATAGTTTTTCCAATTTTTGGAACTCATTTTCAACTGTAGTCAGTTCAAGACTTAAGTTTAACTCATCCGTTATATCGATACGCAATAACCTAAAATGTATATGGTTTAAAAACGCTTCCAACCGTTTAGTCTTTTCTTTGTTAATAACAGTGTCATCAAATTTTTGCTTAATATAAGTTAAAGTAGCCTTAGCACCTTCAATATCCTCTTTGGGATCTAAAATTGACTTAAGTATCTCGTTAGCTGGTAATTTTACAACCCCCTTCAATATTTGTCGCTTTAGATCTATTAATGTTTCCGCTGGTTTCTAGGGTTTCATAGATAAGTTCATTTTGATTAAGCAAGTGATATTTAATAGTTTTTTTCCATTATAACTATTTTTAATTTTATAAGTTTATTTAATTTATTTCACTTATTTGAAAGAAAATAGTAAAACTTTCCTA
The DNA here is from genome assembly GCA_946406115.1 of Apoda limacodes. Lineage (NCBI taxonomy): Eukaryota > Metazoa > Arthropoda > Insecta > Lepidoptera > Limacodidae > Apoda > Apoda limacodes. The sequence goes on from OX291548.1 coordinate 109,976, forward strand.
ACGAAGCTATTACTACTTTGAGACCGTATTTTATGCTGGAACTCTTCAGGTCAAAAATTTGAACCACTTCTTTATCAAGCAACTACCGCCTCTAGAACCATCAAGATTCCAGAACCGCCAGTTAATAATAACATAATTAAACAATATGGAACAATTGCCACTAATTACTTGTGTAATAATTACAGTCTCTTTGAAAAACAATGTTAATGTATTTGTTTCCAAGATGTTATAGTGTTATCCCACTTATGTCAAGTACTGCTTTAGACATAATCGACGAAAATAATCTTGGAAACAACAAAAAACAAATTATTATTAGTAGGGACTTTTTATTTATTAGTTTTTTATTAATTATAACGTAATAAAATAAAATAACCCTAACTTGAGACAAATATTAACAATTAATCGACACAGTTTTTTACTGTCTCCTTTTGTCCAAAAAAAAAACAAAAACGATGTAAACGTTTTTCTCCAAGGTTTTTTTTTTACTGGTGGACCTGTATGAAGATTAAACACAATTTATATAAGTAATTCGTTACTAATCTAACGATTACTATTTTTTGTAGTAGATAATTAAGGTTTTTACATTAAACCTTTTATTTGTATAACTGGAGAGGAAAAAAAATATATTTAATAGCCAAACGTATCCGAAAATTTCATGTAAAACATGTGGAGTTGCAGTTAATTGCTTTTTGAATTTTGAAAATATTTATGAAATTCTCATAAAAATTAAGTGTATTTAAAAAAAAAACCTTTTGCTTGATGTGATTGCATAAAAAAATATAAAAAATTGTATTTTTTATCCCGTTGGACGCCGTTTGTCCAGACTATTTTATCAGGGGAGAATAAATAAAAATTTCGTGAAGTCTGTTTATACAATTTATTTTTAGTTTTCTATACAATTACCCAATTAGAAATTCTATTGTTCCATACAAAATAGCACTTTATTACGTTTTCCGAGTTTATTTGTTTTGCCGTCTTTTTCTTACCTAGAGACCGTATCGTAATTTTCCCTTCGGGTGGATTGTATTATCGAAATTATTAAATAATCTTATAATGGTGTAATAATCCCCAATTGCAAGCAATCTATGCCATTACCATTTTTTTCCAAATTGAATAATTAAAAATCCATATGGCTATAATGGCCAATCCGCAGAGTCAATAAAGTAATAATCACCTAACCAAATAGATGCACTTCGGTACATGTTGGGAGGGTCTAAGGCAGAAATTAATTTATTAATCGAGCAAATAAAACCTCCATATATGTAAGCTCATGCGGTAAATTCCTCTTCTAAATTATATTTCCTTAGTTCCTGGTATTCGCCGAACTTGTTGCACACCAATTATTTCCTTATTATTTTAGGTAAGAATTACAAATTTTGTTTCTAATATGTATCTCGAAGATAATCTCCCAAAAGACTCAATTCGAATCTTTTCTATCTGTCACTGTTTTGAATATCAGATTTAAACGTCTGTCGAGGTAAATAAGTTTGGCATTTCATACCTGTATGGATATAGAAATTAACAATAATTTTGACATAAACACGCAAAAGGTGATCTAAAGCTATTTACACACTAACAATTACAAATTAAAATAATTCACTCGCTACAAATTTTGATAACATTATCAGAGATCTTAATAAAATTGACTGGTCAGAGAAATTTAAGACACCTAAGACCCAAGATGCCATCAAGATTTTTATAAAAATCTATACACTATATTAGATGCATACGTCCCTCTAGTAAAACCAAAAAGTCAAAAGTACTCTTGTAGGTTCTCAAAAGACCTAATAAAACAGTTAAAGGTCAAGTTAAAACATTGGAGAGACTGAAAAAAATGCCGTAACTGATCAGATTCTGAAAAATATTCAGCGGTTCGTAATAAGGTTAAAAAACTTATAGACACGTGTCATAATTCATATATAAAGCATATAGAAACTTCTACCACACACAACATTAAATCATTCTGGAAATATTCACACAATTTAAAAAATAACAAAGTCGCTTGTTCATCCATCTACAATGAAATTGCATGATCACTCTTCAAGTGACCCTGCAGTGATTTGTGACATGTTTTCATCATATTTCCTATCAGTTCGATCCAAAATATCAAGATTCATTTGACCCTTGCTCACATTCTGAAAATTAAAATCCTGCTGGGAATAATGTGTGTATTTCCAGATGTTACTTCCTTTATGTGTACCGATCACAATACTATTTAACAAAAGCCTATCTGAAGGCTATGTACCACAAATCTGGAAAACTGCCAACATTACCCCTATCTATAAATCTGGGCCCAAGGACGATGTCTTGAATTATAGGCCAATTTCCATTCTGTCGTGTATCGCAAAGGTATTTGAAAAAGTAGTTCATGAAAAGCTATATCCACTCTTAAAATATTGCATTCCTCCTTCTGAACATGGATTTGTCAAGTCCAGATCTACGCTGAAAAATTTAACATAATATACAAATTTTATTTTAAAACGTTATAACTGGGACTCTCTTCGGTGGACAGTGTATACACCGATTTCCGCAAAGCTTTTGAAAAAGTATACCATTTAATATTGCTAAAAAAACTTAACTCTAATGGTGTGTGTGGTGTAACCTCTTGCGTTGGTTTTCTTCGGATCTTGAGAGAAGACAACAATCAGTTGTATTAAATGGTTTCTCTTCATCTTCAAGTCTGATAATCTCTGAGGGATCTATATTGGGTCCTGTCCTTTTCATTTTTTATATTTACGATATTCAAAACTGCTTTCGACATTGTAACATACTGTCGTATGCTGATGATTTGAAAATATTCATGCAAATAAACAATCACAACGATTGTATCCTACTTCAAGAAGATCTAAACAGATTCAATCTATATTGTTCATTAAACAAGTTAACACTTGCCACAGACAAATGAAGAGTATTAAGATTTTAAGAAAACGTAATCAGATTAGATATACTTATACGCTATCAAACCAACTTTTAAGTAGAGTGAGTAGCATACGTGATCTTGGCGTAGTCTTTGATACAAAGCTACTGTTTGACCAACATGTCCAAGCAATTACAAATAAAGCTTACCAAATGTAAGGGTTTTTATTTCGGAATCAAAAAAGTTTAAAACTTTGAAAAGCTATATGACATTATACCGAGCACTCGTAAGATCTCAGCTAGAATATGCATCGAATATTTGGAACCCATTTTACGCTGTTTATAAAACTAATATTGAATCTGTTCAACATTAATTATCAAGAATGTTATATTATCGCTTAATCTACAAATATCAATGATACAACGAAAGGTTAACCCATTTAAATTTGCTATCCCTTGAGAATAGACGCTTAGTACTTGATTCAACTACGCTAAGAAATATTTGTTTATCTGATATCGATTGCCTAGATTTCCTTTCTCAGATTGACTTTCGCGTCCCGCGGTCTGGTTGTAGATCACTGCAGGTGTTTAGTTTACCTAAATATGGAACAAATGCAGGTAGAAAAACTCCTTTATACAGAATGTGTAGTGAATTTAATGTAAATTTTAGTATGCTTCACTTTTTACATGTAAATAAAAATGCTTTTAAATTACAATTGTGTAAAAAATTGGCATAAGATAAATCATTTTTATCTCTTTGTAGATTATAAATTAGTTTTATTTCTTTATAACAAAATTTGTGAATTTTAAAATTAAGGATTACCTTATTAATAAGTTAAAGTAGTTATAAGAAAAAAAATCGTTATATTTTCAATGTATTTTTGTATTTACGTTTTTTTGATAACATTTCCATTATTTTTACTATTATCAAAATATAGTTTTAGCGTTATATATATATATATATATATATATATATATATATATATATATATATATATATATATATAACCTTTAAAGTTTTTCTCCGTTAAATAATTAAAATAAGGTCCTTATTTTTTGTTCCTCTTATACTCATTAGGTGTCATTTAGGAATCACTTAGGGGGACCTAAGATTCTGAGAGAATTTGTGGTTAGTATTAGCTATTTTAATCATTGTTGGATTTCACTTTACCCGTCAATTGACGAAATAAGAACAACTACCATTTTTAAAAAACCAAAAATAGTCAAATTATTTCTTTTTTTAATCTAATCATTATTCCAGCTTAACCAGTCAGTATTTTTAGTTCCAAAGAGATTTGACCTTTTTCTCACTATTTATTAAACGCCCCTCGTAGGACCCGATTACAAATATGATTTTAAATGAGTAAATAACGCGAAATTTTAAAATCACACAACAATACCTTACCTTTATCACATACTATATAATACTTTATCGTCTAGGCTCTAACCGAGTTGAGTTGTAACAAAATATGAGGTTCTACCTGATTAGGTCATTATTGTTACATTTAGTAGTTCACGTATTATTATCTTGATGATATCATATCTTGACTATACCCTATGGAGAGTTTGCACAATGTACATTTAGGAATTACGCTAGCAGTTTACATGTTACATAACTTCCTATTATATTTAGACATAATGAAAAGATGGTGGAATTATAAAGCTGTAACATACGGCAGGACAGACAGACGGACATACTAAATCTATAAGATTTTCGTTTTTGCCGTTTGACTACGGAACCCTATAGAGTGAACTCTTAGAAATAAGCAATCGTGGTTGGAAAAAAATTTAAAACAAATATTCAAATATAGTTTTATTTTATTAAAAAAATCGAAGCAATTTATAGCAAGGCTATACAGAAGTCATTTGATACAAATTGGTACAATTCATAATTATATATTATCATACTGTATATACAAGCACATTTATACAAGCACATGATATAAATTACATATTTACAATTATATATTTATATTACAGTAAGTCACGATATTTTTTTATAATTACTTAACGCAACCTTCTGTAACTAAATAATAATTATTACGCTTCGACACTCTGAAGTCCATAAAGTTTATAGTCATATTTCATCAACTTAAGTTCATTTTACGTGTCCATACGTTTTAGTTAAATTTTCACAACACAATGTAATTAGAATGTCATTTTACACCATTGTTTGTTATTTTTTTTATTCAATCGCACTTACACTGTTGTGACTAACAAAGTTTACTCAATCAGTACACACACTTATCCTACATAAGGAAAAGGTGCATATGGCGCTGGAAAATAACCTGGAAAGCCAGCATTGGGCTGCACGGGGATGGAAGACGTTACGTAAGACGTAACCACGGTCGGCACAACCTTAGTTGTGAACAATGTCGTGTACAAAGTCTTAGCACCAAAGGTTAGTTTTAAAATTTGACTATCAGTAGCTACAATGTCTGTGTTCACAACGACTGGTGTGGATGTTACTGTGAATTGCTGTGGGAACAAAGGGTTAACCTGTGGCAGAGCGGGTAGACTGCTTGTACCAATCTCATATTCCGTTTTTGTTACTGTCGCAACTATTCTGGATATGGTGCTCTGCACTGTACTCTTTCCGTCAAAATATGGAATCACATGCGACTCGAACACTGTCTCATATTTTAACACTGGTTTTGACGTAGTTACGACATTTGGAATTTGAGCAGCCGCTGCTGGATTTAGCAGTCTCAGAAGTGCTAACTGTTGTGCTTGTTCAGGAGTCAAAGCAGGAGTTAGAGGTGTTGTCGGCTCAGTGACCTGGTTTGTTTTGCTTAGACCATGGGCTTTCTTTAATCGTAAGTGATTTTCAGTCGCTCTGTATTTGTCTACTTCTGTTAAGTCAAAGTCAGAACCCACGTTAGCTAGGTCTAGGTCGGGAAGATACACCCGTCGCGACACTCCATCGTCTTCTTCGTTACTGTCTCCAAAATCTAATTCTAGGTGCAATTCAGATCCGGCTTCGTCAAGGTGGCTATTGAATTCCTTTAAAGTTTTACTGGGAATAAATTGGTAAAATTCCATAGGAGGCAAGGTTTTAGTTGCAGTGACAAACCTCGTAATTTGGTAAGTCTGTATTAAAGTTAATGTACTGGTGATGTTAGCTTCTTTCACGACAGGTAATATATGTGTCTTTAGCATATTTTGCGTTGTGCTGAACGTTTCTGTCACAGTTTCCAAAGGTGGTGTTTCCATATCCGTAGACAATGTTATAGGCGACAGTGTTACTATGCTTGATTCCAGTAAATTATGCTCTTTATCATAATGCGACGCAGTAGCTAATATGTTTTCTGTCAGCGGTTCGTTGAGAGAAATTTGGGAATTCAGAGCTACGGTCGGCTCTATGCGTTTTTCAATCGTAGAAGTTACTGTGATAATTCGTGTATTTTTCACTCGCCCAACCTAAAAAAAGAGTAAATGTTTAAACCAGACTTTTGACAAAAAAAAAACATATAAGAAAAAAAAATGTTATGCACAAACCTGAAAAGTGTACGGAGACTTGATAGTTGCTATTTCATAGTAAACATCTCTAAAGTCAGCTGGTGTAGAAATTTCAACTTTCAAGGTTTCTATTGGAGGCGGTTTGTCTATAGAATTGTCATCTGTATCGTTTTCATATAAAGTACCGTCATTTTGGGAGCCGGATAACTCCAAATCATTATCTGACCTTGACTGAGCAGATAAATCGTTCGATTGAATATCATCAAGAAGGGGGTTCGTCATCGGTGTCGTAGTCAATTCATCTTCACCGGAAGTCTTCCGGATTGTAACTTTTGGTTTTGGACTTGTTTTGTATTGCCAACGTCCAGAGCCTGGTGATCGGTTTAACTTAAACTTGTATATACTTGTAGATGCAGAAGGTGTTACTTGTTCAATTGTTGTAGGTTGAATTTTTGGCTTAAATCCATTTCGTTTTGACTGATTATCACTGTTACTTGATGTTACAGTCATTTTGTTGCGGTTATTCTTCCTTTTACTGGAGGAAAATGATGTTAACGTATCACTGAAACATATGATATATACATGTTACTTTGCATGATAAGCATTTTTCTTTTTAATCTATTCATTCTTTGTACGAAATCACATAATCATCAAAAATAATTTATGGATATTGATTAGTCCAAAATTGTTAAAAAAATTATCACGGCCTTTTATTGTTAAGTTATCAAAACTAAGTATTATGAAATTTTTGAGATTTACATTGTTTTGAATTGTAAATGCTTTATTCTACAAACTTTTGATATAACCAATAACATATTTTATACTTTTTTTCAATACCACTAAGAGGCAAACAAGCTAACCGTCCGCCTGATGGTAAGCGGTCACCGTAGCCTATGGACGTAGACCAGGGGCGTTGCCGACTCTTTGAAAATCTAATAACTTCTTTCTTGAAGAATCCCATATTGTAGTCCATTGAGAAAATTTTCTCAGGAAGCTCATTCGGAGTGCGCGGGCAAAAGTTCCTCTGAAACCACACTGTACGCGACCATTTCGGTTCTATAGTGTAAGTAAGAATTCCCTTCCGATGGCAAGCTGTGCGATGGTAGGAAGTAGCCGTGGGCATCATTTTGAAAAATTCCTCAGAACACAACTCATTGTACAAGCGGTAGAATACACACAGGGAGGCAAAGTCGATAACGGCATGTAAGTTTGGAATCGTCGGCAATTCTCACACTTGTGTGATGATGAGCACAGAACTTAGCAAAGGTGCAGGAAGTATGAAAAAAACGGATACCACATATAACGTGTGCACCGCAGATCCAAGAAAAGCCAGTCCCTAGCTAATAGGGTAGGACGTCAGCCCACATTTTTGCCTTATATTAAAGGAGTAACATATAAGATCAGCAAGATTTTGAACAAAGAAAATCGCAATAGCCTGCGTTCCCTTAAGGACAGCTTATCTTACGGTATATACAAATAGACTGCAGTTGCGGCAGTTCATACATTGGACAAACAAAAAGATCCATCGCGTGCCGCATGAACGAACATATAAAGGCTGTTAAGAACATTGACACACAAAAGTCGGCCATCGCTAAACATGTACTGGAGTCAAGCACTAACCATTGGATAGAATTTCATAATCCACAAATACTGTCGCCAGAACGCCACTATGTACCTAGACTAGTTAAAGCGGCAATTGAAATTAATAAATATAGAAATTTCAACAAGGAAGTTGGGTTTAAATTGTCGTATTTGTAGAATTCAGTGATAGAATTAATAAAAAACTGTCATAAATTATATAGTATATATACTGTCGTGGTGAATTTCGAGTGATTTCTAGTAGTTCCGTAACAATACGAAAAAGAAAGAGGGTAGATAGATATGTTTTTCCATAGACTTTGTCCGAACTCACAAGAAGGCCAGTCATCCCGGGATCATGGTGCTCGCAACAGCACTGAAATATCGGGAGCTTATTTCCTCGGCTAATCACAGTAAGAACCCCATAACATTATGTTTATTAATTTTATCTGTTTTCATGAGCTATGCGTATGTGAGAAAACACATTAATTGGTGATTGCAAAAAAATATGTTCTACAAGTTAGCTAGTGTATAGACCGATGTCTTGTGTAAAATATATGTGTATGTAGATAAAATTTACATTAAATACTATGTTTTGAATGTTTATATTTATGTAGGAGTGAATGAGTTGTGAGATGAGCGAGCGAGAGAATAAAAAAGATGGCGGTGTGTGACGATTCTGTTGAGGTCGGGAGTGTTTTAAAAATTGTTAAAAATAAGTTTAAGTTAAATTAAACGTTGAAAGTGGGAAAATCTTTATTAATTACATAACCCGATCCCACAATTTTGGGGGCTCGTCTGGGATCGAACGTAAAACATCGAAAAGAGGAAGATTTTAGTTGGCGTCGGCGGCGGCGTGTCGCCTGTAACGAAGAACGAATTTAAGTCATTCGCTAAGTTGAATACTTACATATTAAAACTTAAGGTACAAAGAGAAGAAATAAGACGAATAAAAAGGTGGCAGAGGAGAAAAGGAGGGGCGGCAGCGATGATGCGTTGTCAGCACCATGCGGTTCGGCGCCATCGGCGTCGGCATCCCTAGGGGAGGATAAAACTTATTCGTCTACAAAATGGGCAAGGCAATAAAAAAATTTTTGGATGGAGTGCTCAACAAAAACTTATTGTTGTGGCTCGAAGATCATTAGTTGGGACGGCGGAGTTGTGGCTTAAGTCCGAAAACACTTTTAAAACCTATGAAGACGTTAAATCAGCTTTACAGAATGACTTCCCGGAGACGTTAAACTCTAAAGAAATGCACGAGCTAACGGCGGGACGGAAAAAGCGAAAAGACGAAACCTACTATCAATACATGCTGGTCATGAAAGAATTAGGCAAAAGAGCAAAATTCCCGGATTACGTTGCTATACAATATATTGTTGGTGGTATATCCGACTACGAAAGTAACAAGTCTATTCTCTACGGCATAACTTTATACAGTACCTTAAAAAAAAACTTGCTTTTTACGAAAGTATGCAGTTGAAGATTTCTAAAAGAAGCGATGGTGCTATTAGCAAACACGGTAGTACAAAAAACAAAGATTGGAATGTTCCGAAAAAAATAATTTCGCAACAATATTGTTTTAAGTGTGGTGAGAAAAACCATTTAGCGAATAAGTGTTCAAACGGGGTTAAGTGCTTTAAATGTAATAATTTTGGTCATATTGGGACACAATGCGGCAAAATACCCACTACGGAAAAAAAGTTGGAAATGGCGGCGGGAATTCAATGTGTGTAACTGGTGTATCGACGTTTTCGGCGGAGGGCGCTTGTGAGACATCATCGGCGACCAATCAGACGCCGGGCGAACGAAAACCGAACGAGAACGAGACCACACGACCGACGGTGAATGTGAATGAACGAAATTCTAGCTGTCAATGTCATGAGGTACTAAATGTAAACAAAACAAACAAATGTTTAAAACTGTTAAAGATGTGTGGTGTAATTGTCAAAAGTTTAATAGATTTGGGTAGTGACTTTAGTTTAATGTCTTCGGATTCGTTTTTGAGCTTGAGAAAGGAATGTATGTCAAAGAAAAAATCGTTCTCAAAGGGTTAGGATCAGCAAAGGTATGTACGTTAGGAAAGTTTGTTTCTTTACTCGAAGTCGATAATCACAGGTTTGAAACGTGTTTTTATATCGTGCCACAAGGGGTTATCCCGTATAAAGTTATATTAGGCCAGTCTTTTTTGGCAAATATCACAATTATGATAGAGAGGGGTACAGTCAAATTCATGCCACAAAACGACGAAAGTCTATGCTTGTTGAGTTTGCCTATTGAATGTGAACCTGTTTCTTGTTTACCAGCTGTTCAAGAACTCGTAGATAGCTACCAACCCTTAAAGGTAAAAGAGGCTCCTATTAAATTAAAAATAATGTTAAAAGATGATGTATCAGTGGCGCAGCGGCCTAGAAGATTGGCTATTAAAGAAGAAGAAATTGTGAAAGTGCAGATTAAAGAGTGGTTAGAGATGGGAATAATACGTCCTAGTTTTTCAGAATATGCCAGTCCTCTAGTGTTAGTAAATAAGAGAGATGGAAGTATGCGGGTCTGTGTAGATTACAGAAAAATTTATCAAAAGATGATCAAAGATGAATTTCCATTACCAGTAATTGATGACCACTTAGACAAGTTAAGTGAAGCAAGAGTGTTTAGTACACTAGATTTAAAAAATGGATTTTTTCATTTACCAGTAGACGAAGAGTCTATTAAATATACAAGTTTTGTTACTAGCGGCCCAGAGGCCCAGTATGAGTTCTTAAAGGCACCCTTTGGTTTGTCTATATGCCCAAAATACTTTAGCAGATTTATTAGTATAATATTTAGAAATTTGATTGAAGATAGAACAGTTTTAATATTTGTCGATGATGTGATTATTTTAGCTAAAGATGACGAACCGGCGTTTATACGGCTAAAGACGGTATTAACTGTAGCAAGTGAATATGGCTTAGAAATTAACTGGAAAAAGACTCAGCTGTTACAAAGGAAGGTAGAATACTTCGGACATGTGATTCAGAATGGTACGGTGACACCTTCTCCTAGTAAGACTGAAGCGGTTATGAATCCAGAACCAAAATCAATAAAACAAGTTCATAGTTTTGTTGGGTAAACATCATATTTTAGAAAATTTATTTTAAAATTATGCAATTTTAGCCAGTTGTTAAACTTACTTAACTTACCGAGTTGTTAAAGAAAGAAAAAGAGTTTTATTTTGGGGAGGAAAAGAGAAGCGCTTTTGAGATATTAAAAACTAAATTGTGTAATAAGCCAGTGTTAAAAATATTTGAAGTTTGATTAGATACAGAGGTGCATACTGATGCATCAAAATATGGATATGCAGCAATTTTGATGCAAAAAAGTTGTGATGATGGAAAACTGCATCCATTCTACTATATGGGCAGGAAAATTAGCGAGGCAGAACAATGAAACCTTACCAGCTATGAATTAGAAGCTTTAGCAGTGGTGGAAGGAGTAAAAAAGTTTAGAAAGTATTTGTTCGGCATCCATTTTAAAATTGTGACTGATTGCTCAGCTTTCCAAAAAAAATTGTATATAAAGGAAGTAGCCGCTAAGATGGCAAGATGGGTAATGTGTTTTGCAAGATTTTGATTATGAAGTGGAACACAGAGTCGGAACGAAGATGTCACATACATATTCATTAAGCAGGCATCCTCACATTTATTTGATTCCGGCTGAACTACATGCTAGAATAATTAAAGCTCAAAAGGAAGATGACAGTTTACAAGTTTTAAGGGAAATACTAAAAGAAAAAGAATATCAAGATTTTTATATTGAAAACGATTTAATTTATAAAGGGATACATAAGAAGCTAGTGATACCAAAATCAATGGATTATGAAATGATAAAAAGAGCACATGAAGTGGGGCATTTTGGCAAAAAGAAAACCATTGATGTGATTGAAAAAGATTATTTCATTAAAGATTTAGATAAAAAAGTTAATAAGGTCATATTAGGATGTGTTCCTTGTATACTGTCTAGCAAGAAAAGTGGCAAACAAGAAGAATTACTTAACCCTATAGATAAAGGAGAACTACCACTTAAAACTTTACATTGTGGTCATCTTGGTCCTCTAGATGCAACTAAGAAATTATACAATTATATTTTAACTGGTGTGGATGCTTACACAAAATTTGTTTGGATTTATCCAACAAAAACCTTAACCTCTAAAGAGACAGTTGAAAAGCTTTCATTGCATAAAAAAGATTTTGGAAATCCGTCAAGAATAATTACTGATAGAGGGACTACATTCACCGGACAAGAATTTAAAGATTATTGACAAGAAGAAGGTATTCAGCATTATATTGTGACAACAGGTTTACCTAGGGGTAATTGACAAGTCGAACGTATCCATAGAATTATCATTTCAGTCTTGACTAAGTTGTGCGTTCAAGAACCAACTCACTGGTACAAATATGTCAGCAGAGTACAAAGAGCTATTAATAGTACATACCAGAGGTCAATTATAGATCACCTTTTACTGTACTTACAGGAACAAAGTTGAAACAGAAGGAGGACTTACAAATAATTGATTTAATAGACGAAGAATGTAGGCAAGATTATAAAGAAAAGCGACATCAATTAAGGCAAGAAGCAAAAGCACAGATTTTAAAAATACAAGAGGAAAATAGGAAAACATTTAATAGAAGAAGAAAGGTAGGACAGAACTATAAAGAAGGGGACTTGGTAGCGATTCAGCGAACCCAGTTTGGTAGTTCTATGAAACTATTTCTTGGGCCATATAAAGTGGTAAAGACCGTTGGTAAGGACAGGTATCATGTAGAGAAGGTACACTCTTGTTTAGAGGGACCTTTGAAAACTTCAACTAGTGTAGATTATATGAAGATGTGGCCATGAGTTTGCTCTGTATAACTCTGTTTTGTTTTATTCATTAATTATTTTTTGGATTTATCTTATATAGTAATTAATAGTATAATCTTCTATGTATAAAGTGAGTATACTTCATATTAAAAGTATGTTAAAGTTGATTAAGTAAATAAAAGTTTTTCTTTTAAAGAAATTTACGTTGGTTGTCAAAAGCCTAAAAAAAAAATTAACCCTTTTAAATATTTAGTTTGTTTTATAGTTAATAAATAAATAAATAAAAGTGCACTTAAATTAATGCCTAATCTAACCTGATCTGTTAACTTAAATTGTTGAAATAAATTTGGGTTTAAGGAATAAACTATATTAAAATTATAAGTTATAGACTTAGTTTATAAGATCTTACGGAAGTGGGTCAGTAAGACGTTGTTTCAGTTTTACCTAATGTGTTTATTTTGATTAAACGAAAGTTTTGTTAAAAAGATAACTACTATATATTGTTGTTAGTTTTACTGTTTGTCAATTTGATTTTGTGTCAAAGTTATATTAAGTTTTGTTTATTTTACTAGAGTGCCTAGTCTGAGGCCAGACTATAATGCAGGATGGCCGAGTTGTAGGAGTGAATGAGTTGTGAGATGAGCGAGCGAGAGAATAAAAAAGATGGCGGTGTGTGACGATTCTTTTGAGACCGGGAGTGTTTTAAAAATTGTAAAAAATAAGTTTAAGTTGAAATAAACGTTGAAAGTGGGAAAATCTTTAGTAATTACATAACCCGATCCCACATATGTATATACATACATTAACATCATATATTATACCTTAGTGTAGTTCAACTGGCAATGAAGTCATATTTTGTGGAGATTTTTTTACCGTAACTTATTCGTCGCATACAGGTTATAAGATAATATAAGAATTCTTTAACAGACCACTTTGCTTACGATAATTCTTAATACAAATCAGTAGCGACACGAATATGGGGCAGACTTTATTTACTTTATGGTTAATACTTACTCGCAGACAAAATATTAAATTGGACGTCTCATGTGTGGTGACTTTGATAATTGAATTGAAAAAAAATATAGTAAAATTACCTTTGAGATCTTGCGGAATGTCCAGAATTTCTATTTCGAAACTTTTTACTTTGACTCGGAGACGGTGTATTTTGATTTTCGTTACCGCCATTGTCTTGAGACCTATGTCGATTTTTAAAAGAACCTCCACTTGCTGGTTTTCTAGTTGATTTTGTGTAACTGATATCTTCATCACTAAGTGATGGGGTTAATTCTACTTTAGGTCTAATATTTTTCTGTAATCCAGGCGCTACAGTTTTCAATATTTTATTTGGAGCGTTGGGAATGATTCTTGCCCGAGAACCAGGTGGTTGTACAACTTTTGAGTTACTATTCAAAACTTGTGCATATTTTCCTGATATATAAGTACCTAAAACGCTGGTTTCATGAATTGTTGTCGTACCATCTTTGACTATAGTCCCACCAAGTGTAGTAACAAGGCCAAGTGGATGCTCTTCATCATCGACTGGTGGCGGAGTTGGTTGCTGCCTGATTTTGTGTTTAGGTTTTAGAGCATGAGATTTAGATGGACGTATATTGATAACTTTATACGTTTCTTCAACAAATTCAGAGGGTTGACGTGACAGGAAATCATACTCTGGTTCTGCTATATTGTTGTTGCTAATAAAAATGGCAGGTTCTTCTTTTGGTACGTTTGACTTAACATCAGGTGCTTTAATAACTTTAGAAGTAATTACTTGCGGTGTTGAATCTTTTTTTAACTCTACTTTACTGCTGACTACATTAGTTACACTTGATACAACGCTCGATACTTTACTAGGTAATGATGCACTCTTTTGCTTTTTGTTATCAGACACTGTGTTTGAAGATTTTTTTGGTGGGTTGCTTCCTACAATTTTAGATGCTCCTGCAACTACTTCTACTTTTGAAATGATTTGTTTCTCTTCTCTAACCACTGATTTTGGTGTATCAATTGGCTTTTCTACCTTTTTTGGTGGTGAAGATACAACTGATACAGCACTGGAAAGAGAAACGGGAGCATCAGCTTTATTCGTTTTGCCTTTATCTGATACTTTACTGGGTTTTATGGCTTCCGGTTTTACACTTGTGACAGTTGGTGGTGGCTTTGTTTCAATTACGTTCTCTATAATTGAATTTTCTGTTTTCGGTGGTTCTGTAAATAAATTAATACCAATTATTGATATTGAATAACATTTGGATTTGATTCTGAGTGAGAAGGTTTCTATAAGGCTGCAGTAGATGCATTTTTATTTCCATGTCCACTATATTAGCATTAACAAAACATAAAATTGGAATAAAATGAACCTGGCGGTGGAGCAGATTGTGGTGAGAAAACCATTATTGTATTTCCTATAGTAGTGGTGAAGTCCAGGAACCCGTAGACCATCTGGGTGATGAGTCCGCCCGCTTCACCTGTTCCCCCCGCGCCACCCTTCACCTTGCCATCGTACACCGGCCCTGACGCCGAAGCTGCGATACCTGAAGTGCAATAAATGGTGCTTTAGGAGGACGTGCACTACATACCTCTGCCAACACCACGCGTGGACTATTTTTAAGATTAGAAGGATCATAATGTTTATAAATTTTAGGCTTTCAGTCCCTAGACTATAATTTGATATATATTAATTTTTTCTAACAAAATTATTGTCAATTTGTACTTCCATGTTAATTATTGAATACGAAACTAAAAACATGTAAACTCTGGCCGGTATAAAATTGAAATATTAAAAAGAAGGGATATGTACGAAATACAGTCAGTTTTTTATAAATTCGTTAAAAAAAATTATTTACATCTTCTGATGAAGAAGTGTAGCTTCCGAGGAGAGGATAAGGATTGTACCTGGCAGGCGCAAGACACCCAGTCAGAAGTCGAGCCATTCGCAGGTTTAATTTTGTAATAACTAACACATATACTTTTGTTCGCCGACGATTGCGGTACAAGTTACTTGAAGGACTTGTGCGGGTTCGAATCCCGTTCCCCTCACAGTGCTGAATACATCGAGCTGGTAAACATAATCATATCGAATAATACCAGGAAACCCAACGCGCAGTGTAGGGAACTGTCTCCGCGGGAATGTTTGGGGACAGTTCATACATGTAATTCATATTAGCGTCACATCTGTTACGTGTAAAAAAAATAACGGCGTGTTTGTGTGTTACTGACCGACCTACATTTTTAAATCTCGTTATTGTAATGTATGACTTTTACAAGAAAATAACACAGTTGAGTAACGACCCTGTTGTTTTATTTAATGATTTTTGAGTCCAGTCGTCTCAGTATTATATATATATATATATATATATATATATATATATTAGACAATTATAATTTTTAACTTCTCTTCAGGGAATAGGCCCGGAAATCGAAATCGCTAAATTCGCATTTACGTTTTGAGACGTGGAGAATCGTGTGGCATCATTTTTAGAGTAATGTCTCGTGTGTGTGTTTGACCATATCAATTGATACACCACGTCTCATGACTTAAACTCAAAAGAGTGAGCAAAATCTGTCCAGCGGTTTGTTTTTTATCGTTAAAAAACCCTTTAGAACTCCGTCATTTATAAACCGATTTTGAAAATCTTTGCGTCAGGGGAAGGAATAACCCACAGATTAGTCGTATTTGTTTGAGAAAATGTTTTCAAATTGTATCATTTTGGTTATTAAGACGAACTTCTACCCGTATATTCGTCTAGACTGGCCATGGCTGGTAAATGAGATTAACAAAACAATATACGATAGAATTATGGCTCCGCATTTTATACGTGCAGAATTATATGACGCGAATTCTAGTTGTTACAAAAAATGAAACGAGATAGTTCATAAAAAACAGTTTGAGAAAATGGTTTTTGATTTAAAATCCACGTCTACAAGTTTGTGAATCAAGTAGTGTAGCATAGGTTTGTAAAAAAAAACATCTGGCGCAAATACACAATATGAACAACTGCAGGCAATGCAAACAAAAATACTTATGCAGTAAATAAATCAAAAAAACCGGCCAAGTGCGAGTCTGGCTTTCGTACAAACTAATAATATGTAGACAGCTCTTCCATCATGAGATCCTTGGTCAACGGGAAGTACCTCATGCGTTTTGATTTATTTGTGTCACAATATGCGATAAAAATGACCGTATTTAGGGCACATTTTTTTTTCACATTGACTTAGAAGCTTGATTTTTTTGCCCGTAGATTTTACTATTTTATTTTATATTAACTTCAACTTGGTATTTCCTCACGTTCTTGAGTAAGAGGGTCTTGACAGACAGACAAACAAACTTTTTTTAAATGTGTTATAACTACAAATTAACAAAATTCGTATAACAAAATTAACAAAATTTTCCTATATTTGTAATGTAAAACCTTGCTTCGTGTCAAATTTCATGATTCTAGGACAACGGAAAGTACCCTATAGGTTTTGATTTATTTGTGAATAACTGAATACCTAAATATGTGTCAAAAATGGCCGTGATTTTTTATTGCGTTGTCATAGAAGGTTGATTTGTAATTGTCTAATCTGTGCTTTAAGGGACCGTAGACTTTAGTATTTGAAATTAATTTCAACTTCATACCTCCACGCGTTCTTAAGTAAAAGGGTCTTGACAGACATGCAATGTTATTACATTCAACGGCACTGCTCGTCATCTTACATGTATATAAGTACATATAAATGAAGTTTACGATGAAAATTTACATCACAATTGAATGTACGAGAAACTTCTAGAACAAGGCGGAGTCAGTGTAACTGAAGCGATTGGACCAATAAAAAACTCCATAAGCAAAATTTTAAAATTCCCAGAAATTTAGAAGAACGTCTCGACCAATCGGCGACCTCGAAATTGCAATCACCGTGGATTGGCCAAGCCAAAGACGCGTCGCATAGCGGAAGTAGTGACTGATACACACATAGAAGCGAGCACTCATAAAAACCATTGCAGGCACAGCGCCAGCGCAGTTTTTTTGAAATCGTCTACCAGGAAACTTTAAATAGTAGAAAGTGGCCTCACTCTACCCAAATGAAAAATCAGAGGTCAACAACCTTAGACGAATCATCTGGCCGTACAGGACAGTGACCCCATACTTCGAACCTAACCAATACCTGCTGGCGGTGGAGGACAACGACTCCGAGGTCCAGGCGTAACCCTGATCAGCTGGCTATGGTAGCCCTGCCCTAACCATGCGCTCGGAAATCTACGTTACCTTGGTGGCAATTCTCCGATTCGTCCCGACGTGGCATCAGTCTAACCTAGGCTGACCTAAAGCTCCAATATACAGTAAGTGCAAAATAAAAAAGTTACAGTGCAAATAAAGATAGTAAATATAAAAAATTAATAAACTATGGTAATGTGTTAACTTAATCTAGGTCATATAAAAGAATTATATTTTAGATAAAATTGTTATTAGGAAAACATTTGATAAATATTATTTTACCTAAATAATTGTTTTATAAAGTATCCGTTCCAAAATATTAGCAACTTGAATATAGGCCAGAATAGAACCCACCATTATCTCTCATTCCTATATTCAAATTTGACGGACACGGGGTTGAGTCATGCTGGACAAGTAATAGCTAGCCGAGGCTTGGGTTTGAATCCCAAGCTGAACCTTTACAGACAGGCAAACAATTTTTTTTTAAATGTGTTATAACTACAAATTAAAAAAAAACGGATTTTTCCCTATATTTGTGATGTAAGACCTTGCTTCGTGTCAAATTTCTTAATTCTAGAACAACGGGAAGTACCCTATAGGTTTTGATTAATTTGAGAATAACTGAATACCTAAATATGTGTCAAAAATGGCCGTATTTTTTTATTACGTTGACATAGAAGATTGAGTTTTTACAGCTTTAACGGACCGTAGACCTCTGTATAAAAAAAACTTTTTTTTAAAATGAGACTACAAATCAACAATTTTTTTCCCATATCTAAGATGTAACCTTGTATCATGACAATTTCAATGTTTCTAGGACAACGGGTACTTTCCGTTGGTATGACCACCCCATAGGTTTTAATTTGTTTGTGAATACCAAAATATGTAACAAAAATGGCCATATTTTATTGACTTAGTTGAGTTAGAAGCTTGATTGTTATACGGCTTCGAGGGAAAGTAGACTTTAGTATTTGATATTAATTTAAACGTGATACCTTTACGCATTCCCGAGAAATAAGGTCTTGACAGACAGACGGGCAACGAAGTGATCCTATAAGGGTTTCTTTTTTCCTTTTGTGGTACGGAACCCTAAAAGCAAAAAGAAATATGACTTAGCCTTTTATTATCTAGAACCACAAAACTATACTTTGATTATTTGTTCTAAGCCCAACTATCAACATCATTCCACCGAAAAAAAACGATTCTTCAAATTTTCAAATTGTAGCTTCAGCTTAAAATACTATACTAAAAACTTTTTGACAAAAAAAAACAACCGGTTTCAAAAAGATGCACTAAAAAGGTAAAAATAATTACATATTGCCAAAAATCTGGGGTCTGATTCTCGTCCTGATAGAGAAAATCTTGAATTCGAGATATGTTTATTTTATTTACTCATGGCTTGTTAATCGCGGTAACTGTTTTATCAATAGATCGACTAGTTTGAAGTAGATATGTCGAAAAAACATGGCGAATGTCGTTTGCAAAGACTTTTTCGTATTCTTAGAATCTCTCTATAGGCATATATTGTGCGCCAGCCGTCGACATGCATTGAGTGGTCTGTAGCAGTAGAGATGGTTTGTCGCACAGAAAGTGGTATGGAAGGAGTCAGAATTAGCGATATTAGTTGACGGCTAAATAGTTTTGGTGTGTGTGGTTTGTAAGTGATTTCAATTCCCCTTTTTTCTTTAAAAAAGAAAACTTTAAATAACTTTTGCGTCACTAAAACCCCCTATTTTAACAACTTTTATTACTAAAAAAGAGGGGTCCCTCTTGCGATTCCTCTTTTTTCAAAAAAGGTGTCAATATGATTCCTCATTTCAATGACTTTTAAGATAACCCTACAATAAGAGGGGTCAAAAAAGCCTTTTTTTCATAAAGGGGTGTTTTCCTGTAACTTTCCATTTTGATGATCGATCAGCGAGGCGAGTAATATCACTAAGTCTGACTCCTTTTCATACCACTTTCCGTGCGACATCCCATCTTACTTTTACCGACCACTCAATGCATGTCGACCGCTAGCGTACGCCATATGCCTATAGAGAGGTTCCAAGAATACGAAAACCTATTTGCAAACGATATCCGCCATGATTTTTTGTCATATCTAGTTCAAACTAGTCGATCTATTGACTTAAAGAGTTACCGCCGATTAACAAGCTATGAGTAAATTAATGAAACATATCTCGAATTCGAGATTTTTTCTATTAGCACGGGAATCAGGCCCCAGATCTGAATCACAGTTTGAAGTTGGTGTCTATGAATAGAACAGCTTATAACACACTTTACTTGCATAACACCAACTTCAAACAATAATTCAGATCAGAATATTGGCAATAAGTTATTATTTGTACCTTTTTAGTGCATATTTTTGAAGCCGGTTGTTTTTTTTGCTAAAAAAATTTTTATTTGTTGCTTTTCTGTGACGAATTACTTTTTTTTCTCTTACACTATTACACTAAAAAGATCCATCCTTGTAACAAAATTTTATACAATCATCAACATAAAAGGCGTGTTCACTTGTAAACATCATTTTTTTTCCTCTAAAATGGGAGCACCTCACGAGCATACTCTTTCGAATAAAAAAATATTTTTTGAAATCGGTCCACAATTGACGGAGAAATCGGTGAACATACACAAAAGACTATTCTCGTCGAACATATAACCTCCTCCTTTTTCGTAGTCATTTTAAACAACATATTTGTAACAAAAATCATCAAATAAGCAGGTTTCGTAAAAAACTTTTTACCCAAAAGCATTTTTCAGTATTTTATATTTTAACTTTCAGAACATCAACATAACATTGTTTTTTCCAAATCTGGCTAACCTTATGCACGCTTTTATGATTTACTGTCAGGCGACACGATATGATCTTACCGCGGACGCTGCGCACTAATCGCACAAGGCACTGTACCATCTACTATACCGTGGTGCGGTAAGACCATGCCGGAAGTCTCCATAACATAGCGGGAGGTCCAGCGGGCGTTGCTTTCTCTAGAGGCTCATAAGTCGAGCTTAAACTCCTGAGTTGTGTCCTGTACTCATGCGCCTTTTCACGCTTTCCTACCACACTGGGCAATTTCCACAGTCATGAAAGACTGTTAATGTGCACCTGGTGCCCAAAAAAGGCGATAAATCAGATCCATCGAATTACTGGCCAATCGCTATTACCTCTCTCCTCTCCAATGTGATGGAGCGTGTGATCAAGCTACAGCTTCTAAGATACCTAGATAAACACGACCTGGTCAGCGACCGTGAATATGGCTATCGCCATCTTCTAGTGTATCTCACACCAACTAGCTATGAAGAGTCAGGGGGAGGCATTGGCATGTAGCCTAGACATAGCGAAAGCGTTCGATCAGGTCTGGCACCGGGGTCTTCTATCAAAGTTGCCATCATACGAACTGCCCAAGGGTTTGTGATAATGAGTGGCTAGGTTTTTATCCGGCAGACGCATAGGAGTCGTAGTTGACGGTAGTTGATCTAATAGTATGGACATTAGCGCTGGTTTACCAAAAGACTCTGTGCTATCTCATATGCTATTTCTACTGCATATCAACGACATGTTGTCCATCAAGATATATTGCTATGCAGATGACAGTACAGGAGAAACTTATTACACTGTTAAGTTGTGGAAGAAAAGCGCGGAGAACTTGTGTCTAAAATTGAGACCACTTTGTCAAAGATCTTTGACTGGGATCGGGAAAGCTTTGTCTGATTCAACTCTACAAAGACACGAGTCTGCGCGTTAATCGTTAAGAAAACCACATTCCGAGGTCCAACAATTCCAGAACACACCCTTTACCATCTTTAAGAGCATAGGGATCCTTGGTGTTGAAGTTTCCAGTCATATTCAGTTCCGAGATCATTTGCTAGACAAGGTGAAGCTGGCGTCCAAAAAGCTTGGAGTACTCAATAGAGCGCAGCAATAGTTCACTTCGGGACAAAGTTTGCTGCTTTATAAGTCGCAAGTCCAACCCTATATGGGGTACTGCTGCAATCTCTGGGCGGGTGTACTCGGAAACAGCTTAGCCCTTTTGACTATGTTCAACGACGGGCTGAGAGAATCGTTTACGATCCCAAACTCACAAGCCGTGTCGAGCCCTTAGGCCTAAACAGAGATTTTGCCTCCCTGTGTGTGTTCTACCGCTGTAACGCCCCCCCTTATTATGGAATTTTTATAACATAATAAACTGTCCTAAGAAACTTCTGAAGCATCAACACTCACTCAGAGAGAAATCAAAATAATCTAATATTTAACATGTCGATAAAGATAATTATTTGATCAAGCGTGATCGTCAAAAGTAGTAGGACCCGAACTCGTTGTGTTAAATAAGTAGTAACCCAGTTGTTTTAGAGGAACGTCAGAGTAATATAGCAAACAATAGTATACAAATAAGCGTAGAGAAAAATAATCAAGAAATAAATATAGTTAAATCTACGATCATAAATAATGTCTTCTTTGAATTTTTACCATTTCTAAAGTCTTGTACAAAAACACCTAAACAAATCAAATACTTGAATATCAGAACTAAAGGACACAGGTTCTAAAGATTTATATGATTTTTCTGTCATCCCTACGCAAAGGAACCCTAATTTTCGCTACTTCCACATTTGAAAGTAAAATCCATACAAATGCTAAATTTATTCGTTTTGTAAAGTGGGAACCAGGTAGCTAAGCGTTCAGGACTTGCGACCTGAGATTAGGTTTAAGGGGCGCCCCCTAACAATGTACATTAGCGCTCACCTACACTAGCTAACCAGCCAACAAAGTTAAACCCTACTAACGCTGCTAAGGATGGACATGGATTACACATAGTAATTACTGTATTTCTTGGCAGACCTAGTTCTTTAGTGGGCTATTTAATTATTATGGCTGGTATAACCTTAGTTCCCACTTCTACTTTTATAAAAGATTTATCTTTACCTAGCTAAAAAAGTCGTAGAAACAAGGTCCATCAATATAATCCTTCCTACTGAGGTGATTGAGATTTCTTTCAAACATAAATTTCTAACCTGCAAAAAAAAACGAACTCACTACGATGCTTTAACATTAATTTAGATATTTTTAAACACAACCTAAAGAATTTCACAACGCACATACAATATAATAATTTGTAATATAAAAGTATTTACTAACCAGTAATGGTGGCACAATCTAGCTGTAGTTTAACCCCACGTGGTTCCTAGGTTGTAGTGACCCACAAGCGTAGACTATGGACTATTGGTCGGGCAGCGTTTCAACAATTTAAACGGCAATTGAATGTTCTGTATGTAAAGGACCACGCCATTTTTTCACCACTAACCCCTCTCTAATAACCTTCTCACCCCATTTCAATCCCCTCCTTCATATTTTTTATTCCGGACAGATGGCCGGCCTTCATTAATTTTAACAAAGATTTTAAAAAAGAAAAAAGAATATCTTTTAAGTATAATACTAGTTATGTTGGTTGGGCTACTATTATAGAGTCCTAGATTAATATGAACGGTTTAGATAAAACGGCCTAATTACCCTAAATTAAACTTAAACTTTCGCGGTTATATTCAACATGTAAGTAGACATGTTATTTTTATACCACTAAAGTGGCAAACAAGTCCACGCTCCGCCTGATGATAAGCGGTTACCGCAGCCTATGTTCCGATTAAGATTAAGATGAACGGCTCTAATTAAGAACTTTTGATAAAGCTCTATCTCACCGTGTTGGATATCTGCCTTAAGCTCAGGAATTGTTTCTGAATTCTTCACATAAACACAACATTCATATTGACAAAATCATAAAGAAAGAAATTGCAATGCGTTAAATCGCATGATCTAGGTGGCCAGTTGACATCAGAACTTTGTGAGATAATTTGATTAAGAAGTTGCTGCATAACGTTCGTGTTTTTCTTTTATGTGGCAAAATCAAATTTTAGAGTTGCCACTTGCACCAAAAAAAAGGACGAAGACTTTTTAAAGAAGAAGACTTACTTAAAGTACAAAAAGCTGCCCACAGTATAGCCGTTCGTCGATCCATGGTGAAAAAAAGGGTTGCGTTAGAATGTTGTTCCAAAGAATATCACGCGTAGGTGTGCCTGCACCCGCAAGCCATTCCGTACAGTTGGCACAGGATACAACTCTTATCTAAAACAAAAAACAAACAAGTGTAAAATAGTTTAAAAGAATTGAAGAACTATTGACGAAAAATACATCAATTTTGGTGTATAAGACGAATGTAATGATCCAATCACGAAACCATTCGCCTATCATAGTGGCTGAGGGCTCGAGCTTCATTCTGATAAGTTGAACATGTGGTTGGAGGAAAAGTTCGGAGTCCCATCCGCGAAAAAAAGGTACTACAACTTTTGGGTTTTTTACAGTGTTATTAGATTAAAAAGCAACAGAGACAGCATAGACCTTCGCGGCAGATCACCATCGTCTTAAATAAGATATGGGAAAAACGGTTTCTCCCAACGCGGTAGCGCAAGCTTTATTTAATCAGGAAATATAATTAAAATTAGTAGGAGCCTACTAGGCGGAGGAGCTTGAATATCTTGGAAATCAAGCACAATGCCAGACTTTATCGAAAGCTTGTGGAACGTCAAAGAACCAAGTACCAGTTATTGTTTTATTATATGATATATTGTTTATAATCTATAAGCTATCTTTGACGTAAAATATGTGTGTAGCCTCAAGCCTGTGTGAGGGTGTCCGGGTCGAAACCTCGCATAATTGGTCCTCCCCCGGGCAATGCCACATGTGCCAGTTATATGGCCACGCCCAGCGCAACTGCACAAGCAAGCCACGCTGCGTGAAATGCCTGCGTGATCACGCCACGGCGGACTGTGATCGCGTTCGCATCCGACCCAGTCGCTTGCGTTCTCTGTGGAGGCGAGGGCCGCCCTGCAAATTACCGCGCGTGCCCAAAAGCTCCGAAACAAAACACGCGGAAACCCAAAAAAGGGTAAATCGTGCCCCTCCGCCCCCCGCCTTGCGGTCAACGCCTGGAGCCGACCTCCAGCGCTAGTTGACGCAGGAAAATCAAAACAAACAGACAAAATTCTGTCTGCACTCCCTGGGCCCGCCTCAGTCACGGGAATTCCCTACCCCGCCCCCCTCATGTCCCGGGACATCCCGCGAGCCCGCGCCCTTCGCACCAAGTGCTCCCGCTCTTCTTGCGTACACGCGCCTTGCCACCCCGCGCCCCTTCCACGCGCCACCCCGCAAAGCCACTCAGTTGATCGAGTAACAGCTCGATCAGCTCTGTGAGCTATCCTGGGCCTTCGAGCCAGAGTACATAAGCGGAATTCCTCTCGTCCCATATACTGGACGGCTTCCTCATCCAGGAAACTTTCCTCAAATCCACTATCCGCACCCCTTCGATTTCGAACTATCGCACCGTCCGTGATGATATAATTGCCTACCCTCTCGGAGGCACTCTCATCTATATAGACGCTCCCTGCATTGCTCCCCTATCGATCCTTACGAATTTAGAAGCATCCGTCTGCCGCTTAGCGATAACCTCGCAGTCGATCATCATTCAAATCAAACCAAACTTTATTCATTAGGTTTCTAAGAACACTTTTGAATCGTCAGTACAATGTAAACAATGTTAATTTCTGCCAAAAAGAGCTGGCAAGAAGTTCTATTTAAAGTAATAATACAATACTTTGATAATTAGCTAAAGAGTATACAATATGTACCGAAACACTTATTAGGTAATAAAAATAAGTTAGTGAGCTACTTAAAATAAAGTGAAACATGTTAATTATTATTTTTTTGTTTTTATGTAGAAGGGCGCACCATGTGAAGCGTCAAATATCGTCAATCGAGTGCAGGAGTTCAGATATTTAAGAGGAATACTCTTCTTGTACTACTTCTTCTTCTTGATATTTAATAGAACTAGTGGCATTAGCGCCATCTTAATTATATTTTTGCACAATCATATGTACATACATATACTTAAAACTATCCATACTGTTCACGCCAAGGTGTCGTGACGTTATTCAGGACGCACCTCGCAATCGACGAGTGAAGTGGCCACACTTTTGGTGCAGGAACACTGTTCGTCTGCTCGCTCCAGCTGATTTATGTGAAAATCTGTCAAGATTTGAATATTAACGAAAAGTTTATCTGCACAATTTGATTTGAATATAAAACTCTTTACCCGCACGGGCCGTTATAAGTAACAATAAAAAGTGAAGTGTTTCGCAGTGTCTCAGCCCATCAAAGGAAAGAAAAGGACATCAGCTCAATCCAACGATCTTCTCTGCTCATCATCTTGTAAGTCTTTTTCCTTTGTCACTTCTTTAGCCCACGACTACTAGGTCTTACAAGGACCACACACTATCCATGAATATAATATAATAATAAATACTATAAATGGGAAAGTAAATCTGTCTGTTACCTCTTCACGCTGAAACCGCTGTACTGATCAAGACGAAATTTGGCATGCAGATAGTTTGAGCCCCGGAAAAGGACATAAGCTACTTGAAAACGTCAAGTATAATCCGATTTTTTTCCCCCCATAATTGAGGAGTTGCCGTTGAAATCCTACACCGATGATCAAATACTAAGAATACAAAGAAGTTTGCAAGAGCAGACCAGCCTCCACAGGCCGCACCCGTTTGAAACATATACCAGTATGAAACATGAAACAGATATCGCTTCGCTCAACCATGTTTTAGGGAACGTAACGAACCAACGCACATGACACCACCGCAGAGACACTTTGAGAAAGCATGACACACTTTAGCAACTCCAATAAAACTTCGATTTACTATTGCATCGGTTTATCTCTCTCCCTTTAAACACTTGATGGAGAGCGACCTTCAGTCGCTCTTAAATTTAGGCGACACCGTCATTCTTGCCGGGTACCTAAATTGCAAGCACCGTCGATGGAACTTTTCAGTCACTTCACGAAGAGGCAGACTTCTTGCCCAAAAGTTGACAGACTAAACTTCGACATCATCGCTCGCATGACGCCCACCTACTTCCCCATAACGCTCGCTTCAGCCTGACGTGCTTAACATAGCACTACTAAAGAATGTATGGCTAAGCTTTCGCTCTATAGAGGTGCTTGACGAACTTGACTCGGACCACCGCCCTGTCCGATTAGGTTCCCCATCGGACACTCCTCCCGACACTAGACTGGAATTAATTCGGGCAATTACTCGAAAACTCCAGATCACCACATCTAGATCGCGTTTCCAATAACATCTCTTACGCGAACGACATAAATGTGGCTATTGACTCACTCACTATCCATCTGACCGCCACCGTTGGCGAGTGCTCAAGACAATTGCCGGTTGGTGACTACCACCACCTAATCCTGCTTCAGCACATCAGGTCGCTAATGACTGAGCGTAACGCAGCTCACCGCAGACGCGATCGCGCCCCTACTACCGAAAACAAAGCTCGCTTCAACGACTTACACCGCCGGGTAAGAACAGCTGTAGCTGAGCTTTGCGTCCAATGTTTCGGTGATCTGATGGAGAATATTTCTCCTTCTCATCTACCTTATTGGCGCCTAGGCAGAGCGTTGATATCAGACCCTCGTCCCAATAACGTTCCCGCGTTCGATGACGACGAAAAAGCGGATTGCCTTGCATCTAACCTTTCGATCCCGATCACTTGCAAGAGGTAGACGGTGAAGCGGAGCGCAGAACTTCTATGCCCCCACAGGATCCTTTGCCCGCTGCTATCGAAAATTGCACCTGTCCTTCTCAATGGAACGATGCAATTGTCAAAGGCATCCGTACCGAGCTCCTACTGCCCTATAAGTTTACTAAAAGCCCGTGGTAAACTTTACGAACGCCTTCTCCTCGCTCGCTTACGGAAGAAGAAGAAGAAGAAGAAAAAAAACATTTATTTGACACTCAAACAATTACATATTTAACATAAATATATATAAATAAGAATACATTGATAATTGAGTGCCAAAAAGTTTAAGCTGCAGCCGAAGCCTCAGCGCTGATATTCTGTAAGAGCCTTTTTGGTTGTCACTAAACCAGAGCGACCGCAAACAAAACAGAAAAAAATAATAATTTAAATTAATAATTTACATCACAACATGATACGAACATAAGATAAAAGTAGACGGAACGCTATATAGTCTCCAAAGGCATCTTAATCGACGAGCAGTTCGGATTCCGCGCCAAACACTCGGGCGTCCACCAAGTCCTCCCTATCACGGAACACATCCTCACTGGCTTCAAACCAGTATTAGGTAAGCTCCGTCACACGGGCGCTGTCTTCTTCGATGTAGCGAAAGCCTTCGACAAAGTCTGGCACAACGGTTTAATTTATAAACTGTACAACTATCAGTTGCGAGACCGCCTCGTACTCATCATACGAGACTACTTGTCGAACCGCAGCTTTCGCTATAGAGTCGAAGGCATTCTCTCTTCCCCCCGTCCTAAACATGCGGGAGTCCCAAAAAGTCCGGTGAAGCAGTAATGGTTTTATCAGCCAACTGCACGTCAGTTCAGAAAAAAAAAACATTCCGACCGAACCGATTAATTGTGCTATTTACAAGCTTCCATCCCCCGACCGACCACGGCACGGTCGATAAACTATTGTTAGGCGGCCTCGGCATGTATTAACGGCCCCAGACGACGATCGACCAGACGATCCGGTTAGTGAAACTAGTACAGCATACAACTTTGCTACTCATGGTGGAAGCAGGGTCAGGTAATGACAGCAGCCTATCCTGTGACCTCTTAGGACCGCGAAGTTTATAATCGTAAACTTACATAAATTATTGTAGAAGCTAATAAAACCTTAACAACAACCTGGGTTTCATTCCTGACCACCCTACAAATGTAGTTTTCGGTACTGTAACCTTATTAAAATCAGCCTATTCTACAGGATGAAGCAAGTTCGTGATAACTCTCGAGAACAAGTTATAGATGTGATTTAGCAGTTTCATCAGGCTGTTATTCACAATTCAGAAGTGTTGTGGTCGCATTTCCGTTTTGCAGGACATCCACACAGGACATGCACAGCCTCGATATTACAAAACTGAAGAGACACAAACTTAGAAAACATTCGTTATACTATTTGTTACAATGTGATTTGTTATAATATAGAGGTAAGGTTGGACTACGATTCGTGTTAACAAGGTAAGAAAACTTGTTTATTAACCTTAACATTACGTAAGTTAAATTAACAACAGCGACAAACGGCAGTGTTTACATTACTAAGCATCAAACAACAATGATAGTCATATGAAAAAATTAACGTGTCTGAACCTGTCGAGACATAATTTATTGTGGTATTGGGAGTAAATTATTGATAGGATGCGTTACGTAAAGGTTATAAGCTGACAAAATTCGTTAAATAGAGGTAAATAATACTTTCTATTAATATTCTATAATGATTGAAAACTTGTTATAAAGAGGTATTTGAAAAATGTATTCGTAATGTAAAGCAAAAGGTATATTTTGCATTAGTTCTTGCGGGCAGTTCTAGGGGATTTTGCAAAATTTGTTAAATCGAGAAAATTGTTATATAGAGGATCGTTATATTTAAGTAACACTGTAATTAAGAATCAAACGAACTTACCTTGTGAAGTTTGATATCTAATTATACGAGTGTCTTGACCGAAGACGATTACAGTTTACATGCAGCAAGCAGTACGCAAGATTTTGCTGCCCTAATCACACCTTTAAAGCTATAAAAATGCTGATTAAAATTAAAATTTACAGAGTAGGTTGTTTTCACTACCTACAAATATGCACCCCTCCATATTGCCCGCTTCTGACTGCCATTATTCAGAGCCAATTTTTTTTTTGACAGATCTCGGGAACTTCAAGGGAGGGCGGGAATGTAATCGTCTTCGTTTGAGTCTTAATTATGCTTCGTATCTCTCCCGAAGACGATTACAGTTAACATGTAGATGTTTAGAGTGTCGAAAAAATTTAACATGATATCGATCAACATATAGGTATTTTATCTGATCTTGTCTATATGTATATTATTATCGCTATTAGACTTAACTTAACAACGCACTCACAATTTCTTTACTTTCTTTTAAAAGATGTAGAGGTGATTTTATCTGTCATTACTGCAGCGCATCGGAGATTTTCGCCGCGTCGCAAACTCATGGCTTTCATGCCATCATACGGAAAAACGTCGCGTCTCTGATGTGCCAGGTTCGGGGCAGCTGCAACACTATTATAAAAATACTTACTGATAAATCGGACTGCGTCCTGCTGAAGCACTGGGTAAAACTACATGTAAAATCTGCAATCCCTAGTGTTTCAGTTGGACACAAGTAGGTTAAAATTAGGGGTTCTGCATCAGTCTCATCACTTTGCTCGGCACCTACCCGCTAATTTTATTCACCTCGACTCATGAATCAGTTCGCTGATATACTAAAACCTACTTACATAGACCATACCAATTATTTGTCATGATAGCTCCTACCTTTAGCTGCTAAAGAGATTCCAGGTATGTAAATAGTTAGACAGATCAGTATCAACAAGGTATTTCAGCTAAATATTTATAAATTAGTTAAGAAACTAGTTAAAAAAAAATTTAGCAAAACTCTTACTTTGTGGTGTGCCGCCTATTTTTTTTTAACTTTTAACTTTTTACTTGTTCGGCACACCACATTTCAGAGTGTGTTAATTTTCGTTTTAGATTTCAGATTTCGTACTATGTCAGTCTAGTAAACACTTTCGGACTGCCCAAGTCGTACTAGAGTCATAATACCACATAAGCACAGGTGACAAGCGCTTCGATGATAGATAACACTAGACGTTAGGCATTCGTCTAGCGTCAATCACTTAGCACGAGTCATCCCCTTAACGATGCTCATAATCTTATACAGCTATCAATTAAAAAAACTTCGTTGTGATGAATTCTTTATGAATATCTCTAAAACCCGACACAAAAATAATATACTATTTCCATTTGTTATAAACTTATTTGAATACTTTTCAGAATTTCATTTTTTTTTAATTAAAACAGAGCAGCCTCATGTTTATTTTCAGAAAAATAATTTTAAAAAAAGTGGTCTATAAAGCCGCCATCTAAAGAATTTATAAAGAGTTATAAAGAATCAAATCGAATGTCACTTCATGATACGTGTTATTAGTTTACAAAGAAAATCTTGGGCTCATAAAGGTCGTGATTCAATTCCGACCCCTATTAAATTTTTTTTTTTATATAAATGATGTATATCTTTTTCTTTCCGATTTACTAATCGTATTAAATGTTTAGGTATCAATTCAGTATTGAATTCGCTTTTCAATTTAATATTGCTATTTGAAGCTAATAAAACTGCGAATTTAAAGTAATTTTGGTGCTATGATTGCAAATAAACCAAGAATGTAATCATGTGCATGCAGCTTTATGAACCAAGTCTTTGAATTTTGCTTATTAATATTTTTGTCACTTTTACTAATGCTATTATCGAAGCAGGTTGTCTGTCCTTTTCCTATCCAGTGTCAACTATTTTAAACAAACTTAAGTATGTTATAGTTTTCTTTCAAATTGTTTTACAGAATACAGAATGAACATTACGGAATGAAGCTGAACCAGTGAGAGCATCAGCTTTGAAGCGAATAGTAACGCGTACCAGGCGGATCCTGAGCGCCGCGGTGATTATTATATGGAGTTGCGCGTATACCAGACTCGCGACATCGAGACGCTACAGGTGTGCGACCGAGATCGGGTAAAGTACGCTCTAGTTCAGTGCAAATGTGCAGTGGAAACAGACACTGCTGTCTGGCGTACTGTCACCAAGCTCGTAGCCGAATGTAAGGACCAATTCAAATTGGTTCGTCCTATTTTGTACCCCTCCAATATACCTTATTCTTAAACCTATTTTTTTAAATTGTCTTTGTGTACAATATAGTATATAGAATCTGATTTACTTTTTTACATGGTGAGCTCTTTAAAACTTAGCAATTGCATACCTCGTTAATACATTTTACAAAATGACTTTTTGTTATAAATGTCAAGTTCATGTTTCTCGATTATCAACTCATAAAAAAAGTAGTATTCATAAATCAAATTGCCTGTTTCAAAATGTGCAGATAATTGCTACTGCATTTTAAAATCGAATAATTAGTTATAGAATCGATCCTATGTCGCAGTATCTTTTGCCAGAACAATTCTTATTAGAGGTTTCGCAAACTGTATCTTACCTCGTTAAAAATTTATTAAATAGACATGGATCGATAAAAGTAAACTTGAAACTCGTTATCACATATAAATTACCGAAAAATGATTCTCCATCTTTGCAATCTTTTAAAACAAAGTAAACTACATTATTTCAAAACACTAATATATCCGAGTTGTATTATGAACTATCGAATCTTCTGTCATGTATATGTACAGAATTCGAACAAGCAGAACCAGGCTGGACGATGGAGTCAATATTTTTTTTTTAAAAACCACTTAGATTGCAAACAGGCTTACGGTCCGCCTGATGGTAAGCGGTCACCGTAGCCTATAGACGCTTGCGATATCGCGCATTGCCGACCAGTCCTTGGAGAAAACCTTGGCAGGGAGCTCATTCCACAATTCGCGGGAGGAAGTTTCTCTGATGCCGCACTGTATGCGACCATTAAGGTTCTAAAGTGAGAGAATAAATTCCCTGCGGGTGGCGAGCGGTGCGATGGCCGAAAGTAGCCGAGGGCATCATTTAGAAACAATTCCTCAGAACACAACCCATTGTACAAGCGGTAGAACACACACAGGGCTCGATACCGCAAGTGAGTTTGGAATCGTCGACAATTCTCACAGCCCGTCATTGAACCGAGTCAAAAAGGCCAAGCTGGTATCCGGGTGCACCCGCCCAGAGATGGCAGCAGTACTCCATATGGGGCCGAACTTGTGACTTGTAAAGTAACAACCTGTGCCCCGACGTGAAGTACTTACTGCTTCGCTCTGTTAAATACACCAAGTTTTTTGGACGCCAGAAGCGGGCTTAAGGATAAGGTGAAGCACCTTATCCTGTAAATGATCTCGGAACAGAACATCGCTGGAGATGTCGACACCAAGGATCCCAATGCTCTTGTAGATGGAGAGGGGAGTGTTCTGAAATTGTGGGACTACAGTGAATGGAGTTTTCTTAGCGGTGAACGCGCACACTTGTGTCTTTGCAGGGTTGAATCGGACCAAGTTTACCCGTTCCCAGTCAGAGACCTTGGACAGTGTGGTCTCGATTTGAGACACAAGTTCTCCGCGGTTTTCCTTCACAACGGAACGAGGGATGTTTGCACAACCCGTGTAATAAGCGTCTCCAGTACTGTCATCTGCATAGCAATGTATGTTGTTGATGTCCAACATGTCATTGATATGCAATAGAAACAGCGTAGGAGACAGCACAGAGCCTTGCGGGACACCAGCATTAATATCCATGCTATCAGAGCAACAACCGTCAACTGCGGTTCCTATGCGTCTGCCGGACAAACAGCTAACCACCCATTTGCACAAACACTCGGGCACTCTGAAAACTGGTTCATACATACCTCTCCCAAAACGAATTCAAAACTCTAAATCTTGTATAAATATTCGAAACGAAGATGAATTTTGTTTTCTTTGTTCTATAATTGCACATATTTATCCTGGAAAACAAAATCCAAACAGAATAACTTCATATCTTAATGTCTCTGAATTTTTTAATATTTCTAACATGAAATTTCCTCCTAATTTCAATGATATAAAATGTTTTGAAAAAAATAATCCCAACGTAAGTGTTAACATTTACGGTTTATAAGAAAAAAATAAAGTGACAAGACCTTTGTACAAAACACTTAAGCGGAAACATGAACATATCAATTTATATTATATTGCGTAAAAATAGTAAAAATCATTTTTGTTTGATTAAAAATATTGAAAAACTTTTGCATAAGCAACTTACAAAACATAAATCTAAAATTCACTTGTGTGAAGAGTGTTTTATGTATTTTAGCACCGAGAATCAATTATTAAAACATAAGTGTGCTAGAATGCCAACTGAGCTGCCTGAGGAAGGCTCTAAGCCATGTTTATCCAATTATAGTAATCTATGGTGCAAGAGTACTCTGAAAAGAGTAAGTCTCAACATGTAGAGAAAGTACAAATTAATGAAGCTACTTGTTTCGGATATTAAATTTGTTGTAAAACTCATCGTAGCTTGAATGATTATGTATCTCATCGCGGCCCAAACGCTTCTCAGAAATTTGTATAAACGATTTGTAGGGACTTATTGAGATTATTTGAAATTTTATCTGTACAAAGAGATATATTACCTTTGACAAAAGAAGAGCAAACGAGTGTAGAAAATACGAGTCATTGTCATATTTGTAAAAAACCTTTTGCTTTAAATGAGCAGATTGTTCTTGATCATAATCACTTCATAGGAAATTTTAGAGGACCTGCTCATAATATTTGCAACTTGAATTGTAAAGAATGCAACTTTGTACCTATAATATTTCATAATCTTTCAGGCTATGACAGCCATTTGTTTATAGAAGAACTTTCAAAGATCTGTGGTCGAATAAGTCTCATACCTAAAAGTAAGGAAAAGTATATATTCTTTAGCAAATTCATTCCAGTATATGTAACAAATAACGTACAATTTGCTCCAGCTTGAAAAAATTTAGCTCGTACACTCGATTTAAATGACTTTGAGAATTTAAGGTCATTTTTTGTTGATCACAAGTTATTTGATTTGGTCAGAAGAAAAGGTGTATATTGTTATGATTATATGAACTCTTGGGAAAGATATGCAGGGACAAAAACTTCTGAGTCAATTTGTAATGAAGATAGTAATTACGTTTTAAATGTGTGGGAGACATTTGGTCTTCAAAATTTAGGCGAATATTCCGTTTTTATTTAAAATGTGATGTACTAATATTAGCTGATGTGTTCGAAAAATTTAGGTCTATGAGTCTAAATTTTTACAATTTTAACCCTTGTTTTTATGTTTCATCACCATCATTGAGTTGGAGTGCTATGCTAATATCCACTAACATACAGCTGGATTTAATATCTGACCTTGAGATGTATCAAATGTTAGAGCAAGGTATACGCGGCGACTTGGCTCAATGCTCTTTACGCTATGCGAAAGTAAATAATAAATATCTGCCTGATTACAGTCCATTATCTCCTACAACATTTTGAGCATATTTAGATTGTGTAAATTTGTATGGATATGCTATGATGTTAAAAATGCCTACGAGAAATTAAAAATTTCTTGAACATCAATACTTACAAAACTTTGATGTTCAAAAGATCTCTTTAGATAGTGAAATCAGACAGCAGATATCAGGTAGATGTAAAGCTTGCTAATGTGTGGAGTGACAATTACAATAAAACAAATAAATTCTTTGGTGCTGAAAAATATATAAGTGCTCCCAATTAAAAAAAAAAATATTTATTATCTCTGAAAACTTAATAATTGTTCAGTTAGAGCCAACAAAAGTGGTTTTGGAAAAGCCTATATATATAGATTTTATCATTAAACGGATTTATAGTGAAAATTTACAGCTGTGTTACACAGATACAGACAGCCTTCTGTACTTGTTTCTAACGGAAATTTTCTATGAAGATTTAAAAAAAGTATGGGCAATATTTTGATCCAAGTAATTTTGAGCTACATAATAAATATAACTTGCCGCAACTTAATGAACAAATACCAGTTTATTTTAAGGATGAAACGGGGGGAGAGGTTATATCAGAATTCGTGGGTTTGCGTGCTAAATTGTATTGTATACACTCAGAGAGGTCTTTGATTAAGAAAGTCAAAGGTGATAAAAAATGTGTTATTAACAAATTAGATGTAAATAAACAAAACCAGGGGCTAAGTTCGGCGCTCGGGTCGGGCCAACGCCCGTTGACTCGTTGCAGCCGCTTCACAAGTCTCTCCAACACCTGTCACAACTGTTTTGGCCACTGCGCAGGTTCTAGTCCATTCGCCGCGCGGACCTACCGTAATTGTGCGCGCCATTTTGGACTCAGGCGCTCAGGGGTGTCTAATGTCGCTGCAGTTGGTGAAGCGTCTCCGCTTACGGGTAAGTTCGCGTAGTCATGGGATTCCTGGAGTAGGGGGTCTACGGGTGGATAACGTCATGAGTACAGTCTCTTTTTCCTTTTCCTCCTTACTCCATCCTAGTATGCAGTATCAACTAGGAGCTGTTGTCCTAAGGGATATTTTAGGTCATCACCCTCAGGTCCCCTGCCGACGGACGTACTGGATCTCTTGTCCGTTCTGCAGTTGGCCGATGAAAGGTTCCACCTATCTGGTCCTGTGGAGCTTCTGCTTGGCGCTGATTTCTTTGGGTTGCTTGGATTGGACAAGGCCATGTTACTCAAACCAGGTGGGTTGATCGCTGTTCCGACTAATCTCGGATCTGTAATTATGGGCCTAGCACATTCTCTCGCCGCTCAGGCGTCTACGGATTTGTCGGTGCAGGTGGAACTCTCGCTCGCTGACTCCCTTCAGGACTTTTGGGAAATCGAAGAGCCCCCCCCCGGCGTCACGGACTTTACCAGTCGACGACGAGTGCGAGTCGTATTTTCTCGCCAATACGGGTCGTCTTAATTCTGGCCAGTTTTTCACTCAACTACCTTACTTATCCCCTCGTCCGCGCCTGGGTGACTTCTGGAAAATAGCTGAAAAAAGATTACTATCCATGGAGCGCCAGATGCGTCGTGATAAAGCATTCCGCACAAAATACGTGGATTTTATACGCGAATACGAATCTCATGGTCACATGTCGGTTTCGCAGTTCGAGTAGGAAGACAACGAACATTATTTTGTTCCCCATCACGCCGTCTTTAAAAATGGTAAGATAAGGGTGGTGTTCGATGGGTCGGCGTCTACATTTTCGGGTGTATCCTTGAACGACTGCCTGATGTCGGGACCAATTCTTCAGGCAGACATCTTGGACATCTTGACTGGTTTTCGTCGCCGCCAGGCTGTATTTGTGGCTGACATTAAGGTCATGATATGACTTGAAGGTAGGCGGTTTCAGCTCATTTTGTGGAGAGAGGATCCGGCCTCTCCATTGGTTGTTTATGAGCTGAACACAAATACCTACGGGCTATATCACACAACTCCCGTTTATAGCAATTCGCTCGTTGCTACACATGGCTGATCGTGAGCTTCTGAATTTCCTGTCTTCCCTTCTGACGCTTACGTAGACGATATTTGTACGGGTGCTTCGTCTGTGGTTCGGTCGTTAGTCCTGAGAGATGAGCTAATCGGCTTGTAACGGGCGGGTGATTATGATTGAGGAAATGGATTTCCAATTCACCTGCCGTCTTGGAAGACTTGCCGTCAGAACATCAGCAGGAGCCATACCTCTTACAGAATCCTGAAAATCCTGACTCCATCGCGGTCCTTGGAGTTCAGTATCGGCCTGTTCAGGATATCTTCACTTACTTGGTTGAACCGTCAGACACAATGAAGAGGTGAACTAAGAAACTGGTTCTGTCCACAGTAGCGCTTGTCTTTGACCCTAATGGTTGGGTGGCCCCTGTAGTCTTTTGGGCCAAATGTTTTCTACAGGAGCTCTGGATTTCTGGTGTCCCTGGATACCCCGTTGACCGTTCTACGGCTGTCATTTATCCTAGCACCGTTGACAGCAATGGTCATGTCCGCGTCAGTCTGGTGGTCGCAAAGAGCAAGGTTGCACCTTTGCGGACCAAGTTAACAATCCCCAAGCTTGAGTTGTCAGGAGCTACATTGCTGACTCGATTTCCCAACCATGTCTTCTCCACCATGGGTCAATGGGTCCAATTTGACTCCGTCACGGCATGGACAGACAGCCAAATCGTGCTGTCTTGGCTTAAGGCGTCCCTTCATGCCCTAGAGACCTTCGTGGCCAATCGTGTCTCCCAAATCCAGTCTTCTGCGGTACCACTGGATTGGCGTCACGTGCCAGGGTCCTTGAATCCCTTGAAAGCCTTGCTCGTCTCAATTGTTCCTGGACGAGTCGGAGTTTTTGGACTGGGTGGTAGGCTAAATTTAAGGGTGCAGATCGCTATCTGAAGGAAGTCCTTCAGTTTTTGTGTATATTGACTTTGAGTTGTCCAAACGGGGCGTGACTTGGATTTTTGATCCTCCCGGCTATCCTTCGTGGAGTGGTATTTTCGAAGCAGCTGTCAAGGTCGCCAAAACTCACCTCCGTCGAGTTATTGGTGAAACGGTCCTCACTGTTGAGGAAAAACAAACGGTATTTTGCAATGTCGAAGCGGTATTGAACTCACGACCGCTTTGTCCGAACTCGTCGGATCCTAATGACCTGGAAGCGCTTACTCCAGGCCATTTCTTGATCGGTAGTCCCTTAACCTCCTTGCCTGAATACCCCTTCATCGATGTGTCAGTTAATCGGTTATCGCGCTTTCAGTTGCTTCAGCGAATTACGCAGTTGTTCCGCCGTCGGTGGTCTTCGGAATATTTACATTTGTTTCAGCAACGGGTTCGGTGGACGGATAAAACCAACCCCCTGCACGTCAGAGACTTCGTCCTTTAAAGAAATCAAATTTACCGCCCTTGCAATGGCGTTTAGGTCGCATCGTGCAATTATTTCCCGGTTCGGACGGTATCCCGAAGGTCGCAGAGGTCTTGGTAGGGGATTCAGTGCTAAGGCGTGCCGTCGTGACGCTTTCTCGATTGCCAGGAGATTGATGGCTCTGGCTCGGTTTATCCTCATCCAGACACGGTCTGGCTGGGGCGGGGGTTTGTTCGGGAAATATTTATTAGGTTGGACCGACGTAATAAAATCGTCGCGTTTGCTCTGGGTGGACCGGCACCGCAGTCAGTCACGTTAGCGCGGCTCTGGATACATTGTTTTGATTGTACTAATATTTCTTTTGAGTGGATAAGTCAGAAAAACAACATACACATACATAACCAAATATGGGGCGGAACTTGCGACTTCTAAAGTAACAACCTTTGCTCCGACGTTAAGTACCGCTTCGCTCTGTTGAGTACACATAAACACTGTCTGTCTGTCTATTTATATGATGACCTACCGAAGCATCATTTGAAATCTGCATTTGAAATCGCCTTATCAACCAATAGTAAAGGTATCGTGTTTCGAATAATTAGTATGGATTCTGTCAGTTGGTTATAGTATATCAGCGAACTGATTCATGAGTGGGGTGAATAAAATTGGCGGTTTCTGCTTCAGGCGCCGAGCAAAGCGAGGAGACTGATGCATAACCCCCAATTTTAACCTACTGACACATATAGCTACATATAGCTTCCAAGAGAGGTAAGGCACAGCAAGTACTCGCTGTAACAAGCCGTCCGAACAGTTAAAGCGGGGCATTGTGATTACTTTCGAATGAGCAGCCTGAACTGGGGAAGTACCTCCACCTTATAGAAAACCTCGGCCATAATAACACTAACATTAAGTAGTGTTGTGTTCCTGGCGGTGAGTAAGGTTGCCAGAGCTATTTGAAGATTCGCTGCGCGGACAGCGGAGGACCGGTGGTGCCTGTTGCTGTCATTGCTTGGCGTAGACGCGGCGTGCTAGTACGGCGGTTAGGGAGACCTGATGAAACGGCTGACCGCTGGCCGCCCGCAGGTTGAACTAGTTCCCGAACCCAGGGATCACTTAATATCCGCCCTGGGAGGCTGATCCGCCAACCTGTCTAAAAGTAGTAGTCGTGCCAGAGAAGGAGACCGGAGTGGACCCGGCTACTACAACAGAGGGTGATCAGGGGCCCTTCCGCCCACCCTACCAGCAACCGTATTATCTGTGCCGAGCTTTGGCAGTTCTGGTACCGCACCTTTTGTCCTCTAAGCTGTCTGTGCAGTGAATCCTCATAGATAGATAGATAGATAACTCTTTATTGATCACCAGTATTTAAACAGTAATTAACAAAGTAAATATTTAAACTAGGTAACAATTTAGGCGGTCTTATCGCTGTTTAGCGATTTCTTCCAGACAACCCTGTTCTTATAGAGAATAATTAAATTTCGTGCTTGGTAGGTGGTGAATTGCATGCACAGCAAAGTATTATACATATATATTATTTATGTTTATAAATAAATGAATTACGAATTAAGAATACATACAAATATTTACATATATATATAAATAAGATAAAATATACCATTAATAAATAAAAATTTAATTTTCGGATAGGAATGTGACAAATAGATAAAAGAATCTAATTATTTTGATAGTGTCTCTTTAAATAATTTTTGAACGTCCATATGGTTGGAGCACTTTTAACGGAAGTAGGCAGCATATTCCAGACTTGTATAGATCTTACAGTATAAGAAGTGTTATAGAAATTTGTAGAATGTAATGGAGTTTTAAGGAGTGTTTGTGTTTTGATTTAAATTTCCAACAAATTGGAATCTTTCTTTTAGATAAACTGGAGTCGATGGATTGAACAATATATTATAAATAAAAGAAAGATAGTGAATATTCCGGCGAAGGCGAATTTGAGGCCACTTGAGCTTTGTGCGAAATTCAGAGATATGATCATATTTGTATAACCCAAATATGAATCTTATACATAAGTTTTGGAGACGCTCAAGTTTATTTAGTTGGTCCTCAGATAGATTTGTATAGCTAGCGTCCGCATAATCGAGAATAGGAAGAATAATTGAGTGAGCAACTGCAATTTTAGTGGCAATCGGAAGGAAATTGCGTAAGCGTCTTATAGAACTTACAGCTGCAAATAACTTTTTACTAACTTCCTGGATTTGTGATCTCCATGAAAGAGTACAGAGAATAATACCTAATTTTTAACTGTTTTACTATAAGGTATGTGGTTACTGTCAAGCAAAATTGGAAGTAATGAGAAATCAAGTTTATTGATAAATTTAGGACTTCCCAATATGATGGATTCTTACTAGGATTTAGTTGTAAACCATAATATTTACACCAATTAACAATATTACCAAGATCACAATTAATTTTATCAATGGCTACATTAATATTATCGACAGAAGCTTGAGCATAAATCTGGAGGTCATCTGCATAGAGGTGATAGAGAGAAGATAGAGTATGAGTAATAGTATCAATGAAAATAGCAAATAGGAGTGGAGACAACACGCCACCTTGCGGTACACCGGAGTCAATGTTGCTCCAGGCCGACAGATTTTCGCCGACCCGAATGCGCTGTCGGCGACCATGCAAGTAACTATGAAACCAATCAATCGCTGTTGGAGATATGTTAAGAGAGCGTAATAAACGAAGCAAAATTTCAAAATCGACAGTATTAAAAGCATTACTGAAGTCTAGTAAAGAAAGTATTGTCAATTGCTTATTTTCCATACCAAGCCGAATGTCATCAGTAATTTTAGTTAATGCAGTGACCGTACTATGTCCAGATCTAAATCCAGACTGTAAAGGATTAAAAAGGTTATTTTTTGTAAGGAATAGGCTCAGCTGCTAGTGCACACTAGGCGCTCGAGGACTTTTGAAAGGAAAGGAAGTATTGATATGGGTCGATAATCAGAGAAAGACGAAGGATTGTTTTTTTTCGGTAAAGGTATTACTTGAGCGTCTTTCCACGTGCCAGGAAATTGATTAGAGGAAATTGACGAATTAAGGATATGAGTTATAGTTGCAGCTATTATGTCAATGATTCATAGCAATGGAGTTTATGCCCTTCTTAACATCACAATCAGTGAATTGATTAAAAACAAAAGGAGATAAGTCAGGAGTTGCTTTATTTGAAAGATTAGCCAAGGTTATTCTTTTTTTTCCACTATCAAAAGCAGAGGAGGTAGTGAAATGTTGATTGAGTAAATCAATATTGAAATTACAAGGAATGGACTCTTGCCGTGACTTCCCAACTCCTAATGACTTTAGAAATTTCCAGACTTTGCCTGGATCCTCGTTTCAACTGAATTATGGATATGGCGTCGTTGTGCATCTCTACACGCTCTATTACAGCGATTTCGTATGCTCCTATACTTTTCAAGATTAACTTCTGAATAATTAAACTTAAGTTTGGCTTTAGCCCTACACTTTTTTGGCTGCAGTAATTTAATCTCGTCAGATAGCCATGGCGCTGGAAGATGTTTAATTTTAACAGGCCTGATAGGGGCATGTTAATCGTAAAGCTTAATTAATTGTGAATTGAATATCTCAACTTTTTGATCAACATCATCTGTCGTAAAAACTGTAGACCAGTCTATGCTAGAAGCATTCTTATAAAGACGTGCACTATCGATGCCGCCAAAATTGCGCTGAAGGAGTATTCTCGATTTTGCTTTTGGAGGGCGGATTTTATAAGACAGAAAGATAAGATCAGGACAGGAAAAAGCATCTGCGGACAAAGTCAGGAGAGGAAACTATAATAAGGTCTAGTAGCGACGGAACGCAGTTCGGAAAAAGTGAGTAGCATTTAAAGGTAGGATTTGCATGTTACAGGCATTAACAATTGATCGTAATCGGGTTGTGCGATTATCATCTTTTATCAAGCAAGTATTAAAATCACCCATAATAATTGTGTGATCATAGGAAGCCGTGTACATTTCAAGAATATTTTCAAAAGAATTAAAGTAGTTGTTAAGTACAGATGGACTATAAAAAAACACCTAAAAGAATTTTAATGTGTGATATAGTAATTTCGATCAAAAGATGCTCTGCCATATTAGCAGGAGGTGGTTGAGGTGAAGTGCTCACTATAGTAAATGGGATGTGTGATCGAAGGTAAATAGCAACTCCACCACCACACTCACCAATACGGTTATTGCGAATAAGATGGAAACCAGGAAAAGAGTAAGAAGTTGATGGTAAAGATGGTTTTAACCAGGATTCTGAGACCAAAAGGGCCTGTATGTTTTTATTTTCAAAAGACGCTAACATTTTAGGAAAATGAGCCGGAATACTTTGGGCATTAGTGTGGATAATATTAAATTTTTTGAAAGTATTCGAAAA
Source organism: Apoda limacodes (assembly GCA_946406115.1). Classification (NCBI taxonomy): domain Eukaryota; kingdom Metazoa; phylum Arthropoda; class Insecta; order Lepidoptera; family Limacodidae; genus Apoda; species Apoda limacodes. The sequence goes on from OX291548.1 coordinate 152,731, forward strand.
GTACGAGGATAGAGTGGAGCTAAGAGGAAGAGAGGAAGTACTATGAAAACTATCGTCCAATCCATCGGAAGAAGATAAAGAGTAGAAGTCGTCACTATCATCATTATTAGAACATAAATTAATATTTGACACACTAAAAATATTAAAAATACTATATCAAATAAATATACAATGTAATAAATAATAAATCCTTAATCAATATATATATATACATTATTATTATTACAAGTAATACTTTTTTACCACACCACTAGCAGTATAATTAAAATTACAATAATTTGTTACAGAAAGCACAAATTTCCTAAGAAAATTAGGGTTTAAAAAAAAAAAAAAAACAATTCTTAAAAACTACAAAGTAATTGAAGTAACATTAGTTGATGGTTTGAAATACGTACACATATAACATTAGGTACCTAATTATATCTTGGTATTAAATTGAATCCAATGTTTTATGAACAATTCTTTACAATGTTGATTAACATTACAATATTAATAAGTAGATAATTCCTTTGATTTTATATTCTACAACCGCAGGCAAAGTCATAATAATAATACACAATAAAAAAAATTAAATTAAGTAGCAATAATCTATGGAAAAATTAAAAAAAAAATTAAATTGAGTACACTACATAATAACAGTATTCATTAATAATATTAATTAATTTAAAGTCATTAGAGTGACATTTTTTAAAAAGTTTAATATTATTTTCAAACAAAATAAGTGAGACAATACCATCAATGTTCTTTTTTAAATGTAATTCTATTTTAAATAAGTTAAATATTATGTCCAAAAGATATAGGTACCTAGCGTAAATTTAAGGAAATATGTATATTTACAAAAATTTTACAAACTGAATTGAGATTAGGTATATACCTACATACAATAAAATAAAAATAAGAAATACATCATTGACTTGATGCAATTTAATTTGTATAGAAAACTGATCGGACATTTTTCTTCTTTTTGTAAAATACAGGTACCTATATAAAATAGTTATTCTGTAACTATGTTACGGATTTATCATGACCCTTGTCACATGATCATTAAGTAATGCATGCGAAGTAATGGGAAGTGAAAAATAGGCAAACTTAACAATAGGTGCGCTTTGTTAACTGCTTCAATGCGTTCAATGTCATAATCATGCCAAGTTAAAAAGTCATAATAAGTGTATAACACAGTACAAATCTTGGTTCATTCTCTTTGGTAGGATTACCGCATTATGTACATTATGTCGGTCAACAAAACGCCACTAATATAAGTATACCTAAGTACTTACATATAAATGTACGCACATGCCACTGATACTTGCATCTAAATTGACAGGAATCAATTATAAACTTATTAGGTATATACACAAATAAATCTATCACACACTAATTCACTTTCAATGTATCTGTTGGATCTAGTTTGCTTGTCAGTGACCTTGGAAATCCCTTTGCCAACGTTTTGCTCCTCATCTGGACGCTTGTTAGTAATCCTGTTGAGATCAGCCATACAAATCACTCGATGCTTAACTCCGTCAGTTCCCATAATGATAATAATCCCGCTTCGAGTCCAACATTTAGATATTCCATATTACATTAAGTAACTTTTTTTAAAACATGGCAAGAAAAATAAGGAAAAGAGCTTTTTCAGCGGCCGCTCCATCCACATTTATCAACATTAATCCACATTTATCCACATTTATCCGCATTTATCCACATTTATCCACATTACATATGGACTTTTGTAACATTAGAGGTATTCACGCAAATCTTAACGCAGTCCACCTCCATCTGGATTTTAATCCTTCAAATGGAGTAATCAGCGGCCACATAGAGAGTTTGTTTATGCACTGCCACATTTTAATGTGTATCTCAGCTTCTTTTTAACAACCACTTTGAGCATTGGTTCATATTTAATATTTTGAATGTGTCCGATGAACCTTAAATAGTTATAGGGTTTTAAAAACAAATATTAAAATCAAATCAAATTATTGAAAAATAAATTTGCTGTAATATTTTAACACGAATGAGGAGTTTTAAATGTAATAATATTTGGAGACAGTTATTTTTATACAAATATACATTTAAGCATCCTTTTATTCCTGAAAATACAGATATTTAAAATATCATATTTATTATCCAGAGGCATAAAACTGGTCGACAGCTGTTAGGTGTACTGTAACTAGCGCCAGTGTTAAATTAATCTGTCTTTAAATTAATATACATTATTAATCTAAGCATAACGCTATTGTTGTTACAATATAGCCAGCATGATTTAAGGTGTTATGGCTATAGCGTTTTAACGTACCATGCGTTTTTGGTAAAATCGAAGCCTTTATGAGTCCAGGCTTAATAATTTTAAGTCCAAAGTCAACAGAGGATGCTTAAAGTTTTCAAAAGAAGTTGTGTGGACTGACATGGTAACACTATGATTGCTTTTTTATAAACAAAATTAATTGGAAATGATACTAAAGCTACAAAATCATATATATTAATGAATCTATCTGTTAAGGATTTAGGTCTTACTTCCATGAAGCGTATCTAAATTTGAAGTCTTGCAAATAAATCAACGTCTTTGGTACTAAATGACTATTATTTGGCTGTTCAAATTATAATGCAATAAGATTGTACTGTGAATACTTATTTGAACTGTCAGCTATTTATAATATTATTATAGAAAGATTATATTGTCAAAAAAATATCAGAATAGTTATTCTTAGTGCCAAAAAAGTGTTAAACCATCATGGCTGTATCTAACAGCGGGAGCGGGACACACTGACGTCAGCACACTACGAATCAGGCAAAATGCCTGCTTGTGCAATTTTTGTATTGTTTCCTTTTAGTAATCACTGCACGCGACTGTACCTGCATCGTCACTATGCATTCATCACTGCACACGACTGTACCTGCATCGTCACTTTGCATTTATCACTGCACGTGACTGAACCTGCATCGTCACTATGCATTCATCAGTGCACGCGACTGTACCTGCAGTTACCTACACATTGTCTTTTTTCATTGTCTTCTTGTATTATTTGTTGACAAATACTAGCAATGTTGAATGTGGCTACTGACTTAACATTACTTAGTCATAGTTAAAGGTTAAAATCAAAATGCATAAGTTATGAAAAATATATTTGATCTTTTACGCTTGGATCCCCCTCGGAAAGTAATTGAATCCTTTCTACTCCCAAAACTCAATTGGTCCTACTTGTAGTATAAAATACAATTTTATAAAGACTTTGAGCAATCTAATGCGTTTACGTAGGCACATAAGTAACTCAGTTTAGCCACATTCATTTGCAGTCCGCAGCCACGGTACACGGGGATTTCTGCTAAACTTGTTTTAGTTTCGGAGTAAACCTGTCAGCCTTAAAAGAAAGTTCATCCATCATGAGATCAAGTGTCACTGGTTTATGCATTGGATATTATTCTAATTTTGCTTCTTGCCAAATTTCATGATTTTAGGTTAACGGGAACAACCCTATAGGTTTTGATTTATTTGTGTCCGACAAAAATGACCATATACCTATTGGGCATATTTTTTTATTGCGTTGACTTGGATGCTTCATTTTTATTCATCTTCTCAGCAGCTTCAAGGGGCCGTAGACTTTAGTCATTGATATTTATTTCAACTTGATACCTTCACACGTTCCTGAAAAAAGATCTTGTCATACAGACAGACCGATCGACCGATCTTGTCATACAGACAGACCGATCGACCGATCTTGTCATACAGACAGACCGACCGACAGATCTTGTCATACAGATAGACCAACCGACAGATCTTGTCATACAGACAGACCGACCGACAGATCTTGTCATACAGACAGACCGACCGACAGATCTTGTCATACAGACAGACCGACCGACAGATCTTGTCATACAGACAGACCGACCGACAGATCTTGTCATACAGACAGATCGACCGACAGGTCTTGTCATACAGACAGACCGACCGACAGATCTTGTCATACAGACAGACCGACCGACAGATCTTGTCATACAGACAGACCGACCGACAGATCTTGTCATACAGACAGACCGACCGACAGATCTTGTCATACAGACAGACCGACCGACAGGCGGACAACAAAGTGATCCTATAAGGGTTCCTTTTTTCCTTTTGAGATACGAAACCATAAAAATGGATGATACATGATTTTTGTCGTGGTCTATGGGAATTTAAATATTTGTGTTCCCTTTTATAGGTGACATAAAACACTGTAATAAAAATTTTAATGCAATGTTTTAAAATTATTTAAAATAATTTTCATGACGGAGACAGCGAAAAGCTTATCAGACAGAAAGATAATCACCGTGTCTGGGATCTACAGAGTACAGAGCAGCAGAACAGCAGAACAGCAACAGCCCGGTAGGAGGTGGACGCTAGAAGCGCGACGGCCGGCGATGTTGCACCAGTTGCAGCCGAACGCGGAGAGCAGACCGGCATCGGCTGATGTCTGGAACATAATTACTGTGTCACAGCTCACAGCCAATATACAACAACATACGGGGAGATTCAATTTGTCGACATAGGTTATGGAGAATGATGAACGTTTATGATAATAATAGAAGATAGATTTAGCAAACAGTAGATTTTCTAAAAGTCAGAGGTAAGTATTAGTTTGGACATTTATACTCATCAAAAGTTGACGTATAATTCATCTTTGGTACTCATAAGTCCTGAGTGTTAAGTAAAGAGTGGCATTTCGTATGAGTACGTGTAACGTGTTCCTCATTCGTACTCATAAGTCCTGAGTGTTAAGTAAAGAGTGACATTACGTATGAGTACGTGTAACGTGTTCCTCATTCATACGAAATTGATGTTTTATATGGAAAAAGCAAAACTAAATTATTTTTTTCATTTTTTTTTATTGAATCAATCAAAGTAGGTGATCCATGCACTTTTGCCATTTAATAAGGAGCTCACTGAAACAATTGCGGGAGCAAGAATCAAAAAAATCTTTGGAGGTGTTTTGGACTGCCTCGTCTGAATTGATGTTTTTTCCAAGGAAATTATCCAAATTTCGAAAAAAGTGGTAATTGGTTGGAGCAAGGCCGGGGGAATATAGTGGGTGATAGAGACATTCCAATCCTAGCTCCTCGAGTTTCGCCACCGTCTGTTGTGCAGTGCGTGGTGCGTTGTCATGAAGCAGCAGTGGGCTAGAGCGGTTGACCAATCTCGGCATTTTAACGGTTAGCTTTTCCATAATGGTTTCCAATTGTCGGCAATACAGATCTGCCGTTATCGTCTGACCAGATCTTAGGAAGCTGTAGTGGATGTCACCAACGCTGGTCCACCAGACACTAACCAGTATCTTTTTTTTAGTCAACTTTCACTTTGGTCAGGATTTAGCTGGTTCTCCTGGATTTAACTGTGATGATCGTTTCTGATTATCCATTTTTCATCACAAGTAATGATAAGATTCAAAATCCCCTCGTTATTGTGACGGTTGAGTAACGTGACGCTGCAGTCGAAGCGCGTTTGTGGGTTTCCTAAATTTAGTTCATGCGGTACCCATTTTTCAAGCTTTTTCACTTTTCCAATTTGTTTCGATGATTCAAAATGGTTTTAAAACTTACACCGAAGCCTACAGCTAACTCTGACGAGGTTTGAGATGGATCCGATTCCACGATCACTTTTAATTCCTCATTGACAACTAGGGTATCCGGCCGTCCACGAGGTTTGTTTTGGAGGTCTAAATTTCCAGAACGAAAGCGATAGAACCAAAAGCGTTCTGTAGTTTCTTTTACAGTGGATACTCCATACACATTATAAATCCTTCGAGCTGTTTCCGCTAGTGCCACGATGGAATACGTATTCGAAAATAATGCTGAATTTAATGTTTTCCATATTGCGCACAGAACGATGTCATAGCAAAATTGAATGACGCGAAAATAAATGAATTACATTCGAAACACAAATAGACAAGATTAAAATTGAAATAAATTAAAATTTGGAATTCTTAACCAAACGTCGGCTTTTTGAGATCAAAGTGGCCTGTTCTATAAAACATCAATTTCATATGTAAGGACCTAATATAATAATTTAAATGTTGATGTCGACATATTCTCAAACAACCCTGTCGCATTAAATGTTGATGTCGACATATTCTCAAACAAGCCTGTTGCATTAAATGTTGATGTCAACATATTCTCAAACAACCCTGTCGCATTAAATGTTGATGTCGACATATTCTCAAACAACCCTGTCGCATTAAATGTTGATGTCGATATATTCTCAAATAACCCTGTGGCATTAAATGTTGAGGTCGACATATTCTCAAACAACCCTGTGGCATTAAATGTTGATGTCGACATATTCTCAAACAACCCTGTCGCATTAAATGTTGATGTCGACATATTCTCAAACAACCCTGTTGCATTAAATGTTGATGTCGACATATTCTCAAAGAACCCTGTCGCATTAAATCGTATGTTTAGTTCTTCTTTTTTTGCCGAATCACTAATACAATATTTGCTGATTTGGATTCTGAAATATTCACTATAATTTAGTCCATAAGCTTCAATGATTTAGTTATACTGTAAAAATGTATTATGTTTGGTATCATGAATCATGAACTTCAGAGTTTGTGCATATAATATTTGTTATTTAGGTATATATCGTCCCCGTAGAGCGAATACTAACTAACTAACAAATAGTGACTTCTGAGATATTGTAACTTGAAGTTTTTAAAAATAAAAAAAAATCGTAACTTTTAAATTGGGTGTTTTATTAATCACTATTTAATAGTTTTGGATCGCAATTATTTGTCTTCTTTATCTGGTAAAATCAGATTTTAAAAAAACCTTGTTACTTTGCAGTAATTTATACAAATACAAGTTAGTTAGGTTTCGCCCCCATGAAATGTTATAATTTAGATTTTTTAGCTAATTTTAGTTTCTTTAGTGAAATATTGCTTAAAATTGACGTGAATCTAATGGTGATTAAGGCATGTTAATGACATTTTACTTGTATTTTTCTGTTCAAATCTAATTTTCGTAACTTGAGTTGTCTTTTTTAATAAGTCAAATTTGAACTTAAAAGTTCACCTGTTTAAATTAATAGTAATACAAAGAAAATAAAATTAAACAACATCTTTATTAAAAACTGTGACAAAATGATATGAAAATTATTCAGTTTCATCGAAATATTATTCATTAGTAACACCTGGTTCGCCTATTCTATCTACTGCAGTTTTGCGAGTAAGTAGGGAATGGTAACACGGATGTAACTTAAGGGGGCTCAAGGGGTTGTTACAAATACAATACAATACAATACCATACAATATTCTTTATTGCACAATTAAAAATACACAATCACTATGCACCAATTCTTTCGTCTGTCCATCACTGTCGAAAGTCTCCCAAACTCTGCAATGATTGACTACTTCAACGACAAAACCACCGCGTCGGCTACTGGTAGTATGATCCTCTTCGAGATCTTGGCCTCCCTTCGCTATCACGTTTGTGAAAGCTTCCAGTATCGTGAACCCTGTGTGAAAACAGCGTAATCTTGGGATACGCTGGTCTGCCGGTCACGTCCCGCTCTACCTTACGCACATGTATGTTGTAAAACACTAAATCACTGTAGTTTGTTATAGTAGTAATCATATCACTGAATTTGACACTCAACATGTACGCACAAGATAGAAAAACACTACTGACCTTATTTAATTCGATTTATCGGCATTTTCAAAGTGATGTGTAGCGCCACGCCCGGGCTAAATAGGTGTTGCCATACTTTGCACTACATACATACATTGATTTAAAATACCTATTCCTTCGAGTAAAGAATTCTCCTGGAATTTTAAATACTTATTTAAGTAAAATAACAATAAACGACTAGTAGGTATTTCGTTTATTTACCTAATAATTTAAGGATATTTCTTAGGGACCCATATAAATACTTAAATACCTACTGATTTTTGCTTAACCGCTAGATTCCATTAACTGTGAAGTTTCATGAACGACGTTTTTATTAAGCGCTGCAAATCGAGCATAATATGCCGATTAATCCAATATCAACAAAAATTACAAAAGTGGGAAAAGTGCTACAAAACAAAAATGATCCAAAATAAAAAAAAACATAAAATAAATTGTAATTAATTACTTGTAGTAATTACATTAAAATGTTGTCAATATTCTGAAACTAAACAATTTTTTAATGGGTTAAATTGGTATTGTATTGACATATGAGCACGCTGAAACTGACTCCAAAAGTAGTAGTTTGGGAGTTTTTTGGTTGCTTGCTTATTTTTGGCTTAAGTAGGTGAAGGTTAGTTGTGTGAAAGTGAAAGTAAAGGATAGAGTTTTTATCCTTTTGTGATTGACGCAAATAAATCTAGAAATCTTCTTACCTACTTACCAATTTAGGTATTAAAAAAAACAACTATTTATACCTACCTAAAAAAGTACAGTGCCTTTTACTTTTAATATTCTGTGCCTTTACACATAATAACACAATGACTTACCTACTTGTATATTTTCCACATTTTTTATATGTAACATTTGCATAGAAAGGTGACTCCCCGAAAATTAGGGTACCGTTTTCGCTTTATTTGACCTTATTTGAAAATACTAGCTCTTGTTTATGCAACCCTAGTACGTAAAGTTTAGTTTTTGATGATTATATGATATTTGCACTTATAAGGTATGTATGTATGTTTTTTCTTTACTCTGAGGCTTTGTAATGTATGTAAAGGAATGCATTTCATAGTCATGTCTACAGAAAAACTAGGAGTAAAAATTGCATGTAGGTAAAATTACCTATCAAAATATTATTTGTTTAAATGTTTGATAATAGGTATTTATTTGATAATACTTACGTCCGCAGGCACTAAGTCATGGTAGACTAAGTATAGCCTAACATTCCGTGAACAAAGAAAGGTCTGTGTCCTGCAGTTGGGACACATAGAAACAGGCAAAGCCACATAAATTACTTGCGTAGCAACAGATATACTCTGTTAGTACACGAAAATACGTAAATTAATTTTCGAGAACCCTTCATAATTTATAAAAGAGACAAAAACTTTGCTATCTCAGGTGATCATAGTAATTCCCCGAAAATTAGGGTACCTTTGTCAGCTTTATTTGACCTTATTCAAAAATACTAGTTCTTATTTATGCAGTATTAGTAGGTAAATACGCCTTACTTTAGTTTTTTACTGATTATAATGACTTTTTGCACTGAGATGAATTAAGTAAAAGTAGGATTGAATTGTTTGACGTAATTAGTGGTTGGTTACTTGAAAAGAAATGAAATCATAGTATTTATGGAGTTATGTCTAATAATAAAATTAGTTTGTTTTCGACTGAATTTGAATTGTTGTTATCTGTAGGCATCATAATAATATTTTTTAAATATTAATAGTAGGTTTCATAATTTTATAATATCGCAAAATCGCATACATTACTTGAGTACACAAAAATACAGAACCCTTCATAATTTTATTTAAGAAAGAGAGAAAAATCTTGCTACTTCTTTTAATTTCCTAGTGTGTCAGTATGTTGAGTGTATGTGTGAGTGAGAGATGAGACACACTCAAAGAGTTGGGCCGCAGAGGGGCAAACATTTTAAGGTAATAATTTAGTATCTCATCTGTGCCTACGGTTCATACAAATTACTTTTTCTTATTGTTCAAATTAAGACATGGGTACCTACCTAGTTGTTATCACTGCAGTAACTGACGAACGTCAATAGTTTGAAAATAAGAACAGACTTTTTGATTTTATGTATTAATACGTAAGATAATAAGTTAGTCATAAATTATGTGTTAAAATATAAAATTGTTATTCAATAATTCATTTAAATTCATTTAAAACCAAACATCAATTTTAAACCAAAAATAAAATAAGAATTGCAGAATTGATTTATCTCTTTGCCAGAATGGCAGTAGGTAGAAATAAAGTGATAAGAACCATCTATCTGTATTTTTATTCTTTCGCCTGGTATTTTGGGGTCAGCGGTCATATTAATATACAGCTGATTTCATCATAATTATGAATAAAATCAGCTGTTTCAGGGCTGTCGCTCTACCATTTAGGTACAAAAGGAAATTTGCTGATGGTTGGGAAACATTTTCCGACTTCAGGATATTTTTCCGAACATCTACAAACCAACCCTTATCTACCACTTCCGGCTGTATACACCATTTACCTAACATGTTGTATACTTTTGTAATTACTATATAGATAAAATACATATACATACTTAATATAAATACTTAAACAAATACATAAAATAAATGGTTATATTATATGAATACATAAACATACATACAATAAATAAAGTAATAATGATAGATATGTTACCTATTAGGCTTCAGCACCAAGACCTATAGGTCCTTTTTCTTGGCCTTCGAAATAGAAAGAAAACTAGAATAAGCCTTCGGAATAATAAACAGATTTAAGGTAATGGCGTCTCTGTGTCTTTTACAATCGTCTGTATGATAATCAACTCCTTGGAATGTTTTATAATTTTCTCTAGTTTTTAAGTCCATATTCCTTAGAGAAAACTTTGGTAGGGAGCTCATTCCATAACCTAAGCGTTCGCATGAGGTAGTTTCTCTGTAACTGCACTGCACGTGACCATTTAGGTTCTAAGTTGTGAGGATGAATTGAGATGGTAGAAAGTAGTCGTAGGCATAATTTCAAACAATTCCTGAGATAATATCCCATTATAAAAGCAGTAGATAGAACACACACAGGGAGACAGAGTCTCTCCTCAAACTTAAGGGTTCGATACGGTTTGTAAGTTTGAGATCGTTGACGATTCCAACAGCCTGTCGTTGAACCAAATCAAAAGGGCTAAGCTTGTGGCGTGTAAACAACACAAGATATGAACAAAAAAATATAAATCCGAATAATGAATCTGGTCGGATTATTGTAAATATTTGGGGTTGGATGAGTGCTGGAGGGCCAAAAGCCCTACTGAACTTGCCTAAAGCCCCGGGAGAGTTAACGGGCTTAGCTATTTAGAGTTGCTGAGAGACACAATGGTGCCAACAGTGCGCACAGTGTATCCGCAGGTTGAAATGCCTGAAATATCATTTTTTTAGGGAAACTGTCCAATTCACCGTGTACGTGTAGTCCAAGAGTGGTTGAATCAGCAACCCGACATCAGAACCGTGCCATGGCCCTCCCGATCACCAGAGATACCTATGGGGTATCATGGTCCAAAGATGGTATTAGAGAAATGAACGGACAAAGGAAGCACTAGTCACGCACTGTACCGACATTTGGGATTCGTTCAGACATTTGGACTTGTGGGAGGATCTAGTTAGGTCCATGCGCATCCGGATCGACGCCGGTATAAGTGCAAATGGAGCTGCTACATAATATTGAAGTCGTCGATAAAACATTAATTCGATTACGTTTTTTTTATTAATCATAATGATTTATGACGCAATACAAATATTTTTGATTAAACTGTAATATAATAACCAGTATCTATTTTTTTTTCTTATAGTAGTTATTTTTCATTATTGTGGTTGGTCAAAAAGAATTTGTTAGCTAACTTAAATTTTTTAAATGGATAAGACTGATTTAGGTAGCAACAAAAAAAATATTTAAATATTTAGTTTAGCTTTTAAATGGTTATATCATATCAGCCTATATTTTTTACTGTTATTTCTAATTATCTAATCACTTAACTTTTGTCAACGGTTCCTACCGCGCTAAATTCGGTATCAGCGTAGATAGGGCTGCCACCTCTCCGGGTTTGACCCGGAGTCTACGGGTTTGCATAGTGCATGTCCGGGCTACGGGTTTAACATCGATATCTCCGGGTCAGGTGGAACGGGAAGCGACAACCCGTCATCACGCCCCGGGCGCACGGCGCGGCGCAGAGTGAGAGTGACAGTATACCGCGGGTGGCCGGCGGTCGGGCGCCGTGTGAGCGGTAAAGTGGGTGTAGCAGGCAGGGTACAGTACACTAGATGCGTGCGCACTACAAAGTTTACAAATATTAGATTCAAAACAATAGCTCATCTCAATTAGTGCTTCGTAATAACTGCCCATAAACACGAGTATTTTTTGTTACTTTCTCGTATTAAAAGTACCTAGGGTTGTAGCGTGGTGTCAGTATGGAAGAAGGAGAATCACAATCGAAAAAAAAAGAAGTACGAATCTAATTTTCAGCAATCGTGGCTAGAAAATGAGAAGTACAGAAAATGAGTGAGAAAATGTGTATTTTGTAACGTGAAATTTATAGTGAAATGGGACGGTGAAAAGGCTTTATCGACTCATCTTAACAGTGAAACGCACAAGAAAAAGGTGAGAAACATTGACTCAAATTCCTTGATGACCGCTTTTCTGCCCAAGAAAAATTCTTCTGAAGAACTAAAAGTGGCGAAAATCGAAATTGCGTCGATTTATCTTGCAATTAGCCACCACCACAGTTATTTGAGCACCGATTGTGGTATTAAATTAAATGCCTCTCTTTATTCCGATTCACCACTATCAAATAAAGTTCACTGCGGCAGAACGATAGCAGAAGCCATTGTTTTGAATGTCTTAGCACCAAATTCAATCGAGTCAACAATGCAAGACCTAAAAAGGACTCAATCTGGAGACGGGGTTCACTTTTCGATTGCTATCGACGCCTCAAATAAAGGATCCCAGAAAATGTATCCAATAGTCATCAGATATTTTGACCAAGAAAAAGGTGTTCAGAATAAATTAATTTATGAGGATTCAAACGGAACATCTCAAAAAATTTTTAAGAATATTGACAATTTTATACTTAAAAATGGGTTAGACACAACTTTGTTGTCTTCTTTCTCTGCAAATAATGCATCTGTTAATTATGGTATTCACAATTCCGTGTACTGCAGCGTGCGGGGGCGTAAATATGCTGCTTCTACCTATTTCTATTTAGGTATCGGGATCTCTGCTAATAAAAAGACAACATCGGGAGTTCTTTTCTGTATTCAGATGTTCTTTTCTATCGCCACAAGACATACATAGATTCATCTACTACCTAGGAGAATTATTATACAATTTTAAACTTATCTGCAACACATCTTCTTCGATTAGGCCATCCTTCAATAGGCCTCGGGTCGTCGTGTCGATACATTGGATAAAATATACATTAGGACATTAAATCGCGATGGTGGCGATACTTGGAATATTTTGGATACTGGAGTATCTTACTTTAAGTCCACTGGCAATGTAAAGCCATTCTACCAATTCTAGGGCTCCCTGATATAGACAGGAATCGACCCTAAAAATGTATATAGACTTGTCCGATCTATATTTTTCACTTGAATGTCAATTAATAACAAAATAATGACAAGCTCGAAATTCCGATTGTTTTTATTTAAAAACGCACTGACACCATCTATTATGTTTCCTTAAAACCACTACGAAGTATTTGCTGCGTAAAAACGTTCGCTAGCCTATTTACTTCCTTTACATTCAACAAGAGGTCGTAACCTCTACAGTACCAAAAAATTAATGATAAATATTCCGATACCAAAGTCGTTAAAGCAAATTGTAATTGTCACGTTCTTCATAACGCCGCCAGAAACGCTATGAAAGCTTTAATATACGATGTGGAAAACTTGATTATGAAAGTTTATGCGGAATTTTCGAACAGCGCAAAACGCACGAGAGAATTGCAAACATTTTTTGAGGATTTTGAAATTGAATACAGAAAAGTTTTACGATATGGGCTAACTACATGGTTAAGTTTGGAAAGAGCTGTTGACAGATTGGTATTGCCATGGCCTGCTGTATTCGCGTATTTCAAAAGTCTTGGTGAAGCAGCATGCCATAACATAATATGAGAATTCGTAAAACAGTGTGGCGATGACGTTAGAGATTTATCTGCAAAGATCACACTACAAGAATGTTATCTATATTTCATTCATCATTACATGAACATGCTGACAGAAGCCATACTATTATTAGAAAAAGACACAGTGACAGCTGCTGAGTTGCACCCAATTATGAGAAATATAAAAGACAAGGTTGAAAGCCGACTGAATGATGAGTTTTATGGCGCCAAAATAATGAGAAACATGAAGTTTTTGAGGCCTTCTGAACAGGATCAATTAAAAAAGAAGCCAATGAGGTTTACAGAAGAACTCCTGAATACATACAAAAATATTTTGATTTTGAGAATTATGTATTCAAAATCTTTTCCAAATTCGATCTAACAAATGCAGTTGGTTACGAATATGCTTTGGAAGCTTGCGAATCACTTGGTCTGAAGAATGTGGACGAAGATAAACTTTATGACGAGACCCGAAAATTACAGCAAGTATTTCCCCAGTTCGAACAATCTATTGATTCAACATTATTTGTTGATTTATGATGGGTTCAGCTATCCAAAGTCACTTCAGCCTTCTCCGAACTACCAAAAGTAATTGATAAAATCCTTTCAATCCCTATAAACAATGCTTTCGTAGAACGCGTCTTTTCTTTAATGGGAAATTTGTGGACAGACGAGCGAAACTGTTTATCAGTGGACATGGTGAAGGCCGAGTTAATTGTAAAGATTAATTACAATATGAGCTGCCAAGAATATTTGAAGTTTTGAAGAAAACTGGGCAAGAAGAAATGCTGAAACAATCCCTGCAGAATAAAAAATATAGTTTTAAGTGTCAAGCTAATCCAATTCAGCCTAGCACTAGCACTAGCTAGGTAATTTATATAAAAAAAAACATTACCAATAGTAATTTACCATGACTTTGTAATTACCTTAATTGATTAAATACTGAAAATTTAACAAAATGTTTTATTTGAAAAAAATTGTTTCTCAAATCTCCGGGTCTACTGTTTTTGAAAGGTGTCAGCCCTCAGCGTAGGTAGGATTCCACGCGCACGTTAGTCTAGTCACCGCCGCGCGCCGCACCATCACCTACTAGACAGTAGATTAATCTAGTTAAAGGGGACCTCTTAAAGAAGATATCAAAATAAATAATTCAATTGTTGAATTGGTTGGCTCAAAATGTATATCACACAAAAGTTAGTGACAGAGAAATCTCTGTAGTGTAATTTCTGATATATCATGTTCGTGAGCAGGCGTAACTGACATACTGATTACTGATTTTCATATTTAGTAAGTTTAAACGACACAATGTTAGGTATCATTTTGAAATTTGTTAAGTTTGTAATCAGACTTTTTTATGTATTATTAGCTGAACCCGCAAACGTTGTGTTGCTTTAGACCTTTTTTGTCACTAAGGTAGCAAACAAACCTACGGTCCGCCTGATGGCAAGCGGTCACCGTAGCCTATTACCCTATTCCGTGCTTTGTTTACTACGAAAACATGAACTGATAATCTATTTTAATTTATATTAATTAATGACTTGACCGCAGTGAATTGGGAAACCTTGGGAAACCTTGGGAAACCTTGCCAGGCATTTGCACAAAATCTTATCAAAATTTCATTAAAATTGTTCTTAGCTTTCGAGTCCGACTCCCGCTTGACCGGTTATTTTCTATCATTCTAACATTGTCCTGACAGTTACAAACAAAAAAAAAATTTGTACAGTCGGTCGGAAGTTATTCAATATGCGCGGGGCCGACTTGCACTTGACAGGTTATTTTGTTTATATAAACCAAGGACCTTATGATAACAAAATGCAGTCTTTCTTGTGTCCGAGTTCGACTCGCACTTGACCGTTTATTTTGTTTAATAAAAATCTTGTCCTGACAATAACGAACACAATAAAAAAGAATTATGTAATTTGGGACAGTCGTTCGGAAGTTATTCTTCGTACAAGAGTCCGACTCGCAATTTACCGGTTATGTTGTTATTCTGGGCCGTAGAAAAATCAAAAATCATTAAAATCTATGCAGCCGTAATAGACTTTGCCAGCGGGTCTGCGCGGAACTCCTTAATTACACTGATTAAGTTTGCTATAGGAAGCTAAAGCTGTAGCTATAGTACGCTTAAGCTCGGTTATAGATTCCCGCGGGAACTTTTGAATTTTTAGGAATAAAAAGTAGTAGCCTATGTTTTATTCCAGGACCTAAACTATATGTGTGCCAAATTTCCATCCAGACATATTTTTATAATATTAGTAGGATATAAATATTCTCAATAAAAATATTTTATTCCGGGTTAGATTTCCGTTTGACACAATAGGTTAAAAATTTCCATTTACTGACATAATAACTTAATTGCCTAATTTAAAAAGTGTTAAGAGATAGAGAGAGAGAGATATCGCTTTGCATGCCGAAGGGTCCATTTTGAGAGTTTAGTATCCAAAGGGCAAAAGGGGTCCACTCTGCTATTGCCTCCATCTCTTGTCTGTCTGTCTGTGCGAGCATGATGTTGGTTTCTAGCTTGAAACTGAAATGAATTACAGACCTCCTATTCTACAAAAATAAAACCCAAAAACCAATAGTAATTCAGGAATCGCATTATTATTTTTTTTGGGGTCAAAGAAAAAAAAATGGCTAAGTGCGACAAGTTATGATATGTAGATTGTTCTTTCATCATGACATCAAGTGTCACAGGTTTATGCCTTATCTTTATGTTTTTGTGATGTAACATCTTGCTTCTTGCCAAATTTCATGATTCTAGGTCAACGGGAAGTACCCCATAGGTTTTGATTTATTTGTGTCACAAAATGCGACAAAAGTTACCGTGTTTTGGGTATAATTTTTTGGTTGCGTTGACTTAGAAGTTTGATTTTTTTCAGCTTTAAGGGACCGCAGACGTAAGTATATGATATTAATTTCAACTTCATACTTTCACGCGTTTTTTAAAAAAGGGTATTGACAGACAAAGAGACAGACGGACAACAAAGTTATTCTGCAAGGGTTCCTTTTTTTTCTTTTGAGGTATGGAGCCCTTAAAACTTTTGAGGTACGGAGCCCTTAAAACTTTTGAGGTATGGAGCCCTTAAAACAACAGCAGTTCAGAAGTACGGAGCCCTTAAAACTTTTGAGGTACGGAGCCCTTAAAACCACAGCAGTTCAGAAGTACGGAGCACTTAAAACTTTTGAGGTACGGTGCCCTTAAAACAACAGCAGTTCAGAAGTACGGAGCCCTTAAAACAACAGCAGTTCAGAAGCACAAAAACCTACATTACTATTTTATTAATTTTAGTATAATAAAAGGAAAAATAAAAGAAATGCAGGGCTGAGTCAACTTACAAACCAAACAAGGTAGGAATTTGTTATTTCAGTTTAATACGAAACAAATTTTTTTTTAACAACACATACTAAACACTGATTTTTAGTTTAGTTAGCAAGCCCGAAGCCACGTGAAATTCCAATTAAGGACGTAACCCTCGTCGCGCGACTCAGATTCGCATAAGACCGGTATTTTATACAATTTCAGTACAGCATAAAGAAAGGCTATCAGTCACTTAAATCATTTCTTATGTCTAAATTTCGACCCCTCTTTTACATTTAAAATATTTTTTATGTTCTTTTACACATATTCAATGCATAATATGTGAGTAATTTTTTCTAAAATAATGTGCGCAATTTATATTTAATTGCACACTAAATCAAATTAACACTGAGGGGCTTTGAAACAGAAATCTGGAAACGTATCAGTAAAATACTTAAATTCAAATATTTTTTTTAATCGGATATTAGGCGCCAACTTATCTACGCAACTTTTAACAATTTTTTTTTTATATACCACTAAGGTGGCAAACAAGCTTACGGTCCGCCTGATGGTAAGCGGTCACCGTAGCCTATGGACGCTTGCAATACCAGGGGTATCACTTGCGCGTTGCCGACCCTTCAGAAATCTAATAACTTCTTTTAGAAAACGAATGGTCGGCTGCGCAGTCTCGAGATGGTAGTGGACTGCGTTAAGATTTGCGTGAATACCCCTGATGTTTCAAAAATCCACATTATATGTGGTTGGAGTAGCCGCTGTACAAACTCTTTTCTTTGTCGTTCTCATGGCCATAATATATATAGAAAGTTACTAAGACTAAGGATGAGGATTCACTGCACAGACAGCTCAGAGGACAAAAGGTGCGGCTCTAAGACTGCCGAAGCTCGCCACAGATGATACGGTTGCTGGCACGGTGGGCAGAAGGGCCCCTGATCTCCTTCTCCGGCACGACTACCACTTCAGATACTTTACACAGGCTGGCGGATCAGCCTCCCAGGGCGGAGATTAAGTGATCCCTGGGTTCGTGATCCCGTTTAACCTGCGGGCGGCCAGCGGTCAGCCGTTTCATGAGGTCTCCCTGACCGCCGAACCAGCACGCCGCGTCTACGCCGAGCATGACAGCAACAAGCACCACCGGTCCTCCGCTGTCCGCGCAGCGAATCCTCAAACAGCTCTGGCTACCTTACTCACCGCCAGGAACACAACACTACTCAATGTTAGTGTTATTATGGCCGCGGTTTTCTGTAAGGTGGCGGTACTTTCCTAGTTCGGGCCGCTCATTCGAGCAAGTACTCGCTATGCCCTGCTTTAGTTGTTCGGGTGGCTTATTCGAGCGAGTACTTGCAGTGCCCTACCTCTCTTAAAACTGTGCACTTCTAGTCAATTTCGTCTGTATCGAAAGTGTAAGAAGTGGGTTCTACTGCAAGTACACATGCGCCTGCGCACCGGGCACTACTAATACTGCTGCATGCACACGTAAATAGCCGTATAGTGGGCCCCGCCCTCCACGACAGTGTGCGAGCGAAATTAGCCTTAGAGGTGATATAGCTGAAGGTTTGTCGATAGTACGTTGTACTTACAATTTTTATCGACACATGGCTCCGTTTTTACTTTTGTTTTACCCGTCTACGGCGAAGCAAAAGAAGCGTTATGATTCTGACCGGTATGTATGTATGTATGAAAGTATGTTTATTTGTTCCCTAATAACTTCTAAACTACTAATCATAACTTGACAGATGAGGTATCGTTGAAGCGTCTTCGTTACCCGCCGGTTATGAAGACGCTAAGCGACGTCACATTCAATCGAATATAGCCATGAACTTTATTTTTTTAATTACCTACGCCATGTTGGGTTTCAACTGAAACGGATTGATCAGCAAATTTCAAATAAATATATATATTGTTAGCAGATTGGGAATATTTTCTAAATCACGCCTCACTCCAAACCAACTCAAAGTACATATATGTATAATAAATACGTGTTACATTATGGACTATGGTACACTTGTTAAAATTATATTTAAAAAAACCCGGCCAAGTGCGAGTCTGGCTCGCGCACCGAGGGTTCCGTACAAACTTATTACATATATGTATGTTGTATATTCTTCCATCATGCGATCAAGTCTCGCAGGTTTATAATCAGTTTTTGGATTTTTCCTATACTTGTGATCTAACATCTTGCTTCTTGCTAAATGATTTTAGGTCAACGGGAAGAACCTCATAGGTTTTGATTTATTTGTCTCACAATTAAAACAAAAATGACCGTATTTTGAGTATATTTTTTTATTGCATTGACTTGGACGCTTAATTTTTTTACAGCTTCAAGGGACCGTAGAACTAAGTATTTAATATTACTTTCAACTTGATACCTTCACGCATTTCTGAGAAAAGGGTCTTGATCGACAGACAGACTGAACAAAGTGATCCTATTATGGTTCTTTGTTCCTTTTGAGGTACGGAACCATAAAAATATGTATAAAAAGTGATAAAAGGTTTTATGGTAATGAGTGGCAAGTACTCGTAACTACTATGAACAGTTTGTCACGTGTAATATATTACTATCAACCTTCGAACAATAACTAGATGTAAGCAGTGCCTATCACGTTGTTATACGGGAGTTTATGGGATTGCACAGCTGTAAGAAGACTATTCACTAGAAGTTAAAGTTCGTTTTCTATAATTGATTGATAGTATCGAAAGGCGCTGAAATAGCGATAGAATTTAAGACGCATGTATGAATCGTCATTTTGGGATCATTATTATTAAAGGGTTTTATTTAGCTTGCCCTGTTTGTTGTCGTTTTATTTAGCTTGCCCTGTTTGTTGTTGTTTTATTAAGCTTGCCCTGTTTGCTGTTGTTTTATTTAGCTTGCCCTGTTTGCTGTTGTTTTATTTAGCTTGCCCTGTTTATTGTTGTTTTATTTAGCTTACCCTGTTTGTTGTTGTTTTTCTTAGCTTGCCCTGTTCGTTTTTTGGTGTTTTTTTGGGTCAAAATTAGTAATTGAAATTTTACCCCCTTCCTGTAAACATATTGATCTGATATTTTCTACTCACCTTCAGTTCTATTGGCAATAATACAATTGAATATAATCGGTATCATTATAAATCCAATATGGCCGCCAGCAAAACGGTCCCTTACATTCTATTACATAGGGCTTGTCTAGTAGATGATAGATTTCAAAAATTGGATTACCGCCCGCGCTGGTACAAAGTGTCGGATTTCAAATGTTAGATGACCGCCCGCGCCGGTACAAAGTGGCGGATTTCATATTTGTTTCTTTTTTTTACCTTTGAATGAAAATGTTATTGATACTTTTGCATTTTAGGCTAATTTGCAGAGTTTCATGCAGAAAAATCTCAAGGAACTGTTAGTTTTTTACATAGCAAGAATTAAATAAGATTGATTTTAACTTACAAATGGGTATTAAAACCACTACTATTTCGGTATTTTTGTCATACCAAACACCGAACAAGGGAGTGCAATATCGAATACCTGGCAACCCTGGTTGTCAGGCGAGCGATTCATTTGGCTGTTTTAAGGAATACAATGTTGAACTAACGTCTTACGGGGTTGGCGCTACTGAGTATTCATAGGAAAGTGAATGTGGATCCTGAAGCAGTTATGCGAAGATTTTCGACCTCACACAACAGAAGGTTTATATCGATGGTTTATATATAGTATATTGAATTGTAATTGCAAGATAAAAACATTTTTGAAATCTGTAATAAAGGCTTTTATTGCAAGAATAACAAGGTTTTCATACAACATCTTTTAGTAATCATAAAGGTTAATAGGTACAATAAAATAATCATTATGTTAGCAGTGAGGTAAAATTCTCTCGAATTTTTTAAATTTTACAAATGAATGATAACCATTACAACATCGTGCGTAAGTGAGAATTATTGTGCACACACTTTAGCATTGATTGATTGACCTATACCTTTCAGAATCGGAAAATTTCGCGCTCGCGTTAATGTTAAGGATGGTCCCGTACCGTGCGGTTTCAGAGAAAAATCCTCCCGCGCACGCTTGGGTCGTGGAATGAGCTCCCTGCCAAGGTTTTCTCTAAGGACTATAGTATGGGGTTCTTCAAGAAAGAAGTTATTGGGTTTTTGAAGGGTCGGCAACGCGCAAGTTATTCCCCTGGTGTTACAAGCGATCATAGGTTGCGGTGACCGCTTACCATCAGGCGGATACACTCAAAAAATATGAGGCTAGCAGAGTACTGTTTTTTTGTATGTTAAAGGAACTTTGTTACTCATAAATGTTTTTTCTACTAATACAACGGCCGTCAATTTGTTACTCATAACCAAGCCAAAACCGTTAAGGACAGTAACTACATTGCACTGCTACAAATTACAAAAAAACTGTTAAATCACATAGCTAACTCTAATTTGCCAGATTAGCTTACAATAGTAGGCTAATATAGAGAATAAAATAAGTTGTATGAGCAGATTCAGAAGAATTAAACGACCCGATTTTTAAAGTAAACATTTGATGTAAATTAGTTTAACAGACAAGACTGTTGAATGAGCAGATACATTTATTTAGAATTACTAGCATATTAGCATTATGATCACCTGAAGTAGCAGAAAAGAGCGTGTTTCATTGACAGACTTATTAGCAACCGTAGCTGGCCAGAGTTTGTTTTATTAACAACAGGCTGTAGTATCAATATATTTATTGTTCAACCAGACTGTCACTAGAGGGTGCTACTTGTATTTTAAAACACGCTATGCTAAGGGCAGTGATATAGGACGCGTAATAATGTACGAGTGTGTCTAATGGAGATTGCGTTTAGAGTATAATAGATGCTCTTAAGCTATTGAATCATCTAATTTCACTTTAATTAGACAGCAAGTCCAATCGCTAGTATCACTGCAGCGTCTCTGCAGAAACGCCAACAGAGCTTTGTTTTTGCTACTCAAATTAAATTGTATATATTATCTATAGTTATAGTTACAAATAAAAGTTGTACTTGTACCTATAACTTCGTTTTCTCTCCTGGTTAACACTTAAAAATATTAATTGACTAAATAAGTTACAGTGGCAGAGTAGAATTTGTTTTATTGATGGAGTAAAGTAGCTGTTGCAGCAGACCAGACTATCTAGTTGACAGTTAGAAATTGATTAACGTAGCAGGTCACAATTATTATCTTAACGAAGTTACGTTGTTTAAATTTACAGACTAATGTTTGTTAGAAATTTAACAACATTGACTGTAAGTGAAGGCAATTAATTGTTTAATGAATTAATAAATTTGTGTCTGCTACTAATTACTACTTGAACCTGCTGTCTGTATATTGGCAGAGTTAGTATGTTGTGAACAACTGAAAAATGGTTAAATATTTTTTGAGTGTAACAAGTTTGTTTGCCAACTTAGTGGTATAAAAAAAAGTCACTGTAGTATGTCGCGTCGCCATCATAATTTTTATTTACTTTGTGCATTCATTATGATGTGTTAAATTATTTTGAAATTGATTTTGCTCCGTCATCGGTACCAATATTGTGATTGAACCGAGCGATGTGGCGGCTGCAAGGTCGCCGCCATTGTGTGCCATTGTGTGCCGTTCTGTGATCACACTGATCACTGAGCACCACTAGAGTGATCTGCGAACCCATTCACAGCTGCCAATTATATCGGCCGCTGCGTTTTGAAACCAGACCATCAATCATATAAATATAATAAATCTCGAGTGACGAACAGAAGGTGTCAGTCAAGTGACGAACAGAAGGTGTCAAGTGTGTTGCCACACGATAAGTTTAATTATGTTTAATAACTGCATGACGTTAAATATAAGTAAATAAAGAGTTTAATTTGAAAATGTCACTGGACTAACTAAACATATTACGATAATCGTATGATCAATATCCTTAACATCACTTCGATTCTGGAAAGTTTAACTCGCTAAAGAGCCTCTCGCCTCGCGGGTGCAGCAGAGATAAATATTGATTATACTGAAAGGAAGTGGCCTGTACTCGTACTGCTGCAGCGGAGTGAATGACGAGTGAGCAAGGGCGTTATATAAATGGACGCGACTTTACAAAGTTTTCGCCTTTCCCCTTTAGCTACAGACGATGAAAGTTTAACCTATCTCGACATTTCGGTCATCAGTGTTACGCGCGTGCTCGCGAGGAAAACATCATTCGACATTTTGTCGAGATGTGCTGTGAAATGGTGTCAAAACTACAGCAGTAAAACAAAAAACGTTTCTTTACACAAGTCAGGACATTTTTGATTTGTTTTAATAGTACAAAGACGGAGTTTAAATTCTGTTGTTCTTTCGTATCTTTTTAAAATACTATGTTTTAAAAAATCTATAATATACTGATACTATAAATTTGACTTTTTGACTCCCTCGCAGCCTAGTTGGTAGTGTGATGGACTGCCGTGCAGAGGGTGTGGGTTCGATTCCAGCACTGGACAAAGATTTATGTGTTACATTTGTGTTTGTCTTGAGTCTGGGTGTACTTATGTATGATGTGTATGTATTTACAAAAAAAAAGTAATATATATGTATTTATATCCGTTGTCTGGTACCCATAACACAAGCTTTGCTTACTTTGGGGCTAGACGGCGCTGTGTGTAATGTCCAAAAATATTTATATTTATTTATTTATATTTATAAATGTGTAAATTTTTTTAATTTTTAGAAACAATTTAAAACTAGCAAAAAATTACAATATTACATTATCTAGAAATAGTTAATTTCTGCAATATCAAAACTGTGCAGGTTTTATGTGATTTCTGTTATTGGAATTACAAAAAAAAACTGCTTGTATGCCATAAAGATATCAATTATGAACTAAAACAATCAATTGTTTTGTGAAAATTAATTCCACCTATCGGATATTTTTGACATATTTGTACTATACTATTAGGTATAACTCACATAATATCTCCGTGATAGAATATAACTACTTTCCTCTTTCAACATATAATTAGGACAAACCACAAACTTGTGTTCCATTTATAATACACATTTTAAATAATTGCAAGTCGAATATAATTTCATTATGCTTCAGCGAGACTATCGCTCGATATCTTTATCGATTGCGTACTACCCTGTTACGCTTCAAATAAGAGTACCTACACATGGCCATTTGTTGTGTTTATAGGCAACTATAGTTGTGTGGGTGTGCGGCTTGAAACGGATTTCATACAGTTGCTAAATCATTTCGCGTACATTTCCATAACGTCCTTGAGCGGGGCACACTGAAACTACGGGGATAATTTGTAGCCTTTTTTTTGTAGCGGGGAAGGTTAATATTTACGCTAGCGGTGTTTCCATTCTTTCTTAACTGGCACACGCTACAAATTCTTTATTAGCATAGCACAACCTTTTTCATGTTTTTATTCTGAATACCGTTTCCAAGCTCCAATTCACAACATCGACAAATATTTACAGTGTCATTTGATGGATGTATAAGATACCCTTTATCTTTTTATGTTATTAAACTCCTTTGGTTTGGATCATTTATCGATAAAAGAGCAGATATACATGTATTGTTACTTCAATGATTTTAAAAATCCGATGAACAACAAAACCAGCAATTTACTACCTTTTTGCCAAAGGATGATAACGCATACGCATACGAGCTAAATGATAACGCATACGCATACGAGCTAAATGATAACGCATACGCATACGAGCTAAATGATAACGCATACGCATACGAGCTAAATGATAACGCATACGCATACGAGCTAAATCCAAGGAATTTTCAACATCCACCGTCAAACGCACAACCCGATATTTGAAGTTTTTACAACTTAGGCGGAAAATTAGACATTGGTATTAATTCTTTGTTTATTTTAGGTTATTTTATTTTTAAAAAAATAATTAAATTTAGTTTCTTAAAATAATTTTAGTTGTTATAAAATATTTTATGTTATTTAAAACTTGTATGATTTAGAATAAAATATAAATATTAAACGATAAGCTTCAGAAGCAATAACTTGCTAAAACATAATTAAAGAAACATAAAATACTTTCCTTTTTTGTTTGAATTAAATTTTCTTCAAAAAAAAAAAAGAAAGAAAGAAATGCAGATCATGACACTCGTTTAAAATGATTCCTGCTGTACCCGCGGTAAACCACGGAAAAGCATGCGGAGTATTTCTGTAGGGGCAACAGTATAAGGTTGTTCAAGAAAGGAGTAATTAGCCTTCAGTTGATCTATTTAAGTAATTAACGAATTCTGTTATATTTAGAGAAATAAAATTCTATTTAAATGGTCGTAAACTGGTGAAGCGTGTAGCGTTCATAGGCTTCGGTAACTGCTTCGTGTTAGGCGGTCTGTAAACTCGTTTGCCACCCTGGTGGTATAAAAAAAGGAACACGAAAGACCAATTTTTTGAATTGATGAAAAATGGCGGAGTTGTTAGCCTCTGACTCACTTATTTGTAGATATTATCAGGGTTTCGTTTTATTTAATTGGCTACGTTACCCTAAAAATATGAAAATCCTATTTTATTGATTTATATTTAGCTAAACCTTTTTAATATTTCTTATTGATATTGAAATAAATAAATAATGAATAACGGATATTACATATGTTGATAAGTATATCGATATTAGTCTGCAATGAACCTATTTTACTTGGCTGGACTAATTTGTTCATTTGCGTAAAAATGTGTATTTGCTTGACAAACTACTATTTAAACAAATCAAAAATGTCCTTACTTGTAAAAAGAAACGTTTTTTGTTTTACTGCTGTAGTTTTGACACCATTTCACAGCACATTTCGTCATTTTGTCGAGATGTTTTTCTCACGAGCACGCGCGTAATACTGATGACCGAAATGTAGAGATAGGTCAAACTTTCATCGTATGTAGCTAGAGGGGAAAGGCGAAAACTTTGTTAAGTCGCGTCCATTTCTATAACGCCCTTGGCCCCGCTACTTAGGCCCCGCTAGCGTAATAGACCTTAGACGACCTTTTGTTGAGTATTTCATAATTAATGATATCACGATTAAAGAAAACACATCCAGTCGAATAATAGATATCATTGATAAAATTGGTCACGACTTATCGCATTCGTAGAGTCTTCCTACGTCACTGAGCAACGACCATATTGTATATACTTATTATTTTGTTAACCTCGAATATTTCTATTGATAAAGTCAAGGGTGGAGGTGAATTTAATAAGTCTTTAAATCCTGTAAGCGTTGTTTGAGTCTTTAGTGTTTCGATTATAGCCTTATAAAATATAGTTTTAGTTTTGCGACAGCTGTCTAGTGCCTAGTGTCAAAGTAACAGGCCTAGTGCCTAGTGTCAAAGTAACAGGCTTAGTGCCTTGTGTAAAAGTAACAGGCCTAGTGTCAAAGTAACAGGCCTAGGGCACAGTGCTGGGATGATGTTGATAATCGATTTTAATTGCCGATTATTGTTGATATTATTAATATATATATGTTTGAATATATTAATTATTGAAGATATGTGCTAGTAGATGTCTTCAAAACCTTGGACTGGGCTGGGCGGGGCATAAACATAAACGGCGAATACATCGCACACCTAAGGTTTGCCGACGACATCGTCATTATAGCAGAGTCATTGGAAGAACTGAGCGAAATGTTGCACTCCCTTGACGAATCCTCTCGACGAGTGGGCCTTGGCATGAATTTGGATAAGACAAAAGTCATGTTTAATCAACACGTCGTGCCAATGCCAGTATACGTCGCAGGTACCTTACTCGAAGTTGTCCAGGATTATGTGTACCTTGGACAAAAAAAATCCAACTGGGCTGGAACAATTTTGAGAACGAAGCCGACAGGAGGATCCAGCTGAGGTGGGCAGCATTTGGTAAACTTCGTCAAGTCTTCACGTCGCTTGTTTCTCTTTTCGACTATCAGTTTCTCTTATTTCTAAATAACCTTCCCGGCGGCCGTGAGCACAAAAACTCACTAAAATTTTAACGCAAATAACCAAAGAAGAATACAAACAAACAAAGTAACCTGCTTGTTTATGTACCTATAGATATAGTTATTAAAGCGTAAATTCTATATTCAGATTTATAAATTAACTATATTTTAGATTAATTTAATTTGCAAAATCGATAACTAATACTCTATGGTTAAGATAACCGAAGGAAAGTCTCTCTTTTTGTTGATAGACGTGATTTCAATGACAGCTGTCGCAGAGCTCATTCTGTATTTTAAGAACTTATAGTTGTTTTGCTTAAATAGGTTTGCAACGCGACTACACCGGTCGCAGTGTCGCGGTGTCGCGGTGTCGCGGTGTCGCGGTGTCGCGGTGTCGCGGTGTCGCGGTGTCGCGGTGTCGCGGTGTCGCGGTGTCGCGGTGTCGCGGTGTCGCGGTGTCGCGGTGCCTCGGTGACCTGGCTTAGTGTGAGTCTTTGCGAGTTCGTAACTCTACTCGTTAAAAGTCCTGTGACAAAAAACCGTCTTTAAACTCAAAACGCGTCCGCTAGAGGCGCTCCTTCATTTTCATACATTTATTTCGTTGACGCGAACGCGATAGTAGTGTTAAAAACCCACACTAGGCACTCGGTTACAATAGTTATGACGCGAACGCGATAGTAGTGTTAAAACTCACACTAGGCACTCGGTTAAAATAGTTATGACGCGAACGCGATAGTAGTGTTAAAAACTCACACTAGGCACTCGGTTAAAATAGTTATGACGCGAACGCGATAGTAGTGTTAAAAACTCACACTAGGCACTCGGTTAAAATAGTTATGACGCGAACGCGATAGTAGTGTTAAAAACTCACACTAGGCATTCGGTTACAATAGTTATGACGCGAACGCGATAGTAGTGTTAAAACTCACACTAGGCACTCGGTTACAATAGTTATGACGCGAACGCGATAGTAGTGTTAAAAACTCACACTAGGCACTCGGTTAAAATAGTTATGACGCGAACGCGATAGTAGTGTTAAAACTCACACTAGGCACTCGGTTACAATAGTTATGGTACTGGGTACCTACTGTGGGTACTGTGAGTGCTTTGGGTACTGACGAGTAGTTGAGGTCACGAACACGAGGAACATTGTCGACCCACAACGGATACTTTTAAAAAAACGGCCAAGTGCGAGTCTGCCTCGCGCACCGAGGGCTCCGTACAAACTTATCGTACCTATGTTAATAGTTCTTCCATCATGAGATCAGAAACGAACCCTGTTTCTGTTTATTCCAAAATTGTTCGAATATATTTTTAAAAACCTATTCCGTGTCCGTGTCTGTGACTGTGACTGTGCCTACCTAAAGAAAGAAAGATCCGCTACTACGTTGTTTGAGTCAGAAAATAGTCTAATTTGACCAAATAATTTTGGAGATAGAGCAGACTATATCTCGAAAACCATTTGACTAATATGTCGTGTTATTTTTTATAGTAATTTTGGCATATGCTATAATTCTGGATTACTTTAGATTTGTCTGAAAATGCGTTTAGTTAATTTGGTTGGCTTTAAAAACTGGCTTAAAAATATTGATTTAAATTCCTTTTCAACAATACCCAGTTCGGCAAGTTAATTGTGTTTTTTTTACATTCATCCACAATTTTGTAGTGGGTGTAAACAGCTAGTTATACATATGCCAAAATCCACCTTTTTACCCCATGTAGTCTTTGAATAAAATAGCTTTGACATACAGATGGTTTGAAATGTTGGTAACTATTAGGGTAATTACAGAACTCTAAAAATGCTTTAAAAGTTACTACTTTGCTATAGAATAATGCTACAAGTGGAATATTCTAAAATATACGGTTTGAATGTGAGGTAAAATAAGAACACAATATTAATAGTTCAACTACACTTTTATTTAGAGCCTAGCACTTATATTTAAATACAATAACACTTAATGAATTATATTTATATTAAGTAAAATTCTACAACTATACCAAAACTATTGATTTGTATGCCTGCCAGCAATTTTCGTACCAAGTTGGTCTCTTAATGCTCTTCCTAATATTAACTCGCTGTTGGCTTGACTTTCATTTACAATTTGATCGCTTTGCTCTTCTGTAAAAACACATCATAATAAAGATGAAAATATAAAAGCAAGGAATAGAATAAATAGTGTTTCACCATCACAAGCTCCTACAGTAGGGGCACAGATCTTAGTAGAAATGTGCATAGGCAGTAGTCCAAAATGTGAACCCAGTATAGGCACATAATTAACATACCAAATTGAGTTACTAACCAAAAACACAAACAGAAGCAAAACCAACCTGTTGAAGAAGGTTCATCTGTAGAATGCTCAACAGGGTCAGGTACATTATATTCTACTGCTATGTTATGCAACATTCAGCATGCAGTAATTATATGTGCACATTTAGTAGGTGCGTAATGCAACACTTTGTCTTTGGATAAACACAGCCATCTATTTTTTAGCCTCCCAAAGGTATTTTCAATGAGAACTCTGGCAGTGGTATGTTTTTTGTTGTAAGTCTCTTCTATAGAGTGTGGTGCTGCTTCTGTATATGGTGTCATTATCCATTGTCTTTGAGGATATCCAGAATCATCTGTAATCAATAAATATAGCAATATTAAGATAAGAGAAGAGAAGAAGAAAAGCACCTCTTAAATAGAAACCAACCAAGTAGCCACACACCAAGTAGCCACACACCAAGTAGCCACACACCAAGTAGCCACACACCAAGTAGCCACACACCAAGTAGCCACACACCAAGTAGCCACACACCAAGTAGCCACACACCAAGTAGCCACACACCAAGTAGCCACACACCAAGTAGCCACACACACACACGTTCATTGTTCCTGTGTAATGACAGTATATAATTATTAATATTGCTGTTTTCCCAAATAAATGCATCATGCGTAGCCCCTCCAAACTTTGGATTTACAGCTACTATTTTACAGTTGGTGTCACATAGTTGAAATTTTTAAATAAAAGTAAGTTGATAAAATTAAACAAAATAAAATCAGCTTATAACAAAGTTTGTATGCCTACCATTTGAACATTTGAACATTTGAACATTCAGTGAATGATTATGTTTTCTGCAATAATATAGGTGCTCCTCTTCTTGCTTTGGTTTAAATAACTTGAAATGACTTTCATCAATGCAGCCCCAGGAATTTGATATTTTCTGTAAAAACTGAAATAGAACTAAATTTGAGAGACAGTGTTTTCTTTCGATTAAGTATACATGAAGAGTAATATGACCTTTTAACCTATACCCATATAAAGTTAAAGTTTGATATTGATAACTGAATATTACCTTTGTTTAATTATGTTTCTTTCCTGACGGGTTGTTGGAAATTTAACAAACATTCTCAAAACTGTTTGTTTGTTAAGGGCTTCGGTAACTTCTTGAATGTATACACTCATAGCTTCCTAAGAGAAATGGTTTGCTTCTCCCACTACGCGTTGGTAGTCACCATGGGCATAAAATAATAATGCACATAAAACCTGCAGAAATAAAATAGAATGGGGTAAATAGTAAGTAAATACAGGTTTATCTTAGATAACCTCCAAATTCTTTCAGCTTACCTTCGTTTCTAATGAAACCCTTTGGGTTGGCTTCAAATTTGAGTACTGTTGCAACAGTCCACACAAATCTATAAAAGCTTGCTTTGTTAAGCGGTATAATTTAATAAATTTGGCGTCACTAATTGTGTCGATAGGATTTCCTACCAACCAACGCATATCACTTTGGAAATCCCTTTGTTCGCGTCTTTCGTCTTCCAACTCTGCCGCCGCTAACATTTCCGAAGCAAAATATGCTCTAGAAAACATATTGGAGCACTTCTAGCGATAATAATTACCTTGATCTCGCAAAAAAATACAGTGAATGCTGCAACTATTGTAGTTAGGGCAACTTACTATGCAATCTGTCACATTTGTAACTTATGGTAGCGAATTGTATGGAAATGACGGACTAAACTACAGTCATTGTAAGTATCGTCACATACGTTTACTGCAATAGTTACCAGCAAATAACTCATGGTACGAACGTTAGTTACCTATAGTTACCGGTAGAGGCGCTGTTCCAGTTTTCATAGAAATTCCATACTAAGTACATACGGTAACGACTATCGTTTGTGCAAACTCATGGTAGACGTACTGGTCAATAATTATCGTGCCTCCAGAAATAAAAAAGCTCGAAGAATCAGAAACCCTAAATGCGCGTCGCTTCTTCAATCACACGGTCCATCTATACTAGTTTTAGGGAATTACGGTGAATCATCGTCCGCACACAATAGTATCAAAGAGGCAAAGAAACTGAATGTTCTTATTGCAATAACTTCTAATATAAATAAAGTTGAATAGAGCTTCGAGTCTAATATTCACAGTATAGGTACTGGTACTGCGAGTCTCACACGTGCACACGTGCACACGTGCACACGCGCACAACCTCGTGTTCGTAGGTTACTAAATATCGCATTGTTGCGGTCTTCACGACCTTTCTAAATGGCCAATGAAATACTGTAAATGGACACTTAAATGTTATTTTCGTGAGTAACATTCATATCTGCACGAGAAAATAAAGTCAATTTGGAATTGAGAAATAAGAATCGGTATGAATGAAACGGGCATCCAAATACCAACTCTTGTTTATAGGTAGCAAGTACTAATTTTATTTTCAAGGGCCTGAAAAAATTATATTTGAAAGTGGCTATTTCAAATTTGGTTAAATAACATAGTAAAGAGATTATGTAAAATTGTAAAACCTATGTTTATATAAAAATCCAGCCGTTACTTTTATTATGATCCTGACATGACAGTGATTTTAAAATATCCGAAAAAAGGAATAACAAATAGTAAGAGTAAAATTACATAAGAGACTCTCTTATTAAATATTTCATATCATTGAATTGATTTTTGCTCGTTGTATTGTTTTTCATGCTGCTGATGGTAAGCGGTTACCGTAGCCTACGGTTGCAACACCAACTTTTTTCTTTAAGAACCCCATACTGTAGTCCTAAGAGAAAACCTTGGCAGGGAGCTCATTCCACAATGAAAGCGTTCGCGGGAGGAAGTTCCTCTGGAGCCGAAATATATATGACCGACCATACATATATATCTATACGTAGTACAAAAAAAGTCGCTTACCGCCGTCTGTAGTGATGTCTACGCTTAGATCTTTTAAAATACGCAGCAGATTTTAATGCGGTTTGCATCAGTAGGTTGAGTGATTCAAGAGGATGGTTTATACATATAGTTTAATATTGTTTTGTGTTAATTTGTTGAAATATGACGATAATTGTATAAAATTTCGGAAATCTGGGAGCTTTACATGGCGTGCGCTGGCTAAGAGTTTAATAATAAAAATAGTATTTAATAACTTTGACAATTCAAAAGTGTTTGTAAAAACTTAATTTGAATCAAAAACATTGAGTTTGAGGAGTTACATAGATTTCTAACAGATGGCGGTGTAAGTTAGTTTATCGTCATAGACATGTCCCGATTGGGTAAGTATCTAATAAAAATCCGCGCGGGTGTAGCTGTGGGTAATAGTAGTAGTATACCCCTTTGCAGTAACAGATGGCGCTACAGCGCATCAACTTTAAAGGCAGAACAACGTCTGCCGGGTCAGCTGGTATTATATAAATCCGTCTTCTGGCGGTTTGGCGGCTTGCGGCTGTGGCGGTTTGTCTGCAATACCAAGAAGACAAACCTACACATCCCATAATAGAGGCAGTAGAACGCTCACAGGAAGGCATACTCTATCCTCAGACTGTAGGGTTCGATAAGGTTCGGGATCGTCGATGATTCTCTCGGCCCGTCTTTTAACCAAGTGAAAAGGGCCAAGCTAGTATCCGGGTGCACCCGCTCAGAGGTGGCAGCAGTACATGGAACTGGACTTACGACTTGTAAAGCAGCAAAGCCAAATTATCTTGGAACCGAACATCGCTGGAGATGTCAAGATCAAGGAATTCTGGAAGTATGGGACCTCAGACAGCAGAGAACCTTGTAGGTCGCCAGCATTAATGACCATGATATCAGAGCAACTACTGTTAAATCGAATGCGTCTACTGGATAGAAAACTAACCACCCATTTGCACAAACCCTGAGACAGTCAGCAAGATGGCAGCTATAACAGAAGACCCCTGTGCCAGATCACATCTAATCGGCTAGACATGCCAATGCCTTTCCCTGACTCACAATGGCTAGTGCCAATCATTAAATGTGAGATAGCATTTAAGTTTTGACTTCGAAATATTTGAATCCTTATTATTTCATTTGCAATTTGGTTGAGAATTTTAGCTTCTCTGAAGACCGATTAAACCATGGTAGTTGTTTGGCACCGGCAGCTAGAAATAAAAAATCCATTACAGCGAAGATTGTGTCAGTAACTGTTGTTGCGCAAACGTCGGGATCTTCTGAGTAGAAGCAGAGCTGCCTCTACTGGTACGTTGTTTAAAATACATGCAATTCATCCAAATCTGCTGACTTATGATGGCATTCTCCACGCCTTTAGTTAGCCCAGATGAAACGGTTTGTGTGCATGGCACTATAGTCCGGCCGAGACATTGGCCAGAGGAGCCAACAGGCTCATCTACTGAGACGGTATATCCGTTCAGACGTGTGGTCAGCAGAAAGTCCAGGAAGGAGCTCGTACGGTCTCATATATTTGGTATTCTCGTTGAAGAAAGTACCAGTTGAGAGGATCCACAGGTCAGAGCAATTTTGTGAATAGATCACAATAGATCACTGAATGTATATCAGTTATATATTTATTGGTCCTAGAACTGAGCGTTGAGCTCATAATGTTGAGCGTTAAAGTCTTCCATAGTAACTAGCTCTGCTGTGGTATATTGTTTTAGAACTTTATCAGACGCCAAACCCAGGTGCCTGAAAAGTTTGTACCCAGGTTGATAGGTATGTTTTGGTTAAGCAGGATATCTACGTCACCGTCAAAAGAGAAAATGGTTGTCGGCGCAGTCCCCTGATATTGAAAAAGTCCATGCTGAATGTGTACGGAATGGCTCCTAATTGCTGTTTTTCGTATTGCCATTTTTTTAAAGAAATTCCTAGACTAAAATGGGTATTTCCTGAACAGACAGCTTAGAGGACAAAAGGTGCAGTACTAGAATTGCTAGAGCTCGGCACAGATAATATGGTTGCTGGCGTGGCAGGCGGAAGGTGGAACGCTCCCTCTACTGTGGTACCCATTTTTATACCGGTCTCTTTCTCCGGCACGACTATTAAGTGCGCAGATATTAAGTGATCCCTGGGGTCGGGACCTAATGCAACCTGCGGCTCCGGGCGCTCAGCAGGCAGCCGTTTCATCAGGTCTCCCTGACTAAGCCCAATGGACCCAGGAACACTTTCAATCGTAAAAGTGAATTAACCACAATTTACTTTATAAACTACTTACAATACAAATATATATTGCGATATATTGAGGTGCTGCGGTCTTAATAACACTGCTACCATGACCTTCTAGTTCCAAGACAAGATTCATCAAAGTGCGTAAAGGGGCAGGACAAGGAGACGTCATATATCCGAACTGTTCACTAACGTGCCACAAGATATCTTCAAAACTTTGGACTGGGCTGACAGCGCCGAACAATGACAGCAACGAGCCCCGCTGGTTCTCCGCTGTCCGCTGTCCGCGTAGCAAATCCAACTCTTATTTTAGCTGTAGTACCTGGGTACCGAGCTTTGCTCGTTTTTTAACAACGCCATCTATTGTCAAGTAGCTTTAGTGTTGCTGTGTCGGTAAAATAATAGTATTACTACTCGCCAATAGATGTCAGGAAGAGTCATATTTTTCAGTTTATGATTGCCTCAAAACTCGAAACTAAACGACGTTTTCTAAAAATCAAACCTAACTGGATTGATTTATCGCCCGCGAAACCCCCTGCATATTAAATTTAATGAGAATTGTTGGAGCCGTTTACGAGATTCAATAACTATATATTCATATATATATACAATAATTGCTCGTTTTAAGATATTTGATAAGTAAAGTAGATATATTAACCTATTTTTTATAAAAGATAATTTTAGATATTTTTTATCAAGTAAAAGTTTAATTTTAAATTAAGTTTAGTTCCAAATATTATTGCAGAAATAATATTTTTATATAATAATCAATAACATATTATCACACTTTATTCGAAAATTATAAATCTATAACTTCTATTTAAAATAATAAAATACTTAAAGGTTTATCCTCATCATACGAGTATCCTTGTATTGTTTTAAGAACTTCTTTTTTTATATTAAAGTGCCAATTAAATAATATAATCAAAACATATAACAGGAGATAATTTTATTGAAAATAATAATAGAACATTTTAGTTCTCAATACTTCAGCAAAGAAACCACAACCCAGCATGTATTAATGACGCCTTTTGCTTACCCTAACCCTAATTCGGTCCAACCACATGAGGAAGTGAAAACAGTGTTACCCAAACACGCGTGACGTAACCGTTACTAGAGCAAGTCGAATCCATATCAGTCGGCTGTTTCCCTGTCGCCTGAAGACTCATCAGTGGTCAACCGCAACACACGCGACGGGTTACCGAGTGGTACTCGAGAAGCAGAAACAGCGACGTGTGGTCAGCGGCAGTCCTAGTCGCAAGTGTAGCGTGCGCGTGTACTCTGCACTAGTCGCAGGTGGGCGCTTATAATATTAATTTCTTACATTAATTTATCTTTCATAACTAACAGATTATGGCAATTAGAAGGCAAAGTTATCAGTGCCCTATCCTATATTTTGAATTGTAGAAGATATTAAGGACAATGTATTATCGACCTACAAAAGAAGTCATGAAACGTTACGAATGGAATCGGTTAAAACTTAAAATTGCCATAAAAACTACTAAAGAACCATCGTTTTAGATATTGACCCGTAAAAGTAGAAGATGTTTGTAGAGGATTCACAAACAAAAGTTTTAATAACATCATCATTAAAAGTGCAAAAGCCACATCAAAACTTCAAAAAGATTATCTTCTGACCAGAAAAACGATTTATACAGCAGAGCACAGTTCTATTCGATATTTGTTCATGTCAATGTAAACAAATTAAACTTTGTTGCTGTCCAAAAGAAAACAAGGTACCAAAAGAAGAGCTAGAGTTTTTGCTTGAACAAAGACAGGAAAGAAAGATACGAATTGGTGAAGTGGACCGCATTCTTACAACTAAACTACAACAAAGGAAAGGAGCCCCTAAGGGAAAAATCTAGTTTAAACATTCATAAAAATCAAGAGAAGTATATACAAGTGAACAGCAGGAGTTGGTGTCATGTTCGAGTGACTCTGAAGTTAATGTTTCTTCGCCTGATAAGCTAAATTACCTTCTACCTTACAAATACAGAAGAAAACAACAATATCTTTTAAATGTTTGCATTTGGTGTCAAAAACCTGCGATCGTTATGGTATTTCTGATAAAGCAAACTGAAACAGTCAGTATTGGTTGATAAATAAAAAAAACAAATTGGTTGATAAATCAAAAATACGCTGGGAAAGGAAGAAAGAACGTAATAATTAAATAAGCAGCAAACTCAGCTTCACTTACCCGCTATAAAGTATATAAAATCCATGAACATATATCTGTTATTAAGCTACTGAATGAGCCAGATTCAGTCTATATTGGTTGCGCTACGCCAGTTCAAGGTATTGCCAAAACTATTAATGCCCGTCTTTTGTCACAAAAATTAAACTAGATGATTTGATGGCTCTTGTTTGTAATGGTACGGTCACTTAGACAGGAAAATTCAACGGTGTGTTTAGACTCTTAGAGAAAATGCTTCAGAGGCCCTTGCAGTGGATTGTTTGCTTGCTTCCTTTAATCCACAAATTCTTTGGCACATCACTGATCAGAAAATAAACAAGATTATCGAGTTTCAGGATGACAAACACCTTACTTTTTTGGAAGCTATCATGTTATACGCAGGCACTTGAACTTTCTGTAGAAATAGTGACGGAAGGATATATGACCTAATGCAATAAAAAAGAGAAGATTTAATACAACCGAAAATTGCATCCAAAAAACTTATGCCTTAGATTTGAGAGTAAACGGTATTTTGTGGCCAAAATATAATAAGTTACATTGTTTTTTAGGGTATATAAATGTTTTCTATTACCATTTTTTTGTTCCATGTTAATTGTTCATACATACTATGTTATATATTTTACATTTTCTAATAATTTATAATTGATTTTTAATAAATTACTTAGTTTTAACCAAACGTTGTTTTTCCAAAATTCCCGAAACATTAAACCACATGCGCGGGCTAAAGATTATGTCATAAAATAAATACTATTATTGAAATATCCTGTCGTTTATCGTGTGTGGATGGTTATAATGACTTAACTACGCCAGACCAATATTGATATCCCGACGTAAGTGTGTGGAAAAAAATTACTGTACGACTGCTAATTTAGCTAAAAATTGGTGCCGTTATATATTATAAATGAGATCCCATGCTGAATTACCAAACCGTTACAACTCATGAAAACAGCTAACAAAAACCTGTACACTATATGTTTCAGTTATCGGGATACAACCAAACGTAAACTAAAGGGTTTTCAGACAATTTACAAACCATGATGTAGCAATACGATTTTTTCGACGGTATTTGATTAACTTACAAAAACTGAGTTTTGTTTCAGTTCAGTAATTAATCTTATCTTATGATTAAATTAGCACTCGCTAAATTAAATGTTACAAAACATTATGGAGCAGAAACACATTTAAATGTTTCTACGCAATTGATAAACTACCTAATTGGCCTTTTATAGCCCAAAAACATTTTTCTTTTATAAGCTAAGAATAAGAAACACTAAAATATATAACAAGATCAATTATTTAGTTCCAAGATTTCCGTCTTCCTGTGGTAAACCTAATCAAGCACAGCGTATTCAGTTAATTGATCACGACCGACGGCGCTAATTTCATCGGCCTTTGAACAAAAGGGGAAACCAGGAACAACAGCAGCCGAGCTGCGAGTGTATCCCGGTCGGAGCCTCCCGTTTTCAAAAGGGCCCAGCTGATATAGGGGTGCACCTGCCCCGAGATGGATGGAGAACACTCGGGCACTCTAAATAATGGCAGCCAGAAAAGGAAAATAGGGAGGGGTGCATATCTTTATGTAGATAGTAAGACTACCTACTATGTAAATTTAATTGTAATTAGGATCGCATCATCTCGCGTACTTCATTCTTTTTTCTCTATTCATCTTCGGTCAAGACACTCGTATAATTAGATATTAAACTAACCAGGGGAGGTTCATTTGAATTTAAACTATTTACTCAAAAGCTAAAGAATGACGTCGATTTAACATGAAGGTGATCTCAATGTTTTAACAGGAAACATTCAAATTCAAATGCTTTATGTCTCAAAAATAGGATATCACTTTTTTGAAGTCGATAAAATATAAGTTACTAGTTTAGAAGACACCATTTAGAAGTGAAACTGGCGTTATGGTTAAAAGAAACGGTGAAACAAACTCTCCAGTAGTCGCTCTTTTAATTTAAATTAATCAATACAAATTATCAAGTAAATTATGTTAACAAAAAATATTTAAAAATTATTTAATCCCATGCATTTTAATCAATAAGGTAGTCTATATTTATTGTGTAATAAACTTTTTCGACAGGTTCCTGTTGAATTTCTTTAAGTTTAATTTTCATATTGGATTTTATTGTAAAGATGGGTACATTGTCCTTTAAATGATTTATATATTTTTTAAGCCTGGTGTGGATCTGAGCAACTTTATGTATATTTCGAGTATTGCGATTATGAATATCGCTATTCATTTTAAATCAATCAATAATTTTATGAAAAAAAATTAAATTTTCTAATATACGTATACTGAGACGGTAAGGTTAAGATCTCGCTTTTTTTCTGTCTTCTGATTGTCATCCGAGCTTAGTAGGTATGCAAAATTTCATCGAAGGGTGATAACAGGAAGTATGTTTAATTAAGCTTGCAAGATTCCGCCACAAGATGGAAGGAAAAATAAAAATGAAAAAGGAAGCATTGTGAGTTAAAAAATAAAAGCAAGTAAAAAGATAACTGGTAGACAAACCAAAACTATTAACATTTCTACGGCAAATTCTTAATTATAGTAAGAAAGTTTGATATACCAAGCTATATAAGTTTTTAAAACGAGGCGTTTAATCCTGTTTTATTATTTTTAAAATACCAAGCTATAGCTGAAGTAGCTATAATTTGTTTAAGTGGAATTTGGTTATAGTTATTCCCTCAGAAACAGTTTCGAGTCAAAAAGTAACCTTTTCCTTTTCCGTCGCTTCAACTATCTCTGTGCCAAATTTCAGCTCCATTGTTCATGACAGTTTCGGCATGACAGTGTAAAAAACAAAAAACAAAACTTACGTACTTTCAGATTTATAATATAGGTAAGATATTAGGATTAGGATATAGAGGACTAATTTATTTCAACCCACCTACACTTAGCACAGCGAAAAACTTACTTAAGTCTTGACTTACTCTGTATATACAGCTCTCTGTTTTACATTTTTTGCTGCTTCTGACTTGAGATATCAGCTTTTTTGAGGCGCTATTATTCAATTTACATCATTGTATTTTTAACATTCACTTTTTACAGTTCGTATAATCTTTCCAAGATTTACAGTAACACAATGAAAATAATAAATGGCCTTTAAAATAGTACCTATTAGCATTAGGAGACACATGGTAAGAAAAACAAAAACAACAGTTTCGGTGGGATACCAGTCACCACTGATGACGTCGGCACCTAATACGTTTTTGTTATTGTCATAGGAAAACAAAGGTCGTAAGGGACAGTCGTTAACAGAAAAATCGAAGGAAATCAAGATCTTCCTTACCGTCTCAGTATACGTATATTAGAAAAATTAATTTTTGTTCATAAAATTATTGATTGATTTAAAAAGAATAGCGATATTCATAATCGCAATACTCTAAATATACATAAAGTTGCTCAGATCCACACCAGGCTTAAAAAATATATAAATCATTTAAAGGACAATGTACCCATCTTTACAATAAAATCCAATATGAAAATTAAACTTAAAGAAATTCAACAGGAACCTGTCGAAAAAGTTTATTACACAATAAATATAGACTACCTTATTGATTAAAATGCATGGGATTAAATAATTTTTAAACATTTTTTGTTAACATAATTTACTTGATAATTTGTATTGATTAATTTAAATTAAAATAGCGACTGCTGGAGAGTTTGTTTCGCCGTTTCTTTTTACCATAACGCCAGTTTGACTTCTAAATGGTAGTAACTAGTAACTTATATTATATCGACTTCAAAAAAGTGATATGCTATTTTTCAGACATAAAGCATTTGAATTTGAATGTTCCCTGTTAAAACATTGAGATCACCTTCATGTTAAATCGACGTCATTCTTTAGCTTTTGAGTAAATAGTTTAAATTCAAATGAACCTCCCCTGGTTAGTTTAATATCTAATTATACGAGTGTCTTGACCGAAGATGAGTAGAGAAAAAAGAATGAAGTACGCGAGATGATGCTATCCTAATCTCAATTAAATTTACATAGTAGGCATTTTTACTATCTACACATAGCTATGCACCCCTCCTTTTTTTTCCTTTCCTGGCTGCCATTATTAAGAGTGCCCGAGGGTTTGTGCGAATGGGTGGCTAGCTTTTGCTGTCTCCTACGCTGTTTCTATTGCATATCAATGACATCTTGGACATCAACAACATACATTGCTATGAAAATGACAGTACTGGAGACGCTTTTAACACGGGTCGTGCAAGCATCCCTCGTTCCTTTGCGGAGGAAAAGCGCGCAAAATTCAATTAAATTATTACTAAAAAGTATAAAATAAAATAAAAGTAAAAAAAAGTTTTTTTTTTATAAACTTGCTTTTCTTAGAACATTAGAATCATATAAAAATTCAATCTAACCACAAATTGAACTAAGAAGTAAAAAATATTTTTTCAAAATGAATATAATTTTTTTTATATCCACGTACTTTTTAGTACAATTTGTGGTTTGATTGAATTTTTATATGATTCTATGTTCTAAGAAAAGCAAGTTTTAAAAAAAATCTTTTTTTACTTTTTTTTATTTATGAATATAACATACTTTATTGCACATACACAACAACTACGCATTCACTTAAAGATGCGCAAACGCACGTGGTATCAAAAACACATGGTAGTCTGCCATTATTTTTTATGTGGTACTAAAACACATGGTAGTCTGCCATTTTTTTTAATTTGGTACTAAAAACACATAGGAGTCTGCCATTGTTTTTGATTTGGTACCAAAAAATCATGGTAGTATGCCATCGTTCATTATTAACCAACCAAAAAAAAAAAATCAATATTAAACTTTGTGATTAAATTTTTGTTTTTTTATGATTTTAGGTGTTTTGAAAATATAAAGCAAATAGGAATAAACCAATTAATCAAAAACCCGTTAAACTTATTTTGTTCACATAAATTATAAATCCCTAGCATTTCCACGCGGCTATGCCGAAACAGATTCGGCGCGGTTATTGGTGTGGGATTCTTACGGCAATTCTTTCCTTGATTATAGTAAAGACGTTTGCTACAGCAAGCTACAGCTGTAGCCGTAGTTCGTTAAAGCTCGGTTATAGTTATTCCCCCGGGATAGCCTATGTCCTATTTCAGGACCTCAACTATATGTGTGCCAAGTTTCATTCTGATCCGTCTTGTGGTTGAAGGGTGATTGAGTAACAAACATCAAAACTTTTACATTAATAAATTAGTGGGATTAGCTGCTGTCCGCGTCAAAGCTGTCCCCATGGGAACTCCCTTATTAATCGAAATAAAAAGGGTTTTATGTTAATATCTGTCCCTCGAGTAATACCCCAATGTGCCAATAGTCAGGTAATCTCGTTCTGACGTAAAGGTCAAGTCCTGACTATGAAGTGGGTATGCTGGAGATGTTTGTTTGCAACCGCTTGTTTGCAACCGCTTGCGAATTGGGTATAAAGTTATAGTCTATAATTATTATCCTCATCATACAACACAAAGTAGATAACGCGCGTGAATAATAAAATGTCTGGACAAAATATGAAAAATTCACATCTTGACAGATCGTATTAGACGTCTCATTTATTTCTATCGTCTTTAACAAATTGATCATTATTTTTGACCTTAATTTTTGGGGGTCTGAACACTCAAGGTGGTCGCAGACGCGTGATCGATTATCAACATGTGGATGTGATAAATATCACTTCATTTGTTTCTGTTCCATTTATGTTAATTCAA
The DNA here is from genome assembly GCA_946406115.1 of Apoda limacodes. Taxonomy (NCBI): domain Eukaryota; kingdom Metazoa; phylum Arthropoda; class Insecta; order Lepidoptera; family Limacodidae; genus Apoda; species Apoda limacodes. The sequence goes on from OX291548.1 coordinate 194,977, forward strand.
TATCATCGCATCATCATTTGCTTTTTTATTTGTTTATTTAGTAAATTACCAGACTCACAATTATTTAGTAATTGACCAGACTCACAATTATTTGAAGCTGCAGTCAGTGAAAATACAGCTTCCACTATTAGGATGGTATTTTAGCCTGAGTACTAGCGTACGGTATTTTGCTTTGAGGTTACTCTTGTGAGTCAGCGGTGGCCGAGGGGTTTAAGTTTTACTACACGTCCCCAGTTGGGGAGGGTTAAACCCCGGGGTTGGCGGGTATCAATGAGTATTATCTTCATTTCTCAAGTACACTGCTTTAAATATTCACCTGTTCAGTGAAGGAAAACATCAAGAGAAAACTGTATACGTCAACAAAAAAAAAAGACGTATGTGAAGTCCACTATCCGCACTAGGCCTGCGTGTCGACTATGGAGCCCAACAGTGGGGACGTATGAAGGCTAGCAAGATAAAAACACCTGTGATATTAAATAAATAATAGTTAAAAAAAACTAAAAAACACGCTTTTTATAGAAAACCGAACTAAAAAATAGAAAATAAATTTTAATGAATTTAATATCAAAAAAGTTTTATGTCCTGTAGAACACTCAATAATTTATTTGCATATCATGGAATTTTACATTCACATACAATTTGTTTCATATTGCATATATCACATAATTACTCCCTGAGAGTTAAATTAATACAAAAATGTTAAATTAATACACTAAAGCCTATATATTGGTAGTTAAGTAACTAATCCACATATACACTATACGTAATATTATAAAAAGGGAAGATTTTTATTATTGTATGTTTGTAACGAATAAACTCAAATACTACAAGATCGATTTCAAAAATTCTTCCCGCATCAGAATGCTACATTATCCCTACGTATCATAAACTAAATTTATTACTAGGAATAATTAGGGATCCCTATTAAAACTTCAATAATGTAACGCAAGGTATAAAAAATGCCATAAAATGTCTTTCATTGCATGCATGCATGAAATTATTGATGATAGAACAAAAAAATGTTATCCAATAGAAAAGAACATATCAATATCTATAAAAAAATCACAATACCATATGTCGAAATATTGCAGTTATGTCACTATAATGACTTTTTACATTTCAAAAGTTGATAGAAATGCCAACCAAAATCAGATCATGTTTTGCAAACTTTTGTATTATTCCTTATTCAAATAAATTTTGTATTCAAGAATGTTTCAATACCTGTAGATTACTTTTTGAATTATTCAAATCGGGCATTCCATTGAAAATATATTACGAATTTAAAAATGTCAATCTAAACTTAATACTAATAGAAAAATAAACGCCGCCTCGCCGCGCCGTGATTGCCTGATACGCGCGATCGGCTCCGTGCTCCCTGCTCCTTCCCTCCCTACGCAGCGGACGCAACGGATATGTAATCTTTCGACTTTTTCAAGGAATTTAGAAAGAAAGAAAGTTGGCGTTGAACCACCGAACGGAACACGCACTACAATAAAACAATAAAAAGAGAAAAAATATGTATAAAAGAACACAAATTACACTGAAATTATATATCACACTAACTAAATTAAACTTAACCTTAACTATTAAAATTATAATTTCAACCTATTTAGACTATGTAACAATAAATATACACTCGGAACGCAGCCCATGTGAGCTGGCAACATATACATTAACTTTCTACCTTTATGATAGTAATAGAACTCTATGATCTATACTATAATCTATGACCAAAAAAAACAACACAAGCAAAGCAAGTAGAGTACAAACGAAAACGTTTTTTGTGAAAGAATCTTGAATTAAAACTAAAAATTAAGCTAAATGAAGTAGAACTACATAGATGTATATAGTCAGTTACGAGCACAGTGAAAAAGTGCGGATTGAAAGTGAAAGCACGAAGAACCATAATACCTGTACAGCGTTAAGAAGGCAATCGAGCACTTTTATCTTGAAATAATCTGATACATGAATGACTAGTTTATGGATAAAAATATAAATTGTAATTTTAACAGAAAACCTACGTATGTCATGCATAAAGATATATTTACTCTATGTTTATCCCAATATGTAGGGAAATAAAAGTCCACCTGTGCGATACCGGGACGGGCCGCTAGTCAACAATATATTGCTGAGGTTTTAAAGGATGACATTGGTTCAATGACGCTGTAGTTTACTGACCTTGTTTGATGCTTTGTTGACTGTCTGTCTGTCAATTGTCCGTAGAGGCCTAGCTTGTAAGAGGGAATTTAGATTAGGACATAACGAATCATAGACGGACTACAAATTATTTCTAAGTATAGTCACGTCAAACCCGTATCTAGAACCGCTCACCCTTATGCTGTTGTACAGTCCAAATTGTTCACTAATACGATAAGGAGGCCTGTTGGCTCCCTCCGTAGATTAAATCAATACGCGAGACGTTTAAATTTAATTACCACGTTTCCAAAACAATTTGATGCGCCGAGAAGCAAGTCGACCGTGTGACGCGACTAATGCCGGCCGCGACCTTTCAGAACTAAAAATTGCGATCGGAGCACGGGCTGCCGGGCGCTCGGTCCAACTCAGATAAGGCCGGTGATGTCACCGCTGTACGGAACACACGCTTTTTGCAAACTTTTCTAAGACTGAGAAAGCAAGTGTTGACGTACCAATGTGCAGTCACTGTCCTTTAATCTTCAAGTGATACCTACTATTGTGAAATGTCCTGATTTGCCGAAAAAAGAAACTACCTTTTTGACCAATGCTTTAACTTTGTCTAACCTTCGTTGTTAAATCTTTAACAGTAAATATTTTTTCTGCAATCTGTGACAATATCAAAGACAGCCAATTATTGCTCTCCATCTAACTTTGCTATCATTTTACGACACCACTCTTACTGCACTTTATCGCTTCTTGGCTTCCGTCAAATAATGCGGTATCCATCGAGTGTAAAGTTTTTGTGCCTCAGATGCACATGTAAAATCTTTTGCGCTTTATTCATTCCAATGCCCAATACAGTACAAATTTGCTGTCAAGAATTTTTAGCAAATTTAATAGACATACGGTATCAATATTAGATTCGGTTCGGATCAATATTAAATTAGCCGTTCAATACACGTGTGGAACATCGGATATGTAAAATCCTATTTTGACTAAGGAAATTTGCATTCGACGATTAGATGATTAAATGTATAGATTTCGATTAGATAGATAGATAAGATGGATAGTTTAGAGAGATTTTAGTCCTTAAAGACATAAAGCAGAATAAATATTTCACTAGTAGAACTAAGCGAAAACTTTTTAACTTATGCATACTATCAATACTTACCTATAGATGGAAAATCTGTGGCCGAGAAAAAAGAAAAAGAAGTAGCTATATTAGACTATCCGAGCTGTATCTTCGTCCGTGAAATGACGAATCTTTTTAACCGCGAAAGCTGCAGAACTAAGTCTATTCGCCAATCCAGCTAAAAAAAAAACAAAGGAGGAATTGCTTGAATGCTAACCTTTTATTATTCTATTTATAACTAAAATTCATTGGCCTATTTAGATTTTCAAACGCGCTACGCGTATGCTTTCGCGTTACATTTTTGTGACCCTTTGTCTTTATTTCTGAGTTACTAAAATCTTTTAGCTCTGCTTAATCACATCACAATAATTACATTTTATTTTGCTATAGTTAATTATTAGACAATAAACAAACTGTTTTATGTGCTTATTTAATTTGTTAATAAAAACTCGCGCGCACGAATAAAACATGTTGTGATAATAGCGGCAACAGCGCGCCGGCGCCGTTGCGTCGGACCACAGGCCCCCCCCTTTTCAAGCTGGCAACACAACTCAGGAGCTCCTCATTTTGCTAATTTTTCATAGAAAATTTTCTGTTTTACGTTTGAGACTGTGTCAAACTTTCTCTTTCACACTCGTTGATTTTAGTTCTAGTTTTTGTACTGAAATTCGTTTCATGCGAGCGCAATCGCTAGCGCTTCACTTAGTGACACAGTGTCCTCAGTGCAATTCCATACCAAATCTTGAGTTAGCTGTGGGTGTAAAGAATGTTTTTAGTGAAATTCTATTTTAACATAAAAAGTAATCGAAGCGTTATACTTATTTATTTTCAGTAAAATCTAAAACATATTGTTTCTTAAGTAGATATTTATTTATGGGAGTGCGCTGCACCAGGGCTCCTTAGGAAGAGCCGCTTCAGTGTAGGACCTATTGAAGTTTTGCATTTAAAGTAATACCTAGGAATATTATGTAATCTTCAAGATGTTAATGCTCCCCGTTTATAAGTACACAAGTTTTCACCTGGCTGACCATTTGTCCGGGTTGGAAATTTAATTACATTTGGTTTTCTTCCAATTTAACAACAAATTGTTCACATTGAAACTGTGGAATACTATGTCATGATTATCTTTAACAACTTTCGGCAGATCATTAATCACCCAAGAACTGAACACTGTGGGACACCCATTTTAATGTTTTCCATTTATAATAACTGTTTGGGTCCTATGACTTAGATAAGAGCTAAAATGTTTTAATGTAGTATTTCTAATAACATAGTGTTGCAATTTCCTGACAAGTGTCTCATGTGGGGATGGCAATCCCGCAAAACGGGCTGCTTATATTAACCTGCTGGATCCCGCAATTTCAAAACGCGGATCTGCGGATCCCGCAAATGGAAAATTTGGCACTTAAACATTCGCGTAAATCGCGAGTAGCACGAGTGCGACGTTTCAGTTTTTCATATATGGCACTACGCTGCGCCTGTGAACGTCTTTCTGCAGGTGACAAGTGTTTTGTTTTCGTATTCACCGTCCGGCGTTTAATATAGCGATACAATAAATACCATTTAATTCTTAAGAGGATACGATTCGCGGCGCCTCGCAGCGGACTTCATACAAACGAATTTCCCATTTGTTTTTGACATTTACTGATCAATCACTGTGAAATTTCTTAGTCAAAATCCCAAGCCGAATATATATGTCTGTGGTTTTCCGAAATTTTGTAAAAAAATTATTTCTCGGATCTTTTTTTAAATCATTTGTATAAAAAACTAGAATTTATTACACACTTTTGAACTATTAAAAAGCTTTATACTTTTGAACTATAAAGTTTAACAAAAACTAACACACCACATATCTAGATATTTATTACTAAAACATGTCTTCAAAATTTCGTGGTATTTTATCAGCGAGTGTCATCGCTGAGAGGCGCTCCGAATCGTATTCTCTTAAGAGCGTATTTTTATAAATTATCACCATAGGCTGATATCATAGTAATAGCATCTAAGAAAAAGTTAGATTTGATTTTTAGTTATTATATGAATAAGACTGAATTAAAAATATTAAACTGTTGTTAGGGGTAAGGGTAAAATTAAACAAAACTTATTAACTATGCCAAACATTTAAAGAGTAATCTAAGAAAACAGATTACTAATAACTTATACTAAATTGATAGAAAAGAAATAATTTCTGTTGCTTAATGTAAGAAATGATTAATAAAAGTTGATTTTTTACACAAAAATCTGTAGGTTCAATTTGATTTTATACGAAATTTCAAATATGCGGGATCCTGAGTGATCCCGCGCGGGATTGACTAATCCCGCATATCAATCCCGCGGGATTGAATGAGCTGCGGGATTACAATCCCTAGTATCATGATGGACGCAATCGAATGCCAAAGATAGATCACAAGAAACGCCCAAGGCATCCATTGAATTTACCCAGGCATCAAAAATGTTATGAATATTTTTATATACAGCCGATATTTGTAGCAAAATCTTGCACTGTGTGTGCACAATTTGTACGCGGACGACACACAATTGTATTTTTTCTTTTGACCCAAAAGTAACCGACGTTACGGTAGCTAAAATAAACGAAGACTTGCACAGAATATCATTGTGGTCGGAGAAAAACTCTTTGGTACTAAACCCGATCAAGTCTAAGTACATGGTATTGGGATCGAAGCTCCAGATAGACCGTGTGCTCGCAAACAGTCCCGCTATACGTATTCACGGCGAACAGATTGAACGCATCACAGAAACTCGAAACCTCGGCGTGCTGATGGACTATGGGTTACGCTTTGAAGGTCACGTGCTTGAGATCGCTCGAAACTGCTTCTATAGGTTAAAGGTATTATACCGAGTACGTTACCTCAGCACCGCACGACCGCTTTTCGAGGCAGTTTAGATACTCGGCCACCAAGTGTTGGAACAATATACTTCCACCTATTCGCACCTAATCTGAATAATTTAAAAACTTTTAAGTCAAAATTAAAAAGATAATTTTTGGAATTTCAAAAAAGAGTTTAATTTGCAGTGGCCAAAATCAACTCTCAAATATAATTCTTGCCAAGTTATAGTAAGGTAATGATTTATATGTGTATATTTATATATATATATATATATATATATATATGTATGTGTAAATGTATTTATATGCATGTATGTATGGATATATTTATCTTATATGTATGCTCATATTTTTTAATTTATCTTTTATATTTATATGCAATTAGTTATCATTATAAGTAAGTATAATTAAATATTAAACAATACACACGACTACAAGTCTCGCGGATACACCTCCACCATGGGCGTCGCTGAAAATCAGCGCTGTAACACTCGTGTTGCAGCATATGCTGAGTCGATGTCCAATTTTGGCATCATAGCACTCACAATATTCTGTATAGTCCTGCTTTTAAATTTATTATTTTTTTGTTCGTATGTTTTAAATTTTTTGTATTTTTGTGTTCAAGTTACAATTTTTGTGTAAAGTGTGTTCAACTGTGTTCAAATCTGTATCTATCTATCTGTGTTTCAAGCAAATAAAGAATTTCAATCTGAATCTGAGGAAGTGAGACATATCTACCAAGTCAAAAGTGAATTGGGCAACCGTGTGATTTTAAATTTTTCAAGTTGTATTTTGTAATAATATAGGGTTTTAGTAACATAGGCTTTGAGATTGACCAGTTCGAAAAACCTTATAGTTTTTATTGTACATACTTTGCATAAAAGAGAAATGAAAATTTTGTAATCAATTTAAGATAACAATATTTGAAAAGTTAAAATAGCTAACGCAATAATCCTTGTCTTCTGTGAGCAATAAACAGTGTATTTATAAAATGAACTGCAATATATTCATATTGCATATTTGCAGAGCTTAATTCAATATTTAAGCTAAGCGAGCGTTCACTGATGTAAGCGAGTAAACATAAAACTCAGTTACCGATCAAAATGCAAATATGATTGCAATTTTGCTCTTCTAGTGTCGGAAACATGATTGTGGGCAGCACGCGACGGTGCCAGTCCCGGGCCAGAATGGAGATTTTTTATACCACTAAGGTGGCAAACTAGCTTACGTACCACCTGATGTTAAGCGGTCACCGTAACCTATGGACGCTTGCAACACTAAGAGTATCACTCGCTTGTTGCCGAACCTTCAAAAATCTAGTAACTTCCTTCTTGAAGCACCCCATACTGTAGTCCTTAGAGAAAACCTTGGCAGGGAGCTCATACCACAACAACCCAAGCGTTCGCGGGATGAAGTTTCTTTGAAACCGCACTGTTTCCCTGCTGAGGGCGAGCGGTGCGATGGTAGAAAGTAGCCGTTGGCATAATTTCGACCAATTCCTCAGAACACGTCCTATTGTACAAGCGGTAGAACACACACATAGGCAGGCAAAGTCTCTCCTCAAACTCAGTGAATTTGGGATCGTCGACAATTTTTATTTTATTTTAAAAACTTTATTGCACAAAAATTGTACAATGGGTGGACTTAAAGCCTAGTGGCATTATCTACCAGTCAACCTATCTTAAAATGAAAAGTAACAAAAAAGTAGGTGGTGCACAAAATAGCTTTTTTAACTATTTATAACAATAATTCACAAAAAAAATATTAAAAAAGTAAATCTAAAAATATATACAAGATACTTATAAAATTATATAATACATATTAAAATAGAATATTAATACAATATAATACAATAATATATGATACTAACTAATACTAAACTTCTGTATACTTAATAAATAATTCTCATAGCTCGTCGTTGAACCGAGTCAAAAGGGCCAAGCTGGTATCCAGGTGCACCGCCCAGAGATGGCAGCAGTACTCAATATGGGGCTGAACTTGGAACTTCCAAAGCAGCAACCTTTGCACCGACGTTAAGTATTGCTTCGCTTAGTTGAGTATACCAAGTTTTTTGGACGCCATAGCTTCACCTTATCTTTCAAATCGTCTCGGAGCTGAACATCGCTGGAGATGTCAACACCAAACGATCCCAATGCTCTTGGAGATAAATAGAGGAGTGTGCTGATACACAGGTCGATGTCAGGCACGCGGGGTGACATGACGAAGTGAGCCCAAGCTGACAGTTTCGTCCCTAAAATTCAGAACGCAGGACTTAGCCGCTAAAAATGTTAAACGCCTAAAAATAATTAGATTGAAATACAAATTTTTACCAATAGCATTTTTCAGTTGCATATTTTCTTTTTCCAGAAAACTTCTATAAATCCTCAGTTTTTTAATAATTTTATCATAAAATTTAACAATCTAGAAGAAAATAAAAAAGCCTTACATAAGTCGGACGGGCCAGACGCTATCAAATTTGGCCGGAAAAGTTCAAAACAGGATAAGTCAAAATGGCCTAACTCTGTCCGGCTTTATCCAGTAGACTAGCGCGGGATTACGTGACGGGGCTGCGAGACGTCGACGTCACTTGGTCGCATGACCGTGTTTGCTTGCGATACGCGACATGTCGACAGCCCGATACGCGACATGTCGACAACCCGATACGTGACATGTCGACAACCCGACACGATCCAAGCTATGAAGCTTATAGTACTGTATTGAAAACAATTTACAAAACGAATGACATATCAAAACGTATTCCCATTTCAGCAAATACTCTTGAAACTATAATAAAGTATTGTGTTGGTATATTAACGACAACCGGCAACAAAGTTAACAAACTCGTGGCCTTCAATATTTCCGAATATCTAAAATGATATTACGCACTCATTACATTAAAACATAATGGATACATAAATTATAAATTTTAGATCGTTTTTACAAAATTACGTTATCTTCATTTATGTATTCTAATAGTTACAGTTTAAATAAAGCTAATTTAAAGTTTTGAAATATCTCTATTTCAGTATCATTAGTCTTAGTAATAACATTATAAATACATTAGTGACAGAAAAAATACATTAGTGACAGAAATAACATGCTATGCAGCAATGTGCTTTAAGTTTTAATGACATAACGTGTGCGTGGTTTATGTGAATGTAGTTTAGTTACCTATGGGTATTTATATATTAATTATCAAATTAGGAGGAGAAAAATAAATAAAATACTTCTGAAGTGATAATCAAATTGTTTGGAACTGGAAAAAACCTGACTACTGCAAAAGAAATCGTCTAATTTGACAAAGATAAAATGGTTATAGGAGATTATAAATATAACGAAATCCAAATATAATAATAAAATCTGTGTTGATCTTGTTGTTATAGTGGCTTTCTATGTAGGCAAAACTAATAACGTTCAGCGAATAGAATGAATATTCATTGTCATGACATTTATAATAACATATCTATACATATAATAAATGGTAGAAAGTCAAAACTGTACATTGAATATTTTTTTATAAAGAATAATCTACAATCGATACCGAAGCCAAAAATATAGTTTTTAGAATTTTTGTCTGTTTGTCTGTATGTATGTCCGGGATAAACTCAAAAAGTGCTGCATGGATTTACTTCAAATTTGGCACAAATATTATTAAGAAGTCGGGTCAACATATAACATATTATCACGCTATCACCTACGGGGAACGAGAAGTGAACCTTTATTTCTTTAACGTATTCTGTAACAACGTGTAATCCAACGACGCATATTTGACTTGCTTCTGAATTATTAATTATCCTACTCACACATAGCCATTTATTTTATGTTAAAAAATCGTATTAAGTCTTAATTTAGATGTGTTATTATAATTTTTCACCATATAAAAATGTTCCTATTTGCTAACTAGATGGCGTTGGCGTCGAATTAGATCGCGCTGTGGTTTCGTTTACAAAAAGTGATGTTATAGTATAGCGTTCACGCAGATAACATCGCGGGCAGCAGCTAGTTATATAATATTAAAAAACAATGCCGGGATTAATAAAACTTTTTCAATAAAAGTCATTAATGATAACAATAAGAACACGAAATTTAATTGATGAGCCAGGAAAAAAATTAGTAATATCTATTAAATTTGTAAAAGAAAATCTTTCTATATCAAAGATAATTTCACAGAATACTTAAAAAATATTGAAATTTTCAGATTTTAACTTAGATTAGTTTAAATTTTAACATGTGACTGCTTACAACGGGTGGGTCTGACACGCGAAATAAAACATTTACCTTTTTGGTTGTATTGATTGTGAGTTGTTGTGTGTTTGAGTTCATGTGAGTTGTTGTGTGTTTGAGTTTATGTGAGTTGTTGTGTGTTTGAGTTCATGTGAGTTGTTGTGTGTTTGAGTTCATGTGAGCGGAAACTAACTACATAGCCGATGTTGTTAAAAATAAAAGTAACAGAACTCTCACAGTATCTGAAAAGTTAATGTCACAGTACTAACGTTAACGGTATCTGAACAAATGGTATCTGAACTAGCGGTATCTGAACGTCTATAATTGTCCTGTGATGAATGACTTGGTTTTATAGTATTAATCACTGGGTTTCATGCCGAGGATAATTTAAAATTGACATGATTAAAATAGTGTTTTTAAGGTTCCGTACCTCAAAAAGAAGCTGTAAAAAAATCAAGCTTCTAAGTCAACACAAGAATAAAAACGGCCGAAATACAGAAGTTTCAGTTGCAGTTCAGGATATATAGAAACCGAAGCACAAGTTAAGTGGACCACGGCGGTCCCCAGGCATAACACCTCGCCTGGCAGGAGATCTTTTCTATGCCGCCGCTCCACATTGGTGACCCCGAGCTGGACATTGACGCACCTTCCGCAGCAGCAGCCTACTCCTTCCTACCAGTTTTCAACCGTACGCTTCGCATTTAGAGTTTCATCAGGACCTATCGCAGAACTTCAGCGCTTCCTAGTTCCTGCAGCTCCTCTCCGGCGGAGCAACTGTACAGCATGTCACCACATCCTGTTGAGGACTCATACTCCAGCGTGGCACTTTCACTGAACAGCATCACAAAACCCACCCTGTAGAGTACTTTCACTCCAGCGTGGCATTCTCTGCTCGTCGCTGCTGCCGCTATCTCAGGCCAGTGTCTCGATTTAAAGGGACACACATCCAACTGTCCCATGAACCCGACTCACTGTGGCCATCCGCAACCACGCAACCACCATGCCAGCACTCGCCAGTTTACCTTTTACGGAACCCTCGGTCCGACTCGTACTTGACCGGTTTTATAATTTGGTATAACCAAAAAGGTAAATGTTTTTGTAACGACTACAATGACTGAATTGAAAAATTGTCATTGAAGGCAATCTTTCGCCGAGTTTAAATGGCAGCTCGGTGGAGTTGTTGCAATTCATCGGCATCAGTCGGCACGGAATAGTTCGCGCTGCGGACATCAACACTACTTTACTTTATCTGCTTATCATTAGAAGAGCCTTCACTAACGTACTAGTACGTCCATTGCCCACTCTGTGAAACCGTCGCGTCTTGTCGCGTCGCTTCCAACTTCATCGCCCGTTCGAATCGCTGCTAGACACTTAATTATTTCTTATACTTGTGATCTATCGTTTTCATTACACCATTATACTTGCATCAAACCACTTCTGATTTTTAACCGACTTTTAAAAAGGAGGTTATCGATTCGACCCGTATATATGTAATGCAAAAAATCTTTTATAGTTGGACTAGGTATGGTCCAACTTAGGGATAGTGCAAGTTGCATCAAATTCGGTTGAAATTTCAAAAAGAAGCTTAGCAATTAAGTAGTCGTGTAATCGTTAGATGGCAACACTTCCGCTTACACTCGTCAGATGGCAACACTTCCGCTTACACTATAGCCCTGACCGATATTAAACTTAAACTTAATCTTTATAAATTTCCCAAAACAATTTGATCTGTGTCAAAATTCAACGACATCCTTTTCAAAGGTCATGCTGATTGCAGTATCAAACTATTGGACGAACAATTTCAGCATTTAAGTATTTTATTTTCTTAACCTTAGACTATTTTAAGGAAGTGGTATATAAAAGACGCAATGTATTCAATATTTTTATCGTGTAATTAACTAACAAGAAATCACACAATAAATAAGGGCGAGTTCGTCGCATTGCATGATTTTTTATTTCTGAACTGTCTATGCAGTTGGCTGTTGCAGCCATTACTGCTTCACCGGGATTTTTGGGGCGAGACTCTGAAGGAGCCTCAGCCCATAATAAAGCGCCCAACGCTCAAGCCTCGGCTTGGGTTGTCGCTCTCGGGGACGTCCCTTCGAACCAGAAGGAGTCTCGAATTCGAAGGTAAGTCAGCGCCAGGAGGGGAGTTCCCCGTTGCATGAATACAAAACCGGCCAAGTGCGGGTATGAATCGCACACTGAGAGTTCTCACTAACTCATTATATGTAGATAGTTCTTCCATCATGAGATCCAGTCACACATGTTTATGATCTGTTTTTGGTTTTTGCTATATTTTTGATGTAACATCTTGCTTCTTGCCAAATTAATTAATTTCTACTTCCCGTTGAGAAAGTACACAACAAGTATAAGAATGAACGTATTGTGGGCATATTTTTTAATTCCATTGACAAGCTTCTAAAGATAGATATTTTATAAACTTTAAGTGACCGTAGACCTAAGTATTCGATATGAATTTGAACTCTAATACCTTCACGCGTTCCTGAGAAAAAGGGTGTTAACAGACAGACAGACAGACAGACAACAAAGTAATTCTATAAGGGTTCCTTTTTTCCTTTTGAGTTACGGAACCTTAAAAAACTGAAGGTATATCGGTCGATTACTCGTAGGTCCGACATTTCAAACAAGAGATTCACAAACGTTTAGCATACTACAGTAACAATAAGCTACTGTATACAAATAAACAATATACATAAACAAATTAACAATATACATATACAAATTAACAAAATACACATACAAACAGACTATTATAATAAATTAGTTTTGATAATTAGATGGTTTCGCTTTCAATTATAATATAAGCTTTCGATATTATAACGGAGACAAATAAGAAGAGAGTTAAAAATATAAGTTTGTTGTCAAAAACATTGAGTAGGTACCTATAGCTGCGTATTAGTTACTTTAAACTTCAGCTATATAATTACAAAATATATATGATGATTTTTGGACTATAAGAAACAAAATATATTATGTAATATAACAAAGTTACCTTTTGTTTTCGCCAATTTTCGATTTTAGGGTTCCGTACCTCAAAAGGAAAAAAAGAATTCCGTCTGTCTGTATATCTGTCAATACTCTTTTTATCAGAAACGCGTGGAAGTATTAAGTTGAAATGAATATCAGAAACGCGTGGAAGTATTAAGTTGAAATTAATATCAGAAACGTGTGGAAGTATTAAGTTGAAATGAATATCAAATACCACAGTCCCTTGAAGCTGTAAAAAAATTAAGCTTCTAAGTCAACGAAATAAAAAGAAACGGCCGAAATACGGCCATTTTTGACGCATTTTTTGGCATTTACATTATGGGGTACTTCCCGTTATCCTAGTCATGAAATTTGACTCGAAGCAAAGTCGTACATCATACATATAGGGTAAAATCCGAAATTTGTTCATTTTTAGTCATAACATATTTAAAAAAAAATATGTTATGATAGTTTGTCTGTCTGTCAAGACCCTTTCACTCATGAACGCATGGAGGTATCAAGTTGAAATTAATATCAAATACTAAGGTCTACGGTCACTTAAAATAAATCAGAACCTATGTGGTACTTACGGATTGTTTAAGCTCAGTTAGTGCTATTGTAGACGAATATGGTATTGAATCGTTATTTATGTTAGGTGACTACAATGCTGATTTATAAAAAAAAAATTATAAAGAACTTTTGCTTTTTTTGTTGTGAACAGTGCTGGTCTTGTATAGATATAAATTTTCTAGGTATAGATTCCGGTAAATACACGTTTATTAGTGATGTGCACGGGTCATGTAGCTGGTTAGATCACTGTATTGTGACTCAGTCGGCAAAACAAGCTGTTGTAAACGTCTGTGTCGAATATGACACTGTCTGGTCTGATCACTTTCCTTTTAGTATTGAGTGTAATTTAAGTTTATTAACGCCAAAATTGCCCCAAAAAACAACTTCTGAAGACAAAAACGTAGTATGGGGTACAAGAAACGAGGAGCAAATAGCTAAGTTTACCAAAGAGTGTCATAATCGATTAAAAGTCATTGATTTGCCCACTGAGTGTAAAAATTGTGCTGATTTGTACTGTGATAACCCGGGCCACAGGTGTGCTCTGGATAGGCTGTACTCTGACATTGTGGCCGCCCTTAGAGACGCGCCTTTGATGGGTCGAGAGAGCTGAAAGGATGAAGGAAGGATTAAGCATGTCGGCGCAGCTCACAGGGAGGCCAGGTTGAAGTTTGCTAAATGGGTGTCATGTGGTAAGTCTGGTCTCATATATAATGAAATGTGGGAGAGTCCAAGGGGGACTTCCGTGGTTTTTGGCAGAGTACCAATAAAGTAAACGTAAGGCCTGGCCTTCCTGTGAGCGTAGATGGTATGAGTGATAAGATGATTGCGGATGTTTTTAAAAATCACTTTTCAGTTCACTCTCCATTAGGCCAGGCGGGTGTGGTTTTCAATGCTGAAAAGCCATCTGGGGCTGTAGGGGTAAGATTCAACGCCAAAGATATTGCCCGAACTATTAAAAATATGACTAGGGGAAAATCCCCGAGCCACGATGGTCTTAGCATTGAGCACTTACAGTATGCCGGCCCTCATTTAACAAGAGTACTAGCAATGCTCTACTCACTATGCTTGAGCCACTCTTACTTGCCTCCCGATCTCATGAAGACTGCGGTGGTGCCTATAGTTACTTAAATAGAACCGGTGGCCTGGCTGATAAAAATAACTATAGGTCTATATATATAACGTTAGCCACTATAGTAGCAAAAGTGTTAGACGGTTTGCTTAAAACACAGTTAGATAAATACATTTCTTTGCACGATAATCAGTTTGGATTTAGACCCCAACCGTCCACGGAGAGTGCAATACTGTGTCTTAAGCATACCGTCCGGTACTACACGACTCGCAAAACACCTGTATATGCGTGTTTTCTCGACCTGTCTAAGGCATTTGAACTTGTAGCGTATGATGTCCTGTGGAAAAAGCTGGAGGCTATTAGCTTACCACGTGAAGTAGTTGAAATCTTAAGGTATTGGTATACGCATCAGATCAACAACGTCAGATGGTGGGGGCAGTGTCAGAACCGTATCAGCTGGAGTGTAGCGTGAGGCAGGGGGGTTTGACCTCACCCACTTTGTTCAACCTCTATATGAACAACCTGATCGTCGCGCTCAGCAGTCGGCACGTCGGCTGTCACGTTGATGGTGTATGCGTCAATTACCTGAGATATGCAGACGACATGGTGCTGCTGAGCGCCTCGGTCTGTGGCTTGAGGGAACTGTTACAAGTCTGTGACGAGTACGCAAGTGGCCATGGGTTGAAGTATAACGTGACCAAAAGCCAATACATGGTCTTTGAGGCCGACGAGGCTATATGCCCACAAAGTGTACCAACCGTGCGACTAAACGGTGTACCCTAACAGAGAGTGCACAAATTCAGATACCTTGGGCATATAGTCACAGTGGACCTCAAGGATCATGATGATATTGAAGGGGAGCGGAGCGCTCTATCAATAAGAGCTAATATGTTGGCCCGCAGGTTCGTGCGATGCTCGGCTGAGGTAAAGATTACTCTTTTTCAGTCTTACTGCACGTCGCATTACGCATGTAGCCTGTGGGCGGACCACACGAAGAAAAGCTACAGCGCCCTCCGCGTCCAATACAATAACGCGTTTAGGGCGGTTTTGGGGCTGCCCCGCTTTTGCAGCGCCTCAGGCATGTTAGCGGCGGCGCGCACTGACTCAAAAAGTGCGCGTCCGGTGCGAAGGGTGAGGTCCAGCTCCAACGCCGTCTTGGCTTTGATATCAGCAAGACTGGACTGCCCTTATATCCGGCACTGCTGTGGCAGGCATGTCACAGTTGGCGTCTGCTAGTGGTAGTGGTTTTTTTTTGTTCAATTTTAATTTACTTAATTTAAATTTTGATTTTATATGATTTTAATTGACTTTATTTAGTTCTATTTTGGCGCTATTTGATTTTATATGATTTTATTTATTTTAATTTACATTTTTATTTGAGCTGATTTTGTTTTAATTTAATTTTTAATCAGTTGTTGATTCTTTTTTTTTTTTTTATTATATCTGTTATTTATTTATTATTGTTGTGTGGAAATTTAAATGTATATGGGTCAAAGATACCTGAAATAAAATATTTTTATTTTATTTATTTATTATTACTTCCCATGAAATTTGGCAAGAAGGAATGCCATGTTGGATGCATAAAGAAAAAAATTGACCGGTTTTTTAGGTATAAAGGTACATATAATGCATCTGATATTTCATTGTTATATTATGATACTGTTTTTAGCAAATTATCAATATCTACAAATGATATTTTACAAGTTAATAATATTCAATGTTTTTGTCCATACTTTGATCATATTCCACTTGGTATGCACAATTTGTCTGGATTTGTGCCCCTTCACGGTAGGAATTTATTTTCTTCATTTCTGAACATTTAAAAAAAAATCGTTCGTTTTTTCTTTATTATTGTCTCCCTATCTTTTGTGTTGTTTAAGATTTGCAGAAAGGGTATTTGCCGCATCTTCAATATTGTACAAATAAGATTCGCCGCTTGATGGTGAGCGGTCACCGTAGCCTTGCAACACTCATGCATGTCACTCGCCTATCTCCACTCAACCTAATAACTTCTTTCTTAAAACAACCCATACTGTTGTCCTTAGAGAAAACCTTGGCATGGAGCTCATTCCACAACCAAAGCGTTCGCGGGAGAAAGTTTCTCTGACCCCGCACTGTACGCGACCATTTCAGTTCTAAAGTGTGAGAATGAATTCCTTGCCGATGGCGAGCGGTGCGATGGTAGAAAGTAGCCGTGAGCATCATTCCGAAACATCATCCTCAGAACACAACCCATTGTACAAGCGGTACAACACACACAGGGAGGCAAAGTCTCTTCTCAGACTTAAGGGCTCGATACCGTAAGTGAGTTTGGGATCGTTGTCAATTCTCACAGCCCGTCGTTGAACCGAATCAAAAGGCTGGTATCCGGGTGCACTCGCCCAGAGATGGCAGCAGTACTCCATATGGGGCCGGACTTGCGACTTGTAAATCAGCAACCTTTGCTCCGACATATTGGAACATTGAGGTATATTGCACTCTTAATTGGTCTGAGTAATATTTATACTTCGCCCTTAACTCACGAACTCCACGACTCCGCGACTCCTCGCCCACGGGTTCGCCCGCGCTTAATTCGGTTGTTGATGTGGGATGCTGAATGCGGAAGGCAGAAGGCTTATGTCCAGCAGTGGACCAATATAAGCTGATATGATGATGATGATGATGACGTGGGATTCCAACGGCCACTCTTGAACTGAAATGAATTTTATCGTGCTTGGTTCATCGGTTTAACCGTATAGAATCCATACTAATATTATCAATGCGAAAGTAACTCTGTTTGTCTGTCTGTTACCTTTGCACGCTTAAACCTCTGTACCGATTAAGATGAAAATTGGCATGGTGATAGTTTGGGCTCCCGAGGAAGGACATAATGTAACTTGAAAACGTCAAGTGGGGGTCGGTTTTTTCTCTATAATTGAGAAGTTTCCGTTGAAATCCTCCACTGATAAATAATCGAATTTAGGTCGGGTGGAACCGCGAGCAAAAGCTAGTAGATGATAATTAAGAAAATAGATTTCAATTTATAGTAGTACTTTCATACTAAAATTATAAGAATACTAATTTAAGAGTTAGCAAACGTATGATTACTTACAATAAATTATAAATAAGTTATAAATACAATAAGCAACAATTATGATAAAATTATAAAGTATCTCAAAACTAGTATTTTGTTAGCAGTCTTTTCTCAAAACTAGTATTTTTTTAGCAGTCTTTTCACCAACTCATTGTTTAAAATATCTAAAAACTAGTATTTCAGCTTTAAGGAACCTTAGTATTCGATATTAATTTCAACTTGATGCCCTTACGCGTTCCTGAGAAAAAGGGTCTTGACAGACAGACACTTCCTTTTTTCTTTTTGAGGTACGGAAGTTACTTTAAAATTAACTTTAAAAAACTTTTGCAAACAAAACTCAAATAAAACTAAATAATAGCAGACAATTTAGTAATTCCACGCGCACAACACAACGTGTACCGAGTTATGTAATACAACTCATTGTCTAAACAAATTGTTTTATCGCCGTTTCCAAAGTGGATCCCTCCCCGCCCCGCGCCACCCCGCGCAGCCCCGCACGAGCGCCGCGCGCTGCATACAAACCGCCCCTAAGAAGGCGAAGATCTCGGCCGCAAACGAAATAACCAATAAAACATACATAAAATAAATTTGTACTTTTGACAACAAAGATGTTGCGAAATAAATTGCGGTCTGTCGTTCTGCACAAGGAAATTCGTGAGTTGACGCGGCGACTGACCCGAACACGTATGCGTCTCTCGAAATAATATCGATGGTTCCATTCGGCCGACAAATAGCGACATCTATTTGATGTGCGGTGAAGGCAGAAAGGGGTCGCAAGTGGGAAAAACATGACGTCCGCTTCGCCGTTTCGAAACGTCGAATAAATTGCATTGTACCGCGATCCGCGCCGAGACGAAAATTGGATTGCGTATCTAATAATTTCAATCGTGATCTTCGATGATGATGTTCGTGACAGGTCATGTACTCTCTCAGCCAGGCAGCCCTCGCAGCTCTCCGCCGGCGACACCGCCTCTTGACGTTACTGAAGATAAATTTCTACACCAATATTTGTCGTACCTATATTACTGCACGACCGATTCCTTCGAATACGTGGCGATTCATGTAGATTTTTCATTAATATAAGATCCTTTTTTACCAAAGACTTATCAAGTGCCTATACTGCTGTGTTAAACCTGATAGACCTTAAACTCTACCTAGTAAAGGCCATGCTACGATTGAACATCAGTTGGGGATGTCATTTCCTACCATCAAGACTGCGACGATAGCTGCCAATGAGGGGCGCCGACGCCAACGCTGTCCCCCGATGAACATCAATTTTAAAAATTAACGTTTACTATACAACTGACTATCGAGAGTTCGTTAAGTCTACGCAATAATTTTTTTATGTATTTTGCATTCTTTCGTTTATGATACAAATTTTCATTTATTTCAAGTTGTATCATAATATCTTCTTCAAATCCCTCAAAAACGCTAAAGGGAAGAAAAAGACTTGACACACATATCTGATGTAGTTATTTAGATATATTACTAATATCAACTGGTAGTAGCTCGCCTTTTTCACCTCATTGATGGTATTCCGTCCAAAAACGTCCAAACGGCACTGTTCGGCACCGGTCGGCACCGTTCGGCACTGGTCGGCACTCACTGGGAACGAGCAGACTCAAGACACTTGATTTAACTGACATAGATTTTACATAAGAGTAAAATCAGCCAAATTTTTTAGGGATTTATACGCAAACAGTGTTAACGAAACTCTATGACTAAGAGTACGCTGTAACAGTTTTTCAGCTTTTAGTATGGAAAATAAATTATATCAGTAAAATTTAAACCAGGTGGCACTAAAATAAACGTACATACATAGTTCCTTTTCCTCTCTGTACCTGATATATATGATACTAGCTAGTTTTCCTCTCTGTACCTGATATATATGATACTCAAAATCAAAAACAAAATCAAAATCTTTTTATTCAAATGGGTTACTAAGAACACTTTCGAATCCTCAAGTAAATTAACTACAACTAGCTTTACAAACTAATTACAATACTGTTTTATTGCGTGCGTCCAATAGGTAATCTTTGTAAAATCACAAACGAAACATAAAATTATAGTGTATCAACTAATAAATACATGTTTTGTATTGAAACATTAAATAAACAAGATTTACAATGTAAATAGTTTGATTTAAAAAAAAAAACAATCAATATTTATGTTATATTTCAATTGCCTATTGTTTTTCAGATTGCATAGGGGGGGGGGGGGCACCATGTGATGCGTTAAAAGTTTTCAATTATTCTGTGACGGGATTTAAAGTAACTCCCGAGAAAAATATATTCATATAACATATAATATTACATAGCAGACGTACATATATATATGTAATAATAATACAAATAAGTTTGCAAGAGCAGACCAGCCTCCACAGGCGGCACCCGTTTACAAGTATGACACATGAATCAGCCATCGCTTCGCTCAACCATGTTTTAGGGAACGTAACGACCCGACGCACATGCCACCACCGCAGAGACTTTGAGAGAGCATGACACACTCAAGCAACTCCAATAAAACTTTGATTGTACTATATTCATATAACATATAATATTACACAGCAGACGTACATATACATATATATATATATACACATACATACATATTTACATTTTAGAATAATGCAAATAAATAAATAAATAGGTATTCATAAGAATATTAAGGATAATATAAGATACACATACATGCACATATTCACACATATAGACAAATATAAATATACAAATATATATAAAAGATAGATAATAAAACTATACGTAAAAGAACTTATAGGTCCTATCTGATTCAATCCTCGTTCGGCCGCCCGATAGCGGCAGGGCTCCGAACACGAGTTTGATGGATTCTAGCAGCTGCTTGGCTGCTTTAGAACACATATTTTTCAAAAAAAATCACGATTTTAAGAAAAAAAAAAATATTGAATTTTTACAAAAAATACATTCTCTTCATAATATCTCAAAAATGATGAAAGATACGTTTAAAAGTATAATGATAAAAAATGTAGGTCTTTTTCTGACAAAAAAATTGTTTTGTTTTTTTTTTTTCTGTCACACAAAAATTGACGGAGATATGATTGTTTAAAGAGCGCGCAATGACAGTCTCTCTCGAGCCTTTGACCCTTTACCGTTTTGAAATAATAGGTTTTTCACTGTATATTGTAATGAAAAAGCTTGTAGATCTTTTAATAACCTTCAAAATGGTTTTTTATAAGTTGTGATAGCAGCAAAATTGAAGGAGTTATGGTCCAAAAACTAATCGTATTTTTTTCTACTTAGTAGACTGAAAATTTCGGAGTGTGAATATTTGGAGCAAAGTGAAAGTAAACAGTAATAGAGACCCAAAACTATTTTCTTATGTATATTATGGACATATATTTTGGAAACGTAGGCATGAATACATACGAACGTTCATATATGTATATATAACACATTTGAATGAAGGTAAGTATGTGTATTGCTCAATAAATTGTGATTTCTTACTCTATAATTAAATTATTTTTAAATGTGTAATCATATAGGCATATTTACTATTTTAATTAAGGGGTTTCTGTTCAGTCATTCAAGAGACGGCAAGACAATATTAGCTATGCTAGCTAACTGTAAAATTTTTGTACATATGTGTTAGAATGTAAGAATTAGAAATAAGTGAAAAATTGTGTGCAAATACGCTAAGATAGAATAAAAAATAAAAAGAAACTCCATGTCACGGGCAAATCTTGTGCCACAGACAATCGAAGGGTCTGTCCGCACATCCCCGATATTTCGGCACAGTTACATGCGCCATTTTCACTGGTGAACTCAGAAAGTAAAAGCGGTGTGGTGAGAGTCAGTATTTTTTCACTACCCTCGTTCTTTTACAATGACTAAGTCCCGTTGCATAGTCTTGTTCGTGCGGTGCACTACTATTGTCCACACTGTAACTAGTCACACACTCGACACACTACTATTGTCCACACTGTAACTAGTCATACACTCGACACACTACTATTGTCCACACTGTAACTAGTCACACACTCGACACACTACTATTGTCCAGACTGTAACTAGTCACACATTCGATTCGATACACTACTATTGTCCACACTGTAACTAGTCACACACTCGACACACTACTATTATCCACACTGTAACTAGTCACACACTCGACACACTACTATTCTCCACACTGTAACTAGTCACACACTCGACACACTACTATTGTCCACACTGTAACTAGTCACACACTAGACACACTACTATTGTCCACACTGTAACTTTTCACACACTCGACACACTACTATTGTCCACACTGTAACTAGTCACACACTCGACACACTACTATTGTCCACACTGTAACTAGTCACACACTCGACACACTACTATTGTCCACACTGTAACTAGTCACACACTCGACACACTACTATTGTCCAGACTGTAACTAGTCACACATTCGATTCGATACACTACTATTGTCCACATTGTAACTAGTCACACACTCGACACACTACTATTATCCACACTGTAACTAGTCACACACTCGACACACTACTATTGTCCACACTGTAACTAGTCACACACTCGACACACTACTATTGTCCACACTGTAACTAGTCACACACTCGACACACTACTATTGTCCACACTGTAACTAGTCACACACTCGACACACTACTATTGTCCAGACTGTAACTAGTCACACATTCGATTCGATACACTACTATTGTCTACACTGTAACTAGTCACACACTCGACACACTACTATTATCCACACTGTAACTAGTCACACACTCGACACACTACTATTGTCCACACTGTAACTAGTCACACCCTCGACACACTACTATTGTCCACACTGTAACTAGTCACACACTCGACACACTACTATTGTCCACACTGTAACTTGTCACACGCTCGACACACTACTATTGTCCACACTGTAACTAGTCACACACTCGACACACTACTATTGTCCACACTGTAACTAGTCACACACTCGACACACTACTATTGTCCACACTGTAACTAGTCACACACTCGACACACTACTATTGTCCAGACTGTAACTAGTCACACACTCGACACACTACTATTGTCCACACTGTAACTAGTCACACACTCGACACACTACTATTGTCCACACTGTAACTAGTCACACACTCGACACACCACTTTTGTCCACACTGTATTTCACGTACCTACTAGACAATTTAAATCCGTCTTTGCGATTTAATTTTTACATTTGTCATTTTACATTTCTATCGCTTCTTGCACCAATCTTGGTGTAAGCCGGCGTTCCGCGAAAACAATTTTAGGTTTCTGTAATTCTATCCAATGGTTAGGTCCAGACTGTAGTTTTTGATAACCAACATTTTTGACTGCGTAAATGTGCTCATTTACTCGACAAGAAATGGTTTTCTTCATTTGTCCTATGAAACATAAGCCACAACTGGCAGACCGATCGACCGATGAATTTTAAAACCGTGTTGCCACTTTAATTTTTTAGATTGGCCATTACCACTAAATGCATCGCCGAATTTTGTCAGGTTTTTCATGTTTACATAGGTATTGTGCATATTAGAATACTATT
Source organism: Apoda limacodes (assembly GCA_946406115.1). NCBI lineage: Eukaryota > Metazoa > Arthropoda > Insecta > Lepidoptera > Limacodidae > Apoda > Apoda limacodes. The sequence continues at coordinate 218,585 of OX291548.1, forward strand.
CTATTGTCAGCCGTTGACGTGCCCTAGGGTTGAGACCGCGTACGGGAAGGCGAAGCGTGGGACGCCCTCCAGCCCGTTGGTCTGACGACCTTAACAGGATGGCCTGCTGGAAGCGGACAGCAGAGGACGTTATAGAGGCGACTTATGTCCACCAAAGGGCCAATATCAGCTGATAGGATAATGATGAAGTAGTATTTAGAAAAACTTCGTTTCACACGCGTGCTAATGACTGCAATAATGCTATATAACTTAGCTTACTTGTATAATATTGTTATCTACTTTTTAGGGTTCCGTACCCGAAGGGTAATTAGCGGAACCCTATTACTAAGACTTCGCTGTCCGGCCGTCCGTCCAGCCTGTATCTCATGAACGGTGATAGATAGACAGTTGAAATTTTCACAGAAGATGTATTTCTGCTGCTGCTATAACAATAAAAACTAAAAAATAGAATAAAATAAATATTTAATGGGGCTCCCATACAAAAACTTGATTTTTTTGCTCGATTTTGCTCGATTTTGATAACGTCAACAGATAGACGCTTAAAATATTCACAGAATTTTTAATTATATAGTCACTTTAAAAATAAATAATTAAATTAAATTAAAACAAATATTTAAGCGGGGATTTTTTTTGCCGTTTTTATAGATATTGGTACGGAACCCTTCGTGCGCGAGTCCGACTCGCACTTGGCCAATTTTAAGTTTTTGTTGCCCCAATTCGCAACCTTAGCAGTGATTGTGTAGTGCATTTTCGGTTCCACGCTTTTTCATAAGGTGCGAACTGTTATTTAACTAGCAATGAGAGAGTTCCCACGGCGCGGCCGCTGATGGGGGGCGCGCTTACCGATAACGTTGAGCCGCGTTGCTCGCGCGTTGCCGTCACACAAACACAATGCCGAATCGCATTAGCAAGTACCGAGTGGCGAGTAGCCCCCAGTAGCACACAGAGCGTACTGCCTCTAATTACTCTAACTGAGCGGTCTTACGTTGTTTCTTTAACGCATCACCATAACCATTAGCAGTCCCTCAGTACGGTACAGTACAGTAGGTATTGTTTTTTTTTTTTTTTTTTTTTTTTTTTTTTATATCACTAAGGTGGCAAACAAGCTTACGGTCCGCCTGATGGTAAGCGGTCACCGTAGCCTATGGACGCTTGCAACACCAGGGGTATCACTTACGCGTTGCCGACCCTTCAGAAATCTAATAACTTCTTTCTTAAAGAACTCCATAGTGTAGTCCTTGGAGAAACCTTGGCAGGGAGCTCATTCCACAACCCAAGCGTGCGCGGGAGAAAGTTTATCTGAAATCGCACTGTACGCGACCATTTCTGTTCTGAAGTGTGAGAATAAATTCCCTGCCGATGGCGAGCGGTGCGATGGTAGAAAGTAGCCGTGGGCATCATTTCGAACAATTGCTCAGAACACAGTCTCAGAGGCAAAGTATCTCCTCAGATTTAAGGGCTCGGCATAAGGCAAGTGAGTTTGGAATCGTCGACTATTCTCACAGCCCGTCGTTGAACCGAGTCCAAAGGGCCAAGCTGGTGGTTATAACACAATGCACCGCATATGTGTTTAATCAAATTGAAATATAATAATGATAAAAATCACGACAATATTTCTGTAGGTTATTATATATGATAGTCTACATGACAAGCACAAAGTAACAAAGCGGGACAAAACACTGTATAGTAACAAAAATCTTTCCTACTAATAAGTATTATAAATGTTAAAGTATGTTTGGATCGATGGATCGCTGAATGTTTGTTTGTTACTCAATCACGCTTCAACCACTGAACAGATCCAGATAAAACTTGGCACACATATAGGTTAGGTCCTAGAATTGCAAATAGGCTACTTTTTATTCCGAAAAATTCAAAAGTTCCCACGGGAATAACTATAGCCGAGCTCGCTATATCAAACTTCTTTAGTATAATTAAGGAGTTCTCGAGTATTTTTTTTTAAATTTATTAAGGTAAAAAAACAATGACACAATATATAATATTAAAATAAATTTTAAATATAACAGTTTTCAATAATTGCGACATCAGCATCATTTACCACATAATGAATCAATAATATTTTTTCAATACGGGTTTCTTCTAATGTTGAGAGAACTAATCACATTATAATGTAATAGAGAAAACAAGTACTATTATAAAAACTACAATACTAATACAAATACTACTGATACCCACGGCTACTGATGCAGTGGCCAGCAAATTCCCCCGATATGAATCCGATAGAGCATGTCTGGGACTTGCTAAAAAGAAGGGTTAAATCCAGAATGCCACCCCCAACAATCTGAATGAACTTGGAAACGCATTACTTGAGGAGTGGGAGCGGTTGCCTCAAGAAATAATCGATAACATAATCTGTAGCATGCCCAGACGAATGGAAACCGTAATCAGAGCAAGAGGGGGAAACACTCGTTATTAATTTTGCTTTAATTTTATTGTTAAATCATTTAATGCTTACTTTTTTTTATTTTTTGTGATGGTTCATAATCATCTAAAAATTTCACTTATTTCAAATTTCTTTATTTTTCAATAAAAAATAACGAAGACTTTTCGAAGTCGTTGTTAAAAGATGTTAATCAATTTGTTATTTCGTGTCTAATTACATTTTCGTCACATATATGCGTTATTATCTCATAGTCTCACTTTTTTTTCTGTTCCGCTAATTGTGCCGGCCGACATTAGATTTGTCGCCACCTTTGAAAACCGGTACAATACGGGCTGATTTAAAAAGTGTCGGGAAAACTCCTTCTTTTAGACACGAGTTAAATATGTAGTGTACAGGCTGATAGATTGTTCCAGCTGTGGCTTTAAGGAATATTGGTGGTATATTGTCAACCCCAGGCCCTTTAGAAATATCTAACCTTTTTAGTTCCTCAAGAACTGCTTTTTCTGATAGTATTATATCATTCAGAACTAGATCAGAGATATGATTACAATCTAGTATATCATTTATATCAAAATCGTATGTTAAATCCGTTGGTTCAAATACTGATTTAAACAATGACGAGAAAATAATACATACTTCATTGGTTGTTAGCGGTTACATTTTTGTATGACACCGTAGCAGGTTTGTTTGCCTTACTTTTCTTACCATTAATAAAGGTCCAAAAATATTTAATATTGTTTTGAATACTATTCTCAACTGTTGTCATATATTTTTTATAAGACTTCTGAGATGCCTGTTTAAATTGTTTTCTCAATAAGGAGAAGGTTTCATAGTCTAAATTATTGCCATACTTATTCAATTTTATCCAGTAATTATTTTTATTTTTATATATATGAACTAAGGCAGGTGAAAACCATACGGGAAACCGAGATGATTTAATTATTTTAGTTGGTACGTATTTTTTTATTATTTTGTAAATTTCTTCATAGAATATTGAGACCATATTTTCCGCATTCTTATGTAATAGCAATTCCTTCCAGTTAATATTAGCAATGTCCTCATTTATTAAACAGTAGTCAGCTTTATTAAAATTATATTCTGTTCTAGGCCGTTGTGCAACATAAGCATAAGCATAAGCAAAATTGTTGCAAATCGGATGTAGTACATAAAAAGGAGGATGGTTTTCATCTATGGCCATAAAAACGAAAAAGAAAAGAGTTTGTGCAGCGGCTACTCCATCCACATATAATGTGGATTTTTGCAACATCAGGGGTATTCACGCAAATCTTAACGAAGTCCACCACCATCTCGAAACTGCGTAGCCGACCATTCTTTTTCTAACGGAGACGCAGATATCCTGCCCGGCCGACACATCATACCTTCACTATCCCGAACTCGAACACAATTTTATGAGTCGTGCCGGTGTATGTATGTTCGTCCGGGAGGATATCTGCTGTCGCCGCCTTCATAGCCTTGAAGACAGGGACCTGTCGATATTGTGGGTGCGCGTAGATTACGGCGGCCACATTCGTATCTATGCGTGCCTATACAGGTCTCATAGCGGTGACACGGACCTGAGTTTGACGACTGGCAAAGTTCTAGAGCAATATCCCACACCAGAACTAGTTATTTTGGGAGACTTTAACGCCCACCATCGCGAGTGGCTCAGTTCTCGAACCAATAACTATGCTGGGATATCTGCTCATGAATTTGCTCTGACCTATGGATTCTCTCAGCTGGTACTTTCTCCAACGAGAATACCAGATATAGAGGAACATACGAGTTCCTTACTGGACCTTCTGCTGACTACTCGTCCGGACGGATACTGCGTCTCAGTGGATGCGCCTCTTGGCTCCTCGGACCACTGTCTCGTTCGGACTCAAGTGTCATGCACACAACCCGATCCTTCTGGGCCAACTAATTGGCGTCGTGTGTGGCACTATAAGTCGGCAGACTGGAATGGATTGCGAGAATTTTACGCATCGTACCCGTGGACAATCCTTGCTGGTATGGAATGCTATATTCCTAACCCGCGAGTAGCTGCCGGCGTCAAAAAACGACCGTGGTTTGATAGGTCTTGCAGAAGTCCAAGCCAGACGGTGTACCAGCAGTGGTGCTTAAGCAGTGTGCTCCTGAGTTATGTCCTGTACTCACGCACCTCTTTGCGCTTTCCTACCGCACTAGGCAATTTCCGTCTTCATGGAAGACTGCGAATGTGCACCCGGTGTCCAAAAAGGGCGATAGATCAGATCCCTCGAATTACAGGCCTATCGCTATTACCTCAGTCCTCTCTAAGGTGATGGAGCGTGGGATCAACACACAGCTTTTTAGATACCTAGAAGTACACAATCTGGTCAGTGACCGTCAATATGGCTTTCGCCACGGTCGCTCGACTGGTGACCTTCTAGTGTATCTCACACACCGATGGGCACTAGCCATTGAGAGTCAGGAGGAGGCATTGGCATGTAGCCTGGACATAGCGAAGGCGTTCGATCGGGTCTGGCACCGGGGTCTTCTATCGAAGTTGCCATCTTACGGAGTGCCCGAGGGTTTGTGCAAATGGGTGGCTAGCTTTTTGTCCGGCAGACGCATAGGAACCGCAGTTGACGGTTGTTGCTCTGATAGCATGGATATTAATGCTGGTGTCCCGCAAGGCTCTGTGCTGTCTCCTACGCTGTTTCTACTGCATATCAATGACATGTTGGACATGAACAATATACATTGCTATGCAGATGACAGTACTGGAGACGCTTTTTACACGGGCCGTGCAAACATCCCTCGTTCCGTTGTGGAGGAAAACCGCGGAGAACTTGTGTCTCAAATCGAGACCACACTGTCCCAGGTCTCTGACTGGGGACGGGTAAACTTGGTCCTATTCAACCCTACAAAGACACAAGTGTGCGCGATCACCGCTAAGAAAACTCCATTCACTGTAGTCCCACAAATTCAGAACACTCCCCTCTCCATCTTCAAGAGCATTGGGATCCTTGGTGTCGACATCTCCAGCGATGTTCAGTTTCGAGATCATTTACAAGATAAGGTGAAGCTGGCGTCCAAAAAACTTGGTGTACTCAACAGAGCGAAGCAGTACTTCACGTCGGGGCAAAGGTTGTTACTTTACAAGTCGCAAGTTCGGCCCCATATGGAGTACTGCTGCCATCTCTGGGCAGGTGCACCCGGCTACCAGCTTGACCCTTTTGACTCGGTTCACCGACGGGCTGTGAGAATTGTTGACGATTCCAAACTCACTTGCGGTATCGAGCCCTTAAGTCTGAGACTTTGCCTCACTGTGTGTTCTACCGCTTGTACAATGGGTTGTGTTCTGAGGAATTGTTCGAAATGATGCCCACGGCTACTTTCTACCATCGCACCGCTCGCCATCGGCAGGGAATTTATTCTCACACTTTAGAACCTAAATGGTCGCTCACAGTGCGGTTTCAGAGAAACTACCTCATACGAACGCTTGTTGCAAGCGTCCATAGGCTACGGTGACTGCTTACCATCAGGCGGACCGCATGTTTGCCACCTTAGTGGTATAAAAAAAAAAAAACAGGCGGTACGATAGGAAGGGGTGGCAACCATCCCCAGGGTGGGTGCGGAGTTCAGATAATTTTAAATTTTGAAGTAAAGGGTAAGATGAGCCTAATTCTAAAATATCATGGAAATCGGTTCACAGTAAAAAAAATCGGAGCAATAACGCTTCAATGACTGCACTACTAGAGTATGCTGTAAAGAATCCGTACATAGCGCGGCTCTGTGTAGAGGTTAGCCGATCCTATGCCATACTTTTTGATTGTAATTTGTGGGTTGGTCACGTCTGATGAGTCCCTTCCCGCCGCTACGACCTCAATTGCAATAAATGTATAAAAGCAGATGAAGGAACCACAAGGGCAAGGATGAACGGTTTAATACTTTAGGCACAGTGACTACCTAACTAGCGCCACAAAAAGATATTCTTTATTACAAAACAATATGTTATGTATTGCATCGAGATAGCGCTTCTGTTAAAAGTGGCCGTTTTTAGGAGAAACGCTGTCTAAGTACAACTCACAGGTACATTCTAGAAACGTTCTATAAATAGCTTGTCACTAGTTCTAAATAATTGGTTTGTAACATCTTTAAAATGTGTTTTGTAAAAAGAGGAAATAATAGTAGATTGCATCGCAAGGGTTCAATATAATATTGTTACGGCGAGGGCGCTTGTTTGAATAGGGTAAAGCGCAAAGTAGGGATTTAACGTATGTTATACAATCAAATTGAAACTGCAGATTTCTGTGTAAAAATCAACTTTTAATAAACATTTCTGACATTAAGCATCTTTTTTTTTCAATTAATTTAGTAGGATAAGTAATAAGTTATCTGTTTTCTAAGATTAATCTTTAAATGTTTGGCATTGTTAATTAGTTTTATTTAATTTTACCCTTACCCCTAACAACAGTTTTATATTTTTAATTCAGTCTTATTCATGCAATGACTAATAATCTAATCACAACTTTCTCTTAGATGCTATTACTATGAAATCAAACTATGGTGATAACTTTTGAAAATACGCTCCTAAGAAGCAAATGGCATTTATTGTATCGCTATATTAAACGCCGGACGGTGAATATGAAAACATGTGCGCAAGCGCAGCGCCATCTATGAACAACTTAAACGTCGCACTCGTGCCACTACCGATGTTTTAGCGCCAAATTTTCAATTTGCGGGATCCGTGCTTTGAAAGTGTGGGATCCAGCAGATTAATAAAAGAAGCGGGATCCCGCGGGAATGCGTGATCCCGTTTTGCGGGATTGCAATCCCTAATCCAGAGCGAAGTGAAAAAATCTTTAACGTGATTAAGAAAAAAAATGGCTTTAAAATTATCAAGAACAACAAAATTTTGATCAGACACTTGTATATTATTTGGAATTATTGAGTTACAATCAGTTAATCTTAATTAAAATCGCCTAATATAAGAGGATTATGATTAAGTAGTTGTGAGGCGAAGTCGGTAAGTCGGTAAGTCGGTAAGTCGGTAAGTCGGTAAGTCGGTAAGTCGGTAAGTCGGTAAGTCGGTAAGTCGGTAAGTCGGTAAGTCGGTAAGTCGGTAAGTCGGTAATGGATTTAAGTTGGGATTATAGTTTTATTGCGGACAAAGGATATTGTATATATTACACATAATGTTAAGTCTTTAGTAACTCCGATAGCCTTGAATTTAAAGTAACCCAAAGATTTTCGTAATTCGATCATATAACCCCACCGCCGTCCAATTTGGAACTGCTAGTGATGTGCAGTGCTACGACCCCTTTTATAGATTAGATAATTTATCATTTAGTACTTCGAGATCGGTAATGCTTCCGTTTGGCCAAGTTTTTGTCATAACTATGACGTCAAAATCACAGTTTAAACTAGATAAATACCTACAATTATTTCAACTCACCACGAACGCTACGAACATTAAATTATCGAAGGTTAACAGCTAATAAATAATATCAGCGAAAAAATTAAAATAAAAACTTAGGTGTTCCTGCTGTGGAGCTCGTCGAAAGGTATTTCGGTTTGTTTGATCTAACTCGTTGGTGACGCATCGTCTAACTCGTTAGTGACGCATCGTCTAACTCGTTGGTGACGCATCGTCTTTCTGCAGTAAGTAAGTATCCTGCTATTACGAACCCAAATGTAGGTATTTACTTTGGTGCTCATTCCGAAAGATTCGAGCTCGGGCAAGCAGAGTTGTTGAGTTGTTGGGTTGGTTAATGAGAATGAGAAAAGTTTTACAATGAGTAACAACCGAAGTCAAATTTTACAAATATAATGCAACACCATAAATTATAGAAAAAAATGTCCTTTCCCGGGACTCAAACATTTGCCTGCGATTCCACGCGCCCTAAATTCGGTTATCGGTGTAAGATGAACGTAACAACTCCTCAATTAAAAAAAAAAATTATTAACATTATTAATTTTATTATTAACAAAAATAAAACAACCGGCTTCAAAAAGATGCACGAAAAATGTAGAAATAATTACTTATTTCTAAAAATCTGATCTGAATTACAGTTTGTAGTTGCTTTTACGCAATCAACCTGGCCAATGTTTTATTCTACATATGCCAAAGTTATCTTGACGGAAATACAAGAACATCTGCATTTTTACTTTTTTTATATCCGCAAAGATGGCCGAGACAAAAGCAATCATAGTGCGCATTTTCGCGCGTGCCATAATTAAAACGCACTCGGCGTTTGATCGCGCTGTGACGTCACGATTCCTGTCAACGCGACAACTCATCAACTCACGGGCATTCTTATTCTTTCAAAAACGATGCTCCGATGCTGGTCGCCATGGGCTTAGCGAGGTACAGGCAGGGGGGGGGGGGCTTAGCTCAAAATGAACATATTTACTATATTAAAATGACATTCTTTATCAGGTCTGCCCCCCCCCCCCCCTAGACAAGCCTGCCCCCCCCTAATGCAAAAGCTGGCTACGCCCATGCTGGTCGCTCGTACTTGCGGTTTTATTACGAAACAATGAATAGCAAATACTGTGCAGTGCCTAAATGTTTTAATGCCAATGTAACAACACCCGACAAACTGTTTTTTATTCTACCTAAAAATCCTATAATAAGCAAGAAATGGATGACCGCAAAACGGAGACAGGATTCAATAAGACCGAAGACTGTTGCATTTTGTTGCATTTAACCGTTTCTCGTGATTACTACCTACCTACCTAGTACCTACTACTGACCTAGAATAACCACACGATAAGTAGGTAGGTATTTGGAAAAAAAACAATGATACTTATTGGACGAATAATATTCCGTAATAGCTGCTGCCCGCGACTTCTTCGCGCAGAACTACAGCCTAAATGTTATTCTGATGTATAAGCAACATGATAGAAAAGTTTCATTAAAATATACATGCAGTTGTTTTTGCGTAAAAGAGGAACAAATATCCATCCAAATAAACTTTCACGTTTATAATATTAGTAGGATTATTATCTACCTATACTATGACCTTTAAACACTAATACTTAATAACTAACAATAGGTAGGTGGGTTGTTTATAAGTGTAGTAAGTTTCAAAAAGACAGAGGTAATCAACCTAAAGTTGTTAGCGGGCCGTACCTATTTACATAAGTATACTTACTTAGAGATAGAGTATAAAATTTTAGAAACATTTTGGCAGAAATATTAAACTTTCGGCTTTAATTTTAACCACAACATACTAGAAATAATTGTTAACACTTTTGAAGATTCATTCTCAGAGTGTACTCTCTGCCGTTTGGTCGTATTTTTTAATGGCATTAAAAATAACATCACAGAAATAAATTTATGAATAAAGACCTGTCGACCTAAGGTCAAAAGCACTGTCGGTAAAACAGGCTTTTCATTCCGTGATTTTTTTTTATATTTTCAACCTTCCACGGACATACTTTTTCATTAATATAAATATTAAAATAAGTAGAAAAAACTCAAAATAATAATTATCTGCGGGCCGTAAATTGGTTACCTCTGATTGCGTCATTGATACGTACATCCTACATAACCATCAAAATAGGTACTTTATTTTACTGGAAACAAAGTATTTGCGTCCCGTCAATTTATTATCTCTCATTTTGATAAACAGCTGGTAATGAAAAATCTCATCGTTGATTAAAGCATAGTTTAAAGTTTAAAGTTTAAAGTTTAAAGTTTAAAGTTATTCCCTCGACATAAGGATCGAGCAAAGTTAAAAGTATTGCGTACTTCTGGCACGATGTGGTAAATTACCCACGTAAGTACCGAAGTAAGTATAAAATATCACTTCGTTAGGTCGTTAGCTACTACGTACCTAACCTATAATGTTTTAAACTAAAGACATAGGTAGTAGGTACTTCTCAGTTTTCAGTTTTATTCCACGCATTTCCGCAGACGTAAAATCTTTATTTTTTATAAAATATTGAGCCGCCATCCAGTAATCAACTTCCGGCAGATTATCCTTTATGGTAACCCTCTTCCATGGCGCAGATTTTCCTCACAAGGCACTTATTTAACTAACAGGTTGATTGTTACAACAACAGTAAACTAATAGCTAAACAAAGCAATAACGTTTTTAGTTTTTATTTTTTACTTTCGAGTGACGAATTGCTTTGCTTCATACACCAAAAACATCCATACTAGTAACGAAATTTTATACCATTATATATAGACAAAATAACACCATTTTTTTTTTACCAAAAGTTTGGGACCATTTCGGAAGTATACCCTTTTAAATAAAAAAAGAGTTTGCAAAACCGTCTATATATTGCGGAGTTATGTCCAAACATACATTAAAGAAAAAAAATATATATATATATAAACATCCGAATTGAGAACCTCCTCCTTATTTGAAGTCGGTTAATAAAAAACAGCTCACACTTGACGTTTCAAGTAGCCTATGTCCTTCCTCAAGACTGAAATTATCACCATGCAAAATTTTATCTTAATGTTATTAAGTATTGTATCAGTTTCGTTGCATTAAATTTAGTAGGTATTGTGTGGATGTACTAAACCTCCGGCGAAGTACGAGTTCCTATAACTTGCACTTACTCGGTTTTTTATTTGTACAGATTGTACATAGAACAAGGTTTTACAAATAGTGGACATTTATGTATGTAGAAAACAATAAGTTACAAAGTTGTTTGCGGCATTTACTGATTTTAAGACAACAAGTGATTCAGTGAGGTTGGGCTCGGCGCGGCGCCACTGCACATGGGGAGCGTTCTCTGACATTTGCCTACACTATTGTGTTGTGTGCTTGTGTGCTTGTGTGCTTGTGTTCTGAACACAGTCCGTTTACAATAAGTCTCTGCCCTGCAGCAACGAATCACGCAGTAGATGCTGAATACAGTTTAAGCAGATCACGTTTCTAATAAATTTTAAGCTTTTTATTTGGGTTTCTTTATGGATTTAATTTACATAGTGCAGAATAGTGAACAGTTAGCGACTCAAGGATTACTACGTGCGTCGTAACTCACGCGGACGTGCGCTTGTGTCCGCACTGCGCAACACCGGTCTGAACGTGCCCGCGTGCCTGCGTGCCGCGTGCCTGCGTGCCGCGTGCCTGCGTGCCGCGTGCCCGGGCATCACAATGTACATTTATAAGAATACAAAACGAATTACTGTCGTCAAATGAGCGAACTCGTACAGCAACTTGATTTAAGTGTTTGCAGCGCCGGCTGTCAGGTACCTGTACTGGCTGTAAGATGGCTGAAGCGCAACACACTTGTAGGAACGCCTGCGATGCAGCTCGGGCGCGCAGGCGCACGCGTAGGCGTTGTGAAACTGCAGAGCGTACCAGTACCTGTACCAGTACCAGTACCAGTACCACGTACCAGTACCAGTACCACGTACAATTACTAGATACCGGTTAGTGTTGAAATACGCTTCCTTTAACTAGTGTATATATACTTATTACAATAGTAACCTGTAGCGAATATATGCATTAAAGCATAATAAGGATAAGATTGATTGAGATAAGAAACTAGTAAATAATATAGTATGTTAGAAAAAAACTATTGTATTACGCGCGAAACACGAGCTATGGAGTTGGGCAGAGTATTATACTTGATATAACAGTATTTACTTATATGTGAAATAAAGTAAAAAAAATAACTACGAGTGTTGTACTGTTATTCAGTCATATGGTTATTTAAATACCTGAACCTGAAGCACCTTCAATTGCTGGCTCATTGATTGGGTGAAGAAGTTATATTTAAAAGGCAGAGTAATTTAAAGCCGAGTAAAAGTAAACTTTTAATGCGAATCAAAAAGCCGGAGACTAAAATTTGTTTTACCCAAAAACGTTATGAAAAGTTCAAATCACATTCAATATAAAACACAGGAAGGACATCGATTCTGGATTAATAATAATAATTTAAAATAAAAACACTATTTTTGACAGAAGAAAGAAGACTCGTAATTTTGCTTATTTTGTAAATGAATGATGAATGAAGTTAAAATAAATATTGTGTATGGAAAAAGAAGCATAAAAGTAGAATAAATGCAGTTAAATTGAGAGCGTTGAGAAGTATGGATGGTGTGACCGGATGAAGGAACAATTAACATTAACACTGTGATACGGGATCTTTATTAAATGAAATAAGATTTGTATTAATTTGTTAAGAGATTGGGCTGAAAAGATAAACGAAAAAACATGCACAAAACAAAAAGGATCGGTAAAGATAGTATCTCGTCTCGAGCACGCCGCGTGCCACACACCGCAAGTGTACCTATTACATATGTAAACGCTAGATAACGAACGCAGCCTTTTTGTTTCTGGCAATACTGTGTGGTTGTCATTAATCTGCAAATTTATTAACCCAACAAAATCTTTGAGAAAATATGTTATGTTTGTTGTGATTTTCGCTTGAATACAAGAATTCTAGTATTGCGTTATAATAACTATTAGTGTCCGACTTCCAGTTTAACTGTACCTGTCATCATTGACTCCCTCACTATTAGTGTCCGACTTCCGGTTTAACTGTACCTGTCATCATTGACTCCCTCACTATTAGTGTCCGACTTCCGGTTTAACTGTACCTGTCATCATTGACTTCCTCACTATTAGTGTCCGACTTCCGTTTTAACTGTACCTGTCATCATTGACTTCCTCACTATTAGTGTCCGACTTCCGGTTTAACTGTACCTGTCATCATTGACTCCCTCACTATTAGTGTCCGACTTCCAGTTTAACTGTACCTGTCATCATTGACTCCCTCACTATTAGTGTCCGACTTCCAGTTTAACTGTACCTGTTATCATTGACTCCCACACTATTAGTGTCCGACTTCCGGTTTAACTGTACCTGTCATCATTGACTCCCTCACTATTAGTGTACGACTTCCGGTTTAACTGTACCTGTCATCATTGACTCTCTCACTATAGGTGTCCGACTTCCAGTTTAACTGTACCTGTCATTATTGACTCCCTCACTATTAGTGTCCGACTTCCGGTTTAACTGTACCTGTCATCATTGACTCCCTCACTATTAGTGTCCGACTTCCAATTTAACTACCTGTCATCATTGACTTCCTCACTATTAGTGTCCGACTTCCGGTTTAACTGTACCTGTCATCATTGACTCCCTCACTATTAGTGTCCGACTTCCGGTTTAACTGTACCTGTCATCATTGACTCCCTCACTATTAGTGTCCGACTTCCAGTTTAACTGTACCTGTCATCATTGACTCCCTCACTATTAGTGTCCGACTTCCGGTTTAACTGTACCTGTCATCATTGACTCCCTCACTATTAGTGTCCAACTTCCAATTTAACTACCTGTCATCATTGACTTCCTCACTATTAGTGTCCGACTTCCGGTTTAACTGTACCTGTCATCATTGACTCCCTCACTATTAGTGTCCGACTTCCGGTTTAACTGTACCTGTCATCATTGACTCCCTCACTATTAGTGTCCGGCTTCCAGTTTAACTGTACCTGTCATCATTGACTCCCTCACTATTAGTGTCCGACTTCCAGTTTAACTGTACCTGTCATCATTGACTCCCACACTATTAGTGTCCGACTTCCGGTTTAACTGTACCTGTCATCATTGACTCCCTCACTATTAGTGTACGACTTCCGGTTTAACTGTACCTGTCATCATTGACTCTCTCACTATAGGTGTCCGACTTCCAGTTTAACTGTACCTGTCATTATTGACTCCCTCACTATTAGTGTCCGACTTCCGGTTTAACTGTACCTGTCATCATTGACTCCCTCACTATTAGTGTCCGACTTCCAATTTAACTACCTGTCATCATTGACTTCCTCACTATTAGTGTCCGACTTCCGGTTTAACTGTACCTGTCATCATTGACTCCCTCACTATTAGTGTCCGACTTCCGGTTTAACTGTACCTGTCATCATTGACTCCCTCACTATTAGTGTCCGACTTCCAGTTTAACTGTACCTGTCATCATTGACTCCCTCACTATTAGTGTCCGACTTCCAGTTTAACTGTACCTGTCATCATTGACTCCCACACTATTAGTGTCCGACTTCCGGTTTAACTGTACCTATCATCATTGACTCCCTCACTATTAGTGTCCGACTTCCGGTTTAACTGTACCTGTCATCATTGACTCTCTCACTATAGGTGTCCGACTTCCAGTTTAACTGTACCTGTCATTATTGACTCCCTCACTATTAGTGTCCGACTTCCGGTTTAACTGTACCTGTCATCATTGACTCCCTCACTATTAGTGTCCGACTTCCGGTTTAACTGTACCTGTCATCATTGACTCTCTCACTATAGGTGTCCGACTTCCGGTTTTTCAGCCGAAACCGAAATTAACCTAAACATAATTAAAATTTCTATGGTATACTGAAATCTAGAGTAGCACATTTATTTTCACAAACATAATGTACAGATTGTTATATACAGTAGTTTTTACCCCACTGCCGAATAAAAAAGGAAATTTTTTGGGCGTATGTATGTTTGTATGTATGTATGTCCATTTCTTTGGCACGCCCAACGCTGTACGGTTTGACGGATTTTGACATGCGAGGTGTCATTTGATTTGTCGTGATTGTGTGAGTGACACTAAGTATATTAAAATTTTAAAAAAATCGAATTTTATGCGCATTAATGTGCAGTTAAAAAAAAATAAAGGGCTTTAAAAGGCAAGTATGAAAACATATGACACTAACAGTAAAATAGTCAAGCCCGAGTAAAAAAAAAATAAAAAGAAATAACACTTAAAAGTTGTGATTAAAAGTAAATATTTAAATAAGTAAAAAAAACCTAACGGCAAGAACTAAAAAGAAATGAACAAGTAGTAAGTAAGTAGTAAAATGGACTTAATATTTAACTATAAGCAGGCGGGATCCATGTTCAAATATTGGTCTAACTATTATAATGAGTCCTTATAATAGTTAGACCAATATTTGAACATGGATCCCGCCTGCTTATAGTTAAATATTTAGTATGTTTTAGGGGTATTTGTTAACTTCTCTTTAGTTTTTGCAGTCGGGTTTTTTATTTATTTAATGGTTTATTTTTAAATAAAAAAAAACAATAATTAACACTGGTAAGAGTTAATCATACTGTAAGAGCGCACACCAACAAAAAATGTTTTTATTACCAAATGGAAAAAGGGCATTTTATTCATCGATAACAGTGAATAAAACTTACTTTTATTCACTGACTGAATAAAAAGATAACAGTAAATAAACTTACTTTTACTTACGGAGTGAATAAAAACATAACAGTAAATAAAACTCACTTTTACTTACTGAGTGAATGAAAACATAACAGTATATAAAACTCACTTTTACTTACTGAGTGAATTAAAACATAACAGTACATAAAACTCACTTTTACTTACGAAGTGAATAAAAACATAACAGTAAATAAAACTCACTTTTACTTATTGAGTGAATAAACATAACAGTAAATAAAACTCACTTTTACTGACTGAATAAGAACATTTTGAATTTGTAACAATTGTTTGTTCAACCATCAAAAACATTTCGGTGCCTTGTAACCCTCGCTCCACTCAGGATTCTACTCTAGAATCCTTCGCTACTCTTAAATTCAACTTAGTCCCTCTAATTTAATTCCGTTTTTATACACTTGTATAATTTACTATTATTCATGTATTTTTGTTGGTTTTTTTTAATTTTATTGACCAATTAAATTACTTGGTATTTTTTATGATTTGATTTGTGTCGCTTAAATTTTATTATTTGAAACAACTGTTAAATGTTAGAGTACCTAGTGTCGCTCAAATTTTATTATTTGAAACAACTGCGTACCCAGTGTCGCTCAAATTTTATTATTTGAAACAACTGTTAAACGCTAGAGTGCCTAGTGTCGCTCAAATTTTATTATTTGAAACAACTGTTAAACGCTAGAGTGCCTAGTGTCGCTCAAATTTCATTATATGAAACAACTGTTAAACGTTAGATCGCCTAGTGTCGCTCAAATTTTATTATTTGAAATTAAATTAAATTTAAACAGATGATCTGTTTTTTATGGGATTTATTAAAAGTCATTTAATAGAAAAGAATAGATTCTACTTTATTGCACACCAAAGAATCTAAACACAAAAAAAGCAAAATCTTAAATATAAAGAGTACAACGTGGCGGCCTTATCGCTATAAAGCCATCGCTTTGAGGCAACCTTGGGGTACATGTAATTGCGACAGAAGCAATTAGGTGTTGCAGAAAGAGAAATGTTGAAAATATTAAAACAATGAAAATACAAAATACTTATGTTATCTTCTTCTATACGTATATTTATAATATAGAAATCAATTGGCGTTTGTTAGTCTCACAAAAACTCGGGAACAGTTGAACCGATTTGGATTTTTATTTTGTTTAGTTGGTTTTTGTTCTTTCTTGTGTCTTGCGATTTATGTAAGAAAAAAAACGGTCAAGTTCGAGTCGGACTCACGCACTAGGGGCAGTCCTATTTGTAATGAAATTTTGGTAAGTAAGTTGTGCACACGACGGAGAAGGTTTCTGAGAAAGAAAAAACTGAACAAGTGCGAGTCGGACTTAGGAGAAGGTGTGGTATATTGGACCATTCGTTAAGTTGGACCACCATCAAATAACAGTTTAGTAGTTTATTGATTTCATAATTGGTAACACCAAACGACAATCAACTAACTTCACTACACATCGACCATTTTGGATTTCTTATAAAACAGTGCGGCTAGTTGTTATTAACGAAAATCGAATTTCATTGTTTTTAATGTAAATTTTGGTGTTCTATGCTAGTGGTGTAATTAAGGCAAAGGTTAGCTGCCTATATTTATATTTTTGATTGAGATTCGTTATTAATTAACAATTAACTGGTGATAAACATTGGCCGGCTTAGATAGGTTATGTTCTTGTCAAATTAGTTTTTTTCATGCGAGTAAACAGTTTGCTTAAATGGACCACACATTTAGACCACAGGTTAAAATATACTAAAGAAGAAGATAAAGAAAATGATTTTGCGAAATGTGGGCGAAGTTAGTACGATAAGAAAGGACCAAAAGTAGATTGAATACAATGTGTGCGTTGCCATAACTGCAATCATGGAACATGCCCCACTAACCCCGGTGTTTGTGGTGATTGTCTGAAATTATCTTTTTTGAAACTTATTCAGAATTATGACGTTCTCGTTCAGATATTAGATTTTCTGTCGTTGTTGTTTGTTGCACGAGAGATATTTTTCTTAAAAGTGTTTTTGTTTAGTTTTATAGGTATATTTTCTCCAAGTCCAAATTACCAACCGCGTTATCCAGTTAATCCTACCGGTTGGTTAAATTGAAACAAATACCTGATCTCATAAAATGATAATTATCTTAAGTGTTGCTATAATTATGTTAATTTTTTATTAATTATATGTGAAGCCAAATAGTAATATAGTTTCATTTAATACAGCTGTTAACTGTGCTTTTTTCAAAGAAGCATTTCAAAACCACATTTTTTTTAAATGGTCCAAAATAACAGACTCTCCGCTACGTACTAAGGGTAATCCGATTGGATTGATATATAGGTAAATTTTTGAGCACACACCGGGAAGGTTCCTGAGAGAGAAATAACTAGTCAAGTGCGAGCCGGACTCGCGTACTACGGGTTAACCGATTGTTATGAAATTTTGGTAAATTTTTGTGCATACGCCGGAGAAGGTTTCTTAATTAGTACAACCCTTTTACATTGGGCGGCGTGTCAGTTGTTTTAAAAGGGAAACAAAGTTCACCGGGGCGGCTAGTTGTATATAAAAAATATATAAACATAAATACAGATAACTAAACATACTTACAAACACATATATATGTATGTAAACATACATACATATAGGATAATATTGTAAGGTATTTTTTATAAACCAGAGAATTATTAGAAAGAAAAGTAATTATGAATTTGACTTGAGATAATGGATTTTAACATGTTTTTTAAAGTGTCGGCGGATTGTGATCGCCTGATAGGTAGAGATAGAGCATAAACGAATAGCGTAAACAGTAAAAGATACACGATAAAAATTGGTACTATGACTAGGTGTTTTTAAAATAAGACTAGTGGAGAAGCAAAGAGTTAGAGTAAAAAAGCTGATAAACTGGAATCGCTCCTTTGGGTAGGTCGGGGTTGCAGCAGAGTCCAAATGTGAACCGAATCCTAAGATTTTGAAGCCTCTCAAGTTTGTTAAGTTGCTTCTCTGTGAGATAAGTATAGGCTGTACTAGCGCTTTTCTTGACGCTTCAGCGCTTTCTTTGTAATAACAACGCGTTAATAAAAATTTTGTGGAATCTGGTGGTAAATTAAAAAAAAATTATTGGCCTCTAACCTCCAATTAGGCCAAAAAGTCGGGGTTCAGAGCCGTAAAATGCGTAAAAAAAAAAACAGAACTCGCTCGGGTATTTCCCAACCATAATGTTTAGCTTAGTTTATTGTTTTGTCTTCTTTTAACATTTTAAGATTTTACTATGGCTGTCTCGTAGGTCTATCTGCTTATTACTACGACGCGTTGGTGCAGAGTTCGCTTATTATTAGAATTTTAGTTTGATATATGTGTGTTTATCGTAAAAATCTTAAATGGAAATTCCACTGAAAAAGAAGACTTATAGCCAAAAATATCGTTCGGAATGGGAGACAATGGAAGATTTCAAAAATGGGCTGAGACCCGTGAGTAATGATCCATATAAGGCCATCTGTTTACTGTGCCATACAGAAATGTTTGCAAAAATAGGCGATTTGCGTAGGCACGCCGAGACTCAAAAATAGGCGATTTACGTAAGCACGCCGAGACTCAAAAATAGGCGATTTGCGTAGGCACGCCGAGACTCAAAAATAGGCAATTTGCGTAGGCACGCCGAGACTCAAAAATAGGCGATTTGCGTAAGCACGCCGAGACTCAAAAATAGGCGATTTGCGTAAGCACGCCGAGACTCAAAAATAGGCGATTTGCGTAGGCACGCCGAGACTCAAAAATAGGCGATTTGCGTAGGCACGTCGAGACTCAAAAACATAAAAATAAATGTGAAGCTGTATCAAAAAATTTGCAAATATGTTTTAATGCTGTACCGAAAGAAAACTTTAGTAGATGCCGAAAAGCAGAAGGGAAATTTGCATTATTTATTACGGAACACAGTTCAATTTATACGATTGATCTGCTAACCGATCTATGTAAAGATATATATGCTGATTCAATAGCTGTAATTTATCTAAAACTACACAGAACCAAATGTACTCAAGTTATTAATAAGTCTTGGCGCCTCATTTTAAAGAACAACTGTTTAAAGATATTGGATCCCAAAAATACAGTATTATTCTTGATGAATCAACCGATATCAGCCGATATCAGCGTGACAAAGTTTATGGGGAATATTGTGAGATATTTTAGTCTGACTTTAAATGCAGTTGTTTCTGGGTTCCTGTCTCTAAACATAACATGTAGAGAAGGCTGACGCCGATGGACTCCTGATAAGTTTCATGAAATGCCTTAGTTGTAATCTTCTTCCAATTGCAAATTTAGTTGGTATTGGTACAAATAATGCTGCTGTTATGACAGGTCAGCACAACAGCGTCTATGAAATTCTGCGGACACGATATAATTTGCTGAACTTAATATTGCTAAGATGTTGTTGCTATTCGCTGCAGTTGGCTGTCAGTCGTGCATCAGAAAAAAACAATTTCAAAACACATTGAATTTCTTATAAGAGAAACATATAAATGGTTTTCACTTTCCGCGAAACGACAGAAAGAATATGAAGAAATTTATAATCTCATCAATTGCGGGGAGCGGCCTCTCAAAATTTTAAAATTATGTGACACGCGTTGGTTGTCGATTGAGCCGGCGGTAGCTAGAATTCTAAGGCAATGGGAAGAGTTAGAGGTCCACTTCCAACTCACGAAAGACAAGTGTTACACTTCAGATGTGTTATCGCGTATGTACCCAGACGAATCCAACCGATAACACTTGGTATATTTGAAAATCGCTTTGAATCATATTCAAACTGGTATCAAAATTTTTGCAGGAGATCCAGATCCCGTCAAATTATTATCATCTTTAATGAATCTGCTTAGATTTGTTGTTACCAGAATCTTAATACCTAATGCAACTGTTACAGATAAAGATTTTTTAATCGTCAATGTGCGCAACCTTATCAACCTCTATCTATCTAGGATATTACTTTGAAAACCATGCCCAAAAAGGAAATATACCACCAGAAAATCTAGCTGCAGTTGGAAAAAGCTGCATTGAATTTACAATTCAGTTACCAGTACAAATTCAAAATAGACTACCGACCAATTACGCTGCTCTAGAAAAAATGGCTCAACTATCTAAAGAAAATACACTGAAACAAGTCAATGATAATTTAATTACTTTACTGGGTAAGAAAACAGTAGCGAGGATACATGTTGAGTGACGTTTTGGGCTCAAGTCACCAGATACAAAAATTCAGCTGGATGAAATGCCTTTCAAAAATTAGTGGACTTGGCTATTACTGCTCTGTCGCTTCCACACTCTAATGCTGAGGTGGAGTGCGTATTCAGCGTAATGATCATTGTTAAAAGCAAGATACGCAACAGAATGTCGGCTCTTACAATGAATTTCATTTTGCTGATACGGCACCCAATGAGACTATTAAAGAAAACTTGCCACACCTACGAGTTTCTCGAGAATGTCCTTAATAATATTACAAAAACTTGCCACACCTACGAGTTACCCGAGAATGTCCTTAATAATATTACAAAAACTTGCCACACCTACGAGTTACCCGAGAATGTCTTTAATAATATTACAAAAACTTGCCACACCTACGAGTTACCCGAGAATGTCCTTAATAATATTACAAAAACTTGTCACACCTACGAGTTACCCGAGAATGTCCTGAATAATATTACAAAAACTTGCCACAACTACGAGTTTCTCGAGAATGTCCTTAATAATATTACAAAAACTTGCCACACCTACGAGTTTCTTGAGAATGTCCTTAATAATATTACAAAAACTTGCCACACCTACGAGTTTCTCGAGAATGTCCTTAATAATATTTCAAAAACTTGCCACACCTACGAGTTACCCGAGAATGTCCTTAATAATATTACAAAAACTTACCACACCTACGAGTTACCCGAGAATGTCTTTAATAATATTACAAAAACGATCAAAAAAGGAACCTCAGCTGGTGAAATTACATCACAGATGACACCTAAAAATGAGGAAGAAACTGACCACGAAAATGTGACAGAATTATTAAACATGGTTGACTTTAATAATTAATATGATTATAAAGCCATTAAATTTTTTTTTCTAATATTTTTTTTCAGTAATAATCATCATTTTACCTATAGTTAAAATTTAGTGGATTTTAGCACTTTTTTCAGCCCTGTTTTTTCCAAAATATAGCGCTTTTATATAGAAGTTTGGTGGTTTTATACTTCCTCGAACGGTAACACTGACACTAAGTACAGCAAGTGTCAGTGTAACCGACGACAGGAAGGAGCAAAGATTGTGCAAGCAAAATTTTAGTAGGAGCCGGTAGAACAATAGGAATTCAATTTATTGTATATTTTGAAAATTATTTTAAAGGGTAATTTTTTACTTCTCTGCAACACAACAATCTTACATGAAAAAAATTGTAATGGACTGGGAAAAATCCCTTTATACACAGATGATATTCAGAAATTGGTGCAAAACGTTAATTTTACCTTAAAAAAATATTTAACGTAATATTTTACACCATACAAATACACCATTACAGAACGTAAACAAAAGATTTAGACCAATTCAGACAAATGAATAACAGGAAACAACAATTTTTTTTATGAAAATATTGCCAGCCTAAAAAAAGGACTCCCAAAAACTGACGCTAATATTTTTGTGTATTTCAATGCGCGACCGCACAATTTTACGGATGTGAAATGAGAAGGAGAGAGCATTTATATTTTTCCCTTCCTGAAGTAATAAATAGTTAATATAAAATACTAATTTAAAATTTGGATTTATAACTTCAGCATTTTTATTGATGTACATAAAACCATAAGGCATAAATACGTCCAAAACCTGTCAAATTTAATAACCGTTCGTAAATAAAGTCATAAAAAACACTAATTTTAATTTGCTCCGTTTCGTTTTACGCGCCAGTTTTCAAGTTTACAAGTGGGACGCCCTGACTATATTAAATAAGTACAAGTTCTTTCTGGCGCTCGCCGGCCGCTGCCGCGGCACGCTCCGCTCGGCTTCACGCGCTAACTTTCATGTGCTCCGCTTCGTTTTACGCGCCAGTTTTCAAGTTTACAAGTTGGACGCCCTGACTACATAAAATAAGTACAAGTTCTTTCTGGCGCTCGCCGGCCGCTGCCGCGGCACGCTCCGCTCGGCTTCGCGTGCTTACTTTCATGTGCTCCGCTTCGTTTAATGCGCGAATTTTCAAGTTTACAAGTGGGGCGCCCTGACTACATTAAATGAGTACAAGTTCTTTCTGTCACTCGCCGACCGTAGTGACAGAACGCTTCACTCGGCTTTGCACACTTACTTCCATGTTTTACCATAAGCTCTATTTCAGTTTATGGCAGTAAACATAACAAGACTCTGTATAATAAAACGTAAGTTGTATTTATGTTATTTTTTATTTTATGTAGTAGGTTATGTAATCTTATTGTCTTATCGGTTATTTGGGAGTTTTTTTTTGAGAGTGGTAACATTGCAATTAAAAAAAAGTGTTCGTGTTTCCTTTTTCTTAATCCGTTTACAATATTTTAAAAAGTGTAATTACATGGTTTTTAAGTGTAAATTGTATTTTTTTCAGCCTATTCTTTAATTTTATCAGTGTATAAAGGATGATTTGGACAGCTACAAGAAATCTGAACTGCTATAATGCCGAGCAAGTGAATTTTATATGTAATTTCGACCATTTGGCGGGAAAAAAAAATCTGGTAGTAAATATTTTTTTTTATCGAAAAGTATTATTTGGCACCGACTTTCATATATCATTTCTATATCAGGGAGTGATACTCTATCGAATAAGATTTTTTTCAGGTCAAAATGTCGTGTTGCAGAGAAGTAAATATTTACCTTTAAAAGATGTATCAAGATTTTTGTTTTTAAATTTGAATTGCTTCCATGATCCATACAGTTTTTATTTGGAAAAAAAACTTTGAGTAAATGTCAGTTTGAGTGTTTTTTTTAAGCGTTGCAATACGACCGGATTGAGAAGTATTACCTGGAAAACTTATGACTACATTGAATATGACTAAAATATATATATTCCTTTCGAACAGTGCTTCTTAATAAAATACGTAAAAGTAGAAACATTCGAGAATTCAGTCAGCACTTTTTTTTACGGGGCCCTGTCCTGTACTATATGTATATACTAGCAAGTATATATTTTTTTAAATGTTTTTATAGTATTTACTACACTGGACCCGTGATGCGTCCCGACTCCCCTCTGCCAAGGTACAAGGTCAAAATGATGAATGATAATGACACGTTTATAGAAACTAGTCACGTAATCGATTTTTGTCATTTCCTGAATCGTTTTCTATGTCTAAAGAGCTACGTAAATAATGCCAGTTGTAAAAAGAGGTCAAATACTTAAACACTATAAAAAAATAGTATAACATTTCATATACAAGTGGTTTTTAAATATTTTTCGTTTAAAATGAATAGAGTTGGGATAAACAACAATCCATTCAATAATCTAGTATGAATCTTATCGTCTTGAATTCCGTATAATAGACAGTATGTATCTGCCTAATGATAAACAATCGAACAATAGGTACTCCCACGAGTACTATCCCATTAATTAATACCCTACCCATCAAAGATTAAGGGTTGGACCACACCTGCCGATCTTCTGTTGTGTCTTTCCGCCGCGTCGCTTTATGTACTAACCGGATCATCGGTCATGTGTAAACAGTTTGATGTTTTAGTACCTACCTATGCATTCTTCCGCTCGAAGATCAGTCTAATGTGGTCCAACTGTGGCGATTTTTATATCGCATGTGCTTTCTCTTTGTTTTTATATAATATTTTTTAAATAATGACCACAGATTTCACGCAAGTAAAACTTTTGGCCAGGCTAGGGTTTTAGCTATTTACATGTTTATTTATTTTCTTTTTATTGTTTATTCTTAGCTCTTTAATTGTTAATTGTACTAATATTATAAATGCGAAAGTAACTCTGTTTGTCTGTCCACCACCACTTCACGCTTAAACCGCTGAACTGAATTAGATGAAATTTGGCATGAAGATAGTTTGAGTTCCGGGAAAAAAAGGGAAAGGCTTCTAGAAAACGTCAAGTGATAATCGATTTTCTTTCCATAATTGAGGAGTTGCCGTTGAAATCCTACACCGATTACCGAATTTAGGGCGGGTGGAACTACGGGCAAAAGCTAGTTCAATATATTTTTTCCGTTTTAGGTATAGTAAAGATACATAGTTGTATTATAATGTACGTAAGCTATGAAACCCTAATATTTATAAATATCCATAAATTAATTACATATAACATTTATCGCGCACATACAATGACGTTACAATATTTGGGTACTTACTGGCGTCGCGTATAAAGCGTTTTCGCTCGATTCAAAACACACAAAAACACAACAAAACAACAACACAACAATACACTAAAACTAGTCGCAAAAAATCAAGCTTCTAAGTCCACACAATAAAAAAATACAGCCGAAATACGGCCATTTTTGTCGCATATTTTGGCATTTCCAAATAAATCAAAACCTATAGGGTACTTCCCATCGTCGTAGAATCATGAAATTTCACACGAAGCAAGGTTTTACATCACAAATATAGGATTTTTTTTGGTTAAGTTTGTCCCTTAATACAGTTTACCTCTAACGGAACCCTCTGTCCGCGAGTCCGACTCGCACTTGAACGGTTTTATCTTTGGACAGAGATTTTTTTCAGAAGGCATTATTAATATTAATTAAAAAATAATCGATAAATTAGTAAAATCGTATTTAAGTAAATCAAAAGGCAAAATGTAGTTCATTTTCTGAAAAACAGTTGTCGTATATGTATAGTATATTTAAAGTATATGTATAGTATATGTATAGTATATGTATAGTATATGTATAGTATATGTATAGTATATTTATAGTATACGTATAGTATATGTATAGTATATTTATAGTATATGTATAGTATATTTATAGTATATGTATAGTAAAACAGTAAAATTTAAGTAAATCCTAAGGCGAATCGTTAAATTTAGAACTTAGTGAGTGCGTTCAGTTTAGGATAGATTTTGCTTTGCTCCCGACTTCGTGGATGTGGAATTTAGAAGTAGATCTCTATGTTTTTCCTTCTTTACTTTAGCGCTGCGCTGTCCACAATCTATTACGTGTGATTGATTCTCCTTACCATGTGATTGATGCTCCATACACTTTAGCGCTGCACTGTCCAAAAATCTGTTACGAGTGATTGATTCTCTTAACACTTTAACGCTGCGCTGTCCACAATCTATTACGTGTGATTGATTCTCCTTACCATGTGATTGATGCTCCATACACTTTAGCGCTGCACTGTCGAAAAATTTGTTACGAGTGATTGATTCTCTTAACACTTTAACGCTGCGCTGTCCACAATCTATTACGTGTGATTGATTCTCCTTACCATGTGATTGATGCTCCATACACTTTAGCGCTGCACTGTCCAAAAATCTGTTACGAGTGATTGATTCTCTTAACACTTTAACGCTGCGCTGTCCACAATCTATTACGTGTGATTGATTCTCCTTACCATGTGATTGATGCTCCATACACTTTAGCGCAGCACTGTCGAAAAATTTGTTACGAGTGATTGATTCTCTTAACACTTTAACGCTGCGCTGTCCACAATCTATTACGTTTGATTGATTCTTCTTACACTTTAGAGCTGCTCTATCTGAAATCTATTACGTGTGATTGATTCTTCTTACCGTCTGATTAATTCTCCATACACTTTAGCGCTGCACTGTCTACAATCTATTACGTATCGATTCAGAAAGTGTCCTCTTTATACAATGCATCAGTGAGAACGAGATTCTCATTCAAGATTTGCGTGAGGGAAATGACTCACAGCTCATTCCGATGTTCCGAGACTATTAATACGAATGGAAGTCATTATTTTAAGTTGATTAATCAAAATAATTTTACTGCGGATGATAATTAAAAATTAAATAAGGAGGGTGCTGACTTTATTCAAATTATAATTTGATAACTTGGTAAAATAGACAATTTAATCAATACTATAAGACTCCTGTTCTGTACTGTACTGACAGTTGATGAACGAAGACAATTATACAAATAGGTGTCGGTATTTCAATTTTAGGTTTTACCCACATTTCTAGTACCTACTGCAACCGACGACCCATGATCTGATAGCAGTAATCGGTGTAATATATAAAATAGTAAAAATACTACGTGAAATTAGACCTAAGTCAGCAGTGTTCTCGATTCGCTCCGGCACGACTAATGTTACACAATGTCAGAATCCATACCTCAAAGTGTGCCCAAGTAATTTCGCCATCGCCTTTAAGATGATCTGTGAAAATCTGCCAGGCTCCGTTAATTGCGACGGTATCGTAATACAGGATAACGGACATCTGGGGGTTTAGATTTCTCAAATTTGGCGTCACGAAAAAAAGAATAGAATCGAACAAAACATATGAACATAAAGTTTATGACGTGACTTGCTATCGATCGAAAAAAATAATCATAGACGCTGTTCTATGCTTGCGGTATCATCGCCAAGCCACTGTGAAGCGCCGAAACGAAAATTGTCTATACATGAGGTAGCCATATTGTCTATACATGAGGTAGCCATATTGTCTATACATGAGGTAGCCATATTGTCTATACATGAGGTAGCCATATTGTCTATACATGAGGTAGCCATATTGCAACTTTACAAACGCGATTCCTTTTTGATATTCGTTGAACTTGTGTTAGTCTAGACCCTGCGGTTAAGCTTGGCGATTGCAAATGGCGGCTTGAAATCTATTGTAGATATTTATTATATTTTTAATGATTTTAAGTGTTTTGTTAATTAGGTATCTAAATTTGGTGTTTGTATTCAATATTTTTCTTTGATATAAAGAAATATACCTACCTAAATAAAGATGCTTATTAGGTACTTATATTGAATCTCTACTTATGGCTATATTTTCACATCATAATTTTGTAACTAAATATGATATGATGGTTAAAAATCGGTGTTATAAAGATTAGTCTTATTTTTAATTTATTAGATTCATAGTAAATCCAAATCCAGATTTTCGTTACTAGAAAGCTAGAATGTTTTTATGTTTTTATGTAAGTACCTAATATTTTCACAACCATATATTTAAGATAAACTAGGTACCTACTTGAAACATAAAAACATTTTAATATTCAATACAATAAATACCTATATTCTTAATTTCAAAACCAACGATGAGTAAGTTGAATAGAAAAATAAGTAATAATATCATATGACTTTAATAAAAAAAACCATAGTATAAACAAAAAAAATAAGCGATTTTCGATAATTAGCACACATAATGTAGAGTTTTCCAGCCGGCGGCCACGATACAGCGTTTACGATACATGAGCAATAAGTTCACCACTATATTGTTTCAAAAACGCTTGTTCTATCGCGATACTGCACGATTTTTCGATTGCAACTTATCTAAGGCCCCTGGCCACCTGGTCAGCCAATTTAATCGTAAAGACCAATGAATTCCCTGTTCCGCAAAAAGCAATTTTAGCTCCCAAAGTCAATGAATTAATTCAAGGTTGTTAACGGGTTCGAGGGCTAGCTCGAGGGGCCCTCCAACTTATTCTCAACTTACCTAGTGGACTAATATACAAATGGCAAGATCAAATCTCTCCAAGGAAATTAGTCGTTCAAGCGCGTCAATACGCGATGCACCATACGAGAGCGATAAACTAAACGTTGTACTGTCTGGCCGGGCCCCTCGTTATGGTAACCCACGATCTATCAGTAACTTCTTATTGTAATTTACAGTTGTTTTTGATATCTGATTTTGATCGTTGCGAAGGCACCGTCACATATAAAAATACGTTATTATTATCAAAGATTTTTACGTAGTATTTCGGAAACCCACCAAGCATGTTACTGGATACGAAGACTACAAAAATAAGTTGCCGACTTATTCCTATAAAATGTTATTGCCTGTGCTATTATACTTCACTACTTCAACTTCAGCTTTTGTTTGTTAGTTCCTCTGCAACTTTTTTGTTTGCTGCAACAAACCTGACGTCAAACTGTCTCATTCGGACTCAAGTGTCGTGCGCACAACCCGATCCACCCGGGCCAACTGATTGGCGTCGTGTGTGTAATTATATGCATCGTACCCGTGGAGGCAGAGCTGCTTTAGCTCAGAAGATCCTGACGTCTGCGCAGCCGCAGTCACTGAGACATTCCTCGCTGGTATGGAATGATATATTCCTAACCCGCGGGTAGCTGCCGGCGTCAAAAAATGACCGTGGTTTAATAGGTCTTGCAGAGAAGCTAAAATTCTTAAGCAAACTGCATATGAGGCTCGGACCACGGTTCGTAATAATAAGGATCCGATTATTTCTGAGCAAATTAAATGAGGTTCAGTAAGTAAGCAACTGCCAGAGCAAAATTCCAATTTATCGGCCAAATAGGTGGGCGGCTTGCGAGCTATCCTTCTGGGAGTCGTGCTTTCTGGTCGCTTGCCAAAGCTGCCGAAGGGAACTTTTGCCGAAACGTTACCGCCACTGCGGAAGACCGATGGTGACTTAGCCCATAGTGCTAAACAGAAAGCCGATCTACTGGGCAGTCTCTTTGCCTCAAACTCGAATATGAACGATGAAGGTGCTCTACCACCTATTATATCGTGGTGGTACATGACATGAAAATACATATTTAGTCGTTAATCCATGGCAATATTATGTGTAATAATTTAGTCATAATCACTGCTGCCTCAATCTTCGTTTCAAGCAAGGGTACTCAGGGGTACTCAGAGGTACTCAGGAGGATGGCTGCTAATGGATATGCCCTGTACGGGTAATACCTCGTGACGTCACGTGATTTTTGACACGTCACACACAAACGGCGACGAATTATTCATGAGCTGCTCTTATGGCGCTTCTAGCAGCTAACTTAAGGCGCATCTAGCCGCTAACTTAAGGTGCATCTAGCTGCTGACTTAAGGAGCATCTAGCCGCTTATTAGCGCCGCCATTTGATATTATTTACATCGGCGACATAACTTTTTCAACTTTGGAAGCCAATAACTCGCAAAATATACATGTATGAAAAAAAGGTTGTTTAAAATCTTACATGGTTTTTGGAGTCCTATTTTAACTTTATGGGATACGGATGCAAAAATTTAAATTTAATTTTTATTCGTATGTATGGAGAACGAACCTTTAATTTATTTTTTGTGTTAATTTAAATAATGTGCTTTTCACAATTCGATGGAAAAATGGCAAAATTAAAATGAGGCTGTGATCCTTATCAATGGACTAAAGGGTGGTCGGATGGACTAATGGGTGGACGGATGGACGGACCGACGCACTGACGGACGAACGGACTTGACGAATCTGTAAGGGTTACGTTTTTGCCCTAAAAAGATAACGATGGTAGTGAGTTCAAAAAACTTAAGCCGTGATTAGGTACTTTACATACAGACACAATGTATACATATATATTATTATGTATACATATATATTATTATGCTGTGATAAAGATAACTTTTTGTTAAGTTTTGTCAGTATTTTTATAATATTATATTATAAATAAGAAAAATTACTATTTAATCTTTTTTCATAGTAAAATACGTACCAATTTATTTCTGTAATCGTAAATTCAAAAATTAGTAGGATATTAACCTTAACCTTTGAGTCTGTAATAGCCTCGTGTCTGACTATAATATTATGTTTGTCCGGTGTCCGTTTGGGACATGCGTGTCTCCGTGACGCCGCCCGTGCCCGTGCGGTCCGACAGTTTCCTCACAGTTTCCGTCCCCATTGTGTGCGACAGGGGTGTGCCGTGTGCCGTGTGCCGTGGGCCGTGTGCCGTGTGCCTACGAACAAGGACCGACTCGAACAGTTTCGTTCCATTGTGTTATTATTATGCAAACTGAGTGCCGATCAAAGAAATGTTGATGTCGAACGCTAAACGCTGAACTACATTGTGGCATTACAAAAGGTTAACGGAATGTAGGTCTCGGCGCGTGCGCGTGCGCACTGCACAGCACCAAGGTCAAATTAAGTTTTTAAAATTGTGTTTAATTTGTGCTCCTTCGTTTACCGCAAAGTTGTGCAAGTTGTGCAAGTTTCTCTTCTCTAATGCGATACATCACATGTTTCAATATAAATTTTGTTTAAAAATGTCTTTTTATTAGAAAATGAATCAATGGTTAAAACTTAAAAAAATTACATTCAAAAAGTTAATTGGTTAAATTATAAGCAAATAAGTACTATGCCAGGTCAGCGCCATTCATTTAAATGTTTTCCATGAAGTAACTACTAATACTAACTCATATAAAATTGTTAATTATTATATTAAATCACTTTTCCTCGTAAACAGTGTCATTTCGTGCAGGAAAAGCGCATGCTAAGATCTTAATTACTCCCACGGGCTTATCATAATAAATTATAATACAATAAACTAGCTTTTGCCAGCGGCTTCGCCCGCCCTTAATTTGGTTATCGACGTAGGAGTCTTACGGCAACTCCTCAATTAATACTTTTATACTGAATAAAATACTTTTTAATAATAGGTACCGCCCTTCCCCCTCATGACTGCCCGCCGGCCTTGCACATCATAAATGTACGCGCAGTACTTGATCATTATTTTGCTGACATGTTATTTTAAAACTGCGATATCTCCTAAGATATTTTTTGAAATCGAATTATGTAATTATGTTATTTTGTTTTAAATTAAATACTTGTGATGAATAACGTATTTATTTGGATAAGGATTAATATCATGTTTATAGAAACACCTTTGCAAATAATGCATTATTTTAGAACAAATTTGGTAAGCATAAAAAAGGGAGCCAACCATAAAAGATAGACATATGTTGTTGCGGAATTTTTTGAAGAACTTTAAAAGAGAAACAATTCTGTCATACATGATTTTTGCGAAACATTAACCGTTTACGCAGCGCTCGGAGCGGAAGCTCTCAAAAGGAAAAAAACGTATAGTACACTGTTTTTGGTATGATTTAACAATCGGTAGTATGAATGATGCTTTAAAATTTTTTTTGATGATTGATAGGCAAAGCTTATCAAGAAAAATAAGAAATGGCCCAAGGATTTGCCATTAATCCTTTTACTCTTTGCAGCGTGGGTTTCTACGCAACTAGTCTGGTCTTCTGCTGTCCACGTGCCAAAAATGAATCAGAGTTCAACAAACACAGCCAGCAACGTTAACGGAGTTCAGTAGGGAAAGCCAAGTCGTAAAAGCAATCGTACACAGTCCATTAAACACAGCCAGGTCAGAATTCAAAACGTAAGCAGAGACCATTAGGGAACATCATACATACATAAATTGCAAAGATCAAGCACATTATATGAAGTCAAAATGGTGAGTGAGAGGTCATAGAGGTATTTGCTACCCCATTCCCTCCTACCGTATTTAGTTCATCGTTTTGTGCGCGGTTTACAGTATCAGTGTAACTTTGTCTCTCTATTAATGCGCACAATATGGACGCCGTGAAGACGCTATGAATTTGCATCACACGAGAACAAAAAAATAAAAGATGTAACACTCATGCTATTGTAACTCAGTAGAAACCTACGTTACACTCTGTATACATAATAAATAAATATTATTAGACATTACACACAGTGCTACATATATAAGGTATTTTTTTTAAGTACATACATACATGGAACATAGCCAGTGTTAAGACAAACACAAATGTTCATCACATAAATATATGTCTTGTGCGAGTATCGAACCCACGTCTCTCGATTTAACAATCAACTGATTACCTACTGAGCTGACATACTTAATAGACGTAAAAATACGAAGCACCTTATCTTTTTATCTGTACTCTCTGTACTTGTCGCTTTAACAACGTAGCTTGGTGCGATCACTGTCTGTACTTGTCGCTTAAACAACGTAGCTTGGTGCGATCGCTCTCTGTACTTGTCGCTTAAACAACATGGCTTGCTGTGATCACTGCCTGTACTTGTCGCTTAAACAACGTAGCTTGGTGCGATCACTGTCTGTACTTGTCGCTTAAACAACGTAGCTTGGTGCGATCGCTCTCTGTACTTGTCGCTTATACAACATGGCTTGATGCGATCACTCTTTGTACTTGTCGCTTATACAACATGGCTTGATGCGATCACTCTCTTTACTTGTCGCTTATACAACATGGCTTGCTGCGATCACTCTCTGTACTTGTCGCTTAATCAACATGGCTTGCTGCGATCACTCTCTGTACTTGTCGCTTAAACAACGTGGCTTGGTGCGATCACATTTCTGTACTTGTCGCTTAAACAACATGGCTTGCTGCGATCACTGTCTATACTTGTCGCTTAAACAATGTAGCTTGGTGCGATCGCTCTCTGTACTTGTCGCTTAAACAACATGGCTTGCTGCGATCACTCTCTGTACTTGTCGCTTAAACAAAGTGGCTTGGTGCGATCACTCTCTGTACTTGTCACTTAAAAAACATGGCTTGCTGCGATCACTGTCTGTACTTGTCGCTTAAACAAAGTGGCTTGGTGCGATCACTTTCTGTACTTGTCGCTTAAAAAACATGGCTTGCTGCGATCACTGTCTGTACTTGTCGCTTAAACAACGTAGCTTGGTGCGATCACTGCCTGTACTTGTCGCTTAAACAACGTAGCTTGGTGCGATCGCTTTCTGTACTTGTCGCTTAAACAACACGGCTTGCTGCGATCACTCTCTGTACTTGTCGCTTAAACAAAGTGGCTTGGTGCGATCACTCTCTGTGTTTGTCGCTTAAAAAACATGGCTTGCTGCTATCACTGTCTGTACTTGTCGCTTTAACAACGTAGCTTGGTGCGATCACTGTCTGTACTTGTCGCTTAAACAACGTAGCTTGGTGCGATCGCTCTCTGTACTTGTCGCTTAAACAACATGGCTTGCTGTGATCACTGCCTGTACTTGTCGCTTAAACAACGTAGCTTGGTGCGATCACTGTCTGTACTTGTCGCTTAAACAACATGGCTTGCTGCGATCACTCTCTGTACTTGTCGCTTAAACAAAGTGGCTTGGTGCGATCACTCTCTGTACTTGTCGCTTAAAAAACATGGCTTGCTGCTATCACTGTCTGTACTTGTCGCTTTAATAACGTAGCTTGGTGCGATCACTGTCTGTACTTGTCGCTTAAACAACGTAGCTTGGTGCGATCGCTCTCTGTACTTGTCGCTTAAACAACATGGCTTGCTGTGATCACTGCCTGTACTTGTCGCTTAAACATTGTAGCTTGGTGCGATCACTGTCTGTACTTGTCGCTTAAACAACGTAGCTTGGTGCGATCGCTCTCTGTACTTGTCGCTTAAACAACATGGCTTGCTGTGATCACTGTCTGTACTTGTCGCTTAAACAACGTAGCTTGGTGCGATCGCTCTCTGTACTTGTCGCTTAAACAACATGGCTTGCTGTGATCACTGCCTGTACTTGTCGCTTAAACAACGTAGCTTGGTGCGATCGCTCTCTGTACTTGTCGCTTAAACAACATGGCTTGCTGTGATCACTGCCTGTACTTGTCGCTTAAACAACGTAGCTTGGTGCGATCACTCTCTGTACTTGTCGCTTAAACAAAGTGGCTTGGTGCGATCACTCTCTGTACTTGTCGCTTAAACAACGTAGCTTGGTGCGATCGCTCTCTGTACTTGTCGCTTAAACAACATGGCTTGCTGTGATCACTGCCTGTACTTGTCGCTTATACAACATGGCTCGGTGCGATCACTGTCTGTACTTGTCGCTTATACAAATACTTAGGTAATAATAACACTCGACGCAAACAAATCAAATTAAAATACTCGAAAGGTGGAAGTTTCAAATAAACTTGAATAGTGTCGAAGTCATTTGCAAGACAAATTGTTGCAAGTCTCAATTAAACCGAAGGTACTGGCACTGCAAACTAATTATACTTACCAGCAATTTTAAAATGATTCAACAATGTGGCCCAGCGCTGGGGAATGTTAGGCGCAGATGTGGTGACCCTGCAGCTGTCAAGGGCATGTCAAATGTCACGCAGTCGGGGCTCATGTTGCCCGAGCTTGTCGCCCTTCACTCTCCGCACTGTGCTGTGACTCATACTTGTAGTTCCTAGTAGTAAAGCTCTGTCTGATGAAGTAAGATAATAAAATGCATCGATCGTTTTCCAATGGGCAGTTACAGTAACAAGATTAAAGGCAATCAAATATTTTAAGAAGGATCTTGTGATATAAGAAAATCAGAGTCTTAGAAATAAAATCTATTTTTTCTAAAATAATAGTAATGGACTCGTAACTCGTGACTTGTGAGTATCCGCTCTTTTGGGTAAATGCAAAAGCTTTCAAATATGTTTGTTTCATTTTTATTTATTTTAGATAATTCTATTTAGCTATAGGGAAAGCTACAGCTGTCATACAAATTTCTCAAAAAATTTCTATCTTACTAATTTTAGATTGAAGAAGTGGTACTAATTGCAGAGCTAAGAAATATACAAAAGCTGGGAAAAATACAGGTAATCTAAAGGAAAAAACGAACAGAACTTTGAAAAAAACATTAGAATCTAAGAAAAAAAAACTGAAAAGGGCTTTAAATTAAGGTTTTCTTATCGTAAATTTCGATTATTTTTTAATGCACTGGAAAAATATTTTTACATGTTAAAGGAAAAATCGAACAGAATTTTAATACTGTGCCTAGTTTTCTTTAAATATAATAAAAACCTAAATACGAGCAAAATTATTTCATACCATATAAAAGTAATACAGGCGTGATTGGCACAGTTAAACGTTATGTGAGCGCGCGTCACTTGACTCTAGCTTGCTTGTGTTGTTCAGTCTACGGATGGTCTACGAGCTGCGGTCTTATCTAGCAGTCGTGTCTCGGACACTTTATTCTCTTTCTCACTGCAATGACGCTACATAAATTTGTGCTAGGAACAAAGTTTTTTTTTTTAAATCTGTATTTGGTGCTACAAACAGTTGTGTGCGTTACTGTGACCGGACTCTTTTAGTTTTTTTTAGGACGTATATAATTTATACTTTTAATTATATAGGTTGTGATTGTTTGTAGGAGTACACATTTTATTTGAGATTATTTTACTTCTATAGTATTTGTGTAGTGCTTATTGAAAACATTGATAGGACAAAATTAAGTCGAAACTTTGTTATTTATTTTAATTGAAAGTAGTAGTAAGTTTTTATTATATTATATTATATAAAAAAGAAGTTATTAGATTTCTGAAGGGTCGGCAACGCGCGAGTGATGCCCCTGGTGTTGCAAGCGTCCATAGGCTACGGGGACCGCTTACCATCAGGTGGACCGTAGGCTTGTTTGTCACTTTAGTGGTATTAAAAAAAAAATAGTAGTCAAAATATATTATGTCGAGATTGGCCTTGAATCTAATACCTTTAAACGCGCAATTCTTGTATATATGCATATCTATATATAATCTGAATCTTGGAAACGGCTCCAACGATTTTCATGAAATTTAGTATGCATAGGGTTTCGGGGGCGATAAATCGATCTAGCTAGGTTTTATTTTTAGAAAACGACGTTTTATTTGTGTTTTCAGGTAATGATAAACTGAAAATATGACTCTTCCTGACATTTATTGGAGAGTAGTAATACTATTATTTTGAACGACACAGCAACACTAAAGCTACTTGACGATAGATGGCGTTTTTATAGAAAACGAGCAAAGCTCGGGTTTCCTGGTACTATAAATAAAATGCAGTTTTTGAAATATTTCGCCAGTTTATTTACACGTCATCAGTCAGACATAAAAAAAAATAGATTATCATACACCTCCATAAATTATCAAAAAATATAATTTTAAAAATATATCAACCACCGCTAGTTACTTACTACTAACGTACTAAAATAAATAGTTCTGTACCCTCGGTGGCACTTTTTAGATTATTAGACATATCTAATCAGTGTCAAATGCTCTTTTTATCTATCTTATCCACGTAGCCTTAGCTCTACTGGATACGGAGATATTTTTCGTGCACAATAATATAAGTTAATTTATATTAGCGAAGAGTCTTTAATGCCTTGTGTGTGATAATATAACTTGACATCCACTCGTAAAATTGAATAGATCTTGTTTAAATTATATGTGTAAAATAATACAAATTTAGTTTAATCACCTTACCCACAGACAATATATTGATAAAAGATTGTGTGTTATGATACAATTAAAAATGTATTGTTGTTCAAGATTGCATCTTTAAATATCAATAACGTGAATTATGATGTTATTCGATATAATACATTTAAAACTTAATAAACATCTACATTATTTTGCACGAGACTGCTTATGAACTTTACATTCGTGTCTATTAATACGATTTAGTTACATCAAAAATCTTATCAACTCTTTGCAAGCATTTCAAAACGTCTGTTGGTGTCAATTGATACAATTCGGAAATTCTATCTTCTTATGCGTAAGCTTCTTACTGGCGCGAAAGAGATAGAGTACGTTCATTCGCGAAAACTAATTATGCTTATTGCTACATGTGGCCAGAATCAAGTGGAGGCAGAGGAGCAAATCAAATTTCTTCCTGCTTGTATGACTTTGTTATTAATCGTTTACCACTATTGCATCCAAACGCGTCAAAATTTATTATGTACTCAGATTCATGCGCCGGGCAAAGAAAGAATTCCGTGGTAGCAACAATGTCACTCATACTTGTGCAGAACTCAGAACAATAAATTACTATAGAACACAAATTTCTAGTACCTGGTCACACACATTTGGAAGTAGATTCTAATCATGCTTTGATAGAACGCACTACAAAGCGCACTTCTATAAGAGACCAAGAGATTGGTGTCAGTTGGTACGAAGTTCTTTTAACCGTACTAATCAACTTTCTGTAATAGAAATGTGTTATAAAGATTTTTATGATTTTGCTGATTATTCCAAAAACCAACTTCAAATAAAGAAAGTAAATTCCATAGGCGAAAAGTTTGTGTGGCTGAATATTCAAATTTTGAAGTATACCACAAAATCAGTTTCCTATATTTAGTTACAAAGAGAGCTACGGAGCCATCGATTACAATTCTATGTCGTAAGCGAAAAGAAACAAAAGATATGAACAACGTATTAATTTAGAGAGTATTACTGTCGCGCGGTTTAAACTTATGAATCACAGGATTCCACGCCTTTGTAAGATTATATCCATCTTCTCTATTAACATTTTTGTCGCATTTCTTTGTGTCAATAGCTTCGCGTACAAATCGTGGATAATAGTGGCGCTCAGTGGAGAGCACTTTCGGTTCGTGAAGTTCAATCCAGTGATTTTGCATGCCATTGAGTAGATGGTCGGCTATGGCTGATTTATTTGTTTGTCAGTTTTTGACAGCAGTTATGTGTTCTTTAACCCTTTCGGCTATAGTGCGTTTCGTTTGGCTTACGTACGAGCTTCCACAGCTGCGGTCTATCCCGGAAACGCCTGGTCTAAAAGGTAGGGAATCCAATCCTTCAGTGTCCGCAAGTGTTTGGCAATTTTAGAGCGCGGTGCGTACACTGTCTTGAAAGACTATCTACTTAGTAAAGTTCCTATTTTGTCCGTTACTCCCTTTAGGTATGGCATAAAGGCTGCCTGTCTATTCACTTCAGGTTTCTATTTCTTTGTGCACGTCGCGGCTGTCGTTTGCACACTTTATACCCATATCTTTTTAGTACCTCCTGCACGTGTTTTAAAGTAAATGTTTATAGTATATTTTTATTTCTTTACTGTTTTACTATGCTTGCTTTCAAATGGCATTAAGGGCTTTGTTTAATTATAAATTTTTATCTTTTAGTTTAAAACTCTACAAAGTTTATTGAAAGCAGAAGCTTATTATATGTTTTTTAGAATTATTGTAGTCCTTACCTACATATCATGTTTCCTAGAATGATATCATTCTTGCCCACTTAAGATGAAAATAAAAGACTGATGATTTACATTTTCTCAATCCCAAGCCTGTGGATGCGTTTTCTAAGTGTTTAACATAATCTTAACATTTATTAACTACTTTTTGATATCTTGTATAAAATAAAGCCTACAAATTTAAATATTTGTTTATTTGCATAGTTAGAACCATATACTAATAATTTTGATATATAACTCTAAAAACATAATTCGCCTCAGCCGTTATACGCCCCACTGCACAGGCCTCTCCTTAGATAAGGAGGCTTAGGCCAGAGTCCACCACGCTGGCCTAGTGCGGGTTGGCGGACGAAAAACATAATACAATAATAATATTATTATACTGCCTTAACAAATCGTATTATTTGACACAATCTAGAACTTGAAAATGAAAAAAACAAGTTGAGATATATTATTAAACACATGACTTTTTCCCTATTTTTTTGTGTTAAATAATTTATTAGTGCAAATATAACAATTAATTGTGTTTTAACAACCGCAAACTAAAGATGTTTCTGTTTTGTGATAGTTTTGTTTTGGATTTTTTTTTATGTATTAGTTTTAATGTATTTAAATGCTATTTCAATTCGCAGTAAAATAATATAATTTTAGTTAAATTATTTTACACATATTAATTCTAATGTGACGAATACTACAATTTGTTATTTCCCTTATTGCTCTAAATAAATTAAATATATTGCTTCATATATAATAGTATAGAGGCTAAAAATACCTATCTTTATAATTTTTTACAAAAGGAATAAAATCATTAACAAAAAAGTAATACGCATGTAAAGGTACAAAATATTAAAAACCATTTTTTCAAAAACTGTAATTTCAGACCTATATCAGTTTTCACCGAGGGTACAGAGTTATCTTTAAATTTATGTAGGTATATGTGTGTGTGTGTGAGAGAGAGAGAGAGAGAGAGAGAGTGAGTTTTGTGTGCGAAACAAAGCGGGGTTTGTTATAAATTGGATGGTGGTAAAGGGGATAATTTGGTTAATGAATCTGTTAATCTGCATTTATTTATTTGGTCTACCAACAGATTTAACATTATGAGCTTATGAACTACTATAATTTAACAACTAACCAGCTTAGAATGCTAATCGAATTACAGGCAAACTCAACATGCACTGCGTATATATTAACAATCGACTTAGCTAATAATTTTAAATCAAAATATAGAGAGAGATTTAAATAAAGTACCATAAACTACAATGAAAAACAAAATACGATAACAAACTAGGTTAAAAGTTTAAAGTTAGGTTAAAGTTAGGTGGACTTATAATCATATAAAGCTTTTTGTTAATAGATATAGTGATGATTGAGGTCATGGAGGAATTTAACGCAAAATTGGGTACTGGAAATTGCGATGAGATAAAAATAGGGAAATTTGGAGAAAGCCACAAAAGCCACCTTCAAAAAGCCACCATACAGAAACCTAACCTTTTATTCCGTTATCCTAGAAGGCACTACGCCAGAAGCTTGGAGCAGAAAAGTGGTCATACTTTTCTTTAAAAAAGGATACCTCACCTTTTTCAAGAACTATAGACCTATTTCACTTCTGAGGCATATCTATAAAATGTATTCCAGGGTCATTACGAATCGTCTCGAATACAGGTTTGACGAACTCTAGCTTCCCGAACAAGCCGGTTTACGAAAAAGCTTTAGTACCATGGACCACATGCATACGCTGCGCCAGATTATACAGAAGACAGAGGAGTATAATCTTTACCTTTGCGTAGCGTTCGTGGACTATGAAAATGCCTTCGATTCTATCGAGTCCTGAGTGGTGTTACAGTCTCCCCAGCGGTGCCACATTGACTATCGGGACATTGAAGTGCTGAAGTGATTGTATAACAGAGCCACGATGTCAGTCCGACTACATGACCAGAACAGGAAACCAATCTATCTGCAGAAAGGTGTGAGATATGGAGACATTATTTCTCCGAAACTGTTCACAACTGCGTGAGGGTAAGAGTTAAGAGAGGTAGGGCACTGCAAGTACTCGCTCGAATAAGCCATCCGAACAAATAAAGCGGAGCATAGCGAGTACTTGCTCGAATGAGCGGCCCGAACTGGGGAAGTACCTCCACCTTACAGAAAACCTCGGCCACAATAACACTAACATTGAGTAGTGCTGTGGTCCTGGCGGTGAGTAAGGTTGCCAGAGCTCTTTGAGGAAACGCTGCGCGGACAGTGGAGGAAAGGCGGTACTTGTTGCTGTCATTGCTCCGCGTAGACGTGGCGTGCTGGTATGGCGTTCAGGGAGACCTGATGAAACGGCTGACCGCTAGCCACCCGCAGGTTGAACGGGTTCCCAAACCCATGGATCACTTAATCTCCGCCCTGGGAGGCTGATCCGCCAGCCTGTGTAAAGTCTCTGAAGTGGTAGTCGTGCCGGAGAAGGAGACCGGAGTGGACTCGGTTACTACAACAGAGGAGGATCAGGGGCCCTTCCGCCGTGCCAGCAACCTGTGCTATGCTTCGGCTGTCTAAATATTATTTTTAGATTTAGTTATTGTGTGTACTCTAGTTCTTGCAAATTAGTACGCGATTTCATCTCTTGGGTTCTTATAACCTTTGACCTTATTATGATGTTTGTCTTTTATCTTGATTATTCTAATGAGCTTCCCGCTTACAATATACAGGATATTTTTTGTATTATTGGTGGTACGAGAAACGTGCTTATCAGTTATGTTCTGTGAGATATCATAAAAAAATTCAATCATGACTTCAACATAATTTCCAGTTAAGTGTATTGTGCCTGTCTACATTGCTTGATTCATTATTATTTGCTTACTAATTATTTTTACTTATTAATCGTGTTACTAGGAATTCAAAATTTATTAATAAAGGTATGGTAATGGTCTATTTTGGTGAGAGCTGTAGGTGTCGATTGAACGGAAATATATTTGTGTGTCGCACAAATTAAATCAAGCATTTTTTGTCCTTGTTACCGATTAGATTAAATTGTTATAAGTTGAGCCCTTCCATGAATTGTTAAATACAACGAAATTTGGAAGAAGGATGAGACAAACATAGCGAATAGAATTTTATATAACACGTACAGTAATAGAACAAATAAGTATATAAATTATGTGAAAAAATATGTATTATAGAAAAGAAATTCAGGATAAGTTTAGGAACTCCAAAAAATCTGGAATATAAAAAACGAGTAAAGTGGGAAAATAGTAAAATCAATAGACGAAACCGTTGCTAAGCATTTTAAGCAAAATGAAAATATTTTATGTGAGAAAGCCAAAGAATTCCAAAAAAATGAACACAAGATTACTGATGCCCGCTCACTACCTAGTCTAGATAAAAATAAATATATCATAAACCCAGATATGTCAATTCATTTTAAACGTGCCAGTAACGTGCCAGTAACATGCCAGTAACGTGCCAGTAACGTGCCAGTAACGTGCCAGTAACATGCCAGTAATGTGCCAGTAACGTGCCAGCAATGAAGAAATATTTAAAATAATTCAAAATATTCACGAAAAAAAAGCCCCGGAATTGATAGCATTCGTGCTTCTGACATTAAAAAAATTAGTGCTAAAATAACACCTCTCCTAACGCACTTTATAAACAGATGCATTGCCACATTTAGATATCCTGAAAATAGGTGTTGTCCGTCCCATACATAAAAAATCCGGCCAAGTGCGAGTTGAACTCGCGCACCGAGGGTTCCGTACCTACCACCATTTACGTTATTTACAAACACAAACAAAAAAAAGTGTGCCGCCAAGCGGTCACCTATCCAAGTACTGACTAAGCTCGACGTTGCCTTACTTTAAATATCGTTTCCAAAAAACAAATGTAATTTAAATTGGCCGGTATTTATTATTTGTTATTATACTTTAGAGTCCACACTATTTTCCACTGGAAGTTTAAAGTTCCTATAAATTACTGTTTTTACGATAAAACAATAACAACGAAAGTGTGTTTCTTGTATGAGGACTCCCCAAACAAATTTCTTACTGTGTTTCTTAATACTATTGCTAGATGGCGTTGTACCGGTACTTTA
This sequence comes from Apoda limacodes, assembly GCA_946406115.1. Lineage (NCBI taxonomy): Eukaryota > Metazoa > Arthropoda > Insecta > Lepidoptera > Limacodidae > Apoda > Apoda limacodes. The sequence continues at coordinate 261,041 of OX291548.1, forward strand.
AGATGGCAATGGCTTCGGCCTGTCTCACACTTGGCCGATTTTTATTATTTGTTGTTATATTTTAGAGTTCACAGTATTTTACTGCAAGTTTGAAGTTTGTTTGTTTTACTGTTTTACGATGGAGCAAAAATAACGAAAATGTGTTTATTGTATGGAGACCCCCCAAAATTTTAAAGTTTTAAACACCCACATTATAACACATATTTTGTGAAAAATACAGGCTTCTACCTATTTCGGTCTAAAAGATAGAGCCTATAATCAGACAGCGTAGGCTTAGTAATAGGGCTCCGTTGGCACCCACTGGGTACGGAACCCTTAAAAGGTTCCTACACAAATTATGATAATTACAGACCTATAACAATCTTGTCATGTATAGATAAAATAGTTGAGAGGTAAAATAGCTGAGAGGTAACATCAGCAATAAAATAATTAAATACTTACAGAATAACAAAATCATAAAAACAGAAGTGAACCTTAACTATTTATGTCAATTTATCAATTGTTGTATTCATTGATTGTAGTTAAGCTTTTGAAACTTTACAGTGGCATACAGAGTACTTTATTAAAATGGTTTAAAGATTATTACGAAAATCGATCTAAAATTCTTAAAATTGGTTACGCTTACAGTGATTCTTGCTTACACAACCCTACGATCGTTGCTCACTCACATTCCTGCTAACACTTAACATAATGTAACAGATCTCACGTCAACCCTACGATCGTTGCCCACTTAGTATAAATATATATATTGTAGAGGTTACGACCTCTTGTTGAATGTAAAGGAAGTAAATAGGCTAGCGAACGTTTTTACGCAGCAAAACTTCGTAGTAGTTTTAAGGAAATATAATAGATGGTGTCAGTGCGTTTTTAAATAAAAACAATCGGAATTTCGAGCTTGTCATTATTTTGTTATTAATTGACATTCAAGTGAAAAATATAGATCGGACAAGTCTATATAAATTTGGAGGGTCGATTCCTGTCTATATCAGGGAGCCCTAGAATTGGTAGAATGGCTTTACATTGCCAGTGGACGTAAAGTAAGATACTCCAGTATCCAAAATATTCCAAGCATCGCCACCATCGCGATTTAATGTCCTAATGTATATTTTATCCAATGTATCGACACGACGACCCGAGGCCTATTGAAGGATGGCCTAATCGAAGAAGATGTGTTGCAGATAAGTTTAATATTGTATAATAATTCTCCTAGGTAGTAGATGAATCTATGTATGTCTTGTGGCGATAGAAAAGAACATCTGAATACAGAAAAGAACTCCCGATGTTGTCTTTTTATTAGCAGAGATCCCGATACCTAAATAGAAATAGGTAGAAGCAGCATGTATACGCCCCCGCACGCTGCAATATATATATATTTATGTACGTCTGCTGTGTAATATAATATATTATATGAATATATTATATTTTTTATAATAAGACTTTAACGTATCACATGGTGCTCCCCCCCCCCCCCCCTATGCAATCTGAAAAACAATAGGCAATTGAAATATTACCTAAATATTATTTGTTCTTTTTTAAATCAAACTATTTACATTGTAAATCTTGTTGATTTAGTGTTTCAATACAAAACATGTATTTATTAGGTGAAACGCTATAATTTTATGTTTTGTTTGTGATTTTACAAAGAATACCTACTGGACGCACGCAATAAAACAGTATTGTAATTAGTTTGAAATTGAAACGATTTGAAAGTGTTCTTAGTAACCCATTTGAATAAAAAGATTTTGATTTTGACTCAAATTCTTGCTTACACCTAAAATATTGTGACAGATCTCACCTCAACCCTACGATCGTTGCCTACTCACATCCTTGCTTACACCTAACATATTGTGACAGACCTCACCTCAACCCCACGATCGTTGCCTACTCACATTCTTACAGCTAACATAATGTGACAGACCTCACCTCAACCCTACGATCGTTGCCCAATCACATTCTTGCTTACACCCTTACATAATGTGACAGACCTCACCTCAATCCTACGATCGTTGCCTACTCACATTCTTGCTTACACCTAACATAATGTGACAGATCTCACCTCAAACCTACGATCGTTGCCCACTCACATTCTTGCTTACACCTAACATAATGTGACAGACCTCACCTCAACCCTACGATCTTTGTCCACTCACATTCTTGCTTATACCTTACGTAATGTGACAGACCTCACCTCAACCCTACGATCGTTGCCCAATCACATTCTTGCTTACACCCTTACATAATGTGACAGACCTCACCTCAATCCTACGATCGTTGCCTACTCACATTCTTGCTTACACCTAACATAATGTGACAGATCTCACCTCAAACCTACGATCGTTGCCCACTCACATTCTTGCTTACACCTAACATAATGTGACAGACCTCACCTCAACCCTACGATCTTTGTCCACTCACATTCTTGCTTATACCTTACGTAATGTGACAGACCTCACCTCAACCCTACGATCGTTGCCCACTCACATTCTTGCCTTCACCTAACATAATGTGAGAGACCTCACCTCAGCCCTACGATCGTTGCCCACTAACATTCTTGCTTACACCTAACATAATGTGACATACCTCACCTCAATCCTACGATCGTTGCCTACTCACATTATGGCTTACACCTAACATATTGTGACAGACCTCACCTCAACCCTACGATCGTTGCCCACTCACATTCTTGCTTACACCTAACATAATGTGACAGACCTCACCTCAATCCTACGATCGTTGCCCAATCACATTCTTGCTTACACCTAACATAATGTGACATACCTCACCTCAATCCTACGATCGTTGCCTACTGACATTCTACCTTACACCCTACTATCGTTGCCCAATCACATTCTTGCTTACACCTAACATAATGTGACAGACCTCACCTCAATCCTACGATCGTTGCCTACTGACATTCTTGCTTACACCTAACATACTGTGACAGACCTCACCTCAACCCTACGATCGTTGTCCACTCACATTTTTGCTTAAACCTAACATATTGTGACAGACCTCACCTCAACCCTACGATCGTTGCCCACTCACATTCTTGCCTTCACCTAACATAATGTGAGAGACCTCACCTCAGCCCTACGATCGTTGCCCACTAACATTCTTGCTTACACCTAACATAATGTGACAGACCTCACCTCAATCCTACGATCGTTGCCTACTCACATTCTTGCTTACACCTAACATATTGTGACAGACCTCACCTCAACCCTACGATCGTTGCCCACTCACATTCTTGCTTACACCTAACATAATGTGACAGACCTCACCTCAATCCTACGATCGTTGCCCAATCACATTCTTGCTTACACCTAACACAATGTGACATACCTCACCTCAATCCTACGATCGTTGCCTACTGACATTCTACCTTACACCCTACTATCGTTGCCCAATCACATTCTTGCTTACACCTAACATAATGTGACAGACCTCACCTCAATCCTACGATCGTTGCCTACTGACATTCTTGCTAACACCTAACATATTGTGACAGACCTCACCTCAACCCTACGATCGTTGCCCACTCACATTCTTGCTTACACCTAACATAATGTGACAGACCTCACCTCAATCCTACGATCGTTGCCTACTGACATTCTTGCTTACACCTAACATACTGTGACAGACCTCACCTCAACCCTACGATCGTTGCCCACTCACATTTTTGCTTAAACCGAACATATTGTGACAGACCTCACCTCAACCCTACGACCGTTGCCCACTCACATTTTTGCTTACACCTAATACCAGACAACGGTGACTATACATGTATTGAATTTGTATAAGGATATATATATTGGTTTAGTAATAAAATGTAAATTTAACTGCATATAAATCAGTGTGCAATTAATTCTGGGCAAATTTAAGTCAAATGTGTATTTTAAAATATAAAGATCCTTATAAAATGTTAGGAATAATATATCTGGCTCTAGCCGATTCAGTTCTAAGCTATGGTCTAAGCAGCTGTGATAGGGGCTACAGAACTTAACCAAGCAGCTGTGGTAGGGGCTACAGAACTTAACTAAGCAGCTGTGGTAGGGGCTACAGAACTTAACTAAGCAGCTATGGAAGGAGCTACAGAACTTAACTAAGCAGCTGTGGTAGGGGCTACAGAACTTAACTAAGCAGCTGTGGTAGGGGCTATAGAACTTAACTAAGCAGCTGTGGTAGGGGCTACAGAACTTAACTAAGCAGTTGTGGTAGGGGCTACAGAACTTAACTAAGCAGCTGTGGTAGGAGCTACAGAACTTAACTAGAGAATATTTTCAACATACAAATAATCTTCTTCTAATCTTAAAAACCTCGTACCAAAAAATATTAAAAACAAGTATAAGCATAATTATATAGAACTGTTTAAACATTGCAAAATGTTACCAGTACAACATAAAATCAAACTGGCAATACTGAAAGACGACTATATTTTAAAAACCTTAAAAGAAAAGTTTCGGCATAACAGATTTAGATGATAGACATCATTGATATGTTACAATCAGTATGTTACATGCAGACATATTTAGGGAAGTGGAAGCGGTACAAGATTATTATTATTAAACTTCCCCTTATCAATGGTTAGGACACTTTTGTACGGAAAAAGTAGTTTTTGTCAAATCCAAACAATTGGAAGAAAAACGAAAACGCGTATGGTGTCAGTTGAGTCAAGAGATAGGAAAAAAATGTAGATTTTTACATATTTTAAGGATAATTATTAAATATACGACGAGGTTGGCTCCTTCTTTCTTATAATTAGGAAAGAATATTGTATCCAAGTAATGTGCCAATGATGTCAGACGCCCAGGAGCAATAAACGAAAAAGTAATGTATGAGCATAAGATTTTTATATTACATTAACAAAATTATGTCAGCGATTTAGTAGAGTAGGGGGTGAATAAACAATATTACACCCCTTATCGTCTTTGATTTCCAAATCCTGACACAATCCTCGAATGTTACTGCCGTAAGAGTAGCGGTACGTTCCCAGTACCTCTTCAGCAATCAATCCGCCAGCGAGTCGTACATAGTCATAGTACCTACATATCTATATACGAAAGGGAACTTTAAAGTACGAATTAACTAACCTGAGACAATTACAACTACCTATGTATAATATTCTGCGTGATATCTATAATTATTAGGTTTTAAGTTGAAATATCTATTAAGTCGTGAGATGAACGCGGTTAGTTATTTCATTGCGTATCGCTTTAGGCATTAATAGAGTAAGAGCAAATGACTAAATAACCAACAGACTGATAGCTTAAAACAACCGGCGCTAGCGAAAGCACTACTACAAGCACGGGTATGTGTGCGTGGCCTGTCACTGACAAGGCGCGCGGGGCGAGGACCGACGTCCGCTCGAGTATAAACCGGTTTCAACTGGCTCAGTGAGCGTGCGCACCTCAGGGCTTCGTGTAACGTGTGCGAGTGCGAGCGATTAAAATAATAGTTCTTTTAGTGTTTGCTATCGATTAGTGCGAAATTTTTAGAAATGCCAAATACATGTACTGTGTGTATGAACAATTCTAATTAAAAAAAGGAAATTTCCTTTTTAAATACCCAAAAGATCTTGACAGGTAACTACCTATATTTTTTTATCCTAAGTTGGCTGAATAATTACAATAGGCAGGTTAATCTTAAAAAATGTAGGTACCGACAATAATAATGATACAGGTAAGAGTAACTAAAAGGGGGCGCAAGGGAAAAAAAATCTCAGTGCCCCCTTTTGTATACCCCAACCATGATACATATAAACATGCATATATTAATGTATACACATAAATAAATAATTTATTATATTAAAAATTGTATTATTGGTACCTCCCTACTGAATACAAATAAAATCAGAGATCTTTGTTAGGGTTCCATAGCCAAATGGAAAAAAGGTCCCTTAAAAATCCATCATGTCCGTCCGTATGTCCGTCCGTCTATCCGTATGTCACAGCGTTTTAATTCCGCTATCTTTGCATATTGTGATGAAATTTTTCAGGAAAGTCTTATGTTAACCGCCACACAGATTTGTAATGAAATTAAGAAAAAATATTTAGGGGTAGCTCCATACATTGAACTGAGGGACGAAAATATTTATATTTTTCACACACTCTATCGTGTCGGGTATCATTGGATAATTTGAAAATGTATTAAGAGTTTTTACTAAATATTTCTCTAAGGTGCATACTTCAGGAGTTTTAACCAGTAGTAGGTTTCAACCGTTGAACTAATCGAAGATCTTTTTTGTAGTAGTTCAACTGTGTAGATTTTTTTGTTTCCCCACGTCTAGCTTTTGAACCCTTGTATTTAAAAACCTGAAAGAAATCACAGTTCCTAATTAAAACTTATAAATCAAAAATATATACATACATACATACATACACACACACACACACACACACACACACACACATACACACACACACACACCCCACCCCCCCCACACACACACACACCCACACACACACACACACACACACACACACACACACACACACACACACACACACAAGTCGGGCCCTCGTAATTTACTAGAGTTATTTTAAACATTTGTACAAGGCAAGAACTTCCTGCCAGGTTCCTTAAGGCTATTGGAGCTAGAGATACATTTATTTGTAGTTTTTAGGGTTCTGTTCCATAACTCAAAAGTAAGAAACGGAACCTATATAAGATAATAAAAAATCATGGTTTATTTAAAGTGTTTGAACTTTTATTGTGTTCTATGTTTTTTTTCTGTTAGTTAAGCCTTACAAAAAATTACAATTTTTTATTTAAATTCCAAAAATGTTACATTTTTTATTACGTCTAAATTCTACAAATACTATACGCATATTCTTAAACTGAGACTAATTTTACCTTTAAAACATAAAATCGTCTAAATTATAATGATGTTGATCGAACGGTAATTCAATAAAATTTTATAACGAACTAGCATTATATATATAAAGATAAAAAAAATCGATATCAGCTATCTATTCATTTAATTTACTAAATGTGTCAGTTGACAACCCTACCAGTTTAGGTATGATTCTTGAAACGTTGTTCTAAGCTATCGGTCTGTTGGTGGTAGGAGTTTAGCTTGCTCATTTGTTATTACTGTACGCTTCTTACCGTAACCAGTAACCTCTTTGTTGCGGGTCGGCCGGGTAAGTGTGTGAAAAAAGATAAAACCCATAAGATAATAAACTTAGAACGTATGCAACCTCTTATCTCATGACGGCAATGACTGCAATCAGACTACCAAAATGACCGACACACGCGCAATGCGCCACCACCATCGCCACCACTACGTTGCGAAATACAAGATATATAATTTGACGAAGGCACAGATTTATTTGAAAGCCTGTCGGTGTCCACTGTGTGTGTGTGTGTGTGTGTGTGTGTGTGTGTGTGTATTCCCTTCGGCTCGAACAATCGGCACGATCAGCACGACGCACTCTGAGGGTTGTCACCGAACCAGCTCCCGCCCTGAATATTTGCAAGATTAACTCGCCGAAGGGTCAGCTTCCGACATTGAACTCAAAACGTCTACTTGATTGAATTTGATCAATTACGACAGCACCGATAGCCACAGCCCGCCTTTTGTTTATTCGCAATCGATTCACTAAGATTGATCGATTCTGATGCTAATAATGTAATGTAATGTAATGACTGTATAATAATTTGTTATTATTACCGAAAGAGCTCCGAGTTGTCGTCGATCTAGATACGACCCGACGCGCTGAGACGACACGAAATGAAAGTTTGTATAAAAATCCGTCATATTTTAAGCTAAGCCCATGAAAATTTGTATGCTCGTAAATTTGTATGGACTTACGTTCCAACCTCATGACCCGTGAAAGTACTCGCATGCATTTTACTTCCGAATTTACGAGTCCGAGGTCCTCGAAACTTTTCGCAATAAGCTCCTAGGTCCCGAGAGCTGAGATGTGTGAGATGCGGCAGACAACGCTTGCTGCTATGACTATGCCTACTGTGTGTGACGCTATTTTTTTATAAATGTGTAGTTTCTGACTAGTGAGGAATCCTAAAAAGTATTAAAATAAAGTATCGCTAGTATAGAAGCTGTATCTCAGCGATATTCGCCATTCAATAATATATTGAAGGTACATGTTATACTACCTCTGTATGAGCTCTTTCTAAACGTAAATGAGATGATTCCTTTATATATTTAAAGGAATTTCTATTTTGACGTTTTTGGTAAGAACGGATAACTAAAAATTAACCAAACTGGTCTCAAAATGCCTTACATGAGGTACCTAGGTAACAGGCACAAAACACAATCTTAGTTTGGTAGGATATACATTTAGTTTTTTTTTTTAATAAAACTTTTTTATTGGTGTTTAAAATCAGTAGCCATTAATTAAAAGTAAAAACAAAAAAAAAACGAAGAAAATATTAAAATATATTATTTTTCTGTATAATATGTACCTATAACTCGGAGCCAAATAGTTTGCTCACCGTCGTCTTCTTACTTATGTGATCGAAGTAATAAAACAATTATAAATAGCTCGTCGTCGTTTCGACACAAAACTGAATAATTTTAAGCTTTGCGTGAGACAAAAACGTTGATTACCTAACTAGGCTAAAGCCCAGGCACAAATAAGTAGGTAATGGCTCGAGATAGGTACATTTACAAGGTAACTTTTATATAGGTTATGTATCTAACTCGAGCCATTACCTATATAAAAGTTAAGTATCTAGATACTCGTACCTACCTAACTGATCTTGGATAAAATGGCCACATTAAAGATTTGCATAATTTTTTCTGAAATGTAAATGATAGGTACAACTTATAAAATAAATGTAGAAGGTACTAGCAAGATATAATATGTGACCAGTGTTCTTGTTATACTATAATTTGGTACATAGAGAGGCGCGACAAACTCTGTGCTCTGTGCTCTGTGTATGAAATAATGTTTTTATGATTAAATTTTCCTTGAAACTTAGAAATGATGTTCTTTAACACAATTAGTAACAAACTTATTTTAGCATAAAAATTCAGGCATATTATAGAAGTGAGATGCTTATCTTCATAATATAGAAGGCAATATAGAAGGCAGGAAGAGGCATATTAAAGAAGATAGATGCTTATTATAATAATATTTTTTGCAATGTAGAGGCTGCTGCTAAGCTAATTATTTCAACTTGCTGTCTAACCACTGCGGTCAGAACGTATCATTTTTAAACACAGAAGTAAAACAATGCAATTTAGTATCATGTAGACCAGTGACATCTGCTCGTATTAATCAATTTCAAGTTAATGTTGAATATAAAATTCCATTTTTGCAATTTATACAGGGTGATCCAGATCATATGTACAATACTCTTTTTAACTTTTTGAAAACTGAGTTCGAGCAGGTATTCAAAGTAAAAACTATTAAATAAAATTCAGGAATGAAATTCAGTGATTGGGCGACACCAGGAATACATAGAAGTCGAGTCAAATTATATGAAATAAAAAAATGCAATACAAGTTCAGATTTTATTGAGTATGTGAAAAAGTTTTCTAAAACATTTAAAAAAGTCTGTGTTGCTGCTAAGTCAATGTTTCTCAGTAATAAAATTAGGAATTCTGACAATAAAATTAAAGCAACATGGAGTGTCATTAGTAGCGAAATAGGAAAACTCAAACTACGTGATAGTCAATTCAATATAATTTTATTCAGATTAGGCTACAATAATTGAGCACTTATAAATGTCACTACGCCATCGGTTCGTAAGTCTACTGGGCGGGAGACCTTGTACTGAGAAGAACCGGCAAGAAACTCAGCAAGGGCATTTCTTTTCTCCCTTTCTTTTACAGCGTCCAATTAAAATATTAGAAAATGCCCTCCCTATCATAAAAGGACACTTTCCATTACAAACATAAAAACACATGAAATATAAAGCACAAGCACAACATAAAAAAGTATCTAATATAAACAGAAGACAGTTAATGTATTCATCACTAAGAAATAATCAATGTCTTACAGTATTAATAAACAAACCAAAAAAGTAAGACTAAATACTAAGAATACCAAGAAGTTTGCAAGAGCAGACCAGCCTCCACAGGCGGCACCCGTTCACGAGTATGACACATGCATCAGCCATCGCTTCGCTCAACCATGTTTTAGGGAACGTAACGACCCGACACACACGCCACCACCGCAGAGACACTTTGAGAGAGCATGACACACTCAAGCAACTCCAATAAAACTTCGATTGTACTAGTTACAATGTGTGTAGTAAAGGAACAAAATATAAGAGGAGAAGATTGGAAGGTTCGCAATGCTTTACTACCGAGCAGCAACGGCAATAAACTCACTAGTTAATCTTTTATACATCATATAAAAATACAATATAGCCTTACACTAGGTAATAACATAATATACAATGTTTTAAATTTAAAAAAATAATATTTCAAATGCCCCAATACAAATCAATTAAGTTCTAATTTTTCCAAGCATTTTTATCATTTATGTATTCATCAACTTTGTAATAGCTTTTTTTCATTAAAATATCTTTGACATATATTTTAAATTTATTTGAGGGTAAATTAACCACATGTTCTGGAATTTTATTGTAGAAAAATATACTTTGTATTGCGAAAGAGCTATGTACCTTCTGAAGACGACATTCATTATAGTTTAAACATTGGAGCAGATACTGTTAAATCAGATGTTGATGTAGCTAATGCAATTGAAAAATGTTTTAAGGATATGCCTGCTCTGACTCTAGTAGTCACTCACTTACTCAAGGCATCCCCGTCAGAAGCAGAATAACTTTTAAATAATAATGTTCCTAAATGTGTTAAAAAATTTAAATTTGAACATGTTACCCCTGATGAAATCTTCAAAACTTTCAAAACTCTTAATCCTAAAAAGACAGCGGATCTTTGGGGTATATCAATAAAATCACTTGTTGGTATTATAAACAGTATATCACCTATCTTAGCATCAATTTTTAATAAATGTGTAGACGAGGGAGTTTTTCCCGATTTAATGAAACATAGTAAAATCATACCACTGTTCAAATCTGGAAGTAAAAGTGAACCTACTAACTCTAGACCAATTTCGATATTACCAGCTTTGAGCAAGATTTTCGAAAAACTCATGCTCAATCAACTACTTAGATATTTTAACATCCATAAACTGCTACACAGTCAACAGTTCGGATTTACGAAAGTTAGGTCTACTACCGACGCGGGTGTTGACCTAGTAAAACATATTTATGGCGCATGGGAAAGGTTGCAGAATGCCATTGGTATTTTCTGCGACTTGTCTAAGGCATTTGATTGTGTTGAACACAAAACTTTTATTTTAAAGCTGAATCATTATAGTGTTGTAGATACGGCTCTTAAACTTTTATTCCCATATTTAAATGATAGAATTCAGAAAGTTGAAATCAATGGAGTGAAATCTTCTGGATCACCTGTTGTGATGGGAGTACCCCAGGGTTCTATACTAGGGCCCTTTTTATTCTTAGTGTATATTAACGATCTGCCTTTTTATGTAGAAACCCTGTGCAAAATTGTATTGTTTGCAGATAATACGTCTCCGATATTTAATGTTGATGGAAACAAAGATACATATGACGATATAAATCATACACTTTCCCAAGTTCTTAGTTGGTTCACATCAAATAATCTTTATTGAATGCACAGAAAACAAAATGTTTAAAGTTTTCTTTACCAAATGTCAAAGACACTCAAATACAATTATTTATAAACGGTGAAGCATTCAAACTAGTTGAGTCAACAGTCTTCTTGGGTATCACTTTAGATACTAAATTGCAATAGCACTCACATATTTATATTCCGCCGCTTATACTATCAGAAAAGTTGCTCAATTTACTAATATAGAAACTGCTCGGTTAGTATACTTTAGTTATTTTCATTCCCTTCTGTCATATGGTATTTTATTGTGGGGAAGGGCGGCTGATATAGAAACTATTTTTATACTTCAAAAAAGAGCAATAAGATCAATGTACGAGTATAACTTATCACGTCGAGATTATCTTCGTGACCTCTTTAAAAAAATTAATACACTTACTGTAGTTTCTCAATATATTTACGCGTGCTTACTGTATGCACGTAAAAACCTAAGTTTATTTGTTAAAAATAGTGAGATACACAACGTTAATACTAGAAATAAAAATAAACTGGCGATTCCAAAATGTCGCCTATAGAAGGTGCGTGGCTCTTTCATAATTCAAAGCATTTGCTTTTTTAATACAATTCCTGAGAATATTGTTAACATACCTGTACATACTTATATAAAAAATGTATTTAAAAAAGTTCTTATTAACAAGGGATACTATACTGTGTTAGAATTCAAATAAGATAATAAAGTCTGGAATTAAAGGTATGGGCTCAATTTTGACATCCATCTATGACTTATGTAGTTGATAATTAATGAAACATTGCGATAAGGGGCTGCACCATGGATCCACAGTTGGCTGCTTGGTATTTAGAGGGTTCTGAATGGGGGTTGGTGTGGCGCATAGACGTGTCCATGTATGTGTGTTTACACATCTTTGCATAGATTTTGTGTGTTTGGCGGCCTGGTTCCTGCGTGATTGATGGTAACAGGTGTACACCCGGGGAGTTTCTTGTCACTACTTCTTCCCTTAGGCTTGTTTCCGAAGTGACAGTACGTTAAATGGTGTGCATTTGTTGCTGGACTGTCGTGTGGGAGCTGGGCTACTTCATGATATACAACGTCTGTGATTATGTGTATGCATGTAGGAATGTGTGCACGTTTGTGTGATGCGCCATCACGCATTTGGAGCCTCTCTGGCACTGGGCGGCCAATGGTGGATTGATTTGCAGCGGGTTATTAATACTATATTTATTATATTATTATACTTGTACCTATGTAAGTTTATACATATATGTATAGTTTTTTTTCCTAGTAGTATACATTTTTGATACACTGTTTGTGTTTTATGTATATTTATATGTGTCCTTTAGTGTGTGAGTGAGACCTTCCAATCTTCTCTTATCTAAATATTTTTAAAAGCAACTATAAATCAGTTTTAAGTTCAGAGTACGTGTGTCGGATTTATATTTTGTGGTGGCATGTGCGTCGGGTCGTTACGTTCCCTAAAACATGGTTGAGCGAAGCGATGGCTAATTCATGTGTCTTCATACTTGTGAACGGGTGCCGCTGTGGAGACTGGTCTGCTCTTGCAAACTTCTTTGTATTCTTAGTATTCGCTCATCGGTGTAGGATTTCAACAGCAACACCTCAATTATGGGTAAAAAAAACGAACTATCCGTTCTTTGACGTTTTCAAGTAGCTTATGTCCTGCTCAAACTATCTGCATGCCAAATTTCATCTTGATTTGTACAGTGGTTTCAGCATGTAGAGGAGACGTATATACTTTCGCATTTATAATATTTATTATTATATTATATTCATGGATAGTATGGATTGTTTTAAGTATATGCAAGTATGTCTGTACATATGATTGTGCAAAAATATAATTATGATGGCGCTAATGCCACTAGTACTCTTAAATATCTGTATTCCTTCACTCGATTGACTATATTTGACGCTTCACATGGTGCGCCCCCTATGCTACATAAAAACAAAAAAATTATAATTGACATGTTTGACTTTGTTTTTAGTAGCTTACTAACTTATTTTTATTACCTAATAAGTTTTTCGGTACATATTGTATACTCTTTAGCTAATTATCAAAGTATTGTATTATTACTTTAAATAGAACTTCTTGTCAGCTCTTTTTGGCAGAAATTAACATTGTATTGACGATTCAAAAGTGTTGTTAGAAACCTATTTGACTAAAGTTTTATTTGTTTTGATGATTTGATTTGATTTTTTGATTTGATTTGATTTTATTTTATTTGATTTTACTTGATTTGATTTATCCATCTCTATCATTTTATCGTAAGTTTTAATTAAAAAAATATTTGTTTCTTATTTTGAAGGGTTGGCACATGCTCAAAAGTAAGTCTCAAATAAAGTCGCAATTGAGTGTTTTTTAACGCAACTGACTGATTTGTAATATATACTATACAATGATATAGGGTTGCCGGGTCAAACCCAATAAGTGACGAAAAAGGAGATTTCAAAGTCAAAGTAATTTTTTTTTTATTCAAATTAGGTTTATTACAAACACTTTTGAATCGTCAAAGTTATGAAATACTATTTTTTTAATTCCGGTTCACAATTTTGTTGATTTCGAGAAGAATCCGGCAAGAAACACAATATTTTTTACTCTTTTTAAAAAATCATAAAAAATAAAATCAATGTTTTTTAAATATAAATATTAAGCCGTACAATTTATATTATTTCCATTTAAATTTAGTTTACCTATGCGTCCTTTAATTGAGCATCTTCAGTCCCATGGATTTTTATCATTGACATAGTCTGAAATATTGTAGTATTCTTTTTTTTTTTTTAGATAAAAGATTTTAATTTACTTTGTATAGACGTGTATCATGCACCAACAGCTTATTTTTTACTTTTAGTCACGCTTTTAGTATTTACTTTGTGAACGTCACTTTTCTTGCTGAAACTATTGATATTTTTATGTAAATATAAAAGATTTTCTTATATGTGCAGTACATATAAGAAAATCTTTTATATTTGGCGCTAAAGTTAAAATATTTACTTCCCTAAACCTATCCCTTAGAGATATCCTACATTCTAATTTGTAAATAGCACGAATTGCCCGCTTTTGTAACACAAATATTGTATTTATATCAGCAACGCTAGCCCACAATAAGATGCTGTCGCGAAAAGCGAAACAAATATTGACATGGTATTTTATTTGTAATGGCAACCCCTGTTTATTTAATTTTCATCTTTGATGGAATAGGCTGGTAACCTACTGATAAAAAGGGGTAAAATAAGAGATATGGCATTGAGTGTAGTAGGTGAAATTCATTGCGGTTGAGAGATTAGAGGTAAAAGAGAATATTGTTAGAGGTAAAAAGAGGTTAAGTGGGTTCGACTGAAGAGATCAAGAAGTACAGGTAAGAAAATTATATAAACAAAGAGAACTAAGAGGGCTGTTAATGCCTAATATTTCAAGGTTAATAAGAAGGCTGTCGATGCCGTATGTAGGTAGGTACTGGTATAAGAAGGCTGGTGATGCCTATAGTATTATGGTAGTAAGGTGGCTGTAGATTGAAGCCGTACACATAGTTACAAGAGGGATGTATGTAGTTCGCAAATAAATCGTAGTAGATATATCAGGAGGGCAATATTGCTTATGATCCTGTGAAATAATGAGACATTTCCCGACTTTATCTTCGTTCAGCAACCACGAGAAAGAGGTGGCAGACTCCGGTTCGGCACTGCTGTTTTCCTGTACGTCGGCGAAGCAGATCTACGGAAGTAAACTAATCGTACCAATATCTAACGTGTGTATCAATTAATAATAATATACATAATTTGTATATTCTTTGTGTCTTTATATTATTCGTAATTTGAACTTTACGACAGATACCGTATGTCATTAAACTATGGAAAAGCTAATATATACTATTTTTGCAGTGTCGACATCGGTCAATTGTCTTATTTTCTTGATCGAATACACAGCAGAGCTAAGCTTTATGGCTAGGTTATGAATGTGAGGACCCATTGAAGTTTGGAGCTCAGCGTTATGCCTAGAAAGACTGTTGAAAGTATTTAAACGCTGAATAGAATTAGTATGAAACTGCCGAATAGTGAGGGGCATTAACACATGAGTGTACGGTATTACACATTAGTATGAATCAGTGGCGGTACCTTCATAAAAGCCTGAAAGCCTGGCTTGCGTTACTACTGAGGTAATCATCAAGAATATAGTATCCACTTAAGAATTAGTATGAATTAAAATTAGTATCTTTATCGAACGTTTTAAAAGTTCGCGCCTCAAAAGCGCGTAGTACCAACCTAACTACGTACTTACTATGTTCTGGCTCTCTGGCAGTAGTGGCACTGAGGCACTGAGGCACTGAGGCACTGAGGCACTGAGGCACTGAGGCACTGAGGAACTGAGGCACTGAGTCACTGAGTCACTGTGGCAGCAAGCAACAGCGCCCGAGCTAGTAGTATTCCTTAATCCGTGGCGCGAGGCAAAGACGGCACGCGTAATCGTTCGTTATCTTGATTTCAACTTGACACTGGCTTGCAACCTGGCTTTCTATACTCTGATCTCTTTTTATAATGTATTACCAAATGCCAAATAATACGATAAATTTGTTTTGTCGGTAAACATTAATCAGTATGAA
Organism: Apoda limacodes; assembly: GCA_946406115.1. NCBI lineage: Eukaryota > Metazoa > Arthropoda > Insecta > Lepidoptera > Limacodidae > Apoda > Apoda limacodes. Next base: position 277,263 of record OX291548.1, read on the forward strand.
GTATGAATATGTATGAATTCCCTAAAACGGATTCCCTACGAATTGGTGACTAGTGATATAATAGTAAACTACGCGAATGTGAGCGAAGTGAACGTCAGTTCACTCAGTTTTATTTGTTTGACCGAAAAACTTTGTTTATTTACTTTGTAATTTCATTTAACCTTTAAAAGTTATTGTCTTTTGTGTTAAGGGTAAAGTTGCACTTTAGGCACTTTCGTCAAAAATGGGGGGAATTTTTTTTTACAATAATAGCTATTTTAGGGCCTACAAATTAATAAAATAGGGGCGGAAAACATTTTTTTTTTTCAATAAATAGCTATTTTGGGGGTGCCCTAACAAGATTTTTGGGTAAAAATAATTTACCGTGTAAAAAGATACAACAATGGATGTAATTGTCCTTTGCAAAGATTTTAAAGTGTCTTATGATGATAGTGTTTATCAGGAAAGAAAATGAAAAATCTTTAAAATTCTCTCATAAAATATCATTAATATCTCGGCCAAAATCTACTTTGGTAAATCGCATAAACGTCAGTAAGTACACCAATATTTGTTCGTTTGTTGTTGGATCTTTAGGTTATGTTGGGCTTGCCTTATTCTGTAACCCTTTATTACACGAGTTTTTAAATGTCTTATTATGGACGTAGTATGTAGATAAAAGTAATTAGAAAAACTTAATTATTTATTATATTAACTGTTGTGGCAATAACTGGTTAGCAATGTTCGTTACAGCCGTTGAAATATCTGGTGGCGAGTTATCAACACTTGTATCAGTATCACGCATTTTATAGACCAAACTAAATAGCTTGCTAAATAGAGCTACAGAGAGAGCTATGCTTGGTGTTTCTTTGCGCGATAAACTCAAACTGAACTGGTCGAACTGATAACCAATGGGGAAGAAAAGTTTATGAGCGGCGACCACGGATCCGAAGATAGCGCGTGGGACGGTCTCCTACCAGGTGGACAGACGACCTAGTCCGAGCAGCAGACACCCAATGGGCGTGGATGGCTCAGGATCAGCCGTTGTAGAGACATATGAGGGTGGTTTACAGTTGACGTCTTTCAGACGTCATGGACGTAGATAAACAATCATACAAACTTCGTCTACGTGGCATAGTGCCAATAATGAAGGGGCAGCCATGATTATCCTCTCAAGGTGTCGGTCGACTTGCCATTATCACGATTCATCGAATGAGGCTGTAAGTAACGTTGATGGTCTTAATTGTATCATTTATGTATCCAAGCCTGGAGAGTCGATCCGCTCTTTTAGTATAGTTCAATCCATGAAGTCCAATCCATGACGTCCATGGCCGTCAACGTCTTTGCCACACGGATAAATAAGGGCGGCAAATTGTTGCCTCAATTCGTATACCAATAGCTATTCAAAAACTATCGTTGTCTGAAGATGATGGAATACAATGAAGCCAGTATCTAGATTTCTTTTCTTACAAATTAATAAACAGGGCAACTTTGTCACGATTGTTTGTGGAATTTTTAATTAGTTTTGTAAGTACACTGAATCAGTGGAGCATTATATTGGATTATCCTAACTGGAACAACGACATTTTCAATAATTTTTTTAACAATTAACGATTAACAGTTATTGTTTTTAACTTTTAACCACATCTCTAGTGTGTTGCCACCGCCGTTCGCCGCTCCGCCGCTGTGCCGCTCCGCCGCTGTGCAGTCCGTCGCGCGGCGCTCTGCGGACCCAATGCAGAATTATGTAAGCTAAGACCTTGCAGCTTGACCCCAATCGTGACCCACCATCGCTGACTGTTTAGTCCGAGTTATAAGCTCAATCAAATTTAAACAATTTCTAGTTATTTTATCATTTGAATTCATACGTAACAGCGAAATCTCAGTTCCTTAGTTCTGATAAAAAAAGGATGAGGAAGGAGAAAGGAAAGGAGAGGAAAAAAAGTCCAGGTTATAGAACTTGCGGGGCGATTTTAACCATTGAAATCGTGCATAATTAACAAAAAAAATAAACCACCCTCAAAAACCGAGTAAAAAGTAAAAAAATAAGGCCTTAAAGCTGACATTATAAGAGCACTTTGACAATTTTAACCTATTTATTACCGCAACTGTACAGACACGACGAAACAACTACGATTTGGCTTCTGAACCCTAAAATTGTGACACGGACGGACGGACAAATGACAAATATGACTATATGAATATATTCTACATTATATGATTATGTCGGAGTTCGGTTTCGGCTACCTCTAAACGCTAAACGGAACTCTCAAAATCAGTTTTTTTACCCAACATTTTTACGAAACATATGTATATACTTCAATAGATCATGTAGGTAGCTTTACAGTGATATAAAAATGGAGTATGATCTTCAGTAGATCATGTAGGTAGCTTTACAGTGATATAAAAATGATGAATGTACTTCAGTAGACAGATGATGGAATTGAAAACATTTTGTAGCCTAACTCTGGTTTTCCTGGACCAAATTTAGATGAAACAGTTCTGGAGGTAGTCCTTTTCATATAATATGCGCCATATTAACACGCTTGCCAAGCTTCGACCCACCCGAATAGATTAATTGTGCAATCCACGACCTATCATCCCGCCGACCGACCTCGGCACGGTCGAAAAACTATTGTTAGACGGCCTCGGCACGTACCAACGACCCCAGACGACGATATCGTTATCCGGATAGCGAGATTAGTATCTACGACCTTCCCTAACAGGGCCTCCCCCTTCACACGACGCCGACGTCCCGGGGTTCGTCCTCGTATACGAGGTATCAAAGAGTGCTACGGCGCTTCTCGCTCCTACTCAATCGCAATCGCAACCTCAATCGCGTAACGGGGAACTCCCCTCCTGGCGCTGATTAAACACGCTGGTCGAAGGGACGACCCCAAGGGTGACAACACAAGACGAGACTCCCCCCGCGAGCAGCCCTTGAGCGTTGGGCGCTATATGGGCTGAGACTCCTTCAGAGTCTCGTCTCAAAAGCCCGGTGAAGCAGTAATGGCTGCAACAGCCAACTGCACAGTTAGTTCAGAAAAAAAAGCGTCGACCAACCCTCACAAGCTCAAGCGCGAAAACGGGTTTTGCATGGGTTGCGCGGGCTTGGACGAGCTTGGACGAGCTTGTCACCCCTCGGGTAGAGTGTTGGTTTAATGAACACAGATCAAAGGGCTAGTGCGACAAGCGCTTGCGACGTAGGCAATACTAAGATTTTTAAATTTTTTATTCTTTTTTCTTAAATAAAAGCCTTAAAAAACTAGAGAAAGAAAAATTAAAAAGATATTTTGATGCCGCTTTCATTTTCCTTTAATTTCAAATAAAAGTAGGTTTAACCACATGCAAGAACTAAAACAAGCTCGACGCTCGCCATGCTTGGATAATCGAAACACAATGAGGCGCTTTTAAGCGTTGGCAAGCGTGATAATGACTACTGTACCCATCTGCCAAGCCTACCGGTCTACCAAGCCATCTTCGTCCTTTATAATATTAAATTTTATAAAAATAAAATTTAATAATAATAAAAAAAAAAAAAAGAAAAACAATATATACATAAAATAAAATTGTTATATAAATCTAACATAATTATCAAAATAATAATTAAATAAGATCGTGGAAGATCGAGGACTTAGAAAAAGTTAGCCAGGATCGTGGCGGTGGAGGTTTTTAATATTTTTGTAGACTTTCTAAAGACGGGCTTAACACATTTATGTAGTTAAAAACCTAAATTCGAAAATAAAATAAATTTCATTACTAGAACACCCGGGACAGCATAAGTTTACGTAGACATACATAGGCAGCGGCGAGCGTCGCGTGGCCACTATATATAAAGGAAGCGTATAAGGTGGGCATATGCAAAATGCGATAAATTGATATAAAATGCAATGTATTATTGAGTGAATACATTCTAATATGAGAGGAATTATGTACCTTTCTGATAGCTAATAAAAGGTGGTAGTGTTGTAGTGACCTGAATATTGGAATGCGACTCTTTTGCTTGATTTAGCGATGGATGTTGCTTCTAATGTTTGATTGCTTATACTGCTGCTATACACTACAGGTAAAAAGACCTCGCCTGAGTAAAGTAAAGTGGAGACAAGGAGATGAAATGGAGGCATGCCCGGGGATCGGAAGCCTAAAACCTTCTGATCTCTGAGAATGTTTATCGTTAACATTCGTTAGTGGCTTCAAGTTACATCGGTTGAGCTCACAGACGGTTTGAACATCTCTCGCCTAACGTTTCGATCCGTTTGTTTGGGTCAAATACGGAGGTGAGTTCAGTGCCGAGCGACTTGAACGACGACAACAGATTACACAGTGTAGAAGGGTAAAGGTCCTTGCCCCGAGCTGTCTGTCAGAGTCGAAAAACTGCGAAAGAAGGCAATTGTTGTTTTATTTATATTGACACGTAAACCGTTGCCATGTTGCGGGGAGTCGGACGCTGATTACGCGAAGGCGACAGTGCTACTTCACCTACGCGGCTGGTGACACCAAATAGGGAGAAGTCTTGTAGCGATTTGAATATTGGAATGCGACTTCTTTGCTTATATTAGTGATGGACGTTGCTTCTGAGGTTTGATCGTTTATAATGCTTCTATAATACACAGGTAAAAAGGCCTCGCCTGAGTAAAGTAAAGAGGAGACAAGGAGATGAAATGGAGGCATGCCCGGGGATCGGAAGCTTAAAACCTACTGGTCTCTCAGAATGTTTGTCGTTAACATTCGTTAGTGGCTTCAAGTTACATCGGCTGAGCTCACAGACGGTTTGAACATCTCTCGCCTAACGTTTCGATCCGTTTGTTTGGGTCAAATACGAATGTGAGTTCAGTGCCGAGAGACTTGAACGACGACAACAGATCACACAGTGTAGAAGGGTAAAGGTCCTTGCCCCGAGCTGTCTGTCAGAGTCGAAAAACTGCGAAAGAAGGCAATTGTTGCTTTATTTAAATAGACACGTAAACCGTTGCCAAGTTGTGGGGAGTCGGACGCTGATTACGCGAAGGCGACAGTGATACTTCACCTACGCGACTGGTAACAAACTCATGGAATCATATTTGGTTCGCGACTAAATTCCTAAAAAGCTGCGATACTGAATATTACATAAATAATATAACTCACACTTATTCTATCGTTAATCGATCAAATAAACTATTATACTTCGTACTTGAACTGATAATATACCTATACATTTAACCTGATTATGAATCATTGATCATGTATGGTGTGGACGCCGGCTTGAAAACCGAAATATATCATTTATAATCTACGACTGAAGTTACATGGATGCAGTGGGGCTTATTGCGTCTTGCTCTTCGGAGTGTGTTAAGCATGGGGCGTGCCCTCTTGGTGAATTCCATGGCTGTTCCATTGGTACATAAATTACCTACTACACAAATGGTTCAGTGGGGCTTATTGCGTCCTGCTCTTCGGAGTGTGCTTAACACGAGACGTGCTCTCTTGACAATGTCATGGCTGTGTCTGTGCGAACGGATGTCACACTCTTTGACCTAAAGGCTGAGTGTTTGTGCTATGCACGCACAAGGATTTGTTCCTGAAACTACATATTAAGACTTCGGTCTTCAGCTTCGGCTGCAACGATAATTTAATGGTTATACCATTTATGATTTCACACCTCTACTCCTTCGGGGGATGTGCGCTAAGTGAGCCTTGGTATGGACACGTACCGTGGGAAGCGCTGGGTGGAGCTTTCCGCCTTTTTATTTTTTTAGAAAAATAAAAAGCGCATAGGGGTAGAGGATACTATTTTATTACTAGAACGGTGTTTCAGTCTTTCTCTTAAAGAACCTGCGGTCTACGTTACACAATTAGGTCCTACCACTCAGACGATCACATAGCCAAACCTTCGATAAATTTATACTTCAATTTTCAAGTTTCGTGTTCATATTATCTCTTATAATCTTTTCTTTCCATGCTGGTTAGTTAGGTAGGTACGTTAAGGCTAGCTAGTATTTGTGTTCTTTGGGGGGTTAGTTACAATTTGGTGCCGTGACCAGGATTAATAGATTAGTATAAAATCTTATGAAGTTTATAATCGCTATTGAACTGATTTTATTCGTAGTCGTTAAATAAATATTTTAATAAAAACATTATTTAAATTTATTTTAAAATCATTAAATAATAATCGAGAGTCAATTGTATGAGGAATACATAGCAGTTTAGTTTTGGTACCTGCAACATACACAAAGTGCAACATGTGAATCAATGACAAAATAGTCAAAATAAATATTTGTTGTTTTGATAGTTGATTTAATGTAGTAGTTTATGTTATATTTCAATTTTGATATTTTGAAAAAAGTATAAGAACCTGTGAGTGTTTTCGAAATTTTCGTAAATTCAAGTTTTTTTTTTTTTTAATATTTGGTTATTCAGAGACTTTTAGTGTTGACTTTACTTAGATATTGAACTGGTGAATTCATTTTAGATTACTTAGATTTCGAATTGGTATTTTGAAACAAATGTCTATAATAAGTAATATAGTATCTTTTTATTGAATAAAATAAGTAAATAATTTATAATTTTCAAATAACACTTAAACCACAACAGTCGATATTATCTAGATACTTTGTATTTATGAGAAACGTTTAAATTGCAAGTTTTGAGTTCGCTTAAATCGTAAAAAGAATTTCTAATAATATTAGCATAATTTATGTCGATTAAACAAAATATAGCTTTTTATGAGACTAAAAAAAAAAAAAGAGAATAGGAAAATTTTACTCCATGGTTAATTAAATCAAATTTAAACATATTCCATATCCAACAACTTAATAAGATATTTAATATGTTCTATTAAAAAATTGATAATTTCATTTTACTTAATGTGAATTTGAGTAAGTAGTATACTGTGTCGTAAGGCAAGGTGATAACGCTCATCCATTTATGCAAATTATGGTGATGTAGATTTTGTAACATATCGTTTTATGTTACTTTGAAAATAGACATGAAAGTAAATATGGTGAACTGAATTTATGTGCAATACTTAGAAACTTGAGTTATTTTCTCAAGTGATTAGGTGCTTACATCTGTATTGCGCTTACACAGTTAATTTCGTCTACGATGACAGGAATCTTTTAACAAGTTTAAAAAACTTACTAAAAATATTTAATCTTTAAATATGTCAACTAAGCTTGGTGACTTGAACTATGAAAAGGTCACATACTCAAACTGTATTTCTATTACTATGATAAATAGAGTATAATTTCATTTTTCACTATTAAAATGCGAGAACCTCTAAACCGTGTGAACGGAATTCCAAGAATCGAACCTCGAAAACGAAGCTGAGGGAGGCATTCTGTGGCAGCAATAGAGGGTTGTTGTAGAGAGTCACCCAGGAACAGCGTTGACGTTTGGACGTGATAGTTTAAAAATTCAAAGGAGTCGGCCAAAGAGTTACAAGTGATATTTTTAGTTACAAGTGATATTTCAATTTACTTTTAATTTAGCATTTAATTTAATTAATTTAAAATTTAACTTTACAATTGTGCACTTTAACAAGTAAAATCTTGATGGTTGGAGCTCTTCATACAATTGGTAAATAGTATCATTTTTTTTATTGTTATTATATATTTCTTCTCTTAACTTTTAGGTTCTTATTTAATTCACTGATTTCTTCGGATAACTTAGTTTAATAGGATGTATATAATAAAGACGGATGCAGGTTTTATTGATGACTAAAGTGTGAAATATGTATGTCTAAAGGAATTTTTATTAGCGTATGTTCGGGAACGACGGGTCTAATTAATAAACACTACACATACATATATATATATATATATATATATATATATAGCTTATATATTAATTTAGATGCTGATGTAACATGAGACGAGAGGTGGTACTCTTTTGACTTCTGCATTTTGTCTGTATTTTTCTCTTATTTCTCAACTGGTTTTATAAATTAGGAGCTTTAGGCCTGAAACGAATTTTAAAGTTTCAGGTAGGGTTTTCTTTCCTTTTAAATACAGTTTAGAGAAGTAAATTTCGACAGTGACAACAAACATCGGACAACGACTGCAATATTTTTGATTTATCAATTGGTTGGAGTAGGGGGCGAGCTTTTGAAATCGAATTTATTTACAAAAGTGTTTGTGATTGATTGAATGTGTGTATAATTGTTATGTTATTTTGTTTGATGTGTATTGTTTCAATTGGGTGATTACAACCGCTTAAGCATTTAATTTGAAGCTTCATCAAGTGATTTTCAAACGAAATGTTTGAAAAGCTTAATACTACATGAAAATAATTTAAAAACTAAATTATCCTGTCAAGAGCTCAACAACTATATAAAAATGTGTTTATTAGTAAATACATTATCGCCGAGTGACCATAAAATCTATAGGTATCTTTATACCTAACTATTCTTCAAAGTCGTGACTATTAAATTTAGTCAAATCACCGAATTTCATGAAGTAACGGATAAAGATCAATCCGTATAATACCCACCTATAGAAACACATCAAATTAAATAATTACAACAATGAGTGAATACAATTCTCTTGAATACAAGTTTATTTTCACAACTAATTACTTCTAGAGTTGAGAGAAAATTTTATTATCTCAGTTTAACTTTTAAAATATTTTTTATTTTTATTTTAGATTACATGCATTTAGGAACTCAAACTCTCCCTCGTATCTGTCGGCGTCCTAAGGGAACTAGGCGGAACAGGGGGGGGGGACAATTTCTAATATCGGAGGCATATTGGAAATTACTTCACAACATAGCTTCATCACCTAACTAGCTCAGCGTTCATTTTCGAATTTATAGCTTCGGGAAATGATGTATGCCGGTTCTGGGAGACTCTTGGAGGAAACCTTTGACCTGGTCAGCGTGTCGGAATCCAGTTTATGCTAGGCGTCATATAATTGTTTCCTACGTGGCTATGGAATTGGAAATGTTCGTCGCGAGCAGACGTTAGACTAGGTAAATACAAAAAATGTTTGAAATTTGCTTTCCAATGTCGATATTAAGATATTCTATGTCTTAGGAGTCTAGTATGACTTAGAGGCCTAGGATGTCTGCAGACTTTAGGAGAGAAGTATGATTGTGTAATAGGTATTATTTTAAGGGGAGATTGAGCAATCTATGTCTGAGTCTCAGTGTGATGCCTGCGAGATGGTCTGAAAATCTGGATAGATAGTTCGAAACTTATATTAAAGATTTCAGGAATCATGCTATATTAGGTTGTTTAGATATTCTTAATTTTCAGGAGGAAGATTGTGTCTCTGGTTTTCTCTTATCTTATATTTGTTTAAAGTTCCAGATTTAAGTAAATATATTATATTTAATATATTTTACTATTACAATTATACACATACACTTATCATTATACAAGATTTATACACATACGTTGTCAATCACACATAATCACAAAATTATGGCGATGTATGATGTATATAAGGAGAGATATATTGTGTATCGGAATTTCTAATGAGATTTTGAATGATAGAGAATATGTTCTGATGATTAGATTTTCTTTTCAGCTATAAATATTATAATATATTATTGTTTCATTTATAAATTGTTTTATAAAATCTGTTGTTTGAGTTGCTGTCCGTAGACGTTCAACGTGACTCGACAAAGGGATGTAGACGTCATGTGCCTATGGGACTGGAGATACTTCCGGACTATAATGTTGAAATTCATAAAAGCTGAGTATAATTTATTACTATTTGAACTTTTTACTTGTATGGCATTACTTTAATTCTATTCTATCACATAAATATACTGTAAGGGATTATTTATTTTAATTACATTGATTAAATAATTAGGTCTTTTACTGTACTTAAGTAATGCCCAATTTCAGTGAAGTTCTAAAATACGATAACTAAACACAAATTCACTGAAAAATTGATTTAAGCTATTTTGTTTTCTTATGAGAAAAATTCAATTAATTTAGCTCTCGTTTCACTCATTCATGTACCTTAATGTTAATTTATTTCAATGTGTATTAATCTAATTTTCTTTCAGCGTCCTTTTTTTTTATGGCCTTCAATTGGTCCATCATAACTCGCTAATAGTTGAAGATTAGTACATCCCAAACACTCAATTTGTATTTCTTGTTCCTCTTGTTTTTTTTTTGAGTGTTTTGATTTTTTATGTTACGTAGTAAATAGAGTCACTGGACAGCCTTTATGTGTAGAGATCTTAAATAGATTGCGGTTTTTCTATTTAAAAATCTCGAGGAGAGGGCAACAGATATGATTGGTCAAATTATCATAATTAATTTAAAAGCAGAATTAATTATATCTGTTTGGAGATAAGGATAAAGGGTCCAAACAATTAAAAGTGCAACTATTCTAACTTGATATTTGTAATTTTATTTGTTGATTTATAATTTCATATTTTTTTTTTAATTTTTATTTTCTTTTAAAAACTAAGATTCTGAGACAAAGGTTGTCTGGAAGAGATCGCTTTAAAGCGATAAGACCGCCTTTTGTTTTCCTCTATTTGTAAATATGTTTTGTTTGTAAATTTTTTATGTTGATACAATAAAGTATAATAATAATAATCATAATAATAAGATTCAAAAATCTATATTATTAATTATTATGAATCCAATATATACACATTTTTAATTTCGAATTCCAGGAGCGGATAAGCGAACTCAGCGTGGTGTGAGCAGGAACGACAAGCGGGAACCTACGAACCTACGAACAAGTTCCGCATTGGTGAGCCTGGACAGATGAAAATCTTAGATAAGTTACATCTATTTCATAACAAATTTTATAACTTCAAAGGTTTAATAAAAATTATATCTATATAAGGTTTGCTCTTCTTATTTTTGCACGGGGGAGTTTTACAATTTACATGTATTTTTTGGGTTTATTAAGTTACTTATAGGAAAACTTTATTAATATTTTTCATTTAGTTATTAAAAGTAGTTTTGTACAAAATCCAATCTAGTAAATAACAAAAAAATCGTTTGCTGACATTTCTAATTTATTGTATTGTTGCATTCATGGTCGATTTTGTTAGATGAATGAATTTTGAGTAAAGAGTGAGCTCTACTAAGAGAATTAGATGTCTTATTTTGGTTGACAATTTTAACGAAATTCTCGGGATCGAACAGCTGTACAGTAAATTTACTTCGACGGGCCGATGGAATAAATGTGTTTAAGAAAGTTAAAAATCGTAATCACTATGATCACAAAAGTAATTTTTGTTCAGTATCCTTACAATGTTAACGTGAACTACAATAACGATTTTCTTAACTTGGTAAAGAGTACACGAGCGATGGATCTTGTTTCGTCTGCACTCCTAAAGGTTGTATGCGGTAAACCTTTATTAATTTTAAACTATTTATTTAAACTCGATAAGTTGGAGCCTGGGCTTAAATCAATCCTACTATATTATAAATGTGAAAGTTTGTATGTCTGGATGGATGTTTGTTACTCAATTACGCTTTAGCCACTGGACGCATCGCAATGAAATTTGGAATGCATATGGGTTAGGTCCTGGAATAGCATATAGGCTACCTTTATCTCGTAAAATTCATAAGTTCCCGCGGAAATAACGCTAAAAGAGTTTAAAGAACAATAGATGTAGCTATAGCTTGCTAAAGCAAACTTCATTAGTATAATTAAGGCGATAATAAAGGAGTTCCACGTCGATAACCGAATTCAGGACAGGCGGAGCCTCTGGCAAAGTCTAGTTAACTGTAAAATTATGGAATATGGAATCAGTAGAACCAAATCACATACTTTTATTAAATACTGTAGTTTAGTCTGTTTGTTTAGACAATTTGAAATAAAATTTGTAACAGAAATGATGAATGAATGCAGCAGGTATAAATTAAAATAGGGATAAAAAGATCGTAGTCTGGGAACACATCAAGTCTGTTTTGTTTGTTAAATTTTATAAAGATAAATATAAAATTTAAACAAATTTTAAAATGTATACACTGATATATAAAAGGAAAATAAAAATGATTAAGGATATTGAACACATAACATTTTGTATTCATTTGCTTCAATCACATCAGGATCTGTTTTTATATAGAAAGCTACTATGATTTTTGAAATTTTAAAGTCAAACTATTAAATTGTTTTATTATTAATTAGGATTAACTGTATAATATTTTCGATTCATTTTATTTCGTGATACAATCTAGCCTTATAGGTTTTTAAATCTTACACTTATACTAATAAGATGATGAGAGTGATAATAAAAACGTATATTTAGGGGGCATTAGGGTTGTTTATATCTGGTGGCATCTCAAAAATTTGTTTGAGGCGCGATTGGAACGATCATGACTTAATTAAAATGAAAACCATTGTATTTAGAAAGAAACAGACCTTACTAGATACACCTATTCAGACTGTTGCCGAGTGGATGAATAGGGAACGAGTTGAAACTAGACATTTCAGTCTAACTTTGTAGCTTCTCTATTGTATAGGTATATGTAACACAAAAATGAACATGTGCTATTTCTGTTTTACAGGAATTTTGTTATTATTCGCAGAACTGGTTTGTACATAGCAATCCAGTTCGAAAAAATGAGTATATCTTGAGAGGCCTGTGTCTGGAACGCTGGGAAAATTAATCACGATAGGGAGATGTGTGTAGTTAGTCACCGTGAAATGCACAGAAATTATTAATAATTTTTCGTTGGGGTTTGTAGTCGTCCTCAATGACTACACTAGATATATTAGTTTTATCAGCGTATAAGTGGACCTTGAGCTTCTTAGTGAGCTAGGGTTAAAGTGCGGAATACCAGGCGACAAAAAGTTTGGTGTAACGCATTTACTTGCCAGAGTGTGTGGGTGAAATTAAGTCGACAAGACTTCTTAATTGCAGCCAACACGTAACGGTGTTCCTGTTTAAGATACTACTCCGCGTTAAGATCTTGAAACCTCTGGCCACAACATTGGGATCTTGGTCGACATAAACAATAGATCAGACTATGATTTGGACTTATTTGTCTAGGGAGAGATTCATTCAGTTGGCAATATGTGAGTTACAATAGGAAAATGGTAATTATCGTACCTCTGTTAGGTTGATGTGCTACCACTATAAGCAGTAGTGTAGACTTTAAATTCCTTTAGTAAATATTGCTTGCTATGGTTTCAATAAACATAAAACATACATTACTTAGGGCAAAATAAAGTAAGACAAATTGCTATAGTCGTATGTTGAGGAACAGTGATGTAATAAATAATAGGTATTTAAATGTTTAAACATATTTAGTGGTTGTTAGTTACTTATTCGCGATCACAAACTGAAGTTGCTATTCGAGAGTTTATGCCTGCGTGGCTACTTTATGACAATGAGTTTTAAGAATATATTAGCTTGAGCGTATAGGGTGGGAGTGTGCTAGTTTACAACTACTATCCTAGTCAGAATATTCACGCAAAGAAAAAATAAAATATGTTATACCACGTTATCAATAAACAAAAATATAATTATTTTAGAAATAAGAACTTTGGAACATGGAGTCGCTTGGGACTGGCCTCTGTCTATATGGCTATATCAAGCCGTGGTGACAGTGATGAGGTTCCTGAGTTGCTGCAAAAACAATGCTAGTTGCTAGAGTTTTAGTGTAAAACACTATCTAATTTAATAGTTATAACTACCGATGTGATTGTGGATGGTTTCTGCGCGATGCGGATGCAAATAATTGTTAGCATTGCGGGGAACTAGCCTATGTCTATTTGGTTATTTATTGGCTATAAGCGCTAAAGTCATTAAATAATAGTTTTAAACTCAATTAAATGAAGTATAAATTAAATAGGTAGTCGCATATACCGTAGGCCTTACGCCTACAATTTGCTGTCCTTGAAATGGAGGAGATTGACTGAATAGAGAAACAATGTAAGAAATATTTAAGTATTGTGAGGCTTCAACGAATTATAACAATGCAAAGGTTAAAATAATTAAACGATAAAGAGTCTGGGGGGTGTGGGTAAGGGTGTTTGTGGTTTAGTAAGTTTTGTTAGCTTTGAAAAATCTTCCTGCAGCAAGTTCCGTAAGATTTTTGGGGGTGAATGTACCCATCTGCCAAGCCTACCCGTCTACCAAGCCATCTTCGTCCTTTATAATATAAAATTTTTTAAAAATAAAATTTAATAATAATAAAAAAAAAAAAAAGAAAAACAATATATACATAAAATAAAATTGTTATATAAATCTAACATAATTATCAAAATAATAATTAAATAAGATCGTGGAAGATCGAGGACTTAGAAAAAGTTAGCCAGGATCGTGGCGGTGGAGGTTTTTAATATTTTTGTAGACTTTCTAAAGACGGGCTTAACACATTTATGTAGTTAAAAACCTAAATTCGAAAATAAAATAAATTTCATTACTAGAACACCCGGGACAGCATAAGTTTACGTAGACATACATAGGCAGCGGCGAGCGTCGCGTGGCCACTATATATAAAGGAAGCGTATGAGGTGGGCATATGCAAAATGCGATAAATTGATATAAAATGCAATGTATTATTGAGTGAATACATTCTAATATGAGAGGAATTATGTACCTTTCTGATGGCTAATAAAAGGTGGTAGTGTTGTAGTGACCTGAATATTGGAATGCGACTCTTTTGCTTGATTTAGCGATGGATGTTGCTTCTAATGTTTGATTGCTTATACTGCTGCTATACACTACAGGTAAAAAGACCTCGCCTGCGTAAAGTAAAGTGGAGACAAGGAGATGAAATGGAGGCATGCCCGGGGATCGGAAGCCTAAAACCTTCTGATCTCTGAGAATGTTCATCGTTAACATTCGTTAGTGGCTTCAAGTTACATCGGTTGAGCTCACAGACGGTTTGAACATCTCTCGCCTAACGTTTCGATCCGTTTGTTTGGGTCAAATACGGAGGTGAGTTCAGTGCCGAGCGACTTGAACGACGACAACAGATTACACAGTGTAGAAGGGTAAAGGTCCTTGCCCCGAGCTGTCTGTCAGAGTCGAAAAACTGCGAAAGAAGGCAATTGTTGTTTTATTTATATTGACACGTAAACCGTTGCCATGTTGCGGGGAGTCGGACGCTGATTACGCGAAGGCGACAGTGATACTTCACCTACGCGGCTGGTGACACCAAATAGGGAGAAGTCTTGTAGCGATTTGAATATTGGAATGCGACTTCTTTGCTTATATTAGTGATGGACGTTGCTTCTGAGGTTTGATCGTTTATAATGCTTCTATAATACACAGGTAAAAAGGCCTCGCCTGAGTAAAGTAAAGTGGAGACAAGGAGATGAAATGGAGGCATGCCCGGGGATCGGAAGCTTAAAACCTACTGGTCTCTCAGAATGTTTGTCGTTAACATTCGTTAGTGGCTTCAAGTTACATCGGCTGAGCTCACAGACGGTTTGAACATCTCTCGCCTAACGTTTCGATCCGTTTGTTTGGGTCAAATACGAATGTGAGTTCAGTGCCGAGAGACTTGAACGACGACAACAGATCACACAGTGTAGAAGGGTAAAGGTCCTTGCCCCGAGCTGTCTGTCAGAGTCGAAAAACTGCGAAAGAAGGCAATTGTTGCTTTATTTAAATAGACACGTAAACCGTTGCCAAGTTGTGGGGAGTCGGACGCTGATTACGCGAAGGCGACAGTGATACTCCACCTACGCGACTGGTAACAAACTCATGGAATCATATTTGGTTCGCGACTAAATTCCTAAAAAGCTGCGATACTGAATATTACATAAATAATATAACTCACACTTATTCTATCGTTAATCGATCAAATAAACTATAATACTTCGTACTTGAACTGATAATATACCTATACATTTAACCTGATTATGAATCCTTGATCATGTATGGTGTGGACGCCGGCTTGAAAACCGAAATATATCATTTATAATCTACGACTGAAGTTACATGGATGCAGTGGGGCTTATTGCGTCTTGCTCTTCGGAGTGTGTTAAGCATGGGGCGTGCCCTCTTGGTGAATTCCATGGCTGTTCCATTGGTACATAAATTACCTACTACACAAATGGTTCAGTGGGGCTTATTGCGTCCTGCTCTTCGGAGTGTGCTTAACACGAGACGTGCTCTCTTGACAATGTCATGGCTGTGTCTGTGCGAACGGATGTCACACTCTTTGACCTAAAGGCTGAGTGTTTGTGCTATGCACGCACAAGGATTTGTTCCTGAAACTACATATTAAGACTTCGGTCTTCAGCTTCGGCTGCAACGATAATTTAATGGTTATACCATTTATGATTTCACACCTCTACTCCTTCGGGGGATGTGCGCTAAGTTAGCCTCGGTATGGACACGTACCGTGGGAAGCGCTGGGTGGAGCTTTCCGCCTTTTTATTTTTTCAGAAAAATAAAAAGCGCATAGGGGTAGAGGATACTATTTTTATTACTAGAACGGTGTTTCAGTCTTTCTCTTAAAGAACCTGCGGTCTACGTTACACAATTAGGTCCTACCACTCAGACGATCACATAGCCAAACCTTCGATAAATTTATACTTCAATTTTCAAGTTTCGTGTTCATATTATCTCTTATAATCTTTTCTTTCCATGCTGGTTAGTTAGGTAGGTACGTTAAGGCTAGCTAGTATTTGTGTTCTTTGGGGGGTTAGTTACACTACCAAAATTGAACCCGGCGCTTTTATCAGCTGGGGCAGGTCAAGGCTGGCCTAGCCTCGGCCAGCACGTAAAAAGGACATAAAAATCGTCAAAATCGGTATACAAACAATAAAGTTATGCGGAAACATACTTAAAAAAATATTGTAGTGAATTGAGAATTTCCTCCTTTTTTAAAGTCACGCATTAAGTTAAATTTCCTAGAGTGACAAGACAACTATTGCGTATTTCTAAAAAAACTTGTAAACCGATTCTGATAATAAAATTGTGTCAATTTTTTAGATGCAGTTAAAAAGTTAGGGCCCAACAAAACGTCATGGGCCCAACATATTTCATTTAAGAAGCTATGTAATATATACATATCTATACCTGTCATAAAAAAGTTACTAAGAAACCTTAAAATGCATACTATATCAGCTTCCAAATTTGAACATTTGGGTCCAACGTGTTTTTTGTACCGTATGTTCTAAAAATACGCAAAACATCATAATGCTAATTGTTAATACGTTATTACGTACAGTTGCAAACACAACTTTGTCTACTTGCCCAACACCAACACCAACACCAATACCACGACATGCGACGTAAAGCGAAAATTTAATTATTGTATGGACTTCTGTTAAAATATCTGGTGGCGAGTTACTCGTGTTTTGATACTGCGTGTTGTATCAGTATCGCTCATTTTATAGAACGAATTAAGAAAAATAAAAAAGACAATATAAAAGCTGGAAAATAGTCCGATGCTTGTGTGTGTAAGCGCCCGTGTATATTTTTATGTAGATAAAATAAAAGACGTAAATTTATACTACAAGAATGATATTCAAGAATAAATTTTGATAAATACTACGAATGAAAATGATTTCTAAAGACTTAGTAGCATGGTCTAAGATCTTGCTGTCCTTAGAGACAAATTGAAAAAAATAAAAATAAACTGAGACCATATTAAAAAATGGGCCAAGTGTGAGTCGGACTCGCGCACGATGGGTTCCGTACCATTATCTATAAAAATTAAATGTTTTTTTTTTTATTTTTATATTTCAGTTGATTGAATGAAAGGTTAATTGCGGTTTACGATTTATGACGTATAAAAAAAAAACTACTTACTTGATCTCGTTCCAACCAAGTATTGGTGGAAGTTTGCATGGTAATGTACATCATATATTTTTTTTAGTTTTAAAATTCTCTTATTTTAGAAGTTACACCCACACATTTTACCACTTTGGAAGTGTCTCTCGCGCAAACTATTCAGTTTAGAAAAAAATGCTATTAGAAACCTATCATTATCATTTTTGAAGACCTATCCATAGGTACCCCACACATATGGGTTTTGATGAAAAAAAAATTGAGTTGCAGTTGAGTATTAAGATCCCTTAAAATTTATTGTTTTTTTTTTCTATTTTTGTGTGAAAATCTTAATGCGGTTCACAGAATACATCTACTGACCAAGTTTCAACATTATAGTTTTTATAGTTTCGGAAAAAGTGGCTGTGAAATACGGACGGAAAGACAGACAGACATGACGAATCCATAAGGGTACCGTTTTTTGCCATTTGGCTACGGAACCCTGAAAAGGTGCAGATATGATGGCAGATAGTATGACATTGTGTGCTTAAATGGAGGTCATTAAGCTGCGATTTTTAAACCAATTGCAGAGGTTTTACGACTTAAGTGTAGATGGAGATTTATCAACACCTCTAAGGGAAAGTGTTAAAGAAATAATTTTAAAGAATTAGTTTCAATAGTTATTCAGATATCAGCAACAATAATGAATAAATATAAAATGAGTTTGGTAGCGAGTAAGTGCCGCACGAGTTGTTCGTTAGCGAGTAGGTCCCGCAGGAGTAGTTCGGTAATGAATAGGTCCAGCACGAGCTGTTCGGTAGTGAGTAGGTCCCGCAGGAGTAGTTCGGAAGTGAATAGGTCCAGCACGAGCTGTTCGGTAGCGAGTAGGTCCCGCACGAGCAGTTCGGTAGCGAGTAGGTCCCGCACGAGCAGTCCGGTAGTGAGTAGGTCCCGCACGAGTAGTTCGATAGTGAATAGGTCCAGCACGAGCTGTTCGGTAGTGAGTAGGTCCCGCAGGAGTAGTTCGGAAGTGAATAGGTCCAGCACGAGCTGTTCGGTAGCGAGTAGGTCCCGCACGAGCAGTTCGGTAGCGAGTAGGTCCCGCACGAGCAGTCCGGTAGTGAGTAGGTCCCGCACGAGTAGTTCGATAGTGAATAGGTCCAGCACGAACAATGAAATCAACTCTTGAGAATATTTTTTTATATTTGAGAATACACAATACTTTGCGATTATTATTGCGTCTTTAAAAAAATCAGTTTGTTAGGGATACATATAGACACAATCAGAGATATCATTCTAAATATGATGGCAAACGATTCTCCAGGTTTCAAAACGTAAAGAAAACGCAAATTTAGCAATTTCTATTTTCGGACCTATTACTATATAATAACTTCCCTTAAAAGAAGTTAATAATAATTAATTTATTTCAAGTCATTAACAAGTCATAATTTGTTAGTATCTACATCTTAGCCTAAATTGTTAGTATTTACATTCATATAAATGAAAATAATGCAATGCAAAGGTGGCAAACAAGCTAACGGTCCACCTGATGATAAGCGGTCACCGCAGCCTATGGACGCATGCAACATCTGGGGCATCACTTTCGCGTTACCAACCCTTCAAAATCTAATGCTACGACATAGACTGGACTAGTTTTTCTCGTAAAAGTTAACGTTTTTACAAGGAAATTGTAGTCAACAATTACCATAGGTTTACTTGAAACATACAGTAGTATAGCGAGTGTTGTGTTGGAGGTGGGTTTTACATATCTGTAAAGTCCTTGTCATTACTTTTACATTTATTTTTGTTAAAGAGTTTAATAAATCGCCATTTCTTATAATTTGGCCACAAGTCCATTAAAAATCTTGAAAGCTCCCTATATCGTGATCGCCAAAAGGTTTGTGTCATAACTAGTGTCTGCACTCGTGTCCGGCCCGACAGCGGCGTGACAGCGTGACAGCCATTCTGTCATAGCTACGTGTACGGCTGACGTTAGGTACTTAGGAGTAGGACACGTTGCGGCCGGTTTCTGCGAGTGTGAAGGTTCGAGTTGAGCGCTGCATTAGCTCATTAGCTCACAATGGATTAAGGAAGTCTCGCCGTCTCACCTTGAACGATCGTTATGTAACAATGAAAAATAACCATAAAATTATTTAAAAAATAATATAACTGTCAGTTCTTGAACGTATGAACTAATATTGCGTCAAGCCTTGTCACGTGTTGTGGTAATCAATTTTTTCATTGGAGTGACGAACTTCCGCATCGCCCTCCGACACGATGACTGCGGAGGTTGTCGCTTTGTCGTTTTTTCGTTCTGATGAATATTTTATCGATATTCTGACCAAATTCAAAGAACTTGGTGTGATGGTATCTATACTGGATGTGATCTTTATTTAAAATAACATATGAGTTGAGTAGCTAGTACCTAGGCTAATCGCTGTTTCACAATAAGGGCACAGGCACAGGCACAGGCATGGGCATGGGCTAATCAAACTTTGCAAGACAACTGGTTTTCGACTCGGGGGTGGTTGCTTTCCGTTCTGTTCTGTTATAAATTTCAATCAATTAGTATTTGCTTAAAAACCATATCGTATTATATGGAGAAATTGCTGAAATAGACGGAGAGACTTGTGGGGATGGGGAAGAAAGGTTCTCGAGTGGCGACCATGGATCGGAAGACTAAGCGTGGGACGGCCTCATACCAGATGGACAGAAGACCTGGTGAGAGCCGCAGGAAGCCGATGAGCGCGGGCGGCTTAGGACTGGCCGTTGTGCAAATATATGGGGGAGGCCTACGTTCAGCATTGGACGTCTTCCGGCTGAAATGAACGAAAGAACGAAAAAAAGAAAGTTTGTTGAAGATGGCGATCGATGAACTATCAAGAATGGTATGAAGAAAATAATGTGGGGTGTATGGCGTGTGGCGTGTGTCATGTGGCGTGTGGCGTGTGGCGTGTGGCGTGTGGCGTGTTTGACAGTACTCGTACCACATACTACGACTAACAAGTGACACTGGGATTATTATTTCGTTCGAGAACCTTTCCTTAATTATTTATTTGTCTTTAACTTGTAGTTTTAGATGAAATTATAGTATTTACTATGATACATGAAGTGTCGCCATCTAACGATTACGCAATTGCTTTTTAAATTGCTAAGCCACTTTTTGAAATTTACATCGAGATTGGAGAGCTAGAGCCTAACTAACTGCGTGCAAACATTGTTCAGCTAGAGCCTAACTAACTGCGTGCAAACATTGTTCAGCTACAACCTAACTAACTGCGTACAAACATTGTTCAGCTATAACCTAACTAACTGCGTGAAAACATTGTTCAGCTACAACCTAACTAACCGCGTGCAAACATTGTTCAGCTAGAACCTAACTTACTGCGTGCAAACATCGTTTAGCTAGAGCCTAACTGCATGCACACATTGTTTAGCTAGAGCCTAACTGCATGCAAACATTGAAACAACATGCATAATAACATGTTTTAGAATGACGCTGTTTTCCTCGTGACTGATAAACATTTTACTCTCTATCTCAAAACTACCGAACAGATTTTGATGAAACAACAAAAAAAGAATTTTTGCTATCACACTTATAGTTTTGAAATATGCGCGGACAAACATACATTCACTTATAAAATTTGGCACACATGTTAAGAAGCTGGTATAGAAAAACATATACAAAAACTGTGCTATTCTGAAAATTTTACATGCATATGGGTCGAATTGATTACCTCCTTTTTTGAAGTCGGTTAAAAAGAGAAAGCAAAAGAGTTTTTGAATGGGTTATTTTAGGTTTTATTGGCAGACAATTTTGTAACCGTTATCGGACCAAAATAAGGTATTGTTAATATACCATACTAGTATGGCACATGCCGCCCGACAGTTGGATAAAAACTATAACGATTTGTGGCAAAAAAGTGTCAGTAAAACACAAAGCAGAGGTTAGTTTGTGTTGGTCGTGTAGTCCTCGATCGGTTCTTGATGTTTGTCGGGTAGTCCTCGATCGGTCGGATTTAGTGCTAACTTCTTGATGTTTGTCGTGTAGTCCTCGATCGGTCGAATTTAGTGCTAACTTCTTGATGTTTGTCAGGTAGTCCTCGATCGGTCGGGTTTGGTGCTAACTTCTCGATGTTTGTCGTGTAGTCCTCGATCGGTCGGGTTTGGTGCTAACTTCTTGATGTTTGTCGGGTAGTCCTCGATCGGTCGGGTTTGGTGCTAACTTCTCGATGTTTGTCGTGTAGTCCTCGATCGGTCGGGTTTGGTGCTAACTTCTTGATGTTTGTCGTGTATTTCTCGATCGGTCAGTTTTGGTGCTAACCTTTTGATGTTTGTCGGGTAGTCCTCGATCGGTCGGGTTTGGTGCTAACTTCTTGATGTTTGTCGGATGGTCCTCCATCGGTCCGGTTTGGTGCTAACTTCTTGATGTTTGTCGGGTAGTCCTCGATCGGTCGGGTTTGGTGCTAACTTCTTGATGTTTGTCGTGTATTCCTCGATCGGTCAGGTTTGGTGCTAACTTCTTGATGTTTGTCGGTTAGTCCTCGATCGGTCGGGTTTGGTGCTAACTTCTTGATGTTTGTCGGATGTTCCTCGATCGGTCCGATTTGGTGCTAACTTCTTGATGTTTGTCGGATGGTTCTCGATCGCTCCGGTTTGGTGCTAACTTCCTGTTGTTTGTCGGGTAGTCCTCGATCGGTCGGGTTTGGTGCTAACTTCTCGATGTTTGTCGTGTAGTCCTCGATCGGTCGGGATTGGTGCTAACTTCTTGATATTTGTCGTGTATTTCTCGATCGGTCAGTTTTGGTGCTAACCTGTTGATGTTTGTCGGGTAGTCCTCGATCGGTTGGGTTTGGTGCTAACTTCTTGATGTTTGTCGGATGGTCCTCCATCGGTCCGGTTTGGTGCTAACTTCTTGATGTTTGTCGGGTAGTCCTTGATCGGTCGGGTTTGGTGCCAACTTCTTGATGTTTGTCGTGTATTCCTCGATCGGTCAGGTTTGGTGCTTACTTCTTGATGTTTGTCGGATGGTCCTCGATCGGTCCGGTTTGTTGCTTACTTCTTGTTGTTTGTCGGGTAGTCCTCGATCGGTCGGGTTTGGTGCTAACTTCTCGATGTTTGTCGTGTAGTCCTTGATCGGTCGGGTTTGGTGCTAACTTCTTGATGTTTGTCGGGTAGTCCTCGATCGGTCGGGTTTGGTGCTAACTTCTTGTTGTTTGTCGGTTAGTCCTCGATCGGTCGGGTTTGGTGCTAACTTCTCGATGTTTGTCGTGTAGTCCTCGATCGGTCGGGTTTGGTGCTAACTTCTTGATGTTTTTCGGGTAGTCCTCGATCGGTCGGGTCGGTGATAACTTCTTAATGAGATCTATGAAAAACGTCAATCTATTTGAAAATTTGGAAGTGTTCGTGTTTTGGTATTACAGAACGTTTCAGATTAACAAATTATTCAGAAATTCGACTTGGGTCCTTCATTGTCCCTAAAAGGGCGATATAGGCCAGAAAGCTAACTACTTCTGTAATACTAACGACGTCCATGTAAATGAACTAAAAATCACTACATAATATCATATTCATTACTAATATATATATGTATTTGTTATATACTTCTTAACGATTTATAGCATAATGACGCCTTGAAACTTTTAATTTTTTGTATGGAATTCAACTTATTTACTGTTTTCTAGTCTCATTTTTAGGGTTCCGTACCCAAAGGGTAATTAGCGGGACCCTATTTCTAAGATTCCGCTGTCCGTCCGTCCGTCCGCCTCTCACCAGGCTGTATCTCATGAACCGTGATAGTTAGACAGTTGATGTATTTCTGTTGCCGCTATAACAAAACATACTAAAAAACAGAAAGAAATAAATAATTAGAGGGGCTTGATTTTTTGGCTTGCTTTTGCTCGATCTTGATAACTTGATAACAGCAACAGCAACAGCAACAGCAACAGTAGACGCTTAAAATATTCACTGAAAATTTAGTTATAAAGTTACTTTAAAAGTACATAATTAAATTAAAATGAAACAAATTTATTAAGTGGGGCTCCTATATAACAAACAGCAGTTTGCAGTTTTTATAGAAAAAAGACATACTAAACCAGAGACTCAAGTACACTCAGCACAAATAAAAACTGAGACTTTTCAACATCAGCATACAAGTGCGGAGATCCATTCTGCTCTTGAAAGATTTTGGGTTTGAAGTTGAGAAGAAGTTGAGGAAGTTCAAGGTCATTCCAAGGTCAACTCATGATGAATGTGAGGGGATTTTCCGCTCCACCACAACCCGTGACCCCTCAGATCGATATATAGTGTCTCCTCCCTTTCTCCCAGACGCGCCAAAGTTCGGCACAACACATGGCATCGCACTACGGCGATTTCTGAACTTGGAACGCAAACTTCAAAGAGATCATACCCGCCGCTCAAAATATATCGACTTTATGCAGGAGTACATTCGCTTAGGCCATATGACTCCCTGTCACCCAAGTTCATTCATCAATAAGCCCCATGTAGACATACCACACCATGGTATCTTCAAATCGAATTCTGAAAAACTCCGCATAGTTTTTGATGGCAGCTGTAAGAGTTCCAACGGAATTAGTCTCAATGACGGTCTGCACACCGGTCCACCTCTTCAGCGAGACATCACTGACATCATCCTCCACTTCCGCACTCACCAGGTGTTATTCAGCACTGACATCCAGATGATGTTCAGGAACATACTTATTAACCCAGACCAAAGACAATTTCAGCTCATTCTATAGCGCTCTGCTCCTGATCAGCCCCTTCTCACTTATGCCTTGTCCACAGTTACCTATGGTCTTCGGCCCAGCCCATTTCTAGCAAACCTTTCTATCCTCCAGCTGGTCTCCGATGAGGGACATCGCTTTTCCCAGGCCGCCCAGGTCCTTACCCGTTCCATTTTTGTGGATGACAGCCTGACAGGGCATGACTCAGTTGCAAATGCTCAGGCACTGCAGACCGAACTCATTGAGTTATTAGCTCTGGGAGGATTCAATTTGCGAAAATTGACCTCTAACTCACAAGAGCTTCTAGACTGTTTTCCAGAAGACCAGTGTGACATGCCTAAGGATTTTGATCTACGCCCTGAATCCAATGCCATCAAGGTACTTGGTATTCAATGGATTCCACAGACTAATATGTTTACCTACAACATCTCAGTCACAGTCTTGGACAAATTCACAAAAAGATCCATCCTCAGCACTATAGCCCGCCTGTTTGATCCAAATGGATGGATCAGCCCTGTCATCTTCCGCGCAAAATTATTGATCCAGCATCTCTGGACTTTAAAACTGGATTGGGATGAACCGACTCCTACCGAGCTCACTCTTCAGTGTCAGCACATATTCGATGACTTACCTCGACTTTCTGCGCTTCAACGCTTGATTTTACTTACACTAATGTTACATGTAACAAGATGAGATAAGACGACCGACGCAAACGCTTGGCTATACTTACACTAATGTGACATGTAACAAGATGATATAAGACGACCGACACAAATGCTTGGCTATACTAACACTAATGTGATATGTAACAAGATAAAACGACCGACGCAAACCCTTGGATTTACTTATACTAATGTGATATTTAACAAGATTAGACGACCGACGCAAACACTTGACTTTACTCACACTAATGTGACATGTAACAAGATGAGATAAGGCGATCGACAACACTTGGCTTTACTGTCGCTGAGATGTAACAAATATCACTACGCTGTTACAAATGTTAACAGTAATTTATTTATCAAAACTCACAAATTATGGTTATTCAAAAGCACCCTTGTGCACTTGCTAATTGCGAAGTAATACTATTAGCAATTTAGATGCAGGATTTATAATTTCGCCATTTAGTAGTTATAATCACCGGTAGTAGTTATTACCGCCCGCGACGGTAGACCGAATCTCCTAATGGCACAATTTCGTAACATAATCGAATATTATAAAGATTTTATAAAAGTAAAAGTGAGATAGTTGCCGCATCAAAAGCTTTCCGGTAACTTAGCGGTCCGGTGTGGACCGGAGCTTATCTGGTAGAACGTGATCTATGTTAAGATATACTAACAAATGTGTTGCAACAAATACAGTGATGGCAAGGAGCAAAATAAAATAATGAAACGGCAGTTTACGGCTATTTGTAAAGTCATTTGGATAAAGTCCACAGTTCAATTTTTTTTTATTTTGATTGAGACAACTAAAAAAATAGTCGGAATATTTCAATTTTTTTGTTTTTTGTTTATATATGTCGTAAAATAATACTATTATAAAAAATGAAAAAAAAACTCTATTATACTAAAAATATTATTTATAAATAAAAAATAAGTTTACTTGTAATCCATCACAAATGAATCGCTATCCGGATAGCGAGATTAGTCTCAACGACCTCTTCTAATAGGGCCTCCCCCCTAACACGATGCCGACGTCCCCGGGTTCGTCGGCGACCGTAAACAAGGTATCAAAGAATGCCGGGGCGCTTCTCGCCCCCACTCAATCGCAACCGCAACCGCGTAACGGTGAACTCCCCTCCTGGCTTTGACTCACCCTCGGGTTCGAGGCTCACGCCGGTCGAAGGGACGCCCCCGAGAGCGACAACCCAAGCCGAGGCTTCCCTCGCGGGGAGCCCTTGAGCGTTGGGCGCTACATGGGCTGAGACTCCTTCAGAGTCTCGCCCCAAAAGCCCGGTGAAGAAGTAATGGCTGCAACAGCCAACTGCAGACAGTTCAGAATAAACAAAGCTTACTACAACCAAGCCGACTTGGTTATTTTTAAACAACATGATTAGCTGACTAGAACCAAGCCAACTTGGTTCTTATTATACTACATGATTCGCTGACTACAACCAAGCTGACTTGCTTTTTATTGTACTTCATGATAAGCTGACGACAACTAAGCCTACGTGGTTATTAATAGGCAGTTAGCAAAAGGAAGAACCTGTCAAAGTTCTTCGGACACAAACCAAACCGGGCTTTATTTCCAGGGTTTCTGTACTCAAATGGCGCGGTGTCAAACTACGTCAACAGTGCATCAAAACAACAAATAATAAAAACGTAGATTCATGGTGTAGTTTCTAAATCGTCACCATGTAGTGCTATAACCTATGATGTGTTGTGACCCAAAAAACTGTTTAAAGCTAATGCATTTGGTTATAGTAATTTCTGCACGAACTATTAAATTTTCCTAAATCTAATGCCCTTTTTCATCCCAAATTTTAGCGAAATCGGTTCAGTTAGAGTAACAACTATACTTACTTACTCCCACACTCACAAATTGTCGCATGTATTATATTCGCTTGTCACTCTCGGGACCATAAATTATCTTTGGCCAAAAAATGACACCAGTAAACTAACTTTTGCATTTATACATCAGTTAGAATTAATTGAGATTTCTACCTGCAGCTTTACTCGCGCGGAATTCCTCGAGGAACTCCTTAATAAATAAAAAGTAGTGTGTTTTCTCTGTCTCTCCAGCTATATCTGTGCCAAAACCTATGTCATCTCGTTGCGACGCAAAGAAATAGTGCCCCACGGTTTCAAAAACATATTACTGTGGGACCTCACGAACACGATGGAGTTAAAAGTAATCTGCATGTGTTTGTATTTCGATGATTTTATATTGATCTTTGTTCGAAAATTAAGTTATCCTCTAGCAGCGTGGCTACGTGAACAAGTTATCCTCTAGCTCCGTGGCTACGTGAACAAGTTATCCTCTAGCTCCGTGGCTTGTGAACAAGTTATCCTCTAGCTCCGTGGCTACGTGAACAAGTTATCCTCTAGCTCCGTGGCTACGTGAACAAGTTATCCTCTAGCTCCGTGGCTACGTGAACAAGTTATCCTCTAGCTCCGTGGCTACGTGAACAGGAACAGGAACAGGACTTCCAGATATCTATGTGCTACAAATCAGAAAGTGAAGGAATAATGCCTTTCGGAATTGTCGGTATCGGAATAAAAATTGTTATTTAGCTATCTTTATCTTATTGCCTACGTCACTCTCAGTGACTTGCTAACCCTATACTGTAGTCCTTGGAGAAAATCTTGGCAGGGGTATCATTCCACAACCCAAGCGTTCGCGGAAGGAAGTTACTCTGAAACCGCTCTACACGCGACCCTTTAGGTTCTAAAGGGCTAGAATGAATTCGATACCGATGGCGAGCTATGGGATGGTAAAAAGTAGCCGTGGGCATCATTTC
Organism: Apoda limacodes; assembly: GCA_946406115.1. NCBI lineage: Eukaryota > Metazoa > Arthropoda > Insecta > Lepidoptera > Limacodidae > Apoda > Apoda limacodes. Next base: position 305,074 of record OX291548.1, read on the forward strand.
GAACAATTCCTCGAAACAAATCCCATTGTACAAGTGGTAGAACACACACAGGGAGGCAAAGTCTCTCCTAAGACTTAATTTTCTTGTAAGGATCTCACTAAAAATCAGTGCTGTGACTATGTAATGGTCACAGCGTAGTGCTGAGTCAGAAACCTTTTTGGCGGTGTAATAAGTACTTGAGTTTAAGAATTACTTTTTACCTGTTTTTGTTTATTTATAAGTTGTATAGTCCAAATTTTTCTTTTTCTTTTTTTAAAACATTAGGGATAATACTGCAGTTATATATCGACATAAAAAACATTAGGATAAATACTGCAGATGGGTATTGGCATAAAAAATATCAAGATTAATATTGCAGATGGTTTAAGCATAGGAAACATTAAGATTAATACTGCAGATCGATATCGACATAAGAAATATTAACATTACTAGGTACTACAGATGAAAGATGTAAGTCGCCTTATTGAGAGATATTTAAAACTAGATAATTTTATTAAATGTGCGGCTAAATGTTTAGAAGAAACAATACCCATGTCAAAATGTTGGTTTTGAAAAGGTATAATAATTTTGTCACAGTAAGATAATATCGTCACCGGATTGGTGTTAGGAGTGTCACTGTAACAACATTAACGTTATAAGTGTCACTGTTACAACATTTACGTTAAAAGTGTCACTGTAAAAACATTTACGTTAGAAGTGTCACTGTAACAATATTTACGTTAGAAGTGTCACTGGAACAACATTTACGTTAGAAGTGTCACTGTTACAACATTTACGTTAGAAGTGTCACAGTAACAACATTTACGTTAGAAGTGTCACTGTTACAACATTCACGTCAGAAATGTCACTGTTACAACATTTACGTTAGAAGTGTCACTGTTACGACATTTACGTTAGAAGTGTCACTGTTACAACATTCACGTTAGAAGTGTCACTGTTACAACATTTACGTTAGAAGTGTCACTGTTACAACATTCACGCTAGAAGTGTCACTGTTACAACATTTACGTTAGAAGTGTCACTGTAACAACATTTACGTTAGAAGTGTCACTGTTACAACATTTACGTTAGAAGTGTCACTGTAACAAAATTTACGTTAGAAGTGTCACTGTTACAACATTCACGTTAGAAGTGTCACTGTTACAACATTTACGTTTGCTAATCAAAACGCTGGCCATGACGTCACCCGGAATGCATCGGAAAGTTATTGACTTTTGATCGTGAAACCAGTTAGCGTGCTCGGGTCCCGGGGACCACGACCTCGTTCAATACTAATCGGCAGTCATCATTACTAAAGAATATCATAATAAAACAGAATTTTGATGTGTTTATTCCATCACCATCGAAATCAATTACAAGTTTATGATAGCAGACGAGTAGCAGAGAGTCTGCATAATTTTTGGAATATTTCGTAGCAAAATGTCTAAAAGTGAACTCTTTTAGTTCGGTCATGTGTCCGTTCGTCCGTTCGTCCGTTCGTCCCGTCCGCGTTCTTACAGCTTCATCATCTTTTTGTGTCTATTTTAGATCCTTTTCTGTTTTTAATTTGCATAAATGACTTGCCTTTCTTTGTGAAAAAGATGTGCAAGATTGTACTATTGGCAGATGACACTTGTCTTTCATTTAAAGTTGACAGAAATAAAACTAATTTTGATGAGGTAAGTAGTGCACTTTTTCAGGTTCTTCAGTGGTTTACGGCAAATAACTTCTGAATGCGAAAAGACTAAGTGTTTAAAATTTATTATGCCAAATGTCAGAAATATGAGTACAAAATTATGCTTAAACGGAGAAGAAATAGAACCATTTGACTCAACAGTGTTTCTAGGTATTGCATTAGACAATAGGCTGCAGTGGAACCCTCACATCTCAGTTCTTAGAGGGAAACTTAGTTCAGCTGCTTATGCAGTTAGAAAAGTTAGGCAGCTTACAGATGTTGACACTGCTCGCTTGGTCTACTGTAGCTATTTCTATTACGTCATGTCTTATGGCATTTTGCTTTGGGGTAAGGCAGCTGATATTAATACAGTCTTTGTTTTTCAAAAGAGAGCAGTACGATCAATCTATTTATTAGGACCTCGAATTTCTCTTAGGGAACTATTTAGGGAAATTGATATTTTAACTGTTCCTTGCCAATATATCTTCGCTTCTATAATGTATGTACGCCAAAATTGACACTTATTTGCTAAAAATAATGACCTACACAGTGTTAATAGGTACAAGAAATAAGGATAAATCAGTAGTTTCAAAATGGCGTCTTCAGAAGGTACAAAGCTCTTTCGCAATACAAAGTATATTTTTCTGCAACAAAATTCCAGAACATGTGGTTCAAAGTCAAAGTCAAAATGGTTTTCAAATTAGGATTTTACAATCACTTTTGAATTGTCAAAGTTATAAACTTTTTTTTTTGAACCTTGAGGTTCACAATGTTGTTGATTTCTACCGAGAAGAATCCGGCAAGAAACTCGATAGTTACTCTTTTAAAAAACAGCATTAAAACTAAAAATACAATCAATGTTTTAAATAAAAATTTTAAGCCGTACAATTACATTATTTCCATTTTAACTTGGTTTACCTATGCATCCTGTAATTGAGCAACTTTAGTCCCTAGGATTTTATTATTTACATAGTCGAAAATATTGTAGTATGCTTTTTACAAAGTACTTGTTTGATACGGTTCAATGTTGGGAGTCGATCTCCAACAGCGATAAAAGTTATATCATTTGAAAGGTCATTTTATATGCTAACATTACCAATTGATTTAAAAAAAATTATACCTCCGATTATTCAAAAATATTTTTTTTTAAAAGGTTATGCCTCTCCTTTTTAAAAAAACGTAAAGGTATGATGGGTTGCGTTCAGAAGCTGCACACCCTCTAAAGTACAAGTCATTTTACAAAAAAAAGTTCAAGCAAGACTCTCGCTTGACTTGACAACTCTTTGTAATTTATTTACAACCCAAAGGTTCGGAACTGTGTTCAGATAAAAAAAAAATTACGTTTCTTAAAAAATATTTGACTGAAAAGTCATGAATATCATAAGGTATGTCAGCTAAACAGAGAAAAGAAGAGGAAAATAAAACAATATAAAAAAAAGCCGGTCGGTGCCCCAAGACACGTGAGGAACTATAATTAGAGGAAAAAAAAATCTACTCACTCCTTTTTTGTAAGAAAATCTCGTAAAGAACCCTACGTCGTAGTCCCTAGAAAGAAAATACTTAGGAGGCAAGCTTTGCTCAGACTTAATGTTTTGAGGCTGCTTGTAAGTTCGAGATCGTCAGCAGTTCTCACAGTTCGTTCCTCAACCCTGGTTTTGTAACAAGAATGGGCTTTTGTCTTAGGCAACTGGTTGTGTAGCAAGGTTATTTTATGCTATTTGGCAACTGGTTGCGCAACTCAGTTGCCATCGGGGCCGAAAGGCCATTAAATGGCTTATGCTGGTATCCAAGTGCGCCTAGAGATGGCAACAGTATTACATATGGGTAGGCTAGACCTGCGACTTATACAATTAGTATACCTCTAAAGTCCCTGCTCTTAGCACTGTAGCATGATGATGCACCTGAAATTAATATAAAATGACAATTACCTGCATCAGCCTATAGTGCAGAATAATAGTTTCCAAATAATCATTTTTATCATAAATCGATAAGTGCTTGTACTTATACTATTTATTTATTAAGTCCTTAGATAGTTATATAATAATCTAAATAACTTTAATTGAATTGTATCGATCAGTTATCGATATATTCTGGCAGTATATCGATTAACCGGCAACACTATCACAACATTGAAACTGTAGGCTTATAACATTAACATCAAACAAAATACTTACGGTAAAACTAGTCTCATTGCAAATTTGAGATATATTGTAACCCATATTATATAGTTCTATAATACGCATCCACCCTTGATTATTAATATTGGCCTCCATATTATTTTTAGCAAAGAAATTTAATAAAAACATTAAACAACTTTATCAACACAAGCACCTACAGTAACACATTCACAACGACAAAAAAACGGCTACCTAAATAATTACCGCATCTAACTTAATAGCTAAATAAAAACAACCTTGTCAGCACATACCGCCAGATTCAAATCGGCAACGAACGACAAAAATAATATGTCTACCTACGTAGTATCCGCATCTAACTTCATAGCTATTAGAAAATTAGAAAATATGCATAATTCGTAAACTGTAACAAAAACAAAAAGAAAGGCATAAGGTGAGATTCGAATCCACAACCTCCATTGCTCTCAAAACACGTAATAAGATCTGATACGTCTATCCACTAGGCTACGGATACGATAACTTTTATTGTGAAATTATTATATCTAATATTAAATGAACTTTATTTCTTTAAGTGTGTGATTACGCCTTGCAGTTTTGCAAATGAGTGTACATATAAAAGATTTTCATTTGTGTACTGCGACGCTAATGTTACAATTTTTACTTCCCTAAACCTATCCCTCAGAGATATTCTAGATCCTCTTTGTAACAAAAATATAATATTGACATAAGCAGCGCTACCCCACAATAGGACACCATATGTCATTAACCTATGGAAATAGCTAAAATATATTATTTTTGCAGTGTCGACATCGGTCAATTGTCTTATTTTCTTGATCGCAAACACAGCAGAGCTAAGTTTTTGGCTAGGTTATGAATATGAGGACCCCATTGAAGTTTGGAGTCCAGCGTTATCCCAAGAAAGACTGTTGAATTAACAACTTCGTATTGCTCGTCATTAATATTAATACATGTCTGTATCTGACACATTTGTTTTTTTTTCATTAAGTAACAAACGATTAGCTTAAAACCAATTTACAATCTTAGAAAGAGTATTATTTAATTCATCATTACATATCTGTCGTCTCTTAACTTTAAAAAGGAAAAAGGTGTCATCAGCAAATAAGACAGTGTCATGATTTTTTACATGATATGGGAGATCATTAATGTAAATAAGAAATAGAAAAGGACCTAAAATTGAGCCCTGAGGGACTTCCATAGTGACTGCTGATCCCGAAGATCTTTCACCGTTGACAACTATTTTCTGAACTCATATAGGAGTTCAAAAGGTCGAGAGCTTTGCGTCTAATACCATAGTGATGTAGCTTGCTGATGAGATTTTCATGTTGAACACAATCGAATTCCTTAGATAAATCACAAAACACTCCAAGAGCATCATGCGAATCCTCCCAGGCGTTAAATATATTTTTTAATAGTGCCACTCCTGCATCGGTTGCGGAACGGCCTTTCATAAAGTCAAACTGTTTACTACTAAGTAGATCATTAATACAGAAATGGCTCAACATTAGACAAAGTATAATCTTTTCAAAAACTTTTCTGAGTACAGGTAGTATTAATAAAATAGGTAGAAAATTATTAGGATCTGTTGAACTACCTGATTTAAAAAGAGATATAACTTTGTTAAGTTTCATCTCATCAGGAAACACACCACTATCAACACAACTATTAAAAATTATGGCTTAGGGTTGTGCTATAACATGAATGATTGAATTTATAGTTTTTACAGAAACTCTCCAAAGGTCTGTGGCGTTTTTTATTTCTAATGTCTTAAATGTATTTATGATATCCGTAGGTCTATTGTTTTGAAATACAAAGGGAAGGTTACATTCAGGAACACTAGTTTTTATTAATTTTTCTGCTAAAATTGGACTTGAGTTTAGATTTTCAGTTGTTTTGAATGGAATATTGCTAAAAAATGTTCAAGGGCAACTGCTACTTCAGAATTTGTTTTAAAACTAGTATCATCTACAATCAACTCAAGCTCCTGACAAGAATTCCTAGCTTTACCAGTTTCATTATTTTTTATGATCCATGTAGTTTTTATTTTATTTGTTGAATTTTAAACTTTATGTCTGAGGTGAATTGATTTTGCAACAAGACAGACTTTTTTAAAGGTTTTTGAGTATTTTTTTAAATATTCCCTTTAATATTTGGCTATTATTATATGTCCTTTCTTTATATAATTCATACAGTTTACGCCTACTTTTATAAATACCTGGGGTAGCCCATTCACTCAAACTAAAGCGACTGTAAATAATTTTCTTTTTTGCAGTAATTATTTTATTATACTCTAGTAATAGTGTTAAGAACAGTATTGTACATATCATTTGGGTTGCCATTATAAGGTAAATCTGGAAGTTTATGCAATAAGTTAGATTTAAATAATTTAATCCGTTCAGCTGTTATTGAAATAAATTTAATTTCCTTTTTAGTAATTTAACTATTCTTTCTTCCTAAAACCACCAACTATCCACAATGATCTAACTCTAGATTGCTTATAATTGATTTTTGAATTAGTTGTATGTCAGTAAATATATTGTTGATACAAGTAGCACTAGATACAGCAAGTTCTAGTTGGTTTACAAAACAAATTATTTAAATTAAAAGACCGAAATAAGGCAAGCAATCTGGTGCTTAATGAGCTATTTTTTAAAATGTTTATATTAAAGTCTCCACAAACAATGATTTGTTTATTGGAATGGCTGATTTTATTCAGCACTCCTTTCAAAACTAGTTCAAAATTTTCATACATTGCACAATGCGGCTTGAATACACTCACAACAATGAGATGCTCAACTTCTAAATAGGACAGCTCGGCAGTTCGCTCAACTGAGAACCTCACAATGTCTTTACGTTCCTTAAGAGTATCGGATTCGCAGCACGCTCCATACAACAGGATTTTTCTCCTCTGAAGAATATCAATCAATCCCTCAAACTCAATGTTTTTTGTTTTAACAAGACCAGACAACTAATATCTAGGTCTGTGGTGTTTCAGTTTTACGTTAAATTGTGTAGTTCTCAAATTATTAGAGTGCAAAAACTTGTAATTTATGGTCAAAACAGCTGCAACTTTGTGCTTATTATACACTATAACAAAAACGTTTCCGAAAATTTTAAAGCACCACAGTCCTAGACAGAATAAATTTTCTAAATAAAAAAACGGGTTCCACTCCGGGAGTGCCGGCAGAAGTGAAAACATACTCGCTATTTACTTCCCATCACTTCTTATCCATATTTATTTATTAAAAATAATAACTTTTGTTTATTTACTTTTTTGGCGTTGTATATTTGACAGCTCAATCTGTCATAGAATTAAAATCCCATATCCAACCTCCCTGTACTACTAATAATCGCCATATACTAAAAATAAAAACTTACCTAATGTAAATAAAGGTCACGTGTCCTAACGCGAGTGACATCTTACGAATTTTCGATCAGGACACGTGACCTGACGCGAATTTAACAGATTTTACCTATCACAAAAAAGTGCACAGCGCCGCTAAAGAAGTTTTCACTTCAAAAAACTTTACTGTCATTCTTACTAAATTAAATGAATAAACACAATAATTCGAAACACAAAAATCATTAGTCAAATTTGCAAAAATCGAATTCTATCATGATGCTGGCTCGCTTGACAAACACGGGGGGCTTGAGATGGGGGAGGCGAGGCGAGGTTGCAACCAAAATCAGTCGCGGGCCATCCGTGAGCGAATCTTCACTTGTATTGCGTTTGACGTAAGTAGGTAGGTACCTAAGGAAACAATTACGAAAATATCACTGTTGCATGTTTCGTTGCGCAGCAAGTTGATTAGATTTTTTTGACCTTTAACTAGGCAGGTATTTAGCGTAATCTATATAAATAAAAATTAATCGCAAAATTTGTTGCTAAGCGCGAAACTCGAAGACGGCTGGACCAATTCGGGTAATTTTTTTTGTTGTGTTTATTAGTGTTAGGGCAAGGTTTTTATAAAAAAAAGCGGTCAAGTGCGAGTCTGACTCGCGCACTAAGAGTAGACCGATTTTAATGGAATTTTGGTAAGTTGTATTGCACACGCCGGAGAAGGTTTCTGAGAAAAAAAAAGGGTCAAGTGCGAGTCGGCCAGGGTCAAGTTCGAGTCGAACTCGCGCACTAAGGAAAACTCGAAGACGGCTGGACCGATTCGGGTAATTTTTTGTTGTGTTTTATCGTGTTAGGGCAAGGTTTTTATAAAAGAAAAACGGTCAAGTGCGAGTCGGACTCGCACTTTAAGGGTAAACTGATTATAATGAAATTTTGGTAAGTTGTTATGCACATGTCGAGGAAGTGTCCGCTTTATCAGTGTAGAATTTCAACTACAACTCCTCACTTATAGAAAAAAAACCGACTAACACTTGACGTTTTCAAGTAGTTTATGTCCTTCTTCGGGACTCAAACTATCTCCATGCTAAATTTTATCTTAATCAGTACAGATGTTTAAGCGTGACAACAGACAGATTTACTTTCGCATTTACAATATTAGTATGGATTTTTATAATTTATACATACCTAATTTAAATTTTGCCGTCTGATACCTATTTTTCAAAATAATTGTACCTACATCTACTGTGAACAATGTGTCACTAAGATTAAAAGTCTAGAAAGAGATTTCCAATTATTCCCAAGTTAAAAGAATAGAACAGTAGGTATTTAATTTTTTTTAAATATCAAAAAAATAAATTAAATATTATATATTAAAAATCGGCAAACAAGCCGACGGTCCGCATGATGGTAGGCGGTCACCATAGCCTATGGACGCTTGTAACATTTCCATAATACAACGCTGAATTTGACAAATGATAAATAAAATATAATAAAATTTCTATATTATTATTATAAAATTAATTATTAATGTGGCAGACTGCATTGTGTATTTTAGCAAATAATTATGAACACACTGTTCCACACAGTTACATGAATAGACTTATTTAGTATTTTGAACACCTATATTTCATCAGAACAGGTAAATGTGACCGAGCTTAGGTTGTAAGAGTAGCCTAATGTCGGCCGTGATTTTTATAGTCTAATAAAATAGTAAAACTAACATTAAAAGGCGGCTGGCGATTCAATTAACGGGTATGGAACGCCTTATAAGCTATAAGTTAGGGCAACTTAGGATACTAATAAATTATAAAATTGCTGTCATCCCCCTTGTCTCGGCCGCAGGCCAACATTAGGGTTTTGTAATAAAATAAAAATCCTATCATGGGCCCCGTTATTTCTAAGTAGCAAATTAAAGTAAATAACTAAAATAAAATAAAAATTCTTTTACATTGCTATTTTACTGCCCGGAAGCAGTAAGAAAACTATTGCAAGCTATTTATGGTCAAAAAAACATATTTCCAGAGTGGTATCCGTTGACATTTTCCGCCAAATAAGTGATAAAATTGCACTGCTGCTGCCGGATTCTATACACTATACCACTGGAGCGTACGACATAAAGACACCATATTGCATACATACCGCCAATGTTAGATTTAAATTATAATTCAATGACGCATTACATAATCTTTATCATAACCTTTAATGCGTTCAGTCAATCAGTAGGCAGTGAACACGATTTTTAAAATTATAACTTAGTACTTTCCTTTTTTTTTTTTTATCCCACTAAGGTTGCAAAAAAGCCTACGGTCCGCCAGATGGTAAGCGGTCACCGTAGCCTATGGACGCTTGCAACACCAGGGGTATCACTCGCGCGTTGCCGACCCTCCAGCAATCTAATAACTTCTTTCTTGAAGAACCCCATACTGTAGTCCTTAGAGCAAACCTTGGCAGGGAGCTCATTCCACAACTCAAGCGTTCGCGGGAGGAAGTTTCTCTGAAACAGCACTGTACGCGACCATTTCGGTTCCAAAGTATGAGAATGAATTCCCTGCCGATGGCGAGCGGTGCTATGGTAGAAAGTAGCCGTGGGCATCATTTCGAATAATTCCTCAGAACACAACCCATTGTAAAAGCGGTAGAACACACACAGGGAGTCAAAGTCTCTCCTAAGACTTAAGGGCTCGGTACCGCAAGTGAGTTTGGAATCGTTGACAATTCTCACAGCCCGTCGTTGAACCGAGTCAAAAGGTCCATGCGGCCAATACTTAACTTTATCAACAACTGCGTTATAACTTTTAAAAATGTGTTCATTGCCTACTGATATAATGATGAAATGAAAGGTTATGATAAAGATGATGTAAAGCAGGCGACGGGCAGCACAGTGCAATTCTGTCACTAATTTGACAAAAAACGTCGACGGATACCATTCTGGAAATATGTTTTTTTGTCCACCAATAGCTTACTATAGTTTTCTTACTAATTCCGGACAGTTAAATAGCAATGTTAAATTTTAATGGATTTATTAGTATCCTAAGTTAGGGTAAGCCGTTAATTGAATAACCAAAGTTCGGCCGCCTCAAAATGTTAGTTATACTTTTTTAATAGACTATAAAAATCACGGCCAAAATTAGGGTGCTCTAACAACCTAAGCTTGGCCAGCTTCATTTGTTTCCATAAAATACAGTATGTTAAAATACTAAATAAGTCTAATCATGTAACTGTGTAGAACAGTGTGTTTATATTTTTTTGCTGTAAAACACAATGCTGTTTATCACATTAAAACTAGTTACCGTTGGAAATTTCAACAATTTATTTTATTTTATTTATTATTGGTCAATTTTCAAATAATAAGAAAAACAAGAATACATATATAACCTAATACGATGCCTATTTTAAAAGGTATTATAAATAGTTAAAGTTATGCATGGTAAAGTTTCAACACAAATAAATAATTTCTATTGATAAATAGCCCTTTTTACGATTCGACATTAGGATAGAAGAAGGCCGTAGTTAGGTAAAGGATGGCCGTTATTAGGGGAATTTGCTGTACAAAACTTTAAACGCTTATTATTCTTTGTCACGTAATTTAAGATGTTTATAATCACTATATATACTCAACTAGCTGACTCGGCGAACGTTGTTTCTTTTTTTGAAAACAACTGCCGCACCTATTGTGAGAAGTTGGTACTAATTCAGAAACCTTCCCTGGCGTTTGCATAACAACTTACCAAAATTTCATTACAATCGGCTTACCCTTATTGCGCGGGTCCAACTCGCACTTGTCCCTTTTTTCTTTTTTCAGAAACATTCCCCGGCGTGTACAGAACAACTTACCAAAATTTAATTACAATCGGTTTACCCTTATTGCGCGAGTCCGACTCGCACTTGACCCTTTCGGAAAATCCTTCTTATTGGATGCCTACGTCATACAAAGAACACACACTCCAAGTTTCAGGTCTCTACGATCAGCGGTTTGGGTTGTGCGTTGATCCGTCAGTCAGTCATTCAGGACAAAGCATTTTTTATTATGTATATAGGTAGAAAAGGAAACTATAAGTATTATTATACACAAAAAATCAAACACCTAAAAAGAGCGTAACGTCTTTAAGCTTCAAATGAGGTACTAATATAGTACGGTGACCTTCGAGACATTCCAATTTCGAGTATTTGCTTATGTTTTTAAGTGAGTTCAACCTTTTTTGAATAAGATCGGATTGAGTTTTCAAATATGTGTCAAAATTAAATGTAATTTAAATCAAAAGCACTAAGGAGTATTGATATCAACTTCGAAGCAAATCACCGCCAAAATAACTTTCTACCCCATTTTTAGCCTCGTTAGGGGATAAATTTCAATAAAATACGAAACACGTCTTCCATCAATTCTGTTAAAAAAGGTTTATGCAAAATTTGAAGTAGATTGGACCAAGGAATCACGTTGTCCCATACAAACTTTGCCCGCCTTTTTCACCCCCTTAGGGGTAGAATTTAGTAAAATTCTGTCTTATGGGATGCCTACGTCATACAAAGAACACACCCTCCAAGTTTCAGGTCTCTAAGATTAGCGGTTTAGGCTGTGCTTTGATCCATCAGTCATATAGGACAAAGCATTTTATATGTATAGATAACATAAAGTGTAAATGTCAAATAGCCCGACAATGCAAATTCAACGGTGGATAACTTCAAGGTTTAGGTATGGTTAGGACTGAAAGTTGCGTTTTATGTTAAGGGGCCGACATTTGGGTGTTTTACCCTACTCCATTTCAAAAAATACTTACTACGAATATTGTTTGCGAATTACAACCTTTATAGATTATTTTGGTATTATTAGTAATTATCTATTGACCGCCAATGAAAGTTACAACTTAATACTTAACTTCATCAACAATTTCGTAACGTTTTTTGTATTGTACAATTATTTTTAAAAGGACTAATTAAGTAGCATATAAGTACCTATAATATATAAGTATAAATTTAAAAATGGTAAAAGGTAAGTAAATTTTTGTACTTACATTTTACCATTATTATGATTTTAAAGTAAATTTTAAAAACGGTAGATACCGTATGTGTGGGTAAAAATGTTACGAGGTACCTAGTTACCTACCGATTTTATTATCGTCCTTGCTGGTCTCCGTGAAAAGATTAATGAATGTTAGCTCAGAAATCTCCTTCTATTTCAATATTCGTTCCTGCCTATAAATAAAGCATTAAAAAAAAAACAAACACTCGTTTACAAAAGTATAGGATTGTTTTGTATTACCGTCACTTCGGTCCGATGCTGTTCAATGCTTTGAGTATTTAACCTTTTCCATTACAACCAATGACATTCTTTCATGCCTATAACTTTTGCACAAGTGGTAGCAATAAATTAACATAGTTTTATCGCAATCGGATAAACAATATGGCAGCACATTAAATACTTATTATATTGAAAAATTAATTATGATAATTCATTTATACTTAGTTAATGCTCAAAATATAGTATTTTTGGGTGAAAGTTATGACTTGTGATATGTCGCTCTTCAGAATACTGACGTTCCAGCTGATACGACAAAATCATACCAGAATAAGGCGCGCGGCGCGGGGAAAGGGGGACTCGCGCCCGCATCGTGTTCGATAGGGACAGCAACATTTTAGCAAAAATGCAAAACGTGCGCGGGCGCAGCGAAGTGTATTCTCTTAAACTTTAGCTGTTTATTAACTAAAATTAAAGAGCCACCATGGATTACATTTACTCGGCTGAACGAACTTCCCACCTGGTGATTAGTGAAATTGAACACAAACTAATGGCTACGTAGCCAGTGTTCAGTGACACATAAAATGTCAATCTTTTGGCAATTAATGAACAATTAAATTTCTAGTTCTTTCTTGGACATTCCTTGTACATTCTAATGCACCAGGTTCAATGGAATATTATTTTTGGTATGACAAAATTTATTTTTTGTTTCTGTTCGCATAAAACTTGAGTACACATAGATTGCTTAGTATTATTATTATTTATGTTGGAATTATATACTTATATATTTACAGGCTCATGAGGTATCGGCGTCTCTGATATTTATGGACTCATGAAGCATCACCGTCTTTAATTAAAGCTATAAATATAATAAATGCTATGATCCAGGTATAGTCGGAAAAAACGTTTATATTTACAAAATTTCAAATACCTTAAAATTGGCTATTTTTTTGCTGTATTTTATTATTTTATGTTTAACTAAAAGAAGAACACGTAAAAAGTGAGAATTGACGTGATGTGATGATCATTATTTTATTACTTAATTAATTCTTCATTGTACATTTACGTTTATTACAAAACTAAAAAAAAATAATGTAGAATGGCGAGCTTATCTCTAGTAGAAATATCTTACAGCCACCTAGAGAGACAATTGATGTTTTAAGCAAATAACGTGTACGTTAAAGTATGACATACACACTAATTCAAAAAGAAAAAATACATACAAAAATTACATAAATACACAAAATTACAGTTTTTTTTAATTTTCTTGTTCTTTAAATCTGGTAAACAAAGAAAAATGATAAAAATTTAAGGATACTCGAAATTTTGTAAATATCAACATTTTTTTTTTTTTTTTTTTTATACCACTAAGGTGGCAAACAAGCTTACGGCCCGCCTGATGGTAAGCGGTTACCGTAGCCTATGGACGCTTGCAACACCAGGGGTATCACTTGCGCGTTGCCGACCCTTCAGAAATCTAATAACTTCTTTCTTGAAGAACTCCATACTGTAGTCCTTGCAGAATACCTTGGCAGGGAGCTCATTCCACAACTTAAGCGTTCGCGGGAGGAAGTTTCTCTGAAACCGCACTGTACGCGACCATTTAGGTTCTAAAGTGTGAGAATGGATTCCCTGCCGATGGCGAGCGGTGCGATGGTAGAAAGTAGCCGTGGGCATCATTTCGAACAATTCCTCAGAACACAACCCATTGTACAAGCGGTAGAACACGCACAGTGAGGCAAAGTCTCTCCTCAGACTTAAGGGCTCGATACCGCAAGTGAGTTTGGAATCGTCGACAATTCTCACAGCCCGTCGTTGAACCGAGTCAAAAGGGCCAAGCTGGTATCCGGGTGCACCTGCCCAGAGATGGCAGCAGTACTCCATATGGGGCCGAACTTGCGACTTGTAAAGTAACAACCTTTGCCCCGACGTGAAGTACTGCTGACGTGAATATTTAAACTGAACTAAAATTTATCATTTTTTTACTATAATTTATCCATATATTAAAGAAAATTATTGACATATATTAAAGAGTAAAACATAAAAGTAATCAGACATAAGATCAAATAAATACATAGTTATATATGTTTAAATTGTGATCCAAAGGATTCCGACTCCGTCTTCACAACCAAGGGATCTAATTTGTCTCCTTGTGCCTCTTAACCGTTTGGAGACTGCTGTTATCACAGATATTTGTACTTTGATAAGTTATTTAAGAGTATGCTTTTCTACTAAACTAAAATGTTAGATTCAGTGCTTAGCGCTCCGTCGCATGAGATAGTTCAGTGCCTAAGGCTCCGTCGCATGAGATAATTAGTGAGGTGAGACTTTTACAGTCGTCAGCGAGATCTTATTTAAATATTTTGTTCTACTACGCCTTTGTGCTGTTTTTTGCCAAGTGAGGTTGCTGCAAGAGGAAGCGACAGCATTTACAATGTAAACGTCAAAGAAATATTATATATATAAATTTATATACTTTTATGACACTTATTTTATAATTTTTATTAAAGACGGTGATTTTTCATGCGCTGTGGCGGCGGTTTTCTGTAAGGTAGAGGTACTTCCCCAGTTCTGGCTGCTCATTCGAGCAAGTACTCGCTCGAACAAGCCGTCCGAACAATTAAAGCGGGGCATAGCGAGTACTTGCTCGAATGAGCAGCCAGAACTGGGGAAGTACCTCCACCTTACAGAAAACCGCCGCCACAATAACACTAACTTTGAGTAGTGTTGGGTTCCTGGCGGCGAGTAAGGTTGCCAAAGCTCTTTGAGGATTCGCTGCGAGGACAGCTTGTTGCTGTCATTGCTCGGCGTAGACGCGGGGTGCTCGTACGGCGGTCAGGGAGACCTGATGAAACGGCTGACCGCTGGCCGCCCGCAGGTTGAACGGGTTCCCGAACCCAGGGATCACTTAATTTCCGCCCTGAGAGGCTGATGCGCCAACATGTGTCAAGTCTCTAAAGTAGTAGTCGTGCCGGAGTGGACCCGGATACTACAACAGAGGGGGATCAGGGGCCCTTCCGCCTGCCGTGCCTGCAACCGTATTATCTGTGCCAAGCTTTGGCGGTTCTAGTACCGCACTTTTTGTCCTCTAAGCTGTTTGTGCAGTGAATCCTCATATTTAGTCTAAGTAACTTTTTTAAAAAATGTGCAAAACAACGAAAAGGAAAAGACGCAGATATCCTACCCGGCCGATACATCATACCTTCACTATCCCGGCTGCAAACTCGAGCACAATTTTGTGAGTCGTGCCGGTGTATGTTTGTTCGTCCGGGAGGATATCTGCTGTCACCGCCTCCAAAGCCTTGAAGGGACCTGTCGATACTGTGGGTGCGCGTAGATCACGGCGGCCACGCTCGTAGCTATGCCTGCCTATACAGGTCTCATAGCGGTGACATCGGTCGTAGCTCGACTTTTCACGCACCTGAGCTTGACGACTGATAAAGTGCTAGAGCAATATCCCACAGCAGAACTAGTTCAGACTTCAACGCCCACCATCATGAGTGGCTCAGTTCTCGAACCAATAACTACGCCGGAATATCTGCTCATGAAATTGCTCTGACCTACGGATTCTCTCAGCTGGTACTTTCTCCAATGATATAAAGGACCATACGAGCTCGTTACTGGATCTTCTGCTGACTACACGGCCGGACGGATATTTCGTCTCAGTGGATGCGCCTCTTGGCTCCTCGGAACACTGTATCGTTCGGACTCTTGTGTCATGCACACAACCCGATCCATCTGGGCCAACTAATTGGCGTCGTGTGTGGCATTATAAGTCGGCAGACTGGAATGGATTGCGAGAATTTTATGCATCGTACCCGTGAAGGCAGATCTGCTTTAGCTCAGAAGATCCTGCCGCATCACAGCCGCAGTCATTGAGACAATCCTCGTTGGTATGGGATGATATATTCCTAACCCGTGAGTAGCTGCCGGCGTCAAAAAATGACCGTGGTTGAATCGGACTTGCAAAGAAGCTAAAATTCTTAAGCAAACTGCATATGAGGCTTGGACCACGGCTCATAATAATAAGGATCCAAATATTTCTGAGGTAAAACGCAAATTAAATGCTGCCTCGAGGTTCAGTAAAAAAGCGACTGCCAGAACAAAATTCCAATTAATCGGCAAAATAGGTGGGCGACTTGCGAGATATCCTTCTGGGAGTCGTGCTTTCTGGTCGCTAGCCAAAGCTGCAGATGGGAACTTTTGCCAGTCGTCGTTACCACCACTGCGAAAGACCGATGGTGATTTGGCCCATAGTCCTAAAGAGAAAGCCGAACTACTGGGTAGTCTCTTTGCCTCAAACTCGAATATGAACGATGAAGGCGCTGTACCACCTACTATACAGTGGTGCGGTAAGACCATGCCTGAAATCTCCATAACACAGGAGGTACGGCGGGCGTTGCTTTCTTTAGACGTTCATAAGTCGATTGGGCCAGACGGTATACCAGCAGTGGTGCTTAAGCAGTGTGCTCCTGAGTTATTTCCTGTACTCACGCGACTCTTCGCGCTTTCCTACTATACTAGGAAATTTCCGTTTTCATGGAAGACTGCGAATGTGCATCCGGTGCCCAAAAAGGGCGATGAATCAGATCCATCTAATTACAGGCCTATCGCTTTTACCTCTCTCCTCTCCAAGATGATGGAGCGTGTAATCAATACACAGCTTCTAAGATACCTAGAAGAACACGACCTGGTCAGTGACCGTCAATATGGTTTCCGCCACCGTCGCTCAACTGGAGACCTTCTAGTGTATCTCACACACCGGTGGGCACTAGCCATTGAGAGTCAGAGGGATTACATTGGCATGTAGCCTGGACATAGCGAAGACATTCAATCGGGTATGGCACGGGGGTCTTCTTTCGAAGTTGCCATCTTACGGAGTGCCCGAGGGTTTGTGTAAATGGGTGGCTAGCTTTTTGTCCGGCAGACGCATACGAACCCTAGTTGACGGTAGTTTCTCTGATAGCATGGAAATTAATGCTGGTGTCCCGCAAGGCTCTGTGCTGTTTCCTACGCTATTTCTACTGCATATCAATGACATGTTGGACATCAAAAACATGCATTGCTATGCAGATGACAGTACTGGAGACGCTTATAATACGGGTCATGCAAACATCCCTCGTTCCGTTGTGAAAGAAAAACCGCCGAGAACTTGTGTCTCAAATCGAGACCACACTGTCCAAGATCTCTGACTGGGGACGGGTAAGCTTTGTCCGATTCAACCCTACAAAGACACAAATCTGCGCGTTCACCGCTAAGAAAATCCATTCACTGTATTCCCACAATTCCAGAACACTCCCCTTTCCATCTCCAAGAGCATTGGGATCCTTGGTAATGACATCTCCAGCGATCATTTACAAGATAAGGTAAAGCTGGCGTCCAAAAAATTATGTGTACTCAACAGAGCGAGGCAGTACTTCAAGTCGGGGCAGCGGTTGCTGCTTTACAAGTCGCAAGTTCGGCCCCATATGGAGTGCTGTTGCCATCTCTGGGCAGGTGCACCCGAATACCAGCTTGGCCCTTTTGACTAGGTTCAACGACGGGCTGTGCGAATTGTCGACGATCCAAAACTCACTTGCCGTATGGAGCCCTTAAGACTCTGAGGAGAGACTTTGCCTATTTGTGTGTGTTCTACCGCTTGTACAATGGGATGTGTTCTGAGGAATTGTTCGAAATGATGCCCACGGCTACTTTCTACCATCGCACCGCTCGCTTTCGGCAGGGAATTCATTCGCACACTCTAGAACCCAAATGGTCGCGCACAGTGCGGTTTCAGAGAAACTTCCTCCCGCGAACGCTTGGGTTTTGGAATAAGCTGCCGAAGTTGAATTTAATTTATGTGTAAAAGATGCGATGTGAAAAAAAAGTTTTAAACTTTCGAGAGTCACGGCTGTGTTCAAGGATGGTTCCAGATCTGAAATAAATAATTATCGGCCTATAGCTGTGCCGTCAGCATTCGGAAAGACATTTGAATCAATTATAAATTGTCATATCACGCAACAAATCCATATTCGGTTATCCGACAACCAGCTCGGTTTTCGAGCGGGCGGGAAATAGACAAAGGACATCAAGTCGACATGGCGTATTTTGACTTCAGTAAAAATTTAGTAAATACCAGATACCAGCTTGGCCCTTTTGACTCGGTTCAAGGACGGGTTGTGATAATTGTCGACGATCCCAAAATCACTTGCCGTATCGAACCCTTA
Organism: Apoda limacodes; assembly: GCA_946406115.1. Lineage (NCBI taxonomy): Eukaryota > Metazoa > Arthropoda > Insecta > Lepidoptera > Limacodidae > Apoda > Apoda limacodes. The sequence continues at coordinate 323,660 of OX291548.1, forward strand.
AGTCTGAGGAGAGACTTTGCCTCCCTGTATTTGTTCTACCGCTTGTACAATGGGATCTGTTCTGAGGAATTGTTGAAAATGATGCCCTCGGCTAATTTCTACCATCGCACCGCTCGCCATCGGCAGGGAATCCATTCTCACACTCTAGAACCGAATTGGCCGCGGACAGTGCGGTTTCAGAGAAACTTCCTCCCGTGAACGCTTGGGTTGTGGAATGAGCTCCCAGCCACGGTTTTCTCTAAGGACTACAGAATGAACTTGAAGAATTTATTGGATTTTTGAAGGATCGGCAACGCGCGAGTGATGCCCCTGGTGTTACAAGCGTCCATAGGCCACGGTGACCGCTTACCATCAGGCGGATCGTGTTCTTATTTGCCACCTTAATAGTATAAAAAAAAAGCCTTTGATTTTGAAACATTTGCAAACAAAATTTGCTTAAATTACTTGTTAGTTACTATTCCGACCGATACCAATATTTGAGACTGAACGTTACCTACTACTCTGAGCCTTATGAGATCATGTCAGGAATAAGTCAGGGTACAATACTTGGATCTACATAATATTTATTATTTATCAATGATCTGCCAGAGGTCGTAAGGACAGCTAAATGTTCTTTGTTCGCTGACTATATGGAGCTATTTTGAAGCATCAACAACTCGAACGATAACACATTGTTGCAGGGCGATAGGTGTAGTTGTAACTGAGTGGAGTCGCCAGAATCATTTAGAGTTTAATACATTCAAGTGCAAGGTAATGAAGGTATCGCGCTTGCGTCACCGTACAGCCGTACCACGACTACACTGTTGATGACGCTCCGCTTACTCATGTCGAACAAATTCGTGACCTTGGAATAATAGTTGACCAGCGACTAACTTTTAACGAGCACATAAAAGCAATATGTAGAGAAGCTTCAAAAGCTCTTGTTTTTGTTTTGCGTCAATCTGCACGTTTTGACGACAGTGCACCTACTCGTATCGTGGCACTGTATCGTGTCACTGTATCGTGGCACTGTATCGTGGCACTGTATCGTGGCACTGTATCGTGGCACTGTATAACGCAAAGGTTCGCAGTATATTAGAGTATAACGAAATCGTCTGGGACCTACATGAGGCGAAATACAGCCTGTTGGAGATGATAGAGACGAGTAGGAAATGGGGAAAACGATGGGGAAAATGATGAGGAAAAATTTTGATAACTATTATTAAAAAGTTGGTACAAATTTATAGAGAAAACGTGCGGCGTCGGCGGAGCTGCGCGACATTAACTGGATTACCCGGCGCGAACACATCGGGCCGAACATTCGCCCATCTATCAGGCTTGTCAACTCGTCATCAATATGATTGCTCAGTACCCAGAGACTGACATGCTTGCTAAAAAAAAATTTTGTTATTAGTTTGTAAGTATTTAAATAATAACAATTAAATTATATATTTAGTTACTTATTACACGTTTTGGTTTATAACAAATAAATATCCGATTTATGAGCTCGCAAACTTGGGATATAAAATGAAGGAGAGCTGATTATCTGCACATTTTCAGGAAAACTGAAACTCAACTCAAAAACTATGCCACACAAAATTATTAAAAAAGTCGGATATGCTAAATTTAAAATCGATAGAATTTGTGGTTGCTAAAAAAAACAATACAGACATCGAAGTTTCATCGTAAAGATACTATTTTGGTACGGTACTCGAAAACGATCTCTAAACAAAAAAGTGTGCAGGCGACTCACAGTATCACACCGCAACGAGGTGTGCAGTGTGTGGAGTGCGGTGTGCGGTGTAATTTGTACGCCGATGCCCCGACTGATAACGTTCTCGCCGTTTCAGGAAAGAACCCATTGTTCTGTCTTTCTTCAAAGCGTCTCTCACAACTCATAAGCTTTGCATGATGTATACAGTATGGTGTCCATCTTCACGTAACGTTCAGTAAAACGTAAGTAGTTTTATAACAACAATCTTGTTTACAAAAACTAATGATACGGAATAAAGTATGCGAACGAAAATATGATAAGTGTCTTTGTCGGCTCGGACATTAATGATTATATATTTATACGCGATATCTGAACTCAATTATAGAGGCAATTTCGGGTATCATTTATAAGTGACACTGTTGCGGTCTTTTATGAAGACGACTTACTGTACCACTGTACAGTATTGTAGATAGAACAGCGCCTTCGTCATTCATAGTCGAGTTTCAGGCAAGGGACTACCAAGAAGATCGGCTTTCTCTTTAGCACTATATACCAAGTCATTACCGGTCTTTCACAGTGGTGGGAGCGACGACAGGCAAAAGTTTCCTTCGGCAGCTTCAGCAAGCGACCAGAAAGCACGACTCCCAGAGACATAGCTCGCAAGTCCCAATGAACTGGAATTTAGCTCATGCAGTGGCTTTCTTACTGAACATCAAGGCAGCATTCAATCTTCATTTTAACTCGGATCCTTATTATTTCCAGCTGTGGTCTAAGCCTCATACGCAGATTGCTTGAGACTTTTAACTTCTCCGCAAGACCGATTAAACCACGGTCGTTTTTTCGTCAACGGCAGCTACCCGCTGATTAAAAATTAAACATTTCATACCAGCGAGGATTGTCTCAGTGACTGGACTGCGCAGACTTCAGAATCACCTGAGCTAAAGCAAACCTTCCTATACAGGTACACTGCATAAAATTCACGCAATATGGTGACTTATAATATTGATATACTTTATCCATGCATTGCTACCATTTTGACCTACCCGCGTAACGGGGAACTCCCCTCCTGGCGGTGACTCACCTTCGGGTTCGAGATTCACGCCGGTCGAAAAGACGCCCCCGAGAGCGACAACCCAAGCCGAGGCTTCCCCCGCGGGGAGCCCTTGAGCGTTGGGCGCTATATGGGCTGAGGCTCCTTCAGAGTCTCGCCCCAAAAGTCCGGTGAAGCAGCAATGGCTGCAACAGCCAACTGCATAGTTAGCTCAGAAAAAAAAAAAACCATTTTGATATACTTTATCCATGCATTGCTACAATTTAGATATACTTTCTCCACGCATAAATATAATTTTGATATACTTCATCCTTGCATTGCTATAATTTTTATATAATAAATTCATTTATTCAGATATTTGTATACAATTTCGTTAGTAAAATTTTATAGAGCTATGTTAGTACATGTAATATAAAATAAAATGTCGACATCAGCTGTAAGCATACTGGTTGTGGGGCGCTGGTGCGTGCAAGAACATCCAGAATGTTGACGCTGGCCCTCGTCGTCTGCGCCTTAGAGGCTGCCCTCCTACGCATGATTGTCCGAGAGCAGTCTACACGCGATTCAGTGAACATCCTCGATGCGCTGCAGAAGCGAGGCAGCCGCAACAGCGCCCTGAATGCGTTATTATATTGAACGCGAAGGGCGTCAATCGCTCGTCGCGTATGTTTGACCCACAGGCTGCACGTGTAAAAGCAACGTGCAAACCTGCGAGAAATCATATTTGCTCTTACTGACAGCGCCCGCCGTTCGCGTTCAATATCTTTAACGCTATATTTGCAGCCTCCCTTTTTTAATCCCTCTCTCGAGAGGGTTCTCGATACAGAGTAAATTCCTTGCCGGTGGCTACAGATAATACATACCTAGTATACTTACCTAGTTATCGGACTTGATTATCTAACTAATCTACTAAACTAAACTAAAGTTACAATAAGTAGGCAGATAAATAAGGTGAAACCTTACTTCTGTAGTTTCCAACCACGGATCTCAGCACCGGTAAACTTCGAATCATTACCTAGGTATTCAAATACCATAAAAGAATCCACTTTCGGAAGGTTATCTTATTGAGCTTGTACAAAACCAGCTAACTTTATTAATACTTATAATGTGTTGGTATTGGTTTTATAGTAATTATCACAAATTTACACTCTTGATATGTATTGACAATTTATTTAGGTACATATCGCGTCTCAGCTCTGTCGAGTCGTGAGCGACTACCGAATGAGAGCACGCGCGCGCAGTCCGTTCAAGTACGATGACGTCACAGGTAATCGCGGCGCATTGGCTTTTAGCTGCACGGAAGACTTATTTTAATATTTAATATCAAAAAGATAAACCATTCTCATGTTATAAAAAACAACATAGGTACCAATTCTATTTAATTTGTTTTAACTGTACTGATCCTCATTATCTCGGCTAAGGAAGAAGCCCGAAGAATAACCGAAATAGATACCACCAATGAGGCATCATAATATACAGTGAAAACTCTACACGTAAAAGATAATACACAGCATCAGAGGCATAATAATTTAAAGGCTAGATAATTTCATGACTCAACTTAGAGATACAATAGGAAAGAATGGAACAATCCTAGACAAACACCACCTAACCAATGGAGTTCAACGGAAACAAACAGACCAAGTAAGAGAAAGTTTGATCATAAGAGAGAGAATAATGGCAGTTTTCGTAGGGAAAAGGTGAAGAAAGGTAACTAAAAATAAGGGTTACTTAACTTAAATTTAAATGGCTGATTTTTATATATGTTTTGTAGAATATTATTCTAAAATAGTATTATAAGTGTCAGACACTTTCCATGGACCAAAACTTTTGTCAGACGCTTTAAAGCTCCACAAAAAAATTAATAAACTTTACTTTGAGGCCTTCGAAGTTTTTTGAACATTTTATTATCTCATTCATAGATTGATATTTTTAATATACGGGGGCGTTACACTATCTTACCTGGTACCTGCCCAGGTGTCAGAAGGGTAGCTCTACAAGCACGCAGGTATTCAAAGAACATGAAACGCTACTGAGAACCTGAGGTTTCATCTACGTGAAAATAAGTTATGTCAGATCGCTCTGGGATCTTGGACTATAAAGCAATAATAATAAGGCCCATGATAATTTTAGAGATGATGCGTGACATTGGCTAGGCCAGCGCTGCCGAATGTTAACTCGCAGGAATTCGAACTCGCACTGCGCCACGATCGAGAGGTTTTACGAAATTCATAAAAGCGAGCAGAGTTATCAGAGTGTAGTGCCGACTGGTTTTTGTTGGCATTGAGTGCGGTGTTGTTTGCAATCGTTCACAATTCAATTATGTTAAGCAACTCCGTTTACAAATTAGGTGGTAGAAAATATAAACGCGTGTCGGGCGTTACTTTTATAAACGAAAAATAACGAATCTCCTGATACACGACTTTGCTCCTAAAAACCAGTCTATGTGCTGTAGAGGGAATAATAGATGAGAAACAAGGCGTTAATGAGTCTGCAGAGAGATTTGTTGCTCACAAAAGAATGATGTTTACACAGCTACTGAAAGAGCGAGTTGAAGTGCAATAGTTGGACGTCATATTTGGACAACGAAGTATAAAAAAATCGAGAGAAATACCTAGTAACACTGTTGCTAACTTTGACGAGTTAGTAGCGGCACGTGGTGTTGAGCAACTTCTCGCTGATATAGCTGACCAGTCTACGGAAAAAGTGCTAATTTGGGAAACTTATTCACAAAACGAAAGAAGTATTCTTTTTGTCACCTCAAAGGGCACACTATACTGGAATGTAGGAAGCTGAAAAAAAACAAAGCGAAAATAGCAGTTCTGAAACAGCTTCATCACACTCTCACTCTTGCAGATAGAATTACAAAGTAACAAGAAGTTCTCAGAATAAGATTACCAGTAAAATTGGAAAATTGAAGCATACTTACCACGTTTATAGCACTTCTGGATTCTAAAGATAATAGAACTCTTTTAGGAATTGAATTAATCCTAGATGCTAAAATGGTTTTGAATTTACCACAGTTTACTTGAGGATTTATAGACAGATTAAAAACTTATGAATTGTTCGATGAACATTTAACATCGTTTCCGGAAATTCAACACTTTTCCACTACCGTATTAAAAGCTGTTGAAAATTCAAGCACAAGTAGCAAACAAGCTAGCTGCACACTCAGAGACTGCGATATCGGTAGAAAGCCAACGCACAGCATGCTTTTCTGCCATAACGGTCAGTTGCGACGAACTTAGTTGCTTTGGTCGATATGCTGTCTATTGAAGTCGATAATGATGTATTGTTATTGAAGCTTGGTTTATAAGTTTGCTTACCGAGATTGCTCAAGATGTTTTCTAATAACCTCTGTAATAGGCAGCAATTTGTTAAGTAAGGCCCATAGCAGTCCGACGTCTATCAGACGCGATCAGGAATAAACCAAGGGTCAAATTTGAAACCCTTTTCGTAGTCCTAATCAATAATTTACCTATTGCATTTGAACAAGTGTGAGTGTGTGGTTGATGCACAAATACACGATAGGTGGACAGTAAATAGCAGGATTCAATGAATCCCAAATAAGGACATCCGAAAGAGAACCAAAGTAAGCGACATAGCTCGCAGAAATTAGCAAGCTGAAGTGCGGGCTGACCACGTCTGACGGAGGACCGATGGCTGATGGATCAGACGTGTCCTAGAGAGGAGACCGCGTATGGGAAGGCGAAGCGTGGGACGCCCTCTAGCCCGGTGGACCGACGACCTTAAAAAGGTGGCTGGTGGTGGCTGGATGCGGAAGGCTTAGTACCGGGAGAAATGGCGCGCCATAGAGGAGGTTTATGTCCAGCAGTGGACCAATATAAGCTGATATGATGAATGAAGTCTATAACGTAGAAGTGCACTTAGATCCTCCGCACTATATTTAACTTTTAACTTTAAACTGCTTTGAAGAATTTCCGCACTCGCGTGCAGTGTGTGACTGACAAAGCATTCCAGCGCAGCCTGATTCTCGTGCTGATATAGATAATCTCGAATTTGAATTATGTTTAATTGTTTTACTCATTGCTTGTTAATCCCGGTAACTATTTTAATCGAAAGATCGACTAGTTTGAACTAGATTTGTCAAAAAAACATGGCAGATATCGTTTGCAAACTGTTTTTCGTATTTTTGAACCTCTCTATAGGCATATGTCGTACGCTAGCGGTCGACATGCATCGTGTGGTCGGTGGCGGTAAAGATGGAATGTCGCATAAACTTAGATATTTGTACAAAAAGAAATACTTGTATGGGCGCTCACTATCACGTCATCTTAAACTGCTGTAATTGGTCAAGCAAGGAGAGAGGGAGCCGCAAAGCCGCCACGAAGACACTGTATTCAACAACTCGACACGATTAACAGCTGTTATTGTTTTATTAGCAATTTGTATATGTAAAACCAAAAAATTAAAGGTTATTTACACTCATAGTCTGCCTACTAATTTACGTCATCCAGATCAACGCAAGAACATAAATTTTTATGTTACTATGTTACTCATACTTATACAAAGTCAAGTTAAATTTGAACCGTAACTGCTAAATTTATGAGATATCACGTAATACATACACAACCAATGGGCGCTCACTATCACGTCATCTTAAACTGCTGTAATTGGTCAAGCAAGGAGAGAGGGAGCCGCAAAGCCGCCACGAAGACACTGTATTCAACAACTCGACACGATTAACAGCTGTTATTGTTTTATTAGCAATTTGTATATGTAAAACCAAAAAATTAAAGGTTATTTACACTCATAGTCTGCCTACTAATTTACGTCATCCAGATCAACGCAAGAACATAAATTTTTATGTTACTATGTTACTCATACTTATACAAAGTCAAGTTAAATTTGAACCGTAACTGCTAAATTTATGAGATATCACGTAATACATACACAACCAATGGGCGCTCACTATCACGTCATCTTAAACTGCTGTAATTGGTCAAGCAAGGAGAGAGGGAGCCGCAAAGCCGCCACGAAGACACTGTATTCAATAACTCGACACGATTAACAGCTGTTATTGTTTTATTAGCAATTTGTATATGTAAAACCAAAAAATTAAAGGTTATTTACACTCATAGTCTGCCTACTAATTTACGTCATCCAGATCAACGCAAGAACATAAATTTAGCAGTTACGGTTCAAATTTAACTTGACTTTGTATAAGTATGAGTAACATAGTAACAATCCCTTTCTTTACCCGACCCGCTTTTTGCAAGGAAATTTAGTATTTAACTTGCTTGTGTTAGGAAGGTCTGTGCCATTATTAAAGTTTGTAATTTATATTATAAGATAATGAATAGATTTGACTGTGTTGATCTGTTGGGTATCATATTAAGACTTTAATTAAGCGCTTGGATCCCGCTGGCGCCCTTTTTGTTTGGAACAGCGGTGGGTATCTCGCACTATCCTGAACGCGCAGCCGCCGACACCGCACGCCCTGCTCGTGCCAGCACCAGTTTCGTTATTGGTTCAGTCGGTTTTATAAACAATTTTATCAAGACGCAAATTTGTCACACGGTAAAAACAACATAGAAAATAAAGTTATAGCTATAACTACTCCATTTTGAGATATTTTTTTTTACAAACACGTTTTCGGTCTACAAAATAACCAGTCCCAATAGTGAACAAGTAAGTACCTATCGTAGACATAGAGACATGTGGTGCGGTGGATATCTTTTTTTTTTTTTTTTTTTTTTATACCACTAAGGTGGCAAACAAGCTTACGGTCTGCCTGATTGTAAGTGATCACAGTAGCCTATAGACGCTGGCAACACCAGGGGTATCACTCGCGCGTTGCCGACCTCTTAAAAATCTAATAACTTTTTTCTTAAAGTAAGACTAAATAATAAGTATGGGGTCATACTGTTTAGTCATATCTAAAAATATCACTACCACAGGATTTTTTTTGTCGATTTGTTCAGTTATACTTTTTATTAAGTTAAAAGTGGTAAGGGTTGTAGACTTATTTCTCTGAAAACAGTTTTGTTCAGGATTTATAATTTGATGTTTATCTGAAAAGTTTGAGATAGGGTTATGCATAGTACTTTCAAATATTTTGGAAAAAGGGATAATAGTGTTACTGGTCTAAAGCTGTTTAGTTCTTCAACGTCTGACTTTTTATTTGTGGTTTTATTATACATATTTTGAGTTTTTCTGGAAACATTCCTTATTCCAATGAAAGGTTGACAAGGTAAGTTATTATGGGAGTTATTTGTTTGGTAGCTGCTTTCATAACTTTAGTATACACGGAGTCATAGCCAACAGATTTCGTATTTTTTAAATTTTTAATATTTTTTTGGATTTCATCTTCAGAGCTTGGTTTGACAAACATACTGCTTTCGAAAAATCCAATCTTAGGTTTATAGCTCAAAGTATTTCTATGATTTTTATTACTCCCAACTATTATAAAAAAGTTATTAAACTCTTTGTCGATTTTCACCGGATCTGTCTCAGAAGATACATTTATTTTGATAGACTTAAAAGCTCTCATTAATTTACCTGATTGTGATTAATTTTTACTACATCCCATGTTGCCTTACATTTATTTGTTGCTTTTGAGATATGTCTGTGGTTCATACTTCTGTGTGAGTATTTAATACAATTTTTTAATATTGTTTGTATAAATCCTTATGTTTCGGTGTTTTATATTTATAGTATTGGTATCGTAGTTATCTTTTTCTAATACATGCTCTTTTAATCCCATTCGTTATCCATTGCGCGACGCGAAATGTTAGATTTCACTTTTATTTTTAAGATAGGAAAGCATAAGTCATAAAACTCACAGAATGGTTCATGAAACTTGTCAAAAACAGATTTTACATCAGCGTTCTGGTTAATGTGATGCCTTTTTAAATTCGATAGACACTCCATAAATTTATTTATATTTTCGTTACTGTAGTCTCTTTTTTTTACATACCTAGACTGTACTCTAGGTTCCTTTTTTTCATCAAGACAAGTTAGTGTTTGGCCCGTGTTGTGTTGTGTTGTGTTGTCATCCGATAAATATAGTTGATGCGTACTTCCAATGCATTTGGGATATTGCTTGCAATGTGGTCAATACAGGCGTTTTTTCTTGTGGGTTCCATAATGTGTAATTTAAGATTAAAGTTTACTTAAGTGTTTTTCAAAGTTAAAAGTGTTCTAAACATAAATTCATCATATATTATGTAATTGTACTGAAGTAGTAGATTAAAATGTCTAAAGCTATCTAACAGAAAAATGTCTTAAACTATCTCATAGTAAAATGTCTTAAGCTATCTAACAGTAAAATGTCTTAAGCTATCTAACAGTAAAATGTCTAAAGCTATGTAACAGTAAAATGTCTTAACCTATCTTACAGTAAAATGTTTAAAGCTATCTAACAGTAAAATGTCTTAAGCTATATAACAGTAAAATGTCTAAAGCTATCTAACAGTAAAATGTCTAAAAATATGTCACAGTAAAATTTCTAAAGCTATTTATCAGTAAAATTTTTAAAACTATGTAACAGTAAAATGTCTATTTATCGTATTTCATACAGCACACCAATAATAATCATATTTTATTTTGGGCCATTACATGAATATTTACAATAGATGTCTTATTATGTAGCTATATGCAACTTATTATATTAAATTAATAATTACTAACTGTTTTTGGAACTAATATATATTATATAAAGAAAACACCCAGACTCAAGAAAAACGCAAGTGTTCCTGTTTGTCCTGAGCGGGGATCGAACCCTATCCCATTTTGGGCAGTGATATGGAGCATCCGAATCACTTGAGCAATGTACCTACTAAACTGCAACATAACTGCAATAATGTTCAGTTTTTGCCAGATAGTTTTCGTCCGTATAGCTTTACATAGTTATATTTTATAAAAAAAAACTAGGTATCGGTTGATATCGATGTTTTTGTAACTCAAGTTTGCAGCAGATCGTTTTTAATTATGGTTATTTAAATATTTAGCATCAACCCGACACCCAACTGATCACCGATTCGATCCTGGAACATTTACCCCGTATGTAATATTCCTTTTATTTAAGCCAATACTGAAACTGCAAGGGCTGTCAAGGGCAAGAAATAACAGACCTAAAATAAGTTAGCAACTAAAAAGTTGCAAGCGCCAAGACTGTGTGGTCGCAAGTCGCGGTGTCGGCCGCAGCGCTGAACATTGAACATTGACCTAGTATTCTATAAGAATTTTAATAAGCCACTGTTGCGATTCTTTTAACTATTGTTGCAATTAGTTCCAACAGCTGCGGTCGGTGCACAGTGCGACCGGTGCACAGTGCGTCCGGTACACAATGCGACCGGTGTACAGTGCGACCGGTGCACAATGCGACCGGTGCACAGTGCAACCGGTGCACAGTGCGTCCGGTACACAATGCGACCGGTGCACAGTGCGACCGGTGCACAATGCGACCGGTGTACAGTGCATCCGATACACTGTGCAACCGGTGCACGTATTTTTTATAGATCACACATCAAAGTCAAGATGTTGAATCATAAGGCTGTACTTCAGAGTGTTAAAGAAAAGCTGAAGGTGGCTCTTAATTAGCTTAAGGTGTCTTAAGATCTGTGAGATAAATTACTACAAGAACGGGAAGATGCTGAGGAGGAGGCGATGAACATTATAAAAAAAAAACACGAAACCCAAAAGTGAATTAGCCAATTTGCATTTAAAATATGTAGATATGCTAGAGCAACGTGACAGTCTGCAGGGTATTATTGATAGTTTTAAGCAATGTACGACCACAACAAGTACATAACAAGCGATTCACTTTCTAACATATACCGCAACCCTATAACAACAAATGATATTACCGAATCATAAGAATGAGGTTACACGAAATTTTTTCTTTTTTAAGTTACGATTTTATTTAAATAAAAGCTTGTTTTTATTTACGTAAGTTAATTTTTTAACAAATATATCTAATCTAATTTGTCCTCAATTTATGTGCTAAGACTGAATAGTCAAATTTTGAAACTTAAAATATCATTAGTAATATTTTAAACTTTCTCAGTTGTTATCTGTATGTTTATATGTATCGGGAACTTAACTAATGCCTCTTTTCTCTAGGATCCCCTCTGTCCAATAGGAACCCCTTTGTCCACTAGGATCCCCTTTGTCCACTAGGTTCCCCTGCTAAAATCCCCTGGAGTATTTATTTGGGTTTTTTGTCCACATAGATCTCCTTAACAAAAATAATTTTCTTCTATCTCTTTACAGATAACAATCCAATGGGGATTTATTTCGATAGGAAAATAGTCAAATGACGGTAAACTCGAAACATATTAACATATTAAAAAATCATTGTCTTATAAATTAACTTTGAGATACCAATGACTCATTGTAATATTTTCAAGTTTAATTTTTTCGTTGATTGAACCGTTTTGCATCGGTGACAGAAATAACTGATAATTATCTGTGGCGAATACACCGAATAACGCTTTGTGCAATTCGCGGCGGATCGCTGACTCACCTGCCTTGATTGCTTCTCACGATCAAAGAAAAAGCTAAAGAAAGAAAGAATGTTACACAACCGATAAAAAAGTAAATTCGTGAAACGCGCCTTTAGTCTTGCGCGTATTGCTTTATGTTATGTTACGGTCCACGTTCGTGTGCATTCGTATGTTACGCGCAATTCTGATTCGCATAACATTTTCGCTTTATAAGTTATGTTACGTTACTTTTACACTTCTATGTACGCTTTTACTTTTAATGCAACACGTGCCCGTGTGTAACACGTGTGTCTAACTGTGTCACACGGAGTGAAAGTGTCGCGAGATTTAGCGTTCAGTTCAGTTCCGTGTAAAGACATTTTTGTATGAGCTTGTCATATTCGTAACGAGATAAGAAGTACTTTTTCTCTACGTCATAGTCAAATACGTAATATCATTTTCCGAGCAGACGTTTCTCTATCGCTAATTTCTTTATTACTATACAACATACAGCGCTATAAAAGACAATTATCATTATAACGTCACCGTTGCTTAATCAAAAAAACGCACGGACAAATGAAATAATTATTTATCAAAATAATAAACTGTATACTAAGCAACTGTTTAAGACCACATAATTCTCGTATTTCTAAGTACCGATTTTTATAAAATTTGCAAATATCTTATGTTAAGGGTTCCGTACGTCCGATTAAAAAAACGGTGGAAACATCATAGGATCACTCGTGTGTCAGTTTGTTTGGTACAGCAAATCAAACGTGTCACGTAAAATAAATATTTATATGGGGATAAATTAAAATATTACAAAAAAATTCAAACTGACTCTGAAATATCACATGAAATGGATTGTTGTAAGGGTCTCAAATATATTTTTTTATAATCTTAGATTACAAGTTTTCAATTTTATTTAAGAAATAAGATGAAAAATGACCATGGTAGAAAGTAGCCGTGGGCATAATTTCGAACAACTCCTCAGAATACATCCCATTGTACAAGCGGTAGAACACACACAGGGAGGCAAAGACGTATACCCTCGATCTAGACTGTGAAAAGCGCCAAGGTATCCAGGTGCACCCGCCCAGAGATGACAGCAGTACTCCATATGGGACCGGACTTGCGACTTGTAAAGCGGCAACCTTTGCCCCGACGTTAAGTACTGCTTCGCACTGTTGATTTTTTGGACGCCAGCTTCACCTTGCAGCAAATGATCTCGGAACTGAACATCGCTGGAGATGTCATCACCAAGGTTCCCAATGCTCTTGTAGATGGTGAGGGGAGTGTTCTGGAAGTGTGGGACTACAGTAAATGGGGTTTTCTTAGCGGTGAACACGAAGAGTTATGTCTTCGTAGGTTTAAATCAGACTAAGTTTTTCCATCCCCAGTCAGAAACCTTGGACAGAATGGTCTCGATTTGAAACACACTTCTCCGCGCTTTTTTACCACAACGGAACAAGAAATGTTTGCACGACCCGTGTTATAACCGTCTCCAGTACTGTCGTCTGCATAGCAATGTATGTTGTTGATATCCAACAGTTTTCCAGTTGTAAAATTACCTTATTGATATGTAGTAGAAATAGCGTAAGAGACAGCACAGAGACTTCCGAGAAACCAGTGTTAATGACAATGCTATCATAGCAACTACTACTTGCATGCGACTGCCGGACAGAACCTAGCCACCCATGTGCACAAACCCTCGGGCAGTCTGTAGGATGGCAACTTCGATAGAAGATCCCGGTGCCAGTTCCGATCGAACGCCTTCGCTAGGATTCCAGGCTACATGCTAATGCCTCCCCCAGACTCCCAATGCCTAGTGCCCATCGGTGTGTGTAACCAGTCGAGTGACCGTGGCAAAAGCCATATTGACGGTCGCTGACCAGGTCGTGTTTTTCTAGGTATCTTAGAAGCTGTGTGTTTATCACCTTGGAGAGAAAAGAGGTAATAGCGCTTGGATTCGATGGATCTGATCTATCGCCCTATTCAGCACCAGGTGCACATTTGCAGTATTTCATAAAAACAGAAATTGCCTAGTATGGTAAGGTAAGAGAAAGAACCACCTGCAGACCCCCCGATGAGCTGTTCTTGCTATTTCAGAGGCCAAGAAGGACGTGATAAGTATATGTACTAAAAGAATTATACCTCTTGAGTTGCATCCGTGGTACTATTCCCTACCTACTAGCAAAACTACAGTACATGTAGTAGTCGATCCAAATGTTATTAACGGAGAATGTTTCGATAGAACGGTTCCTTTATAATTTTTAGCCATTTCAAGCACACAAAGATTTCAATTTAAACTTTTAGCGGCACAAAGAGCTGTACTGAGACCTTATTGGGAGCAGACTGGAGCAATTCAGATTCTGGGATTCCAGAAAATGTTTACAATTACTTCTTCCATACAATTTGTCTCGAATTACAGAGACAACTTAGCCACGACGTGTTCCAGGAAAGCAATAACTAGCTAAACCGCATTCGGGAGCAGTTATCTGCAATGAATCTCTACAACTCATCAAAATTAAAAAAATCGCCAAGTGAGAGTCCGACTCGCGCACGAAGGGTTCCCTTAAATATTTGTTTTATTTTAATTCAATCATTTATTTTTAAAAACAAAATATTCTGTGAATAAACTCAAAACTACTTTGAAATTTCGCTTATTACCCTATGGATACGGAACCCTGAAAACTAGGAAAAAGATTTTATACATGCTTTAATAAACCTATTTTGGACACTGGAATGAGTGAAAACTCACTAAAAGATAATTATTTATTTGTAACTACGGTAAGATTTGTCAAATTTAACAAAATCATATTCGCATACCTATTCACTAAAACGACTTAGTTTTTGTTGTGCTGCATTTGTTTTAACCTTGGGTTTTTGTGTCAAAATCATTTAGTGAATTTTCTTTACGAGTAGCGATTTTAATTTAATGTTTCGGAGTAAAACTAAGTACACTTAGGCAATTTAAATATCATCTGTCATAAAGATAATAAATCACTAAATTTATGTACTTATTTTGTCCTTTTATGTGTAGGTTATAATCGTTGCATTTGCTGAGTTTTGACATTTCCTATCTCAGTCATACGAAGAGCTAGAGCTGTGATAAGATAGAAAAATAAAGAAAAAATATGTGAACACGGCAGTGACATTCAAAACTCATTTTCGTTAAAAGTGTCAGTTAATTTTCGCTCTACGGGGACAATATCAACTCCACATATATATCAACATACATAATTATCTTTATAAATATATATATATACAATATAATAACTGAGACAAAATAAAGATTATTAACCACATGGTTAACATATGTTACAATAAAAGTTTTAGATGGAAAGAAAATGTTTCTTTACATTTATTACCTATTTGTATACTCTATTACACGCAAATTGTCAAGACGCATGGACTGACTATTTGTCAACCTACTGTCCGGTCACTATAGGAACACAGGAAAGATGTTTTACGTCGGTTTTATTCTATATTTATTGGATAAAATGGCGATTTGCCAGCTTTTCTCAGATTTAAGAATAGTACTAGTACAGAATTTTTACGAAAAGTACTTAAATACAAACTTCAAAGTCTGATTAATCTGTTGTTTGCAATAAGGAACAATTTGTGGCACTTGAACCTATGTATGGTACGTCAAGAACCGCGTCGTTCACAAAATGAAATGGCAGGACACTTGGTCACTTGGTCAAGGCACAAATGTTTGTTGCAAGTTTTCGCAGGCCTGTCCAACAGTTAATATTATAATATCAAATGTTTCGAAAACTATTTATACACTAAGCGTCGAAATCGATAATTGGCTACAGAACTGGATCGTGTTCCACTCACTTTTGACCTGTTTGATGTACATAGTGTTCCACTCACTTATGACCCGTTTGATGTACATCGTGTTCCACTCGCTTTTGACCCGTTTGATGTACATCGTGTTCCACTCACTCTTGACCCGTTTGATGTACATCGTGTTCCACTCACTCTTGACCCGTTTGATGTACATCGTGTTCCACTCACTTGTGACCCGTATATTTGTACATCGTGTTCCACTCACTCTTGCCCGGTTTGATGTACATCGTGTTCTACTCGCTTTTGACCCGTTTGATGTACATCGTGTTCCACTCACTCTTGACCAGTTTGATGTACATCGTGTTTGACTCACTTTTGACCCGTTTGATGTACATCGTGTTCCACTCACTCTTGACCCGTTTTATTGTACATCGTGTTCCACTCACTCTTGACCCATTTGATGTACATCGTGTTCCACTCACTCTTGACCAGTTTGATGTACATCTTGTTCCACTCAATTTGGACCCGTTTAATGTACATCGTGTTTGACTCACTTTTGACCCGTTTGATGTACATCGTGTTCCACTCACTATTAACCCGTTTGATGTACATCTTGTTCCACTCAAGATTGACCCGTTTGATGTACATCGTGTTTGACTCACTTTTGACCCGTTTGATGTACATCGTGTTCCACTCACTCTTGACCCGGTTGATGTACATCGTGTTCCACTCACTCTTGGCCCGTTTGATGTACATCGTGTTCCACTCACTCTTGACCCGGTTGATGTACATCGTGTTCCACTCTCTCTTGACCCGTTTTATTGTACATCGTGTTCCACTCACTCTTGACACGTTGGATGTACATGTACATTTCCTCGATAACACTCAATGATTTGTTTTCTGACTTTGTTTAAAATATATGTTTGCAGGGTGTTTTTTTCTCACGTCCGCAACCGTTTCTGAAAGACTTGGTCAGCGCAGTATCCCGCCTCGTTAATTTCCCCGGGGGTTTCAGCCGGAGGACCTGGGTCGCGGACAAATTGAACACTCGTATTTACAGCGTGGCACTAAGACGTGTCACACAGGTCTGTTCTCTATCGCCGATATCGAGACAATAAGTTAACTTTGAAAAAAAAAAGATCGGTAAGTCTTTAACGGTCCATAATTTGTGAAGTTATTTAAAATGTCTTTCATAATTAGACTAATTTATTTTTTCTGATGTACATTTTTTATTTGTATTAGTTATTTATGTATAAAAAATAGGCTAACTTGTAAGACATCGTAGTGGGTGTGACACACGCACACTGCGTTTGGCAAGGGCGTAGTAGGAGGAATGGAATTGCAATCAACAAAAGTTATCGCTAATTCCTTAACATTTCTTTAACCCTTAAACATACATACTAATGTAGAACAACATTAAGTAATTTTGTCTTTAAAACTAAACTGTAAATTATTATAGGCTAAATTAATAAAGTATGTTGTGTTACCATATAATCTAATATTTTTTGGTATAACACCTCTCTAAAGAATATAACATTTAAATGTTCTGATAAAACAAGGAAGAAGTCTAAATAATATTGTTTTATAGAACTTTAAATAATAAAACTAACCTTTTAAATACAAAATAAAAAATATACTTTTAGAACTATCGAGCTTTTTACACATTATTATTATATTTTTCGTCAAGAACCAAGAACCAAAGTGGTAAAGTTTATTCGCCTGTAAGACTTCAAAATTTAAAAATATTATTCATTACATTTTGACCGATAATGACACACTAGGTATCCTAGATTGCAAACGCTTAGTTTTAAAAATTATTCAGAAGTTAACTTATTGTGCCTCGCGTTCGCGGTCTCTCTCTCTCTAGTCTCTCTAGTTCCATGATCGCACTCGACTAGAGAAAGCGGCTCGACACAACGTCACAACTTAAAATATGTCGTAATTGCCTTTATTTTTAACACAGTTCAGAAAAGGAGCAGGTTATTGATTCAGATGTTTTTTTTTGTTTGTTACCACGGAACTACGATTATAAACCGATTTGGAAATTTTTATTGAAAAGGTATACATCCAAATTGGTCCATTTTTATCAAATTCTAGTTCTGATTATGGAATCTATGAGAAATTGAGGGGACTTAGCGATTTTATTTTGGGAGTCATAAATAAATAAAGAAAGATTATTCCTATGTAATTCCATTGAAGATTTGTGTGTTTTTAAAATTTATTAACTAGGACTCTATAAAGTCACTAGGAGTTGTAAATAATAATGGACTAATTTTTTTTTACTAACAAAACTATTCCTAAGATTAAATATAAATACTCGTATTACGTATCGTATTATTTGAGAAGACAATATAAATAAATTTGAAATAGGATTTTAACAAAAATAATAATCCGTAAAGTATCAAACCCGAAGGTGAGTCAGCGCCAGGAGGGGAGTTTCCCGTTACGCGGTTGCGATTGCGAGTGAGAGGGGGCGAGCAGCGCCCCGGCACTCTTTGATACCTCGTGTCCATCCAACGAACCCGGGGACGTCGACGTCGTGTTAGGGAGCAGGCCCTTTTAGGGTAGTTTTTGAATGTTTATATTACAGAATAAATATATAAAACTGGAAGCCATCAGGCCATTAGGCGTTCCATTGCCAAGCCTAATTAAAATTAACGGGTAGATTATTTTATGTTGAACTTATATTTCGTTATTATTACACATATACATAATTTACTCAACTAATTATATCGCTTTCAACCTTACTGCTATTTAGTTGACAAAGTTACAGTTATAATTTGATTAGGGTCAGGTGTGCGATTTTTCTCAATTTCGATATACTTATTGCGTTTTAAGTCGACAAAATATTTGCGAAGAAATCATTAATAAACCTGTTACTTTTTTGGTGTGCCGTACATAACATTTGGAATGGAATGCATTTAGTCCAGTTTGTAGTAGTTTACTTACCGAAGCGTAGATAAGTCTGAAACAAAAAAATAAATATATTAAATATACCTATTATGATTGTGTTTGATGTCAACTGAGTAATAACTTATGAAAGAGAAATAAAAATAATTATTTGATGTAAACTAAAACAATAAATAAGTAACATAGAATAAGAATAGTATAAATTACTAACCAAAAATAATAAAAACTACTTACGATAAACAAGATAATTGTTATAATATTGTATCTATTAAGAAAACAATCATAATTGTAACGTTCTGTACTTAGCCTTCTGCTATTTAATAACCTACGTAGGTACTCGTTAGTACTTAAACATAATTGTAACGTTCTGTACTTAGCCTTCTGCTATTTAAATACCTATGTAGGTACTCCTTAGTACTTAAACATAATTTTAACGTTCTGTACTTAGCCTTCTGCTATTTTAATACCTATGTAGGTACTCGTTAGTACTTAAACATAATTGTAACGTTCTGTACTTAGCCTTCTGCTATTTAATTACCTATGTAGGTACTCGTTAGTACTTAAACATAATTTTAACGTTCTGTACTTAGCCTTCTGCTATTTTAATACCTATGTAGGTACTCGTTAGTACTTAAACATAATTGTAACGTACTGTACTTAGCCTTCTGCTCTTTCATTACCTATGTAGGTACTCGTTAGTACTTAAACATAATTGTAACGTTCTGTACTTAGCCTTCTGCTATTTAAATACCTATGTAGGTACTCCTTAGTACTTAAACATAATTTTAACGTTCTGTACTTAGCCTTCTGCTATTTTAATACCTATGTAGGTACTCGTTAGTACTTAAACATAATTGTAACGTACTGTACTTAGCTTTCTGCTATTTAACTACCTATGTAGGTACTCATTAGTACTTAAACATAATTGTAAAGTTCTGTACTTAGCCTTCTGCTATTTAATTACCTATGTAGGTACTCGTTAGTACTTAAACATAATTTTAACGTTCTGTACTTAGCCTTCTGCTATTTCAATACCTATGTAGGTACTCGTTAGTACTTAAACATAATTGTAACGTACTGTACTTAGCCTTCTGCTATTTAACTACCTATGTAGGTACTCATTAGTACTTAAACATAATTGTAAAGTTCTGTACTTAGCCTTCTGCTATTTAATTACCTATGTAGGTACTCGTTAGTACTTAAACATAATTTTAACGTTCTGTACTTAGTATTCTGCTATTTTAATACCTATGTAGGTACTCGTTAGTACTTAAACATAATTGTAACGTACTGTACTTAGCCTTCTGCTATTTAACTACCTATGTAGGTACTCATTAGTACTTAAACATAATTGTAAAGTTCTGTACTTAGCCTTCTGCTATTTAATTACCTATGTAGGTACTCGTTAGTACTTAAACATAATTTTAACGTTCTGTACTTAGCCTTCTGCTATTTCAATACCTATGTAGGTACTCGTTAGTACTTAAACATAATTGTAACGTACTGTACTTAGCCTTCTGCTATTTAACTACCTATGTAGGTACTCATTAGTACTTAAACATAATTGTAAAGTTCTGTACTTAGCCTTCTGCTATTTAATTACCTATGTAGGTACTCGTTAGTACTTAAACATAATTGTAACGTTTTGTACTTAGCCTTCTGCTCTTTCATTACCTATGTAGGTACTCGTTAGTACTTAAACATAATTGTCACGTTCTGTACTTAGCCTTCTGCTATTTAATTACCTATGCAGGTACTCCTTAGTACTTAAATATAATTGTCACGTTCTGTATTTAGCCTTCTGCTATTTAAATACCCATGCAGGTACTCGTTAGTACTTAATCATAATTGTAACGTTCTGTTCTTAGCCTTCTGCTATTAAATACCTGTGTAGACTCGTTAGTACTTAACCATACATTCCCTTTTCTAACTGAATAACAATGACTACCCGTTTGGCTACTCCTCGTCAACAGAAACTGACACTTTTAGAAGCCCAGCCGGAGCTCAAAAATGCAGGGAAGAGTGCTACAGCACAACTACTTGTTGAATGGGAGAAAAGTGAACAAGAAATGTTATCAGTACTAGAGAAAAATAAACAATTAAAATCAGATAGGCCCCGAAAATCCCGGTACTGTACTTGGCTCATCTCGGGATTTTCGAGAGTGTAACAAGTAGGTCTAGTTTGCGTTCTGTAGTCCGTTGCGCCTTGACAATAACTTTGCCTAGATTATTTTGATAGTATTTACACTACTCAGGCTCTGAAAGAACCTTCATGCATATTCAAACATAGGGTTAAAAGAACGTGTTTGCAGATATTATTACTTTCTTGTCCGTTTAGAGAGAAGGAAGTAAAAATAAAAAAACACTTTCTATTTAAAAGCTGACGAAACAATTAAATAGCTTCTTTTTATTTGGTACAGTGCCTCCTGTGATTATATAAGCGAAACAGTTTCACTTTGAAAAAATAACTCACTATTTATAAACAACAGAAAACATAACCATAGCTTGTAATTATTCGGTACAGCGCCATCTATGTTTATAAAAGTGAATTAATATTTATTAAGTAAATTAAAACTTTAATTAATTATATTTTATTATCATCGCATTTGTAGTGTAAAGCACTATGTATCACTCGGGATGAAATATGATTCCCACCTCGTGTGTATAAAGGCCCTCAGCTGTAATCAGTCACTTTCACCCCTTGGTGAACAATGTTCTATTATTACATAACGACAAAAACAACCCTTAGATACGCCGTCCGCTACGTACTACACAGATACAGCCCTAATAATAAGTTTGTCGTAGAACTTAGAAGGGACTTCCCCGCTCGGAATACTTCAAGACAATAATATTTTAAGGTATTCCCCAACGACAACGAGCCAACAGGGGAATCACCCGATCACCTCATATTATAATATTGTTCTCTCGTGTCTCACTCCTTATTGCTTATTCTTCGAAATATAAATTTTAAAACAATAGTTTTTTTGTTTTGTCTATTTTCTTTACTTAATATGTATATTGTGATTTGTCTTATGTGTGCAAGCAACGATATTAAAAATATTTTCTATGAAATTACTCAAGTTTCTTTTTTTTAGCCAAATCAGAAACCACATAGTCTAATTCCGGAAAGTCCCGGGATCCCAGGATTACGCATAAAAAATCCCGTAATCCCGGGATAGATAAACATGCCCGGGATTGTATTCTTTAGACTATGTAAATTTAATTGCTGAACGGGATGAGCTCAGGCAAACTATCAATAGTTTTGATCAATGTAGCATTGAGGATGAGCAGGCTCTAAAGCGTATTCTTTGTTAGAGCAAGAGCTTTGTGAGGCACATAGTCACATAGCTTGTCTCGAGTCGGCTAAGCTTGACGTCACCATTGCGCAGAACCAGAGTCCGTTCGAGGAGTTGGTCTGTGCTACCAACCAACTCCTGACAGCTACCGGCAGTTGCTGTGATAATTGATATCACTAATAAAAACATTAACAATTACACCATGGAGCGGGACTAAGCTAAAAAAGTATTTAAAAACCAGTTTTTTTAGCTCATAAACTAAAAGAACCGGCCAAGTGCGAATTGGACTCGCGCACCGAGGGTTCCGTACGTACTATTTACAAACACAAACAAAAAGAAGTGTGCCGCGTGGCTGTCACCCATCCAAGTACTGACCAAACCCGATGTCGCTTAACTTGGAATATCGTTTCCAACAAACAAATGAGTTCCTATTTCTCTTAATAATAAGCTAGATGGCGCTGTACCGGTAATTTAAAATAGTAATAGCCTGGGCTCGTCTCATGCTTGCCCGGTTTTTGTTATTTGTTGTTATACTTTAGAGTTCCCACTAGTTTTCACTGCTAGTTGAAGTTTGTATGTATTACTGTTTTTACGATATACAAAAACAATTATTCTATTAGGACTCCCCAAACAAATGTGTTTCTCTTAATACTATTGCTAGATGGCGTTGTACCGATAGTTTAAAATGGTAATAGCTTCGGCCCGTCTCGCACTTGGACGATTTTTATTATTTGTTGTTATACTTTAGAGTTCACACTCTTGTTCTCTGCAAGTTTGAAACTTGTATGTATTTTTGTTTTTACGCTAGAGCAAAAACAAAGAAAATGTGTTTCTTATATGGGCCCCCAAAAATTTTAGCTTTTTATTATTTGTTAAATAAACTCCAATATAACACATCATCATATCAGCTTGTACTGGTCCACTGCTGGACATAAGCACCCGGTCCTCTGCCTTCCGCATTCAGCCACAACCAGCCACCTTTTTAAGTTCGTCGGTCCACCGGGCTGGAGGATGTCTCACGTTTCGCCTTCCCATTCGCGGTCTCCACTCTAGGACACGTCTGCTCCGTATAACACATATTCTGTGAAAAAATCAGGTTTCTATCTATTTCAGTCCATAAGATAGAGGCTTTTAATGGTCGGACAGACAGACAGCATAGGCTTAGTAATAGGAGACAACAAAATATTGTCAAACATGTAAATCACAAACATGTAAACCACAAACATGTAAACCACAAACATGTAAACCACAAACATGTAAACCACAAACTAGAAAGAATAAATTTGATGGAAACATTTAATACTTTTTTCAAACATTAGAATGTAGTACAGAAAAATATGTAGCTGACACGCTAAGACTTGACTTGAGGCAGAGGTCTCTTCTTTGCAAGCCTCATAAAGATTTAATAACCACAAAATATAGTTTAACAAAATTAAAAAAATGTATCCCTCGCTTGTCAATCTTATGAAGATAAATATAAACTTCTTACAAATCGCTGCAATAAAGAGTAAAATGACGGACAACAACGATTTCTAAAGTCAGCAGGAGTTGGTGAAACTCAACTAAAAACTTCTTTTGATCATTTTAACTTCAATCAACTTGATCTTAATTTCTCTTCTGTTGTTGCCATGGATGTCAACAAAAAGGCGCATCCGCTTTATCAGCTTTGAGGTCGCTGCCCCAACTTCTGACTTACCTCCGTTTTCTTTTAGATTGATTGTGATGTCAAGAAGAGTATTTTATCCATTACATCCAGCGCTGTGATGTTGGTAGTGATTTTATTAGCCATAATTGCATTTCCATCGTTGACAAAGTTGTACCCGTCATCACTCACATCTATCTTACTTGTTTTTTCTGATTTAAGATGCAAATAGCTATATTACCTTTCAGCTCCACGTTCATTATCAACTGAACTTTGACCAAAAACACCCCGTTAAATCTCTTACAATCCGGTTTTTGTCCTGGAATTAGTACGGATTCTGCTCTCACTAAAATTACCGATGATATTCAGTATAGCGGAATCAAACAACGTACGGCCATTGTTAACAATTATGAATAATAACTAAGTTCTTATTTTTTTTTAAATAATATCAACGTTAATTAAAAACATATCAAAACTATTAGATTCCATTAAATATCAACATTTTACAAAGGACATTCGACTCGGGCTGCAACCCACTACCCACTACCACTACCACAACCTCGTGTGTAATGAGCAGTCTAGCTCACTTGTATCATAATGTACTATTAACAAGCCCTAAGCCACAAGATTAATTAAAACGCCGTATCCTCCATTATCATATTTAATTAAGCTGTCTTCTGTAACTTTAGAACAATTTCACAAAACATTATCTTCGAGAAATTAATTTCTTACGAATTTGAATGAAAGTTAAATGTGGATCATTTCAATACCGCCTGACGGGCGCGGGGCGCGGGGCACGGGGCGCGGGCCGACTGAAAGTGATGAAACTTTCAAAGTTGTTCATTCAATGAAACAGAGAATGAGTTCCCGAATTTAATAAGTATTTGAATAAGTCACGAGAGAGAAACTTGGAGTGAAAATTAAATTCCTTTATATTGAAAAAGTTGCAGAGTTGATTAGCATAGTACAAGTAGAAATGGAGACGAAAGATTTACCTGAAAGAAGATATCAACGAAATATATGTAATAATTAAATAATACTTGTTGAAATATAGACAGCTCTTAGCACAGCACCGACGCAAGGTCTTGTAACTTTATTGTTGGTTACTCATAAATAGTTATTGCAAAAGTCTATATTTCTATATAGAAATTATTATATAATATTCCGAGCTGTTGAAGTTTAGGTATTGTTGTTACCTACATTTAAGGGCACAGCGAGTAATCGCTCAAATAAGCCGCCTAAACAATTACAGCGGGAAATAGATATAGAGTACTTGCTCGAATGAGCAGCCTGAACTGGGGAAGTACCTCCACCTTACAGAAAATCGCGGCCATAATAACGATAACATTGAGTAGTATTGTGTTCCTGGCGGTTACTAAGGTCGCCAGAACTCTTTGAGGATTCACTGCGCGGACAGCGGGGGACCGGCGATGCTCGCTGCTGTCATTGCTCGGCGTAGACGCGGCGTGCTGGTACGGCGGTCAGGGAGACCTGATGAAACGGCTGGCCGCCCGCAGGTTGAACGGGTTCCCGAACCCAGGGATTACTTCATATCCGCCCTGGGAGGCAAAACCGCCGACCTGCATTAAATCTCTGAAATAGTAGCCGTGCCGAAGAAGGAAACAGGGGTGGCCCCAGCTACTGCATCAGAGGGGGATCAGGGACCATTTTGCCCGCCGTGCCAGCAACCGTATTGTCTGTGCCAAGCTTCGGCAGTTCTAATACCGCACCGTTTGTCCTCTAAGCTGCCTGTGTAGTGAATCCTCATTTTTTAGTTTAAGTAACTTTTTAAAAAAACGGAAAATAACAAAAAGGAAAAGAGTTTTTACAGCGGCTACTCCATCCATATTCAATGTGGACTTCTGCAATATCACATGGAAACTGCGCAGCCAACCATTCTCTTTTTAACGGAGACACTGATATCCTGCCCGGCCAATACATCATACCTTCACTATCCCGGCTACAAACTCGAGCACAATTTTGTGAGTCGTGCCGGTGTATGTATATTCGTCCGGGAGCATATCTACTGTCGCTGCCTTCATAGCCTTGAAGACAGGGACCTGTCGATATTGTAGATTACAAAGTTCTAGAGTAATATACCATTGTAGAACTAGTTATTTTGGGAGACTTTAATGCCCACTATCGTGAGTAGCACAGTTTTCGAACCAATAACTATGCAGGGATATCTGCTAATAAATTTGCTCCGACCTACGGCTTCTCTCAGCTGGTGCTTTCTCCGACGATAATGCCAGATATAGAGGACCATACGAGCTCCTTACTGCACTTTCTGCTGACTACACGTACGGACGGATATTCCGTCTCAGTAGATGCGCCTCTTGGCTCCTCGGACCACTGTCTCGTTCGGACTCAAATATTATGCACTCAACCCGATCCATCTGGGCCAACTAATTGGCGTCGTGTGTGACACTAAAAGTCGGCAAACTGAGATGGATGCCACCCTCGAGGTTCAGTAAGTAAGCAACTGCGAGAGCTAAATTCCAATTCATTGGCAAAATATGTGGGCGACTTGCGAGCTATCCCTCTGGGAGTCGTGCTTTCTGGTTGCTTGCTAAAGCTGCCGAAGGGAACTTCTGCCAGTCATCGTTACCAACACGAAAGACCGATGGTGACTTGGCCCATAGAGCAAAAGAGAAAGCCGATCTATTGGGCAGCCTCTTTCTCCAACTCGAATATGAACGATGAAGTCGCCTACCACCTACTAAACCGTGGTGCGATAAGACCATGCCGGAAATCTCCATAACACAACGGGAGGTCCGGCGGGCGTAACTTTCGAGTGGGCCAGACGATACACCAGCAGTGGTGCTTTCATAGTGTGCTTCTGACTTATTTCCTGTGTGTTTAGTGTGAGTTTTGCGTATTCGTAACTCTACTATTGCGTTCGCGTATTCATTTAAAGTCCAATGAGAAAAAACCGTCTCGAAACGCATCGAGACGGTCTCATCGCTAGACGCGCTCATTCATCTCTATACATGTATTTCGTTGACGCGAACACGATAGCAGCGTTAAAAATTTACACTAGGCACACTCTACTCACGCACCACTTCGCGCTTTCCTACCACACTAGGCAATTTCTGTCTTCAAGGAAGACAGCGAATGTGCACCCGGTGCCCAAAAAGGGCCATAGATCAGATCCATCGAATTTCTTATTAATGCTGGTGTTCCAAGGCCCTGTGCTGTCTCCTACGCTGTTTCTACTGCATATCAATGACATGTTGGACATCAACAACATACATTGCTATGCAGATGACAGTACTGGAGACGCTATTTACACGGGTCGTGCAAACATCCCTCGTTCCGTTGTGGAGGAAAACCGCGGAGAACTTGTGTCTCAAATCGAGACCACACTGTCCCAGGTCTGTGACTGGGGACGGGAAAACTTGGTCCGACTCAAACCTACAATGACACAAATCTGCGCGTTCACGGCTAAGAAAACCCCATTCACTGTGGTCCCACAATTCCAGAACACTCCCCTCTCAAACTCCAAGAGCATTGGGATCCTTGATGTTGACTTCTCCAGCGATGTTCAGTTCCGAGATTATTTACTACACAAGGGAAAGCTCGCGTTCAAAAAATTTGGTGTACTCAACAGAGCGAATCAGTACTTCACGTCGGGCTTGTAAAGCAGCAAGTCGCAAGTTCGGCCCCGTATGGAGTACTGCTGCCATCTCCGGGCTGGTTCACCCGGATAACAGTTTGGCCCTTATGACTCGACGATTCCAAACTAACTAGCCGTATCGAGCCCTTAAATCTGAGGAGAGACTTTGCCACCCTTTGTGTGTTCTACCGCTTGTACAAAGGGATGTGTTCTGAGGAATTGTTCGAAATGATGCCCACGGCTACTTGTTACTATCGCACTGCTCGCCATCGGCAGGGAATTCATTCTCACACTTTAGAACCGAAATGGTTGCGTACAGTGCGGTTTCAGAGAAACTTCCTCCCGCGAACGCTTGGGTTGTGGAATGAGCTCCCTGCTAAGGTTTTCTCTAAGGACTACAGTATGGGGTTTTTCGAAAAAGAAGTTTTGGATTTTTGAAGGGTCGGCAACGCGCGAGTGATACCCCTGGTGTTGCATGCGTCCACAGGCTATGGTTACCGCTTACTATCAGGCGGACCGTAAGCTTGTTTGCCACCTTAGTGGTATAAAAAAAAAAAAATAACATAATTAAGTATCGTTGTAATCAATATAATTAGGTTTTGTATTGGTGGTATTTACATACTTAGGTATTGTTGTTACCTACATAGTTAGGTATTTGTTACCTCCATATTTAGTATTGTTGTTACCCATATAATAAGGTATTGCTGATACCTACATAATTAATCTATTTTGAAGATATTTAGCCTTTACATAATTATAGTATGAGGTGTAAATACTTAAGTACTAAGCTAGTTTCAGATCGGTAGCTTTTATTGTTGATTTGTATTCTTAAACGACAAAGTATGTTTAGGCCCCTCTTAGTATTTTATTTTAATGTCGTACTGAGCTTAATATCGTGTATAAAGAAATTGAGTTTTTTGTACAATCTCAAGGAACTAGTTTGGTTTTTGTGTTTTGCAAAATAATAATGTATTTTATCATGAATTAAAATAACTGATAGAATTATTAACATTACACAAACTTCAGTTAGTTCCCGTTGTCGCGGCGGCGTTGATACTCATATTACATATACTAACTATATACGTATTACATATACTTACTGTATACATATTACATATACTAACTATATACATATTACATATACTTACTATATACATATTACATATACAACTAACTATATATTATGTGATCGTTCGCTGATGTGACATGTCGCAAACTCATCTTGGGACAAAAATAATTATTTTTCATTTCCAAAAACAGATTAAAACATAAATTAAATTTGCAGATATGAGTACCTACATACATAGTGCATATTATTATACAATGACCTGAAACTTGTATCAGCAGCAATTATATAAAAAGTCAATTTTTTCAAAATTTCCATCACGATGACAGACTAAAAACTTTTTTTGTTCGCGAAAGTTTTGACGATAAATTCGTATTTTGAACCTTTCAGAAATAGAGGGAGAAGTGTAACGAAGTGAAATTTGTTCAAAGAAACTTTCAATCATTTCATTGAGACTTTGGAAAGCATCTTTATTATATTTGTTCAGCGAGTTGAAATTATAAGATAAGTCTTTCAAGTTGTTCGGTGGGAAGCTCGCTTATTGAAGTAATTACCTGGCCGCTCGTTAAGGGAACGAGTTGCGAATTTATCGCGAGCCGGCTGCAAGCGACTGCTCGCCGTAACTGTTGCGCGGCTGCAAGCGACTGCTCGCCGAAACTGTTGCGCGGCTGCAGTTGGGTGCTTTTTAGTTTGGTTTGGTGCTTGAATGAATATATTTTTATTCTTTCAGAATTTATTTAAATTTACATTGAGCTATTTTAGGATAATGTTAATTAACAAGCTTTCTTTTAAGTTTTAAACGAACATAAGATGTTTTTTTAAGCCGTTACCAGGAGTTTGTAGGTAAAATCAAAATAAGAAAAAGCTGGGACCAAAAGTGCTCTGAAAAAATAACATTGAGTCAGGGACGTAAGTATGGAGTTAATGAGTAAATTTCTTTACGAGATTATATGAAGAAGGCATCCACTGAGATGTCACGAAATCATATGCCACAAGGAAGCTATTATACTATAGGAAGTTATATCGTGACGACAAACAAAAAATGTGTGCGTGGCAAGTGACCCCGCGCAGTCACGCGTCTGTCCGCACGACACTGCACGACACCGCACGACACCACACTCCAGTTCCGCGTCCCTTACTCTCGCCGTCTTTACCATATAATTACCTTGCATATGCTAAATTGTTTTAAACTACTGATTTCGAAACAACACTTAAATTAATATAAGTTATTTAAGATTAGTTCCATTAAGTGATCTTGAGTGAAATATAGGGAAATTACACTGATATCCGGCACACGATGACCTCCACGACAAATAATTTGGCTTTTGTGTTATGATTTAGTAACACAGAGAAGTTGTAAATACCTACAGGCACGCGCATGCGCACGCAAGAACCTATCTCATTTGCAGTGACAGACAATTATAATAATTTTAATAAATACGTAGGTAGTTGTGTTTGCGAGCGGAATGTAATTGGGTTCGATTATTTACGTGTCAGCGGCAACTGAGCAAGCGGAAACAAGTCAAATGGTTTTTAACTACGAAGTTAAATGGTTATGCAAAGAACGATATTGGCGGCGGCGCGACACGGCCGGGCTCGGTCTGTTAGCTAAGGCTGAAGTTTCTATGAGACAAAGTGCGCGGCCGCGTGCCGGTAGGCGCCCCGCCCGTCGTCGGCTCTAATCGATCACGGGTAACGAGTCGCGGGCACTCCGTCTCCGTAAGAAACGCTAGGATACTTCCATGACATATTTTCACAAAAAAACGAAAATGAATAAAAGATTATGTCAGTTTTTGTTAATGTAAGATAATGATAAGGATTATTCTATTACCAACCTACCAAAAAAAAATGTGACACACTGTTCTAACACCGCAATGTTTGTTTACCACCTGACGTCATCATATAAGTAACACTTAATTAATTGTATTGAAAAATTGATCACTTTTTTTATTAATTAAACTCATCTTTGTATGAGACGCCACGCCACGCCACGGCGTGCGCCCGTCGCTATAGTTCAAAATGACACCGACCGACGCGTGCGCCCCGTACAACCCCGAACCTATGACTCGACCGCAGCCTACGGCGTGCGAACACGGTCGTCCGTCGCCGGCTGCTTTCGTTCATAAATCCCGCCGCCTAAGGGCGCGTTCGTTCTGGGATAAAGATTCCCACGAATGATACTTTTCACACTTTTGATAACGCCAGATTTGCTACCCTATCGTTAGTGTAGCTTTGAAACGTTACTAACAAATTTTTTGGTTACAAAACTTGCAAATCGAACGGTTGACGTACACACACTACGATAAAACACACACACACATACTACCATAAAAAATAAATATGTATAGGTAGTTTGACAGATTAACACAAAAACCCCACCTTCAGACATGGGTCTAAAGTTTCATTTTTCGGTGGTAAAAGTGACAAAAATAACAAAAATAACAAAAATATCGTAAACGAACGCATGACAGATGATACTAAAATTTGGATATTTTTGATATCAATGCTAAACGAACGGATGACAAGTGACAAAAGTAATGAAAATAATGATTCTGCATCCCAAAACGAACGTGACCTAACTAGTAACTGGACGGAGCGTGTAATGTATCGGTTCTTACATTTACAAACCAAAAAAATGTGATAGTCGAAAAAAAAAATATCATCTGACTGAGTTATTAATAAAATAATGTCTGTAACACACTAAAGTCAAACCAACGTTTAGTAACGATCTCTATTTCTGCATCTATTTACGATCTCGATCGTCTTCGCGAGCTTAGCCTCTCTGAATTAGTTTGGCAACATGATGGAGTCTGTCCATCAGTTTGTGTTGCGTTGCCTTTGCCTACGCCACGCCTACGGCACTGCGTTGCAAACTGTTTTTGTCAGGGAGAAGTAGAGTTACAATGGCGAGACTCAGCCGCGTGCGCTCGCGATAAGGAAGCGCGTCCAGGTAAGTACTGTGCACGAATAACGAGTAACATCGACTGCGTTGAGAAACCTTTTTTTTTTATATCACGAACGTGGTAAACAAGCCTGATGTTAAGGTAAGTGGACACTTGCAACACTCGCGCGTTTCCGACCCTTCAAAATTCTAATAACTTCTTTCTTGAAGAACCGTATACTGTAGTCCTTAGAGAAAGCCGTGGCATTTCACGACCCAAGCTTTCGCCATTTTGGTTCTAAAGTGTGGGAATGAATGCCCTGCCGATGGCGAGCTGTGCGATGGTAGAAAGTAACCGTGGGCATCATTTCGGACAATCCCTCAGAACACATCCCATTGTACAAGCTGTAGAACACACACAGGGAGGCGAAGTCTCTCCCAGACTTAAGGGATCGATACCGCAAGTGCGGTTGTAATCCTCAACAATCTCACAGCCCGTCGTTGAACCGAGTCAAAAGGGCCAAGCTGGTGTCCGGGTGAACCCGCCCAGAGATGGCAGCAGTACTTCATATGAGGCCGAACTTGCGACTTGTAAAGTAAGAACCTTTGCCCCGACGTGAAGTACTTCTTTCCGGGTTTCCTTAGCGGTGAACCTTATGTCCTTGTAGGGTTCAATCGGACCAAGTTTCCCCGACCTTGGACAGAGTGTTGTTGATCTCCAACATGACATTGATATGCAGTAGAAATAGCGTAGGAGACAGCACAGAGCCTTGCGGGACACCAACATTAATTTCCATGCTATCAGAGCTACTACTTTCAACTACGGCTAGTATATGTCTGCCGGACTAAAAACCACCTCTTTGCACAAACCCTCGGGCACTCCATATGATGGCAAGTTCGATAGAAGACCCAGATGCCATATAAAAAAATAATTATTATAGTTCAACCTTTAATTTAGTAGATTTGCTAATATTATTATTGGGCTATTGAAACATTTAGAAAAAATAATATTCTGAAAATCTATTTTCGGGATTTAATTCAAATTGTTTGGAAAACTAAGAGTGATATTCACTTGATTCTTATTTGATGAAATAGATATTTAGATGAACAATCAAATTTGCTAATTTTATAGTTCAAAATAAATATTTGAACAAAAAAAAAACAGAGAAAATCAAAATTTTCAAGGTGCGGTTACGTGCTAGCGTCAATCATAAGTGAACTGTGTCTCTGTGTATTATCAATAGTGTGATATATCTTTGTACACTGGTCTAAACGGCACGCTCTTTTTAGGGTATTCCATAGCTTTAAGTCTTTACCCTTAATACTAATATATTAAACTTTAAAAACATAACACATTACAGCATTAACTTAATAAGAAAGCTCTGTAACAATCCACCAACATTTTTACATATTTTCTAATTGTCAAAAAATAAATCAAGCAAAATATTTCATACAGTCTTATAAAAATGTTATCCGTAGCGACATCTGTTACAGTCACTAGCAGTTACCTAATTTAGCTAGTGCGCGCCAGACTGCAGTGTGAGTGACACACAGGTTAACGTCGGACTCGCACGTGTGCGACACACATGTCAACCTCGGATTCGAACAGGTCGTGCCATCGATCAACAACTCGTGATCGAATTTATGTTAGAAATAAACTTTGTATTTAAAATATCTAGAATTTGAGTAAAATTTTTAGTAAAAAAAGTGTTTTTAATTGTCCTTCAAATAAAAACACTGGTTAGTTAACGCCGGGCTGTTCGACTTAGAGCAGATTCAGTGTAAGTGGTTCGAATTATGTAAAGGGAAAATTGACTCAGCGACGAAACTGCTACTACTTTTAAGCATTAACTCATTGTGTTCAGTTTTCTCGTATCGTCAAAAAGGTAAATATAATACAAATCTTCACGACACGACACTAATTTACAGTTCATATTTTTTAATTATTTTCAAAACAAGTTGGGAAAGAAAAGGAGCACCGCTGCCTCCTTACAATTTATGTCCTCTGTAATTTTGTTGGTTAAATTTTTAACTTTTTACTCATAATTATTTACTTTGCAACTGTAAACTTTATATTAAATAATGCTCTTGTTGACTTTTTTTTTTTTTATAACAAATGCTATCTGTACCTACACTTTGTGGGCTGAATTTCATTTTAATTTGGTTTACACTGTGCCTTGTCGGTTCGAGCCCAACAATTGTTACAGCTCCACTATCCAACCGATAAACGTTTAATATTGTAAACTATATTTGTGTTATAGACTATAAAATAAAAAAAAAACAAGAAATTGACGAGATGAACAGGAAGATCGCGTACCTTGTAGACGTGCGACATGTGTGTACCTGTAACGTGTGGCGTGTGTGTAAGATAACATCATTTTTTTGTTATATTATTTATTATGTAAACTAGTCCAACGCTGACCGTTAACTAAACAACTAAATGGTTATTTACTTTTTATAAATTCCAACGCCCCTGTCATTATTTATATTGTATTTAATATACACATAAAATACTATGTTGTTTTACGAATGTATTTTAGTTTAGACTACAATACAACGACTGCGCTCGGTTGTGGTCACATCGTGTCCAGCTGTTGTTCATAACGATAAGGGGTTTGTAGGAAATTCTTAATTGTTTTATACGCAATAAATTAGAAAAATAAATGACAGAATAAACTATTCCTACAGACATTATGCTACTACTATAAAGATTTTTTACTAACTAAATTTAAAATTAGTTTTTACTTAGCACACAAACGCGCGCAGAATATGTGTGTTGTAGTGCGCGCGTTTAAGTCTTTTGTTCGGCCTGGCAGTGATCCCCTCCTAAAAAGCTCGCATCGCCGCACTCACGTCCACTGCGCGTGGTACGGCACTCAGGCAACAACATGGCGCATGCAGCTCACGTCACGATTGCAAACTAACACTTTATTCTATAGGAAAAGTGTTATTGCGGCGTATACCTATCAAAAATACTATCATAGGTAACTATTCTAACAATTATACAGAAATGTGGATACTTTTGCCCTGCTACGTATATTTTTGTGACGTATTTCGGGTCATTTGACAGGAAAAGCGGATCATATTTTAGTCAGCCATGCCTGCACTTATCCGTACAGCGGCGCGCTCTCGCGTGTCTGCTACGAGTTATTGCTAACTACCAAGGCCAAGTGCACACTAGGTACTAAAGTTTGTTAAATACAATATGGCCGCTTTGGACTGCCAGGGCGGGTGCACACTAGGTCCTACAGTATGTTAACTACAATTCCGCCGCTTTGGACTGCCAGGGCGGGTGCACAATAGGTACTACAGTCTGTTAAATACAATACGGTCGCTTTGGACTGCCAGGGCGGGTGCACACTAGGTACTACAGTCTGTTAAATACAATACGGCCGCTTTGGACTGCCAAGGCGGGTGCACAATAGGTACTACAGCCTGCTAAATACAATACGGTCGCTTTGGACTGCCAGGGCGGGTGCACACTAGGTACTACAGTTTGTTAAATACAATACGGTCGCTTTGCACTGCCAGGGCAGGTGCACCCTAGGTACTACAGTCTGTTAAATACTATACGGCCGCATTGGACTGCCAGGGCGGGTGCACACTAAGTACTACAGTCTGTTAAATACAATACGGCCGCTTTGGACTGCCAGGGCGGGTGCACAATAGGTACTACAGTCTGTTAAATATGATACAGCCGCTTTGCACTGCCAAGGCAGGTGCACACTCGGTACTACAGTCTGTTAAATACAATACGGCCGCTTTGCACTGCCAAGGCGGGTGCACACTAGATACTAAAGTTTGTTAAATACTATACGGCCGCATTGGACTGCCAGGGCGGGTGCACACTAGGTACTACAGTCTGTTAAATACAATACGGCCGCTTTGCACTGCCAAGGCAGGAGCACACTAGGTACTACAGTTTGTTAAATACTATACGGCCGCATTGGACTTCCAGGGCGGGTGCACACTAGGTACTACAGTCTGTTAAATACAATACGGTCGCTTTGCACTGCCAGGGCAGGTGCACCCTAGGTACTACAGTCTGTTAAATACTATACGGCCGCATTGGACTGCCAGGGCGGGTGCACACTAAGTACTACAGTCTGTTAAATACAATACGGCCGCTTTGGACTGCCAGGGCGGGTGCACACTAAGTACTACAGTCTGTTAAATACAATACGGCCGCTTTGGACTGCCAGGGCGGGTGCACAATAGGTACTACAGTCTGTTAAATACAATACGGTCGCTTTGGACTGCCAGGGCGGTTGCACACTAGGTACTACAGTCTGTTAAATACAATACGGCCGCTTTGCACTGCCAAGGCGGGTGCACACTAGGTACTACAGTCTGTAAAATACAATACGGCCGCTTTGGACTGCCAGGGCGGGTGCACAATAGGTACTACAGTCTGTTAAATATGATACAGCCGCTTTGCACTGCCAAGGCAGGTGCACACTCGGTACTACAGTCTGTTAAATACAATACGGCCGCTTTGCACTGCCAAGGCGGGTGCACACTAGATACTAAAGTTTGTTAAATACTATACGGCCGCATTGGACTGCCAGGGCGGGTGCACACTAGGTACTACAGTCTGTTAAATACAATACGGCCGCTTTGCACTGCCAAGGCAGGAGCACACTAGGTACTACAGTTTGTTAAATACTATACGGCCGCATTGGACTTCCAGGGCGGGTGCACACTAGGTACTACAGTCTGTTAAATACAATACGGTCGCTTTGCACTGCCAGGGCAGGTGCACCCTAGGTACTACAGTCTGTTAAATACTATACGGCCGCATTGGACTGCCAGGGCGGGTGCACACTAAGTACTACAGTCTGTTAAATACAATACGGCCGCTTTGGACTGCCAGGGCGGGTGCACACTCGGTACTACAGTCTGTTAAATACAATACGGCCGCTTTGCACTGCCAAGGCGGGTGCACACTAGGTACTACAGTCTGTAAAATACAATACGGCCGCTTTGGACTGCCAGGGCGGGTGCACAATAGGTACTACAGTCTGTTAAATATGATACAGCCGCTTTGCACTGCCAAGGCAGGTGCACACTCGGTACTACAGTCTGTTAAATACAATACGGCCGCTTTGCACTGCCAAGGCAGGTGCACACTCGGTACTACAGTCTGTTAAATACAATACGGTCGC
This sequence comes from Apoda limacodes, assembly GCA_946406115.1. NCBI lineage: Eukaryota > Metazoa > Arthropoda > Insecta > Lepidoptera > Limacodidae > Apoda > Apoda limacodes. The sequence goes on from OX291548.1 coordinate 360,221, forward strand.
CTTGGACTGCCAGGGCGGGTGCACACTAGGTACTACAGTCTGTTAAATACAATACGGTCGCTTTGGACTGCCAGGGCGGGTGCACACTAGATACTAAAGTTTGTTAAATACTATACGGTCGCTTTGGACTGCCAGGGCGGGTGCACACTAGGTACTACAGTCTGTTAAATACAATACGGCCGCTTTGCACTGCCAAGGCAGATGCACACTAGGTACTACAGTTTGTTAAATACTATACGGCCGCATTGGACTGCCAGGGCGGGTGCACACTAGGTACTACAGTCTGTTAAATACAATACGGTCGCTTTGGACTGCCAGGGCGGGTGCACACTAGGTACTACAGTCTGTTAAATACAATACGGCCGCTTTGCACTGCCAAGGCAGGTGCACACAAGCCGCGTCGAGGCCGATCACCGCGCCGGGCTGCTCCTTCAGCCGTAAGCTGTGATACGGGCGCCAACAACCAGCGCTCAGATATCATAATATTTTCATAGATACAAGGTACCGTACCTTGTATAACATTTATTTCTTTAAAAAATTCCTTAGAGAATCTCGAATCGCCTACCTAGCTTACAAATGCTTCGTACATCCCTTTTTTGTATTATAAATATGGTTTCTATATCAGCAGCAGAACTCCATAGCAAAATACCATATGACATTACACTGTGGAAATAGGCAAAGTAAACAAGTCTCGCTGTGGTGACGAACGTTACAGTCTCTAATTATAGCAGTGCTACTACTTTATAGTACTGCTATAGTTATAGCACTGCTACTACGTTAGACATATAACATCTCTAGCCATATCCAGATTTGTTTACAACATTAAAATCATTAAAGTGCATTATAGAAATATAATATAGTTTTTGTTAAACAAACCTTCCTTTATAAACTTCTCACAAGTATTTCGATATTTTAATTTTTTTTTTGAGAATACGTCATCCATTATCTCTGAACATGACACAACCATTACTCAAAAGCATAAACGCTACTTTAACCAATAAATAAGGCAAAATATTTTCCTATTGTATTGTTGTATGGGATGTTTCAAACAATTCGGGTCAAGGTGAGTGAAATCATTTGAATTGACAGTTGAATAGGGCGCCACTGTACGATATACTCGTATTAGTAGTGAAATGGCGGGTTTGAAATAGTGAATTTTTATACCACTTATGTTAAATGTAGAAATAAGTTGGTAATTGTCGGTTCAGTTGCTCGATTGTCTGCAGTGTGCACATAGAGAAAAGATATTTTTCGAATTAAAAACCTGTTTATTAAAATGCTTAATTACTAAATTTTATTTATTTCAACATTTTTTTTCTGGCATTTACAAAACAATATAATTTTAAGTAAATTTTATTAATTTCATAAACTAATAACTACAACATAGTTTTATTACTTTCCGAAAATATTAATTTGTACTTCGGATTACAGAATTTTACAAATCCTATTAAACTTTCATCGAATTTATGAGTAGGGTAATTAATATCAACATATTAAGTTTACTAAAGATTACAAAAAGTTTTATTAAAGTGGGAAGATAGAACACACGTTGTCATTACAACGAAGGCAATTAACGTTTACAAACACCTTTCTAAGAATTAGTGAAGTGAGCTACGAATCAAGATTGACGTCACGCGTCCTAGTTCGCGCTATTAAAATTTCTTCGATAGTTCGCATATTTACAAACCGAATCGCAACCGAAGTAGACCAAGGCGTTCTTAAGACATAAATCCTCAACTGGCGTGGAATTCCCGTTTACCGCCGCTTCAATGTTGGTGACTATGATCTGAACAAATTTGACGCACCTTCCGCCGCAGCCCTTCATCTACCAGGTACACGAACCAGTTGTTCAACCGTACGCTTCGCATTCAGGGTCTATTGGTGTAAACGCTTATTGTAAGTATTGTACGTTATTTCATTCCAATAAATATTACTTGTTTTAGTAAACGACACTGTTATTTCAACAAGACTAGTTTTATTCCTGTTAGCAAATACAATAAGTAAAACTCATTGGTAACCGTCAGTGTAATATACTTGTCCTCGGAATTGCTAATTTTTAAATTTTAGAGATTATTAGTATTTTTTACTTGTGGCTACTAAAGTTTTTTCTGCGTGTGTAGTGTTGGTTAACAAATCTAGACAAACAAAACGTAATTCAAAGTTTTTCAAACGTATTTCTCAGTTTTGGGGTAAAAATAAATACATATGATAGGTAATGCCATCTTTTTGTAATTTAGACGTTCTTGATTGCTTTCTTCTTAAAGCAAAATACTAATCATTTTGACATTATTGAATCATTAAGTTATACTTTAGTCGCAAATTTATTGAGTCTGGTAAAAATATATTGAGTCTGGTAAAAAATATATTGAGTCTGGTAAAAAATGTATTAAGTCTGGTAAATATATATTGAGTCTGGCAAAAAATATATTGAGTCTGGTAAAAAATGTATTGAGTCTGGTAAAAAAATCCAAATTCAAATAGTTTTGTTATTCGCATATGTCTATTAAGACTTTTAGTTTTACAAAAAGGAACGCCTGCTTATGACTTCCTGGCTTCTCCTGTGTAATAAGTACTCGTATAGTATATATAGTACTCGTATATTCTACGCTTAAATTCTAATAAAGTCCCGAAAGAATAACAAAAGAAAAAAAAAACCAGGTGCCCAAAAAGGGCGATAGAAAAGATCCATCGAATTATAGGCCTATTGCTGTTACCTCTCTCCTTTCTAAGCTGATAGAGCGTGTGATCGACACACAGCTTCTAAGATACCTGGAAAAATACGACCTGGCCAGTGACCGTTAATGTGGATTTCGCCAGGGTCGCTCGACTGGTGACCTTTTACTATATCTCACACACCGATGGGCACTAGCCATTGAGAGTGAAGGGAAGGCATTCGTTTGTAGCGAAGGCGTTCGATCGGGCCTGGCACCGGGGTCTTCTTTCGAAGTTGCAATCTTACGGAGTGCCCAAGGGTTTGTTCAAATGGGTAGCTTTTTATTTTCGGCAGACGCATAAGATCCGTAATTGATGTTCTGATAGCATGTACATTAATGCTGCTGTCCCACAAGGCTCAGTGCTTTCTCTTAAGCTGTTTCTTCTGCATATGAATGACATGTTGGACATCAACAACCTACATTGCTATGCCGATGACAGTATACGTTTATTACACTGGTCGTGCAAACATCCTTCGTTCCGTTGTGAAGGAAAAGTGAAGGCAATTTGTGACTTAAATCGAAACCAATCTGTCCATTGTCTCTGACTAAGAAAGGGAAAACTTGGTCCGATTCAACCCTACAAAAACACAAGTCTGCGAGTTCATCGTTTAGAAAACCCCATTCACTGTGGTCCCACAATTCCAGAATACTCGCCTCACCATCTCCAAGAGTATTGGGATCCTTGGCGTTGACAACTCCAAAAAACTTGGTGTACTTAACAGAGCGAAGCAGTACTTCACGTCGGGTAAAGTTTACTGCTTTACAAGTCGCAAGTTCGGCCCTATATGGAGTACTGCTGCCATTTTTGGGCGGGTGCATCCGGCCATACCAGCATACCAGCTTGGCCCTTTTGACTCAGTTTGACGACGAGCTGAATTTTTTGAAATCGACGGGAAAAAATAATTACAATAATTAAAATTACTACTTGTAATAATTTATTGTAGAGCGGTACTGCCAGCACGAGTATCATTCTGACGTTGGTGGTGCGTCGGCGTCGGCGGTCTATCGGCTGGCGACGCTTATCATTCTGCTAACTACGGGGGCCACGAAATAATTTCGACAAAAAACAAAATATAATTGCAACCAATATTACTTACTGTGGATACGTAATAGTACCAGGGTCCAAGTTCGATTATCAAAACTAATTTCGAGTATGTGATTAAAGTAACTTTTAATAAAGGTAGAAGAAAAAAAAAATTAAAACATTTTTTAAGCTCCAAACTAACATCTAAGCAACTTCACACATCATTTATATGAAACAAAACCTTGACTCAACTCCGTAATTACATATAAATCTTAATTGTAGTTATTTTCCTGAAGACCACGTTAACCCCGAGCAATCAAATAAGGGGAAAATGCAGTCAAGTTACGCGACTAAATGCGCACTTGGTGACTAATTAGGAGACACTGGAATGCAGTTAAGAGCTCGTCAGAGCACATCTACGTACATAGACACGGCGCGAGGCTGCCCTGCGTCACCCACATTACATCCACGTACACAGACACGGCGCAAGGCTGCCCTGCGTCACCCCCATTACATACACGTACACAGACTCGGCGTTAGGCTGCCCTGCGTCACCCACATTACATCCACGTACACAGACACGGTGCAAGGCTGCCCTGCGTCACCAACATTACATCCACTTACATAGACTAGGAATTAGGCTGCCCTGCGTCAACCACATTGCATCCACTTACACAGACACGGGGCAAGGCTGTCCTGCGTCACACACATTACATTCACGTACACAGACACGGTGCAAGGCTGCCCTGCGTCTCCCACATTACATACACGTACACAGACTCGGCGTAAGGCTGCCCTGCGTCACCCTCATTACATCCACGTACATAGACTCGGCGTTAGGTTGCCCTGGGTCACCCACATTACATCCACGTACACAGACACGGCGCAAGGCTGCCCTGCGTCACCCACACTACATCCACGTACACAGACACGGCATAAGGCTGCCCTGCGTCACCCACATTATATCCACGTACACAGGCACGGCGCAAGGCTGCCCTGCGTCACCCATATTACATCCACGTACACAGACTTGGCTTTAGGCTGCCCTGCGTCACCCTCATTACATCCTCGTACACAGACTCGGAATCAGGCTGCCCTGCGTCACCCACGTACACAGACAGGGCGCAAGGCTGCCCTGCGTCACCCACATTACATTTACGTACACAGACTCGGCGTTAGGTTGCCCTGCGTCACCCTCATTACATCCACGTACACAGACACGGCGCTAGGCTGCCCTGCGTCACCCTCATTACATCCACGTACACAGACTCGGCGTTATGCTGAACTGCGTCACCCACATTACATCCACGTACACAGACTCGGCGTTAGGCTGCCCTTCGTCACCCTCATTACATCCACGTACACAGACACGGTGCAAGGCTGCCCTGCGTCACCCTCATTACATCCAAGTAGTATACATACACGGTTTCTACAAACACGACAAAAAGTAGGATGGTACTATATGTATATAATAGAAAACAGAGAAATAAAAATATTTTTAACTTTATTAACTGTATGTGTAGCGAAGGAGGGAGTAACCATTGGCTGTGTTGAATATTGTGGCAATAACTGGTTAGCATGGTTCGTTGCTGCTGTTAAAATTTTTGGTGGCGTGTTATCAACATTTGTATCAGTATCACGCATTTTATAGACAAAACTAAATAATTATATTTTCATAACGAGCAATTTTCTATACTGTCTTTATTTATTAGTAGCTTTATAGCACGTGGTGCTCAAAATAAGCACTGCTTTCGTTTATTAGTAACTTATAAATACAGCACGTGGTGCTTAGATCCTACACTGATACGTTTATAAGTAACTTTATTAATATAACACGTGTTGCTTATTAATATAAATGCGGCAAAATATTGTCACCAGCTAGTTTATTACCTAGCTGAAAGTTATTAATTTAGAACAAAGTAAATGCGTCGCAATATATGTACGTACATTGATAGATATAGATACATATATACGTACTTAAATTAAAAAATAGCTGTCGTTTTATAAAATTCAAGAGGTCAAGACATATCCTAAAACAAACGTCGTCTGCCCTCAGGCCGCGCGCCGTCACCTGATTTAGTGTCACTTTCACTGGAGACTCGTGGGCCATGGCTCGAGCCTGGGATGTTCCCCGGTGCGGTGCGGTGCGGTGCGGTACGGTGCGGTATGGTTGTGCGGTATGGTGCGGTACGGTGCGGTACGGTACGGTGCGGTACGGTGCGGTGCGCGGTGCAGTCGTTAGTTACACTTTCTAGTTTGTATGTAAGTAATCTCGTATCGTACAATCGTAACAAAGCGACACACGGAGATTAGGTTTGTCATTATTAGTTATAGTTTACTTTCTAAAATTTCTGAAATGTGTGTAATTGAAAACTTTATGATATAAATTCATAATCTTCATAATTTTATAGCAGAATAGTTTTTGCTCACGGCTCCGCTCACACAAAATTTGGTTATCGGCGTGGGATTCCTACGGCAACTTCTTAATTACATTAAAGCCGAATTAAAAAAATCAGCCAAGTGCGAGTCGGACTCGCGCGTGAAGGGTTCCGTACCATTAACTACAAAAACGAGCAAAAGAATCACGTATGTTGTATTAAATTAAATATTTAAATATTTATTTTTTTCTATTTTTTAGTATTCGTTGTTATAGCGACAACACACAACTGTATGCCATGTTTCAATTTATTCTCATCGTAATCTTAACTCATAGGAACTTTAAAAAGTAAAAGTCTGTCTGTTTGTTTGTTTGTGTCGTAATGAAGCATCCAACAGACATTATTAAAACATATATCAATGTATTTTGATATAATTTGTGGGTTCGTTTCGTATAAAAATAAAATTACTAAAGCACGGACGCTAAGCAGGAAGAATTTCGTTTAATGACCGGTCACTAATTGTCTCTGTTGCACGCGCATAATTATTTGCCGTCGCACTCGCATAGATGCAATGATCTTTGTCATAGAGGAGCGCATATCTTGGGACATGTAAACAAGGACGCGCATTATCGTCTCGATAAAACTTGAATGTGGTGCTTCGCCAATCTTAGATATAAGCACAGGAATATATTTACACATGACTCTGGAGAAATGATATGCAATAATACGAAATCTGGGCTCCAAATCGAAGAAAGAAGAAGAAGTCTATATTTTTTTAAACTTGAACGTATGTTTGACATCTGCTTATGTCAGATAGGATACCGCCAAAAAAATTGGTTAAGAATATTATATTTATATATTTTTCAGGGGGAAAACTCAATAATTAAGGCGATTTTAGGAGTTTTTGACAAACCTTTAGGGATAAATATTTTTAAGAGTTGGTAACACTGCAGTCGGTACCTACGTAAAACAATATTCAATACGATAAATACTTTAGGTAAGATTCTTAATTTTAAAACTAACGGTGAGTAAGTTGAATGAAAAAAAAAAAGAAGTAATCTTAAATAAAAAAGAAACACCTTATTGGTCCAAACAAAAAAAAGAAGCTATTTTCAAAAAATAGCATAGCTTATGTAGAGTTTTCCAGTCGGCACCCTTTGTACATTGTACATTGTACATTTCTTTCTATACGTGAGGAATAAGTGTACCACGATCGTTTCGAAAACGCTCTCTCCATAGCGATACTGAACGATTTTCGATTGTAACTGGACTTACCTAGGATAATGATTTTAGCCATTGAGGCGTTAGTCCACTATGTTAACTGGTAAAAATTGTATATGGCAAAATGATTTAGCGCGACTAAGGTCAGCAGTCTTACCTTATTCGTTACACTTGTGTTTCGGATCTTACAGTCAGATGCTTTCTACTGTGTTAATTGTGTTATTGGATTTATTTGGCTCGTTTTACGGTTTTGCTGTTAAGTTTTTCCGATGCTATTACGATGCGAGCGCTGTACGGCACTATACGTTGCCAAAAAATCAGGGAGTGCGAAGGATCACGTTTTGTGGCTAAACCAGAGGACACATTTTGCGAATGGTTAAGAGCCGTTTATTATTAACGTTAGACAATGTTAACCATTTTTTGACCCTCTCCTTCTCCTATGTAAGAAAAAAATGTAGTAGGTCAATTGTGTTTGATTTATTGATCCTACGTAAAAAAAACTCTCAAAAACCCGCATAAATATTTATTTTTCAGATATTATTTTTTGAATAGCAAAAGGACATTTAATTATCTAAAAAAAAAAGATATCTTGCATTTTTGTCGGCTCACAAACAAAACCTGTTTTCCAAAATGGCCGCTAACGCCCACCACCCCACCACCCCACCACCCCACCGCCCTGTGCCGCGTCAAACTATAGTTTTACTCAGCACTAATCCTCCTATCACTTACAAAAAGTATTCTGTACTGATTTCTCAAGCAGTGTATTGCTGTGCAAGGAGTCCCTTGAGTGATTACTCCTACATGGTGATGACCGAAGTCCGCAAGAGTAAAAACTGAATACAATGACAACTTATAAAAATTCTCTCAGCCCGTCGTTAAACCGAGTCAAGAGGGCCAAGCTGGAATCCGGGTGCACCCACTCAGATATGACAGCATTACTCCATGTGGGACCGAACTTGCGACTTGTAAAGCCGCAACCTTTACCCTGACGTGAAATACTGCTTCGTTCTGTTAATTTCTCAAAGTTTTTTGGACTCCGGCATCACCTTGTCTTGCAAATGATCTCGGAGCTGAATGATGCAAGTCGGAGGTGTAAGACCGTAACAATAAACTAAAGGAAAAGAACGGGTCTTTCACCAGCAAAATTGGTGGTTGACAACCTACGCCGGTGAAGCTTAAGATTTAAAGTATTTGGGACATTCACGTTAACATAACTCAAACTCAAAGTTTTTTATTCAAATAGACTTTTAAACAGCACTTTTAAATCGTCAGTTTAAATATTAATTAAATAAATTACCAACGGGTAGGAATGATTTACTACCGAGATATAATATATATATATATATATATATATATATATATATATATATATATATATATATATATAAAGCTAAAAAGAGCGTTGGGGCACTAGCACATTTCTTTTCAATTTAAAATTGTGTTGAAACCATGCGCGTAGTTAAAGGTTAACAAAGTGTGCTATATTAAGCTATAGTAGTAGCAATAGCAAGCTATAGCTGTAGCTATAGGAATACGGTCATTGCAATTCCTGCTGAAAGTTTTTAAGTTTCTTGAATAAAATGCCAATGTGTCAATTCAGTGTAAACCTTTTTCCATTTTTAATTATATTCAAATCGGTTCGGTTACTGTACCGTGACGGAGTAACATACATACTAACTTAACATACATGCTTATTTAACATACATACTAACTTAACATACATACTGACTTAACATACATACTAACTTAACATACATACTAACTTAACATACATACTAACTTAACATACATACTAACTTAACATATATACTAACTTAACACTCAAAAATTTTTGCATTTTTTGATATTCGCGAAAATCGTTTTACTAATCTCGAGCCTGCTAACTATCTTTATCCAAAAAATGACGTCGATCCCTCTTTATGTTTAGTTAAGTAAACAACATTCGCATTTGTATATAAGTTGTCATTGTTTTCAGTTTTTACTCTTGCGGAGTTCGGTCATCACCATGTAGGAGTAATCACTCAAGGGACTCCTTGCACAGCAATACACTGCTTGAGAAATCGCGATAAAAATTCTACGTTTCTCAATGTCCCAGCAGCTACATCTGTACCAAAACTGTTGTCACCCGGTTGGCACGAACAGGTTTCACAATGTTAAGGAACTTGGTCTCGCGGTCTTAACCACCTCGGTATTGTCAGGTATCCAAGCCTATTTAAGGTTGAGTCCGTGAACTTTAATTATTTTTCAACATCCCAAACTTCCCATTATCCCTTTTTATAATATAATATTTTACTCTCGAAAACTTCTTTTTCGATAACGAATTTTTGTTGCCTTCCGTAACTGGAGCACCACTTTCGTATTAGGACCCTCAAGAGTCACTAACATAAACTAAATAAACCAGAAATGCACCATGCCACTCGTCACCGCTCTTACCCCTCTGCTACTTTATTCTCCTACCTCGCGCTGCCGCGATGTCGCACTCTCTGCCCACTCACTGCTCTACTCGCACAATTAATCGCGACGCTTCGTCCTTTGACTCGCGCCCGAAAACCGACAAAACAGTGAGTGATGGGCATGACGAGGAGCATGACGTGCGGCATGACGAGTAACGTGGCCACACTACGTCTCTGCCTCCTTTCCTCGCTACTTCCCATACCACTCGACGAGTGTGTGGCAGGGTCATTATAAAACTGTGGGGCGCGCCACATTGAAATTTAGTTGTTCGCGGCGGGCGCACGCTAATTAATTTTTTTATTTTAAAATAAAAACATCGTTATACTAAGGAACCCCAAAATTAGAAAAGTATTTATTACACTGAATTGTTAGCAATAGCTCTGCCTTTTCTTTTTATAATTACATTTCTTTTACATTCATCATTTTGCATTGCCAAAATCAGGTCAAACCATTCTCCTGTAAAAGCGTTAAGGAAAAGACTGTCTAGATCAGGAAAAAGGTAACGACAGATATTTGTCCGCGGCCACGCTACATAGAAACTTCTCAAAAGGGCGATCTCGTAGTAGTAGTAGAACATTAACAGTTAACCCCGACCTGTACCCAGTACCCACGTTTACACGACGGTGACTGTGATGCATTATAATATAATTTTTGCCGGTCACAAGAAGCTCGCAGAAGTTTTATCTTCATTTACATAAAACTTGTAAACGAAGCAAGTTGGTTGCAAAAAGCAAAATATCAAACTCTAGTTTAAGAGCACAAAGTCAGTACATGTTATTTAAAGTTAGAGTCGGAAAGTTCGCTGCAGCTTACAAAGCTAAAGCTCTCCGGTCAAACTCAGCAACTAATGGAATGGACAGCGCCGGGCCGGATGTAATCTCCGACGGGGATTAGTCCCGAAGTTACGGTATCGGAAATCAGGACAATATACACGCTCTCTAACGGCTTTTGATTACAACTTTTCCCTAACAAAGTTAAATATAAAAAGTTACTCGTAGCCTAATAACATACTTGCGAGTACTATACGTCCCGCTGGTTGTTGCGTTGTTGAGCGATCGCTTTATCATCGTCGTCATCATATTAGCTCATATTGGTCCACTGCTGGACGTAGGCCTCCTCTATGGCATGCCATTTCTGACAGTCCTCTGCCTTCCGCATCCGGGCACCACCAGCCAAACTTTTAAGATCGCCGAGCTACCGGGCTGGAGTGCGTCCCACGTTTCACCTAGCGGTATCCACTTTAAGGTCACGTCTGCTTTATCAGCCATTGGCCCTCCGATAGACGTGACCAGCCCACTATTAGCTTGCTATTTCTGCGAGCTACTTAAGTTCTTTTCGGATGTCCTCATTCCGGATTCAGTCAGAGACACTCCGAGCATACCCCGCTCTATCGCGCGACTTTGAACTTGTGCACCAGCCCTTCTATAGCTTGAAAAATTGCTTTCAATTTAAAAAACTTTTACTGACTATCTCCTCTATCCTACCTCTCTCAACTTTACCACTTCTCCACCATTTCCAGCCCTCCTCACACAACAGCTTCCCCTCTCCACGCTCAGTTCACACCGAAAAACAAGAACTGCAGATCAACTATAAGAAAACTCTAATTTGTTGAAACAACTCACGCTTCACCCATTGTAAAATGATTGTAGTAGTAACTAAAACTTAAGCATGTTGCTCACATCTCATCAAACGTTTTGTCGCAATCGAGTAAACGGATGTCGGAACAAGGGATAACGTTCCCTGCCCTATCCCATACAATTTAATACATTGCTTTAAAATAACTTGACCGCAGCGCCACCTATCCATATTTTGCGATTTACTTTTTTGCCATCGATGAGCAGCAATAATATTTGTTCTGTAAATACCATATTGGTTTGCAATGTACACCAAATTGCCATTGTGATTTACAATTGTCACGTTTATAAAATAGGCCCCTGGACAGTGTATTCACCACACAACATCTGAAGGACCTACTAAAATTCTACTAGGAGCGATTGTCACAGGATGAGATCAGTAACCTCCCAAACCCAACGTCCCGCTGCCGCGTTGACGCGCCGACGCGCCGCCGCGCCACGCCCGCCGGCCGCCGATGTATTACGTACTTACCCGCGGTGCCCATACTCTCTAACAATATTTTTCATTTATTTTTTGTAAAGACTAAATTCACATTTTTTTTGTTATTTTTTTGTGGTATCAGCATTACTCCTCGTTTACATTTTTAATTTTTTATTTATTATTTTTGTTTACGATATGAAAAATAAATCATTCACAGTATTCTAGTGCTAAACATAAACCTTGCGGTTTTTCCGAACTCTAGAAGTTCTTCATCAATAGACTATTGCCATATTTATTATTATTTTGCACATCCCGTCGAAACATTGAATACAATAGAATATCACACACATACACTAGCCTATGTTGGTGCTGGAGGTGACACTAGCCTATGTTGGTGCTCGAGGTGACACTAGATGTTGGTGCTAGAGGTGACACTAGATGTTGGTGCTCGAGGACACTAGCCTATGATAATTGTAACTGCTAATTATCTGTTGTCGTATTTTTTTACTACATAAGCTATTGAAAAATAAAAATAAAGAAAATATGCACAATTGTGGACCTAATTAACTAGCCCATAGTGGATGTTGTATTATTTATTTATTTATTTGTTATATTTTATTTTATATAGACTTTACAGTATTTCAATTCGTCTATAAAAAACCTTATAACTTCATAACACTCACTATAGTGTATACACAATAAAAAAAAATAAGAGAAACCAAAAAAGAAAGTACATTTAAAAAAAAATCAAATTAAACGTATGAAAAAAAAATTATATTAATTCAATATCAAAATCAAAATCTTTTTATTCAAATGGGTTACTAAGAACACTTTCGAATCGTCAAGTAAATTAACTACAACTAGCTTTACAAACTAATTACAATACTGTTTTATTGAAGAAGAAGAAAAAAAACATTTATTTGACACTCAAACAATTACATATTTAACATAAATATATATAAATAAGAATACATTGGTAATTGAGTGCCAAAAAGTTTAAGCTGCAGCCGAAGCCTCAGCACTGATATTCTGTAAGAGCCTTTTTGGTTGTCACTAAACCAGAGCGACCGCAAACAAAACAGAAAAAAATAATAATTTACATCACAACATGATACGAACATAAGATAAAAGTAAAAATATTCAAAACAGTCTTGGCTGTATGTTATAATACCATTGCCGTAACAATAATGATGGAAACAAGGAAAAAAAAAGAAAAATTTTTGGATATACAAAAACATAAAATAAAAACGTACTACACATGCATGTACTACGTAATATAACCTAACTTTAAAACTAAATCAAACATTTCTCAGTTCCATATAGAAAACCAATTACGTATCAATACTTAAAATGCTAATTAATTATATATTGTGTGTGTTACAAAAGAATTTGTATTAGTAGTTACCGAAAGACTAAAAATTAATAAACTGTGATAAAGTCATTAGAGATATTTAGATGGAATTGGACATGTCTGGTTATCAAATTATCTCAGCAGTAGAAGGATGTTGGAGGCAGTCCGTGGAGGAACCTAAGATACGTGTACACAGTACAGGTAAGAGCTGTCTTAGTCTCTCGCTAGGAAATCTGTTTTTTAATAAAAACGATTTGTAATACCTTATAAATGTATTTTTCGTATTTGCAGCACGAATAGGCGGTGGTAAGTCATTCCAGCACCGACTTGCCGCAAACTTGAAACTACCACGGAAAGCCGCGGATTTATGGCGAGGACATAAGATTAGAAACGATGATGCTCTGGTCCCATATCTATGCCTGTCTCTCGCCCATGACAATTTTTCAAAAAGGTAAATTGGCTTTTTGCTTTTAACTACACCAAACATCAGTGTTGCCAGCTGCAATAGCCTGCGTGCTGTAATTTTCAGTAAATTACCACTATTTAAATAAGGGGTAACATGCATTCTTGGAGGAATTATAAAAAAATAACGTGCAGATGCATTTTGAATCCTTTGTATGAGACTCTGCGTCTTAGCCAGTAAACATGGTCCGTAAGCAGCTTCAGCATAGTTTAGTTTAGATAAAACTAGAGTCTCACACAGCATGATTCTAGTATTGACACTAATGTATGGCTGCAGTTTATACAATAATCTAAGTCTATAAAAGCAGTTACAGACAGCTACCAGAACCCGTGTCTCAAATCTAAGGTGACTATCCATAACAAGTCCCAAGTTCCGTGCCTCAGTTTCACATTCAACAGATTCACCCAAGATGGTTATTGTAGGCAGATGCCTGGAAATATCCTGGACTTGTTTCTTGGAACCTAAGATCATAAATTTCGATTTGGTAGGGTATCTGGCTTTGACCAGATTGTTTTTACTAGACCATAAAACTACTCTACTAAGGTCTTCATTAATGTATTTTACAGATGTTGGTGTGGTACTTGGAGTGAGATGCAGATAAATTTGCAGATCATCAGCATATAGATGGTAATTACAGTGGTGCAAACAGGTGGAGATACCTGCACTATATAATAAAGAGAAGTGGTCCTAGGATTGACCCTTGTGGTACACCTCGTTCTACTGGCTGTATAGAAGAAGTATTTTTTGTGCCATCTTCCCTTATGATTGCTACGAACTGTGATCTATTACAGAGATAGCTATTGAACCAAGCTACTGCAGAAGAGACAAAACCATAGTAAGATAGTTTGGATAAAAAAAGAGAAGAATTAATAGACTCAAATGCACGGGAGAAATCTAATAATACCAATATAGAGCCCATTCCATTGTCCCATGAATACAAAATGTTGTCAATAACATCTATTAATGCTGTTGTAGTACTGTGATAGTTTCGAAATCCTGACTGTGTTTTAGGTAAAATGTTATTATGTTCAATAAAATTACGGACTTGTATACAAACAGCTTTTTCTAAGATATTAGAGATACATGATAAGATATAAATTGACCTAAGATCTTTCTCACTGCTGGGATTAGGCTTTTTTGGAATAGGCCTAACAAGTGCGATCTTCCACACATCAGGGTAAACAGATCTACTGATTGATCTGTTGATTATCATTGTTATTACACCCAAAGTTTGTGGTAAGGTCATCATTAGCATCTGCAATGATATTTGGTCTGTACCCTGAGCATTAGAGTGAAGGCCCTTTATTAAACTCATTACTAAGTCTTCATCTACAGGGTTTAATTGTAAGGTGGCACAACCAAACCTATGAAACTCATAGTAAGATAGTGTTGATATATCTACTTCATTCTTCCCAGGTATATTTAAGAAATGACAATTTATCCTGTTTGGGTCAGTGAATTCGCTTGACAAAAAGGTGTTATTATTTTCCTTACTCAGAATGTCTCTTTTTAGGTTCTTCCACAACTCTTTCGGGTTGTTTAATTTGCCGTTTATAAATCTCTCAAAATACACTTTTTTCTCCTGGTGTATCGCAGATTTAATAGTTGCTTTCATTTCTTTATAGAAAATTTTGTGGGACTCCTGCAATATCCTCTTATATCTGTTATGACTGTTGTTACGTATTTTAATCATCTTCTTAATAGTGTCAGTTATCCAGGGGTGTGAGCGTTCTTTAATATATATTGTCTTTTCGGGAGCGTGGAGATCAAATAGCCATATTAAAACATTGGTGAATGCTAATACCATTTCATTCACATCATCCAATTTTTCAATGTATTGCCAATTGATGAAATTTAGGTCATTGTAAAAATTTTCAAATATAATGTCCTTTGAAGGCCTGTATGTGATGCTACGTGGTATAGGTTTCACTTTTTTTAGGGTAAGCTCAATATGTACTAAAGCATGGTTTCCCAGCTTTGGAATGTGTGCAACACTGACATGACGAACAGGGGCGTTGGTACATATAATGTCAATTATGGTTTCACTATGGGCTGTGAAATGTGTTGGTTTATCAATATATTATTCTGGACTAATTGAGGTCAAGCACTCCTGTAAAAGTTTTGTTTTGTTTTCTCCTAGGCTTAATATGTTGATATTGAAATACCCTGTTAGAATTATGTAGTCCGCTGAAGAAAATGTACTCACTGACAATGCTATAGCATCCAGGAATAGGTTAAAATCTAACCAGGGAGGACGGTATGCTGTGCCAATAATAATTTTAAAAGTATTCATTTTTATACTTATCCACATTTGCTCTACATTTGGTGTGACTGGATGGGGACAATTACGTGCATATATCCCTTTTCGTAAATAAAAGCCTACTCCACCACCTCTACCACCGAAAACGTTTTGTGGACGTGGTGTATGTCGTAATCGGTATCCTGGTACTACTGGAGCACGGCTCTCTTCACCCTCTCTTAACCACGTTTCGTTAATACATATTACATCTAATGCTAAGATTTCCATGTTTGCTATGAACTTGTCATGACCAGAGCCTAGAGAGCCTGCATTAAAGAGCCCAACTTTTAAATATTTCATCTTATGCATGGCAGTAATTTGTACAAAATAACAACGCTATAAATACATACATAAGACATGATCATGAATGTATAAATGAATGAATTTTAGCCTATTAGGCAAAACTATGTTTTCATTATGTACCCCTATTAGGAATATGAAATATGCGGAATTGTAAACTATTTTAAGAAAATAAAACTTAAAAACATGATTTTTTCTTATACTACGTAAGTCTTACAAAGTCTTTTAACTTAAAATAACTATAGATATTTTTGAAACCCAAAAATACTATTACACAGCTACTTAAGTTTACTGGTTGTAGCAAACTATTTACAAAACTAGTTAATTTTAGGCCCAACTTACTGAATCTTAAAAATATTGGCGACTTCAGAGTTCGATCGTATGCTATAAGAGGGCTTGCCTTGGTCTTTTCTAACATATATGCGCCCCTCTCTCGTCCACACGTATCTCCAACTATGTTGACGTGCCTCATCTCTTACTTTATTAAAAAGCTGACGATTGTGTCTTGTTAGCCTTTCATTCACATAGAATCGCCGAGGCTCCTGTTGCAGTCCCATATCAGCGGTAGTTACGTCACGGCGCACACGAGCATTACGCAAGAATTCGTCTCGCAGAGCGCGGCGAGTGAGACGTACCACCAACGGCCGAGGTCTCACGCGACCTGTGCTGCTATCGTCGACGCTCTGAGTAGTTCTTTGCGGGTCTACTCGTAACGCGCTAACTATGTCTCGTACCTCCAAACAAAAACCAAGTTTAGTTGCTACTAGTGTTACTAGGTGAGTAGGATTTTCCCCCTTTTCTTCAGGGTAATTAGCCACTTCTATGTCATTTAGTAACATATCCTGGTCTCTGTCAATTAACTCAGCCTGTAGCCTAGATACTGTGGCCATCAACTCATGTACTTGTTGATCGCACGCATTGCCAGAGGACCCCTTTTTCTCGAGATTATCAACACGTACTTCCATATTGCTCAGACGATCTTCGCAGGACGAAATACTGGTTCTCACTTTTGACAATTCTGCACGAAATTCCATTAACTCGCCTCGAAGCAACTTTATCTGTAAAACCAACTGTGCCGCTTTAGAAGTGGGATCAGAAATGTTGGTAAGTGTGGCGGTCTTATCATCATCGACCACACATGATTTAGCTGCGACTACTTTTACTGGTGTGTCTGCATTGTTGTCTCGAGGCAATTTAGACGAACAGTTCGGACAAACCAAGTAACATTTGGCAGGTAGAGCTACACACGCTCAGTCGTAAATCGTAGCACATTTGCAACACTTGGCGCCATCTGTCGCCGTCACAAATTTTCCGCAAGCGCCGCACTTAACCATGACTACTGCCTAGGTAATTTACAAAGACATAGCACAACGAGTTATGTGATTTTGTAGCTAGATGTCGCTTTTTGCAAAGTGACAAATAAATTAGTTACTTTGTATAATTCGATCACTATGTCAATATGAAGGTAATTTCACAAAGAAATTATTTAATATAGTTTATAGAATCACTAATTTATAGTTGAAACTCACAGAATATATTGTAATATTACACTAGTTATCAAGAAATAAAAATATATCCGTCTAAAAACTTATTAAAATTTATTTACTATTGAGACCAAACAGTACGCGGTCTGCTGTCACACAGGTTCAACGACAACCCGTCGTATTGCGTGCGTCCAATAGGTAATCTTTGTAAAATCACAAACGAAACATAAAATTATAGTGTATCAACTAATAAATACATGTTTTGTATTGAAACATTAAATAAACAAGATTTACAATGTAAATAGTTTGATTTAAAAAAAAAGCAATCAATATTTATGTAATATTTCAATTGCCTATTGTTTTTCAGATTGCATAGGGGGGGGGGGGGCACCATGTGATACGTTAAAAGTTTTCAATTATTCTGTGACGGGATTTAAAGCAACTCCCGAGAAAAATATATTCATATAACATATAATATTACATAGCAGACGTAAATATATATATATATATATATATATAATAAGAATACAAAGAAGTTTGCAAGAGCAGACCAGCCTCCACAGGCGGCAATTACTATTAGATTACTTTCTATTAGAATATTATTTTTATTTATATTAACTCCTTAAAAGAAAGAATACTAATGTACATCTAAGTATTTATGACGAAACGAACGAAAATATTAAAAAATATTATTTACTTTGATTACAATAATAGGTTAATAAAATATGCAAAATGCACACACACAGGTGCGTATCCACAGATACAGATAATGCATTCATAAGTTCCTTTTTTAACCACATTCTTTTGTTTTATCCAATTTATTTAATCCAATTTATACTTTTATTTATTTAATAAGAATTATTTTAATTTTGTTTTTTTTAAATGTAGTAATAAGATCTAATGGCATGTCGTTAATTATACGCGGAATCCCACATTTAATCTGATTTTGATCTGAATTCCACTATGACACAAGGGCCAGCCCTGGGGTATGGATACTACACCACAACTAAAGAACTGTTCAAATAATAATAAATATTTTATTTTCGTGGGTACAGGCAGAACTTCACAGGAGTGGAATAGCTCGGGATAATAGTTTTCGTTTTTTTATGTATACTTTTAATTCTGAATGGAACTATTTGCTTTCAAATTTGTTACTGTATATCATAGATCCTATCGAGGTGAGTCTTGAATGTTCGTCCATAACTTTTTAACCCATAGCACACTATTGATTCTGGGAGAGCTTTGTACATTGATATAGGTATTTGGTCTGGTACTTAGTTTTTTATTAATGAGAACTTGGCAAGTTTATCTCATAGTTTATTACATACTGTTCTGATATGCTCAGTCTATGTCGTGCGCTCGTCAAACTAACCCGAGGTATATTTGATTTGTCACTATTTCTATTGAAGGGTACCCACAATTTAGGGGTTCTTTATCTTTGTGAAAACATGCATGATCGCATGAGCGGACATTATACATTAGCTTAGTTTTGCTGGCATTTCCTGCCAAACTTACGTCGTGTGACCATTTGGATTGTCATGTGAAGTCACTTTGGAGCTTATCGATAGCTTCACGAATGTTGCTGCTCACTGCGAGGAGGCTTGTATACATGTATGTCCTTACATATGAAATTGATGTTTTATAGAACCGGCCACTTTGATCTCAAAAAGCCGGCGTTTGGTTAAGAATTCCAAATTCAATTTTATTTTAGTTTTAAGCTTGTCTATTAATGTTTTGAATGTAATAATTCATTTGTTTTCGTGTCATTTAATTTTGCTTACATATCTTTCTATGCTCAATATGAAAAACATAAAATATCACAATATTTTCGAATACGTATTCCACCGTGGCACTAGCGCTGCAGAAACAGCTCGAAGGATTAATGATGGGTATGGAGAAGCCACTGTAAAAAAAAACACAGTACGTTATTGGTTCCAACGCTTTCGTTCTGGAAATTTTGACCTCCAGAACAAACCTAGTACTATGTTTCGAGACATCGCCTTAATATCTATTGCACTGATGTTATCTATACCAGGATATTTATGGTGGTGCAGAACTTTTATTATTATTTTTACATTTTGAGGACTCGCTGTTTTGAAACGGAGCGATAAATTTACAAATGACTTAAGTATATTCGTTTGGTTCAAGCAGAAGTTGAACCATCATTGCTTTTTTGTTTTAATTTAAACAGTATCTAAATAATATAAAAAGATACCTAACTGAAGAAACATTGTCGAGGCAAAATATTAATTAGCGTTGCTTAGACTTTTTTGTGTATATTCTGAAAAAATGCGAATCCAAAATTATTATCCATTTGAAATAGTGAACCACAGATAGTTTTTGATAAATGGTATTTTTAAATGTTTTGAACCGGTGTGTTCATGCTTATATGGGCTTCATTAACTGCTCTCCTAAGTTAACTGTTCCCCTTCGTAACTATTCTCCTAAGTTAACTATGCATGTACCTAAACGAAGGCACAGTTTTATGCTACATCCTTTTTAGGGATTGAGGGTTTCGTACCTCAAAAGGAAAAAGGGAACCCTTATAAGATTACTTTGTTGTCCGTCTTTCTGTTTGTCAAGACCCTTTTACTTCTGTATCTGCTATCTAAGTCATTTTGTCAAATATTGTGACACAAATAAATCAAAACCTATGGGTACTTCCTGTTGACCTAGAATCATGAAATTTGGCAAAAGCAAGATGTTACATCACAAATATAGGGCAAAATATAGGGAAGAGCTATACAAATAATAAGTTTGTACGAAACGTTTGGTTTGCGAGTAAAACTCGCACTTGGCCGGTTTTTAAAATTTCAAATCCTATATTTCTGCAGTAAAACTTGCATAAAAACTCATTTACTGTATCAAAATGTTGGGAAAACCTCTTTGTGTTATTTTCTAAAAAATCCATGCGCGCTACATCATCGATATCGAAGCACTTTACTGACCTTGATAACTTGTTGGGACATTTCCTTCCTTTTGCAACACAACATTGCATTTTTTGTAGGTCATTGACGTTTTATTCGCAAGTAAATATCGAGATAGTAAGTGCCTTCTTTGGGTTGGGTTCCTTGATCTTGACATGGATCCTGAGCTCGTTCTGCAGCAACCTGTTCTCAGCTTGTTTGTTTCCAATCACCGATCGACACTGCTACTTAAGGAATTGCTTATTTATAGGATAACTTTCTCTTCTTGTTTAAATTAAATTAACCACATTTGAAAAATAATTTAACACAAACTGTGTAGTGTCTTAAAATACTTAATTAGATAGCTTCAGATAAAATACAATACAAAATCGGGTATTCGACAAAGTAGTAAGGTTCTGATAATGCACGTTTCCTACTATACTCGTACAAATTAGAAGGGTTTTGATTATGCCGGTTTCCTATTAAACCAAGTAGTAGGGTGTTGATAATGCAAGGTTTCCTATTATACAAATTAGTAGGATTTGATAATACAGTTTTCCTATTATACAAAATAGTAGGGTTCTGATAATGCAGGTTTTCTATAATACAAAGTAATAGGGTTTTGATAATTCAGATTCAAATTCTTCTTTTCTTAAAAATAGGATATCATATCACTTTTTTGAAGTCAATAAATTTTAAGTTACTAGTAACTATGGTTTCGAAGTCAAAATGGCGTTTTGGTTAGAAGAAACGGCGAAAGAAGTCGCTCTTTTAATTTTGATTAGTCAATACAGATTATATAATAAATAATGTTAACACAAAAATATTTAATTCCATGCATTTTTATCATCAAGGTAAACTTGAATTGTGTAATAAGCTTTTTCAACAGGTTTCTGTTTTACAAAATTTTGAACTTTATTAAGTTTAATTAACATAATTCTGCAGGGGTTGTATTGTAAAAACGGATACATTGTCCTTTAAATAATTTATCTATTTTGTTAAGTCTTGTGGGGATCAGGGCAAGTTTGTGTCTATGTCGAGTATTAAGATTATGAATTTCGCTATTTTTTTTGAAGAAATCAATATTTTTATAAACCTAAATTAAATTATTTATTATATACTGAGACGGTAAGGTTTATATACGGAGTTATATATACGGAGACCCTTGATTTCCTTAAATTTAAAGAGTGTCTTTGGGATAGATTGTAAATTTCTTGAACAGCCCTCTTATGCAGCACAAAGATTATTTGAATATCAGCTGCGTGTCTGCATAGTAAAATACCGTAGGACATCACGCTATGATAGTAGCTGAAGTATACTTTCCGGGCAGTAGTTTCGTCTGTAAGTTTACTAATCTTTTTAACCGCCAATCTAGCTATGTGTAGCTATGTGTAGCTATGTGTAGCTATGTGTAGCTATGTGTAGGCCACAACGAAGCTTTATGTCTAGAGTACTGTACTGTATATCTACAATATCTAACCGCTACCCGTTTATAAATAAACTGGTTCTTAATTAACTGACATCGGTGTTAAATATTTTATACATTTGGTTTTCCTGAAATTAAGGAGTAAATTATTCATGTTGAACCAGTGGACAACTTTAGTCAAACAGTTGTTAAAATTATTAAAAATAGTTTCACGGCTTTTAAGTTCAAATAAAAGTGATGTCTCGTCTGCAAACAACACTTTCTCATGACTATATTTTACAACCATAGGCAGGTCATTAATATATATGAGAAATAGGAATGGCCAAAGAATGGAACTCTATGGATCTCTCCCATTTATGACAACTGTCTGAAATCTGTTGTCGAGATACGAGCTAATTAGTTTATGTGCAGTACTCTTAATACTATAGTGTTGAAATTTCCTGATCGGAGTTTCATGTTTGACGCAATCAAATGCCATCGCATCGGTTGTCGAGCGACCTTTCCTAAATCCAAACTGTTTACAAGTCAGCAGTGAACTAAAGTGAATACTCAATTGAATTAAGATCAGTTTTTCAAAAAAATTACTCAAAACAGGTTGTAGAGAAATTGGTCTAAAGTTAAACAGGTCAGTAGTACTACCTGATATAAATATAGGTATAACTGTAATGTACTTTATAAGATTAGAAAATATACCACATTCAATACATGTATTAAATATTAAAGCTAGTTGGGGAGCAATAACTGTAATTATATTACTAAAATAAGCAGTGTTTTTCAGTTTCAATGAGTTGGATGCTTTATTAACATCATTATGGTTTACATATGTGACGTTAAAATCTTTTGAGCATTCTTTTACATTTGCTTTCAACAGTGCTTAGTGAAATATCCAAAAAGAATTTATCAAATAATGAGGCAATCTATATTTCTGACCTAAAAATAGTCCCACCAACCTCAAAGCAATATTTAGTTTTATGGGGTTGAGATTTTCCAGTCTCAGCATTGATAATACTCCAAGTGGATTTTATTTTGTAACTACAGTTTTTAATTGTTTTACTTAGAAAACGTAATTTAGCTATGTGGCAGACAAATTTAAACAATTTAGAATACTTTTTGACATAATCAATAAATATCTCACTCGTATTACATTTTCTCTCGCTGTATAATTCGTGAAATGCAGGTTTACTATTAAACAAAGTAGTAGTGTTTTGATAATGCAGGTTTCCTATAATACATTTTTGCGTACAAAAGATTATTATCAAATTAAATAGCATTAAATATTTTTTTTTTAAATTCAAAGTCGGTTTTTTATTTTTATGACATAAAACATATTAACGTACATTTTTATTTTATACCACTAAGTTGGCAAACAAGCTTACGGTCCGCCTGATGGTAAGCGGTCGCCGTAGCGTATGGACGCTTGCAACACCAGGGGAATCACTCGCGTTTTGCCGAACCTTTAAAAATCTAATAACTTCTTTCTTAAAAACCCGATGTTGTAGTCTTTAGAAAAAACCTTGGCAGGGAGCTCATTCCACAACCCAAGCGTTCGCGGGAAGAAGTTTCTCTGAAACCACGCTGTACGCGACCATTTCGGTTTTAAAGTGTGAGAATGAATTCCTTGCCGATGGCGAGCGGTGCGATGGTAGAAAGTAGCCGTGGGCATCATTTCGAACAATTCCTCAAAACACATTCCATTGTACCAGCGGTAGATTACACAAAAGGAGGCAAAGTCTCTCCTCAGATTTAAGGGTTCGATACGGCAAGTGAGTTTGGGATAGTCGACAATTCTCACAGCCCTTCGTTGAACCGTCAAAAGGTCCAAGCTGGTATCCGGGTGCACCTGCCCTAAATCGCAGCAGTACTCTATATGGGGCCGAACTTGCGACTTATAAAGCAGCAAACTTTGCCCCGACGTGAAGTACTGGTTCGCTCCGTTCAGTACACCAATTTTTTTGGACGCCAGCTTTCCTTTGTCTAGTAAATGATCACGGAACTGAACATCGCTGGAGAAGTCAACACCAAGGATCCCAATGCTCTTGGAGATGGAGAGGGGAGTGTTCTGGAATTGTGGGACCACAGTGAATGGGGTTATCTTAGCTGTGAACGCGCAGACTTGTATCTTTGTAGGGTTGAATCGGACCAAGTATTCCCGTCCCCAGTCAGAGACCTTGGACAGAGTGGTCTCGATTTGAGACCAATTTCACCGCGCTTTCCCTCCACAACAGAACGAAGGATGTTTGCACGACACGTGTAATAACCGTCTCCAGTACTGTCATCTGCATAGCAATAAGCAATGTATGTTGTAGATGTCCAACTTGTTATTGATATGCAGTAGAAACAGCGTAGGAGACAGCACAGAACCTTTTAAATGTTTAAATGATTTATTTTTTTGCTTGAAATGCGGTATTTATAAAAGGGTGTGAGAAACATATTGAGAGCTTTGACGCATCTCACTAAACATTAGCACCGTTGGACATTGATCTACAGGTTATATATGTTAGGATGAATATCGTCACACAAAAAGTATAATTCAGTAAAGTTTTGTTTCTTGTATATATTCTCTAATATAGTAAAAACATTTCGTCATCCATAAATTCTCCATTTATAAAATTACGATTTAAGCTTCATTAGTTGTAGGTTTTTTATATCTTCCGGTAGTTTGTTATATATTTTTAGCCTTTTAGCATAGCAATTTCTATTATATAATTTTGTTCTAAAGTTTGGAAGACACAGCTTATTGGATACCTTGTATTTAATTTAGATAAATTTTCCTTTTTTTTTAAATAACTCTGGATGCTGTTTCACAAATATACACGACATATTGCGGGACACCAGCATTATTCTCCATGCTATCAGAGCAACTACCATCAACATCAACTAAGGCTCATATGCGTCTGACGGACAAAAAGTTAGCCACCTATTTGCACAAACCCTCAGGCACTTCGTAAGATGGCAACTTCGTTAGAAGACCCCGGTGCCAGACCCGATTCACGCCTTAGCTATGTCCAGGCTACATGCCAATGCCTCCCCCTGACTCTCAATGGCTAGTGCCCATCGGTGCGTTTTTCTAGGTATCTTACAATCTGTGTGTTGATCACACGCTCCATTACCCGGGAGAGGAGGGAGGTAATAGCGATAGACCTGTGATTCGATGGATCTGATCTATCGCCCTTTTTAGGCACCGGGTGCACATTTGCAGTCGTCCATGAAGACGGAAATTGCCTAGTGTGGTAGAAAATCGCGAAGAGGCGCGTGAGTACATGACATACTCAGGAGCACACTGTTTAAGCACCACTGCTTATAAACCGTCTGGTCCACTCGACTTATGAACGTCTAGAGAAAGGAACGCCCGCCTGACCTCCCGCTGTGTTATGGAGATTTCTGGCATGGTCTTACCGCACCACGGTATGGTAGGTGGTGCAGCGCCGTTGTCGTTCATATTCGAGTTAGAGGCAAAGAGACTGCCCAGTAGATCGGCTTTCTTTTTTGCATTATGGGCCAAGTCACAATTGGTCTTTGGCAGTGGTGGTAACGACGACTGGCAAAAGGTCCTTTTGGCAGCTTTAGCAAGCAACCAGAAGGCACGACTCCCGGAGGGATAGCTCGTAAGTCACCCACCTATTTTGCCGATGACTTGGAACTTAGCTCTGGCAGTTGCTTTCTTACTGAACCTCGGGGCAGCATTTAATTTGCGTTTTAACTCAGAAATATTCGGATCCTTATCATTACGAGCCGTGGTCCAAGCCTCATACGCAGTGTGCTGCAGTATTTTAGCTTCACTGCAAGATCTATCAAACACCGGTCGTTTTTGTCGCCGGCAGCTACTTGCGGATTAGAAATAAAACATTCCATACCAGCGAGGATTGTCTCAGAGACCTGCGCAGATAGGATCTTCTGAGCTAACGCTCTACGGGTACGATACATAAAATTCTCGCAATCCATTCCAGTCTGTCGACTTACAATGCCACACACGACGCCAATTAGTTGGCACAGATGAATCGGGTTGTTTGCATGACACTTGAGTAAGATCGAGACAGTGGTCCGAGGAGCCAAGAGGCGCATCCACTGAGACGTAGTATCCGTCCGGACGAGTAGTCAGCAGAAGGTCCAGTAAGGATCTCGTATGGTCCTCTATATCTGGTATTCTCGTTGAAGAAAGTACCAGCTAAGAGAATTCATAGGTCAGAGCAAATTCATGAGCAGATATACCAGCATAGTTAGTGGTTCGAGAACTGAGCCACTCACGATGGTGGGCGTTAAAGTCTCCCAAAATAACTAGTTCTGCTGTGAGATATAGCTCTAGAATTTGTCAGTCGTCAAACTAAGGTGCGTGTAGAGTTAAGATACGTCCGTGTCACCGCTATCAGACCTGTATAGGCACGCATAGATACGAGTGTGGCCGCCGTAATCTACGCGCACCCACAATATCGACAGTTCCCTGTTTTTAAGACTATGAAGGCGGCGACAGCAGATATCCTCCCGGACGAACATACATACACCGGCACGACTCATAAAATTGTGCTTGAGTTTGTAGCAGGGATGATGAAGGTATGATGTGTCGGCCGGGCAGGATATCTGCGTCTCCGTTAGAAAACTGAATGGTCGGCTGCGCAGTCTCGACTGGGTGGACTGCGCTAAGATTTGCGTGAATCCCCTGATGTTGCAAAAATCCACATTATATGTGGATGGAGTAGCCGCTGTAAAAACTCTTTTTCTTTAATATTTTCTGCCCATTTATGAAAAAAGTAACTTAGACTAAAGATGGATTCACTGCACACACAGCTTAAAGGACAAAAGGTGCGATACTAGAATTGCCGAATTGGCACTGATGATACGGTTGCTCGCACGGCGGGCGGAAGGGCCCCTGATCCCCCTCTGTTGAAGTAGCCGGGTCCACTCCGGTCTCCTTCTTCGGCACGACTACTATTTCAGAGACTTTACAGTGGTTGGCGGTTCAGACTCCCAGGGCGGAGATTAAGTAATTCCTGGGTTCGGTCCGTCTAAGCTGCGGGCGGATATGCAGCGGATAGCCGTTTCAGCAGGTCTCCTTGACCGCCGTAGCAGCACGCCGTGTCTACGCCGAGCAACGACGGTTCTGGCAACCTTACTCATCGCCAGCAACACAGCACCAATCAATGTTATCGTTATTATGGCCGCGGTTTTCTATAAGGTGGAGGTACTTCCCCAATTCAGGCTGCTTATTCTAGGAAGTACTCTCTATGCACCGCTTCAATTGTTCGGGCGGCTTATTCGAGCGAGTACTCACTGTGCTCGCTCACTCACTCTCTTAAAAGTTTACATATACATATTTTATGCGGGAGTAATATTCCTAAGACATATTATTGTAAACATAATTACTTTAATCACAATTAATATTAAATTTCAAAATCTGTGCATATGTTTATACCATATATACTATGATTCTCTACCCATACTCCATAGACGAACTACAGCTTAAGCTGGATGTAGCAAACAACTGTTACCCGATACAATTTGGACGAACTCAAGCTATAGCTTGCTGCAGCAAAAAACTGTTGCCCAATACAATTTTAGACGAACTAAAGCTATAGCTGGCTATAGCAAACAACTGTAACCCAATTTATTTTTAGTTGATATTTTATTATGGGTGCATAGGGGATCACCTTCATTAAAATCAGCCGACATTTGGAAAAGATTTGGCGTAACGTACATACAAGAAACCTACTTGGACAACTAAACGTGTTTTAAAGACATCGCGTAGCATACACACAAATAACCTACATGGACAAATAAAAATTATATGTCTAAAAGACATCACGGAACAATATACACACAAGAAATCTACTTGGACAACTGAACATATGTCTAAATGACTTCACAGAAACATTCACACAAGAAACCTACTTAAACATCTGAACATACATATATCTAAAATATATTACGTTAAATACTCATAGAAACCTTCTTGAACTACTAAACATTTGTCTAAAAGACATGGCGTAACATACACACAAGAAACGATTTGTGTACATAGAAACTTTTAACCCCATTTTACCTACTTAGGGAATGAATTTTGTAAAATTCTTTCTTAGAGCTTGCCTGCGTTATAACAGGAACCTCTGTGCTAAATTGTCTCTAGACACAGGAATATCAAAATTCTTATACAAATTATTATCCCCTATTTTGCCCTTTAATTGATGAACCTTAATTTTTAACTGTATATAAATAATCAAACATATCTCGAATTCTAGATTATATCTATTAGCACGAGAATCAGGCCCCTGATTCGAGTGTGAAACACTTGGACCTGCGTTACTGAACATCTCTGATTCGAGTATTAATTATTTTTTATAGTTATTTGCTATTATGTTCAACTACCTTTTACGCGAGACTTTGACCGCGTTAAATTGTATTTTAAAGAAGGGAACTGGACCTTTTTCGTTGTTTTTTTTTTTTAAATTTAAAGGAGGTTCAATGTTGCACGCGTATGTTTTATTATTCTTTTTTACGGTTCCGTACGCAAAGGGTACAAAACGGGACCTTATCACTAAGACTTTGATGTCCGTCCGTCCGTCTGCCACCAGGGTGTATCTCATGAACCGTGATAGTTAGACAGTATAAATTTTCACAGAAGATGTATTTCTGTTACCTCTATAACAACAAATACTAAGAAACAGAATAAAATGTAACTACATTAGCAAGCAATTTTTGGAAATTTTTGTATTGTTTCTAGGCTAAATCTCCAAATTTATTATTCTTACAATAAGAGCGTTACCTACCCCCTGCGCTTATAAAATGAGCTTATTTGTGTTTTATTCTTCTTTGTTTAACTTTAAGACTTTGTGTATTTATTTAACTTCAAAAAACCATTTTTGTTAAGATTATTTTATTTTTAATTAACTATAGTTTAATAAGTATAGGGCACAAATATGTATTTTATTAAAAAGATTAGAAACATATATTAACAGATATTTGCCCGTGCAATTATGTGTATCGCGAATCAGCTTCTAAAGATCAACGCCTTCTTGAAAACTAAGCGGCAGATTACTTTAAGGTTATCTAATGAGGTACAAAACCTTTAATTAATACTATTAGATTGCTGCGACTTTGTCAGCGCTACACCCTTATGTTTTAATTTCTTTCTTTTTTTATTTATTTAATTATTTATTTTTATGCACAACTTATTGTGTTTTTTCAAATGTAATATGTACTGGCGCAGTCGGGTTAAAAAAATTGATTTTTACTACTAGTATTTTGCAAATGTAGTGTAGTGAGGTTATAACTCAAGGTAAACATAACTCAAAGTTAAACACGAAATGATCTAACGCTTTATTCTTACGCACGTTATAAATTTTTTGCTCATACTTTATTTCTCAGAAGTATTACTTCACCGCTTACGGTCAAATAAAACACAAATCTGCGGTTTTATTATTTTGTTTGCCGAAACTAAGATACAGGTCACCTCTGTTTTGGGTTGTCTAGTTTCCAAAGGTACCTTTTTATGACATTGTTAGTATACAAGTCTGGATTTTTATGGTTTTGTAGTGCAGCGTACGACACCACAAGTTAATTAATTTTGAGACGTGGGCGTTGCCGCTTTCGGCAAAGAATCACTATAAGCCAGGAAAAAACTAAATGATGAAAACTTACATACTGTAGTAACTAGACTTTACAAAACTCACATAAGTGTTTCTATGTAAAATGTATTGGAAGTTTATAAATGTTAATTTAATTTATAAAGCTCACGAAATGTTCTGGTAACGCAACATACGAACATATTCTGGTAACGCAACATACGAACATATTCTGGTAACGCAACATACGAACATATTCTGGTAACGCAACATACGAACATATTCTGGTAACGTTAGTATGAAAATATTCTGGAATCGCAATGTACGAAAATGTTCTAGTAACGCAATGTGAAAAAAATGCTGTCTTTTTGTTCATCACAATGACTAAAAACTTTAATTTTGTGTTGCGTTTTTTTACAGATTATAGACCCTCAGCAACAGCTACCATGCCCTGCTGTCTGGGGCTAGTCTAAACAAAATGGTTATCGGGAGCCCATATGGACAAGCCTACCTGCGACGGCTGCTGCTTGTTTAGAGCTTATTCGTTGCCGCTGCAAAACAAAATATGCAGGGAAGTGCAACTGTGTTAAACTAAAATGCACGAATCTATGTGCATGTAGTGGCAATTGCGAAAAATAAATATCTTATATTAACCCGCATTTTTTGTCAAACATGCTAGCTATGTTAATTTTATCACAATTATAATAACTCTACTGGCGAAAGTTTTCCCAACATGTTTATTTATATATTTAATTTTTATTGGTAAAAATAATCTACAACCATAAGAATAACAACTTATCAGAAATCATCTAAACATACTTAAAAATTCTAAAAGCTGCACACCGCTCCTACAATGCTACCTGCATTGCCGCGCGCCACAAAACATTTTTTTGTAACAGAGTAATTAAACGAAAAATGTTTGACAAGTTTACTATTCTATATAGAAGGATAACTGGCTTATTCACAGGTATTTTTTCTCTGGAGATAATCCTCAAAGTTATTTTTATGTCGACGATTTTCGAAAAAAAAGACGAGTTATTTTTTTATTTCTCAATTTTTTTGTGTGGGTGAGTGAAAATTTAGTTACAGAAATGAATTCCTCATCCTCGATTTATACGAAAAAAACACCAAGCTTGATATAGTGATATAGTTGTAAGATGTATGCAGATATAAAGCTTAAAGTGAGGCGCGCAGGACGCACCCCCCACCCCCCTTTCTTGTAGTGTTTTTTTGCAATCATTATAGTCTAGGGGATAAATGTGTCAGTGAGTTTAGTCTATTGTAGAGCAAAAAAGCTAGTGAAACATAAAATTTGGATGTAAAATAATCTTTTATTGCTATTTTTTGCGGGCAGACTATATATTTTCCTTTTTTTATTAGTAAGTTTAATGCAGTAGAAAATTTAACTGTTTTATAATTATACTCCTTATGAATAACTGTCGAACTGTTAGTACTTTGCCAGATTTATAGAGGAGGTTAGTGGGAAAAAGATAAGGGCGGAAAGAAGATACCTTAAGAATCACTACCCGCACCACCCCATGATGTAATGAAAAACAATTCATGTTAATTAAGAACTCGTGAAACATTATGTTGATGATTGTATAATTTGTTTTTACAAGTACGGATGTTTTAAGTCTACTAGAAAGAAAAGCAATTCATCACTTAAAAGCAAAAAAAAATGTCTTTGTACCTAACAGTTAACAACACACTTCACTTGCATGACACTAACTTCAATTTCAGATTTTTGGCAATAAGTAATTATTTTTACCTTTTTGGTGCATGTTTTTGTTTTTGAAGTCGGTTGTTTTTTTGTTAAAAAGTTTTGGTGCGCACATTTCAATTCAATTTCGAAATTCCTTTTTTGTGTAATTTTTTTAAATTTTTTAAATTCTATAATTTTTTTTGTTATAAATTTAATTGTAAAAGAAGTTGTTTTTTAATTTATGCCCCCTTATTACTTATAACGTGGCAGTATATTATATATATTATGTGTATGTTTATAAGATATTTATTCTTACTTTAACTTACCTCTTTCGTGTTGCACAACCTACTTCTTCTTGTGATTTCCTCTTACCAAAGGTTTGCCTTGTAGAGATAGCTTTTTAGCGATAAGGTCGCTTATTTGAACCTTTTTCAATTAAGTTTTTATTGTATTTCTTTTGTATATTATGCAATAAAGAAATTCATAGGTACAACAAAAAGTACAGAGGCAAGCAATAGTTAAGTCGTTAACCACACTCTAGGTCACAGAATAGTTAGGTCGTTAACCACGCTCTGGGTCACACAATAGTTAGGTCGTTAACCATGCTCTGGGTCACAGAATAGTTAGGTCGTTAACCACGCCCTGGTTCACACAATATTTAGGTCGTTAACCACGCTCTGGGTCACACAACAGTCACCACGCTTTGGGTCACACAATAGTTAGGTCGTTAACCACGCTCTGGCTCTGGTTAACCCACGTTTTTAGTTCGTCCTATTGACGGGTAAATGGAAACCCAACAATAAAAAAACGTTAAGAGGAATGAAAACTAATGTCCTCTAAGGGGACCTCAGGGAGCCTTTACGCTCTAAATTATTAATGAGTATGAGAGGATCAAAAATATACACAATATGGACAGGATCTAAAACTTTGAAAAACGAAAATCTAATATTTTCGTGTGATCCAAAAAAAAAACATAAGACATTGACATAGACATCATTTATTGGTAATATTTATTATTACACATCAACATACAAACATCTTGTCAAAAGACATTGTTTGATGGAAAGGCATTTACCTAAACATGACTCTATGTTCGATTCTTCAAACGTAACAAAACAAAATACAATAATATTCAACCAACATGTCAGTTGTATCAATAGGATAAAAATAAATAAATTTAATTAAATTCAATTGTAAAAGATTTTTATTATATGTGTCAATTTAATATTACAAATTATAAATTAAGAATAAATTGTATGCTATAGAACACTTGGTTGACAAGCCAAGGCTTTCATTTTATTTTAAAACCCCTTGTAGTTGGAGCGTTAATGACGCTTTTTGGTAAGTGGTTGTACACTGTGGGTCCTATCACCTGAATTAGCTTTTTGGATTTCTCCAGGCCACAGCTCACTGTTTAAAGTTTTTCACGGTTTCGAGTTTTGTAGTGGAGTCTTACTTTGATTTTGCAAAGCACAAAATATTTTCCCTTACAAATATGGCAATAGTCAAAATAAGTAGAGAAGGCAGAGTCAATATTTCAAGCGTTTTAAAGTAAGGTTTAGCCGCTGTTGTCTGAGTGCACTCAGCAGTCTAAAGACGCGCTGCCAGTCAGCGGAGCACCCCCACAGCTCGACTCGATACTGTAACAGTGAGTGTACGGTTGCAAATTAACATTCTCGCACCGCCACCCTGGATAACACTCCACAGACGGTTAAGGGCGAAGCAGGTGCTGCCTAGTTTTTTGCATAGTTTTCATTATGCCATCACCAAGTCAATCCCCTGTCAATTTCGAAGCCCAGAAAGACATTACGTGAACGTGTGCTATCCTTATTCCGCCCACGATAAGGTCAACACTATCAGGCGCACGCCCAGATAAATTGAATTGTATAAAGTGGGTCTTATTAAGATTCAAAGCAAGACCATTTTGCGTGAACCAGTTGGATAATCGCGTCGCCACATCATTCAATCGATGTGTTGGCTCTTGCTGACAAGGGGCGCAAACCACGGCTGCCGCGTCATTAGCCCCTCAACATACCATTTAGCGTTGGTTACAGGTAATTTTAAAGCTTAGAGTACTACTATTGATTTATAATGGACTCGATTGTCACTAAGAGTGATACAGTTGATTTATAAAATAGTTTTAGCTTTATAGGTTGTATTAGAACTGTAAAAAAGAAGTTAAATATTATTTCCAGTTAGTGTAGTAGCAGCGGCAGCTTATATACTTGTTTCGTCCTGCAACGTCTAAAGCTGTTTGAAGATCTTCATTAACTCCCTATAATTCTTATTGCTATAAATCTGCTATATCAAAGTTACTTATATACCATAAGGCTGTTGTTCAACTTCATTAACGTCATTGGTTCTGCAACGACGTAAATTGAGAGTGTAGTAACACCAAACACTACATGCGTTGTATAAGTCTTACATACAGCTTGCGCCTGTAATACTAAAGATAATGATAGGTTAAATAGTTATAGCAGTTTTTGTACGATCCTGATATAAAGGTTATGGTGTAAGATAAACAAATGGTAATTCTTTAATGACATCATTTAATGTTTCTAACGCTTAAAGTTTTTGTCTATAATCTAACCTTACATTATGAAAACATTTATCGAACTGAGCTAAAATTTGGGGTTTCACTACTTCGTAAAGAACCCTAATTTTAAGATATATAGATAGATGCAGCTCCGCTGCAGGTTGATGTCTTCGCTAAGTGCGTAGTTCCTGTCTTATGTCAACCAACGATCGCATAATACTCTTGACTACCGAAGTTGTAATTCTTCGAGTGTCGTAATAGATTTAAGAAAAGTTTGCACCTTTAAGATAAATATCGCCATTTTCAATCACTTTCTGTCAAAAAAAACTAAATATTTATTTATACAAAATTACTTTTAAATAACGTGGTACCTCAATTTTCCGAATTATTTTACGTAGTTGATGTATATTATCACTAAAACTGCCAACATTTGAAATTGAATGTCTAAAAACTGTTTTAGGTTATTAGTACTTTTAATTATTTTACCTTTTTTTTCCTTAAAATTATATTTTTTCTATGGCGCGTCAAAATTGAGACGAGAAACATGATACACAATTACATTAAACTTGCAAGCGCACTAATAATTAATATTACACTCAAGAACACTGTGAATCAACAATATTTACATTTCGAGATGAAAATGTTGCAATTTCCGTAGATAAACAGTAGCACTTATTTCATATTTATAAATTAATGTAATTTTATGACTTCAGAAGTTTTTAATATCTACTCTTACGCTACAAATGAGTAATAAGGTATCAAAATACAGATCCATGTGCTATTTGACACCGTTATAGAAACTATATATAACTAAAACTTTCAATAAAGTCCATTATAAAGGTTCAAGCGGAAAACTGACGATCTTATACACTTCTACTAAAGGTTATAAAGAACCACTATAAAGGGTCTATACAGGCTTTACCTTCTAAATTTTGCGCTATAATCGAAGATATAAAGGTGTTATTACACTCTATAACTCTCTTATAACTCTCTTATAAATCATACGCTAACTCTTTACTATTTTAGCAGAACCGAAAAAAAGGTCCTCTACAGCTTTTCTTAACGCTAAAATGTTACTTGGGACATTAAAATTACTGCACCCTGTATACATTGAGTTACTGCACCCTGTATACATTGAGTTACTGCACCCTGTATACATTGAGTTACTGCACCCTGTATAGATTGAGTTACTGCACCCTGTATAGATTGAGTTCAATCGTTCATTAAACTTGAAAACATAATGTTAGACACTGATGAGCCTTGCGCTACACCCATCGCGGTCAATCCGATCATCTGTCCACCGTTACCTACTACTTTTTGCGATCGGCTACACAATAGGTCGGTTAACAGGGATAGTGTTTCGTCATGTATCCCATAGTGTCTCAACTTTATCGCAAGCAGGGCATGATCGGCAACGTCAAACGCAATGGACAAGTCGCAGCACAGCACCGCCACTTGCTGGTGTCGCTCTCGGGCATCGACCACCAACCGAGTGAGCTCCCTTGTCGTTGTCGTTCGTCCCGCACGCAAACGGTACGCGTATTGACAATCGGACAGAGCGTCAGTCCCCACCAGAAAGTCAGTGAGTTGCGAACTTATACCATTCTCAAACACCTTTGCAATTGATGGAATGACGGATACTGGCCTATAGCCGTCCATGCTTGGGTCCTTTTCCTTTAAATAAAGGCGAAATTTTGCTGAGCAGAAATACATCATGATATACTCTCTCTTCGATGCATCCATTTAAAAATTGCAAGAATAGGTGCTATGTATTTTGCTGACGCATTGAGAGGGTACATCGAGATTTCGTAAATATTTTTTGCATTTTTCTTGGGTATGCATTGTTATAATGCAGTGTACCTCTTCAGCTGTGAATAAGGTAAATCGCAGTGAGCGGTTTGCGGGCGAGCACGTCGGCACTCCCGCGCGGCGCACCGCACTCCTGATGAACCTCTCAGATTAGTAGATTTTTTCTTAACAAATTTGCTTGTTAGCACGAGCAAGTCTGCACCGTTGACGCCTCAAGACATAATCTAAATCGCCTATATTTAGTTATATAAAAGAGTAACTGAGTGACTGATATATCAACGCACAGCCCAAACCAGTAAGTGTGGAGACTTGACATTTTGCACAAAGGTTTATTTTATTACATATATAGGCGAGCAGTAAGAAATGGTTTTGCAAAAATAATCCGCTAAGGGGGACAAATAAGAGTTGCAAGTTTGTAAAGGAATCCGTCATTTTTGAAGCTCAATGCATAAAACTTCATATTTGGCCTAACGGTTGAAAATTAAGATTTATATAAAGGGCAAAATAGGGGATAAATATGATGTATGAGAATATCGATATCGAGGCTTTTGTTACGACGTACGCGAGTATTAACATAGAACGGATTTTAGGAAATTCAACCCTAATAAGGTGAAATGGGTGTTGAAGGTTTGTATAGAACCTTGTCACTTTTAAAACTAAATGCGTAAATGTAAATTGCCTTGATTTAGGAAAACCGCTAAATAAGGAATGAAAATTTGTATGACAATTCTGATATTTTTGTTTCTGTAAAGAATCGATACTTAAAATTTTGCACATAGTATTCTGTTATTATAACAGGCAGAGAATTAGTCGAGCGATAAGAAAGGATTTTGCAAATATCCTCTACTAAGGTAAAATAAGGGTTGGGAGTTTGTATGAAAGTGTGTTATTTTTAAAGCTAAATGCAAAAAAAATGGTATTGGACCTCTAGGTTGAAAATTAAGATTAACTTGTTTTACCTTTTTAGAAAACATCCCTCTTTCCGTTGAGGAGGAAAAGCGCAGAGAACTCGTGTTGGTTGGTTGGTTGTTGAAAACTTGGTCCGATTCAATCCTACGAAGACACAATTCTGCGCGTTCACCGCTAAGAAAACCCGTGATCCCACAATTCCAGATTCTTACCTCACCATATCCAAGAGCATTGGGATCCTTGGTATTGACATCTCCAGCGATATTCAGTTCAGAGATTGCGGTTTTTGAGAAAGTTCCTCTCGCGAACGCTTAGGTTGTAGAATGAGCTCCCTGCCGAGGTTTTCTCTGAGGACTACATTATGGGTCTTCAATAAAGAAGTTATTAGAATTTTGAAGGGTCGGCAACGCGCGAATGATGCCTCAGGTGTTGCAAAAGTCCATAGGCTGCGGTGCCCACTTACCATCAGGCGGACTGCAAGCTTGTTTGCCGCTTTAGTGGTATATAAAAAACACAATAAAAACCTTTCTCTTAAAAGTACACACGAACGAAGTCGCGGGCAAAAGCTAGTACTTAATAACCGCAGTCAAATTTGTATATGGTTTTATTAAGTGCTTCGTTTTAGAACAGAAAATTATTTTAGACTATGTTTGTGCATTCGCTTATGAATATTTAAGTACGTCTTGTGACGTTATTGTCGCTTTTATAGCATTTTTAACACCATTTATTAACATTAGAACTACCTTCTTATAATAAAAATACAACAAAGTTACTAAAATCTCATAAAAAAAATATATATTTGGTAACAATATTGAGGAAATAAAGCTAAGGTGTCTCTAACGACGTACTGACAGTTTCCTTATATATGAAAGTGTGGGAATTAAATTTAGTCTCTTGTATAAAATGCATCGCATTCTATCGGAATTATATCTTTTGAGGTTGGGAGCGGGTTTCGTCGTGGGGGTCGTGACTCGTGGGATAATGGTGATCGTAAAACTAAAATGATCGTTGTCTGTTTACAAAATGTGTGGACATATCCATAAATGAAGCGGTTTTGTTTTACCGCACTCGTCATAAGGCCGTGTGAAGCATCTTCGTGAAAGAAGGTCGGACGATCAATTTTATGTAAAATTATTAAAATTGTTTTAACCTACCCACTACATTCCGTAAAAGATAGTATAGAATAAAGGAAAGATAAAGATGATGCAGCATATTAATGCTAAAGGGTGAAGAGTGCCTGCCGACCTCCCGACCGGTGCGCGGTGTGGGCTGGGCGTGGCCGCAGAAGGCAGGACCTTGCCACGTGGCTGTAAATTACCTTGTTTATATGTTTGCTCTAGGTCATGATACTTGTTTAATTAATCTTATCCTCTACTATACGGTGTTCTTATTTTAACTCAATTTACAAGATTTTTCATAAGGTATATATATATATAAATATACGTTAGTGTTTTTATAACTGTTGTCGTAAAATAAAATTTTTGAAGTATAATTAGGAAATAGAATAAAGCAAATCTTATTAATACATACATAATAGAAAAGTTTTAAAACCTTATAGAAATTATTCTTAAATAAGTGTAGTCTTTGTTTACTTAGTTAAATTTTTTTTTATATAAACTGGAATGGATCTTATCTCATTCTCGTCAGGTTTTTTGTTTGTTAACAAAACATTGGAAACCTGAGACACTGAGATACTGACAAGGCTTATCACTGGGAGAGGATCGCGGATCGCTGAACTTCGCCTCAAGTGCATTGACTCCGCGCCTGGCGTCCCTCGCTTTTCTGAACTTTGGACTCTCTGAGCTTTAGAACTTGTTCAAAGTAATACTGATGTACTCGTAACAGACTAGACTGACTATAGTCTATTTATATATTATCATACTGATAAGAGTGGCCGAAACGCGAAACTCGAAATGCTTACTATATTAGCTGTCGCTACACGCGAAACTCGAAATACTTACTACAGTGGCTGTCAGTAGACGCGAGACTCGAGGTACTTACTAAAGTGGCTCTCGGTACATGCGAGACTCGAGATACTTACTATAGTAGCTGTCGGTACACGCAAGACTTGAGGTACTTACTACAGTGGCTGTTGGTACACGCGAAAATCGAAATACTTACTACAGTAGCTATCGGTACACGCGAGATTTGAGATAGTTACTATAGTGACTGGTACACGCGGAACTCGAAATACTTACAACAGTGGCTATCGGTACACACGAGACTCGATATACTTATTATAGTGGCTCAGTTTGACTGTATAGCGGTCCACATAATACACCTTCGTGTAAAAAGTAATATATGTAAATACTTAATGTACGAGGGGCGTTCAATAAATAGTAAGAATCAGGTGGAAATTCTTTGAAACCAAAAAAAGTAAATACTGTCTGGTATAGCTGAAATATTGATTATATTAAAAAACCAGCCAACTGCGAGTCTGGCTCGTGCACCGGGGGTTCCTTACAAACTTATTATATGTAGATAGCTCTTATATCATGAGATCAAGTCCCCTAGGTCATCGAGAAGTACCCCATAGGTTTTGATTTATTTGTGTCAAAATATGCGATAAAATTACCGTATATAGAATTTTTTTTTTCAAATTGACTTAGAATCTTGGGTATTTTACAACATTAAATTTTTGAGTAAAAAGTTCTTGACAGACAAACAGACATTTTTTTTGTATTGTTTTATAACTACAAATTAACAAAATTCGGATTTTTCCTATATTTGTGATGTAAGAACTTACTTCGTGTCAAATTTCATGATTCTAGGACAACGAGAAGTACCCTATAGGTTTTAATTTATTTGTGAATAACTATATACCTAATGTGCCTTAGAAACGGCCGTATTTTTTTATTGCGTTGACATAGAAGATTGATTTTTTTACAGCTTTAAGGGACTGTAGACTTATTTATTTCGTATTAATTTCAACTTGACAACTATAGGCGTTTTAAGTAAAAAATTGTCTGTCACAGTGTGGCGCAACACGAGTAGCATTCTGTACATTGTCTGTTACAGTGTGCCGTAACACGAGTAGCATTCTGTACATTGTCTGTCACAGTGTGGCACAACACGATTAGCATTATGTACATTGTCTGTCACAGTGTGCCGTAACACGAGTAGCATTCTGAACATTGTCTGTCACAGTGTGCCGTAACACGAGTATCATTCTGTACATAGTCTGTCACAGTGTGCCGTAACGCGAGTAGCATACTGTACATTGTCTGTCACAGTGTGCCGTAACACGAGTAGCATTCTGTACATTGTCTGTCACAGTGTGCTGTAACACGATAAGCATTACGTACATTGTCGGTCACAGTGTGCCGTAACACGAGTAGCATTCTGTACATTGTCTGTCACAGTGTGCCGTAACGCGAGTAGCATACTGTACATTGTCTGTCACAGTGTGCCGTAACACGAGTATCATTCTGTACATAGTCTGTCACAGTGTGCCGGTACACGAGTAGCATTCTGTACATTGTCTGTCACAGTGTGGCGCAACACGAGTAGCATTCTGTACATTGTCTGTCACAGTGTGCCGTAACACGAGTAGCATTCTGTTCATTGTCTGTCACAGTGTGCCGTAACACGAGTAGCATTCTGTACATTGTCTGTCACAGTGTGCCGTAACACGAGTAGCATTCTGTACATTGTCTGTCACAGTGTGCCGTAACACGAGTAGCATCATGTACATTGTCTGTCACAGTGTGCCGTAACACGAGTAGCATTCTGTACATTGTCTGTCACAGTGTGCCGTAACACGAGTAGCATTCTGTACATTGTCTGTCACAGTGTGCCGTAACACGAGTAGCATCATGTACATTGTCTGTCACAGTGTGCCGTAACACGAGTAGCATTCTGTACATTGTCTGTCACAGTGTGCCGTAACACGAGTAGCATTCTGTACATTGTCTGTCACAGTGTGCCGTAACACGAGTAGCATTCTGTACATTGTCTGTCACAGTGTGCTGTAACACGAATAGCATTCTGTACATTGTCTGTCACAGTGTGCCGTAACGCGAGTAGCATACTGTACATTATCTGTCACAGTGTGCCGTAACACGAGTTTCATTCTGTACATAGTCTGTCACAGTGTGCCGTAACACGAGTAGCATTCTGTACATTGTCTGTCACAGTGTGCCGTAACACGAGTAGCATCATGTACATTGTCTGTCACAGTGTGGCGCAACACGAGTGGCTTTCTGTACATTGTCTGTCACAGTGTGCCGTAACGCGAGTAGCATACTGTACATTGTCTGTCACAGTGTGCCGTAACACGAGTAGCATTCTGTACATTGTCTGTCACAGTGTGCCGTATCACTAGTTGCATTCTTTACATTGTCTGTCACAGTGTGCCGTAACACGAGTAGCATTATGTAAATTGTTTGTCACAGTGTCCAGTAACAAGAGTAGCATTGCGTACATGGTCACAGTGTCCACATCGTTTTTTTTGCGTACACTTTCTACTATGAATGTTCATTATATATTGCAAATTTCAATTTGTAGTTTTTGCCCAAGTTCTTAACGTGCCGAAGTGCTCATCGTGCCCAAGTGTTCAACGCGTCCAATTGCCCAACGTGCCGAAGTGCTCATCGTGCCCAAGTGCCCAACGTGTCGAAGAAAGGCGATAGATCAGATCCATGTATCTATTACTACAGGTCAATCGCTATACTTGCTACTTCTCTTCTCTATTAAGTTATGGAACTGTTAAGAGACCTGGGGAAATTGTACATTGTGTATTAAGAGCGCTAAGGAGATAATCACTGACGAGACTCTATTTAACGACTCGAGTTTTTAATTTCCGTGTCGCCCGTGTTACACACAATGTTTTTTTATCACATTTGCGAGTTAATTAATAAAAATATAAGGCGAAAAAATTTACATACCTACTTAAAATTTACTTTTCAATTATTAAAAACACAACAAAAGTTTTTCAGGTTACCTTAATGTGTAAATATTTATCGTCAGGAACTTTACTAAAAGTTTTTTCTATATTTTATTCCGTAAGTATCTTCGATGTTTTGCTCACATGCCTACCCATCTGACTTCCTTTTCAAAAATGCTGTTAATTTTATATACTGTTGTTAATGGATGGTATATTGATGGAATTTTTGTACTTGAGAATGCTCTTCAACATGAGTAAATTGCCCATCGGAAAGACGGTTTGTATTTTTCGGTAATTTTCCCAAAGTAAGCTAATAGGACATTCGCTGGAAACGAACTCGTTTACTTCTTGTACTTGTTTCCAGGTAATAAACTGGCGCATGCGGTCAAGTACCTACCTACTTGTCTTTAGGCTTCGGTGGTAAAAGATTTAAATTTATTATTTTATATCTGGCGGTGGTTTTTATTTATTATGTTAGTTATAAATAAAGAAACTCACTAAAATAAAAATGGCGGGAACAGAAATGTAGCCATCTACGGACCAAGAGAGAGAGAGAATTTATGAACTTAAAAAGTTTGGCTAAAGTTAAAACTTTTTAGTCGCTAGTGTCGTTATAGCTTCCCGCTATTTCAATATGGCGACTTTAGTTTTGATTTTTGACCACGGGTCAGTTTTTTTTGTATTATAATAGCTCGGTTGGCGTGTAGTTCATATGATAAACTATAGATGGCGGTTTTGATATACAAATCGATAGAATAGATAAAACAGTAAGTAAACTTTACGTAATTATAGCTTTTTATCGTAAATATAGCTCGCACGGTACGTTCAATGACATAATGAATCATATCGCTCGTGGGTTTTGTAAACTCCTGTTTGCCTTAAGTAAACAAAAATTTACAAGGAAAGAGCCCTTGGGAGTAATTAAGGTCTTAGCACCTACTTTACCAGCACGTAATGACACTGTTTACGAGTAAGTATGATTAAAAAAGAGTTATTATTGGTCAGTGACCGTCGATAAGGCCTTTGTATCTATATTCTATACACGGATGGCAAATGGGTACTAGCCATTGAAAGTCAAGGAAAGGATTGAGAGCCATCAGCAAGTTACATAGCCAAGGCATAGCAAAGGGCCATTTCACGGATCGCATAAGAGTTTGAGCAAATCTAGGTCTAGCTTTCTCTCCACATATGCATACGAGGTGTAGTTGATGATAGTTGTTCCGATAGCATAGACATTATTGCTAGAGTCCCGCCAGGCTCTGTGGTGTCTCCGGCCGACTGTTTCAATTAAATGATATGTTGTCAAGTGACGACATACATTTAGGTACTGCGAGGGTAACCAGTCACCGGTCACCGGGCGTCGACGTTACGTATATTCTTTGGCCGACGCAAGTACTTCTCGCCTGAACTTGACAAAGCGACTGAGACCTCGACTGCACAGTGCACATTGCTAAGGAGACGACAGTACCGAATACGATTGTTACCCCTCTGCCACACGCTCATCGCTCTACTCCTCGCGCTGCCGCGATGTTGTACTCTCTGGGCGCGTTCGATTTGGGATTAAGAGTTCCCATGATTGATACTTTTCACACTTTTGATAACGCCAGTTTTTCCACCGACACCTATCGGTCGTGTTGCATTGAAAAGATACTTACAAAATTTTTGGTTCCAAAACTTGCAAAACGAACCGTTGACGTACACACTACGATAAAACACATACACACTACCGTACAATGAATATGTATAGGCATTTTGACAGATTAACACAAAAACCGCAAACCTCCAAACCAAAAGTTTAGACCTATACTTTTATTTTTCGGTGGCAAAAGTGACAAAAATATCGTAAACGAACGCATGACAGTTTGTTA
The DNA here is from genome assembly GCA_946406115.1 of Apoda limacodes. Classification (NCBI taxonomy): domain Eukaryota; kingdom Metazoa; phylum Arthropoda; class Insecta; order Lepidoptera; family Limacodidae; genus Apoda; species Apoda limacodes. Next base: position 403,558 of record OX291548.1, read on the forward strand.
CAGATGATACTAAAAATTTGATATTTTTGACAGCAATGCAAAACAAAATGGATGACAGATGACAAAGTTAACGAGATAATGATTATGCATCCCAAAACGAACGCGCCCTCTACCTACACACTGCTGTACTCGCGCAATAAGGCGCGACGCTCCGTACTAGGTCAATTGACTCTGACCAAAAAAACCGACAAAACGGAGCGATGGGCATGACGAGAAAAGTGGCAACACTATGTCTCTGACTCCTGCCCTCCCATGCCACTCGACGAGTGTGTGGCAGGGCTATTTACACTAGTATCTCTCATTTTGTTTAACTTTAAAAGATAGGAAGACGTTAAAGAAGAGAGAATAAATATAGATAGAATATAGATATGACAATTTAGTACAACACACTAGTCGCACAAGCCTCGAAGTCACTCTTGCCCTGCCTGACTTGCCTATAATGTCTTAAATGATAAACATTTAAGACATTATTACACACTGAGTTACGTTGGTACACTGACTTGTTGTTACGCTACACTTTACTTATATTTAGTTAAGTTAGCATAACGCTACACATAAGTCATAGAAAGTATAGTTAGCATAACACTACACATAAGTCATAGTTAGTATAGTGAGCATAACGCTACACATAAGTTGCGTACATTCTTTAAATTTCTTTGTTCCAAAAGCAGGATAATTATTATTTATTGAATGTTAATGTTCGAAGAATAATTTAATAAAGTTTTAAACTAAATAGAAGGTTCCTGAATTAGTACATGTATTTTACAATCAATGTAGGTCTAGTCGTTAAAAAAGTGCATTATATATATTCTGCCGTGGTAATTGAAAGGGCAGTTAGTCAAATTAGGCGGTTTCGAGAAAATTGCGCCTAAAGTTTTGTTTAAATTTTTAGTCACTGGCAAAAAACTATACATTCAATTTAAATGTTGTATACATCAATAGAACGGAAAAGTTATGTTTATCTAAATGAAATGAAAGTAACTGCCAAAAGTTGCATGGGTTGAACTGAGTTACAAAAATAAATATCTTCTCTAGCATACCTACAGTGAATTTTAATTAAATATGACTACGCTCGTATTACTATAATATTATAGTAATACGGGCGAAGTAGCGGGTAACATATTTTCTATTAAATAAAAAACACAGTCGCTAATTACATATTTCCACGTGCGCGGAGGTACTCTGCGGTCGACCGCAGGCGCGCGCGGTCAACTCTATTACGTCTAACTTTCGCCGGGTTCAAGTCATGACATCCATTTTGAAGATGAGCTCGTTGGTAGAGACTACTTGTAGAACCGCGCGGGCGGTCGCTCGACCAGTCGCTCGACCAGTCGCGCACGCAGTCGCTACAAAGCTGCTGCGGTCGCCCGCGACTACACTAGTCGCTTGGTGGAAATAAGGTCTATCACAGTTCATATTAAATGAATAGATAGGCTATTAAAAAACTTTTTTCATGCTATTTTATAATATTGTACGTACGAATATATGAACTCTTGACACTTACAACATATTAAAACTACATCTTTAGTTTTAACACCGTACTTTGTCATACGTAATATATGAATTTAGAATATCTAAATATAAATTGAAACAGTTGATTTGCATTATATATTTTAAGTTTCAGAATCAAATTATAATCCTAATATTAAAATGCGGAAGTATTTTTGTTTGGTATTCCTTAGCGTTGCAAAAGAGAAATGAGATGACCTTATATACCAAGTTACCAATCAAGAGTTCCCATGGGGAAAGATATAACCGTGAGCGTAACCGTGTGGCACTATTCCGTAACGTGTCGCAACAATAGTGCAAGAGGGTGACTTATATTTCGACACAATCCCAGCCGAAGGGACAGAGCATAACATGAAATATTTTTGTCCCGGTTACTCGAGGGCTTCCCTTAAGAATCAAACCCTAAAGTTAATAATGCTACCATTAAGCTACTACAATAAGAAAAGTATCTACTCGTTATGTTCGTGCTACGAGTGTAGAAGAGTGAATCGCGAACGCGTGGTATTGCGTCGGAGGGCGGTGGCGGTGCGGCGGTGCGGCGGCGGTGCGACACACCGGAGTGTAATGTTACGGCGTGCGCAGAATCGCTAATGACGCGGGTCACTTTCTCGCTCGTGTCTCGCGGCAGATATTAAAATGAGAGCGCTGACTGACTCAATTAGTGCTTTATTAAGAAGAAATTATTTTATTAGTTGAATATGTATGAAGTAGGCATGAATGATGCATGGTAATCGCATTAAACGATTAACGATGGATTTAAACTACGCTCAGTTTGAAAATGATATCAAAATGCCGAACATCTGAGGACCGTATAGAAAATAAACATTACGTATCACAAAGTATGTAAACTGAAGATGTAGTTTTAATATGTTGTAAGTGTCAAGAGTTCATATATTCGTACGTACAATATTATAAAATAACATGAAAAAAGGCTTCGAGGCTTGTGCGACTAGTCTGTTGTGCTAAATTGTCATATCTTTATTCTATCTATATTTATTCTCTCTTCTTTAACGTCTTCCTATCTTTTAAAGTTAAACAAAATGAGATATACTCGTGTAAATAGCCCTGCCACACACTCGTCGAGTGGCATGGGAGGGCAGGAGTCAGAGACGTAGTGTGGCCACTTTTCTCGTCATGCCCATCGCTCCGTTTTGTCGGTTTTTTTGGTCAGAGTCAATTGACCTAGTACGGAACGTTGCGCCTAATTGCGCGAGTAGAGCAGTGTGTAGGCAGAGGGCGCGTTCAGAGGCAATAACGTTAAATTCCATACAAACAATTAAAAGTTTCAAGGCGTCATAACGGTATAAATTACTTAAGAAGTACATAACATGTATTTCTCATTGTAATGTATATGACATTATCTAATGATTTATAGTACATTTACATACACAACGTTAGAATTACAGAAATTAGCTTTCTGGCTTATATCGCCCTCTTTAATTAATGACAACGTTAGCAAATTTTACAATTTTGACGGAAATAATAGTTTCTTTTAAATAAACCTTTGGTTAACATTAAAATAATTCCTAATGTTTTTTTTTATATTACGATAAAACAAATAACAAGTATAAAACCATAATTGAATTGTATGTACTTTGTGTAATTAAGCTAAATAGCTTTCTGCAAATCAATGATTAATTACAGGAGCAAAATGTTAAAAACATAAAAAATAATACATTTTAGTTATTGCTTGCTGCCATAAATCAGAAAACTAAATTATTAAAAAAAAAATTTTATTAATAATAAGTTTTAACAAAATAATAAAAGTGACCATATTTTTTTATATTTAACAAAAAATAATTATAAATGATTTCCGTATGTAAATTTTGTCATTGCAATATAAGCTTCAGTTGGAGTCGCGCCACATATGAGCTTGTGAGGTAAATTTAGCTAATGCTGGCCGTTTAAACGACTTGAACTCAGATAAAACCTAAATGTTTCATGCGCTACAACGTCTAAGACCAGAACTTAGTTTTACCAAAATCAAAGAATTTTAAGCATAAAATGGATGACTTATTGGATATTATGCCATTACGACTGCATCGTAGAAAACCCAACAGAATTGATTATCGGCAAAAATAAAGTATAGGTATAAATGAAATGGCAAAAAAATTTATGTATCGATAAAAAAACTAACCGCTGCTGGTTTAATTTTTCTGAAAAGTTTATAAGTTCAATTTTGGGTGGAGCGGAATCGTTTGTGATGTTTATGAATCTAATCAGTCTACTAAGTTCTTTTTAAGTAACTTGTCATCTACTCTATCATATATCATTAATACGTGATAGACGCGAAAGACGAAGAAGAGGCAGGCGAAGGTATTTATTTTAAAGGAAGTACTCTGGCGCTTCGAGGGTTCCGTAAATTTTATGACTATGTTGTTACTAGGCAGTTGGCAGTCTTTAGGTACCACAATAACGTTATTTATAAAAGAAAATTATCCTTTCTCGGAAACTAAGTTTATTGCATAATACATATAAAAATGTTTTTTACGCAGAGCACGTCGCACGGTGCTGTGTTGGTCGGTGTGACGCAAGGTCCCGGTCGGTGTCACTAATCACCACTCTGCACTTCGCGACACTCATTTACTTTATTTTCGCGGTTATGTAATCTGTCTATAGAAAAGTAGTGGTTTGATTTACGACTAGAACAACATGTCTCGACTTAACATTATTCAGAAGAATATAATTATTGTATTTTATGATTACAGCAAAAATTATTACTTTTTTAATTCACACAATGATTTACTATACCTAGCTATTATTATTTTTAGCAAAGAAATGGAATTATGAAAATTATTTTAAAATATGTTATTCTCCATGAAATTTCACTTTGGAGAGTCTATTTTCTTTAAATTTTCCACTTTTCCACTCGCCCACGTGAAAATAGTCTGCGTTTCGATCGCAAATTGTATTTACTCAGAATATGATATTCTCTGTTTGATTTGTGCGTTTATTAAAGTATTGAGTATATATATATATGTACATCTGATGTGTAATATTATATGTTATATGAATATATTTTTCTCTGGAGTTACTTTAAATCCCGTCACAGAGTAATTGAAGACTTTTAACGTATCACATGGTGCCCCCACCCCTATGCAATCTGAAAAACAATAAGCAATTGAAATATTACCTAAATTTTGATTGTTTTTGTTTATTAAATCAAACTATTTACATTGTAAAACTTGTTTATTATGTGTTGTTACAACAAAACATGTATTTATTAGTGGATAAACTATAATATTATGATTAATTGTGATTTTACAAAGATTACCTATTGGACGCACGCAATAAAACAGTATTGTAATTAGTTTGCAAAGCTAGTTGTAGTTAATTTACTTGACGATTCGAAAGTGATCTTAGTAACCCATTTGAATCAAAAGATTTTGATTCTTTTTTTTAGTGACCAGCGGCAGTGACCTACACAGCGTCAGTTGTCACTCTCTCTCTCTCTCCACGTGCCGCCCTCGTTGACAAAGACATGATGGTGGCGCTGAAGCCGCGGTTCCCCTTTACTAGTTTCTTAGTGGATTATTTGCTCAAATATGTTTTGTGATCAGGACATGTACATCCACCAGTATAAAATAATGTTCTATTAAAAAAGAGAGATTATTCATTTGGGATTGCCTGCCTGCCCTTAAGATTGCCAACATTAAATAATAAACTAATTTACATAAATGTGTCGCGTATTGCACATAGTATAGTAAAATATTGTACCTAGTATGTATTTCTTGTGTTTCTTGTTCACTAAACTTGTGCGCGGTGTATCGTGTATCGGCACAAAGGCTACTTACATCGAGGTAAACAGAACAAGAGACAGTTTGCATAATTAGGGATGTGCTGGCGCCTACTGACGGAACAGGTAGACTCCTGGCGACACCGGAAAATTACTGGCGGAACAGGTAAACTACTGGCGGAACAAATAAACTTACAAAATCGCATTTAAATCCTAAAAGGAGTTGGTCACAAGATTTTTTATTTTCGTTTATTGCTGTTCTGCAGGCAGTCATTGCACAGCCATTAAATCAAAATTATTGAGCGTTTTACTTTCATTAAAATAAATAACAAATAAACTATTTATTAGGTTAATTAAAACGGAAATTCCTAGAATCGAATACTTCACATTTATGTACGAGTAGATAGGATTTTTTTTTCTGAACTCTAAATGCAGTTGGCCATTACTGCTTCGAAAGTCAGCGCCAGGAGGGGAGTTCCTAGTTACGCAGGTGCGGTTGCGATTGAGTGGGTCTTTGATACCTCGTGTATCCTTGCGGGCGCCGACGAACCCGGGGACGTCGGCGTCATGTTAGGGGGGAGGCCCTAATAGGGGAGGTCGTTGAGTCTAGGGCTGTTAGTATGTGCCGAGGCCGCCTGCTGTAGCTGAGCTTCGCGCCCAACGTTTCGGTGATCTGATGGAGAAAATTTCTCCTTCTGATCAAGCTTATTGGCATCTAGCCAGAGCTTTGAAATAAGACAAAGTCTCTCTCTCTTTCTTAACTCATCCCAACAACGTTCCCGCGTTAGATGACGACGAAAAAGCGGATTGCCTTGCATCTAGCCTCCAAGCCCAATGTGACTTAAGCACACAGCCTTTCGATCCTTAACACGTGCGAGAGGTAGACGGTGAAGTGGAGCGCAGAACTTCTCTGCCCCCACGGGATCAGAAGTCAAACAGGTCATCAAAGACCAGCGCCCTCGTAAAGCCACCGGCGCGGACGGTATCTCTAACGATATCCTAAAGCGCCTCACTCTTCCTTCTCTGGCTTCTAGTAGCGATTTTCAACGCTGCTATCGACATTTTTTTTTTCCTTCTCAATGGTAAGATGCAATTGTTATAGGCATCCATAAGTCAGGTAAAGCTCGTACCGAGCCGTCCTCTTACCGCCTTATAAGTTTACTAAAGGCCTTTGGTAAACTCTACGAACGCGTCCTCCTCGCTCGCCTACAGAACGCTATAGTCTCCAGAGGCATCTTAACCGACGAGCAGTTCGGCTTCCGAGCCAAACACTAGTGCGTCCACCAAGTCCTCCGTATCACGGAACACATTCTCACTGGCTTTCAACCAGTATTAGGTAAGCTCCGTCACACGGGCGCTGTCTTTTGCGATGTAGCGAAAGCGAAGGCACAACGTCTGGCACAACGGTTTAATTTACAAACTGTACAACTATAAGTTGCCAGACTGCCTCGTCATCATACGAGACTATTTGTCGAACCGCAGCTTTCGCTATAGAGTCGATGTCACCCTCTCTTCCCCTCGTCCTATACAAGCAGAAGTACCGCAAGGATCCGTGCTCTCCTCTATCTTTTACCTTCTGTACACCAATAACACCCCTAAAACGTTAGGTACCCAACTAGCTCTCTTCGCGGATGATACCGCTTTTTACATTACTGACAGGCAAGTGAGTCGTAAGAGACTCCAATCCACAATCACTGCCATAGGCCAATGGTTTTAGAAATGAAGAATCGAAGTGATCCTTCAGAGTCTCGCCCCAAAAGCCAGGTGGAGCAGTAATGGCTGCATCAGCCAGCTGCAGTAGTCAGTCAAAAAAAAAAAACTCTTTATCTCTCTTTGTTTAGCTATTAGTTTCTTATTTTAATTTTAGTGGATAGACGAGTACGTTTGTATGTAGGTACTTACACTACTTACCTAGTAGTGGCAAGTCAATTTCAACTAATTGTTACATTTTTTATCTTTTTTAAAATTCAAGGATTGTCTTAGTTACATTATATTAAAAATATTATTTTACAATTTAAATGTATAAAGAGACATTAAAGTTTTATAGCTTCCCGCGTCCTGTGCTTCAGCTTAAAATGATAATTTATAATTTAGTAATTACCTACTTCTATATTTAATGTTAAACTTTCATTTTTGGTAATATTACTTTTTATAATATGAGTATCAGTCATGCTCATGAGATAAATTAATAAAAGGTAAGTAGGTACATCTAGCTTGGCGTGTCCGTACTGTCCGCGTCCGTACTGTCCGACGTCCGTGTCCGTACTGTCCGTGTCCGTGTGTTACGGATATTTTTCCTCCAAAATAATCCCAATGTATAGCACTTCATAATTATAGTCACATTGAATTTCACAATTCTATTTGTCCTTTTTACCCACTAAACTTTTACATCCTATGAAAAAATTACATATTTTGTCATGACAATAACATAACGGGAACGTAAGGTGAAACCACCCCAAGGAGATAAATAGTAGGAGAAAACCACTCCAAGGAGATAAATGGTAGGAGGAAACCACCCCAAGGAGATAAATGGTAGGAGGAAACCACCCCAAGGAGATGATAATATTTATTGTTTCTTATAATAGTTGTGTCCCTGGTTTTTTTACTTTTTTAAATTAATTTAATGGCACATTATTTTTGTTGTGCCAGTGCGAAATTTAAATAAAACTTGAGTTATCTCTTTAAATATCAATGTTCGGGTTGAAAAAAAGTTCGTTCTATTATCGAATTTCATATTTAACCTCTGGAACACTTGAGCGGACGGATAACCCCTACCTGGCTGTGCCACTGGTCACCCCCTTCTGGGTATAAAAACCGTGAAGATTTTCATAAACATCAAGCATGTAATATTAACGCATTTACTGTTATGAGTTCCGTAGCCAAATGATGCCAACAGAGCCCTATGACTACACCTGTAAGTTAGCCTACACTGTCTGTCTGTCCGTTAGTCCGTCCGACCTTCAATGTGCTATATTTTATACTAAGGGGGTACCGTCAGTCAGAAATAAACATATCAAAGGCCAAGAAGTGGCCAGGAAGTAGAATGTGGAACAGAAATATTTAATTGCATTAACAACTCCATACAACTCATTCAGCAATATCTCTATAGGGAAAATAACATTCATCTAAAATTGGACGGTTTTGTTAATTAATATAATCATATTTCTTATGCTTTTCGAAAAATATGATCCAATAAAATAAACACCTTTTTGGGTAGCTATGCAAACGGTCTGCAAAAACTATGAATTATGGTATTGTTTATGGAACACTAATATCATTGACGATGGGTCTCCCGGGCCGCGCGGTCGCCGGTCGCCGGTCGCCGGTCGTCCCGGTCGCTGACCCGGCCACCGGCCAGCCCGTCACAATCAAATCGTTAGATTCAATTTATTGCCTAAGTCGCCAATTATTTACGACTAAGATTGTGGTTCTCGATACTATTTAGCCTAAAATATCAATGCCAACAAAATTAAAAATATTATCATAATAATTTAATTAGTCAAAAAATTTACGTGAATCACAAAAATCAAGTCATTAGTTTATCTGACGCTTAGTACTTAATGAAGCCGTTACCTTTATCTGACACTAAGGCCCGAGTCCATCGAAATTTGACGGGTTGTTTGACTAACTATTGTTTAAACAATCCTTCAACCTTTTTTTTTCTTTTCTTCACCAAAACACATTGATTAACTAGGACAATCAGCCGTTTAACTTAACCAGGCTTGGCGAGGTCGGTGAAACACCCAATCAGTCGTTTCTTTATTGATCTAATTTATATTAAACAAAGTATCCCTATAGGAAACAAATAAAGTATCAATCCACAGATAGAATAAAGAAAGTACATAATAGGTACTACATTTAAATTATTCCATATTTAACATGTAAGATACAACGTTAAATTAAAAATTAAAAAATACTTAATATATATATGCAAAAGCATAGATGAATCGAATATTATTATTTGTACTCACTTGTAAATAGATATTAGCTAACAATACGATAATTTGCTATTTATTGCCATAAAATAAAATAAAATATGTATTGGCGTGAGAAAGAAAGTACCTTGGTGAATGTTAACCTGTAACTCTGGGCCCGGGTCATTCTACTTTTTAGTGCAGGTTTTTGCACTGTTAAAAATAGGTTTTAAAAATTTTATCATTAGAGATAAATGAAGGAAATTAACTGTTTTTATGCGAAATTATATCCAGACAATTGAAATTAACTGCCAGCAGCGAATTTTGTACAAATTTCTTTCTGAAAATGAAGGTTTTGGAGACCAAGGTAGAAAAATCAAACCACTTTGTTACCAATCTAAATATTTTTATTGAGCAGCTTCAGTCACTCATTACAAACAAACAATTAACAAAACGTATTTTAGGAACATAAATCTTTCTCATCCATAACTATAATAAGAAATTATCATTGATTAAGTCTTATAAATCACATTAAATGACAACTATGTTACCGTTGTGCACTTTTGTTTACAAAGATTTGACATAAAATGTATATATGTAAAAATATCTTAACAACGTATTTAACATTGATATTAAAAAATATTATCTTGCATCTGATATATCTGTAATGAAGCTTATTATGCCAATTGTACAACTCAAATTGAAAAACCTATACTTAGAAATAAGGACATAATGGTAACACAGTTGTGCAACAGTAACAAAGTTGTTTCAATAGACAATTCTCTTCTCTACAAAAATAGCTAATCAGTCTCTTAGTTACCACAAAGGTTGAAGATAATAATTTAATCCTACTATTATATCCGTTTTACCAAAATCACAGCACTTGTGCAGGTTTGATTACTTAAAAAATAATGAATAATTGCATTCATTGTTCAAACACTTCCAGTTCTAGTGTCTGTTTCGACCGCTTTAAAAAGTTTGCCAGTATCATTAACATCTCTGTAAAACATAAATTGTATGTATCCATCTTCGTCAACCTCACTCAATGCTGAAGCCAAGTATGTATAAATTTGTTTTCTACCTTGTATTTTCAATAACACATAAGTTCCGGGAAAGATTTTACTGGGATGCAGATTTTCTTTCTGAAGTAGTTCGTCACTTTGTTTTGAAGTACTGGGTACATTGTGGTTATTATTGTTGGAAATGTCTCTAAACGCAGAAAGAGGTATGTCGTCACTGCTGTCGGTGACCGAGGAGTAAATTTGATGAAACAGCGATTGGCGTGGTTTTTTTATGATATCAACAGTCAGCTCATCAAGTGGAGATTCGATTGCAGTTGGTTGTACATCCTGAATCACCAAATCATTGACTGGAGCATATTCTTTTGGTTGCAGATATTCCACGACTAGAGTAACAGCTTAAATCACGGTACATAAGGATTCGATAAATTCTTTCATATTTTTTGATATTTTTATTTTCTTTCCGTCCTTTTCTATAATTTCAGTCTTTCTTACCCATTGTGGCCATTTAACTTTTAACTCAGTTTCAACAGCATTATTATAATCAGTCTTTTTTGCAGAACAATCATCACATTTGCTAGTCATGCAAGGCAAATAATCCGTCGAACAAACCCGATCTGATAAAATTTGGTTAAGATCAGAAATTACAATGCATTTGTGTTTGTGCAGACAATTGGCCATGTGTTGAATGTTGGTATGCATTTTACACAGACATGTTTCTCTGGCGCTAATTGATGGCGTAAGAACAAAGAATGGCTTGAGTCTGGAAGTAACTATAGGAACATTTCAAATCCGGATTTTCTTTTTTAATTCGTCAAAATTTTGTACTTTTCAGCTGTTTTGTCAGTATCCTTAGCTTCATTCTCTTTACGTTGGTTTAATCTATGGCACTTCTTCTTATACTTTTGGTATTTTCTCTCAGCTGCTTCTAGCTTTTCTTTCAGATTTACGTTTTCTCTATAGAGTTTAGTTCTGTCCCTTCTCACCTGTTTTCGTCCACGATTCTTCGCAGAAACAGAAGCTGATGCAGATGAAGTCACCGTTGGTGTTGATCGTTCCTTACCCGAACGAGATAGAAATAGTGATTGTCTAGGCGTCTGTTCATGAGATTTTTTTCGAGTGGCATTGTGGCGCGAAGACAATGGAGATGGAGACAAAGAAGGTGTCCGCAATCTGCGAGAGTCGGGTATCGGACAATTTTCAGGAATATTTGGTGCATTTTGTCCTGTTGGTGGAGTGTTCACACGAAGTACATCAGGTTGAGGGGTCAATTCCGGAGTGTTTCTTGTAATAGATTGCAGGGCATGAATGCGGGCTCTTCTTTTGCTGTTACCGACCCGCCATTTTCTTTTGGCTTGGCGATGTTCACGTGATGTTAAGTCTTTGACGAGGCGTTTTGTTTTGTGGTACCTGTCTAGAGCCTTTTTTCTTGCTTCCTCATCTTTAACAGGGTCTAATTTTCGCTTGTTTCGGTACCGACGTTGTTTTTCGGCTGGTGTTAGCGGCATGATCTTCTGTAAGAGATAAAAACATGGCATTACAGTACTAATTTTACCGTCAGTAATTAAAGTGAGTCAGCAAACAAATGTAAAATTGTTAAAATATAAACCTGTGGGTCGATACGAACAAATCAACTTAAATAAAATTAGAAAGAATCAGTGACAGAGTATACTTACAACTGCGTTACCATTTTTACAACTGCGTTACCACAGCGGAGTAACAAAGTGGGCCGGTAACACAGTTGTAAAATAACATGATGCTACCTGATATTTACGAAATGACCATATAATTTGCAAATCCAACAATAGAATACAATTCAGTGACATAAATGCCACGTATCAATAGTTACAACATAACGTAAAAGTTCTGAAACTTACCTTTTCGCCGGGTAACAAAGTGCACACCAAATAAATACACGCGTCTTGATTCACAACATGGCGGCGACTGAGTGGCGGCACGCGGCTTTCTGCCATTCCTCTCCACCCCGCTCTTGTAATGCCCAACCTACCCAATCGAGCCGACCAGTGACGGTACAGTGACATTTAACGATTTTTTGAGAAAATACCAGTAACATAGTAGTACCGTATTGCGCTTCTTCCTTAGGGACAAAACTAAAGAAATTATTTTGAAAAAAAATAAAGCTTTTAAAAATATATGAGGCCTACATAAAAAACGCAAACATATTAAATAAACTTAATTAATTTTTGAAGCATAGGACTACACTGTAAGAAGAATACTTTTTTTGGTTAAGTTAGTCCGCGTATTGGGTCGGGGACACTTTGCAATACTATGGAAAACAACTATGTTACCATAAAATTCCACTATGTTACCCTTAATTATCTTAAAATAGGCAAAATATTTAAATATAAATGTTAACAGAATGTTAAGGAAATATTACGGAAGTTTCATGTGTTGCGCAATTTTTTTTTATTTCATTAAGAAAATGGCAGATCGACATTTTTTTGTCTGGGGGACACAAAAACCTGCACTAAAAAGTAGAATGACCCGCCCACACGATACAGGCCTGACCTAGTGTGGGGACCACTGCTAAAACTAACAACTTTTGTAGCAAATTAAGATACTTTTTAATCATGTATAATTACTTATAAGAAAACAATAAATATAGTAGTTTAAAAATGTGTAAATATTTCTGTATAATGTGTAGTTGTTAATTTGTATTTTTTTCTGATGTGAAAATAAATAAATAAATAAACTCATATTAGTAACTTTTCCATTTCCAGTGGCTGCTTTCCTAATCTACGGATAACGGTATCCGTAAAGGCATGGAACATAAAAAAGTCACTCTACTCACTCTGCTTGACTTCAGCAATACTTTCAACACGGTTTTTTTTGATGTTTTATTAAGCACTTTACGTTCATCTCTATCTACTGTCTCTATCGGCCATTGATTAGTGACGCAGTTATCTGTGTGGGCGTCTGCGTTAAGGTATATGATTCTACATCTACCTGGTGTGAAACAATCACTGGCGTCCCACAGGGTGGCATGTTTTTCCTTCTATTGTTTGCAATATTCATAAATTCTATTACGTCTCACATTTCTTCTCTCTGCCACCTATATGTTTACGATCTCCAGTCATACAAGCAATCAACAATTGAAAATCTGCCCAGAGCTATCTTACTCGTCTTACGGATTGGAGTGTGTCTTACGGTCTAAAACTAAATCCTGTTAAGCAAGCAATAATTGTTGGCAGCTCGCGTCTTATTTTAAATCAATTTCATCAGTATATTTAAATATTTTTTTATTCCTGTTTGGTATTTAGGTTCTTGATAGGAAAACGCCTTCCTTTTGGTTACATTTTATCTTCGATTTTGAACAAGAACACGATTGTATGTTGATATGCACCCGCGTAACGGGGAACTCCCCTGCTGTGTTGAGACGCGAGTGTCGATGGTCGGGGCAGCGGTCGCGGGGAGAGGCTGGCTGCGTTCTATGATACGCGGGCAGATATAGCTTCAGCGTTCCGAACATTGCATGTTTGCCGAGCGCAAACAAATCCCTTTTAGTGAATCAGTGAAAAACCTGGGAATAAAAATCCCCGTTTCTTGACATGGGGTACACACGTGAATGACATTAGCAAGAAATTATTCGCGGCTACCAGCTCTTTGCGGCGACTTCGGAATTTGTAGCCTTTTCCCTCTAAAACTGTTTTGACACAATCGTTACTTCTTCTGATTCTCGATTATGCTGACGTTAGTTATCTTGACCTTACAGTGGAGCAAGTTAATAAGTTTGAGCGACTCCAAAATTTATGAAGTAGGTGCATATTTGGCTTGCGGAAATTTGACCTAATTTCTGAGTACCGATCAAAGCTCAAATAGCTCCCAATTCATTTTCGCCGGAATACTCATATTCTATGATATTATAGCACAACCCTTAGCCATTATATTTAATAGTTGTGTTGATAGTGGTGTGTTTCCTGACGAGATGAAACTTCGCAAAGTTATACCTCTTTTTAAATCAGGTAGTTCAACAGATCCTAATAATTTTCGGCCTATTTCAATACTACCTATACTCAGTAAAGTTTTTGAAAAAATCTTCTCTGAGGGATAGGTTTAGGGAAGTAAAAAAATTTTAACTTTAGTGTCGCAGTACATATATGAAAATCTTTTATATGTACATAAAAATATCAATAGTTTCAGCAAGAAAAGTGACGTTCACAAAGTAAATACTAGAAGTAAAAATAAGCTGTTGGTGCATGATACACGTCTACACAAAATAAGTAACTCTTTTATGGGGCAATGTATACACTTTTACAACAAAGTTCCCAATAAAATTCAAAATCTATCAATAAGTAAATTTAAATCTTTTATCAAGCAGGTACTTTGTAAAAAGGCATACTACAATATTTCAGACTATGTAAATGATAAAAATCCTTGGGACTGATGATGCTCAATTACAGGATGCATAGGTAAACCAAATTAAAATGGAAATAACATAAAATTGTACAGAGATTTTTTTTTATTTAAAACATTAATTGTATTTTAGTTTATTTAAGTGTTTTTAAAAGAGTAACTATCGAGTTTCTTGCCGGATTCTTCTCGGTAGAAATCAACAACATTGTGAACCGGCGGGAAGGTGGGAGGGTTCAAAAAATAATAATATTTTATAACTTTGACGATTCAAAAGTGATTGTAAAATCCTTATTTGAATAAACCATTTTGACTTTGACTTTGACTTTGACTTTGACTATGCCTTCTGTATAAGGTTTTATTCAATCCATCAGCACCATTATACTTAAAATAGCGCTTCCGTTATATAAGTTTGTTGTTACAATCCCCACAAATGTAACGCAATAATCTAACGACTCTTTTACACTACAGGTAATCAAACTCTTGAACGCTTAGCCTTTGGATATAAGACTAACTTTATCTTTATTCAAAAACTTATTCATTCTTATTTCTTTAATTATAATCGATAATATATTTATTAGTATATATTGATGTAACGAGGCCCGCTGAGCAACCACGTCTGGAGCGCATGACCATCACCCGAAGCACACGCACAGCCCACGTGACACCGCTGATGACGACACGCACACGCTCATCTGTGACATCATCGCTCCGCCACTGCGCCCCGCTCCGCCGAGCCACTGCCCTACAATATACAAAGCCTCGTCGACAGGTTTGGGAGGAGCACTCTGCCAAGAGCTCTCGTCCTGCTTTCCAAGCTCCTTCCCTCCTGGTAATTAATTCTCCTGAGCAATCACGACTGACCTCGGGTTAGCTGGGAGAATACCAACCCCCGATCAACCCTTATCCCGATAGGTACTCCTCCTCGTCGAGTAACCACGACTAGCTTCGGGTTAGCTAGGCAAACACTAAATCCCTACTTCCATCGCGAGTAGGCGCGTTAAGTTAGATAGACATAAAGCTAGGTATCCCGTAGTATAAGATTATTTACTACGACGTACTTAACTTAAGGATAGTCAAATAATAAACCACTAAATCTAGACTCTCGAAAATCGTTAACTTTCATTTTTTTTCCTCGTAGGAAACATCCCTGAGCGAACATAAATAGAACAACTCCCAGCACCCTCAGTGCAAGGGTTTAATGTAACTGTAATAATTATAGCTTGGCAGGGCTCCTGATAGCACTGCATCACATTTGGCGCTCAACGAAACCCTCGAAACGAATAAGTAAGATACTGAGAACTTCATGTTATATTTAACCGATATCCAAACACTCGTCAAACGTTATGGGAAACCGAAAAATCGAGAAAATATATAAAATATGAATGCAAACTACAAATATCACATTAAAAGAAAATAATTTAGCGCCACAAGACAGTTAATCAAACTGAAAAGAAAATAATTTAGCGCCACAAGACAGTTAATCAAACTGAAAAGAAAATAATTTAGCGCCACAAGACAGTTAATCAAACTGAAAAGAAAATAATTTAGCGCCACAAGACAGTTAATCAAACTGAAAAGAAAATAATTTAGCGCCACAAGACAGTTAATCAAACTGACCAACGACTATGAAAATATTAGAGAGGAGCGATATAAAACCTTTTTTCATAAACAATCCGATAACGTTCAAGGTAAAAATAGCAACAATAAAGGTTACCAAATAATTAATGACAGCTATGAGCCACAAAATTGTTGTTGGAATTGTAAAAAAACCGGGCACTTAACTAAGCTTTGTAAAAGTAAAAAAAAAAAAAAATTATTTGTCGATATTTCCGGAAAATACTATAAATCTCTTATAGATACAGATTCAACGAGTTCGTATATCAGTGAAACAATGTATTCATTGTACTCGGATAGTGGAATAAAAGAAAATAAAAGAAAAGGAATATTATATACTAGCAAATGAATCCACAACATCGACATCAAAAAGCATAGAACTCGAAATAATAATAGATAATTTAAAATAAGTCAAACATTCTACGTTTTACCGATTACAGTAGATGTAATATTAGGAATGGACGCACTCCAAAGACTCAACTTTAATATTGAATTTAATTCGAAAATAAACCGAAAATCCGGTAATACTATAAATCCCTAGAAAAATATAAATCGTAGCAACGCGAAAACACAACCAGATATCTTCAAGTAAAAATCAAATATAGAAGTCAGAAAAGATCGAAATAATCTAAAAGAAATTAAAACCGATCAACGAAAAAAATAGGAAATACTATTTGCCAAAAATCAACGCAGGCGTAACGATAACGAAACAAACAGGAACAAAAATTTCAAAAAACTAAAAGAAATCTAAACTTAGAAAATATTTTTCGTATACGGGAAAACCAGTTTTATAAAAAAATACCAAACCCTGCATACCGAATCAAATTTGATTCAAACTTAGAATGAAAACAGTGTATCCCAACTCAAGAAAAACAGAAAATTTTAAAAGAAATTACGTCTGCCCAACGCTAGCCATTTAGGGACGGCAAAAACATTGAAGAAAATTGCACAGAGATATTACTGGCCCGGAATGTACAAAGATGTGTCTAAATACATAAGCAAATGTATAGATTGCCAAAAACATTTTTTTTCAACAGAACAATCTCCATGCGAAAGACAATATACCACACCAAAACCGGTTTCTATTGAAGAAGCATACGAAAACCAAAATTAAAACGGACCGATATCCCTAACTTAGAAAAACCAATTCCGTTACCGAAAAAAAAGTTTACAAAACCCGGTATTCGTCAAGACAAATAATTCCCCGAGCCATAATAATTAATATATACGTAAACAACTTGCATTCCAACCGAGCCGCTAATTGGAATCTGATGATGAACTGACCACCCGAAATATTCTGGAAAAATATACAAAATAAAAATATACAACTACGTATCGACTACATTAAAGTTTTTCAATAGGCGATATTCTCTTTATCCCAGTTAAAAAAAAAAACAATTATTATACAGATTCCGTTAATTACATCTGAAGTCAATAACAATAAGTTAACAAAAATAAGAATATAGAAATACAAGAAAAATCAAAAATATCATAAAAATCACTTCGTGACAAATTCTAGCCTTATAACCCGAGCCTGTTCAAATAATTATAAAAGAAAAATTAAAGGTAAAAAAGTAAATTCCGTAACGAAAACCTTAACCGTACTCGCGAAAATACGAAAAACTAAAATTAGGATTCCGTAAAGCCATAAACAACAAATTTTTAATTATTAAATAAAGTAAACATTCTGACACACGTACAATTTTTTTTCATATATATTTAAATAAAAACAGAGAATTTTACAAAACAGTATAATAACATGTAAGTACGTACGCAAACCGACAGAATTATGCATACACATACTTTGTGCTCAAACACATACTTTGTGCACAAACACATACTTTGTGCACAAACAACACAAAATAAATAGGGTATAAACTATTTGAAATTATTTTATGTCCTACATTAGAAAAGTTTCATGTCAAGTATTCCCAACACGCACCTCGTCCCCCCGCGCCCCTCCGTCGCACTGCCCCGAAAAGCCACTCAGTCGAACGAGCAGAAGCTCGATCTTCGCTGTGAGCTATCCTGCGCCTTCGACCCAGACTACGTCGATGCTGTGTTCGTCAAATACTAACAGGCCACTACCCCCAACAGATGCTTTGATTCATATCTGAGTATCGCCCGTTCTATGACGCCCTCCGTAGGGCGTTACCCAAATCATAAAAATCAAAATGGATTGCACAACCGCGCGAAAACCTCACTCCGTGTCCATCGGCTACTTTAATACCAATGGTCTCCGAAACCAAAGGGAGGCATTGTTGGAATTCCTCTCGACCCATAAACCAGACGTCTTCCTCATCCAGGAAACGTTCCTTAAGCCCGCCATCAGCCGATCATCATTGCATCGGTTTATCTCTCTCCCTCGAAAGACTTACTGGAGAGCGACCTTCAGTCGCTCCTAAATTTAGGCGTCGCCGTTATCCTTGCCGGCGACCTAAATTGCATTGCAGTCGTTGAAACTCTTCAGTCGCTTCACGGAGAAGTAGACTCCTTGACCAACTAGTTGACAGACTGAACTTCGACATCATCGCTCCCATGACGCCCACCTACTTTCTTCATGCCGCCCTCTGCAGCCCTGACGTGCTCGACATAGCACTTCTAAAGAGTGTAAGGCTAAGCGGTGCTTGACGAACTTTACTCGGACCACCGCCCTGTCCTCCTCCGATTAGGTTCCCCATCCGCTTGAGTTCCGCATATAAAGCAAAATATATTGAAATATATTATAAAATATCATAAATAAAAAACTTTGAGAAAAGAAAAATAATAAGTTTACGATATTTTTTACACACACACACACACACACACACACACACACATCAAACATAATGATCTGATTACAAAATTGCCAAAATGAATAGTCGGACTATTTTAAACTAAAAGTTCCCAGACTATTGGGTATTAAAGGTTGCTGACCTCTGCAGCTCTGATCCCATCAGAATATTAATGAAATTATAATAATTAATCAAATCAATTTCATTTAATTATTTAAAATAATGTATAATCAATCAAAAGAGCTCGCACAGTAGGTGTGAGAATCGCTACGATGATGCGTGTGGCTCGATTACTTTTTTAATGCGTTATTAATCATTTTCGATTGACATTTTTTCTTAAATTGTATGATTAATTAAATTTCTACCTACTTATAATTTTTTTTTTTTATTTAAATAGATAACAAAATGTCATTTTGCTTATAATTTACACATTGCAACCCGCAGATGGCCGCTGCAGGAATCAGTATGTGCATTTCGTTTGATCATAAAATTGTTTATCTATTCTTACATTCGAACTATTTTAATAAGAATGTAAATCTACATTACAACTACTACTAGAAAGACAAGTACATTTAAGAAGTTGAAAGGACTCTTCCGAGAAATCAACTACTTTTGCAGTATAGTACATACCTTGATAGAGTCTAGCTCTAGGTAATTGCAGAATTCTAAAATACTAGCTTTAACAGCATCATTTTAATGATGCAATATTTTTAGCATTATTTTAATTTTTGAATGTTTCAATCACATTATATGTACCTATACAACAATATACAAATACATTTTAAGTATACAATCTATTTTGAACACTCAAACATTTAAGTGCTACATCTAAATTTATTTCACCCACCAACAGGAAGTTATGATATAAGTAGGGTTGCCATACGTCCCATATATACGGGATTGTCACCATATTTTAGATGCTCGTCCCGTATTGCTATTTTTTCCCGTTGTTCGTCAAAATACGCGTATGCAGCAAAACTAATGTCGCTCATCGTCAATTTATTGAAAAATTCAATAAAATGGCACCAAAATATTGTTTTTTTCAAAACTTATAGCTAATCTCGAGAGATGTCACTTTAAATGTCCCGTATTAGTTCCTAATAATTATGGTAACCCTAGACATAAATGAACTCGGCCGCTCAATGCCGGCGAGGTTGTGGTGAGTGTGGATTGAGCAGAGTTCATGAGTGTCATACGACTGTTTTCAACACACCTAAATACAGTTAATTATATTAGTGTTCAAATGTTGTAAAAAGATATTTATATAAACTACTAGTTTTGTTATGTTTTTAACAAATACATTGCATTTATTTTTCCGAAAATAGGAACTTAGTTCATAGACATAATTTCTTTTTGATACTAATGAAAAAAAAACTGTTCCTTTGGCACAGATTATATAATTCTATACTAGACCTTCGGCATTAAAACAACAAAACAACCTTAAATAAAGCCTTTTTTTCGAGTCAGTTTTTATGTTTCTATTTATTTTTTCAAATCTTAGAAAACTTTGGGATCAAAATTTGTTTCCTCAAATTTCAATATTAAACTTTTTCTAATTCATAAAAAGGAATAAAAATGTGTAAATAGTTGAACTAAACATTTGTTGGTAAAATAGTGTCGGTGCAGTAATGTCTACGATTTCTCTAGTTGTGTTATGTTGTTGTGTGTTGTTGTGTGTTGTTGTGTGCCAACGACGTTACGTTTTACATTTTCGCGAACCGTATCGGCGGTTACGAAATGTAACGTGAAAAAACCGATCGATCGTAATTGTTACGGGCGCATGCTAATTCTCAAACGCAATCCCATTTCAACAGACATTTCACTAATTTGCTTTTATGTTGCAGATTGCCTGAACACGTACACCTACTTCGACTTGTTTTTATTTTCTTTTAATTTATACTTCCCTGTGACTGACAGTACCGGACAGACAGACAGACAGACAGTAATACATAAAAGTTTAGAGTGACTCGGATGATCGTAAGTGTGATACATAATAATAATAATAAATATTTTTTGGACATTACACACAGCGCCGCTTGGTCCCAAAGTAAGCAAAGCTTGTGTTATGGATACCAGGCAACGGATACAAATACGTATATTACTTTTTTTTTTTAAATACATACATATAATACATAAATACACCCAGACTCAAGACAAACACAAATATTTATCACATAAATGTAAGTCCAGTGCGGGAATCGAACCCACACCCTCTGCGCAGCAGCCAGCCACACGACCAACAAGGCTGCGAGGGAGCCTATAAGAATGTAAGAAGTTGATCAGCGTTACGTACGGCACGCGACGTGGGTGCGCTCCGGGTGAGCTGGGACCCGTTTCTACTATGGTCGGCTACAACTCATTTATTATAATATTTGGGTAAGTTTTTCTGGTTAACTCTAACTTTCAAATGAATTATTAATTAATGGTAGGCACTGTCCAATGCCCGTGCAAAAGAAAACTTTATTACCTACCTATTTTAGAAATACAATTATCTATATGCCAACACCGAAAGAGGTCGAATAAGAGAGGATAGGCTTTTAAAAGATCATTTTATTTTATTTATTGAAACACTGAATTATGGTTAATATTTAAGAAATAATGCCATTTAATAGTGAAAAAATTAAAAGTTGTGGTCCTAGATTGATTTTTTTAGTATTTTAGAACTTTGAACCATTTTCCCTGTAAAGTTTGTAAAGTGCAGACCGGTTACCCCTTTCTAGCTGTTAGCCATCGGCACGTCTATACTGTACTAACGGTATGTTCATTAGTTATACCTTTCTAGCTGTTAGCCATCGGCCCGTAGTGCTATTTCCTATACTGTGCCATCGGTATGCTCATTAGCTATCCCTTTCTAGTTTTTAGCCATCGGTATTATCGTTAGTTACTTACTATCAATAACAAATATTGCTAATTAAAAAAAAGTGACTGATAATTTTATAAGAACCTGGTGTAGATATTTGTTTGTTTGTAGCTTTGCAAAGTTTTAAATTCATTGTTAAATATTTTTGTGTATAATATTCATATTTACTCATTTCTAGGTACTTAGTTAATTTATATTTTTGAGCCCTTTATTAAAAATGTGAAGTCTAGACCTCGTATTCTAAATAAGTAATGTTTTTTTCTGTATATATTTTACGAAATACAATATTATTAATTTTTAATAAAATTATATTTCAAAAATTGAACAAGAGCTTAAGGTCTTTTTAAAAAACTTGTTTAAAATTCCTATTATATAACACAACGTGCGCGACGCAAGGTGCGATCCTATTCTTTTCTAAATCGTATCAACAAAAATTAACTAATTAAACGTATAATCACTGATCGAGAATAAAAAATAAATAGTTAACGCTTCAAAGATTTCGAAGTAAGTTTGCATCAACAAAAGGTAAAACGCGAGCTCAGATCTGACAAAGTCGTAACTCTCCGTGAAATCGTTTGTCAACGGCTCAGAGCGCATCTCGACTCGACCGGCTGCGGCTGTCCGTTTTCCGCTTTCCACCGCGGAGAGAGTCGCGCACGAACTACACTTTTCTCTGCTCCATTACTCTAGAAAACAAAAAATAAATACTCACCTATTTAGACACAGTCACAAAACGGCACAAATATTGTTTATTAGCTTCACGGTGCACTGAACTGTACGCGTTTGAGGTACGGCTCGAGTTTCTAACGTTCTCGACCAGCGTCGCACTCGCACTGAGCACTGAGCAGTGAGCAGTGAGCGGTGAGCGGGTCATGAGCGCGCGAGCGGTAAGGAGTCGTGCGGAGTTGTGCGGAGACGTGCGTCGCGCGCGCACCTTCACCCGACCGATGCAGAACGACGGCGAGGAGTGTGCGGGTGCGCCCACCCCGCGCCCACCCCACGCCGACACCGACACCGACATCGACACCACACCAATGGGCGAAAAATTTTACAAAAAACGACAAGGGCCGAAAACTACACGAAAAACTAATACACAAAGTTATCACTTACGCTAACATAAAAAAGTGCTACATATCGTGCATTACTTAGTGTTACTTATGTATCGATGTACCTATCACGTTCGATATATTTAAGGTCAAGGACAGAAGGCAGATAAAGTTTTTGCTAATCCTATTGTTGCGACTTGCGGCGCATTGCGTGTTTGCGTGGCGTCGCCGTCGCCGCGTCGTCGTCGCAATGATGCTAATTGACTTTCGATTTACTGGGGCGTGAGAATATCTCACACTCTCCTGATGGAAGACAATCATTTATATAAAAACGACCGGTTTTTGCTAAAACGTGTAAAAAAAGTATCTTCTGAACATTTTAGTAAAGTTCACGAGCTAAGTCCTGTCCTATAAAAATGGGTGTGTAAATCTGGTGCACGGTAACCGGCCGACAAGCCATTGAGCCGCCCCGTGGTCGCGCTGGAACTGCTGCTGTTCAAGTGCTGTTCAACACTTAAGTGTACGAGACACTACGAGTATAGGTGAATAGTATGTGGAATAGGCGTGGCGTGGCGTGGCGTGGCGTGGCGTGGCGTGGCGTGGCGTGGCGTGGCGTGGCGTAGCGTAGCGTAGTGTAGTATAGTATAGGCGTATTCATTAGTTTTCACTTTTAAAGTATATCAATTTAGTTATACATATTTTACAAGCTTTATTATAATGAACCTATTTAAGTTTACATTTTAAAGTATAAAGAATGAAAATAAATATTAGTGAAAGTAATAGTTTTAGAATATTTTTTACTTTCAATAAACAAAATATAAATGTTCCAGGGTCAACTTATGTTACAACCGAATGAGTTGACTTAGGCTGGGTTGCACCAACTAATTTTGACGTTAACCAGCCGTCAAAAAATAGAAGATTGTGTGAAAATTTGCAAAGGCACCTTTTTTTAAACTTAGCCTGCCCGTCAAAGTTAGTTGGTGCAACCCAGCCTTAAAGGAACTTTGAGTTAGTTTAGTTATAGAAAATAGTGTCAGTTCTAATAATTAGAACTAAATGTCTTCTCCTTAAAGGAGACTCAAACAGTTTCCGTTAAATTAAAGTTAAGTACTTATTTATTATCTTGTGGGCCTAGTGGAAATATTTGTGAAGAACTATTTATTTTGTAATCCTATATAAAATGTATATTGTATATAAATTATTTTAGTAGGAACGTCATAATGTTGAAGTATTTAGTGACGGTTGCGTTGTAATGTTAGTGACGGTTGCGTTGTAATGAGCAATAAGTGAGACCATTAAACACATTGCCTCACTCAAACTTACACTCAAAGAGGTAATGAAATTCGTGATTGAAACATTATAATGGAAGTACAAATATGATAATTTTCACGTAGTTGCCGCAAACCACACGAACTATTGTGTTGCGGTCTTGAATCTCGAATCTCGTTGGGTTATTTGTATACGTTTGTGTAATCTCGTATTTTTTAGTAACGTGATTTCAAGTCATGACGAGCAACGGTTTCCATAAAATGTTAAAGAAACATAGTTATTTATGTCTTTATGAGTATGAATATGAGTCGATGTCCGTTAAACGAGTATAGCAAAAATATGAGTCGCTGGTCGTTAAACGTTAAAAGAGTGTATCAACAATATGAGTCGATGGTCATTAAACGACTGAAGCAACAATGCGAGTCGATGGTCATTAAACGAGTGTAGCAACAATATGAGTGGATTGCCGTTAAACATTTAACGAGTGTAGCAACAATATGAGTCGATGGCCGTTAAACGAGTGTAGTAACAATATGAGTCGATGGTCGTTTAACGAGTGAAGCAAAAATATGAGTCGATGGCCGTTAAACGAGTATAGCAAAATATGAGTCGATGGTCGTTAAACGACTGTAGCAACAATATTAGTCGATGGCCGTTGACGTCCCCATGCAATAATCGAGTATTCGCAAAACTCAAATTTTACAGAAAAAATATTTTGTGTTTTTTGTTATATCTTGCCAATTGTTGTCTTAATAAATCATTATTAAGACAACGTTGATATTTCAAATAAAAGATAATATATACATTTACTTTACAGTTGTACCGATAATATATACAATATCTTATACTCACAGCATCACCATTACATCTAATACTTACAGTATCACCATTGCATCTTATACTGACAGTATCACCATTACATCTTATACTCACTCATGTTTCACCTAAAATTACATCTTACGTAAAATGTCTTTGTAACATTTTAATAGAAAGTGGATATGACTTTAGTAAAAAATTAAAATAAATTTAGTAATACTTACTTACGAGGTTATTGCAGTAAATTTGCCATTTTGAAAGCTTTAGAGATATCAATAAACCCCTACAAGGGCGACTGAGCCCGCAGTCCACTTAGCCCGCGCGTCCAGTTGCCCCTTTACAATTTTTTTAGGAGTCTACTGAGCCTCCAATCAAATTATTTAGGCCGCGGGCTTAGACGACCCAGAAAAAAAATAGTAAGGGGGCAACTGGAACCGCGGGCTAAGTGGACTCTAACAGTATTGTGAAATATTCTTTTCTGAATTTGTGCATTTTTTTAAACTTCAACTGACAGCTGCTGTCAAACCAGAAAAGGCTGTACCACCATCATTTTTTTAAAGAAACTGCTAGTCTACGATCAAAAGTTACGGAGATATAGCGGTTTTAAGTTTGACAGCTGTCATCCGAAATGAAGATCTTGATAAGAACTATCATTTTTGCAAATAAACTACTAGTCTACGATCAATAGTTACGGAGATATAGCTTTTTTTACTTTGACAGCTGTCATCCGAAATAAAGATCTTCATGAGAACTATCATTTTTGTAAAGAAACTACTAGTCTACGATCAATAGTTACGGAGATATAGCCTTTGTGGTTTGACAGCTGTCATCCGAAATGAATATCTTGATGAGAACTATCATTTCTGTTGAAAAACTACTTGTCTACGATCTATACTTATGGTGGTACAGTCTTTTCTGGTTTGACAACAGCTGTCAGTCGAAATGATTAAAAAATGCACAAATTTAGAAAAGAATATTTCACAATTATGTTAGAGTTTAGTTAGCCCGCGGGTTCAGTTGCCCCCTTACTATTTTTTCAGTGGTCGTCTGAGCCCGCGGCCTATATAATTTGGTTGCGGACTCAGTCGTTCCTGGAGGCCAATAAACGATTTGCCTTTTTCTTGCCAGGTTTTGATGATGTCTTGGTATTTTGTCCAGGTACAGTTTAACCCAAATTAAAAGGCACAAGGCGACTGAAGCTACCTCAATAGTTGTACTATTGTTGTATTTAAATGGACCAAGTCTGTCTGTCCTAATGTCTTCTAAGGGGACCTAAGGGAGCCCCAAATTATAACTTAAATATTAGAGGACATAGAAATACGAACAGGATCTAATTTAAAACAATAAATATGTAAGTATATAGGTTAACCTACCTTGTTTGTGTGGTCGAGCGAAAGTTTTCTGTTGTTTCACTGGCACAGCACTTTTAATACATAAAAACTAGTTAACGTGAAGCACGCAATGAATAATATAATTAAATAAGCGAAAGTTGCTTTTAATTTAATTACAAAAATACACTATTTTTACTTAGGTCAGATTTGCAGACTGATACAACCAAACAGTATTGTCAGAAACAAAAAGGCAGCGTTCGTAATCTAGCGTTTTCTGCGTAAGCAACCCTGATAGCAAAGGTACGGAACAATCCCCTATCCCAGGCAGATCGGGTCTGACTGAGACACTGTATACCCTAAAAAATCAGCAATCGCGGCAGAGTAGCAACAGCTCTCGTAAGAATTGAGTTGCCTACTAAAACTTCAGCAAAGCGAGAAATGCCATCCGAGCGCGTAGATTACGGCGGCCACACTCGTATCTATGCGTGCCTATACAGGTCTCATAGCGGTGACACGGACGTAACTCGACTCTTCACGCACCTGAGTTTGACGACTGACAAAGAGCAATATCCCACAGCAGAACTAGTTATTTTGGGAGACTTTAACGTCGACCATCGTGAGTGGCTCAGTTCTCGAACCAATAATTATGCAGGGATATCTGCTCATGAATTTGCTCTGAACTATGAATTCTCTCAGCTGGTACTTTCTCCGACGAGAATACCAGATATAGAGGACCATACAAGCTTCTTACTGGACCTTCTGCTGACTACACGTCCGGTCGGATATTTCGTCTCAATAGATGCGCCTTTAGGCTCCTCGGACCACTGTCTCGTTCGAACTCAAGTGTCATGCACACAACCCAATCCATCTGGGCCAACTAATTGGCGTCATGTGTGGCATTATAAGTCGGCAGACTGGGATGGATTGCGAAAATTTTATGCATCGTACCCGTGGAGGCAACTTTAGCTCAGAAGATCCTGACGTCTGTGCAGCCGCAGTCACTGAGACAATCCTCGCTGGTACGGAATGTTATATTCCTAACTCGCGAGTAGCTGCCGGCGTCATAAAACGACCGTGGTTTAATAGTTCTTGCAGAGAAAATAATATTCTTAAGCAAACTGAGGCTTATATATTTCTGAGGTAAAACGCTATTTAAATGCTGCCTCGAGGTTCAGTAAGAAAGCAACTGCCAGAGCAAAATTCCAGTTCATCGGCAAAATAGGTGGGCGACTTGCGAGCTATCCTTTTGAAAGTCGTGCTTTCTGGTCGCTTGCCAAAGCTGCCGAAGGGAACTTTTGCCAGTCATCGTTACCACCACTGCGAAAGACCGATGGTGACTTGGTCAATAGCGCTAAAGAGAAAACTGATCTACTGGGCAGTCTCTTTGCCTCAAACTCAAATATGAACGATGAAGGCGCTGTACCACCTACTATACCGTGGTGCGATAAGACCATGCCGGCAATCTCCATAACACAGCGTGAGTTCCGGCGGGCGTTGTTTTATCTAGACGTTCATAAGTTGAGTGGGCCAGACGGTATACCAGCAGTGGTGCTTAAGCAGTGTGCTCCTGAGTTATTTCCTATACTTACAAGGCAATTTTCGTCTTTGTGGAAGACTGCGAATGTGCACCCGGTGCCTAAAAAGGGCGGTGGATGGATCTGCCATCGAATTACAGGCCTATCGCTATTACCTCTCTACTCTTCAAGGTGATGGAGCGTGTGATCAACACACAGCTTCTAAGATACCTAGAAGAACACGACCTGGTCAGAGATCGTCAATATGGCTTTCGCTACGGTCGCTCGACTGGTGACCGTCTAGTGTATCTGACACACCGATGGGCACTAGCCATTGAGAGTCAGGGGGAGCCATTGGCATGTAGCCTAGACATAGCGAAGGCGTTCGATCGGGTCTGGCACTGGGGTCTTCTATCGAAGTTGCCATCTTACGGAGTGCTCGAGGGTTTGTGCGAATGGATGACTAGCATTTTGTCTGGCAGACGCATACGAACGGTAGTTGCTCTGATAGCATGGATATATGCTGGTGACTTGCAAGGCTTTGTGCCGTCTCCTACGCTCTTTCTACTGCATATCAATGACATGTTGGACATCAACAACATGAATTGCTATGCTGATGACAGTACTGCAGACGCTTATTACACGGGTCGTGCAAACATTCCTCGTTCCGTTGTGGAGAAAACCCGGGGAGAACTTGCGTCTCAAATCGAGACCACACTGTCCAAGGTGGCCTCTGACTGGGGACGGGTAAACTTGGTCCGATTCAACCCTACAAAGACACAAGTCTGCGCGTTCACCGCTAAGAGAACCCCATTAACTGTGGTCCCACAACTCCAGAACACTCCCCTCTCCATCTCCAACAGCATTGGGATCCTTGCTGTCGACATCTTCAGCGATGTTCAGTTCCGAGATTTACAAGATAAGTTGAAGCTGGCGTCCAAAAAACTAGGTGTACTCAACAGAGCGATGCAATACTTCACGTCGGGGCAGAGGTTGCTGCTTTACAAGTCGCAAGTTCGGCCCCAAATGGAGTATTGCTGCCATCTCTGGGCGGGTGCACCCGGATACCAGCTTGGCCCTTTTGACTCGGTTCAACGACGGGTTGTGAGAATCGTTGACGATCCCAAACTCTGTCCCAAAGTTTGCGGAGAGACTTTGCCTCCCTGCGTGTGTTCTACCGCTTGAACAATGGGATGTGTTCTGAAGAATTGTTCGAAATGATGCCCACGGCTACTTTCTACCATCACGCCGCGGTGTACAGGGTAGCTGTGCGTCAAGCGTCATGCCTAAATATTTTGCCGTATTTACATATACTACGTTCAAAGAGCTAAAGCTAATGAACTCGTTCAGAGTTGCATTCATAATAACGTAAGGTATGGTTTTGTTGCTTACTCATCTTTTTTGTTTGGTAAAGTGTATATGGATCGATTTTAATTCATTTAATTAAATTCTCCATTTCATAATATTTATTTTTTTGCATGAGATACTCCAACTGCCGTTGTAGCAGTGACGTCAGCAATACTCGCAATACTGTTATTTTCTAATTTAGGCATGTTGATGTAGGATAATATATTTCTGTAGTCAATATAACGGAAACTTGGTATATATGCTTCTGTATACATTTATTAAGTTATGTGTAAGAAAATTCTGTATTGAAAATAATGTTTTTTATGGTCGTTTTTATTTTAACTTGGCACAAAACATGTTCTTCTTCTTTTAATAAGTTTAATAAGCAATGATAAATAGAGCAATGGGTACCAAGAGAAGGACAACGATGTAGAGGTAGACCGAAAAAGCAACGGGAGGAGAAGGGATACATAATGATATACATGATGATGGGAAAATAAATATGTGGACTGTAAACTTTTTTGTCATTACGTGATGAAGATATATGAAGTTTATTAAGTAAATTATTTGTCGTAATATTTTTCTTTAAGGTTAAAGTTTAATGAGCTTAGTAAAAAAGACTGGAATAAGTGCTATTTGATTTTATACGTTATTAAGGAGAAATATAAAAATCTTAGCTTATGTATCTGTGAGGAAATAAAACACAAAATAAAAGAAATAAAATAAAATTATAAGGTCTAAATTTTATAAACTAAATTTAGTTTAAGAATCTGTAAGAAATCCTACAAATAATATAAATGTGAAATTATGTCTGGATGGATGTTTGTTACTCACTGACGATTCAACCACTGGACGGATAAGGACAAAACTTAGCACACATATAGGTTAGGTCCTGAAATAGAACATAGGCTAACTTTTTATCCCGAAAAAATCAAAAGTTCCTGCGGGAATAACTATAATAGAGCTTGAACCAGGTATGGGCAACCTTTGACATGTTGAGGGCCACACTTTAGCGTGCAAATACGTTCGCGGGCCGCGTTTAAATGTAATTAGTGCATTTTAAAGAAGAGATAATTTTTTTTTGCGATAGATATTAGACATGAAATAATACGACAATGTTATGATAGAATAATTATCATATTGCAATTATGATAGTACAATTTTTACAAACTACGAAAGTTAAATACACAGAAGTCAATGAGACACTTGAACTTGAATTTGGGAAACTAATCCATCGATATTTGGATTAATTCTATTTATACAAAGACTTAAAGAATTTTCCAAATTATCGTCAGTCAGTCTTGTACGTTAATAACTTTCTTTAATGAAAAGAACTTTTCGCATTTAAAAGTACTGCCAAACGCACAAATCAATCTTCTTACGAATTTCGTAAGCTGCGGAGAATTGTCTTTTTCTAGGTATTTTTTGTAGAAATCGCACAACTCTACGTCTTCAAATTTGGATTTTAGGAGTGAGTTTTCTTGAATCTCGATCAACTCCATTTGTAAGTGTATTGGTGCATTTTGTACATTACATTTTATAGGAATAGCAAATAAACTGAAGAAGTCATCCATGTTTTTGAAGTCGCTAAATCTGTTCGAAAATTGTTCCGACAGTAACTTGAATTCTTTAGCATATTGAGCATAAGCAATATTTTCATACGCAGAGAGCGTGTTGAAATGGTAACTGTTACCAGACAGCATCTGTTACTCCCACTAGCGTAGTTTGATCTGAAACGCTTTCATATGGCTGTACAAATCATTTACTAACTGTCCTTGTTTTTGAAGTTTCAAATTTAAATCATTCAAATAGCCTGTAAGATCGACCATAAATGCTAAGTCACATATCCATTTTGGGTCACTTAATTCAGATAGTGGTTTATCTTTTATTTTTATAAAGTCTGCTATCTCATTTCTAAACTCGTCAAACCGTTTGAACATTTTTCTTTTGCTCAGCCATCTGACTTTACAATAATATGTTACGTCATTATATTCAGCTGATATTTCATCCAAAAACGCCTTGAACTGACGATGGTTAAGCCCTTGGGATCGAATAAAGTTGATGGTTTTTACTACCACATTCATAACATTCTGGAGTTGAATGGACTTAGAACACAGGTTCTGTTGGTGGATAATGCAATGAAGGACTATCAAATCATCTTTTTGCACATTTAATTATGTTGCTTTTTCATTCAAAATTCCGAGGAAACCCTTACGTAAGCCGACCATAGAATGTGCACCATCAGTGCTTACTCCAATTAATTTTGAACTTCAATAAAGATATCCTCTCCTGTAGTGGTTCCTTTTAGCGGCTGTTAAGCAAGCAATTCCTTGGTAACAGTGAACTCCTTATCAACACCTCGAATAAATATAGCCAGTTGAGCTGTGTCAGACAAATCGGTGCTCTCGTCTAATGCTATGTAAAATGGTTCAAAACCAGCCATACGGTCAGTCAATGTTGTTTTTATATCATAACTCATTTCTATACGTCGAATAACAATTTGTCTTGTCAAACTAATTTTTTCAAATTCATTTTTCTTTTCTGGACACAAAATACCGCAAACTTCTAACATACACTCCTTGATAAATTCTCCTTCGGCAAATGTTTTTAATGCCTTTGCTAATTTTGAGCTTACTATAAAACTAGCTTTCACAACATTATTAAGTTGTGTTCTTTGTTTATGAAACATTTGTTGCAGTTTTTCTAAATTTGCGGTAAGCTTCTGGATTTTGTCTGTTTTTAATCGTCCTGTCAGTGAGTGCAGCGTAGCATGCTTAGTTGAGTAATGCCTCTATATATTGAATTCTTTCATTACTGAAATGGATTCATTACACAGCAAACAAATAGGCTTACCATTGTGCAAGATAAAAAAGAATTCTTCAGTCCGTTTTTCTTAAAACTGGCGACCCTCTGTATCTACTTTTCGTTTCTTTCCATCAGACATCATTTTTGTTTACTTTTCGTTTAATAAACTTTATAACAAACTACAGTTAGTAACCACTCAAAGTCACAAAGCAAGTTGACGGCTCGAGCAGTTTTCTAGGATATCGCTTGTCCAAGTTATCACCTCGGTAGCTCAAATAAAACTGAACTTACGTTCTTTTTTTTTTTTTTTTTTTTTTTCTGAGCTGACTATGCAGTTGGCTGTTGCAGCCATTACTGCTTCACCGGATTTTTGGGGCGAGACTCTGAAGGAGCCTCAGCCCATATAGCGCCCAACGCTCAAGGGCTCCCCGCGGGGGAAGCCTCGGCTTGGGTTGTCGCTCTCGGGACTTACGTTCGGGCCATCAACCCGCTTATATAGGCAAAATGAAGGAATAATCTGGAATAAACTAGTTTAGACTTATTGACAAGCAATAAATCAGTTGATGTGTCGCCCGTGAGGCGGCAAACCTCACAGAATTTGATCGAGCAAGCCGAGTGCCGGCGATTATCAAAGAGCGAGGCGGCAAACTGTAGTAAATCATTTTTACTACATTGAATAAAGACCCGTATTTTTTAATAATGAGCATAAATGTTATGCGATCAGTATGAAACGAATGTATTCAACCAAAATATTATAAAATAACATAAAAAGTTAACTTGACTTAAAATTGTATGTTTCACACAGTTATTGGACACTTAAGTCAAGAAATGCATATAAAAGTCCAGAGCTCAGATTATTCTGGTGGTGTTTCTCATAGTAACTTCATATATTGAAAAACCATAATATTCTTACCTTGTTTATCTTAAAAATAGCGTATTAAAAAAAAGAGAAAGGAATATTCACAATGAGTTGAGATAGAGTAATACAGGAAAAGGTTATAGGAAGTGAGGTATGAAATGAACAAGTGAATATGTGTCATTCGGTGATAGAGGTTGTTTTTAGAATGATAGATTTTTGAAGGTTTGAAAACTAAGTACTAACTTAGTGAGTCTAGGTCGCTAGGTGGATTTGAAGACTGAGCAAGAAGAAGAAGAAGAAGAAAAACTTTTATTTAGCAAATAGTTCGTAGTTTAACAAGTGGTTCGTTCAAACAGGTCATGGGTGAAGGTGTGAATGGGCTCCCCCATGCGTAGGGAATTTTTTAATAACAATAATTTTCAGATAAAAATAATAAATTCACAAATCTGAAAAGTTTCAGGCAATCAATTCTATTTTTTAAGGATTGTTAGGTGTTCTAAAATTTCAGGAATTGTGTTATAGAACAAATCTGTTCTATTGTAGTTATTTATTTATAGTATGTAGGTATGTAGATAATTTTATTGTAATAGTATATAACTTTTAGCCAAATAACTTCTAACTCTTCATCGTAGTAACAAGACGAAGAAGATTGATACAAAACATCAAAGGATTTCATGTTTACCGTTTCACTGTCACTCCCGTGAGTATAAAGACCTAATGTAATTTTTTTTAATTGGGGTTTTTCAAAATGTCTCGCGGGCCGGATCATATCTTACAACGGGCCGGTCTTTGCCCATACCTGGCTTAAACGAACTAAAGCTACTGATATTTTAAATAAAATTATTTTATATTTTATCATATAATAATAATAATTATGTACTTAATGCTAATTTTAACATGTTAAATACTAATAAAGGACTTAATTTAAATTTTACCGTGGCTGTGATAATATATATTTTTTAAACTAATAACTAATAATTCATTTTAATACCTGTATTTTTAGGGTTCCGTACCCAAAGCGGAACCCCATTACTAAGACTCCGCTGTCCGTCCGTCCGTCTGTCACCAGGTTGTATCTCATGAACTGTGATAGTTAGTGACAGTTGAAATTTTTAACAGAAGATGTATTTCTGTTGCCACTATAACCACAAATACTTAAAGAACAGAATAAAATAAATATTTATGGGGAGCCCCTATAAACAACAAATGTGTAAGATTATAGGGCTGTCTTATGTCATGTGCCAGCGCCCCCCACCTGGTCGGTCAAAGGCGCACGCACAGCTACACGCGCACAGCTACACGCGCACAGCTACACGCGCACAGCTACACGCGCACAGCTACACGCGCACAGCTACACGCGCACAGCTACACGGCACGGCATTTAATCTTGATTTTATGAATAAAATTACTTTGTACGAGCACTACAACTTGAATTTATTGTAATTTGCATTTTTTGTGTAATATTCTGAGACGTCAATCAATAATATAACTTATTCAATTACAACGATAGACTTATGTCGCGTTTAATCCCGTTTTATTATTTTTAAATTCGTAATGGAACGCGTAAATTTAAAAACTTATATAACGATAGACTTATTAGGTCTTTAGAAAAACAAATATTATGTACTTATAATGATTTTTGTTTAATTTTCTTTTGAAAAATAATAAAATGTTATTATACTAAATGCTTTTAATTTTATATATGAATTTTTAAATATCATGTTATATAGGTATAATATTTACTTTTCCTATGTACATTAAGATTAAAATCTTAATATATATAAATCTCGTGTCACAATGTTTGTCCTCAATGGACTCTTAAACTACTGAACCGATTTTGATCAAACTTCGTAAATATCTGTTATTTGATCCAACTTAAAAGATAGGATAGTTTTTATCTCGATATGTCAAGTGCGAGCCGGACTCGGGCACTATAGGTAAAAACCAACTTTCGCCGGGTACAGAGGGACAGCAGTGGAACAACGTTCGCCGGGACAGCTAGTACTCTATATTTTATTGATTACAATCCCTAATCTTTTCCTGTCCCGAGGGGTCCCAACGGTGCCCTATTTCTTAGCCTAAGCTGATCTTTAAGAGCTCGAAGTAGGCAAAAGTCTAAAATTTTCTCAAAATAGAAATAATAATAGAAATATAAAAGCAAAAACTAAAAACTTAAGAGAGCTTTAATTTTGGCTGTAACTTGCAGAACACTGACGAGTATGAAATTTTAAATAATAGCACTGTGATCCAATTATTGAGTTTCCACACAGCCGCTCTAACGATATCAACAATATCGCTATCGCAAAAGACATTTAGTAATTATTTTAATATTTACGCATTTGACCAAAAAAAACTTTTTAACAAAAAAAAACAACCGGCTTCAAACTGTAATTCAGATCAGAGTTTTGGAAATAAGTAATTATTTTTACCTTTTCAGTGCATCTTTTTGAAGCCGGTTGTTTTTTTGTTAAAAAGTTTTCGTTTTTTTATTTTTTAGTGACGCATTGCTTTTTTTGTACACTTAAAACATCCATACTAGTAACAAAATGTATACAATCATCCACTTTGACTTTTATGTTTTACAATGAAAATTAAGACTTAAGTATATGGTTAATATTTTATATTTTTAACAAATGCTGTACCCATCTGCAAAGCCCACCCGGTGTACCAAGCCATTTTCGTCCTCCATAAAATAAAATTTTATAAAAAAAAAAATTATGAAAAAAAAAAGGAAAACAAATCATAAAATAAAATTGTTATATAAATCTACAAAACTATCAAAATAATAATTTAATAAGATCGTGGTAGATCGAGGACTTAGAAAAAGTTAGCCAGAATCGTGGTGGTGGAGGTCTTCGATAATTTTATATACTTTCAAATGACGGACTTAAAACATTTATGTATTAAAACACATAAATTCGAAAATAAAATAAAATTCATCACTAGAACACCCGGGACAGCATAAGTTTACGTAGACGTACATTGGCATCGGCGAGCGTCGCGTGGCCACAATATATTAAGGTTTCTTTCTAAATGTGTATGAGGTGGGCACATGCAAATGCGATACATTGATATAATATGCAAT
This sequence comes from Apoda limacodes, assembly GCA_946406115.1. Lineage (NCBI taxonomy): Eukaryota > Metazoa > Arthropoda > Insecta > Lepidoptera > Limacodidae > Apoda > Apoda limacodes. The sequence goes on from OX291548.1 coordinate 439,430, forward strand.
GTATTATTAAGTGAATACATTCTACTACAGAGGAATTATGTACCTTTCTGATGGCTAATAAAAGATGGCAGTGTTGTGCAGTGACCTGGATATTGGAGTGTGACGCTTTCGATTGAATTAGCGATGGATTTTGCTTCTTATGTTTGATTGTTTATACTGCTGCTATACAATACAGGTAAAAAGACCTCACCTGAGTAAAGTAAAGAGGAGACAAGGAGATGATGGAGGCATGCTCGGGGATCGGAAGCCTAAAACCTACTACTGGCTTCAAGTTACATCGGCTGAGTTCACAGACGGTTTGAACGTCTCTCGCCTAACGTTTCGATCCGTTTGATTGGGTCAAATACGAATGTGTTCAGTGTCGAGAGACTTGAACGACGACAACAGATTACACAGTGTAGAAGGGTAAAGGTCCTTGCCCCGAGCTGTCTGTCAGAGTCGAAAAACTGCGAAAGAAGGCAATCATTGTTTTTATTTAAATTGACACGTAAACCGTTGCCATGTTGCGGGGAGTCGGACGCTGATTACCCGAAGGCGACAGTGATTCTTCACCTACGCGACTGGTAACAACTAATGGAATCATATTTGACTAAATACCTGAAAAGCTGCGATACTGAATATTACATAAATAATCTAACTCACACTTATTCTATCGTTAATCGATCAAATAAACTATAAACTATTATTTTAGGACTTAAACTGATAATATACCTATTCATTTAACCTATTTATGAATCCTTGATCATGTATAGTGTGGACGCCGACTTGAAAAACGAAATATATCATTTATACTCTACGACTGAAGTTACATGGATGCAGTGGGGCTTATTGCGTCTTGCTTTTCGGAGTCTGTTAAACACGAGGCGTGATCTCTTGACAATGTCATGGCTGTGTCTGTGTGAATGGATGTGACACTCTTCGGCCTAAGGCTGAGTGTTTGTGCTATGCACGCACAAGGATTTGTTCCTGAAATTACATAATTAGACTTCGGTCTTCAGCTTCGGCTGCAACAATAATGGTTTTACCATTTATGATTTCACACCTCTACTCCTTCGGGGGATTGCGTTAAGGTAGCCTCGGTATGAACACGTACTGTGGAAAGCGCTGGGTGGAGCTTCCCGCCTTTTTATTTTTTTAGAAAAATAAAAAGCTCATAGGGGTAGAGCATACTTTCATTACTAGAACGGTGTTTCAGTCTTTCTCTTAAAGAACTTGCGGTCTACGTTACACAATTAGGTCCTAGCACTCAGATGATCACATAGCCAAACCTGCGAAACCTTTATACTTCAATTTTTAAGTTTCGTGTTCACATTGTCTTATAATCTTCTATTTCCATACTTGTTAGTTAGGTAGGTTTACGATAGGAGGAGGTAGGTAGTATATAATTGTTCTTTTCCCCTGGGTTAGTTACAATGCCCAGTGTTTGTGTGAAATCATATGCTAGAATAGTAAAGTAACCTGCACATACCTGCCGTGACTATTTTTGTTTACACAAGTAACATTCCAAATAAACATGACTAGTAAAGCTGACATACACGAGAAGAGGAAGTCACTTGAGGCTTGTATTTTTCAAAAAATTACAGACTTTGAAACTCAAGCTTACAGATATCAGAGCTCAGTAGAACGCAGGACATATCCAAAATGAGGCATCAATAGAAATGTTTACTAGTTCATGGTGTTCCAGAAAACCCACAAGAAAACATTATAAGCATCATTTCTTCACTGCTCACAAAAAACCTTGATGTACCTGAAGTATCTACTGACAGATTTAAACTATGTCACAGTTTGATACACTCCAAGAGGGTCGTGCTCGTCCAATCCTCGTTAGATTCTCTGATCACTATTTACGCAGTATTTTATGCTGCTTTGTATGTAATATTTAAGTACAATTTGTATGTTTCATATCATCAGATATAAGATATATGCTTCTTGCATTTATGTTGGTAGTTATGTAGCTTAAGTTCTCCTTCACAATAGTGTTTCTTGCAACTGAGTAGGTAATTAGGTAGCATTAGTTCGAATTCAAATTCAAATTCATTTATTCCGTAATTATGGGTGAATACAAAAGCTGGTACATTTTTGAAGTGAAAACTTCTTTAGCGGCGCTGTGCACTTTTTTGTGATGGGTAAAAACTGTTAAACTCGCGTCAGGTCACGTGTCCTGATCGAAAATTCGTAAGATGTCACTCGCGTTAGGACACGTGACCTTTATTTACATTAGGTTAGTTTTTATTTTTAGTAAATGGCGATTATGAGTAGTACAGGGAGGTTGGATATGGGATTTTAATTCTATGACAGATTGAGCTGTCAAATATACAACGTCAAAAAAATAAATAAACAAAAGTGATTATTTTTAATAAATAAATATGGATAAGAAGTGATGGGAAGTAAATAGCGAGTATGTTTTTACTTCTGCCGGCACTCCCGGAGTGCAACCCGTTTTTTTTTACAGAGCGGCCATAATTTACTCTGCTGAGCATACAGAAAATCTTAATATTAGGTTATTAATTACAATAAATATAATTTCAAGTTATATTCAAGCTAGTTACAATTTACTTAAGTTGACTTAAAAAAAAAATTAAAATACACAAATGTCGTTTTGATATAAAAGTGTCATAAATATTATTGATGTCAAAAGAAATAAAAATAAACAGTATTCAACATTAGTTATTACAGTATTCGTTAAATGAGTAAAAACATTTTTCCAGCAGCCTTGCGTGAACTTTTATTTTAAAACGATGTAGCGGGAGTTCATTCAAGTACAGTGGTAAATTCATGGCATTGACAGCCATGAAGCCAACTTGCTTCCTAACCATTGTAAGTTTGGTTTTTGGGAGCAATAAATTGGAACCATAAATATCTCAGAGGACGTATTCTGATTTCTTTTTTGGTAATGAAAAAATTGAGGATATTCTTTTACAAAAATTTCCAACTGTCTACCACCTACTCGCAAAAACTCCAACTCGTCTAGAAACAAATTAAGACGAACAAGGCTTCCTCGCAATTTCCCGTTCTCTAAACGCAGAAGACAAATTGCCTTTCCAAACGACTGGGCCTGTACCAGTCGAACACAGATGAGGAGGGCATCCTGACGCTCTTCAGGAGCCAAGAGTGACGTCCTTGCCTGTGACCTGTTCCGTAAGTTTTGGAGAAACCTCTTAATCCAACCAGTGACACATACGAGCTTGTTGAGAGAGCTGAACCGATTAAGCAGGAAATTCGATGAAATGTCCACAGTCTGCTCAACAGCAAAAAACTTTAACCCCGGGGGAGGTTCAACAAATTTTACAACTGTATGAGACCAAGTGTCTTCAAGAGAGGCCAGCCAGTCAGGATCCCACCAGAGCGGGTGATTAATTATTTGCGAATCAGGCCCCGTGAAGCGCAATCCGAGGGATTCAAGGACACCACAGAAGAGTGGATTTGAGAGACACGATTGGCCACTAAGGTCTCTAGGGCATGAAGGGACGCCTTAAGCCAAAAAAACACGATTTGGCTGTCCGTCAATGCCGTAACGTTGGACCCATTGACCCAAGGTGGAGAAGAAATGATTTAGGAGTCGAGACAAGAGACCGGATCCTCTCACCACAAAATGAGCTGGAACCGCTTATCTCCAGGGTGTATCATGACCTGACGGAACATCATCTTGATGTCAGCCACAAACACAACCTGGTGGTGACGAAACCCAGTTAAAATGTCCGAGATGTCCTGACCTGAAACTTTGGTCCCGACATCAGGCAGTCAAAGTCAAAATGGTTTATTCAAATAAGGATTTTAAAATCATTTTTGAATCGTCAAAGTTATAAAATATTATTTTTTGAACCCTCCCACCTTCCCGCCAGTTCACAATGTTGTAGATTTCTACCCAGAAGAATCCGGCAAGAAACTCGATTGTTACTCTTTTAAAAACACTATCAATAATACAAATAAACTAAAAATACAATTAATGTTTTAAATAAAAAATTTTTAGCCGTATAATTTTATGTTATTTCCATTTTAATTTGGTTTACCTATGCATCCTGTAATTGAGCATCATCAGTCCCAAGGATTTTTATCATTTACATAGTCTAAAATATTGTAGTATGGCTTTTTTACAAAGTACCTGCTTGATAAAAGATTTAAATTTACTTATGATAGATTTTGAATTTTATTGGGAACTTTGTTGTAAAAGTGTATACATTGCCCCATAAAAGAGTTACTTATTTTGTGTAGACGTGTATCATGCACCAACAGCTTATTTTTACTTCTAGTATTTACTTTGTGAACGTCACTTTTCTTGCTGAAACTATTGATATTTTTATGTACATATAAAAGATTTTCATATATGTACTGCGACGCTAAAGTTAAAATTTTTACTTCCCTAAACCTATCCCTCAGAGATATCCTAGATCCTAATTTATAAATAGTACGAATTGCCCTTTTTTGTAACAAAAATATTGTATTTACATCAGCAGCGCTACCCCACAATAGGATACCATATGTCATTAAACTATGGAAATAGCTAAAATATACTATTTTTGCAGTGTGGACATCGGTCAATTTTCTTATTTGCTTGATCGCATACACAGCAGAGCTAAGTTTTTTGGCTAGGTTATGAATATGAGGACCCCATTGAAGTTTGGAGTCCAGCGTTATGCCAAGAAAGACTATTGAATTAACAAGTTCTAATTGCTCGCCATTAATATTCATACATTTTTACATGATATGGGAGATCATTAATGTAAATAAGAAATAGAAAAGGACCTAAAATTGAGCCCTGAGGGATTCCCATAGTGACTGCTGATCCCGGAGATCTTTCACCGTTGACATCTATTTTCTGTACTCTCCTACTCATATAGGATGTCAAAAGGTCGAGAGCTTTGCCTCGAATACCATAGTGATGTAACTTCCTGATGAGATTTTCATGTTGAACACAGTCAAATGCCTTAGATAAATCACAAAACACTCCCAAGGGCATCATGCGAATCCTCCCAGGCGTTATATATATTTTTTAATAGTGCCACTCCTGCATCGGTTGTGGAACAGCCTTTCATAAAGCCAAACTGTTTACTACTAAGTAGCTCATTAACACAGAAATGGCTTAACATTTGACAAAGTATGATTTTTTCAAAAACTTTACTGAGTACAGGTAGTATTGGCGAAAAAATACGACTCGCACTCGTCATCGACTGGTCGAGTCCGTGACGCCGGGGTGGGCTCTTCGATTTCCCAAAAACGATGACGGGAGTTTTGAGCGAGAGTCCCTCCTGCACCGACGAATCCCTAGATGCCTGAGCGGCGAGAGAATGTGCTAGGCCCATTATTACAGCTCCGAGATCAGTTGGAACAGCGACCAACCCAGCTGGCTGGAGTAACATGGCCTTTTCGAATCCGAGCAACCCAAGGACTTCAGCGCCTAGCCGAAGCTCCACAGGACACGTGGAAACTTTCATCAGCCAAATGATGACCCAAAATATCCCTCAGGGCAATAGCTCCTAGTTGATACCCGTAGACCCCTACTCCAGAAATCCCATAACTCCGCGAACAGAAGATACCCCTGAGCACCTAAACCCAAAATGGCGCGCACATCTAGACCAGGTCCGCGCGGTTGTGACAAGTGGTGGAGAGGCTGGTGCAGCGGCTGCAACGAGTCAACGGGCATTTTGACCCCGGGGCTCCTGTGCCTCATAATGCCCCACGCTAGAGCCCGTATAAGCATACGCGGGCATAGGTGGCTGCCGAGACGCGCGTACCATCGACGGCGCGGGATAGCCACTGTTTCCTGCCCTCAACTCGCGAGCAACGCGGGAACGCTCCACGATAGGGAGGGGCAGAGGTTCATACTCCGTGTAACGTGCCCGCGCCACATTACCTACCTGAGCGTAAGGGGCACGAGAAGGCGGTGACTAAAGACCGTCCCGTGGGCTCGCCCGCGGTGACCAAAGCGGCGAAGCGAACGTCATTTGGCAATTTGTTCAACACAATGTACAAAAGCAAAAATGACCACTCGATCACAGGGAATTGTAGACCTCACAACGCATTCGTCGTCACCAGAGTAGGGTTAAGCAAATCCGACGTCAGCTGTTTAGGAATTCCCAAAATGGCAGCTACATGAGTATCCGCAATGCGACGGTTATTTTGATACCGCTTGACTATCGACTCCCTGGCTATATTGTAATTGACATCGGTGATGTCTAAATGTTTCACTAAACCGAGCGACTCACCCCTGATAAAAGTAAAAAGGTAACTTAATTTTTGTGAGTCTAATAAGTCAGTCTGGCGATGAACGATACTATCAAAAAGTGTGATGAAGTTTGTCCACTTATTCAAAGATCCGCTGAAATTGGTGATATCCAGGGTAGGCAACCTTTCGTAGCTTTTTTGCAACCTTCCTACTCTCCGGCTGTGAGCTAGCCTCTGACTTCGACACAGCCTCGGTAATATCGACCACTACCGACAAACAGTAGTCATAATCCGAATTGGCCGCCTGTAAAATAGTTTCATCACCCGTGATTGGCAAGAAACTCTGATAAGCGGAATCCAACTCGATAACTCTTGTCGGAAACTGTTCAGCCCTTTGCTTCAAGGCGAAAACCCTATCCTTCCTTTTAATCAACGCAGCCACACAAGAGAACCATCTTACTAGGTTCGCTAAGATAGCCTTGAGCTCCTTGATCGATGGAATCATTTTTTATAATTAAAATCCACACACAAAAAAAACAAAAACCAAAACAGAACAATAAACAAACGATTCTGTTTGTTGTATATATGAACAGCAACAAGTTCGGTAACGTAATAAAGTGTAGATCAGAACCCGACTACACAATTACACAAATAAATACGTTATCTTACAATCTGTAACAAAACAACAAATATAACCTATTTATTCCGATATATCCGATGGCAATAACGATACCTACTAATTTTAGTACAGAACAAAACAAGGAAACTTTAAACGTTCGAATCTGCCAAACGAAAAATCAGATAAGATAAGACCGGCTAGCTACCTACTATACCGACGTGATCCGAAGTCATGATTTGTTATTAACTGTAAACCCGACGCGGCCCAAGCGAGATGTAATACGACCCAAATAAAACAAAACAATTTGTAATGAACCACGCCTGTCTACCAAAAACTGGGCAGTAAACTGGGCCGCAAAAAATATATTTGTTCTGCATTTCCGTTTTGTTTGTATGCTTGTTGTACTTGCCCATCTAACGAGTCGGGATCTGAGTATAGATGTGGTGTGTAATGTAGGTACCGTATTTTATCTGAGACTCGTTGGTGACGGGAGGGCGAAGTCCTCTTCAAATGGTGACGAAACCGAGCTGGTAGTGCTTACTCCCACTTGAGCAGGTGGTATTCCAATGCACCGTGCACTAAAGTTCTACACAACACAAACGAAAAGCGAGCAGCAACAACCGTCTCGCCAGAACAACCGACGCCAAACGACAACTGGTCCTTTTCCAGTTCAATAGTAATTATGGAAACAAAACTGCAACGACGTATAGAGCCTTGTGCGACAAGTCTGCACGTTCACCGCTAAGAAAATCCCATTTACTGTGGTCCTACAATTCCAGAACACAGCACTTACCATCTTGAAGTGTATTGGGATCTTTGGTGTTGACATCTCCAGCTATATCCAGTTTCGCGACCATTTGGAAACCAAGGTATAGCTGGCGTCCAAAAAACCAGGAGTACTCAACAGAGCGAAGCGATACTTCACCTCAGGGCAAAGGTTGTTGCTTTACAAATCACAAGTCCGGCCCCATAGGGAGTACTGCTGCCATCTCTAGGCGGGTGCACCTGGATACCAGTTTAGCCCTTTTGATTCGGTTCAATGACGAGCAGTAAGAATCGTCGACGATACCAAACTCACAAGTCGTATCGAACCTTTAAGTCTGAGGAGAGATTTTGCCTCCCTGTGTGTGTTCTACCGCTTGTGTAATATGTTAATATGTTCTCACTCTTCGTAACCTAATCGCGGTTTGAGAGGAACTTACTCCCGCGAACGCTTAAGTTGTGAAATAAGCTCCCTGCTGAGGTTTTCTCGAGGGACTACGATATGGGGTTCTTTAAGAAGAAAGTGATTAGATTTTTAAATTTCCTTTAAGACGTGATTATAGTCCTAATAGTTTAGGTTCTAATGGTATGTTTACACTCTTGCATTCAACGCTATGTTATTGGGCACATGTACGAGCACAAGCGAGTAAACAGTTTGCTTTTTCCGACAACGCGTTCCGAGGCTGCGTGGCGCGAGTGTGAACGCGACAAATAGGTATTATTTAATTTCACCAGCGCGCTAGTTTGCAATAATTTTGTGCAGGTAAAATTATCGTTAGTGTTGTTTGACAACACTATTACACTCACACATTTGCAGTTTTTTTCTGTTTCGTTTTTCATTTGGCATTGTTGATCTTGTACATTCTATATCTATGGTCTAGATGGATGTTTGTTACTCAATCACGCTTTAACCACTGGACGCATCTAGATGAAATTTGGCATACATATAGGTTAGGTCTTGGAATGGCATATAGGCTACTTTTTAACTCGAAAAATTCAAAAGTTCCCGCGGGAATAACTATACCAGAGTTTAAAGAACAAAAGATGTAGCTATATAGACACAGCAACACTAAAGCTACTTGACAATGGATGGCGTTGTTAAAAAAAAACGAGCAGACCTCGTTCTTCCAAGTACTTCATATTATAACTACATACATGCACATAATTCACAGAATCAAAAATACTAAAATTTAATAAGTGTAAACAGTAATAATAATAGTGAAGTGATAGCTTGTATCGGAAAATGATAGGTGAGTACCGGAGGTAGCAGTTGAATCAGAGGGTCATTTCCTTTGATTTGGAATTTCTTTAGGTACACCATTTTGCTGAAAAAGGGTGAGGGTTGGCATGATTTTTTTTAACTGAGATTAAAAGTAGCCTATATGCTATTCCAAGACCTAACCTATATGTATGCCAAATTTTTTCCCGATGCGCCCAGTGGTTAAAGCGTGATTGAGTAACAAACATCCATCCAGACATACAAACTTTCACATTTATAATATTATTAGGATATATATACATATATACAAGAATGCTCGTTTAAAGGTGTTAGATAGTGTAAGATGTATAATTTTTAGATTTGCTGTTTAAATTAGGTAAAAAAATTTCTTAAATAGTTTACTACATTTTGGGCTCACCTGCAGTCCATACCCAAAACCAATTTGTTCTGACAGCGTCTTAGTTTGATCAGCGTTCAGAACCCCCATTAGACCCAACCCCACTAATCTAGATTATTAACTTAAATCTAGCATTCTTTAACAAACCCCAACTACCGAATGACACATATTCACGAGTGTACATCATCTCCGAAATTTATAATTTTATGTCATACATCACTTTTCATGCACTATATGTATTTTAGTAATATACATATAGGAATTTGCACGCCATCTGCGTAGCCCCAAGGCGTATAGATGTCCGACTGGTTTTTTGTACGCCCCTACGCGGGGAGTGCATCGTTTTTTCATATCGATGGTGCAGTCCGACTGGACAATCAGTTGTGCAGAGCACTCTCAACGCACGCATATCTAATATAGTCTAAGAGGTGACAGGAATAATTATATCGGTCTGCCTGCTCTCAGTGGTTGCTTCTTCGAGCTACAGCGCAAAAAAGAGGGTTCATTGTTCAGAAAAAAAACGATAACGGAAATTGTCAGTTTTGGGACATATTCAAAGTCTGGCATCACAATAGGTGAAATAAGTTGGTCCGCCGACTCTCAGTGGTTGCGTCTTTGAGAAATAGAGCATGAAAGAGCCTTCATTGTTCAGAAAAAAAAAAATTATAACGGAAATGATCAGTTTTAGTACGTACTCAAAGTATGACATATCCGCAAGTGAACCGAGTCGGTCTGCCGGTTCTCAGTAGTTGCATCTTTGAGAAAATTGAGAAGAGCCGCATGAGACTTCATCGCTTCAAAAATTAACAAAAAGGTAAATTGTCAATTTTAGTCTTCTTTACCCATAAATTAAACGTGAAATAGAGATAGCTTATGTACTGGATATGGACAAAGGCTACTTTTTCTCCTGGCAACGATACTGGAATATAGGAATCGCTAGTTCTTGATAGATGTGCGCAGGTAAAACCGCGAAGCATAGATAGTTAAAATGTTTCTAAGACGATTAAGAGTTGAAGAGTGATCATGAGCATTTATTTATTTGGAAGAAGAATTGGCCCGTTTTAGTTTTAGTTACCTACTTTTTAGTTTTTATTGATTTCTGCACAATGCTGGGTTTCATATTAATTTGGGACGTACTAGGAAATAATCAAAATGACAAAGTGTAATACATAAATTTTTTTGTTTAATGAAGCAAATCCTTTAAGACCTAAATAAGAATTAAATCAACCTAATGAAGTTTTCTTTACTAAACTTACATTATCTTATCATCTTTGGAATCAATCACAGATAAGATATTAAATAGGTACTTTAAATATGAATGAGAAAATAAAATATATTGCTAAGAAGGTAAGAAAGGAAATATTTATCAATAATGGGAAATTATTAAAATTATAATCTTCTGTGTCTCCTTCCTCACTGCTTAGGAACGCAGACGAGAAATCTGTAAAACACCAGAATAACTGTATTGTGTGATAAAATAACAATGGCGGTGATGGTATATGCAAAAAAGAAAATCAGCACTTGCATGTAGGTATTACTAAAATAAAACTATACATTGATATTGCTACCTATCAGATTGGGGCAGAAAATAAACTAAGCTAATGAATAATATTTTAAAAATTTTCTTTTAATATCAGACTATTATGGTAGTAAGATAATCGAAACATCTCTGACCAACCCTCCTAGGGTTAAAGGCCGAGAAGACAATATTTTTAATTATATATATAATATGCTATTAATCTACAAGCCAACATTGGTGACCTAAAGATTATTATCTATATGTTAAGACTCACCGCTGATATCACCCGTAACGTTGTCGTTTTCTGGTTTAGTTATATATATATCTGGTAATCGGTTCCCTTATATAAATGAAAACCTTTTTCACCATAGTTCTTAGCAACTGGACTGGCCATGGCAATGGTTGTAAAGGATTTTGTGGGAATTACAGGATCTTCAATTTGCACAATCTATAAATCTTCACATGCAAGTATACATTATTTTTATTTATTTAGCTTTATTTAGGAAATACAGTTAACATAATGTATATACAATTTCACTTTACAATTCTTATTTAAAATAAATCATGATTCCAAAATATTTCAATACTTACATGGAAAGGGCAAGATTTGCACCTCTGATTCAGATACCACATCATGACCTTTTATGGGTATCGAGTCCACATCCATATCCAGCGTTATATCTTTATCTGCAAACAAAAACAAATTAGTATCGCACAAAAAATAAATAAAAAAAAATCCACAATATACAACCTTTAAAGTATATAGCAGCACTATCCAACAACAACAAGAGTTAGGCAATGGTTGGACCTGCTCCTTTATAAGTTCCAAAATTTTGCGGTCTTCCTCCGTTACTGTGGGAGCCCAACTACCACCTCCCGTCATTTGGCATTTTATCTGTAATAAGTGTAGTAGTTCTCAATTAATAATAACTATATTTAGTCAAAGCTACAATACAGCTAGTGTCCTTGTAAAACATAAAACAATTCCTTATCATCCTTAGCTCGTTGTTTCGCTTCAAGCATTCTGTCTTCAGTCAATTCTTGACTAGTATTATTTTTATAGTCTTCTTTCTGTAAATATTTAATATGTAATATAAAATATGTCCATGTGAATTACAACTGTAACTTACATTTTTTTCTGCTAACACTTTTCTTGCTTTTTGCTTCATATTATCATATAGCGCTTTTAACTGGTCAACGGTACGTAATCCGCTGGTAGAAACTGCATTGTAGGAGTTGCACAATTGATGCCAAGCATCTCGTTTCTTGGTAAGAAATATGCCTCCAGATCACTTATCTTCTATAATGTGATTATACCTACAGTAAAAAGTAGAAAGATACATAAAATATTTAACTTTACATTTATCTTTTATCACTTGCTTTAAATAAAAAAAGCCTAATATTTGATGATTTTTATACAAAACATTAAACTCTTCGAAAATCGTGTTTGTGTTTACATAAATCTATTCGCAAATAGGTGCTTGGTAGGTGTTGTTACAAAATTGTACTTACGTTTTTGCTAATTCCATTAGGGTTTCTATTTCCAAGGGTGTGTAATTAGCACCACGAGATTTCTTCAACATTTTGAAACAAATATTAGTAATTCACAACGCAAAACAAAACGCGTACCTCACCATCACATATAAACAACAACATAGACCATGAACAAAAATTACGAATAACGTTTCGTTTCAAATAAATCAATTTTAAAATAAAATCGAAAACACATTTATTACTAATATCGTCTCAAAAATAACGTAAGCTGGCGGAATATAAACAATTTAACTATTAATTTACTAATTGTCTAGTTTTTATTATAATTCTGAGTAATATTTGTACTTTTTACTCGAATGCAAGCATAGGACCTGGGAGTTCAGTCCATTGAAATGTTACAATTAAAGGACCGAATATTGCATTTGTTAGAGGACGCAATTTTATTAGAAGCTTAACCTCAAGTTTGGGGGATCGCCAACCTTGTCATCCGGCCACCATCTTGGAAAAAGGAGTGAAAACACTTTTTTCGCGATATCTCGAAAACTATGCGTCTTACAAAAAATTCGTAAGACATAATTGGTAGCAAATTATTTTGCCTACAAATATGTTTATATCACTTTTCGCCCTAAATTAATAATTAAAGAAATTATAAGCAAAAAAGTGAGAATTTTTTTATAAAAATATTCTTTTTTGCTCTATAACTTTTTTTTTATGAATTTTCCAAAAAACTTACCTCAGACCAATCTTGTAGATGATATTTTGAGGAAATTTTTTCTGTGTAATTTTTTTTTATTTCATTGGTTTAAAACGCTGTTACAGCGCTCCAAAGTTGACCGGGTTCGTCAATGCTCATGAGAATCCGGTCAAAACGAAATTTTTAACTTATTTTTTTATTGTAAATATATTCTTATAAAATTTTTGTTAAATTCGTACAACTTTACTTATTCATTCCTTACTCTTTTCCCCACCACTTATGAGGTAGAGTCTGTAGGCGCGTTTTTTTTTCCTCTAACGAATGCAAAGCTCATGTATCATTTCAATGGACTAGTTATGATAAACAAAACATAATACCTCATTCATTTATCAGAATCCATTCACTTAAGGACGCCCTTACTAAATGAACATAAAGGATCAGTATTAAAGACGTTCATGCAACACTCTATAAACTAATGATATCCTTATATTTAACGAGTCTTTAGTTAAGGAGTCGTTAATGACGAGCTTCTTACAACTGACTGTTAATCTCACTTTCTAAAAGCACTTCCGACCGTTAAGTTTTTTTATCTAAGGAACTCACAGTTTGGTGGCATACAATCCCAGTTCGGTTTATACAGTTCCGATTTGTCAGTGCAGTAATCCTATTTGATGATAAAAGATGATTACTGCTATTAGTATAAGAGGTAACAGGAATTTTCGGAACGATAATGGATACGACTAGATTAATTATATTGAGTTGTAGAGCGTTCCCCTGATGTGAATTATATCGGTCTGCCTGCTCTCAGTGGTTGCTTCTTCGAGATACAGCGCAAAGAGGCTTCATTGTTCAGAAAAAAAAACGATAACGGAAATTGTCAGTTTTGGGACATATTCAAAGTCTGGCATCACGATAGGTGAAATAAGTTGGTCCGCCAACTCTCAGTGGTTGCGTCTTTGAGAAATAGCGCATGAAAGAGGCTTCATAGTTTTTCTGTTAATGAAGCCCGTCATAAGATTTTACTAAAAAAAATTAGGCCCAATAAAGAGAACGAAAAGTTTGAAAAAACCCTCATGAATTTTGATGCTGCTTTCTTGCTCCGTCAGAAATAGAACTTTATCAACAGATGCTTCGGGCTAAATATGTGTCAAATATCTGGATTAATTCCACCAAGGTTGGTGGATACTAAGCAAGCTATTGCCAACTAGTCACGGGTGGAAGGAAGAACATGGGAAATATCTTCCTCTCTGGTATGAAGGGAACCGATTTTTTTTCAAACGTTTCGTTCTCTTTATTGAGCCTAATTTTTTTTAGTAAAATTTTATGACGGGCTTCATTAACAGAAAAACTATGAAGCCTCTTTCATGCGCTATTTCTCAAAGACGCAACCACTGAGAGTCGGCGGACCAACTTATTTCACCTATCGTGATGCCAGACTTTGAATATGTCCCAAAACTGACAATTTACGTTATCGTTTTTTTTTCTGAACAATGAAGCCTCTTTGCGCTGTATCTCGAAGAAGCAACCACTGAGAGCAGGCAGACCGATATAATTCACATCAGGGGAACGCTCTACAACTCAATATAATTAATCTAGTCGTATCCATTATCGTTCCGAAAATTCCTGTTACCTCTTATACTAATAGCAGTAATCATCTTTTATCATCAAATAGGATTACTGCACTGACAAATCGGAACTGTATAAACCGAACTGGGATTGTATGCCACCAAACTGTGAGTTCCTTAGATAAAAAAACTTAACGGTCGGAAGTGCTTTTAGAAAGTGAGATTAACAGTCAGTTGTAAGAAGCTCGTCATTAACGACTCCTTAACTAAAGACTCGTTAAATATAAGGATATCATTAGTTTATAGAGTGTTGCATGAACGTCTTTAATACTGATCCTTTATGTTCATTTAGTAAGGGCGTCCTTAAGTGAATGGATTCTGATAAATGAATGAGGTATTATGTTTTGTTTATCATAACTAGTCCATTGAAATGATACATGAGCTTTGCATTCGTTAGAGGAAAAAAAACGCGCCTACAGACTCTACCTCATAAGTGGTGGGGAAAAGAGTAAGGAATGAATAAGTAAAGTTGTACGAATTTAACAAAAATTTTATAAGAATATATTTACAATAAAAAAATAAGTTAAAAATTTCGTTTTGACCGGATTCTCATGAGCATTGACGAACCCGGTCAACTTTGGAGCGCTGTAACAGCGTTTTAAACCAATGAAATAAAAAAAAATTACACAGAAAAAATTTCCTCAAAATATCATCTACAAGATTGGTCTGAGGTAAGTTTTTTGGAAAATTCATAAAAAAAAAGTTATAGAGCAAAAAAGAATATTTTTATAAAAAAATTCTCACTTTTTTGCTTATAATTTCTTTAATTATTAATTTAGGGCGAAAAGTGATATAAACATATTTGTAGGCAAAATAATTTGCTACCAATTATGTCTTACGAATTTTTTGTAAGACGCATAGTTTTCGAGATATCGCGAAAAAAGTGTTTTCACTCCTTTTTCCAAGATGGTGGCCGGATGACAAGGTTGGCGATCCCCCAAACTTGAGGTTAAGCTTCTAATAAAATTGCGTCCTCTAACAAATGCAATATTCGGTCCTTTAATTGTAACATTTCAATGGACTGAACTCCCAGGTCCTATGCTTGCATTCGAGTAAAAAGTACAAATATTACTCAGAATTATAATAAAAACTAGACAATTAGTAAATTAATAGTTAAATTGTTTATATTCCGCCAGCTTACGTTATTTTTGAGACGATATTAGTAATAAATGTGTTTTCGATTTTATTTTAAAATTGATTTATTTGAAACGAAACGTTATTCGTAATTTTTGTTCATGGTCTATGTTGTTGTTTATATGTGATGGTGAGGTACGCGTTTTGTTTTGCGTTGTGAATTACTAATATTTGTTTCAAAATGTTGAAGAAATCTCGTGGTGCTAATTACACACCCTTGGAAATAGAAACCCTAATGGAATTAGCAAAAACGTAAGTACAATTTTGTAACAACACCTACCAAGCACCTATTTGCGAATAGATTTATGTAAACACAAACACGATTTTCGAAGAGTTTAATGTTTTGTATAAAAATCATCAAATATTAGGCTTTTTTTATTTAAAGCAAGTGATAAAAGATAAATGTAAAGTTAAATATTTTATGTATCTTTCTACTTTTTACTGTAGGTATAATCACATTATAGAAGATAAGTGATCTGGAGGCATATTTCTTACCAAGAAACGAGATGCTTGGCATCAATTGTGTAACTCCTACAATGCAGTTTCTACCAGCGGATTACGTACCGTTGACCAGTTAAAAGCGCTATATGATAATATGAAGCAAAAAACAAGAAAAGTGTTAGCAGAAAAAAATGTAAGTTACAGTTGTAATTCACATGGACATATTTTATATTACATATTAAATATTTACAGAAAGAAGACTATAAAAATAATACTAGTCAAGAATTGACTGAAGACAGAATGCTTGAAGCGAAACAACGAGCTAAGGATGATAAGGAATTGTTTTATGTTTTACAAGGACACTAGCTGTATTGTAGCTTTGACTAAATATAGTTATTATTAATTGAGAACTACTATACTTATTACAGATAAAATGCCAAATGACGGGAGGTGGTAGTTGGGCTCCCACAGTAACGGAGGAAGACCGCAAAATTTTGGAACTTATAAAGGAGCAGGTCCAACCATTGCCTAACTCTTGTTGTTGTTGGATAGTGCTGCTATATACTTTAAAGGTTGTATATTGTGGATTTTTTTTTATTTATTTTTTGTGCGATACTAATTTGTTTTTGTTTGCAGATAAAGATATAACGCTGGATATGGATGTGGACTCGATACCCATAAAAGGTCATGATGTGGTATCTGAATCAGAGGTGCAAATCTTGCCCTTTCCATGTAAGTATTGAAATATTTTGGAATCATGATTTATTTTAAATAAGAATTGTAAAGTGAAATTGTATATACATTATGTTAACTGTATTTCCTAAATAAAGCTAAATAAATAAAAATAATGTATACTTGCATGTGAAGATTTATAGATTGTGCAAATTGAAGATCCTGTAATTCCCACAAAATCCTTTACAACCATTGCCATGGCCAGTCCAGTAAGAACACTAAGAACTATGGTGAAAAAGGTTTTCATTTATTTACATATATCTGGAATACATCTTTGTTTTGTTAGATAGGTTAAGATTAAGAATAGGAATATTTAGAATTACATGCTCCCACATGTCCTGAAATAATTGTTTTTAACTAAAATTATTGTTAACTAATAATAAACTTCACATGGACATTGAAAATTTATAATTTGTATCAAATATTTTTAAAATTTAATGTACAGATCAATAAAATTTGCATCTACATCTACACCACTTACTACACGCAGACCCAGAAAAATTATGAAAACCACCCTGAAAAGAAAGGCATCGAGCTACAAACAATTGTATTTTAAAAGAAAATGTGAAAATGCATACTTGGAAAGAAAGAAATTGTACCAAGAGATAAGATTACGCCAAAAAGAGCACACATTGTTTTTGAAAGAAAAAAATAATTAAGTATTGCTTTACCTGAAAAGCAGTTGGCTCAGTTATTTTTAAAAATAAATAACAGACACTAATTTCCTTGGTTTTTCTTTATTTACATTATTTCCGTCTTGAGTTTTAAACTAGCGAATCTTTTTTATTGTAGTCTTAAATAATTATATGTTGAAGATTGATAATCTAGACAGCGACGGAAAAAGTATACATAAGCAATTCCAACACCCTAAAAAAAACTGCCCTTGTGTTACCTACGGTAAAATTCAACAATTAACTCTTGATAAGAAAAAAAAGAATCCTGTATTCCTCTATGTCCCTCAAGCTAATCGTGTATATAAAGGAGCGCTTGTATATAAAGGAGCACTTGTATATAAAGGAGCACTTGTATATAAAGGAGCACTTGTATATAAAGGAGCACTTGTATATAAAGGAGCACTTGGCAATGAGGCAACTTGATGTTGCGATTCAAAGAACTAGTGCCCTGTGCTATCACCTACTGAAAAATTTGTGTTTGTTAGTCTTATTCGGAATAAATTTTTTTTTTTCTGTTATGAGTCCCTCTAGCTGATCCTAAACCAAAAAGACCTAGCAATGAAGTGACCTGATATCACCCATCTGCAACTGGAAGAACTAATGTCCAGTGGTATAAACCCGCAGAAAAATATGTGTTGTAGGAACTCTCATTTGGAATAAACAGTATCCTATGTACTATATCCATCAAGCTATCCCTGTAGTATCCTGTGTAGTATAAGTATCCTGCCTTCTTTGTTTCTCCAATCACATTAATTCTCATCGCTATTACTGTCCTAAAAATTGGGTAAATTGAATGGTACATTGCAATGCTAAGCAATAACAAAATTTTATGTATTTTTTGCATTTATATATTGTTAAGATTACAATATTTAGCTTGTTGTCCCAAACAAAATTCTTACAGGACATAATTTTTTTTTTTATACCACTAAGGTGGCAAACAAGCTTACGGACCGCCTGATGGTAAGCGGTCACCGTAGCCTATGGACGCTTGCCACACCAGGGGTATCACTTGCGCGTTGCCGACCCTTCAGAAATCTAATAACTTCTTTCTTGAAGAACTCCATACTGTAGTCCTTGCAGAATACCTTGGCAGGGAGCTCATTCCACAACTTAAGCGTTCGCGGGAGGAAGTTTCTCTGAAACCGCACTGTACGCGACCATTTAGGTTCTAAAGTGTGAGAATGGATTCCCTGCCGATGGCGAGCGGTGCGATGGTAGAAAGTAGCCGTGGGCATCATTTCGAACAATTCCTCAGAACACAACCCATTGTACAAGCGGTAGAACACACAGTGAGGCAAAGTCTCACCTCAGACTTAAGGGCTCGATACCGCAAGTGAGTTTGGAATCGTCGACAATTCTCACAGCCCGTCGTTGAACCGAGTCAAAAGGGCCAAGCTGGTATCCGGGTGCACCTGCCCAGAGATGGCAGCAGTACTCCATATGGGGCCGAACTTGCGACTTGTAAAGTAACAACCTTTGCCCCGACGTGAAGTACTGCTTCGCTCTGTTGAGTACACCAAGTTTTTTGGACGCCAGCTTCACCTTATCTGATAAATGATCTCGGAACTGAACATCGCTGGAGATGTCGACACCAAGGATCCCAATGCTCTTGAACTGTGTATGAATTTGAAACAAAACCAGAGGTGTCGAGGTGTGGAAAGGAGAAGACTTTGAGAAGAACGAAGCGAACGTTCGTGTAGAGAACTAATGAACTGGAATCAAGAATTTAAATAGCTCGGAGAATTAGGGTCGTTTGGAACAAAATACAGCGTGGAAAGAATTCTAGCGCTCTTGCGTTGGCGGTTCGGCAGCCATTTAAGTTGTTTGCCAAATTTGGACATATGGTGGTGGAAGGTATACCGAATGCTATTCTTTCGGAGGCGGTCCAGTTTATTAAGAAACTCAGGTTAAATCTCTAAAATTAATGACATAGATCAGCTGCAGTAATATCAGGTTCTAAGTATGGTCACCTAAAACATGTTTTTAGCTTAAAACGTATGCGTGATATATGGCAGTAAAATGAAGGTAATTACATGGTATATATATATATATATATATATATATATATATATATAAATATATATATATATCTTCTTATATATATATCTTCGCACAAAACACCTCATATAATAAGGAATAGGCTTAAATAATTTTTTGAACGTCATTAAGAGTTTGCCAGTGCATGACTGAGGGAGTGAAAGGTAAATACAGAACACATGAAGAGTTCTATATCTGTTCTGTCTGAAAGGGACAAGTGTATGTCTTAATTCCTAGATAATGGAAAATATCAAAAAATAGTTGTTTAAAATTTTATTTCAAAAGTTTAGGCTCTTGGCCAACGCTTAAGACATTTTTTTTAATAATTTGATACGTATGCATTTTAATAGGGTTTTAGCAAAACCGGCTTATTAAACTTTTCGGATGACTTTTCTAAAAAAATCTATAGTGTTAAAGTAAAGTATATACATGCAATCATGTACTGGGCTCCGTTTCGTCACGACCTCTTCCATCAAAATCATACGGTATACATGTAAAAAAATCCACAAGGCGTCCAATACTTTACGATATCTGAAAATTTATGTTCTTAATAAGTTATAAAAAACCTTAGATGTTGTACACAAACATGGTCTCTTCAAGTAAATAAACTAATAAATACACTTGACACATCAACTTTGGCATTGAGTAGTTAAGTGATATTCGTTATTTCTTCGTGTTTGTAAGTAACAAGGGAGCCTTCTTATATACAACAATAACAATGGATCCGATGATTGTAATTACTATATCTACGGTAAGCTGGACCTTCTAATATTAATGTAATTACCATATCTACGGTAAGCTGGACCTCCTAATTTTAATGTAATGACCGTATTTACAGTAAGCTGGACCTTCTAATATTAATGTAATTACCATATCTACGGTAAGCTGGACCTCCTAATTTTATTTACAGTAAGCTGGACCTTCTAATATCAATGTAATAACCGTATCTACGGTAAGCTGGACTTGCTATAATATATAACTAAGCACACAGTAAACTTTGAATAAGTAAGTGATGTAATCATTTAAACTTGTATAATAAACTGTACTTGTTATTACTTTTTTCGGTTCCTAGGTGGTAATTTTCTAGTTAATTTACTTGAACGCCAAAATATAAACGTAGTATGTTACTGATTTATTGAATTCAAGTTGCTTGAAAACATATTTTCCGTTCTCTACCGCCTACACCAACGTCTTTACTCTGTGTTTCAAAAGTAATGCAGTTCATAATATTCTCGATACAAGAGGAGTTTTATTAACTTGAATTAGGGAGCTTTACCGGTGCCTAATGGGTGTTCGTGTCCAATTTAAAAGGTCTTGTGTAATGTCGACGGATCTATCGTAAGGTGGTCTCGCGCATTATGTAACTCATAGTGAAGTTGAAGGCCGAGATACGAACTTCACGCTTATCAAATTTATACGGTTTATTTGTACAATCAACACTAATGGCTGTGTATTTGACCTCAATTTTGACCAAAGCGTCTAATCTTTACGCAAATTGTTGTCTGTGGGAAGATTAAGTAAGCTTCAAAGTTACAAATTCAATGATAAATAGTGTGCTGGAGTTGTGCTTGAGCTGGAAAATTAGTGTATGTTTGTGTATTGTAGTCAGTTTTATGTATAATGTGTGTTAGTTATTTAATTATCTCGTTTATTATTAACTAAGGACTGAGAATGGCATACATGAGAAAACCATAAAGGTCTTAATTTTTATGTGGATGATAGTATAACATATTGTTACTAGTATAGATGTTTGTTTTAGACGAAAAAAGCAATTCATCACTAAAAAGTAAAAAATAAAAACTTTTTAACAAAAAAAAACAACCGGCTTCAAAAAGATGCAGTAAAAAGTTAAAAATAACTACTTATTTCCAAAAATCTGATCTGAATTACAATTCGGTTTCAAGTCCAAGTGAAGTGTGTTATAAACTGTTAGGTACATAAAAAATTTTTTTGTTACAGTCCTGAGTACACTTTTTGACGTGAAAAAAATTTATATTATAGTTCAAACCTTAAGTGGATTTGCTTATATTATATTAATTTGTCTATTAAAACAGTTAGTTGAAAAAATTCTGACACCCTTTTTCTGGGCTTTAATTTAAATTGTTACGAAAAGTGCGAGTGATATTCTCTTGATTCTTATATCATAAAGTATATACTAATTTGACCAATCAAATTTGCTAATTTCTAAATTTTATACCGACCAAAAACCGAGAAAATCGAGAGTTTCAACGTGCGGTCACGTGCTAGCGCCTATCGTTCGTAGAACTGTGTCTCTTTGTATGCTTCAGTAGTGTAATATGTCTTTGTACACTGGTTAAAACAGCACGTTTTTGCAAGGGTATGCCATAGGGTTAACATTGAATATCATGCTGCTAAGAGGAATGCATTGCTGATGACTTGGCAAGACCATTGATGAAGAAAAAGACAAGTTGTAGTTCCAACACCGACATGTTGTGAAAAGAGCTGGTCTAAATCTTAAAAGACATTTTTTTTTCTGTTCTAAGTACTAGTCGAAATTCCATCTAACTTATACTCCAATAAACAATACTATGTGAAAACCCCTTTAATATTAGTTGTCAGAAACCATAATCATAACTGTAGTCAGAACCTGTAAAAGTTTTAATTGCGCACAGCTTTGTTAATATACATACATTTGGCAAGTATGCTTCGTATTTTTTTTTTATGCTTGAAAAATTTATACCTATTCAGACTAAAAAATATAAATTAAAAAATATTATAATATATAACAAGCTGCTTTGCTCAGTGATGTATCGGGGCTTATTTTCTTCTTTTTAGGTAATTATTTATAAACGTGGTTTTTTGTAAAATATATATATTTTGTAATAACTACACTATATAAGTAAATAAAGTAGCTACTACATTATTGACTGTGATACTAAATTATTGACAAATCTTTTGTAACTGATGAAATGTCATTTTTTTATCCGAATGAAATGAAGCGTTAACAGTGAGTTGTTATATTACACTGGCTCGGCCGCGGCCGCAGGTGACCGCGTTTCGCAAAACGTCTAGCTTTTTTATGAGTTAGGTTTTTCGCTGACAAACTACACTCGCTCTGCACATCTCTAATAGATAATAGATTGTTGTATAACATTTTACAGAAATTAAGGCTCGTTATGAAAATTGAGTAGTTCCGTAAGGAAGTAAAATGCAGATAAATTGAGCATTTTATTTTATTAACCTAAGAAAACCTTTGTGTAAATATTAATTCTACGCTTATTTATTAATTATTGCGAAAAAAACAACACAATATTTCTAATAGTAATGACAACCACACAGTATTGCCAGAAACAAAAAGGCTGCGTTCGTAACCTAGCGTTTCGTGCGTAAGGCGCGGCCCTGATAGCAACGGTACAAAACAATACCCCTCCCTAGGCAGATCGGGTCTGACTGAGACACTGAGAACTCAGAGGACCCTAAGAAATCGGCAATCGCGACAGAGTAGCAACAGCTCTCGTAAGAATCGAGTCGCCTACTAAAACTTCAGCAACCCGAGGAACGCCATCCGAGCCAGGGAAGAGTCGAACAGCTTTCGAAACAAGGTACACTTATGCCTTACAAGTAGGCACAAGTATGCCTTGACCACATTGGCGTTGCACAAGTTTAATGTTAAAGGGACCTGCAAAATCAGTTCCAACATTAGAAAAGACGTAAGCGGGGTTTACTCGATCGGGAGGCAAATCGCCCATTTGTGGCTGAGTCAAAGTTGCCTTGAGCCTAAAACAGGGTATGCACTTAAAGAGCACACTCCTTATTACCCTTTGAGCCAAGACAATCCAAAACTCTCATTGGAGTATGCCAAGAAGATTGCTAAGTTCCGCATGGGAGTTCCTCAAATGGCGGTCCTAAATAAACAGCAAGGTTAAGTGGCTATCCTTAAGCAAAAGTAGCGGATGCCGACCTCCATAAGGTAAGTTTGCATGACGTACTCAGCCACCTACAAGAATGAGTCCGCGATTGTAGAAAAATGGTTTAAGCTTGGCCAAAGCTCGATTAATCTTGGAGCGACCAGCTTGAAGATCTGCTATTAAAGCTCTCGTTGTACATTGCGCACTAAAATATGGAGCACTTGTTCACGTTCTGACGGCGGTAAGACCAGTTCAGATTCCTGAATCGGGGGTCGACGGGCGTTGTTGACAAATCGGTAAATCCAGCCAATCACTCCGACCAATTTTTCAAGAGAGATGAACATAGTTTGAACAAAGCGGAGGGTTAATCTTTGCCACTATTTTCGTATAGCAGCATAATCTGCCTTAAAGTAACAGTACCTGTAATTATTTTGGCGCTGCATGTATTTGATGGTCATTTTATGAGAAAGCGTTACAAGAAGTGGTGGGTGATGAGTGTCTAAGGGAGCTTGCGGTATCGATATAGGTGAACAAACACTTTCTTCTAGATTAGTTATGAACAAATTCAATATTTTATTATTTTTATTTTTCATGTAATTAATTTGATAACAATTCATAATATTAAGGAAATTTTCTATGTTCGGTAAAAATATGCGGTCGGATCGTTGCATACTCTGTGCGCTAGTCAGTCGTCATTAATCTGTGCGCAACGTCGAGGCTGTTGTTTTATCGATCTTATTGGGAAAATTTATAATTAAGCTCGGTTTGCCTTGCGTTTGACTCCAAAATTGGGTAAGTCCTTATAATTTTCCTTACGGCCTACGTGTGGCCTTTTTAGTAAACATTCTAATATAGTTTCAGTTGAAGTTTGATTACAGCTTGTCGGGGGGATCACATGTATATCCGAAGGCTGCCAATCAATCGAGCTTAAGTTATAATCACCAACCACTGAGTAAGATACAACATTTTCAGCTTGAAGAATTATAAGCAAACCGTGAAAATGTGCTGAATATATATTAGTAGGCGTTTTAGGAGGTATATATGAGGCACTGATGACGTGTATGAGTCCGTGACCGAGCGGTAACTCTATAACCACTTGATCAATAGATGACGTAATCATAACAAAATGATTTTGTAAAATTCTTTCTTAGATCTCGTCTATGTTTTAAATGGGCACTCGTTGCAAAAAGTTAAACTCCATAGACACAAAAATGCCTTATAGGATTACATACTTACGTTATTTAAGGAGCATTTGTACAAAAATTCATGCTTTTTTAGCTATACATAACATTATTGGAAAATTTAATAGAAAATTATTGATGGAATTACAGTTTTTATTTACAATCACGTCGTCGAAGTTTGCTGGGGTGTATGCAAACTGTACGGCTCCCGAACCCCTCAAAAGTTTGCTGGGGTGTATGGATCCCGAACTACTCAAAAGACCACGACTATGTTGAACCGTTATACACTATTCACGTGGAAGCACTTAATCGAAATAAAATGTATTTTATATCTCTATAGTATATAACACCAATTTTAATTAAGTTTTTTTGTGTGTGTTTGTTAAGGGAGTCCCTGGATAGTTTAGATTCACAATTTGACCCGGTGGTGTATAATTTAATAAATTTGTATTTATGAAGCCAAATAACTTATATTGACGGTATAATATTTTGGCTTAGTGCCAAAGAAGTGAATTGAATCCGATAGGTGGCACTGCGGTCGAGTTATTAAAAAGAAAGTGTGTAAATTTTATGGGATGGTTAAGTTATTTATTACTTTATCATAGTATAGTCTACCGACCACAGAGTAATGCCAGAAACGCGCGCCGTTTGTAAGGCGGGAAAACAAAAAGCGGGTCGAAACAGGCTGTATATAATTTATAGCAACCGTTTCAAGTGTAAGATATTGCGAAACAACGATACTCCGGACAGCTTGTGCATTATAAATGTGAGCGTTAAACGATAACTACAACTACTCTGTAGATTTAAACAATAGCACGAGTAAAATGGACGAAAATTTTGTATCGCTTAGTCAATGTTGCATACTAACTGATAAGCAATAATGTGTTCGCGAACGCACTAAAAACAACTCTGCGCACGCTACGTGCGTTCGTTCCCGCCGATTTTCGGCAAACGCGCTCAAAGCGCGCGCTACGAAACACCTACCTACCGCCCGCGATTTTTGAATTGTCGATTGTGTTCGTGAAAATGGATGAATATGACGACTGGGACTTTTATTTAACACTGGTGTCAAAGCTGAGTTATACGTCTAGATACCGTGTCCGAAACAATACCAAAAGGAGTGTTGCGATCCATTTTCCTATCGATGTGTGTGTAAATCAGCTCATACGACTATCATTTTTACATTTGTGTGCGTAATTTCGGTGTTACCAACCTTAAAGTGATTACCCCGAATTGGGGTGTTCTTACTTTTATTCGGTACTACAATTAATTTCACTTTCGATGACCCGTTGTGGTGACACATTATTTTGAGATAGAACGTAAGCCATCAAGGCTTACAGTAGCAATCTGCTGACCATGGCCATGTAATCCATGTTAGAACCTTAAAGTATGTTCCAAATATTATATACTGTAGTGCTCAAATATAGATGGATGTACAAAATAAAATCCGGTCTTCTCTCCCATGGCATCCGTGCGCGCCCTGTACGTTATACATAGGTCCCGCTATGTGGCAACAGCCGTGTTTTGTTGACAAAATTTTTTGTAACATAGAAAGCTATCGCATCACAGAGCCATGGAAATAGTTTTGTTCGCCAAATATCAATAAATAAAATTAGCTATTAACTATTTTTAAAGAACATCCACAGTTCTACCTCCTGAGCATGTGCAGCCAATGCGTTAAATGCGGAAAGTAAGTGCCGCCAAATTTAACACAGAGCGCATTAATTTTTAGTCAACAGATAGATGGAATGCGCACGTAGAGAGCAAAGAGCACAATCAATGCGTAAATATTAGAATTATAAAATTTCTTTTGCGAAAGCGACATTGCTGATATTGTTAGAGCAGCCCACAGGAATCAGATCACAACGCTATTGTTTAAATGTGTACAATTTTCACAATTAACATTTATTATGAATCTTATACTCGTCAGCTTTGTTAGTTACAGTGTCATTTAATTACCACCGGAACAACGGCGCCTATTTAAAAAAACCCTCTTAATTTTTTTGTTTTTGCTTTTATAATTTTATTATTAGTTAGGAAACCCGCATACATAACACATATTCAGAGAAAATGCCAGGCTTTTGCCTACTTCGAGCTCTTCGGATCACACAATCAGGGAGTTTAATTAATAAACTATAGAGTATTTTAATCTCAATTTACATACGAAATATAAAGATTATATATAATATGTTAACAAAATGAAAAGGTTTTAGTATAACATTTTATAAGTTATCCAAAAGAAAATCAAACAAAAATCATTATAAGTACATTATATTTGTTCTTCTTAAGACCTAATAAGTCTATCATTGTAAATGAATAACTTATATTACTCATTGACGTCTCAGAATATTACACAAACAATGCAAATTATACTCTAATTATACTATAATTTTACACACCCAATTGCGCGTGTGCGTACACCGTCTTGCTAATAAAGTATTAGGTAACTAAAGTTGAAATTTTTATGAAGAGACTGTCGTTGTAAAGAAAGTTTATTTTTTCAAATTATTTATTTGGTTATTAATTAATTTCGTAGTTCATAAAATACATGATAAGTACTACTCTTTCTATTGATATTTACATCTAACTGTTAGGTTTTTTTTTCTTTAAACATTGCAGAAGTCCGGGGTAAAAGTTTATGCTCTATATATATAATGTTACAGGGGTCATCAATACATAAATACTTTATCAACTTGAAATAGTGTAATGTTTAAGTGACGTTAGGTGAAAAATATGTATCGTCGTTTCAGTATTTGCCTTACTAAACTTAGGATGGAAAATGAACGTACCTACAGATCTGGCAACACAGACAGAAAAACATTTGTTGTTTGTTTTGCGAATAATTATTTTGAAAACTTAGTTTGTAACTCAAATATAGCAAGCAGATTAGTGTGATAACTTGTGAAAAGTAATTTTTTATCATCAACCTTTTTTTTGTAAATAATTTAGCACAATTTTATTGCACAAATCGACATTTTTATTACTTTACATGGGAGCCCAGTTCGTGTCGACGCACAGATTGCGTATGATGTAGTGTGACGGCAAGTCCCTGAAAATTCAGGTACTCGGATCGGCTCGTATGTGTGCCCGTATATGGTATCTAGACTATGGTATAAGTCATGTTTGACTGGTGTAATAAAATAATTCAAGCGGCTTCATGGCGTGCGCGCTGAAGACTGCAGGGAATGGCCGTTACCGCAGTTGAGGCGCGCGGCGTGCACGCGGATTGTCCACAAATGTTCGGGACGATTGCATTGTATGTTGTATTGCAAATAATATATCATAGACGAAAGATTCGAAAAGTTTAACAGTCTTTTGAGCATGTTATTTAATAGGCACGCTCCTTTGCTACCTGCTAAAAATCCGTCACCTGCCAGCCCCGTGGCTTACAGAAGAAGTTAAAGTGTAAATTTTTAAGCGTGATCGTGCAAGTGACAAATTTAAACGTAATCCGACTGCCTGCAACTTGGACCTGATTAAAAAACTGAGAAATCAGTTTAAAAGGCTGTGTAGAGACGCGAAACGCCGGTACATTTACATCTCTATTAATAAGTGTGATTCCTCTTATATATGGAGATTTCTCAAGTCATTGGGCATAGGCAAATCTTCAGACCACGTTTCAATCAATTTTGATCTTAACCCACTTAATAAACATTATTCGTCTCCACCTTTTACAATAGACGAGACAACCAAAAATATAACTTTAGCTCATATCTTAGGTCTGCCATGTCCTGACTTTAATTGTCCTGACAAAATGGTTACTGGCTGTGATATGAAGCGCGTAGTATGCGGGTTGGGTAGTAAAGCAACTGGTAGCGACAGCGTAAGCCTGATGATGATCCTTCCTGTAATTGATATTCTCCTCCCTTCTATCTAGTCGTTTTCCTGATAGTTGGAAGAAAGCTTTTGTCATCCCTCTACCTAAAATTTCTAATCTTTCTACACTTAGCCATAACCGTCCTATATCTATTCTACCCTTACTTTCCAAAGTGATTGAACGTCTAGTTCATGAACAATTTAGTCAATTTCTTCTTTCAAACAACCTGATAAGCCCTTTTCAATCAGGTTTTCGTCCAGGCCACAGCACTGTCAGTGCGTTGTCTAAAATAACAGACGAAATTAGATACATTATGGAGAGTCAACACATTACTGTGTTAACTCTGCTCGCCTTCAGCAATGCATTCAATACTGTTGACTCTGATATTCTGCTCTGCATACTACGTTCGCTTAACATATCTCCAGCAGTAGCCATGTGGTTCGAATCTTATTTAAAAGGTCGGCAACAATGCGTACGTACTGATGCTGGCTGCTCGGACTGGTGCGTTGTACCTGCCGGAGTTCCGCAAGGTGGAGTTTTGTGACCTTTGTTGTTCTCACTTTTTATCAATTCCCTGACGAATCGACTAACTACACAGTTTCATTTATACGCCGATGATTTCGAGTTATATACGAGTTCAACAGTAGACCAAATTCAGAATGCTGTCTCTACGATTAATTATAACCTCGAAATCATATCTCAGGCAATAATTATAGGCAGTAAACGTCAGCTGGCAAACCTGGACATAAATATAGTACCTCATATTACTAACAATGGTGTACCAATTCCTTTTCTTGAAAAAGTCAAAAACCTCGGGCTACTAACAGATAACACGTTGTCGTGGCGCCCACAGGTAAACGCACTAAGTAAAAAAAATATTTGCTTCGTTACACTCACTGAAACGTTTGCAAAACTTTCTACCATTCCAAACTAAGGTTATGCTGGCGCAGTCACTACTGCTTCCTCTCATCGATTACGCTGACGTAAGCTATCTTGACCTGAACGAGGAGCTACTCGACAAACTTGACCGTCTCCAAAGTCTTTGCATCCGATTTAATTTCGGATTGCGTAAATATGATCATATTTCTGAATTTCGTACTCAACTTAAGTGGCTCCCATTTCGACTTCACAGGAATACTCACATTTTTACCCTTCTGTAAAACATCCTTAACAATCCCTCTGCACCCCATTACTTACAAAAGTTCTTTAACTACAAATATAATCCGTTGCAAAGTATGTCATTAAGATCAAAGGTAGAAAGAACTCTAACCATACCCTCTCAGTTTACTACATTCTACGGTAAATAATTTGCTGTGAAAGCAACTTTACTGTGGAACCTACCGTCTGATATTCGTTTATCACCGTCAATTACTATTTTTAAAACTAAACTGAAATCGTTTTTTCTTCAATCGTTGCAAAACTAATACTCATATATTAGCTTATGAAGTTGTACTTATAAAGATATACAGGAAGACTTTGAATTGAAGCTTCAAATTCTCTGTGTATACAAGATTATTTAGAGCACATCATATAATAAAATCAATAAACTTTGTGATATTACTAAAAAAATATAATACAATCAAAAGTATCAAATAAATAATTCTAAGTATCAGCGTTACTTGTAGAAATGAATAGGGAAATCGAAAGAAGCAAGCAGCCGGCGCGGGCCACTGACCCTGTGCCAAACAAGCGCTAAACGTAGGAGGCAGGTACTTTAATACCTATCTAAGTACCTACCTGCCTAGAAAAAAAATTATAACCAATTTTCTTCATACTTTACCGGCTTAGGACGGTCAAAAATACGATAAGTAAAGTAAAATCCACTAATAAAGATTTAGGTAATTAAAGTTTACTTATCAAAAATAGGTACCTACCTATCGTATCGTAACTGTTCGTGATTTAACCACTGCAAAAGCACTTACGATTTTGTCTTTTAATTTTTCAATTGAATTTACGTTTGTAAACAACCACAAATAAAAGTCTAGCGGGGGGAGATCTGGGGACCTTGCCGGACATGATACGGGTCCACCGCGACCGATCCACCGTTTGCCGAACTACCTATTTGATAGGTTCGCACACACTTCACTGTAATAGTGAGCTGGGGCTCCGTCGTGTTGAAGGTGCATGTCGGCTAGATAGGACACTGGTTCATCTTCCAACAATTTTGTCTCTATCGAGGATACCTCTCCCAGTTAACTTACGTATGACGAGAGCGCGGCGCGACCGTGACCGACTTTTGATAAAGTTTTCGGACGACTGTTTAATTGTTTGTTTTGGTTTTTGCAATTGCGCGGGCGCGCGGGTGTGCGAGGGGAGGGTACAGGGTGGCCGGCCGGTAGATACAATGCGGTGTGACAACGTCGCTAAGTTTTTAGGTACCTAATTTATTTAGATAAGCGAATGACCTAAAATACGCGTTGCCAATCTTCTTGCAAAAGTTCTATCTATGAGCATAAATTTGCATGATACTTTAAATTTTTTATTTATTTTTTACAATTTTAGTCATATTTTTTTTTATTAATTGTTGATATTTTCAGTTTGCCTAAACACAATGAGTTGGTTTTTATCGTTTTAGATTTTTGAGCTATGTCGGTAACTTTGGTTCTTAGGCGAATTTCCTTATTTTGAATTTTATCGTACAAAGAAACACCAAGCATGCCTCTTTTATGCTTCTTTCCATAGCTCGCTGAGCGACTCTGAGCTTATTTAAGAAGCTTACAGTTAGAGACCACGTTTCTGTACCATAAGTCATCACTGGCAACACACGAAGATTGTAGACTTTCGTCTTTAGGCACTGAAGTAGATGTTGCGTAGTTTCTCGAACGCTGCCCAATCGAATGGTCCGTGACCGCGATACGCGTCGTCGCATCAGCGTCGTCGTGTCAACAGGACGTCATCACGTGCAACAACAAGACGTCAAGTCGTTGCGGTTTTCTTTGGCTTGACCAAAGTGACGTTCAATATGTAAATGTACTTTACACATATGTACCTTGAAACGTGTAAAAAATAAAATTAATTACATTTAAGATTTATTTGACATTATTTTGCTAATGTTGGGTTTTATTGTTTGATGTCGTCGTAAATAGTAAATAGTAATATTCGATAACCGTTGTTTCCGTTGACATTGGTGCTGTTATTGTGTTTTTATTGATATGTATTAGTTTATGATTTAATCGCATTAAAATAATTTCCGCAAATATGTTGATGTGTCATGTCATAACCATGTTATTTTATTATTTGACCTCAGTTTTATTATATTGAAATAAGTTTTATAATTGTTATGTTAACGACGTCAAGTTCCTTTATTGTGTTGCTTATTGCCGTCTTATTTAGAATTTATATTTTTATGTTTTACAATAAACATAATTTTGATATTGCAGTTTTGGACAAAAACCAGTTAGGTTATAACTTCATAATAACAAATAACCTAAAATGTGAGTTTGCTCATTTGCACAGCAGCGTTTCAGCCTAAAGACAGGTACTGCTGAACATTGGCCTCCCCCATAATATGTCTCCGCAACCGCTGGTCCTGTCCTACACATAGCCCCAGCGGTATCTTGTTGCGTTCAGTAGTTCCTACGGCCTTCTGGCTCTTTGGAATGGTGTTACTATTACGTTAGGAAATAAATGAAGGTGTTATTTAGTGAGATTGACGTCGTCAGCAACCTTTCTAGGAGAAGAAAAACTTCAAAATTAAACCAGGATCAAAGTATTCGTTGGGTACAAGGAAGGTCCAATCTAAAATTAGTGGTGTTAATAGCACCCAATTTAAATATGGCCGTGCCGAGGAATGAGTGGGATCAGGGTCTGAGATGATGTCGTGAGCGCACCCTGTAGTACATTAGCCCTTGCCCTTTTAATCGAAGCTCAGAGAGAGTTGACTTTTTATTCGTTAGGTACTCGTGGAATTCAAATAGTTATTAAAAAGCAATAACAGAAAGAAAGCGGATAAGAGTTGGAACACTGCGTCACGAAACAATTCGTTGCAATACCGCCAGAAACACATCCGTTGAGAGTTCGGAAACTGCTTCTAGGTGCACAGCCTTTGTGGCAAGACTCACAAAGATGCAAAAATAACCTTTAAGGAGTTTTGCGCTACGTAATGTGCTGGATTTGGTTAAAAATGGGCCTGCAAAATCGGTTGACACTTGTGCAAAGACAGGTTGTGGGCTGACTATGTCTGCAGGTAGATCTGCCATAAACGGGGCCTTCAGTTGAGGGCGACATTTGAAGCAGTGCATACATTTGTGCACACGGTGTCTAATAATTCGACGAGCTGATAGAATCCAGAATTGCTGGCGTACAATGGCGTGTAATGAATTTGCCTTAAAGATACCAGGGTGAGGTATGTAGAAATGGGGCTTATCAATGAATAAACTTGGGTGACAGGGAGTCATATGACCTAAGCGAATGTACTCCTGCATAAAGTCGATATATTTTGAGCGGAGGGTATGATCTCTTTGAAGTTAGCGTTCCAAGTATAAAAATCGTCGTAGTGCGATGCCATGTGTTGTGCCAAACTTTGGCGCGTCTGGGAGAAAGGGAAGAGACACTATATATCGACCTGAGGGGTCACGGGTTGTGATGGAGCGAAAAATGTATGTTGAGGTTGAAAACTTGCAGGTTTTATTCGTGCTGAGTGTACTTTAGTCTCTAGTTTAGTATGTTGCTCATTAATGGGACCTAAAAGTGCAAAACAAAAAATCGTGCCTAAGGCTGTTGGCCTGCCGGGGCCTAAAGAAATTTTGGAGCCATCCAAAATTTGACCGAGAACATCTGAACCCAATATAAGGTCGACAAGAGCTGGTAAGTTGTAAGCTAAATCAGCTAGTGAGATATTAGAATTTTTGCAAGATGGGCTGATTTTTTGCAACTGGTCAAGTCCAGTTAAACTTTTCAAAATGTATGCCTTAATAGTTATTACCGGGTGTTCAGAGTGAACAGGGTGGAATGTGATGACCGCTGATGAGCTGGAACTTTGAGTGTGCTGATTACCTACACCTGAAATATTTAATTTTGTGTGCTGAAGTGGGATATGCAATTTTTTACCCATATCCTTAGTTAACAAAGTCAACATTGAACCTGTATCTAGCAACGCTCTTGCCTTATGTTACTTTCCATCACTGTCAGCTAGCTCTAGAGACACTGTTGTTAAGAGAACTGGTGTCTCATAGGTGGTGTTGGGCTGAACATTTGTACAAACAATTGTATCAGAATGGGTAGGTAGGTCGCTAGGCCTTGACAAATCAGTAGTTATGGGCTGAATATTATTTTTAAACAATTTTGTATTGTTTTATGAGCTGATGTAAATTTTTTGGGTCTGAATGAACCTGTGGACATTTCTGAAGATTGTATGTGTGTGGGCTGAGTTTGTTTATTTTTGTGTGTATGTGCTGAAACTAGTCACAATTGAGAATTTGTAGGGGAGGTCCAACGTGATGAATTTCTTGACTCTGAGGGTGGCCGTGCGACTGGTTGTTCTCTTAAAAAGGGGCGCAGAAGGTGAGCTGAGTTGTGAGGTGGCGATTCATAACCGTGACGATGCAAGGTTGTCTGGTGTGTTACTATCACAATCCCTGCAACGTCCCGTTGTCTTACATTCGTTGCTGTAGTGCGGACCTAAACATTTGTAGCAATGGTTACGGGTATGGATAAAATCCCATTGACACTGTGTGGGCTGATTCAACTATTCACTGCAGGCTACCAACCTGTGACCCCTGACCTTACACCAAGGACAGTAATAATTCTTACGGGGCTGAGGAGGTTGTGCAGAATAGTGCTGACGGGGACTCTCACGTTTGACCTGAGTATTTTGGGGTTGACGGAGTCTATATGTTGGGGGTTCAGGGCAGAATGTTCAAAGTGGTTGTGGCACGACAAGTTGAGTAGAGCAGGCTGGACGAGTCTGTATCAGGGCTGGTGCAAAATGTACGCGTCGAGCTTCTGGACGTGGTTTTGGAGAAGCATTTTGGTTATAACGGGCGGATTCATAGTCGATGGACGCACTGCCGTTTCATTCAGTTGATGCCAGGCTGCAAGGATGCCTAAATCCGGCTCGAAGGACCAAATGGTGATTTTAATCACCTGTCGTTTATAGAGAGAGCTGAGATAATATATAGGAAGTAAAAACTTACTGAAGATGGAGCTGATGCGTAGAAACTATAGGTGCGGAGTTGACTTCTTCGTTGTAGGCTGATGTCAGTTGTAGAAATACTTCACTGAGTTTACACTAACCCGGGCCCGAGGAATAAAATTATTTGTTTCGTTGAGGTTCAAAACTTTGACACATAAATCAGCTGGGGCGAGCAGACCGAACAGTGTTGCTGCGCTAAAAGTGTGGCCGCTTCACTCGTCATTTTTCGGAGGTGCGTTTTGAATAACGACACGACACTTTGGCGTGAACAGTGTGTGTTGAAGATACCTATATTATATGAAAGACACTGGAATTAAGAAAACATTTAGGAAATTTGTAAATTTTTGCCAGTTAGTATTTAATGGTTAATGACGTTATACGTTG
Organism: Apoda limacodes; assembly: GCA_946406115.1. NCBI lineage: Eukaryota > Metazoa > Arthropoda > Insecta > Lepidoptera > Limacodidae > Apoda > Apoda limacodes. Next base: position 474,323 of record OX291548.1, read on the forward strand.
AGCCCAAAGACTGGGGGTGACCGTTTGTCTGTCCTATCAAATCAAATCAAACTTTATTCACATAGGTTTCTAAAAACACTTTTAAATCGTCAAAACAATGTAAACAATGTTAATTTCTGCCAAAAAAAGCTGGCAAGAAGTTCCATTTCAAGTAATAATACAAAACTTTAATAATTAGATAAAGAATATACAATATGTACCAAAACACTTATTAGGTAATAAAAAAAAAAAAGTGGTTGCCTGTAAAGTCGGTATACGGGCGAAAGTTTTACGTGACAATGATTTTATGTCTGTCTCTCTCGCTCTTAGGCGGGCGCGTGCCTCTCACTCGCTCTCATTGTGAGCGCATAACGTGAGCGGAGCGTAACGCAGTTTCTTGAAGTGTCACCCGGCAAACCAATTTATAAGACGTTGTCACGTCAAAATAAGTTAGTAAGCTACTAAAAACAAAGTCAAGTTTTTTTTTTGTTGTTATGTAGCATAGAGGGCGCACCATGTGAAGCATCAAATATCGTCAATCGAGTGAAGGAATTGAAATATCACATAAATAAATATTGATTGTTTTTTTTTTAATCAAACTATTTACATTGTAAATCTCATTTATTTAATGTTTCAATACAATACATGTATTTATTAGTTGATACACTATAATTTTATGTTTCTTTTGTGATTTTACAAAGATTACCTTTTGGACGCACGCAATAAAACACAACTAGCTTTACAAACAATTAGTTTGTAAAGCTAGTTGTAGTTAATTTACTTGACGATTCGAAAGTTTTCTTAGTAACCCATTTGAAAAAAAAAGTTGCACTCCGGGAGTGCCGGCAGAAGTGAAAACCTTTACACACGATTCGCGCTTAACACTCAAATATGTCACAAGACATGTCTTTGACATTGTCAAGAAATAATAATGTTTGTTTATTTACTTTTTTGACGTAGTATATTTGACATCGCAATCTGTCATAGAATTAAAATTCCATATCCAACCTCCCTGTAATACTCATAATCGCGAATACTAAAAATAAAAATTAGAATAGGCGTTATATACACGAATTTTACGAATACACAGCAGTATGGCCACTACACAGACGGACGAGCCATCAGCTGTCACCGTCCATGGATGCGCGTAGCACGCTGTAACATAAACACACACGACCATTCGCGCAAGCGCCCTGCGCCGCCTAAATGAAACAGCAGGCGCAGGCATACATTTTCGCCGTGCCGTAGAAACAGAGGGGGATACTCCCTCTCCTACGCCGCGCCAGCTGTCTACTCTCCATCCGTCTTACGAATTTACCCATACCAAAAAAAGTGCACAACGCCGCTAAAGAAGTTTTCACTTCAAAAAGATTTTGATTTTGATAGTACTAGTGGCATTAGCGCCATCATAATTATATTTTTGCACAATCATATGTACATACATATACTTAAAGCTATCCATACTATCTATGAATATAATATAGAAATAAATATTATAAATGCGAAAGTAAATCTGTCTGTTACCTTTTGACGCTGAAACCGCTGTACCGATCAAGATGATATTTGGCATGCAGATAGTTTTGAGTCTCGGAAAAGGACATAAGCTACTTGAAAAACGTCAAGTTATCCACGTCAACGTCAACGTTATCCGTTAACCCCCCCCCCCCCCCGTTAGCAAACGCAACATGCCACCACCGCAGGGACTTTGAGATTGAATTGAGAGAAAATTATAGGGCATATGCTTAAAACATTTTTCAAATGTATTAGCTACATCAACATCTGATTTAACAGTATCTACTACAATGTTTAATCTATAATGACTATCACGTGGTTTGAGTTTTCCTTTTTTGCTACTAATGACACTCCACGTTGCTTTAATTTTATTGTCAGAATTCCTAATTTTATTACTAAGAAACATTGACTTAGCAGCAACACAGACTTTTTTAAATGTTTTAGAAAACATTTTCATATATTCAATAAATTCTGAACTTGTATTGTATTTCTTCATTTAATTTAATTCATATAATTTGACTCGACTTCTATGTATTCCTGGTGTAGCCCAATCACTGAATTTCATTCCTGAATTTTATTTAATAGTTTTCAATTTAAATACCTGCTCGAACTCAGTTTTAAAAAGTCAAAAAGAGTATTGTACATATGATCAGGATCACCCTGTGTAAATTGCAAAAATGGAATTTTATATTCAACATTAACTTGAAATTGATTAATACGAGCAGATGTCACTGGTCTACATGATATTAAATTGCATTGTTTTACTTCTGTGTTTAAAAATGATACATTCTGACCGCAGTGGTCAGATGGTAAGTTGGAAATAACTAGCTTAGCAGCAGCCTCTACATTAAAAAAAAAATATTATCAATACAGGTGGCCGATGTGGCTGTAACTCTAGTTGGTTCTAGAAACAAATTATGTAGGTCAAAACATACAAATAAGTTCAGAAGTCTATCCTATTTCCTATCGTCAGTAGGGGCCTAGCTTGTTAGAGGGAATTTACATTAGGGTATCAAAGAAAAGAGGGACAGGGAATTAATAATAATTTGTCCAGTTAGTCACTTCCCTTATAGGCGTCGCCTCCGTTGTTTGCCGCTCCAAGGGTGCAAAAGTTCAGAGTTATTAGACACCACTACAAACCACCAAACGAATTGTTGAACTGCAAATTGTCCGTATAGAGTTAAGCTTTAACCAAACTAAAAACAATATGCGCCGAACACGAACACGTGTTCTATCTTTCACCACGTTTTTAGAACTTAATGCCGCGCCGGACAAGGGACGCGCGCGGCGAGTCGAAGCCACATAAGACGTCACCGTTTATCTGTAACAAACAATCCCCTGGCCCAGCCAGATCGAATCGGGCCGAGACTCCTCAAACGGGAGAATCCTAAACAACAGGGACACGGGACAAGCTCGTTTCAGAACGGAGCTACCAACCAATACTACGGCAACTCGAGAAAATCCATCCTGCCCTGGACCATTGCAATATACGACCTACTCTGCGTAAATTTCGAACTTTCGATCATACGTCTCTACGGATGCTAGTTCTGTCCCGTCTAGCTTTCTGGAGTGACCCAAAGGAGGCCTATCGGGACGAAATGGTCCGGCCACGTACAGGTACTAGTTGTGCTGGGCCCATTGTCATTTTAAAAAACCGATGACCGAAACAAAATACTCGGGCGAGGCGAATTCAGGGGGACAAGAGCGACTTTAACCTAAAACTGAAATTACACCAATTCGTCGCACAGAGTCCGCATCCGGATCTCAATTTTATTCCACTTATCATTCAGACACTACACAATCTTGTGAGCCAGGGTACAAAATCGCGCGAGTGTTTTTCCGATCACCCCGAGGTGACACAACTTTTTTTTTTTTTTTCTTTTTTTTTTTCTGAGCTGACTATGCAGTTGGCTGTTGCAGCCATTACTGCTTCACCGGACTTTTGGGGCGAGACTCTGAAGGAGCCTCAGCCCGTATAGCGCCCAACGCTCAAGGGCTCCCCGCGGGGGAAGCCTCGGCTTGGGTTGTCGCTCTCGGGGTGACACAACGCAAAACTGTTCGGTAGGCAACAAAGCCGTGAGGGAGGGGAAGGAGTGGTGAAGGAGTGGAGGTGTGGGGCAGCGGCAAAGAGGAGATCTCCTGCCAGGCGATGTGTTATGCCTGGGGACCGCCGTGGTCCACTTAACTTGCGCTTTGGTTTCTTTATATACTGAACTGCGAAGGAAACTTCGATAGCGCGATGTAGGACGCGTAACGTCAGCCTTGCTAGTAGCGGTACGATATGGTCCGCTACAGAGGTAACAACTTAATAACGGAAAGGAATGCAAGAATGGGTGGGGGACAACTCACGCGGACTTCACATCGACTTTAGCTACATGTTTAGATAATATTTTCTGTAACGTTGAAGTAAAAGATAAATCTATTATACACAATTTGCCATTCGATCACTGCGGTCAAATAATAAAAATTTTACACAACTATAAAAAAATATCTCAACTAGTAACTTGTAGACCTGTGACCACTGCTCGATTAGTCAATTTTAAAGCAAATATTGAAAAGAAAATCCCATTTTTACATTTAGTGCATGATAATGCTAATAATATTTATAATATTTTTTTTGATTTCTTAAGTAATGAGTTCGGGCAAGTGTTTAAAGTAAAAACTTTTAGGCCACATGACAAAATTAAATTCAAGGACTGGGCTACTGTAGGAATACACCGAAGTCGAACTAGGTTGTATGAGTTGTATGAAATAAAGCTAAATAACCACAGTCCCACATTCACCAACTATGTCAGAATGTATTCAAAAATATTTAAAAAAGTATGCAGGGTTGCAAAATCAATACATTTAAGAAATAAAATAAAAAATTCTGATAATAAAATTAAACCGCGTGACAATCATTATTTACTTAATGTAAATTCAAAAATAATTGATTCACTTGATGTCGCTAACTCTTTTGTGAAATATTTTACTGAAATGCCTACAATTACAACTAATGCATTAAATGCCTCTCCTTTAGAATCAGAGTTACTTTTAAAATGTAATGTAAATAAATGCAAGGCTATATTTAAATTTGAGCATGTTACCTCTGAAGACATCATAAAGACATTTAAATTACTAACTCAGAAAAAAATTGGTGACCTATGGAGTATATCAGTTAAAGTCCTTAGAGGAATTATTGATATTATAGCGCCAACCTTGGCCATAATATTTAATAAGTGTGTTGACGAAGGGATAATCCCAGACTAAATGAAATATAGTAAAACAATACCACTTTTAAAAGTGGAAGTAAAGATGATCCTAATAAATTTAGACTTATCTCTATACTGCCTGCCTTAAGCTGATTTAGCTTAAAAACTGATGTTCAATCAGATGCTTAAACATTTTAACTTCAATGGATTACTTCATCCTCAACAGTTTGGTTTTACAAAAGGGAGGTAGGGCACTGCAAGTATTCGCTCGAATAAGCTGCCCGAACAAATAAAGCGGGGCATAGCGAGTACTTGCTCGAATGAGCGGCCCGAACTGGGGAAGTACCTCCACCTTACAGAAAACCGCGGCCACAATAACACTAACATTGAGTAGTGTTGTGTTCCTGGCGGTGAGTAAGGTTGCCAGAGCTCTCTCTTTGAGGATTCGCTGCGCGGACAGCGGAGGACCGACGGTGTTTGTTGCTGTCATTGCTCGGCGTAGACGCGGCGTGCTGATGAAACGGCTAACCGCTGGCCGCCCGCAGGTTGAACGGGTTCACGAACCCAGGGATCACTTAATCTCCGCCCTGGGAGGCTGATCCGCCAACCTGTGTAAAGTCTCTGAAGTAGTAGTCGTGCCGGAGAAGGAGACCGGAGTGGACCCGGCTACTACAACAGAGGGGGATCAGGGGCCCTTCCGCCCGCCGTTCCAGCAACCGTATCATCTGTGTTGAGCTTCGGCAGTCTTAGTACCGCAACTTTTTGTCTTCTAAGCTGTCTGTGCAGTGAATCCTCATCCGTAGTCTAAGTTACTTCAAACAAAATGGCCAGGAACAGAAAAAAGAAAAGAGTTTTGACAGCGGTTACTCCATCCACATTTAATGTGGATTTTTGCAACATAAGGGGTATTCACGCAAATCTTAACGCAGTCCATCACCATCTCGAGACTGCGCAGCCAACCATTCTTTTTCTAACGAAGACGCAGATATCCTGCCCGGCCGACACATCATACCTTCGTTATCCCGGCTACAAACTCGAGCACAATTTTTTGAGTCGTGCCGGTGTATGTATGTTCGTCCGGGAGGATATCTGCTGTCGCCGACTTCATAGCCTTGAAGTCAGGGACCTGTCGATATTGTGGGTGCGCGTAGATCATGGGGGCCACACTCGTATCTATGCGTGCCTATACAGGTCTCATAGCGGTGACACGGACGTAACTCGACTCTTCACGCACCTGAGTTTGACGACTGACAAAGTTCTAGAGCAATATCCTACAGCAGAAGTAGTTATTTTGGGAGACTTTAACGCCCACCATCGTGAGTGGCTCAGTTCTCGAACCAATAACTATGCAGGGATATCTGCTCATGAATTTGCTCTGACCTATGGATTCTCTCAGCTGGTACTTTCTCCAACGAGAATACCAGATATAGAGGACCATACAAGCTCCTTACTGGACCTTCTGCTGACTACACGTCCGGATGGATACTCCGTCTCAGTGGATGCGCCTCTTGGCTCCTCGGACCACTGTCTCATCCGGACTCGATTGTCATGCACACAACCCGATCCTTCTGGGCCAACTAATTGGCGTCGTGTGTGGCATTATAAGTCGGCAGACTGGGATAGATTGCGAGAATTTTATGCATCGTACGCGTGGAGGCAGATCTGCTATAGCTCAGAAGATCCTGACGTCTGCGCAGCCGCAGTCACTGAGACAATCCTCGCTGGTACTCCGTCTCAGTGGATGCGCCTCTTGGCTACTCGGACCACTGTCTCATCCGGACTCGATTGTCATGCACACAACCCGATCCTTCTGGGCCAACTAATTGGCGTCGTGTGTGGCATTATAAGTCGGCAGACTGGGATGGATTGCGAGAATTTTATGCATCGTACCCGTGGAGGCAGATCTGCTATAGCTCAGAAGATCCTGACGTCTGCGCAGCCGCAGTCACTGAGACAATCCTCGCTGGTATGGAATGTTTCATTCCTAACCTGCGAGTAGCTGCCGGCGTCAAAAAACGACCGTGGTTTAATAGGCCTTGCAGAGAAGCTAAAATTCTTAAGCAAACTGCGTATGAGGCTTGGACCACGGCTCGTAATAATAAGGATCCGAATATTTCTGAGTTAAAACGCAAATTAAATGCTGCCTCGAGGTTCAGTAAGAAAGCAACTGCCAGAGCAAAATTCCAATTCATCGGCACAATAGGTGGGCGACTTGCGAGCTATCCTTCTGGGAGTCGTGCTTTCTGGTCGCTTGCTAAAGCTGCCGAGGGGAACTTCTGCCAGTCGTCATTACCACCACTGCGAAAGACCGATGGTGACTTGGCCCACAGTGCAAAAGAGAAAGCCGATCTATTGGGCAGTCTCTTTGCCTCTAACTCGAATGTGAACGACGAAGGCGCTGTACCACCTACTTTACCGTGGTGCGGTAAGACCATGCCGGAAACCACTATAACACAGCGCGAGGTCCGGCGGGCGTTGCTTTCCCTAGACGTTCATAAGTCGAGTGGGCCAGACGGCATACCAGCAGTGGTGCTTAAGCAGTGTTCTCCTGAGTTATGTCCTGTACTCACGCGCCTCTTCACGCTTTCCTACCACACTAGGCAATTCCCGTCTTCATGGAAGACTGCAAATGTGCACCCGGTGCCCAAAAAGGGCGATAGATCAGATCCATCGAATTACAGGCCTATCGCTATAACCTCTCTCCTCTCCAAGGTGATGGAGCGTGTGATCAACACACAGCTTTTGAGATACCTAGAAAAACACGACCTGATCAGTGACCGTCAATATGGCTTTCGCCACGGTCGCTCAACTGGTGACCTTCTAGTGTATCTCACACATCGATGGGCACTAGCCATTGAGAGTCAGGGGGAGGCATTGGCATGTAGCCTAGACATAGCGAAGGCGTTCGATCGGGTCTGGCACCGGGGTCTTCTGTCGAAGTTGCCTTCTTACGGAGTGCCCGAGGGTTTGTGCAAATGGGTGGCTAGCCTTTTGTCCGGCAGAAGCATACGAGCCGTAGTTGACGGTAGTTGCTCTGATAGCATGGACATTAATGCTGGTGTCCCGCAAGGCTCTGTGCTGTCTCCTACGCTGTTTCTACTGCATATCAATGATATGTTGGACATCAACAACATACATTGCTATGCAGATGACAGTACTGGAGACGCTTATTACACGGGCCGTGCAAGCATCCCAGGTTCCGTTGTGGAGGAAAAGCGTGAAGAACTTGTGTCTCAAATCGAGATCGGTCTGTCTCTCTGACTGGGGGCGGGAAAACTTGGTCCGATTCAACCCTTCAAAGACACAAGTCTGCGCGTTCACCGCTAAGAAAACCCCATTCACTGTAGTCCCACAATTCCAGAACACTCCCCTCTCCATCTCTAAGAGCATTGGGATCCTTGGCGTTGACATCTCCAGCGATGTTCAGTTCCGAGATCATTTGCTAGACAAGGTAAAGCTGGCGTCCAAAAAACTTGGTGTACTCAACAGAGCGAAGCAGTACTTCACGTCGGGGCAAAGGTTGCTACTTTACAAGTCGCAAGTCCGGCCCCATATGGAGTACTGCTGCCATCTCTGGGCGGGTGCACCCGGATACCAGCTTGGACCTTTTGACTCGGTTCAACGACGGGCTGTGAGAATTGTCGACGATCCCAAACTCACTTGCGGTATCGAGCCCTTAAGTCTGAGGAGAGACTTTGCCTCCCTGTGTGTGTTCTACCGCTTGTACAATGGATTGTGTTCTGAGGAATTGTTCGAAATGATACCCACGGCTACTTTCTACCATCGCACCGCTCGCCATCGACAGGGAATTCATTCTCACACTTTGGAACCGAAATGGTCGCGTACAGTGCGGTTTCAGAGAAACTTCCTCCCGCGAACGCTTGGGTTGTGGAATGAGCTCCCTGCCAAGCCTTCTCTAAGGACTACAGTATGGGGTTCTTCAAAAAAGAAGTTATTAGATTTCTGAAGGGTCGGCAACGCGCGAGTGATGCTCCTGGTGTTGCAAGCGTCCATAGGCTACGGTGACCGCTTACCATCAGGAGGACCGTAGGCTTGTTTGCCACCTTAGTGGTATAAAAAAAAAAAAAAAAAAGGGCGTTCTAGAACTGACGCAGGTGTTGCCCTTATACAACATATATTTGATGCTTGGGAACAGTTATAAAATGCTATTGGTATCTTCTGTGATCTATCAGAGGCATTCGACTGCGTGCAACATGAAACTCTTATACGAAAACTGAGTCATTATGGTATTGCAGACTTGGCTCTTGAGCTTATCCGCTCATATTTGAGTAGTAGAATGCAGAAGGTTCATATCAATGAAGTAAATGAAGTGAAATTAGGAGTTCCTCAAGGTTCTATTTTAGGTCCTTTTCTATTTTTAATTTACATAAATGACTTGCCTTTCTTTGTGGAGAAGCTGTGCAAGATTGTACTATTTGCCGATGACACTTTTTTTTTTATTTAAAGTTGACCGAAATAAAACTAATTTTGACGACGTAAGTAGTGTACTTTCTCATGTTCTTCAGTGGTTTACGGCAAATAACTTACTTCTTAATGCGAAAAAGACTAAGTGTTTAAAATTTATGATGCCAAATGTCAGAAAAATAAGTACAAAATTATCCCTTAACGTAGAAGAAATAGAACTTTTAGACTCAACAGTGTTTCTAGGTATTACATTAGACAATAGGCTGCAGTGGAACCCTCACATTTCAGTTCTTGCAGGGAAACTCAGTTTGTTTTTATTCAAAAAAAATTATGTGTAATCAGAAATTGTTATTGAAATACTATATTAGCAGTATAATATTGAATTTCGGCAAAACTAATATTTATTTGTGTTGTTAAGAATTTGCTAGTGATTCAAAGAGGTCATAATTTTAATATCGATATTTAGAAAGTTGGACTTGAAAATTGTTATATTTAGAATAATGTAAAACGCAGTTAGTCTTCTGTTTCGATACTGGCATACCTTCGACTTAGAAAGCAGGATGTTGATATATTTGAAGCTTTTGTCTGTCTGTCTTTGGCATTGTAGCTTTAAAATGTGTCGATAAACATATTTTAATATAGTTTTTCTTATTAGGGGGTTACCATGAACTAGCGAGACAAACGTATCGTGGAATTCAAGCCACTTATTATAATGTCCACTAAATCGAGTTGGTTTTATAGCATAAAACTTGACATCACTGTTATCCATCACTGGATTCAAGGCACAACTATGAATTTCGAAATTTTCTGTTACAGGATTCTGTTACGGGATTTACATACCATGTCATCCGTGGAGTGGCCCTTCTCGTGGTCATTAAAGGTTCGGCGATGGCTATCTAGAACTGCACGCTGGAAATGAATATCTGACTGTCTCTACAGGGCCCTGGAGGTGTATAGTCGGCTTACCAATCTCAGCTGCGAAGCTATGCTCTTCGGTGACAAAGAACTTTCCCTCTTTAAATCGTCCACTAATATTTCAATTTAATCTTGAATTGTATTAAATTCTGAATAAACTGTTTCTATATGAGATATGCGAGTTTTAATTTGACACAAGTCTACTGCTGAAATTATTGAATCTGTAAAGGTTTCTATGAATTTAATTTATGCAACTTTATATCATAAAGCAGTTCGAACCATTTATAGCTAGGAGGCTGACATAGTCAAACTGGGACCATATTTCTTTGATGAGGAAATGGCGTGCTGCGATCAGATCCATTCCGATCGACAGGCGGTACGTATACATACGATCCATTGAAGTTACAATATTCTAAAGTGCCAGGTTTTTTCTGCATGATCACAATACCTGCTTCAAATATAGGAGTTCGAAACAAAAAATTATGGTCCCGGTTGAACTACGTCAAAAGGTTCAATTACATCGAAAGACATCATCGAGAATTCTCGCCAACAAATTTTTTTAGTAAAAAAACTTAGAGCTAGTAGTAAATGTTTTTCTGTTGTTCTTGGGTTAAAAAACTGTCTATTTCTAAAACATAATAAATCGATATATCAGATATAATCTCGACATCCCTAATTTTAGTTCTACGGACTTTCGTATCTGCCTGCAACGCCAAAATGGCGTTATTCAAATAGGCACAAAAAAAGTTTGACAGCAGCCAGTCCAGTGGGTAGTAGTAGAGGTCAGTGATTAATTAGGACCTCGAATTTTACTTAGGGAACTATTTAGAGAAATTGATATTTTAACTGTTCCTTGCCAATACATCTTCGCTTGTGTAATGTATGTACGCAAAAATTGTCACTAATTTGCTAAAATAGTGACCTACACAGTGTTAATACAAGGAATAAGGATAAATTGTTAGTTTCAAAATGTCGTCTTCAGAAGGTACATAGCTCTTTTTTAATACAAAGTATATTTTTCTACAATAAAATTCCAGAACCTGTGGTTAATTTATCCTCAAATAAATTTAAAATATGTGTCAAAGATAGTTTAATGAAAAAAGCTGTTACAAAGTTGATAAATACATAAATGATAAAAATGTTTGAAAAAATTAGATCTTAATTGATTTGTATTTGTATTGTTGCATTTGAAATATTTTTTAAATTAAAACATTATATATTATGTTATTACCTAGTGTAAGGCTATATTGTATTTTAATACGATGTATAAAAGATTAACTGCCGAGTTTATTGCCGGTTCTTCTCGGTAGTAAAGCATTACGAACCTTCCAATCTTCTCCTCTTATATTTTGTTCCTTTACCACACAGATTGTAACTAGTACAATCGTAGTTTAATTGGAGTTGATTGAGTGTTTCATGCTCTCTCGAAGTGTCTCTGCGGTGGTGGCGAGTGTGTCGGGTCGTTACGTTCCCTAAAAAATGATTGAACGAAGCGATGGCTGATTCATATGTCATACTCGTGAACGGGTGCCGTCTGTGGACTGTCCACTGGCGACTTTCCTAACACTATGTGGAGGAGAAGGACCGAATTAAAATTGTTACTTAAAGCCTTCATTGATTCTTGGATCTTGTATAATTGGTTAGAGAGTTCCATTATGTTGAGTTCAAAGTCCACTTGACTGTAACCTGTGGTGTATGATGTTTGTAATAGTGATAACAGTATGTGATGATATTTGTCAGATGAGTTTCACAATACACTTAATTTAACATAATTTAAAGAATATTATTTGTTTTTATTTAAATTATCTAATTTTTAGTACGTGTTGCAAGTATAACAACTACCCTACGAGTTAATGGTGTAGAAATATATGGCTCATTTAAGAATCCTAAAAAGTCATCCATTTTCTGTATTTGGTGTTCCTTGAATGTCGAAGGGCCTGGATTTGCTCCAGAAGTTGTAGAACAGTCAGTTGGATGATCAGCCAAATGGTTGCTCTAAAGCTTTTCTAGCTATAAGTATTGCCCATTTTTCGTCAACATTCTTCCTGAAACCTTTTTTTTAAAATTGAGGGTCCAACAGGGTAGCAAGTACTGTGAGTATTTTTGGTTCATAAGGAAGAAGGATTAAGCCTTGTATCAACCGATCCCTTCAATTTTAATACTATAACCTTTCTTTCATCAGTTTTTATTAATTTTTCAATATCTGCTAATTTGCTTTTTATTACACGAATTAATGGCAGGACGAGTGACAGTGTTACTTAGAATTCACCAAATATTTTTGTAGTAACTGAATCAAAAGGTTCCAGAATCGTAAATACTTAAATTATGATAGGATTAAACGAACTTACCTGAAGTGAAGTTCAATCCTGATTATATGAAGTACTTAATCCGAGATAACTGATGTAGTACTTGCCTTTGTACACACTTTATATGCGAATTTAAAAGCAAATGCAGGAAACAAAAATCTCCACCTGGCAACACTAAACGTCATTGTCAATATTTAAGAGCCCACAGAAAGGTAAAATTAATTTAATTGAGGGAGGGCAGGATGTTCTATCTGCAATTAAGTACTTCATATAATCAGGATTGAACTTCACTTCAGGTAAGTTCGTTTAATCCTATCATTATATTCGTACTTAATCATAAATAACTGATGTAGATGTTCAGAGAATAACAACACTTAGAAATTACAAAATATTTATTTTTCTCAACATAAAAAAGGCCAACACATATATAGTGGCCTGTTATAATGTGTAGCAAAGGTCGATGACCTTGGAGACCAACCTAATGCTCTTATAATACTTTCTACAGAGAGACCTTCCCTATAGGCACACGAGTGATATGTATCGAGCCATCTGCTGATTGACTGACAAGAGGCACGATGGTGCGGTCTTTTAAAAGTAATAAACAAATAATCAGATGAATTATCATTAATTCTTAATCATCTAGTAACTTCTATGATGCCTATCAGGAGCTGATGTTTTTAGAATATCTATAAAAATTATTTCGACACCAGTAGATTTTACGTTAATGTTGTAATGGAATAATAATATTATAATATATTATAACAATAACCTAATGGAATTTATCGTTTGAACCCTTTGGCCAGTAGCCAGTACTAATAGCATAATAGTCTTTTTGGTGATCCTTTCCAAGTTTATATCAGTCAATGGGTACCAGTGACAAATATATGATAAAACTCTCGAAGGGTCCCACACACTTCTATATTTGGGTGGCAAAGGTCGTAATTTATAAACTCCATCAAACCATCGCTTTATCCTATCATCTGATCCTACGTGATTTTCAACTGTAAGAGAAAGCGATGACCGATAAAAATTTAAGGTTTGATAAGAACCACCTCTTTGGAAAATCAATGTTAAATAAGAAATTATGATAGGTATGGATGCATTAAAAATATCTAAATTATTATCTTTGGTATAACTCCACCACTACTAAGAGAGGTAGGGCACGTGGTGACGTCAGCCTTGGTACATCGTACGTGGGCAGGCGGTCTCGCAGTCGAGCTGTGATCGCTTGTATTTGTTTGCTAGCTATTGGAATTTTGTCACGCTTATCTATCTGCTTCAATTGTTAACTTTTATTGTCTATTCTATATTACTTCGCACTATAAACTGTTTTCTTTTCCTTCCTTCAATAACTTTCTTTGTGCTGTGTGTGCTTGTTGTGAATTTGCAATAAACTGTTAAGTGCAGAACGCTTGCTTTTATTTACTTACTCTTGGAACTCTATTGAGTGAAATTGCACCCCTCATATCTACATTGGAAACCACACAGTTAATAACCATGAGAACTGACAAACAGTCTAACGGGTCTAGTTTAAGAAATTTCGATTAGCGCGTTTCCACTGACCCATCCGGTTCCGGATCCGGCACGGATGCTGGTGAAGCATTTCGTGTCGGCGTACGAGTGCCTCCGTTTTGGCCACAAGAGCCAGCCATTTGGTTTGTGCAAGTAGAGGGACAATTTATTTTGTCGAACATAACCGCTGACTCCACAAAATTTTAAAGTTTTAACGCGAAGATTTGCATTAGTAAACAATTCTCAATAAACGAACTACTTATAGCAAAATGCATCTTTTAATTAAAATGGCGCATTTAAATAAACAAGTTCAGTAATTTTATACATTAGCTGAGAAGTTATGAATTATTCTATGAAAGGTTTGAAGCTAACAAAAAGTTGAATACCAATGACTCAAATGTAAAATATTACATTATAAACTTACGAATCATAACCATCAACACAAAATTAATTGTTAAATGTTGGTAGTAATCTAACTCCCGATTTATGGATTCGGACTCTAGACAAAATGAATTTGCGTAAGTCAAAGTCAAAGTCAAAGTCAAAATGGTTTATTCAAATAAGGATTTTACAATCACTTTTGAATCGTCAAAATATAAAATATTATTTTTTGAACCCTCCCACCTTCCCGCCGGTTCACAATGTTGTTGATTTCTACCGAGGAGAATCCGGCAACAAACTCGATAGTTACTATTTTAAAAACACTATCAATAATACAAATAAACTAAAAATACAATTAATATTTTAAATAAAAAAATTTTAGCCGTACAATTTTTTGTTATTTCCATTTTAATTTGGTTTACCTATGCATCCCGTAATTGAGCATCATCAGTCCCAAGGATTTTTATCATTTACATAGTCTGAAATATTGTAGTATGCCTTTTTACAAAGTACCTGCTTGATAAAAGATTTAAATTTACTTATTGATAGATTTTGAATTTTATTGGGAACTTTGTTGTAAAAGTGTATACATTGCCCCATAAAAGAGTTACTTATTTTGTGTAGACGTGTATCATGTACCAACAGCTTATTTTTTCTTCTAGTATTTACTTTGTGAACGTCACTTTTCTGGCTGAAACTATTGATATTTTTATGTACATATAAAAGATTTTCATATATGAACTGCGACGCTAAAGTTAAAATTTTTACTTCCCTAAACCTATCCCTCAGAGATATCCTAGATCCTAATTTATAAATAGCACGAATTGCCCTTTTTTGTAACAAAAATATTGTATTTACATCAGCAGCGCTACCCCACAATAGGATACCATATGTCATTAAACTATGGAAATAGCTAAAATATACTATTTTTGCAGTGTGGACATCGGTCAATTTTCTTATTTGCTTGATCGCATACACAGCAGAGCTAAGTTTTTTGGCTAGGTTATGAATATGAGGACCCTATTGAAGTTTGGAGTCCAGCGTTATGCCAAGAAAGACTGTTGAATTAACAAGTTCTAATTGCTCGCCATTAATATGAATACATGTCTGTCTCTGACTAACATTTGGTAATGTAAATTTAACACATTTGGTTTTTTTTTCATTAAGTAACAAATTATTATTATATAGCGTTAAAACAATTTTCAATTTTAGAAAGGGCATTATTTAATTCATTATAACATGTCTGTTGTCTCTTAACTTTAAAAAGCAAAGAGGTGTAATCAGCAAATAAGACAATGACATGATTTTTTACATGATATGGGAGATCATTAATGTAAATAAGAAATAGAAAAGGACCTAAAATTGAGCCCTGAGGGATTCCCATAGTGACTGCTGATCCCGGAGATCTTTCACCGTTGACATCTATTTTCTGTACTCTCCTACTCATATAGGATGTCAAAAGGTCGAGAGCTTTGCCTCTAATACCATAGTGATGTAACTTCCTGATGAGATTTTCATTTTGAACACAGTCAAATGCCTTAGATAAATCACAAAACACTCCAAGGGCGTCATGCGAATCCTCCCAGGTGTTATATATATTTTTTAATAGTGCCACTCCTGCATTGGTTGTGGAAGGGCCTTTCATAAAGCCAAACTGTTTACTACTAAGTAGCTCATTAATACAGAAATGGCTTAACATTTGACAAAGTATGATTTTTTCAAAAACTTTACTGAGTATAGGTAGTATTGAAATAGGCCGAAAATTATTAGGATCTGTTGAACTACCTGATTTAAAAAGAGGTATATCTTTGCTAAGTTTCATCTCATCAGGAAACACACCACTATCAACACAACTATTAAAAATTATGGCTAAGGGTTGTGCTATAACATGAATTATTGAATTTATATTTTTTACACAAAGTCCCAAAGGTCTGTGGTGTTTTTAATTTCTAATATTTTAAATATATTAATGATATCCGTAGGACTAATGATTTTAAATACAAAGGGAACGTTACATTCAGGAACACTAGTTTTTAATAATTTTTCTGCTAAGATTGGACTTGAGTTTAGATGTTCAGTTGTTTTGAATGGAATATTCCTAAAAAACTGTTCAAAGGCAACTGCTATCTCAGAATTTGTTTTAAAACTAGCATCATCTACAATCAACTCAAAGTCCTGACGAGAATTCCTAGCTTTACCAGTTTCATTATTTATTATGTTCCATGTAGTTTTTATTTTATTTGTTGAATTTTTTACTTTATGTCTGAGGTGAATTGCTTTTGCAACAAGACAGACCTTTTTAAAGGTTTATGAGTATTTTTTTAAATATTCCCTAAATATTTGGCTATTATTATATGTTTTTTCTTTATATAATTCATACAGTTTACGCCTACTTTTATGAATACCTATATACACAGGATTGACTATCAATTAAATGTAGCCCATTCACTAAAACTAAAGCGACTGGAAATAAGTTTCTTTTTTGCACTAAATATTTTATTATACTCTGTAGTAATAGTGTCAAGAACAGTATTGTACATATCATTTGGGTCGCCATTACAAAGCAAATCTGGAAGTTTATGCATAAGGTTAGATTCAAATGATTCAACCCGTTTAGTTGTTATTGGTATAAATTTAATTTCCTTTTTAGTAATACAATTCTTTCTTTCTAAAACCACTAACTGTCTACAATGATCTGACTCTAGATTGCTTATAATTGATTTTTGAATTGGTTTTATGTCAGTAAATATATTGTCGATGCAAGTGGCACTGGATACAGCAATTCTGGTTCACAAAACAAATTATTTAAATTAAAAGACTGAAATAAGGCAAGCAATCTGGTGCTTAGTGAGCTATTTTCCAAAATGTTTATATTAAAGAAGAAGAAGTAAGTTTTGATCAAGTGGCGCGAGTATGGATGCTTTAAAACGTACTGTGATTGGATGGTTGTTTGGAAGGCTAGTTGGCTGGACAACGTTTTAAGACAATCGCTGATTGGTGGTTAAGTGATATAGAAATGGAAGCAAGTTTTATTTGCTCTTTAAAGGTAGTTTCATTACTTTTACTCGAATAAAATTATATTTAGGAAATTAAACGTAGGATTAATCAGAGACCCTCTAGATAGGAGTTGTTTTGTTATCCGCGGTTTTCTTTTCTTATTAATTTTATTGCCTTAGTGAAATAGTTATGCTACTGTTATTGGGAATTCTATAATGTTGAGTATAACCGCGGAAGTTTAAGTTACTTAGAACTTTATAATATTGAAAACACCCGAGAAACTTATCTAAGTGAGTCCTTTAACAACCATTAGGTAGCTTCCTACAATAAATATTTTAACAATGGTAAAGGGTAGTTGGCTTGGTTTTCACGTATTCCGTATAATGGTATGACGTGTTAGTTTATTTGAAATTACCCGGGGTTTGTTAAAACTTTACGATCATTTAGAACATAATATTAATATTCTATTAGTTAAGGATAATTAGGCCGTTTCATTTAGACCGTTCATATTAATCTAGGATTCTATAATAGTACCCCAACCAACATAACTAGAATTATACTTAAAAGATATTGTTTTTTTCTTTTTCCTGCAAGTTTGTCTCCTACGCTGTTTCTACTGCATATCAATGACATGTTGGACATCAACAACATACATTGCTATGCAGATGACAGTACTGGAGACGCCTAATACACGGGTCGTGCAAACATTACTCGTTCCGTTGTGGAGGAAAACCGCGGAGAACTTGTGTCTTAAATCGAGGCCACACTGACCAAGGTCTCTGACTGGGGACGGACTTATTCTCACACTCTAGAACCTAAATGGTCGCGTACAGTGCGGTTTCAGAGAAATTTCTCCCGTATACGCTTAAGTTGTGGAATGAGCTCCCTGCCAAGGTTTCCTCCAAGGACTACAGTATGGAGTTCTTCAAGAAAGAAGTTATTTGATTTCTGAAGGGTCGGCAACGCGCAAGTGATACTTCTGGCGTCCATAGGCTACGGTGACCGCTTACCATTGGGCGGACCGTGGGCTTGTTTTCCACCTTAGTGGTATAAAAAAAAAATTAACCCCGGACATCCGTCAGGAACAAAAAAATAGGATGGAAGGGTTTGAAATGTGGGGTAGAAGGTTGTTAGAGAGGGCTTAGTGGTGATAAAAGTGCGTGGTCCCATACATACAGAACATTCAATTGCCATCGTTTAAATTGTCGAAACGCTGCCCGAGGAGGAGGAAATCATAGTCTACGCTTGTGGGTCACTAAAAGCTACCACGTGGGGCTAAACTACAGCCAAATTGTACCACCATACTGGTTAGTAAATACTTTTATACTAGAAGTTACAGTGAAAATATTGTATGTTCGTTGTGAAATCCTTTCGGTTGTGTTTTAAAAATATCTAAATTAATGTTTAAACATACAAATGACGGGGCCGCTTTTGCCGGTTAGAAAACTATGGTAGAAAGTAATCTCAATCATCTCAGTAGGAAGAAATTTATTAATGGAACTGGTTTCTACGACATTTTCAGCTAGGTTTAGATAAATATTTTATAAAAGTAGAAGTGGGAACCAAGATTATACCAGCCATAATAATTATATAGCCCACTAAAGAACTAGGTCTGCCAAGAGATACAGTGATTACTATGTGTAATCCATGTCCATCCTTAGCGGCGTTAGTAGGGTTTTACCATTTTGGCTGGTTAGCTAGTGTAGGTGAGCGCTAATGTTCATTCTAAAGGGGCGCCCCTTAAACCTACTTTCAGGTCGCAAGGTCTGAACGTTTAGCTGCCTGGTTCCCACTCTTTTCCCACAACATTTTACTTTCAAACGTGGAAGTAGCATAAATTAGGGTTCCTTTGTGCAAGGATGACAGAAAATCATATAGGACCTGTGTCCTTAAGTTCTGATATTCGAGTATTTGCTTTGTTTAATGTTTTTGTACTGACTTTAAAATAGGTGAAAACTCAAAGTAGGCATTTTTTATGATCGTAGGTATAGCTATATTTATTTTCTTGACTATTTTCTTTTACGCTTATTTGTATACTATTGTTTGCTATATTACTCTGACGTACCTCTAAAACAACTGGGTTTACTACTTATTTAACACAACGCACACGCTTGGCGAAATAAAATAATTATCTACATTAAATTAAATATAGAGATCAAAAGATCTCTCTTTCCGAGTGAGTGTTGATGCTTCAGAAGTTTCTGACAACAATTTATTATTTTATTAAAATATTAAAAAATAGGGAGGTTACAGCATACAAACAGTTCTTGCAGGACAACCTTCCACTCAGCTCGCTACTTTGGCTGAGGTTTCTGATAAAGTTAATGACATTGTTTCTTCTTCGTCTCAGCAGGTAGCCGCTGCGCAAGGATCAGCGTTAGACAGCATGGTAAAACAAATCGCAGCCATCACTCAGCAGGTCCAAGAGTTGTCGACGATGGTCAACTGGAACCCTAGATCCAGATCACGAGAAAATAGTGGCCGATGAAACAGAAGTAAAAGCCGGTCAGAGTCCAAACATCGCAGATATCCACTCTGTTGGTACCATTAAAAATTTGGAGACAGAGCAAATAGGTGCATCAAACCATGCGACTACAAGACGGGAAACGCTAAAGGCAGTCGATAATGGCGACAGACGATTGCCCTGGCATTACTGGTCCCCTCTTCGTTTTCGACCGCAGATCAAAAATGCCTCCTCCTTGATACTGGCAGCGACCTCTGCGTTTTTCCTCGCTCTGCAATAAAGGAATGAAGACCAAAAACCAGTTATCAACTTTACGCAGTGAATGGAATTACTATTAATACATATGCCTACGCGCACTTGGAGCTGAATCTTGGCCTTCGTCGTAGTTATCAATGGAGGTTTGTGGTTGCTAATGTCACAAAGGCTATTATTGGCGTCGACTTTCTTTCTTTTATAAACTGGTCGTCGACTGTCGAAACAAGCGCCTCATTGACAACACCACAACTCTGACAACTGTAGCGAAACCGGTACATTCATCTGACACGATATCTTGGTCAAGATACTGTTAGGTGACACAAAGTACAACGAGATCATTCGGAGCTATCCAGAAATTACTAGGCCATCTGGTACTCCTCGGGTCTGTACGCATAATACGGTACATCGTATCTGGACTAAACCAGGGCCTCCAGTAACTTGTACTCCGCGACGCCTGGCTCCTGACAAGTTAAAGACCGCTCGCCAGGAATTTGAAGACATGATGAAGAACGGAATTATAAGACCTTCTGAAAGAGCTTGGTCTTCACCGCTACCTCTGGTACCCAAAAAGGACCATTGTCCTTCCATTCCATTGATGGAGACCATGTGGCGACTATCGAATGCTTAGTGCTTGGACGATACCAGATTGCTATCCGATTCGCCACATACAAGATTTTACAAGATAGTTTATTTGGATGCACGATATTTTCGACGATTGACCCCGTTTGGCTTATTCGACAATTTTTTGTGAAATTTGGTTTACGTAATGCTAGTAAAGCCTTTCAACGTTTCGTTGATGATATGACCAGAGGTTTAGATTTCTGTAAAGCATTTGTTGATGATTTTTTAGTGTTTTCACACAATGAAGAAGAGCATGAAAATCATCTATGCCAACTATTACAGCGACTGCAAAAGTATGGCATGATCATCAACACTTCAAAGTGTGTTTTTGGAGCGAAAGAAGTCAAAATTCTCGGCTACAACATATCTGCTGAAGGAACTATCCCGTTCCAAAAACAGTGAAAGAACTAAGGAGATTCTTGGGAATGATGAACTTTTACCGAAAATTTATCCCGGAAGCCGCTCAAACCCAAGCTCTACTTAATGCTCTTTTAGTTGGTTCTGTTAAAGGTTCTCATCTAGTGAACTTTACAGGAGCAACACTAGAAGCTTTTACTGCTTGCAAAGACAGCCTTAGCAACGCTAGTCAGCTAGCACACCCAGATTGCCAGGCTACGTTAGCTTTAGTGTCAAACGCTTCAAATTTTGCGATCGATTCTGTCCTACAGCAGTATAACAAAGGTGGGTGGCAACCTTTAGCTTTCTTCTCGCGCAAGTTGAGTCCCACACAGCAGAAATCTCGCCATATGATAGTGAACTCTTTGCCATATACGAGAGCATAAGACACCTCAAATATATCTTAGAAGCAAGAAACTTCAGGATATACACTGATCATAAACCACTGTGTTTTGCATTCCATGGTCACAAAAATAACTGTTCGCCGAGACAACTGCGACACCTAGATTTTATATCACAGTTTTCGACAAACATTCGCCACATAACTGGTAAGGAAAACAAAGTGGCTGATAGTATGTCTAGAATAAAGGAAGTGTTCACGCCCATAGATTATTCTGCATTGGCAAAAGCGCAATCTACAGATACTGAGCTGCAAAAATTATTAAAAGTTGGCACTGCGCTTAAACTACAACAAGTATACTGTATAACTAAATACCTGGAACAGAAACAGAAATTTACTGTGATACTTCCAAAGTAAAACCTTACGTCACAAGCAATTTTTGAAAATATTCATTGCCTAAGCCACCCTGGCGCTAACGCTACAGAAAAACTGGTTTCGCAGCGCTTCGTTTGGCCTGGCGTACGAAGAGATTGTCGACAGTGGACCCAATGTTGTGACTCATGCCAGTGTGTAAAGGTTACACGTCATGTGGCCTCACCGCTAGGCACATTTAAACTTCCTCGAGGTCGATTTCAGCAGATTCATATTGATCTGATAGGACCACTAACCATCTGCCAAAATTTTCAGTACTTGTCTCACCATGGATACGTAAGATTAGGGCTTTTTGATAAACAAAAACTGAGAAAATCCACTTAATTTGTTTTATTTAAAGAAACAAACGATTGCACATTAAGAATACAAAAATCATAGACCAAGAGCGGCAGTGTTGCCATCTATACACAAATATGTAAAATAATGCGCAACGACCCTGTAGCTATTCAGCCAGGATAAAAATAAATTTTACTTAGCAAGCTAACACTGCCACTAAAATTTTACATTATACAAGCAGCACATATTTTATACTTTAACATTAAAGTCATTACAGCTTATTCATTATTTGTTCTCATAGAAAAACAAAAGATTGAGTTGGCAATGGCTTTGTTAATATATCAGCAAGCTGATTCTTACTTGGGACATAGGATATATTTATTAAACCATTCTCCACTTTCTCTCGGATAAAATTGTATTTAACATCTATATATTTTGTTCGTTTGTGAAAAACTGGATTATAATTTAGCTTAATGACACTCTGATTATCAACATATAGCTTAATACAACCATATTCTTCACCCAAGTCCAAACACAATTGCTGTAACCATAGTATTTCCTTTGCAGACTCGCAGGCTGCAACAAATTCTGCTTCGGTGGTAGAGAGAGCAATGGTCTTTTGCTTTTGGCTGGACCATGTTACTGGCCCTCCATTCATTAAGAATATATATTCAGTAGTGGACTTTCGAGTATCCACGTCACCTGCAAAATCAGCATCAGAGTATCTGATAAGATCATTGCTTTCTCCATACCTAATGCAAACATTTTGTGTATTAACTAAATGTCTTATCACACGCTTCACTGCATTAACATGTTGTTGACTAGGATTATTAATATACCGACTCAACATGTTCACCGTATATGAAATATCAGGTCTGGACACTGAGCATAGAAACAACAGTGAACCAATAGCTTCCCTATAAGGGAACTTCACAGCAGTTTCCTCAAGATTTTTACATATAACAATATTCGGATCAGCAGGAGTTGATGCATGATTGCATTAACTCATATTCAAAGTTTTAACAATTTGATCTATGTATTCTCGCTGATGTAAACATATACAGTTATCAGACATTAACACTTCTATGCCTACAAAATATGACAAATTCAATTCCTTAATTTTAAATGCTTGTTTCAAGAAATTAATTATATCTTTAATTATCTTTCTACTTGATGATATTATAAAAGCATCATCAACATATATTATCAGTATAACCTCGATACTATCAATATTTCTAACATATACACAGAAGTCAGCTTGTGACTGAACAAAACCATATGATTTCAAAAATTCAGTAAACTTTTTGTTCCAACACCTTGATGCCTGTTTTAATCCATAGAGTGACCTATTCAATTTTAATATATTACTTTTGTCAACAATCACACAATCAGGAATTTATAAATAAATTTCTTCTTCAAGGTCCCCATTCAAAAAGGCTGTTTTGACATCAAATTGTTGGATTTTTAAGTTTTACTTAGCTGCAATGTTAAAAATAATTCTAATTGAATCATACCTTGTAGTAGGGGAGAATATTTGCTGGTAATCAATACCAGGGACTTGATTGAACCCTCTTGCACATAATCGAGCCTTGTAACGGTTTACTTTTCCATTATCACCCCTCTTAATGGAAAATACCCACTTGGCTGTGAGTGTTCTCTGTCCAGCTCGCTTCACTGGGGTCCAAGTCTGATTCTCATCATGAGCATTTAGTTCTACTGTAACGGCTTGCAACCATTCATTCTTCTGTGAACTCTTCTTCTAAATTCAAATTTCTCCTCGGTCTCAGATTTATAGGTTCACGTAGAGAATCGTCGAGGATCTGTGATGGTTCATAATCAGGATCATCAGTGTTGCTACTGAGCATACTTTCCTCATTCTCATTCAGTGAGTTTTCATTTAAAGAATTATTACTCAATGCAGGATCGGTTTCTAATATGAATTCAGGGTTGGAAATTTTCATCACTTTCTTCTATGAATATTTTTGCTATATTCTGTCATTGTTCAGGACATTTATTTTCATCAAAAACAACATTTCTTTATACTTTAATTCGTTTTGTTTTCATGTTGAACATTCTGTTATTGGTATTATCATATCCAACCAATATCATCTTTTCACTCTTTTTGTCTAATTTGGTCCGCAACTGATCAAGAATATGTACATACCCTTCACTACCAAATACTCTTACATGCTCCAAAATTGGTTTTAATCCATTCCACAACTCTGATGGCGTCTTGTCTGATGTTTGGCTAGAGGAGGTTCTATTAAGCAAATAAACTGCACAATTTATGGCTTCTGCCCATAAATCCAAAGAAACATCACGTGCATACAGCATGGATCGAGCACTTTCTACGATTGTTCTGATTTCTCTTTCTGCACGCCTATTTTGCTCTGGGGTATATGGAGCAGTACATTCATGAACGATTTCTTCTTTATCTAAGTAGTCTTTAAATGCATCATTAATGTATTCACGTCCGTTATCTGTATGCAAGGCTTTTACACTGTGCATGTATTTGTTTTTTACAATAGCATTATACTTCTTGAAATATTCAAGAGTATCACTCTTATTTCTCATAAAATACACATGTTTATAGCTGGTTGCCGCATCTTTGAATAATAAAAAATATCTCATACCTTGAATCGATTCATGACTAATTGGACCACAGACTATATACTAGGTCACCAGGTTGTAGTTCTGCCCGCCTTGATGTCTGGAATGGGAACCTAGATTGTTTTCCATAAATACATGCTACAAACATTAGGTCAGTTTCATTACTTTTTTCAATATTTAAACCTTCAACTATTTTGTTCACACTCATTTTTTTTATTTCTTTAAAGTTTAAATGACCTAATCTCTCGTGCCACTTTTTAATATTACTTTTGTTTTTTTTGCACTAAGTTGCATGTGTCAGGAACAACTTTTTTAATGTCCAGTTCATATAATTTGTTCAACTTCATTTTTGCACACATCACAATTGCATCACCATTGTAAACTAAAGCACTACTGTCTTTCTTCACTATGGAATAACCTTTTCTTGTAACCATGCCTTCAGAAAATAAATTTCTTCTTAAGTTAGGCACATGCAATACTCCATGTAACATGCTTAGCTCCCTTTGTCCATTGACACATCTTTTTATTTAAACTTTTCCAATTCCACATACTTCTATGGACTCTTTGTTTCCCAATGTCAATGATTTCTGAGTACAAGCTGTATATTCTTCAAAAAATTCTTTTCTATATGTCATATGGGCCGAAGCGCCACTATCCAAGATCCAGGTGTCTTCTTCTGTTCTATTGCATATATTTGAGTCATCAGCTACATTAAAAGCTAGCATGGTATTATCTTGAACTGATTTCTTATGCATTTTCTTTGGTGCACGACATTCTCTGGCAAATTGCCCCCTTTTTTCCGCAGTTGGAACATTCAAAACGATGCTTTGCAGGTTTCTCTTTGTCCTTGCTACTTGTACTAGGTTAATTTCATGTTGATTTTTTTTTTAAGTTTAGTGTGAGCAACCAAAAAAACCATTTCTTGTTCTTCTTCACAAGTAATATTAGCTTCCTCATCGAGTAGTCTTGCCATTAAGTTATTCAAGTTTTGTTTTTCAGAATCCAGCGACATCCACGCTTGTCTAAGTGATCTATATTTGGGAGGCAGGGTTCCCAATATTTTTGTGATTATCAGCAGTGTCACTGATGCTTTCACCACTTTCCTTGAGCTGTTTGGCGAGATTCTCAACCTTTGCAATATGTTTTGCCACACTGTCACTTGGTGACATTTTGTACTGGTAAAACCGTTCATGAATTAACATTTTGTTCAATTCACTTTTTTGTACATATGTAGAGTCTAATTTCGACATAATTCCCAAAGCGGGTTTCACAGTTTTCTATTAGGGTTATTTGATTTAAATCCATCGACGACGTGATAATGTACATAGCCACGCCGTCATTTCTTAGCCATGCATTCGCATTTGCTTCTGTTATTTGTATCGAAATATCGATTCGAAAAAGAAAATCCACTTAATTTGTTTTATTTAAAGAAACAAACGATTGCACAGTAAGAATACAAAAATCATAGACCAAGAGCGGCAGTGTTGACATCTATACACAAATATGTAAAATAATGGGCAACGACCCTGTGGCTATTCAGCCAGGATAAAAATAAATTTTACTTAGCAAGTTAACATTTTTTTACACGTGATATCTAACTACACCACCCCCCCCCCTCCCCCCTTGTGATATTTCGTGATTTATGCCCCCCTTTCGAGCCTTAAGTGATTAATTCACGGCCCCTAGATGGCCTGAGGTGGTGCCCCTACAGGATATCACAGCTGAAACTGTTCCTAAGGTCTTGTTAGCTGAATGGATTTCATGATTTGGTTGCCCTACTGATATTATTACCGACAGAGGGCGACAATTTGTGTCATCGCTTTTCCAACACCTAAAAGAAATAATTGAATTCAAGCACAGAAGAACGACTCGTATCATACTGCTTGTAACGGTCTAGGAGAAAGACTACATCGTCAACTTAAGGCCGCTGTCGTATGTCATTCCAGGGAAACCTGGATAGAAGCTTTGCCCTTGGTCCTATTTGGTATACCTTTAAAAGAAGATATCCAGGCTACATCAGCCAAACTAGTTTATGGGGAGTCTTTAAGACACCCTTCGGAATTTTTTCAAACTTCTCCAAATATTACTACCACTGATATGACTGATTTTATTAATCGTCTTCGTTTATTTGCTGAGAATTTACGCCCACAGCCAACTTCAAGCCATGGCACTAAGACTACCTTCGTATTTAAAGACTTGGCAACTACAAGCCACGTTTATTTACGAGACGACGCTCATCGTGGGTCATTACAACCAGCATATACGGGAACTTACGCTGTTGTAAATAGCTGTTAATGTAAAAATGTAAATAGTTGTAAATGTGCTTGTTGTGAATGTGCAATAAACTGATAAGTGCAGAACGCTTGCTTTTATTTACTTACTCTTGGAACTCTTTTGAGTGAAATTGCACCCCTCATAACTACACTACCATGGATATTACTAATGGGTACCAAGGCTGAGATAGCCACATTGGAAATATTACAATGCCAGTTGCTCTATCTGTCCTAATTTTTTGAACAACTTTTAAAAGTAAACAAAAAGGCGGAAACACGTAAAAGAAAAACTTTGACCAATTAACAGTAAATGCATCAACATTCCAAGCAGATGGATCCCCGTGCCAGGATATATATTTATCACATGTAACGTTTACACGCGATGCAAAAATATCTATTTTTGGCATTCCTAGTTTCGAAATTATAACATTGAGAGCATCAGTCGATAATTGCCACTTTGTATCTATATTGACCACTCGGGAGTCAAAATCAGCGTTTTTGTTGTCCTTTGATTTTATATATGAAGCGAATATCCATAACTTCCTAGCCTCACACCACTGCCAAATCTCTCTTGCCAAACCATTCAATAATGGATACTGAACTACCCCTAGTCTGTTAACATAAGAAATTGCAGTGGTACTGTCAATTCGAAGCAGGATTTCACAATTTGTTAGGTCTCGTGCAAAACATTTTAGTGCAAACAATGCAGCTAATAATTCACGTTAATAATATGAAAACCTAGTTCTTCATCAGACCATT
The DNA here is from genome assembly GCA_946406115.1 of Apoda limacodes. Classification (NCBI taxonomy): domain Eukaryota; kingdom Metazoa; phylum Arthropoda; class Insecta; order Lepidoptera; family Limacodidae; genus Apoda; species Apoda limacodes. The sequence goes on from OX291548.1 coordinate 501,967, forward strand.
GACCTCTAGCACTCTGACCATTGCAAAATGCACCCCACCCAGTGCCTGACGCACCCGAAAATATTTCCAATTCAAAAATATATTGTTTTACCCTACTATAACCAGTGACTATATTTCTTTTGCGCCATAGTAAATCCTGTTTAACTTCTTTACTAATTATTATATTTTTATCACAGTTACCTCTAGAAGCTTCATGGGATCAAATTTTTTTCTCTTTCTAAGGATTTGTGTAAACAAAACCATATGCAACTGCGATACAAACAGAAACTAAATTCCCTAATAGTTTTGCAAACTCCCCAATTGTACAGCTGTCTCTTTTCAAAAACTACTGAATAAAAACAGTTTATCTTTTAAGCTCTACTTTATTTAATTGGCGTTGTATCACACGTAACTTATCACAAGCTAAAGTACTCATTTTGAAGAAAGTCGCGATAGTTTTTTATTTTAATTTATTTAAAACTGGAAATGTATCTGTTACCGTTAAGTTGAGGGTATGTGCGAAGCATGGAATATGACGAATATGAAGTAAATTTACAGCATTAATCATATTGCGTGCGTTGTTATTACTTCGCATTTTGTTCGAATATTCCACTTAGTTAGAACCCAATCCCAAACCTGGGGTAATTTTTCAGACGTTTGTATGGCTTCCTTCAATTTTCACAGCTTTCAATAAAGGCGCAACTAACTTTTTGAACAAATGACATATAATAGCGAGAATGCCTTCGTTAAAATTGATGTACACAGATCAGTGGTTACGGTAACATGCTTAACCTCAACTAATGCTGATAAAAGCTTCTGTTTTAGTTCTTCATAGTATTCTGGTAACAATTTATTTTTAAAAGTAATCGTAAGTAGTATCAGGAATTTCGTATCTAATATTAAGAGCTTTCACGAAATCCTTGGTGTTCTGCTTTTCGCAGGGCAATCATACGTGTATATATTCTTTCTAAATTTTTCTTAATTTTAGAATCACTGTCATAAACGTTGCTCCTTTCAAAGTAATCTTTTAAAGTTTTTCTAACTTTTGCACTTGCACTTGGGCCGCCGTCTTGATCATCATTTGTACTCGTTTGACTAGAAGATACTGGTACAGAAGACCTCAAATCATTATGTTTCCTTTTCAGATGATCTATTAAATTTGTCGTATTTTCGCTCAAACTCCCTTAGACACATTCCTAAATTTTGTTATAGGAGTCCCGTAAACTTAAAAAAAAATAATTCAAAGTGCAATCTTTTGTTATATTGTAATGTCGATTCAATTTTGTGATAGTGGACTGAGAATAGAAAAACATGTTTTACAGTAAGCCTAAGTTTTACTGTTTTGACCTTTGCTTAAATTAAAAATATTAACTTAGCATTTGGAGACGCCTATGCTTAATTGCCACCGTTATTCTAAAGTGGACTAAGCGGATATAGTAAAATTATGTTAACTAAAAAAAAGGATCTCACGATAAATTAAGGATATAGGAAATCTCATGCACTCACCTTCGAATGTAGATATTGGTACTTCAATCCACTCAAAGTTCGTGAGCACGTACTGCACTACGGCACTATGATGCACCAGAAAATCCTTCAGGAGCTCCTGTTATTACCGTAAGACACACACAGCGTTTCAGCGACAATGGGCACAGGCATCAGTCAATTGCAAGCGGAATGCGAAAAAACTATTAACGTATGTTTAAATTATTAGCGGAATTCACAATATGCGTAATTCACGATATGTCAACACAGCGCGATCGGTTGACCAGAACTGTTTCTTTTTGAATTTAGTGCATGAGGGGGAACGAAAGAATGGTAAGGTTGTGAGATCGTAGGTAAAATTAAAATACAAAAACGCGATCGCTATGAGGCGTCACCATTTTCTGCCACCCTTAAAGGGTCACCTTTAAAGAGCTATCATAATAAGAAAATACTCTTAAAGTTTAAAGCGGTTTAAAATAAATTATCTAAAAATAAAAAAAATAAAAATATAAAATAAATTAGCGAGTAATATACATATACATATATCGGTTTTACTTATTATAAACAAATTAAATAAAGCTGGATAATCGTCATTCACTGATTGGGAAGGGGGACACAAACGAACGACGGGTCGAAGGTATGTTCCCTTAGCGGTTTTCACGGTAACAACACGAACTATGCCGTCCTTGGAGGGATGCACCTTATCGACAATTGCTAGTGGCCAAGCAAGAGGAGGTAGATTATCGACTATTATAACCACTACAGTACCTGGGACTATAGGGACAGAGGGTGTATTCCACTTCTGTCTAACTTGGAGGTTGTGTAAATATTCGACTCTCCATCGCTTCCAAAATGTTTGAACGAGTTGGTCCAACAAGGTATGTCGATGCCGTAGACTAGCGCTATCAGACTCTACAGGTGCAGGTAAAGATGTTAACGGCGCGGTATGTAAAAAATGACTAGGTGTCAATGCTAATGGCTCCGCGGGATCGGAACTTAAGACTGTAAGCGGTCGCGAGTTAAGTAAACACTCAATTTGTATGAGTACAGTATTAAGCTCTTCATAAGATAGTAATTGATGACCAATAACCTTAAACAAATGCGTCTTTATAACTTTAATCATGCTTTCCCAGCAGCCTCCGAAATGCGGGGTATTCGGACAAATAGTTTTCCATGTTATGCGGTTTTCGGCTAACTCTTCTTCGAAGCGAGGTTGATACTCTTTATCAAGAAAACGATATAATTCTTTTAGGTAAGATTTAGCGCCTTGGAAATTTGTTCCGTTGTCCGAATACATATATACGACGGGACCACGACGAGCGAGAAAGCGTTTTAGGGCGGCCAAGAAGCTTACCGTAGTGAGATCTGTCGCTAACTCTACATGCACGGCGCGTGTAGTTAAACACGTAAATAAACAAATATAGGCCTTTTGGCTGCTGGTGCCACGACGTCTAATGGGAGTGTAAGATATGGGACCGGCGTAGTCACAACCAGTGTGCGTAAAAGCTTTAACAACTGGCTTAGTGCGATTATCAGGCAAGTTAGCCATAAGCGGATAGCTAGGGCGCGGTTTCATACGAAAACATGCATTACAATTATGAACACGTTGGCGGACAATGCGACGAGCGGAAAAGATCCAAAATTTTTGTCTTAACAAAGATGTCAAGAGTTCTGGCCCGGCATGCAAATATTTTTGATGGTAATAATCGATTAACAGATTTATTATGTGATCGTGACGCGGTAAAATGACCGGGTGTTTGTGATTATAGTCAAGATCCGAGTTCTCTAGGCGACCACCGGCTCTAATCAGACCGCTTTCTATGTCTATGAATGGTGTCAATTTGTTAAAGGCTTGACTACAAAGTTTGCCTTGACGTAAACTTTCAAACTCCTTTTCAAAATATTTTTCTTGCAAAACCTTCAGCAATCTGGTTTCTGCAAAATCTATGTCGAAAGCAGTTATAGCAATCGAATCGCGTCGCGGTAGGAGTTAAGCGAATCTACAGACATAAACAATTACGTGTAATAATTTATTCCATGACGAAGTCCGTAGAGCAAAATCATAAATCGCGGAACATTCCTGTGCAGGTGTAACAACAGAATGAATTAGAACCTTGGCTTCTGGTACATCTTCAATAGAAGAGGTGACATCTATGTCATAAATGGGCCATTTTGACGTATCCAGCGACAGCCACGATGGGCCGGAAAGCCACAGCGGGTGCGTAACTAACTTTTGAGGCGTAATTCCGCGCGAAATACAATCCGCGGGATTTTCGAAACCTGCCACGTGGAAAAACTTGTCAGCAGATACATTGTCTGTCACTTGGACGACGCGGTTAGCGACAAAGGTTTGCCAACGATGTGGCGAACCTTTAATCCAGTATAACGCTACCTTAGAATCGGTAAAGGCGTAAACATTTAAATTAAAGCGGGGTAAAAAATTATTTATAACGGAGCGAAGAAGTTTAGACAGCAGTACTGCTCCACAGAGTTCCAATCTAGCGATGGTGAGGGGAGAAGACGGAGCGACCTTAGACTTCGCACAAACCATTTGGACTGTGATTCCAGACGCAGATTTTACGTGCAAATAAACGACGGCACCGTATGCGAGTTCACTAGCGTCGGAAAAACCAACTAGGGTGACTACACAGTCTTCTGTCACACCAAGATAACGCGGAATGCGGAAATCGTTTAGGGCTGGTAGCTCAGAGCGGAACTGTTGCCATAATTTAAGAATGTGCGGAGGGGGAACATCGTCCCAATCTAACTTTAACTGCCAGAGTTGCTTTATTAACAATTTTGCAAAAAGAATTGTAGGAGAGACAAAGCCCATTATGTCCCAAAGACGAGCGATGTTAGACAAAATCGAGCGTTTTGTAACTTTGTCTTCCGCAAAAGGTAAAATTTTAAAGTAAAATTCATCGGAATCAGTACACCAATGCAATCCCAATATTTTGTGTTGCGTAGATTTATCGAATTCTACTTCAGTAGATAATTTATGTGTATCGGGAATGTCATTCAATACTGCATGTGAGTTGCTGTTCCACTTTACTAAGTCCCACTGAGCTCCTTTAAATAAATTTATTAAATCCTTTGAAATAGCCTTTCCGTCTGATTCTTTCATCACAGAAAAGGCTAAATCATCCATATATAAAGATTTAGAAGCTACTTCACTAGCGCGTGGATACTTAGTACCGTCATCGAGAATCAGCTGATGAACAGTGCGTAAAGCGTGATAGGGACTTGACTTTATTCCGAAACAGACCCTATTAAATTGATAAACAACTAGGGGTTCTTGCGGGTCGAATCTATATAAAATACGCTGATAACAGCGATCTTCAGCTTGCATAATTATTTGTAAAAATTGTTGACGACAGTCTGCCGTCATTGCGATGGCGTATATTCGAAAATTTAAAATTATGTCATATAGGTTGCCTTGTAGGTTAGGTCCTGCATGCAATATGTCATTTAAAGAAAGGCCAGAGCTAGTTTTGCTGCTAGCGTCCAAAACGATGCGCAAACGGGTAGATGCTTTATCCTCGCGGACGACTGCATGATGCGGTATAACATAAGACGGTAACGTCTTGGAATCGTCGGGAGGAGCGGGAGAGATATAGTTTTTATCAATATATTCCTTAATGACTTCATCATAGGCGTTACGTAAGTTGGGAGAAGCTTCTAACTTCTTCTCTAAACATAAAAAACGTCTACGAGCGATTGCGTATGAATCACCCAGCAAGAAAGCATCCTTGTTAAACGGCAACCCAACAATATATCGACCACTGTCGGGATCTCTTTTAGTTGTCAAGCGGTAGAAGTCTTCACATTCAACGTCAGCGGGACGATGAATAGATGGATGGGTAATTTCTTCAAGTTCCCAAAATCGGGTTATTAATTTTTCGACCGGCTCCTGAACAAAACAGCACGTAGTTGCAGAAAGTGAGTGTTCACCGAGCGTAGGTACGGATCCCATAATTACGTAACCTAATACGGTATTTATCGCGGGAGGCACTGACGAGTCAGCATTTACTACGTCAGGTAATAATAAGTGCGGAAATAATGAAGCACCGATCAACACGTCTATTTTATTTGGAGTGGCGAACGTGTCATCAGCGAGCGGTAGGTTTATTAAATGTGGAAGCGCGGAGGGTTTTACCACAGAGGTCGGTAAGTGATCCGTTATTTGATCGACAACCAGCGCGGAAACGTTGTAGTTAACGTTTGAATTATAACGCGAGAAAAATTTAAAATCTACTGAACCCTTAACTATCTTCTCCGAGCCACCGAAACCCTTAACTAAAGTAGATTGAGTAGTGTGTAAGCCTATACCTAAAAGATCACAACACTCTTTCGTAATAAAGTGACTCTGTGACGCTGAGTCAAGCAAAATACGTATCACGCGTTTATTGTTGCGCGTATCGTAAGCGACGACTTGAGCAGTAGCGAGCAACACTGTAGTGTCGCGCGTACATTGCTTGTCGGGAAGGCGAGAAGCGAGAGAATGCGTGCGGTCAGCGGTCGATGACGCAGTCGAACATAACGTGACGTCTGCACGCGAGCTCGGGCCGGTAACGGCTGGCGAGGCGGGCAGCGAAGGTGGCTGCGTCGTCAGTCGCTCCGCGGTTTCGCGGTTCGAGTCTCGGTTGAAGTGAAGCAGCGTGTGGTGCCTGGACTTACAAACGCGACAAAAGGAATCCGAGTTACACGCGGAAACCTTATGTCTAATACTAAGGCAATTTATACACGCGTGTATTTCTTTTGCCGATTTAAATCTGTCTTCCGGAGACATTTTAATAAACGCAGTACATTTAAATAAATGTTGGTGTTTTATGTTTGCGCATAAACATTTATTGGCGGGCGAGTTATTTTGCGGAGAATCAACCGTCAGGTACGTCTGATAGTTAGGTGGCGGTGCGGATATATTATTCGAGCGGGAGCTTAATTTTTATTAACAATCTTCTCATTTGGTAGGCAAATACCGAAACGGCCACACATTTATAGTAATTTTCTCTTTAATTAGAGTCTGAATTAGAACTGAACAAATGTTTATTAATATTTCGGTAATCGAACGTTTTTTTTTTTTTTTTTATACCACTAAGGTGGCAAACAAGCCTACGGTCCGCCTGATGGTAAGCGGTCACCGTAGCCTATGGACGCTTGCAACACCAGGGGCATCACTCGCGCGTTGCCGACCCTTCAGAAATCTAATAACTTCTTTTTTGAAGAACCCCATACTGTAGTCCTTAGAGAAAACCTTGGCAGGGAGCTCATTCCACAACCCAAGCGTCCGCGGGAGGAAGTTTCTCTGAAACCGCACTGTACGCGACCATTTCGGTTCCAAAGTGTGAGAATGAATTCCCTGTCGATGGCGAGCGGTGCGATGGTAGAAAGTAGCCGTGGGCATCATTTCGAACAATTCCTCAGAACACAATCCATTGTACAAGCGGTAGAACACACACAGGGAGGCAAAGTCTCTCCTCAGACTTAAGGGCTCGATACCGCAAGGGAGTTTGGGATCGTCAACAATTCTCACAGCCCGTCGTTGAACCGAGTAAAAAGGGCCAAGCTGGTATCCGGGTGCACCCGCCCAGAGATGACAGCAGTACTCCATATGGGGCCGGACTTGCGACTTGTAAAGTAGCAACCTTTGCCCCGACGTGAAGTACTGCTTCGCTCTGTTGAGTACACCAAGTTTTTTGGACGCCAGCTTTACCTTGTCTAGCAAATGATCTCGGAACTGAACATCGCTGGAGATGTCAACGCCAAGGATCCCAATGCTCTTGGAGATGGAGAGGGGAGTGTTCTGGAATTGTAGGACTACAGTGAATGGGGGTTTCTTAGCGGTGAACGCGCAGAATTGTGTCTTTGAAGGGTTGAATCGGACCAAGTTTTCCCGCCCCCCAGTCAGAGACCTTGGACAGACCTATCTCGATTTGAGACACAAGTTCTTCACGCTTTTCCTCCACAACGGAACGTGGGATGCTTGCACGGCCCGTGTGATAAGCGTCTCCAGTACTGTCATCTGCATAGTAATGTATGTTGTTGATGTCCAACATATCATTGATGTGCAGTAGAAACAGCGTAGGAGACAGCACAGAGCCTTGCGGGACACCAGCATTAATTTCCATGCTATCAGAGCAACTACCGTCAACTACGGCTCGTATGCGTCTGCCGGACAAAAAGCTAGACACCCATTTGCACAAACCCTCGGGCACTCCGTAAGATGGCAACTTCGATAGAAGACCCCGGTGCGAGACCCGATCGAACGCCTTCGCTATGTCTAGGCTACATGCCAATGCCTCCCCCTGACTCTCAATGGCTAGTGCCCATCGGTGTGTGAGATACACTATAAGGTCACCAGTTGAGCGACCGTGGCGAAAGCCATATTGACGGTCACTGATCAGGTCGTGTTTTTCTAGGTATCTCAAAAGCTGTGTGTTGATCACACGCTCTATCCTTGGAGAGGAGGGAGGTTATAGCGATAGGCCTGTAATTCGATGGATCTGATCTATCGCCATTTTTGGGCACCGGGTGCACATTCGCAGTCTTCCGTGAAGACGGAAATTGCCTAGTTTGGTAGGAAAGCGTGAAGAGGCGCGTGAGTACAGGACATAACTCAGGAGCACACTGCTTAAGCACCACTGCTGGTATGCCGTCTGGCCCACTCGACTTATGAACGTCTAGGGAAAGCAACGCCCGCCGGACCTCGCGCTGTGTTATAGAGATTTCCGGCATCGTTCGAACGTCTCAAAAATATATCGATACTATTAATAGTCGTTCACTATCGATAGTATCGATAGACTATCGATGTTTAACGTAGACCAGACCCGTAATATTACACGGGTAAAAAGACCTCGCCTGAGTAAAGTAAAGAGGAGACAAGGAGATGATGGAGGCATGCCTGGGGATCGGAAGCCTAAAACCTACTGATCTCTCACAATGTTTATCGTTAACATTCGTTAGTGGCTTCAAGTTACATCGGCTGAGCTCACAGACGATTTAAACGTCTCTCGCCTAACGTTTCGATCCGTGTGATTGGGTCCAATACAACAGATTACACAGTGTAGAAGGCTAAAGGTCCTTGCCCCGAGCTGCTGTCAGAGTTGAAAAACTGGGAAAGAAGGCACTTATTAAAATTGACACGAAAACCGTTACCAAGTTGTGGGGAGTCGGACGCTGATTACGCGAAGGCGACAGTGATACTTAACGTACCGGACTGGTAACAACCCATGGAGTCATATTTGGCTCGCGACTAACTTCCTGAAATGCTGCGATACTGAATATTACATAAATAATCTAACTCACACTTATTCTATCGTTAATCGATCAAATAAACTATAAACTATTATTCTTCGTACTTGAACTGATATTATACCTATACATTTAACCTGTTTATGAATCCTTGATCATGTATGGCGTGGACGCCAGCTTGAAAACCGAAATATATCATTTATACTCTACGATTGAAGTAACATGGATGCAGTGGGGCTTATTGCGTCTTACTCTTCGGAGTGTGTTAAGCATGGGGCATGCCCTCTTGGTGAATTCCATGGTTGTTCCATTGGTACATAATAATTAGTACCTACACAAATGGTTCAGTGGGGTTCATTGCGTCCTGCTCTTCGGAATGTGCTTAACACGAGGCGTGCTCTTCTGACAACGTCATGGCTGTGTCTGTGTAAATGGATGTCATACTCTTTGGCCTAAGGCGGAGTTTTTGTGCTATGCACGCACAAGCTTCGGCTGCAATGATTATTTAATGGTTATACTATTTATGATTTCACACCTCTACTCCTTCGGGGGATGTGCGCTAAGTTAGCCTCGGTATGGACACGTATTGGGAAGCGCTGGGTGGAGCTTCCCGCCTTTTTATTTTTTTAGAAAAATAAAAAGCGCATAGAGATAGAGGATACTACTTTTATTACTAAAACGGTGTTTTAGTCTTTCTCTTAAAGAACCTGCGGTCGACACTTCACAACTACCTTCTAACTTCCTACTACTTAGACGATAAACCTTTAAAACCTTAATACTTCAATTTTCAAGTTTCGTGTTCATATTGTCTTTTATCTTTTATTACCATAATGGTTATTTAGGTAGGTGTACGTTAGGAGTTAGTATATTTTCTCTTTTAGGGGGTGGGGGGGGTGGGTTAGTTACATTACTAACGAGTCACACTATAGGTAGGAACAGTCAAACGAACGAACCAGGTTCAAATTATTTAGTATTTTATATAAAATTAGCATAATAACAGCATAATGATATTTTTCAGTAATTTAAGAAGAAGGCAAAAGAACAACTGGTGTTGCTCAGACGGTTGAAGCTGAAAATTCCCTTGTTTGCGTAAAAACTCTAACAAAATCGAGAATAATGACTATGAGAAAAGCAATTGTAAGATCAATAGAATATTATGATGAATTCACAATTTTTTTCATCATTATAATAAAGTTTCCGATAAGCTTAAATTCTCTTCTGTATGACCATCGGTCTAATATTGTAACGATTGTTTATGATTAAAAAGTTACGAACTGCAACGACAAAACAGACAAGTATAGGTTGTAAGGGCAACTTAATAAAGCATTAAGATTGTGCTAAGGTTTTTAGCCCGATGACGCACTGGCTGGTATTTTATTCGATTCCTTACGGGTATCGGGACAAAAGGTCCGTCATAGATTACAAGGTCATTCTACCCCGTCTCGCACTATTGAAGGTGATTGCATTGTTTACTTCACATTAGTCTTGTGACGTAAACCGTTAATAATGCCTCGACCAAATAAACGATGTCGAAAAATGCTAGAATTATCATTTCAGCAAGAAAACCAAAATAGTGAAAAAGAAAATTATAATGAAGGAAAATAAAAGCGGAGAAAACTTTTTGTGAAAAACGAAAAGAAAATTAATGAGTTGCAACAAAACTGCTCTGATTTTAATGTCACTAATCCTGGACCAAGTGAGAAGGTGAATCTAAAGTCAAAGTCAAAGTCAAAATGGTTTATTCAATCGCTTTTGAATCGTCAAAGTTATAAAATATAATTTTTTGAACCCTCCCACCTTCCCGCCGGTTCACAATGTTGTTGATTTCTACCGAGAACAATCCGGCAAGAAACTTGATAGTTACTCTTTTAAAAACACTATCAATAATACAAATAAACTAAAAATACAATTAATGTTTTAAGTAATAAAAATTTTAGCCGTACAATTTTATGTTATTTCCATTTTAATTTGGTTTACCTATGCATCCTGTAATTGAGCATCATCAGTCCTAAGGATTTTTATCATTTACGTAATCTGAAATATTGTAGTATGCCTTTTGACAAAGTACCTGCTTGATAAAAGATTTAAATTTACTTATTGATAGATTTTGAATTTTATTAGGAACTTAATTGTAAAAGTGTATACATTGCCCCATAAAAGAGTTACTTATTTTGTGTAGACGTGTATCATATACCAACAGCTTATTTTTACTTCTAGTATTTACTTTGTGAACGTCACTTTTCTCGCTGAAACTATTGATATTTTTATGTACATATAAAAGATTTTCATATATGTACTGCGACACTAAAGTTAAAATTTTTACTTCCCTAAACCTATCCCTCAGAGATATCCTAGATCCTAATTTATAAATAGCACGAATTGCCCTTTTTTGTAACAAAAATATTGTATTTACATCAGCAGCGCTACCCCACAATAGGATACCATATTTTTTTTTTTTTTTTTATACCACTAAGGTGGCAAACAAGGTTACGGCCCGCCTGATGGTAAGCGGTCACCGTAGCCTATGGACGCTTGCAACACCAGGGGTATCACTTGCGCGTTGCCGACCCTTCAGAAATCTAATAACTTCTTTCTTGAAGAACTCCATACTGTAGTCCTTGCAGAAAACCTTGGCAGGGAGCTCATTCCACAACTTAAGCGTTCGCGGGAGGAAGTTTCTCTGAAACCGCACTGTACGCGACCATTTAGGTTCTAAAGTGTGAGAATGAATACCCTGCCGATGGCGAGCGGTGCGATGGTAGAAAGTAGCCGTGGGCATCATTTCGAACAATTCCTCAGAACACAACCCATTGTACAAGCGGTAGAACACACACAGTGAGGCAAAGTCTCTCCTCAGACTTAAGGGCTCGATACCGCAAGTGAGTTTGGGATCGTCGACAATTCTCACAGCCCGTCGTTGAACCGAGTCAAAAGGGTCAAGCTGGTATCCGGGTGCACCTGCCCAGAGATGGCAGCAGTACTCCATATGGGGCCGAACTTGCGACTTGTAAAGTAACAACCTTTGCCCCGACGTGAAGTACTGCTTCGCTCTGTTGAGTACACCAAGTTTTTTGGACGCCAGCTTTATCTTATCTTGTAAATGATCTCGGAACTGAACATCGCTGGAGATGTCGACACCAAGGATCCCAATGCTCTTGGAGATGGAGAGGGGAGTGTTCTGGAATTGTGGGACCACAGTGAATGGAGTTTTCTTAGCGGTGAACGCGCACACTTGTGTCTTTGTAGGGTTGAATCGGACCAAGTTTACCCGTCCCCAGTCAGAGACCTGGGACAGTGTGGTCTCGATTTGAGACACAAGTTCTCCGCGGTTTTCCTCCACAACGGAACGAGGGATGTTTGCACGACCCGTGTAAAAAGCGTCTCCAGTACTGTCATCTGCATAGCAATGTATGTTGTTGATGTCCAACATGTCATTGATATGCAGTAGAAACAGCGTAGGAGACAGCACAGAGCCTTGCGGGACACCAGCATTAATGTCCATGCTATCAGAGCAACTACCGTCAACTACAGTTCGTATGCGTCTGCCGGACAAAAAGCTAGCCACCCATTTGCACAAACCCTCGGGCACTCCGTAAGATGGCAACTTCGATAGAAGACCGCGGTGCCAGACCCGATCGAACGCCTTTGCTATGTCCAGGCTACATGCCACTAGCCCTGACTCTCAATCATATGGGTTACCTACTTAAAGCAAACTATGGAAATAGCTAAAATATACTATTTTTGCAGTGTCGACATCGGTCAATTGTCTTATTTTCTTGATCGCATACACAGCAGAGCTAAGTTTTTTGGCTAGGTTATGAATATGAGGACCCCATTGAAGTTTGGAGTCCAGCGTTATGCCAAGAAAGACTGTTGAATTAACAAGTTCTTATTGCTCGCCATTAATATTAATACATGTCTGGCTCTGACTAACATTTGGTAATGTAAATTTAACACATTTGGTTTTTTTTTCATTAAGTAACAAATTATTAGCGTTAAACCAATTTACAATTTTAGAAAGGGCATTATTTAATTCATTATAATATGTCTGTCGTCTCTTAACTTTAAAAAGCAAAGAGGTGTCATCAGCTAAATCACGCAAGTATATGAATAGCAAGCACAATTATTATTACCGCTCCTGAAAAACGCAAATACAATCAAGAGCGTGATAACACGGCTACTCGACTTACTCCGACTAACTCCGAGCTATTATTGCAAAGTGCTGTAGAAAAAACTCCTAGATCTTAAAAAGTGCAATTCTTAAATTAAGAAGAGTCAGATTCCGTTCGCCGGCATTTTATGGCTCTAAAACTACAGGTGCATTTTGGTTCACTGCTTCAATGTGCTTAATGGCATAATCCTACCAAGTTAAAAAGACATAAATTCTTTATAACACAGTACAAATCTTGGTTAATTCTTTTTTGTAGGATTACCGCATTATGTATATTATGTATGTCGGTCAACAAAACGCCACTTAAATCGACGCTGACGGTGCAATCGATGAATTATTGGCAGGATCATCTATTTATAACCAAGATAGTAACTTTTTTTAGAGACCAACTATATGTCTTTAAAAATAAATAAAAAATTGATGATTCCCGATTAAAACAAGCCCATAGCACTAATCACGACGGAACCTCTGATTGTGTAGTAGAACCGGGTGACAAAGAATCTATAAATGAACACTCGGATACGGATGAATAAATATTCCAGATGAAGCGAAAACCTCTGAAGATTATTATAATTTATTAGTTACAAATAACATTATCTGTAAAATGGTGGTAGAAACAAATAATTATGCCCAAACATTTTTAACACGCAACCAGTTTAAACGCAAATCACGTCTCGGAGCTTGGGGTTCTACAAATAGAGAGGTAATGAGGAAATTTTTAGGCATAATTATGATTATGGGTTTGGTAAAACTGCCCAAATTGTACTTGTCAAAAATTAGTGTTTATCGAAATCTGTATGTGGTCTCAACAATGACGAGAGACCGATTTCTGCTCATTTTAAAATTTTGACACTTCAGTCAAGAGGAGTCGGACGGCACAGATAAAGTAGCTAAAATTAAAGGTGTGTATTTAATGCTGCAGGATAGGTTTCAAACTTTGTAAAAGTTTTTAATTATCGACGGCGCATGATCCAATGTCGCGGACGGTTGAAATTTCGCCAATACTTAAAAGACAAGTCCCATAAGTATGGGGTTTAACTGTATAAATTATGTACGCCAGATGGGTGGCCAGTGAATGGGGTTTTCTTAGCGGTAAACGCACAGACTTGTGTCTTTGTAGGGTTGAATCGGACCAATTTTTCCCGTCCCCAGTCAGAGACCTTAGAGAGTGATCTCGATTTGAGACACAAGTTCTTTAAGTTTTTCCTCCACAACGGAACGAGGGATGCTTGCTCGACTCGTGTAATAAGCGTCTCCAGTACTGTCATCTGCATAGCAATGTATGTTGTTGATGTCCAACATGTCATTGATGTGCAGTAGAAACAGCGTAGAGCCTTCCAAAACACTAGCATTAATGTCCATGCTATCAGAGCAACTACAGACAACTACGGCTCATATGTGTCTGCTGTACAAAAAGCTAGCCACCCGTTTGCACAAACCCTCGGGCACTCCGTATGATAGAAACTTCGATAGAAGACCCTGGTGCCAGACCCGATCGAACGCCTTTGCTATGTCCAGGCTACATGCCACTAGCCCTGACTCTCAATCATATGGGTTACCTACTTAAAGCAAACTTGTATCAGCCTGTTATTAACCACTGCATGCCCAACTGTTCTTGTCAGGGCATACTTAATTATATTAACCATTTTTATTTTGTAGAGTTTTTTTTTATTTGCAACTTTACAAAAGAACAAATAAATGTCTTCGTCGTCAGATTAATTTAATATAAATGCGACACTGCATGTTAATGTTAATGTAAAAAAATAAATATGAACCGGCTTCCACCGAAACCTACAGACAAGTTGGTACTTAACCGCATACGCCAGTTTTATTACACGGAGAAACAATAAAAAACAAACTCGTTTTCAGAGAATGTCCTATTAGCTTACTTTGGGGAAATTGCCAAAAATACAAACCGTCTATAGGCCATTTACTCTAAGTTGAATGTTGAATATAACCTATATAAAATTAACAGTATTTTATTTTTAAAAAGGAAGTCAGATGGGTTTTTAATAAGAAATCGAAGGTACAAACTTACGGGTGAAAATATAGGAAAAATTATTAATGAAACTCCTGATAATAAATATTAACACACTCCTTAGTAACTTATAAAAAAACCATGTGTTTTCCGAAATTGTAAGGTAAAGTTTTTAAGTATGTAAGTTTTTCACCTAATATTTTTATAAATTTTCTCGCAAATGCAATGAAAAACATTGTGTACAACATGGGCGGTACGCAAATTATAAACTCGAATCATTAAAGCCATCGGCCGTCGGCCTTAGGCTTCTAAATAGTCTGTCATTAGTAATTTTCTCCTTATCACTCTTAATACACAATGTACTATTGTAGTTTAAACAAATAATAATAATAATAATTATTATTATTATTATATATATATATATATATATATATATATATATATATATATATATATATGCGTGCGTGCGTGCGTGTGTGTGTGTGTGTGTGTGCGCGCCTAGCGTTCGGCCAAAATCATAATGTGGATGTGTATCCAGCCACTGGATACCCACTTCTGGGAATAAAAAGTGTAGTTGTTAGGAGCTCGTGTGTGAACTTCGTAGTACCGACCGACACGCGACCGACACGTGACCAGTAGCGCCAACTTACCATTAGTGTGACTAACAACATCAGCTTCGCTATTTGCAAAAAACTATTAGCTAAACTAACAGGAAACTCTATCGGTGAAGTCATTGATTCCTTTATTATGCAAAAGTGGAATTAAATAATAATCTTCTAATCAAAAGCAGCAGGAAATTATCCTGAGGATATTACTTTTATGCGTCAATATTAATATTTTAGGAGTTTTTTGACGATATGTAGGTACTTTGGAGTTCAATCAACTCGTAGTAGATAGTCCGTCACTGCACAGCTTTTTATTAACAAGCTACTACCAGCGGTTGCACCACCGTGGGGTCAGTTAAAGGCTCATACGACTTAGGGCCACTTGCGCTCCTCAGGGTTAGCGCCATTTTTGTCAAGTTATAAAGTTAACCTGAGTCAAAGTCATATTTGTCTTGCGCTACTACTTAACCCGGGTCACTGCCGAGTTAAATATTAAAAATTTAACCCGTACCCATCGGAGGGTTAAGTCGCTAACCCCGCCATATTGCGCCAACATTTTTAAGTTGAATTCGTTTTGATATCGATTTTCTGCTTAAATTTATATTATTTTTTGACTATGAGTAGGTACCTTTAACTATAAATAGGTAAGTAGGTAGATAACATTTAATTTTCTGACGAAGATATTTACTAGAACCATTTTAATAGGAATGTGCAAGAACAAAGTGTTTAGGTATTTTAAAAGTATGAGAAAACAAAACTTTTACTCACTATTCTCAGATAATAATTATAGGTATGTATGTAGGTTCATTATTTTTGCTTCTGCTGCCTGCAGGCATTCAAGGAACCTCGGTTTTTTTTCTAGATTCAACACATACACAAAGGCAAAGACTCCACCGTAGAAAAAAATGGAGCAAGAACGAACGCGTTAAGACAACGAAAGATCTTTAGTAAACCATTTTTAACACTTTCTACTTGTACAATTCAAATGAAATAAATATGTAGTGAATAAACCGACAGACTGAGTACCTACGTACGCCTATAATGCAAAACATGGAATAACACAATTTTTAAAAGCATCTTTCATTCCTAAAACTTCATTCATAAACATCTGGCCATCGGCTGCATGGCATCACGAAGGAGTCGAAGGACGACATAATAAAGTATTATCTTTGAAAGTTCATTGTAGAAGAATAACAGAGATTGTAAAAAGAGATAGATTTATTGTTTCTAACAAGAGAGAGCGAAACCCATATATACTTATGCAGGAATTTCTTATTTAGGCGGTTTATAACAGGATGCACATTTATTTTTATTATGTTGTCACTTCTGAGGAATAGTTAACTTTCTGCTTCTGCAAGACAATTGACGACTTATCTAGTTACACATTTGACCCAGGTTTAGTTATTTAGCTAGTTATTTATTTTACCCTGCATCTTCCGCAAGTCAGCCTTAACGAATTCCTTAAGTTGTTGTTTGTAGCCATTACAAGACACATATCTCTTCTTAGCGAAATGAGGCATAGGCCATAGTCCGCCGCGCTGGCCCAGAAATGAGGCATATGCCATAGTCCGCCGCGCTGGCCCGGAAATGGGGCATAGGCCATAGTCCGCCGCGCTGGCCCAGAAATGAGGCATAGGCCATAGTCCGCCGCGCTGGTCCAGAAAAAGACTTAGTCTTGTTAGTGGCCAATCGACTGCCAGAATTCTTAAGGCTTACTAAATAAGTAATTAGCGCCTCCAAAAGATATTCTTTATTTCCTCTTCATAACAAACACATTTTAGAAATTTTACAAACCAAGCTTTTCGATGGATCAGGATATGCGGATTGATTAGTCAAAGTTTTTTTAGATAAATATATGTAAGTATAACGTGTATCTTTACGGTTTTATTTCACAGAAGATGCAAAAAGTGCACGTCCATATAATAATTGCATGAAACAAGTTAAGGCGCATATTACGAGAAATTTCCGATATAAATATTGTAGCGTGCGTATCAGCCCACTTGTTTTGTGACATTACGTGTTTACATAATTATCACGAGAATCCTGATAACAAAGGACAAAAAAGTGTAGTGTTCAGCCATGGCGTCTTGTTGTTTAGCTAATTGCTACATCACAGGAAGAAGTAACCCGGACAATCATACGTTTCACACGTAAATACGAAGTTTCCGTATACTTTTTTCAAACCATATTTGGCGAGTTTCTTATAAAAATTGGCTCAGAAAACAGTTTTTACGTAATTATATTGCTAAGCTTTGAAAAACATGGTATTATTTCATATAAAAAGGGTATAATTAATCATATTTTAAGTAAAATAGTAAAATGTTAGGTTACGCTAGGGCTTGACAAAACGATCACGTCATAAGTATCAGTATATCGATATTTTTTGAGGTAATTATTTATCCACATCCAGAGTAGGAAAATAACAACCAATTTATTTTAAAAATGTTTCTTAACAAACTATTACTGGAGCACACGTGGTTAATATTCTTTTTTAGGGTTCCGTAGCCAAAACCTTTATAAATTGCGTCCGTCCGCTTGACACAGCCCTATAATTCCACCGCCTTTGCATCAATTCTAATAAAATCTCATAGGAAGGTGGCTAACATAGTAACATAAAAACCCGGCTAAGTGTGTGTTGGTTCACACAGTTAAAGTTTTTCTGACTGTACCTACTAACTAAATTTAAAAATAATTTAAAGTTTATCAAACGATACTTCTATCGAAAACCAATTATTTTGTTTGGAGAGTAAACATATGTGCAGGGAATCGGATGAAATTTTTATATCTCGCGATTCATTTTGCGACAATGTTCTTAATTCTACTTTGGTGGATGTGTTATTCCGTCGGCCTAGACATATTCAGGGAAGACCGGTGAGGATATCAACAATCTTATGTCTGTCTACTTATTAGGAGTATTCGATAGGTATGAATAATAAAGGTAATTAACCTAATTTCTATTTATTTTCGATAAAATTGATTTTTAACCGACTTCGAAAAAGGAGGAGGTTCTTGATTCGTCGGAATATTTGTTTTTTTTTTATGTATGTTCCCCGATTTCTCGAAGACGCCTGGAACGATTCGAGAAATTCTTTTTTTATTTAAAAGGATATACTTTCCAGGTGGTCCCATATTATTATAGTGTTTTTTACATATAAAACAATGACGTACTGTTATGACCAACCCCTATACGTGAATAGTGCTGTCCAAGCCACGCTACTTCAATTATCCACGTGGTTTTACAGTTATATATAAGGAAATTGCCACGCCTTTTCCCCAGTCGTTTCCTCGCTTTCAAACCGATATTATCTTATAACCGCGACTCATCCCAATTATAATTTAGACACGGTCCTTGTGTTTTTGGGAACTTTGTAACATCATATTTTGGTAATAAAACTGTGTAAAATTTGTGTAGAGTTTTTTTTAAAAAGACAGACAGGGACGGTCTCCTAACAATTGGTGTCAGAAGTGTTGGATTTGGTGTTTTGTGGTATTATCTCTTAAGGCTCAAACGCCACGAACTCACGGAGCCCCTGTAAGTCTGTCAAAGTAAATCTTCGTGGTCGACGTGTAAGTCTCTGCCGCCAGCGCGAGCCCGCGCCACACGCACATCTCAGTGATCGACGATCAGCCTCGTCTCTCCGAGTGAGCCCGCATCACGCCGTGCACTACATCTACCAGCTGATCGACGCGTAAGACTTTGCTGCCAGGCCAGGCGAACAGCGTAAACCCGCATCACCTATAACACATATTATCACAGTTCTCGCTAAACATCGTAAAATTTTCCACTCGTTGAGCTGTCGCCGTCATACGACTCCCTGGGTCGCCGAGCCAGCCGTAGCGCCGAGACCTAGGACTCCGAAGTTCATACAAATTCCAGTGTTAATTTAGTTTTACGTTTACTTATTAATATTTTTGTTCCAGATTATGATTGGGTCTCTATTAATTATTTTGTAAGTACATAATACTTACTTTTCTATTATCTTTATAAATAATTTCTATGTCTTGTGTGTTTTTACAGTGAATTTTTATTTAATTATTTTACTAAATCTCGTGCATTTGTATTTAAAGTAATTTTAAATTTTATTTTACAAAACTTACGAGCTATTCCAGTCTTTTCAATTTAAAAAAAAAAACAGTTATTTTAATATTTTTTTTTTACAAATTTTAACATTTACACATTCGATATTTTAAGATATGATATTAATTTAAAATTTTACAAAACTAAATTTTTATTTTTACGTTTCATTAAAACTACCTATTAGTTACTATTTATTTGCAATTCTTGTGTGAATTATTTACTATTTTTGTGTGTGTATTTCTCCTTACTATTTGCAGAGGTTTTATATTTACTGTGTTTCTAAATCAATTTTGGGTATCATAATTTTTTTTCTCTGTGTCTTTGTGTGTAAACTATAAATATGTCTACAAAATCCGAAAGACCCGAATCGGCTGAAAAGGTTACTTTAACTATGTTGTCTAAATTCATAAAACCCTATAATGGTGATAGAGAAACTCTCCCCGCCTTCCTCACGAATTGCGATAATGCCTTATCCTTGGCCTCTTCAGACCAACAGAGTACTTTATTTAAATGAATTATTTCCCAATAAGATGGAAAAGCCCAAGTTTCATGCAGTCTTAGAACTTTTAACAATTGGACTGAACTAAAATCCTTTTTGAAAACAACCTACGGTGGGATAAAACATTCTGACCATTTATTAATAGATCTGCAGAACTGTAAACAAATTTCATCTGAATCGGTGACGCAATATTCACTCAGACTAGAACAGTGTCTAACGCGAATTCAAGCTGATATTCAGCAGTCATGCGAAGATAGGACTGAGCTTACTGGTCGAATTGCTTGTATGGAGGACTTAGCTCTCAGCACATTTTTGAGAGGTCTTAATTCCAAAATTAAAAGTTTTGTCCGGTGTAAAAACCCGCGCAATGTCAGCGATGCTATTTCACATGCCGTAGAAGAAGAAAAGTTATATTTGTTGGACAATGCCTCTTTTAAATTGCCAAAATTCACTTCATTCACTTGTCAAAGACAAGGTCATTCTTCTTCAGAATGTTTTAAGAATAGGGAGAACAGTAGAATCCAAAAATCTTATCACGTTAATTCTCAACCTCCTATACCTAATTTCCGAAATAATCAGTCTCAATCTTACTTTGGTATAACTTGTGCATATTGTAAATATAAAGGTCACACGATAAATGAATGTCGTAAGCGAAGGTATAACAATGAGCGCCGCCGCTTCGAATCCAATGCGCAAGTGCAACCCGATCCTCATTCCTCTCGCGCGCTTGCTAGTGCGAGTGCAAATGCACCTGATGGTACTAAGGTACATATTTGCGAATTACAAGAAAATGACGCTTCATACCACGTCAACTACGTGCCGACCGAAATCACAAACTTTAGGCACAAATACTTAATCTTATTCTAACTCTTATAAAAATCGTGATGCTAAATCTTATAAAATTACTAAATCTTCCACTGAATCTTATCCTAAATCTTATGAAAAATATGACTCTAAACCATTGACTAACTCTTATGCCAAGTCTTATACTAAATCTTATGCAAATTTTGTATCAGAATCTCTTACTAGCTCATGTAATAAATCTTATCCTAAATTTTTTTTTAATCACGATGCTAAATCTTACAAAAGTCATAACGCTGAATCTTTTTGAAACTCAAATGATATGTTTGTCTTAAAACGCAATGTCAAATCGTATACTAACTCTTATCCTAAGCCTAATTCAACTACATCTTTTATAAAACAAGAAACTACTCTTAGTACTAACTATTTTAATCAATCTCAGCATCCAATAAACCTTTGTAAAAAAACGCCAAGTCAACCTACCTGCTACAGTGACCGCTTAACTAAATCTTCTCCCGAAAAATAGCACTCGCATCCTACTAAACTTTTTGATTACTCCACTACCACCCCTCGAATCGCAAAAAGTCACTAAATTGCTGATTCATCCTAAATCTTGCTCTCATCTAATTCTAAAAATAAATCAATACCTATCCATGAATATATGAGAAGTAATCACTCGTTTCTACCTTTTACGTTTTTATCTACTAAGTACTCGTCTCAACCATTACGCATTCTTTCTGATACTGGTTCAAGTGTTAGCGTTTTGAAACAGTTATGCCTAAGCAGCAAGCCCGAACTCTTCCCTGAGATAATAAAACTAAAAGGTATGTACAAAAGTAGGTAGAAAACCAACTCTTACTCCGAAACCTTAGGTACTTTTTACTTTACCTTTAAAGTATCAGATTCATTAACGCTGGATTTCAAGTTTCATGGTGTCGGTGATGACGTCAATCTCGAATATGACGGAATTATTGGCAGTGACTTTTTAAGATATTTTAACGCGAACATAGATTACAATACGAAACTAATCGACATACAAGGTCATTCTCTACCGATTCACTTTAAACAATCTACTTTCGTGATACCAGCTCGTTCCAAAGCCTTTATAGAATGCACCGTCTCAAATAACTCCGATGAAATACGTAATGTAAAGGAAGCGCTTATACTAGATCATGCTATATCCGATGGCGTATACGTAGCGAATTGCATTGTCTGTTTAAAGTCTAATAATAAGGTACATGTTTCTATTTTAAACACTACTGAGTCAGAGATTATAATTACAGACTACCAAGTTCATTTAACTTTAATTGATGATGACATTTTAAATAAGTCTGAATCTTCGAGTTCCGAAAACATTTTTAACGTGTCTTCTTCCACTTCCGATAGATTAGACCGTGTGCTTAATCAAATTCGTTGCTGTTATCTCAATCCTGAAGAGAAAACAGCTCTCTTAGACTGTTGCTCTTCTTATACAGACATTTTTTTATCTCGAAGGAGATAAGCTCACATGCACCAATGCTATTCAACATTCGTTTAACACGGGTGACAATCCTCCAACTCATGTCAAGTCTTATAGGTTCCCTGAGTGTCACAAAGATGAATTCGAAAAACAAATAAAAAAGATGCTAGCCCAAAATATTATTCAGCCTTCTATTTCCCCATGGAGCGCCGCTGTGTGGGTTGTCCCCAAGAAGCTTAACGCTGCTGGTCAAAGAAAATGGAGGATCGTGATAGACTACAGACGCCTGAATGATGCCACTGTCACTGAAGTTTATCCACTGCCCATCATCACTGACATTCTTGACCAACTTGGTCATTCTAAGTACTTCACGATCCTTGATCTTGCTAGTGGATTTCACCAAATTCCTTTAAATCCTGCTGACGCAGCAAAAACTGTCTTTACAGTAACGGCAAATGACGTGTCTGGGCATTATTAGTATTCTCGTATGCCTTTTGGCCTGAAAAATGCTCCTAGCACGTTTCAGCGCCTCATGAATACTGTTCTGTCGGGTTTACAAGGTCTCCATTGCTATATTTACCTTGATGCCTGTTTAATATATAGCCCCGACCTTGAATCTCATATCCAAAAGCTCAATCTTGTTTTCGACAGATTTCGCCAATTCAACCTTAAATTACAGCCTGATAAATGCGAGTTCTTGCGCCATGAGGTCGCATATCTTGGCCACATCATAACTGATAAAGGTGTCTCTCCAAATCCTGAAAAGGTCAAAGCCTATTATCGCCGTTTCATTGAGAATTTCTCTAAAATCACCAAGCCACTAACTTCCCTACTTAAGAAAGATGCTATATTTCTCTGGTCCCAAGAACAGGACCAAGCATTCAATTTCCTTAAAGAAAAACTTACAACAGCACCGCTTCTCCAATACCCTGATTTTAAACAACCCTTCATTTTAACGACAGATGCCTCCAACTACGCTGTAGGCGCCGTTCTTTCCCAAGGTGAGATAGGAAAAGATAAACCTATTGCCTATGCATCTCGAACCCTTAACAAACAAGAGGGATACTATTCAACGACAGAAAAGGAACTTTTAGCAATATTGTTTGGTGTCAAAATATTCCGCCCATATCTCTACGGTTATAAATTCAAAATAGTGACAGATCACAGGCCACTCGTCTGGCTCTTTAATGTTAAGTACCTCGGTAGCCGTCTCATCCGTTGGCGACTCAAACTTGAGGAATATGATTAAGAAATTGTCTATAAACAAGGAAAATTAAATTCAAACGCAGATGCCCTTTCACGCTTTTCTATAAATGCTATAACTCCCGAATGCCTAAATAAAACTCGATACGAACTATACTTCAAAAAACAATTCACAAACTCAGTTCCTACCGTTAACACGCAAATCGAAGAACACCTTCAAGGCTTACACCTTACCAAATCGAAATCAATCGTCTGTCCAGTCTCTTTTGACTTTGATTATTCTTTGCCCCACTGCGAGGAAATACTGTCGCAGTTAGACAACTCTGCTGAGCTGTTAAATTCCGAACGCAAGCCGTACACAGTTCGTTCTGTAACATGCAATGATAAGACTTACTATTTCCTATATACTAAAATCCATCACTACGAAGAAACTAGTTATCGAAATGTTTATAATTTACTTATGAAACTGCGTGACCAACTTTTAGAACAAAACGAAGATCTCACTGAATTTGCCATTTCGGATTTTTCCGATCCTTTTACAAAATTATCAACTTTAAGGGATACAACATGATTGCATACATATTTCACAACACTAACATCAAAATTCACATTTACAAAAATCAGATGATCTATCCTACTCCCGCTGAAGTTCCTCAAATTCTTAAAGAAAACCATGATTCTACTATAGCCGGACATCCGGGTATTAAACGGATGTACAATCGAATCAAGGCGGCATACTACTGGAGAAATATGCGAGCCGACATATAAAAATATGTCAAAAGTTGCAAACCTTTACGCACAAGCAATAAAGCTCCAATGGTTATAACTTCTTCTAGCACAAAGCCTTTCGAAAGACTAGCTCTTGACATAGTAGGCACCCTGCCTGAAGTTGACTTCCAAAAATTCAAGTTCATTTTGACCTTACAAGACGACCTCACTAAATTTTCATGTGCGTATCCAATGATATCCTCGACTAGCGATGAAGTAGCCCGCAATCTCGTCCACTTCATATCTCTTTTTGGCATTCTAAAAATGATTTTAACTGACCTAGGCACTTGCTTCACATTTGAACTGTTTAAACAAGTGACTCAAATCTTCAAAATCAAGCCCATCTCATCCTCAAACATATGGTGCCTTAGAGAGGACCCATGCCACTCTCAAGGAGTACCTAAAATCATTTGTCAATGAAAACAAGAATGACTGGCACTGCTATTTAGCAACCGCTATTTTAGCATTTAACACTACTCCTCATTCAACAACACAATACACTCCTTTTGAACTCTTATACGGTCATAAACCCACAATTCCAAATTCTCTCTATGACACAAATGATAACCTCACATACCAAAAGTATGTACGTGCTTTACAGTATAGAATGAAATTCAGTAGGGAAAAAGCTTTAGAACACATAAATAAAAGTAAAGAAACTTCAAAACAATACTACGACTCATCTTCCCGTGACGTATCGTATAAAACAGGAGATATGGTGTACCTAAAGCATCATCATAGACTCCGTAAGGCTCTCTCTCCGATCTGGAAAGGTCCCTACGAAGTAGTCAAGGTCAATGGTAGACATACCGTAACTCTCTCTATAAACCGCAAACATATTAGGCACCACACTAACGAGACTAAACCGCCTCTCTCTTAACACAATTTAATTCTATTTCAGAACATTATGCTATCAATATCAAGCAGAATCCAGGCTCACTCCAATTGCCCATTCTCCAGGAATCTACTTTGATCCGACTACTAATATACATTTTTATAATGATTTTTGGAAAATTATAACTCATATTGACGTTATCTCATTAGAACCTCATCTTAACAGTTTAGAAACGCTTATCACGAAAACTTCTTCTCTCTGTTCCAAATTTCAACCAAACGAAATCGTAGAATGTAATGATATTTTAGGTCCCATAGAAATAGTCCTACAGTCTAATTTTGTATTATCCTTATCTCACATTCTCTCCAAATCGTGTCAGAAGGTCACTAGAATTTGGTGGAGAAATCTTAAAGTTCTTTTTCTGCACTCTTGATGCCGATGACGCTAGAAAATACGACGAAGCCATACATGCTTCTCTAAGAGCGAATCCGAAATACTTCAACTCATGTAAGATAACATTCATGTTGTCAAGTCGTCAAATAACACGTTTAATTCAACTATTTATAGACTAAATATTAACGAAAGGAAACTTAATTTTTAACTAGAAAACATGAACAATATCTTGTCTCAAATTACTAAAAATTACCAACAATTAATGTATATTTCTAAAATATACGGATTAATAAACATTATAGAAAGCTCACTCTTAGCCATTTCCAATTTCTTAGATTCCATTTTAAACTCTATTTATTCGCAAAGGCGAATATCTTACACCCTTCTGTAATAAATCCTATGAACTTATATACAGAACTTACTAAACATAGTAACGTAATTAATAAAAGGTTGAACTTCCCTGTTGCCTTAACTTTAAATAATATACATACCTTAATCGATATATCTAAACTAACTTCGTATTACTATAATAATAAGATAATATTCATACTTCAATTACCTCTTATCTCTCCGGCAAAGTTAACTGTTTACAAAAGTATCCCGTTGCCTACTCCTCACCAGAGAATCCCCAAGCCTATGCGTTGATTCATCCTTCAAAATCTTACGTCGCCTTAACAGACGACAGGCTAAGCTATAGATTATTTAATGATATGAATGATTGTGATGTAATAAGTAATGACTATTCGATATGCCCGCTTGTGTCTATATTTTCTACTATAAGTAATCCCTCATGTGAAACAAGGTTGCTAACCGAAGTATCCTTATCTCTTCCGACAGAATGTAATTCGAAACTCTTATATGGCCAAGTAGACATCTGGCAGAAATTAAATAACAATAAATGGATTTTTGTACAAGATTTGTAAATTAACGATAAAATGTGATGAAAAGCTTAAAGACTACTCTATAGCAGGTACTGGTATTCTACAAATGGCAGAAAACTGTATTGGGTATTTCAAAACTATTCAACTTTTACCGTCCACTTTGCACACTATTTCGGTTAAAAATAACCTTAATATTGCTTTTGATATTACAGTCGACGATTGCTGTAATAAGGATATACTAAATAAGTCTACACCTACCCTAACTCCTATATCACTGACAAATATTGACATTGAGTCATTGAAATATTCAGCTCATAAATTAGATGACTTAGAAGGTGAAATTAATAAAAAACAACAAGAACCTCATATCCTTAAATATGGTACTTATTTATCTAATACTTGTATTTTCTTATATCCTGTGTATAAACTTTATCAATATTTTTATAGAAAAAATAAATCTAATCTTTGTATTTAAATATTTAATCATTGTAACACTAGAAAAATCGTTAAACACGATTCAAAATTGAGTAATTCCATTGAAATTGTAACGCTCACGTTAAAACTTCGGAGTAAATAAAATATGTAATAAAAATAAAACTTAATAAATTTAATTATAAACCCTTAATCATATTAAAACTTAAGCTAATTAGTTCTTAACACTTAAATCTAGTTTATATTTTCTATATCTAAACAATATAACAATTTATGCTAAAATACAAAAATAAATTTAATAATACTCACTAACAAATAAATAATACACATTAAACATAGAATAAATCTTTCAAAACTTATAAAGGACAAATAAATAAATTCTATTAGTAGATATCTAATCACCTAATCGTCATCGCCAGCTACCTCTGAACCGGTTTGGCGAGTTTCGTGCTCGCGCCGCTCGGTCTAGCTGCCTCGAACACACTCACACCTTACCAGCTATCGGCAAGATATGCGACTTACATTTTGTACTAAAGATAAGATTTTCTACTTATACTAAATTTCTTCTAAAAGTAGTTCTAAATATTTACTAGTGAAAAAACCCCAAAACTATAGGGTTTTTTTCAACACCTCTAACGAAGCCGGTGAATACAACCATTAGAACTCCCTCTTGACGCCTGCAGTCTAACGGCAGGCGACTTCTATCTTACCCTGCTGCCGCCGCCTTGGTGAACTTCGACCCGCAGGGAAGCCTATCATTCTACACTTAAGTAGACAATCCGCGATGCAATTCGAAGACCATTGGTAGTCAGAGTAAAGAACCCCGACCCTTCTAATTCGATATAGTCATTATTACTTACCTCCACTTACCTTTATTAATATAATTATTTCTTTCTAAATTCATTTTTTTTTATTATTTAATATGTCACCTTAGCTCAACGTGACATAATTGGCGCCCTTCTACGCGGTTCTGACACAATTTAGAGCCTTCTTACGGTTCTGATTCTAAAGGTCTTTCTGGTTGCATCGGGTCTAGTATCTTTTTAGTTGTCGTTGGTGTCGGTTGCATGGTTTATGTTTTGTACAACGATTATGTTTTCTCAACTAATGTGTAGAATGTTTCGCTAGAGATACTATTTGATTAGCTATTGTGTAAATAACATTCTTAAGTTCAATTCTCGTACTACCCACTATGCATTAGTTGAAATTTAGCTTTATTTTTCTTTTGCAACTTTTTTTAACTTTTAGTATACTTATATAACAGAATCGTTTCTTAACGTAGTTAAACCTTATTGTAACAGAGTGGACTCTTTATTCTGTAGTAAACTAAGGTAATTAAACAACCTACCCTAATTAAGGTTTTGTCAATATAAGTGGCTACTACTACAAATACTAAATACTACTAGTCTTAGCTACCTAAAATTGTTTTGCTTATCTTTTACTTTTAAATTTTTAACATGACTCACCCGATAAAATACCTTTCCTTGCAAAAGTCAGAGCTCGAATATGAAGTAGGTGTACGTGGAGAATTACCTGCTGATAGTGTGGTCGAGTTGCGAAGGCAGATAACTAAGTTATGTCGAGGTTTTGAGGCTGAGGACATTTTAGAATCACATCTTGAACCCGCCGATGACATTAAAGGCGTCCGGGATAGTCTTTTAAAGAGCCAAAACAATTTAATTGTCCTAAAAACAAAATTAGATAAAAACCTTATCATGCGGACTGAGAACCTACTAAACCATGTCTTTCATAGACTAATTCGAATTTTTCCAGTAAATACTGAAGATATTAGAATCCTTTCATTAGCAAAATATAATTGAATATGCTTGTAAGTGTTTAACTATCGTAGCTATAGCAAAATAAA
Organism: Apoda limacodes; assembly: GCA_946406115.1. Lineage (NCBI taxonomy): Eukaryota > Metazoa > Arthropoda > Insecta > Lepidoptera > Limacodidae > Apoda > Apoda limacodes. Next base: position 530,646 of record OX291548.1, read on the forward strand.
AACTTGAATAAAATATAAAGACACACACTGGTGTCAGCTTAAAAAAAAATATTGTAACTATCTAATGATCTATCGAATTATTTATCAATAATTATATACTAAAATGAAAATTATTAATACTGTTTGACTTTTTAAATCCTAAATAAAATAATGCAAATAAATACAATTGATTTGTTATGAAAATATCTATAATCATTTTCTTAATTTACTAACTACTATTACACTAATACAAATATAAAATATAAATATATAATTAAAACGGTAATGCCTACGCTATCCTATATAAAAACTACACAATTTGGTGGTAGGACCATTCTCTAAGTGCCAGGTCCGTCTGGGTAATTACCACCACTTTACTTATTTCTGTCCGGGTTACGTATGTAATTCCGAGCTGAAGGGTAAAGTAGCCAGTCTAATAAGGCACAAGAGGCAATACATCTGAAATGTCTCAAACTAAGTACACATCTCTGCAGCTTCACTGCTCCTCTATAGATGTTTAATAAAATCTAATGTCATATACTACAAGCTACATGACTTATTTTCAAAACGTGTATTTTTTATTACTTATTTATGTGTCATTCTAAAATTTCATAATTTTTAACGTTCTAAAAACTTAAATTTAACCTTAGAATCTAAAGCAATCCTACATACTCCCTAAAACTATCTTAAATTAAATAGATATAACTATGACTTTAATTATTTTTTTATATAATTTTAACATCAAAATCTATCAAAATTAAAACTAAATCTATATAAACATAACTAATAATCTACTACTATAACTTTGATTTTAACTACAAAATAGTACTATATACTATATTTATAACTTCAGAGCATGGGAGGTGACCTAAAAGCCCCTTACGCTCGAAGCGGACTGGTTTACTTCGAAAAAATAAGCCTAAAAACCCGGGGCGGAAACACAGTGTGACCCCGTTAACAATAAGCCTTAACACTAGTGATATCTTTGGCAGCTGTACAGTTATGCTGAAACTGTTACTACTGATCTTATCCCAAAGATGATATTTATATATTCTATATATTTATTTACAATCTTGATTAACTTAGAATCATATTTTTGATAATTTATGTATTGGTATTCACTAAACTTAAATCTTTTCTTAAAGTGATACCTAATACTAACTGTTTTTGCAAAATACACAAGTCTTACATACTAAAATTAAAATGATTAAGAGTCTACACAATGCTATCTACTTATATACTACAATGCAATCATTTCTACAAATGATTTTACTTGTGTTTTTACCGACTAAAGGTAATGGCAACTAAGGTCATTGTTGTACAATAGACTTCTACCATGAACTGTTGTGAGCTGTCATGACTGCTATCATGTAATACTGTCGTTTTTTATTTAAAAGACTATTTTAATACCTACAGACCATTGCGTTGAGTTTAGAGTCTACTCAAATACTCTGCCTGCTAGATGCGTCGGCTCAAATCTACCAAGAGTTCGCCGCAAATTGAAAGATGATGAATAATAGTTAGGATAGTGTGAGGATTGAAAGGTTTTGCAAGATTGAGGTATGTTTGTCGTCATATGTTTGTTGTAAATGCAATAGTCAGTAAATTAGATATAGCAAATAGGTTAGTATACGGATTTTACCTAGGAAAAATCCTATCCCAAAAAGCGGGGTATGTAACGCTCACGTTAAAACTTCGGAGTAAATAAAATATGTAATAAAAATAAAACTTAATAAATTTAATTATAAACCCTTAATCATATTAAAACTTAAGCTAATTAGTTCTTAACACTTAAATCTAGTTTATATTTTCTATATCTAAACAATATAACAATTTATGCTAAAATACAAAAATAAATTTAATAATACTCACTAACAAATAAATAATACACATTAAACATAGAATAAATCTTTCAAAACTTATAAAGGACAAATAAATAAATTCTATTAGTAGATATCTAATCACCTAATCGTCATCGCCAGCTACCTCTGAACCGGTTTGGCGAGTTTCGTGCTCGCGCCGCTCGGTCTAGCTGCCTCGAACACACTCACACCTTACCAGCTATCGGCAAGATATGCGACTTACATTTTGTACTAAAGATAAGATTTTCTACTTATACTAAATTTCTTCTAAAAGTAGTTCTAAATATTTACTAGTGAAAAACCCCAAAACTATAGGGTTTTTTTCAACACCTCTAACGAAGCCGGTGAATACAACCATTAGAACTCCCTCTTGACGCCTGCAGTCTAACGGCAGGCGACTTCTATCTTACCCTGCTGCCGCCGCCTTGGTGAACTTCGACCCGCAGGGAAGCCTATCATTCTACACTTAAGTAGACAATCCGCGATGCAATTCGAAGACCATTGGTAGTCAGAGTAAAGAACCCCGACCCTTCTAATTCGATATAGTCATTATTACTTACCTCCACTTACCTTTATTAATATAATTATTTCTTTCTAAATTCATTTTTTTTTATTATTTAATATGTCACCTTAGCTCAACGTGACAAAATGTCAGAAGTACATTCCGAACACGCAGATTAGATATCAATGAAATCCTTTCCCGAGATCCCACTTTATATAAATAAATTTCGAAAATACAATTCTACTTCTACTAGGAACTTTATCTAAGTTCTAAATAAGATATAATTAAATTACTACTTATTATCTTATGCTTAATTACTACTTACTTACCTGTACTTATCTACCTGTTTTAAATCAAAACTTAAATGTACTTACTTATTTTAATATATTTTTACAATTTTTATTCAAAATGTTTAAATGTTCTATACGGAACACATAACTTATAACTATGTTGAACTTAACAAGTCGATTTACTTTAATGTGAGTGTAACTATTATACCTATGTCTTTGTATGTGACTCTATATCTACGGAACCGCGAATACGCGTAGTTATGTGACTAAACTTGTACTTTACATTTTCTTTCTTAGATATAAATTTAGCTGTTCTTAATCAGTGTTTTGCACTTCAGACTTTGTAAAACCCTAAAATCTGTTAGTTTGTATTGTCGTGCTCTATAGCTTATAACTTAGTAACTTTTAAAAAATTGTAAATGAATTGTTTTATGTTTAATAACTAATAAAAATATAAGTACTTTTATTTTTTTAATTATAACTCTGTATACTTTTTGTTAGATCTTAAGTTATTATATCATGTGAACAAGGACTCTGTCTCAATTACCTTTTCTATTTTTCTTAACTTCGCTTTATCTTATCGAAGATATAGCTCCGTCTTAACGAGGGGGCTGTTATACGTGAATAGTGCTGACCAAGCCACGCTATTTCAATTATCCACGTGATTTTATAGTTATATATAAGGAAATTGCCACGCCTTTTCCCCAGTCGTTTCCCCGCTTTCATACCGATATTATCTTATAACCGCGACTCATCCCAATTATAATTAAGACACGGTCCTTGTGTTTTTGGGAACTTTGTAACATCATATTTTGGTAATAAAACTGTGTAAAATTTGTGTAGAGTTTTTATTTTTTAAAAAAAAGACAGGGACGGTATCCTAACAGTACGCACATATTAGAACAATTGTTTAAAATGAAAACTCTTCCCATAAATCAGGCGCTTCTCCACCAACACTGACGAATAAACATCTTAATCGGTCAGCGATAACGAAAGTCAAACTTACGTTTACTTGTTAGCGAAAGGTAAGCGAATAGGAGTGGATCCGACTACTACAACAGATGGGGATAAGTGGCCCTTCCGCCCGCCTTGCCAGTAACCGTATTATCTGCGCCGAGCTTAGGGAGTTCTAGTACCGTACCTTTTGTCCTCTAACCTCTAGTTCATTAAAAAAAATGGCAAGAAAAATAAGGAAAAGAGTTTTTTCAGCGGCCGCTCCATCCACATTTAATATGGACTTTTGTAACATTAGGGGTATTCACGCAAATCTTAACGCAGTCCACCTACATCTGGAGACTGCGCAGCCGATCATTCTTTTTCTAACGGAGACGCAGATATCCTGCCCGGCTGATACATCATACTTTCACTATCCCGGCTACAAACTCGAGATTCTTTTATTTTTTTCTTTTATTTTTCAATAGCCCATTTATGGAGGAAGGCTCTAGGCTATATATCATCACGCTAAGACTAATAGGAGCGGAGCACCAATGAGGAATGTTTCAAAATCGGGTTTTTTTCCTTTTGAGAGCTCCCACTGCGTGCGCTGCGTAAACGCTTAGAGTTTCGCAAATATCATATATCACAGAATTGTTCTCCTTTAAAATTTCTAAAGAAAAGTCTGCAACAGCAAGGTTGGCTCACTATAACCATTTTTATTCTAACCAAATTTGTTATTAAATAGTGCATTATTTGCGAATATGTTTTTAAAAACATTATATTAATCCTTATACAAATATAAGGATACCTGATGGTAAGCGGGCACCGTGGCCTATTGACGCATGCAACACCAGAAGTATCACTCGCGCGTTGCCGACCCTTCAAAATTCCAATAACTTCTTCCTTGAAGAACCCTATACTGTAGTCCTTAGAGAAAACCTTGGCAGGGAGTTCATTCCACAACCCAAGCGTTCGCGGCAGAAAGTTTCTCTGAAACCGCACTGTACGCGACCATTTCGGTTCTAAAATATGAGAATGAATTCCCTGCCCACGGCGAGCGGTGCGACGGTAGAAAGTAGCCGTGGGCATCATTTCGAACAATTCCTCAGAACACATCCCATTGTACAAGCGGTAGAATACACACAGGGAGGCTAAATCTCTCCTCAGACTTAAGGGTTCGATACGGCAAGTGAGTTTGGGATCGTCGACAATTCTCACAGCCCGTCATTGAACCGAGTCAAAAGGTCCAAACTGGTATCCGGATGCACCCGCCCAGAGATGGCAGCAGTACTCCATATGGGGCCGAACCTGCGACTTGTAAAGCAGCAACCTCTGCCCCGACGTGAAGTACTGCCTCGCTCTGTTGAGTACACCTAGTTTTTTGGACGCCAGCTTCACCTTATCTTGTAAATGATCTCGGACTACGTAAACAAAATCGCGGGTTAAAGTTACTATGACTGACTAATTGACTGACTGATCTATCAACGCACAGCTCTAACCACTGGACGGATCGAGCTGAAATTTAGCACACATATAGCTATTATGGGTGTATAGGTATAAGTGTGCTCTAAGAAAGGATTTTCCAAAACTGACTCTCTAAACGGGGGTTCAAAGTTTGTATGGAGCACCAAGATCGCGAGTTTAATCCATTAGTTAATTAATGTATAGTAGTTAATTATCTATTATTTTAAGAAAGAGACAGAGAGGGAGAGAGAGACAGAGGAAAAGAGAGAGAGAGGGAGAGAGAACATCGTGTGAGTAGGTTTTTTTCTACAATTGAGGAGTTGCCGTAAGAATCCTACACCGATAACCAAATTATGGGCGGGCGAAGCCGCTGGAAAAAGCTAGTGTGTATTATAAATGGAATACAACTTTGTGGTTTGTCCTAATTCCTGCAGCTCATGATTAAGGTTTCCTTTAGAGAGCTAAAACTAATTGGGCTATTGAATCAAAATCCACTAGGATTAAATTAGTCGTTAGTTTATTTAAAAAAACTACTTATAATTATTGTGTTATTCAAATACTACTTTTAAAAGTACTACTGTAAGTTCATGTGACTATAAAAACAATAATATACCAAGCGCTTATGCGTATAGTTTTTTACGATCTAGAATTAATAGCAAGTTTGACACTTACGAATATAGGTAAATGTAGAGTTGGTACAGACTCTTTGTTAAGTTTATTTTGTTTTTTCGCGTTTACTTAAAACAATCCGCCTTGAAATGTATGCTACATACAGTGCTATGTTTCGTGGGAATCCAAGACTCCTCTCTGCGGCTAATACCCATTTTCTTTTTCTATCCGGACTACTAGGAAACCTACAAAGATCAAACAAAAAGATCATGATTTAATGTTAATACAAATACACACGCTAATAAAATTGAAATAAAAAAAAATGGCCAAAAGCATGTCATACACAATTAACTTCGCATGTTTCAGAATGAGAACTATTAGGATTATCTAAAAACTAATAAATTCATTTTGTTTAAAATAATAAGCATGATGACTACATTTTAATTATAAGTCCGTCAAATAGATCTATAAGGAAACTTAGTTTTATTTATAATAAAGAAATAAATTATAAATATTGGTGGACATTACACACAGCGTCATCTGGTTTTAAGCTAAAAAGCTAGTTTTGATAGATACATTGAGCCAAAATATCGCGTGACGTTACGCCTAGGTACAGTTTACAGTTAGTTTTTATGTCACGAGTCCCCGCTCCTTAACTGTGATACAATTTATGTATTTTTTTGTATTTCGAAAAAGCAAAAAATACTTGTCCAATATTTTCATACTATATAACTAACGGACGAAACAGAATTTTTCGTACCCCGGACTCTAACAGAGCGAGTTATTGCTTCTGAAGCCTATTATTTAATATTTATATTTTATTCTTAATCAATCAAGTTTTAAATAACACAAAATATTTTATAACAACTAAAATTATTATTAGAAACTAAATCTAAATTATTTTTTTAAAAATAAAATAACCTAAAATAAACTAAGAATAAATATCAATGTCTAACTTTCCGCCTAAGTTGTAAAAATCTACAAATATTAAGACAGTATTAATATTTGTAGATTTTTACAACTTAGGCGGAAAGTTAGACATTGATATTTATTCTTTGTTTATTTTAGGTTATTTTATTTTTAAAAAAATATAGCCACCTACTATACCGTGTCGCGGTAAGACCATGCCGGAAATCTGGAGCTCCGGCGGGCGTTGCTACCTCTAGACGTTCATAAGTCGAGTGGGCCAGACATGATACCAGCAGCGGTGCTTAAGCAGTGTACTCCTGAGTTATGTCCAGTACTCACGCGCCTCTTTGCGCTTTCCTACCATACTAAGCAATTTCCGTCTTCATGGAAGACTGCGAATGTGCACCCGGTGCCCAAAAAGGGCGATAGATCAGATCCATCGAATTACAGGCCTATCGCTATTACCTCTCTCCTCTCCAAGGTGATGGTGAGTGTGATCAACACACCGCTTCTAAGATACTTAGGAGAACACGACCTGGTCAGTGATCGACAATATGGCTTTCGCCACGGTCGCTCGACTGGTGACCTTCTAGTGTATCTCACACACCGTTGGGCACACTGTCCAAGGTCTCTGACTGTCGACGGGTAAACTTGGTCCGATTTAACCCTACAAAGACACAAGTCTGCAAGTTCACCGCTAAGAAAACCCTATTCACTGTAGTCCCACAATTCCAAAACACTCCCCTCTACATCTCCAAGAGCATTGGGATCCTTGGTGTTGACTTCTCCAGCGATGTTCAGTTCCGAGATCATTTGCAAGACAAGGTGAAGCTGACGTCCAAAAAACTAGGTGTACTCAACAGTGCAATACTTCACGTCGGGGCAGAAGTTGCTGCTTTACAAGTCGCAAGTTCGGCCCCATATGGAGTACTGCTGCCATCTCTGGGCGGGTGCACCCGGATACCAGCTAGGCCCTTTTGACTCGGTTCAACGACGGGCCGTGAGAAATGTCGACGATCCCAAACTCACTTGCCGTATCGAACCCTTCAGTTTGAGGAGAGATTTAGCCTCCTTGTGTGTGTTCCACCAATTGTATAATGGGATGTGTTCTGAGGAATTGTTTGAAGTGATGCCCACGGCTACTTTCTACTATCGCACCGCTCGCTATCGGCAGGGAATTCATTCTCACACTTTAGAAGTGAAATAGTTTTTGTTAGATCTTAAGTTATTATATCATGTGAACAAGGACTCTGTCTCAATTACCTTTTCTATTTTTCTTAACTTCGCTTTATCTTATCGAAGATATAGCTCCGTCTTAACGAGGGGGCTGTTATACGTGAATAGTGCTGACCAAGCCACGCTATTTCAATTATCCACGTGATTTTATAGTTATATATAAGGAAATTGCCACGCCTTTTCCCCAGTCGTTTCCCCGCTTTCATACCGATATTATCTTATAACCGCGACTCATCCCAATTATAATTAAGACACGGTCCTTGTGTTTTTGGGAACTTTGTAACATCATATTTTGGTAATAAAACTGTGTAAAATTTGTGTAGAGTTTTTATTTTTTAAAAAAAAGACAGGGACGGTATCCTAACAGTACGCACATGTTAGAACAATTGTTTAAAATGAAAACTCTTCCCATAAATCAGGCGCTTCTCCACCAACACTGACGAATAAACATCTTAATCGGTCAGCGATAACGAAAGTCAAACTTACGTTTACTTGTTAGCGAAAGGTAAGCGAATAGGAGTGGATCCGACTACTACAACAGATGGGGATAAGTGGCCCTTCCGCCCGCCTTGCCAGTAACCGAGCCGAGCTTAGGGAGTTCTAGTACCGTACCTTTTGTCCTCTAACCTCTAGTTCATTAAAAAAAATGGCAAGAAAAATAAGGAAAAGAGTTTTTTCAGCGGCCGCTCCATCCACATTTAATATGGACTTTTGTAACATTAGGGGTATTCACGCAAATCTTAACGCAGTCCACCTACATCTGGAGACTGCGCAGCCGATCATTCTTTTTCTAACGGAGACGCAGATATCCTGCCCGGCTGATACATCATACTTTCACTATCCCGGCTACAAACTCGAGATTCTTTTATTTTTTTCTTTTATTTTTCAATAGCCCATTTATGGAGGAAGGCTCTAGGCTATATATCATCACGCTAAGACTAATAGGAGCGGAGCACCAATGAGGAATGTTTCAAAATCGGGTTTTTTTCCTTTTGAGAGCTCCCACTGCGTGCGCTGCGTAAACGCTTAGAGTTTCGCAAATATCATATATCACAGAATTGTTCTCCTTTAAAATTTCTAAAGAAAAGTCTGCAACAGCAAGGTTGGCTCACTATAACCATTTTTATTCTAACCAAATTTGTTATTAAATAGTGCATTATTTGCGAATATGTTTTTAAAAACATTATATTAATCCTTATACAAATATAAGGATACCTGATGGTAAGCGGGCACCGTGGCCTATTGACGCATGCAACACCAGAAGTATCACTCGCGCGTTGCCGACCCTTCAAAATTCCAATAACTTCTTCCTTGAAGAACCCTATACTGTAGTCCTTAGAGAAAACCTTGGCAGGGAGTTCATTCCACAACCCAAGCGTTCGCGGCAGAAAGTTTCTCTGAAACCGCACTGTACGCGACCATTTCGGTTCTAAAATATGAGAATGAATTCCCTGCCCACGGCGAGCGGTGCGACGGTAGAAAGTAGCCGTGGGCATCATTTCGAACAATTCCTCAGAACACATCCCATTGTACAAGCGGTAGAATACACACAGGGAGGCTAAATCTCTCCTCAGACTTAAGGGTTCGATACGGCAAGTGAGTTTGGGATCGTCGACAATTCTCACAGCCCGTCATTGAACCGAGTCAAAAGGTCCAAACTGGTATCCGGATGCACCCGCCCAGAGATGGCAGCAGTACTCCATATGGGGCCGAACCTGCGACTTGTAAAGCAGCAACCTCTGCCCCGACGTGAAGTACTGCCTCGCTCTGTTGAGTACACCTAGTTTTTTGGACGCCAGCTTCACCTTATCTTGTAAATGATCTCGGACTACGTAAACAAAATCGCGGGTTAAAGTTACTATGACTGACTAATTGACTGACTGATCTATCAACGCACAGCTCTAACCACTGGACGGATCGAGCTGAAATTTAGCACACATATAGCTATTATGGGTGTATAGGTATAAGTGTGCTCTAAGAAAGGATTTTCCAAAACTGACTCTCTAAACGGGGGTTCAAAGTTTGTATGGAGCACCAAGATCGCGAGTTTAATCCATTAGTTAATTAATTTATAGTAGTTAATTATCTATTATTTTAAGAAAGAGACAGAGAGGGAGAGAGAGACAGAGGGAAAGAGAGAGAGAGGGAGAGAGAACATCGTGTGAGTAGGTTTTTTTCTACAATTGAGGAGTTGCCGTAAGAATCCTACACCGATAACCAAATTATGGGCGGGCGAAGCCGCTGGAAAAAGCTAGTGTGTATTATAAATGGAATACAACTTTGTGGTTTGTCCTAATTCCTGCAGCTCATGATTAAGGTTTCCTTTAGAGAGCTAAAACTAATTGGGCTATTGAATCAAAATCCACTAGGATTAAATTAGTCGTTAGTTTATTTAAAAAAACTACTTATAATTATTGTGTTATTCAAATACTACTTTTAAAAGTACTACTGTAAGTTCATGTGACTATAAAAACAATAATATACCAAGCGCTTATGCGTATAGTTTTTTACGATCTAGAATTAATAGCAAGTTTGACACTTACGAATATAGGTAAATGTAGAGTTGGTACAGACTCTTTGTTAAGTTTATTTTGTTTTTTCGCGTTTACTTAAAACAATCCGCCTTGAAATGTATGCTACATACAGTGCTATGTTTCGTGGGAATCCAAGACTCCTCTCTGCGGCTAATACCCATTTTCTTTTTCTATCCGGACTACTAGGAAACCTACAAAGATCAAACAAAAAGATCATGATTTAATGTTAATACAAATACACACGCTAATAAAATTGAAATAAAAAAAAATGGCCAAAAGCATGTCATACACAATTAACTTCGCATGTTTCAGAATGAGAACTATTAGGATTATCTAAAAACTAATAAATTCATTTTGTTTAAAATAATAAGCATGATGACTACATTTTAATTATAAGTCCGTCAAATAGATCTATAAGGAAACTTAGTTTTATTTATAATAAAGAAATAAATTATAAATATTGGTGGACATTACACACAGCGTCATCTGGTTTTAAGCTAAAAAGCTAGTTTTGATAGATACATTGAGCCAAAATATCGCGTGACGTTACGCCTAGGTACAGTTTACAGTTAGTTTTTATGTCACGAGTCCCCGCTCCTTAACTGTGATACAATTTATGTATTTTTTTGTATTTCGAAAAAGCAAAAAATACTTGTCCAATATTTTCATACTATATAACTAACGGACGAAACAGAATTTTTCGTACCCCGGACTCTAACAGAGCGAGTTATTGCTTCTGAAGCCTATTATTTAATATTTATATTTTATTCTTAATCAATCAAGTTTTAAATAACACAAAATATTTTATAACAACTAAAATTATTATTAGAAACTAAATCTAAATTATTTTTTTAAAAATAAAATAACCTAAAATAAACTAAGAATAAATATCAATGTCTAACTTTCCGCCTAAGTTGTAAAAATCTACAAATATTAAGACAGTATTAATATTTGTAGATTTTTACAACTTAGGCGGAAAGTTAGACATTGATATTTATTCTTTGTTTATTTTAGGTTATTTTATTTTTAAAAAAATATAGCCACCTACTATACCGTGTCGCGGTAAGACCATGCCGGAAATCTGGAGCTCCGGCGGGCGTTGCTACCTCTAGACGTTCATAAGTCGAGTGGGCCAGACATGATACCAGCAGCGGTGCTTAAGCAGTGTACTCCTGAGTTATGTCCAGTACTCACGCGCCTCTTTGCGCTTTCCTACCATACTAAGCAATTTCCGTCTTCATGGAAGACTGCGAATGTGCACCCGGTGCCCAAAAAGGGCGATAGATCAGATCCATCGAATTACAGGCCTATCGCTATTACCTCTCTCCTCTCCAAGGTGATGGTGAGTGTGATCAACACACCGCTTCTAAGATACTTAGGAGAACACGACCTGGTCAGTGATCGACAATATGGCTTTCGCCACGGTCGCTCGACTGGTGACCTTCTAGTGTATCTCACACACCGTTGGGCACACTGTCCAAGGTCTCTGACTGTCGACGGGTAAACTTGGTCCGATTTAACCCTACAAAGACACAAGTCTGCAAGTTCACCGCTAAGAAAACCCTATTCACTGTAGTCCCACAATTCCAAAACACTCCCCTCTACATCTCCAAGAGCATTGGGATCCTTCGTGTTGACTTCTCCAGCGATGTTCAGTTCCGAGATCATTTGCAAGACAAGGTGAAGCTGACGTCCAAAAAACTAGGTGTACTCAACAGTGCAATACTTCACGTCGGGGCAGAAGTTGCTGCTTTACAAGTCGCAAGTTCGGCCCCATATGGAGTACTGCTGCCATCTCTGGGCGGGTGCACCCGGATACCAGCTAGACCCTTTTGACTCGGTTCAACGACGGGCCGTGAGAAATGTCGACGATCCCAAACTCACTTGCCGTATCGAACCCTTCAGTTTGAGGAGAGATTTAGCCTCCTTGTGTGTGTTCCACCAATTGTATAATGGGATGTGTTCTGAGGAATTGTTTGAAGTGATGCCCACGGCTACTTTCTACTATCGCACCGCTCGCTATCGGCAGGGAATTCATTCTCACACTTTAGAACTGAAAAGTGGAAAGAGCTCCCTGCTAAGGTTTTCTCTAACGACAACAGTATGGGGTTCTTCAAGAAAGAAGTTATTGAACTTTTGAAGGGTCGGCAATGCGCGAGTCATAGTGAAAATGTTTTAAGTATTTTTGTTGATTTGCCGAAGGCTTTTGATATGGTATACCATAAACTTTTGTTAAAATAAATTAACTATTTATGGGATCAAAGATAAACCGAAAGCCTTATTTTCATATATCATATTTAGAAAGTAGAAAATTTAAAGTATATCTTTTATATATGGACGATGACAAACTTAGACAGACTGAAATAGGATCTAAATGGTATGACATAAAACAAAGAGTTCCACAAGGATCAATTCTAGGTCCATTGCTGTTTCTTCTATTCATTAATGACTAACCTAAAAGTGTTATACATACTACATTAATCCTATTTGCAGACGATACAACTAATATAATAGATGTCAAAACCACTGATAAACTAAATCCTCCTGTATGGCGCGTCGTTTCTCCCGGTCCTCTGCCTTCCGCATCCAGCCACCACCAACCACCTTTTAAAGGTCTTTTTTGCCTTTCGCTTTCCCACTCTAGGACACATCTGCTCAATCGGTCATCGGTCCTTTAACAGACGTGACCAGCCCGCTGCCACTTTAGCTTGCTAATTCTGCGAGCTATGTCGGTAACTTTGGTTCTTTTACGGATGTCCTCATTTTGAATTCGATCCCTTAGAGACACTCCGAGCATAGCCCGCTCCATTGCGCGCTGCGCGATCTTGAACTTGTGGACCAGCCCTGCTGTAAGTGTCCACGTTTCGGCCGCGTAAGTCATGACTAGGTAAGACGCACTGGTCAAAGACGTTCATCTTCAGACTCTGCGGTATAGGTGACGTTAATACTTGACTAAGTTTACAAAATGCTGCCAACCCTGATTGCACCTATCGGCTTCCTTATTTTTTTGTGGCTAGACAAAAATTTAAATTGGACATTACATATAGATTAACTTTGTAAGAGTTTGGCCTCTATTTGTTTCTGTATAAAATTGTTAAGTTATTTTGGAAACCCATCTTTTGGCATGATGCATCTAATGACAGATGGTTTACACTATGACAAATGGTTTAGAATTTCGGGGATCACTATCCCTAGCAGACAAAATATTTAAAATACAAAAACGAATAATCAGGATTGTATTTGTGATATGTATGTATGTATCCTATACATGTACACCAGTCAGTAATAAACTGGCTATCAAGCAGAGTGCGCGTTTCATTTCAAAAACATATTACTGGCGACGAGGAGGGGTCACTTACCCGCGTTTTTTAATCGTTACACAAAAAAAAATTTACAAAACGTCGTTTATTGGAAGCATACGAGTATTTGACTATAAAATCAGTGAGTGGGCGATATTCAAAGGATGAATAACACAATTTATAAAAGTGAATAAGATTAGGGACGAAGGTAAAAGTGCTATCTTAATTACTTACCTTTCGGATGAAACATACCGCCTACTTCGGAACCTTGCTTACTCAAAGGAAATTGAATCGCTAACATATGTACGGCTGGTAGGGTTACTCGACGATCATGTTAAACAAAGGGAATGCTCGTATGCAGATAGGATGAAGTTCTACGGGGTGATGAAGAGTCTAGGCGAATCGCTGGGAGACTGGGCGGCGCGACTGCGCGGGCTGGCAAGTGTATGTGACTTTGGATCAGCCTTGGAGTCGAATATCACAGGCCGCTTAATTCTTGGTCTAGGCTCGGGTCCTACGCGTGACAAACTGTTTGATCAGAAACAGTCCACGATGTCCATAGCTAAGGCCTTGGAAATAGCAGAGCAAGTAGAAAGTACCAGAGAAGCTAAGAACCTATTTAGTATTTAGGAGGAGCCGATTTATCGCGTGGCTTTTGAGGGCGGTAGGAGTCGTGGAGGCGCCCGCGGCGGTAACACCAAAAGAGGATCCGGATGAGCTTAGTGTGAAAAGTGTTCAATTTTTGGATTGAAGAATTATAACAATAATAAATGTCGTTTTAAAAATTTTCGCTGTAATAAATGTGGAGAGCGGGGGAATTTAAAAAAAGTTTGCACCGAAAAAATTAGTGTGTGTGTGAGGAGAATGGTGATAACAGTGACAGAAAACTAAAATAAGGTATGTGGACCAAAAACCTATCGAACTAGAATTAAAAATCGACAAAAAGTGTGTTTCTATGGAGTTAGATACGGGGTCTGGACATTGCGTTATTTCTGAAAGAATGTAGAATAATTTGTTCAAGGAACATAAATTACAAAATTGTTATTTTAAAATGTGTCTTGTCACAATGGGCATAAAATTTCTCCTTTAGGTTGTTTTGTCACTATGGCACAGGTTTGATAATCAAATAAAACAGATTAAAATCTATGTTGTTAATAACGGCGGGCCGCCATTATTAGGCAGAGATTTTATGTCCACTTTTAAGTTACCAATTCCCATTTCAAATGTTAATAAAATAGTGTTAAACTCTAATAGTGCACTTATACAATTACTGAAACAATATTCAGATCTTTGGAGAGATGAGTTAGGAACTTTTAATAAATTTAAAGTAAACTTAATACTGAAAGAAAATTCTGTTTCTAAGTTTTTAAAGCCGCGACCAGTGCCATTTGCACTAAAAGGCAAAGTCGAAAAAGAGTTGCATATGCTGGTCAATCTGTGCATATTAGTACCTGTTAGACAATAGCAATACGCGACGCCCATTGTTCCAGCGTTAAAAGGAGACGGTGAGGTCCGAATAGCGGGCGATTTTTCTGTAACCTTAAATAAGGATCTTGTAGTGGATAAATACCCACTGCCTAGGAATGAAGAGGTTTTTGCTAAGATAGATCAACAACTTAGTAAACTTGATTTAAAAAACACTTATAACCAATTTTTGTTAGATGATTGCCAAGATATAACTATGTACTATTATAACTTCAAAAGGACTTTTTAAACATACAAGTCTTGCGTATGGCTTGGCTGATGTTCCGGAAATTTTTCAGAAATCTATGGAGATGCTCCTTTTAGGGAATTGAAGCTGTAAGTATCTGGCTTGACGACATTTGCCTCACTGGCCCTACAAAAGAAATTCATCTAGCAAGGTTACGCGAGGTCTTAAGTCGTTTAAGTGAAGCGACTTCGTCTTAAAAAATTATCCTTTAAAAAGTGTGAATTTTTAAAGGATAGTGTTACTTATTAAGGCTATGTTATTAACAGCAGAGGGTCGCAAACCAGCTCCGAAAAGGTTCTAGCAATTCTAGAAGCCCCCGAATCTACTAATATTACCGAATTAAAACGTTTTCTGGGGGTTATAAATTACTATAGAAATTTCATTTCTGATGCGTCATCGATATTAAGTCCATTGGACGAATAACTACGCAACGGCGCTAGATGTGGGGATGTGTGGGGTGAGCGGCTGTCTGAACCCACCGCGCAGCTCGCGCTGGACGTGGGCGCGGGCCCCTGCGGGCTCGGCACGGTGCTGGCGCAACGGAACGTTGCAGGTAACGAGCGACATCTGGCTTATGCCTCCAGGTCATTGACAGCTAATGAGCGTAATTATAGCCAAATTCAGAAGGTAGCCACGGCTTTAATCTTTGGGGTAAAACGGTTTCACCAATATCTTTATGGCAGGAGTGAACCGTTTATCTTAAAAACTGATCATAGACCGTTAATGTCGATCTTTGATAAAAAGTCGTCGATAAGAATGTCAACCTTTTCTGATCTAAAAAACTTATTGCGTTCACGACAAATTCCGGGTATCAAACCGTAATGGCCAATGTTTGTTTTAAATACTTGTATGGCAAAGGGATGAAAATTCTTAAACCTCTGTTTAAGACGAGGGACAAGAAAGTGTATTATTACTAGTAGAAGAGAACTATCTAGAAGATCTGAGAGAATTTTAAAAAGAAGTATTTCGTCAGCTAACCAGCGGCGATCTTCAAGAGAATTAATTTCGAAGAATGTTAATCTATACGCGTAACTTTGCAGCGTATGTAATTTGTGAGCATGAACTGCCAAAAAATTTTTTCTATTCTGTCAAT
This sequence comes from Apoda limacodes, assembly GCA_946406115.1. Taxonomy (NCBI): domain Eukaryota; kingdom Metazoa; phylum Arthropoda; class Insecta; order Lepidoptera; family Limacodidae; genus Apoda; species Apoda limacodes. The sequence continues at coordinate 547,070 of OX291548.1, forward strand.
GTGGTTTATATTGAAACCAGATATTTTGTAATCTCCCTTGTGGGAGCGTAGTGGCGAGATCGTCAAATCGTCAAGTTCCCCCGTTATGACCGATAATAACCCGAATCCTTAAGAGGTATGAATTCAGTAAGTCCCAGGTGTGAAAGAACAAAATCAAACCCTACTCTTACTTTATGCCTAAATTAAGAGCATTGTTCAATAACTAATCTTTAACCGCTAAGTCACTACGTCCTAATTATTATTAGACCGGAATTTAAATTACTAAGGTTGGGCCCCTAATCGAATATAAACGCGATTAACTATCCTAATGTAGCCAAGGTTAAGCTTCCCCATTTACATGCCTAGCTACCCCATTACAATACCGAACATGCCTAGTGATATCACGGCTACCCCTTAAACATGATAGGTCATGAAGTTATAACTTTATACTAGAATATGAAATCCCACTATAAAGACGGACCTACAAGACCGCGTATCTAAGTAACCTACTAGTACCGTCGCTAGCATCCCTTTAAGTACCGCTGTAACCTTATAATGACCTATGAGAAATCCCTAAGACGCGGGCTGACAGGCTCAATACCTAAATGGCCAACCCATAAGCTCACTAGTTACCTCTCAAGTGAAGTTATACACTTATGGTAGTATATGAGGCGTCACCTTAAGGAAGAACTATTAGACACCTAAATATTCTACTAATATACTCACTGAGGGCGCTGTTGATCTAGACTACTTTAGTATTGGATTTTATCAAAAGCGGCTAATCATAATTTCAGGCTCGCCTACGAGAAAACCTGACTGGGAATGATATAGGAAAGTTCGTATAGCCAACAAACCCTTAAGGATTCATCATTTAGTCAATTCGGTAAGGCTGGGCCCGCGACAGGTTTCCTATTCTTCCTATTGATAACCAGTTGTTCAAACAACATAGAGAGTAAGCTTGTGCGGCGAAGTGAACAGCTGTGGCTTTAAAATCACGTGATCTGCGCCGAGCCGAAGAAATTTGAACAACAAAGGTTACCAATACAGGTTTGGTCGTTCCTTCAACTAGTTTACGTTGGTACGATTTGTTCTTGCTCTCTATAGAGAAAGGACCAAGCCAGGAGATCTTTGGATTTGTCCATCTTATTATTCGTACCTTATTGCTGAGATTACTATTGGAGGTAAATACTTTATATTCCGATTTTTAACAATCCTAAGGACCTTGAGTTCTGTCCAGCCCTCAAGCAGTTATCAAATATACCGTACCTATTACCTAACTAACTCAATAACCCTTTATCGAAAATAGATAACAACCAACTCTTGACGGACTCTTAGTTAGGTTTAGCCAGCCTAGCTTACTTTGTGGCTTTGCCCTTCCCTGTCGATTAGTAATTGGATAGTTAATTGAACGTTGACCACATTGTGTTGAACGTTGTCCTAAACTGTTCTTTAAAATAGGTAAGTAGGGCTCACTACCAACTCCTACATTTATAGCAGCACAGGGATGGCAAACAAGTAGGCAGCCGTATGCTCAACCGTAACCGTAACTAACTACGGAACTAAGGGGAACATCCCTTTGCTATTTAAATACATACTACGACCGGATCGGTTCCAGCTCTAAACCTCTAAGGTTTAAATCACCCCTAGTCTGGAGGGGTTATACTCAATCGTAACACAGGCTGCGTAGCCTAGGTTCGCAAAGAAATAATAAAATGGGTAAACAATAGCTCATCAAAGAGGACCATTTGAGTACTCTCGGCCCGGTATCAGGTGGACTATTATATATATATATATAGTTATGTGGTATGTTGTTCATTAAAGTAACTAATGCGACAGAACGCCTAAACATGTTAAACATAGTAAACATGCTTAAGGTAATCTGTAAGGAGGGCATATCCACACTCAGGACCTGGCACATTAGCCAGGTCAAATAAGGGCTTGCCCTTTTCTGAGTGTTTAGAACTTAACGTTTCGGCCATCCATACAATTCCGAGCCTCGTCAGTTAGTAGAGAATTGTGTATGGTTATACTAATACGTTTTTCAATGGAGTGATTCATGGAGAAGAATCGAACAAATCCTAACCCAATAACTTCACCTCATAGCCTGTTGATAGAGTTTGGTCAAGGTTGCGTTACTGTCGTTTTCATTTTAATTTTCTCTTAAATGGTTCGGTCAAAGACATAGGTTAAAACAACATACATAAAACCGTAAAAATAAACCCCCGATAGTCTAATTAAAGTAAGACTCATAAGATTAATATCGCGATCATGAAAGACATGGGAGGTTTACTTTACACAGGAATAAAACATCGAAATGTTGGTATAATAACAATCAAGTTTCTAAATCTATGCGTTGCGGTTTTTTATTTATCTATGAATACCTTAAGGAGATTGGGTTAAAAATCCCACATCAATTCTTAGCCACCCATTACCTAGACGGAATCTAATCCGGATCTCACACAAGCAATAGATATTTTTATAATTCTGTTACCTTTTCACGGTGAAACCACTGTACCGATCAAGATGAAATTTGGCATACAGATAGTTTTGAGTCCCGGAAAAAGGACATAAGCTACTTGAAAACGTCAAATATTATTCGTTTAGTCATTGAGGAGTTGCAGTTGAAATCCTACACCGATGACCGAATACTAAGAATACCAAGAAGTTTGCAAGAGCAGACCAGCCTTCACAGTGGCACCCGTTCACAAGTATGACACATGAATCAGCCATCGCTTTGCTCAACCATATTTTAGAGAACGTAACGACCCGACGCACATGCCACCACCGCAGAGACTTTGAGAGAGCATGACACACTCAAGCAACTCCAATAAAACTTCGATTGTATTAGTTACAATGTGTGTAGTAAAGGAACAAAATATAAATCCGATTCATATTGAGATTTACACACACAAGTTTACATTTAACATTACAGGGCGAACACACGTACTCTGAACGTAAAACTGATTTATATTAAAACACGGTGTATCAAAAATTGATACTACTAGAAAAAATATACATATACGTATAAACTAACATAGGTACACGTATAATAATACAATAAATATAGTATTAAGAACCCGCTGCAATCCACCATCGGCCACCCAGCGCCAGAGAGGTTCCAAATGCGATCCTTTCCTGTATATATGCATTATTGATGTAAACTCCGTTCACCTCGAATCCGATCAAAGCGAGGAGTTGCTACCCAGGATTCGTGTAGGGTTTTCATCAATAATGCATATATACAGGACAGGATCTACAAGAAGGGTTACATACCGAATCGTGTGAGAAAACCTCGTTCACCTCAAATCCGATCAGTGCGAGGAATTGCTACCCAGGATTCGTGTAAGGTTTTCATCAATAATGCATATATACAGGACAGGACCTACAAGAAGGGTTACCTACTGAATCGTGTGGGAAAACCCCGTTCATCTCGAATCCGATCAGAGCGAGGAATTGCTACTCAGGATTCGTGTAGGGTTTTCATCAATTGAATATATATATATAGGACACGATCTACACAAAAGGTTACCTATCGAATCATGTGGGAAAACCTTAATTTATCTTTTTCCACAACATCTGAAAAATTGTAGTCCGCCAGACCTGTACTATTAGCTCTATAAGGGGAGCCTACTCCACCGGCTTCGATCTCTATCTGCGTTGGTCTGATAACAATTCACCACAACTTTATAACCTAGTCTTAACCCTAGACATAGTTAATTTCCTTTCTAATGAAACCGGGGCTTAATATCGGCTTTTTCTCCCACAAAGAAACACAAAATCAACAGCATCATGTCAAAAAACACCTGTCCTTGTAGGAACCTTCGACTCCACTAGGTCCTTTACGAAAATCGGCAGTCCCTTTTCATTAGAGAAAGAGTACATAATCAACAATGTCAGCAAATTATCTCCGTATATTAATATGTAATTTTTAGATTACCCTAAAATTCCACCAAACACGCCGGACAGAGGCCAACCCCAAGAGTCAATCATTTTAAATCTACCCCTACCAACCCTTCACTTTTGACAATGCGACAACCTACACGGTCCCTTACACAGTCTTTATATAATTGCATCCCAAATTGCAAAAATCCCACTTAAAACCCCATCATAGACGACCATCAACAATAACCTGACATTGTTAGTCTCATTCCTCTCAAAATAAGACACTTACTGTGAATTTATCTCGGCAAAACGGTTCCAAAGTTACGCACGGCGACGGTATTAGATTTCTTCAAATTTTTATGATTGTCTCGTGTTCCCCCGTTCTTCGGAATGTGACGATACCATAATTATGCCTTAACATTTTTGTAATACAATGTTTGGTTTTATTCAAGTTTTAGCGCGAAGATTTTCATTAGTAAACAATTCTCAATGAACGTACTACCTATAGCAAAATGCATCTTTAAATTAGAATGGGGCGTTCAAATTTTTTATACACAAGTTCAGTAATTTTATACATTAGATGAGAAGTTATGATTTATTTTATGAAAGGTTTAAAGCTAACAAAATATAAGTACAAATTACTTACGAATCATAGACATCAACACGGAATTAAATGTTAAATTTAGGTAGTAATCTAACTTCCGATTTATGAATTCGGCCTCTAGACAAAAGAAAGTTGCATAAAATTTTGAACCTGTGGCGCGAGAATGAATGGTTTGAAGCTAACTATGGTTGAGTGTTTGATTGGAACTAAAGTTAATTGGACAATGTTTTAAAAGCGTTGATTGGTGGTTTGTTTGAACGTATGTGGTAGTTTCAAGACGAGCGCTGATTGGGAGTTTTATTATGTTGAATATAAACGCGAAAGTTACTTAGAACTTTTATAATATTAAAAACACCCGCGAAACTTACCTAAGTGAGTCGTTTAACAACCATTAGGGTAGCCTCGTACAATTCATATTCTAATAATAATAAAGGGTAATTGTCTTGGTTTTCATGTTTTCTGTATAATGAAATGACGTGTTAGTTTATTTGAAATTACTCCGGGTTTGTTAGAACTTCACGAACATTTAGAACATAATATTAATATTTTATTAGTTTAGGATAATTAGGCCGTTTTATCTAGACCGTTCATATTAATCTAGGACTCTATTATAATACCCCAACCAACATGACTAGAATTATTATACTTAAAAGATATTCTTTTTAATTTGCTAAAATTAATTAGGGTCGGACATCCGTGCGGAATAAAAAAAAATAGGATTGGGGGCTTTGAAATGTGGAGTGAGAATGTTGCTTAAGAGGGGTTAGTGGTGATCAAAGAGCGTGGTCCTATACATACAGTACATTCAATTGCCGTCGTTTAAATTGTCGAAACGCTGCCCGAAAAGGAGAAAACCATAGTCTACGCTAGTAGCTACCTATAAACCACGTGGGGTTAAACTACGACTAAATTGTGCCACCATTACTGGTTAGTAAATACTTTTATATAAGAAATTACAGTGAAAATATTGTATGTTCGTTGTGAAATTCTTTAGGTTGTGTTTTAAAAATATCTAAATTAATGCTAAAGCATCGTAATGACGAGTTCGCCTTTTTTGCCAGTTAGAAATTTATGATAGAAATAAATCCCAATGACTTCAGTAGAAAGGAATATATTAACGGACCTTTTTTCTAGGACATTTTTAGCTAGGTAAAGAAAAATCTTCTATAAAAGTAGAAGTGGGAACTAAGATTATACCAGCCATAATAATTATATAGCCCACTAAAGAGGTAGGTCTGCCAAGAGAAACAGTAATTACTATGTGTAATCCATGTCCATACTTAGCGGCGTTAGTAGGGTTTTACTATTTTGGCTGGTTAGCTAGTGTAGGTGAGCGCTAATGTACATTGTAAGAGGGCGCCCCTTAAACCTTCTTTCAGGTCGCAAGTCCTGAACGCTTAGCTACCTGGTTCCCACACTACAAAACTAATAATAATAATAATAATAATAATTTCGTTTATTTGGTCTCAAAAAGTTTTAAATAATAAATACAATATAGCATGTACACTGAATTAAAATTTTACTTTGTGAGACTCTGGAGTCCGAACTAGGTTTGCACCTGTAATTTCAGATCACCAGGCCTCTACCACCATTAGTACACAAAGTTAATAAAACTCAAATAACATATTTACAATAATAATAATACACCGATGTAGCTTAATATAACGTAAATATTTAGTTAATAAAATTTAATTTTTTAAAAGTAGGTATGAGTTGAGAATATGTTGGAGCAAATGGACGTATATGACATTGTGTGTGTGTGTGTGTGAGAGAGAGTGTGTGGGTGTGTGGGTGTGTGTGATGGTGTGAGGGTGTATAATTAAGATGAGGTACAGGTTACTATAAGGTAATTGGGTTCTTAAAATCATTTATTTCACTATTATATCATTAGTAATAGCTTTTCAGTTTCATCATAGATAAGGTTTTGCAATCATTTAGAAACAGCTTTCTTGCATTCATATTTTGTTAATGAGTAGATATTTAGGTTATAATTTAGTTTATTATAAAGAAATGGACCAAGAAAACAAGAATTTGTGTGAAAATTTTGTGCGGAAATTTCTAGGAGTGCATATTTTGAGTTTACGTCGCCGTAAATTTATAAATAGCTCAGGGTTGAATGTTAAATTAGAGTGTTGTTTGAGTATGGTGTAAAGTATAAATAACTGGCGTACTGTTAATAAGTTGTAAGACTTATAAAGGTCGTGGGTAGGATAATAAAATGGTAGGAAGGCGCTTACTTTCAGTATAGCTCTTTGAGCACGCTCCAACCTTATCATAGCAGTTTTGGATGCACCGCCCTAGGATGTAATACAATAGATAAGTATAGATTGACATAGCGCAAAATAGACAGATCTAACAATTTTGGGTTGAGCCACACGTCGAAGAGTGCTAAATATGTATATAAGTTTACGAACTCTAGCCGAAAGTAAATCTACGTGTGGCTGAAAGCTTAGTCTATGGTCTAGGGTAACTCCCAAGTATTTTATGTTATTTACATTTTCTAGGATAGGGCAAGCACATTTGCTGGTATTTGAGTACAAGAGTGAGCGATAAGTGAATTGATTGACGTATGTGGCTGAGTATTATATACTAATAAAAAGGCTAAGGTTTTGGATTTTTCAGCGTTCAATGTGAGACAGTTATCATATAACCATTTAGTAACTTTGTTAAATTCATTTTGAGCCAATTTGAAACTATCTTGCCAGGATTGGGTACTAATTAATAGGACGGTATCATCGGCAAAAGAGATTTTTCACTTTGCAGTTGAACAGGTCGTTAATGTAAATAAGAAACAGGGTCGGGCCTAGTATTGAACCCTGAGGGACACCGTAGAGAACAAGAAGCTCGTCACTAGTCCAGTTGCTGATCTTGACGTACTGGAATCGATTTGATAGGTAATCAGTAAAAAGTTTCAGTTGTGATCCTCTGATTCCAAGATGTTCAAGTTTTTTAATTCTAATGGTTTTAGCATTCGTATGGATTTTACTTTCAAATGTGGAAGTAGCATCAATTAGGGTTCCTTTGTGTAGGGATGACGGAAAATCATATAACTCATTAGCACTTGTGTCACTTTATTTCTAATATTCGCGTATTTGCTTTTAGATGGTTTTGTACTGACGTTTAAAAAAAATTAAAGTGGACATTATTTATGATCGTAGATTTAGCTATATTTATTTATTGATTATTTTCTTTTACGCATTATTTGTATACTATTTTTTGCTATATTACTCTGACATACCTCTAAAACAACTGGGTTACTACTTATTTAACACAACGGTTTTCGGGTCCTACCACTTTTCACGATCACGCTTGGCCAAATAGGATAATTATCTTCATCATTACATATTATTAGATTCTTTTGATCTCCCTCTGAGTGAGTGATATCGGCTGCGTAGTTTCTTAGCATATTTTATTGTCTATTATATTAATATTTTTAATATGAAAGGGGTAAAGAAGAGGGGGGCGTTACAGGAACCATAGTACGACCAGCCTCGAACCGCGATGACAGTGAAAAAGGGTGCCACAACTGACGCTAGGATTTGTGACGCCAGTATTATTTCTTCTTTATTTTACTTCGACGTGTACAAGCGTGCCTCGCATTCACCAGTCAGTTACTTTATAGTAATAATCGAATAATTAAATCGAAAGCGTAAACCGATTTTACTATTTTTTTTATCCGTTGATCTAGATTCCCCCTGTTCTCACGGCTCTGTTACAGGTTCAATTAGCTTACATAATGGAGTCGCGTCGTAACCGGCACTGAGTCTACTGTACTATCTTTTTCGTACCCAACAGCGCTTATAGCAGGCAATTAAAGAATAATCGATCGATACTCTTCATATAGTTTCACCTCCTGGTTATCTACTCCCCAACCAAAGCCGTCTATTATTGAATTCCCCTTAAGCTCTCTCAGCCCCAGCTTAAATCCACTAGTTACCACAACAATTCTCTATTTAAGGCTTGGATATACTACAGGGATTCCTTAAACTACAGCAATATTCTAGTGTACAACGAACAAGAGCATTATAAATGGATATGAGAGCAGTTCTATTCTTAGAAGTCTTACAATTACGCCAAATGAATCCTAACATTTTAAATGATGTTGTCCATGTGTGGATTAAAGGACAATTTTGAATCTAGTACTACGCCAAGATCCCTGATTTCATCAACTTCTTCTAAGTTGCAATTATTTATATAATAAGATGTTTGGAAAAAATTACGCTTCTGATGAAATTTTATATGTTTACATTTTTGTATATTAAAAGTAAGTTTATTCAACTCAGCCCACTTTATAATTTTATTTTAATCTTTTTGTTACAAAACAGAATCTTCAAAAGTTTTGATGACCCTATATATTTCAGGCCATCGGCAAAAAGTGAAAATTTTGAATATTTAATTTTACTGCCTAGGTCGTTAATAAATATCGAAAATAATATTGGCTCCAAATGAGAGCCTTGGGGGACTCCTGACGTGACATAATAGGTATATGATTCCTAACCGCCAACAATTACTTTTTGGGTGCTAGAAGTTAAGTATGAAGAAAACCATAAAAGGTAGGACCCGTTTCTTAATTGATAAATGTCTCGTTGCTCGGGGGGAAACCTAACGGTGACAATGTAACCCCGGTCGTTTAACATTAGGTGTTCTTGCTCCTCGCACGAATGGGGGGAGTCACTAGGTACTCAAAAGCTACATCTCGGCTACTCCCGCAATGGCCGAGCTACTCAATGGCTTGTTCACGGACCAGTTAGGGGCAATCGTCGAAAATTCGTGTTCGCCTCCGCGTTCCTCCTCTCGCTCGCGCACTCATTCGCGCTCTCCCCGCACGCGATATCTCTGCCGCGTCCCGCTCTCCTGCGATCCGCGGCTCGCTCGCCGTAGTCTTCGGCCCCCCGTGCCCCCTCGCCCCCCCACTCCGGTAGCAGATGTGGCCATCTCTCGGTCGCTCGCTACCCCGTCGCCCCTCCGACCCCGCCCCCTTCAGAGACCGCACCTTCGTCTCCGGATGCCGTAATGTTCGCTGAGTCGGCATTGTACTTAAATGAGGACGACAAAGGCTTCAAAGTGGTTAGCCTGGGGACAAAAAAGGGTAAGAAGCGGAAGAAGACCGCCAAGTTCAAAAAGGCTTCGGCGGCATCCGCTCAAGAGTCTTCTTCCCCTCCCTCCGATTCTGAGGCTAAACGCCTCAAAGCGCCTATCGCTTCCCCGTCCCCGTCCACCTCGGCGGCTAGCCTTGAGCCAGCCGCCATGGACACAACCCCCGCCGCCACCTCTTCGTAGGCCTACCGTCCCTCTGAGGGACGGAAGGAGAAAACTCCGCCCCCTGTGGTCATCAAAGACAAAGGGGCCTGGCCAAACATCGCTAACGCGATGAAAATGAAGCGCTTAACTATACGCACGCCCGCAATGATGCCGAGCGCAACATCGAAGTACAGGTCCCGACACCGACAGATTTTCGCAATCTGACGGCCTTTCTTACGGCTCAGAAATACGAGTACCACACGTACTCACTGGAAGAAAGAACGCGTGCTCAGGGCAGTTATAAGAGGAGTCCCAAAGTAATTCTCCGAAAAAACTGTCCATGACGACTTAATCGTCCAAGGCTACCCTGTTAGGGAAGAACACAGGATGTATAACGGCCGTAATAAGTCAAAGTACTACGACATGGTGCTCTTAGTGCTTGACCTGACAAAAGAAGGCAAAGCCATCTTTAATATTAAAGATGTTTGCAGCCTCAAGGGCGTCCGGGTCGCGACTCCGTATAAGCGATAAGCGGTCGACTCCAGGACAATGCCACCGATGCCAATTATATGGCCACGCTCAGCGCAACTGCACACGCAGAACGTGCTGCGTGAAATGCCTTCTCGATCATGCCACCCCGGACCGTGATCGCAACCGCGTCGCAATAAATCAAAAAACGCATTGCAACATCATGACATGCAATGTTTACTTTCAAACAGGATTTGATCCAAAAATTATTGACAGATCTGTGATTGAACGAAGTCTATTCGCTGGTTTCCCATCGTCTTTTCGGACCAAAATGCGACCGTTCTTTGTCCAGGTGTATTTCCAGTTTAAACGCCTGGCTTCTTCGCGCGCCTTATAAAACAACTGTCTATTTAATTCTGCAAGACGTTCGTTGATATAGACACGCCGTGGCAAACTAGATAATCCCATGTCTATAGAGGTCATCCCTCGACGCACTCTGGCAGCCCTTAAGAAATCATCCCGTATAGTTCGCCGGGTGAAACGCACGACAATAGCCTGCGGGCGCGGGGTCACTTCCGCATCTCGTGCGCTTGGCTCTTCCAATATATTTCTTCGCACCAGACCGTCACGTTCTGCACTTACGATCTCCCGTTCTTCTAATATAATTCCCAATTTCCTTGCCATCTGCTTTACTAGATGCAAAGAGTTTTCATTATTCTCTTCAGGAAGTCCTGTAAGCTCAACATCGTTGCATAGCATATCTTGATCCTTTTCGTTTACTTGGTTCTTAAGGTCGTTAATGGTAGCCTTCAGATGGCTGACATCTGCACTGGGATTCCTATCCTCATATTTCTTTTCTAGTGTGGTAAGCCTGTCTTCAAACTTGTCAACACGCTCAATGCAATGCTTTAGAGAGTTTTTGAACTCAGTTTTTTCCTTTCGGCATTGACCGATTTCTCGTCTCATAGCGCTCAATTCGCTACGAAAACTGCGGATCTCCAAAGCAAAATCCAGTTTCAATTCCTCAGTTGTGTTATTAAGTGTTTCATTCAACATTACACTTTTGTGTGGTCTCAACACATTCTGCATATAGACTTTTTACTGGGGTAGTAGTGTTATCTTCGCGAGGACGTTTGAGCTTACACCCGGGGCACAACCATACTTTGGTTACAGTAGAGTCTGGCGGAAATGCTACACAAGCAAGATGAAAGACTATCAAGCAGTTAGAACAACACGCGCCCTCAGCTAGCGATGTAAATTTACCGCAAGCTCCACAGTTTTTAGCCATTTTTAGAAAAATAAGTTAATAATCCGCTACTGTACAATAGATGACGCTAGTTGTTTTGTACACTATGTCGAAAACGCTATACCAGTTGTTCAGCTATTGGATAATAGACGGCGATACTAATATATCGATTGCACTGCGATTTTTAGCAGTTCAAAGTACTTGATTTTTTTTATATATTTAAACAATTGCGTGATTCACTCAGTACTCACAAATTCACAAATTAAGGTTCCAAACAATTTATTTCTCCAGAAGCACAATATTATGCGAAAACGCGGTTTACACCAAAACGTAGGTAGATTACACACATAATAAAATATTTGTTTCTGTATTTACTGCTAAATATGCCACAAACACTCTGAATAATAATATATGTTATGAACCTTCAACGAATTAGACAAGATTTATATTAAACTCATTAAAATATCACTTCGGAATTAATTTAAATGCAAAAAAATGTAAACAGCTCTTTTGCCGTCACCAAGGTCCGTGATGTGACTCAAATTGTCGCAATTCCTCTCATCCCACAACCGGACGTCTTCCTCATCCAGGAAACGTTCCTCAAGCCCGCTGTCCACACCCCTACGATAGCGAACTATCGCACCGTCCGTAATGATAGAACAGCCGCCCCTCATGGAGGCACTCTCATCTATTACAGACGCTCCCTGCATTCCTCCGCTATCGATGCTCCTCCACTTACGAATATAGAAGCATCTGTCTTATATTTAGGCGACGCCGTCATTCTTGCCGGCGACCTAAATTGCAAGCACCGTCACTGGAACTCTTCAGTAACTTCACGGAGAGGCAGACTCCTCGACGTTTTATTTGACAGACTAAACTTTAACATCATTGCTCCTCTGACGCCCACTTACTTTCCCCATAAGACTCGGAACAACCCTAACGTGCTCGACATAGCACTTCTAAAGAATGTGGGGCTAAGCTTTCGCTCTATGGAGGTGCTAGACGAACTTGACTCGGACCATCGTCCTATCCTCCTCCGATTAGGATCCCCTTTGGACTCTCCTACCGACACTATAAACTGTGACAGACTGGGATAAATTCGGGCAGTTGCTCGAAAATCCCAGCTGGCCACATTTAGATCGCGTTCCCAATATAATCTCTTCCGCGACCGGCTTAAACATAGCTATCGACTCACTCACTAGCCACCTGACCGCCACCGTTGGCGAGTGCTCAAGACAAGTGCCGGTTGGTGATTATCACCACCTAATAATATTGTGTGCCCCCATGTCTTTTATGTACCTACTTTTTTTTTAGTGTTGTTTTGTGAGTCAAATAAATTCCATTCTATTCTATTCTATTCTATTCTAATCCTGCCTCAGCACATCAGGTCGCTAATGACTGAGCGTAGCGCGGCCCGCCGCAGACGCGATCGCGCTCCCACTATCGAAAATAAAGCTCGCATCAACGACTTACACCGCCGTGTAAGAACCACTGTAGCTAAGTTGCGCGCCCAACGTTTCGGTGATCTGATGGAGAACATTACTCCTTCTCACCAAGCTTATTGGCACTTAGCCAGAGCTTTGAAATCAGACACCGCCAACTCTCTTCCTCCGTCAATCGCCTCGTGCTCATCATTCGAGACTATTTTTCGAACCGTAGCTTTTGCTCTAAAGTTGAAGGCACTCCCTCTTCCCCCCGTCCCATAGAATCAGGAGTCCCGCGAGGGTCTGTGCTCGCCCCTATCCTGTACCTTCTGTATCCTAACGACATCCCCAAAATTAGCCCTCTTTGCGGACGATACTGCTATCTATACCATCGATAGGCAAGTGAGTCGAATCATTAAAAGACTCCAACCCGAAGAATCGAAGAGAATCCCGACAAAAGCTCTGCCATTCTCTTAACCTCAGGCCGCCCTCCGCAGCCACCTCCCCTCTGACTCTTCGGTCGTACCATTCTCTGGCAAAACAAGACCAAATATCTCGGTGTGACCCTGGATAGGCGTTTGAAATTCCGCGATCACACCAAAATAGTTAGAGACCGAGCAGCTTTTGTCCTTGGTCTTCTTTAACCCATGATAGGCAAGTACAGTAAGATGTTGCTTAGAAATAAACTGAATCTTAACCCAACTTGCATCCGCCTCATACTAGCTTTTGCTAGCGTAGTCTTTGCGTTATCCAAGCGCAATCTTCATAAACTTCAGACACTCCAAAACAAAGAGCGGCCTACACAGGGACTTTGAGCTCCCTACGATTCCCAACATTTCAAAGACCTGGCAGTTTGCTTTCTCGAGCGTACACAAAACCACCCGAATCGACTAATTGTGCAATCCACAACGTATTATCCTCCCGGTCGACCTCGGCATGGTCGTAAAACCATCGTTAGGCGGCCTCGGCACATACTAACGCCCCCACACGGAGAAAAAAAATATTGTTCGAATTAAAAAACTGTTTATGAAAATGCGTTAATACTAAATTTTATTGATTTCAAAAAAAAAATATCTGGAATTTACAAAACAATATAAATTTTAGTACATTTCATTAATTCCATAACAACAAAATAGTTTTATTTATTTCCGTCATCATTAATTTGTACTTCGGATTACAGAATTTTACAAATCCTATAAAACTTTACTTGAATTTATGAGTAGGGTAATTAATATCAACATATAACGCTTACTAAAGATTACAAAAAGTTTTATTAAAGTGGGCAAATAAAACACCACTTGTCATTACAGTGAAGGCCAATTAACGTTTACAAACACCTTTCTAAGAATAAGTGAAGTTTACTAATAACAAACATCATATCGTACTGCTACGAATTAGGGTTGACGTCACGCGTCTTACATCGCGCTATCGTTTTTTCGACATTCCGAAATGCAAGTAAAGTGTGACAAGGCGTTCTCTAGGTATAACTCCTTTTATGGCGGGGGATTCCCCTTGACCGCCGCTCCACATATAGAAACCTTGAGCTGAACAGACTTGTGACGCCCTATTTGCCGCAGCCCTTCCTTCATCTACCAGGTACACTGCTGACCAGTTAATATCAACCGTACGCTTCGCATCACACAGCTTCATCCACGACTTTCATGACCACCTACTCGTATCGGTGTAATTAAACGCTGATTGTAAGCGTGATATGTTTTTTGCATTTCATTAAATTTTACTTGTTTTTAGTAAGCAACACTGTTATTACAACTTGACTAGTATATAATAATTTAGTGGTTATTACTATTATTTACTTGTAGCTACTAAAGTTTTTTCTCCGTGCAGATGACGATCTCGCTATTCGGATAGCGACATTAGTCTCAACGACCCCGCCTATAGGGCCCCCCCTTCAAACACGACGCCGACGCCAAGGATACACGAGGTATCAAAGCGTGCCGGGGTGCTTCTCGCCCCCACTCAATCGCAACCGCACCCGCGTAACGGAGAACTCCCCTCCTGGTGGTGAATCACCTTCGGGTCCGAGACTCACGCCGGTCGAAGGGACGCCCCCGAAAGCGACAACCCAAGCCGAAGCTTCAACGTTGGGCGCTATACGGGCTGAGGCTCCTCCAGAGTCTCGCCAAAAAAAGCCCGGTTATGCAGTAATGGCTGCAACAGCCAACTGAATTATCAGTTGGCATTTTATATCAATTTATCACATTTTGCATATGCCCACCTCATACACTTTTTTAATATATTGTGGCACCGCGACGCTCAGCGCTGATATGTATGTCTACGTAAACTTATGCAGTTCCGGATGTTCTAGTAATGAATTTTATTTTATTTTCAATTTAGGTGTTTAACTACGTAACTAAACTACATACATGTTTTAAGCCCGTCTTTTGAAAGTCTATAAAATTATTAAAGAGCTCCACCGCCACGATCCTATTAAATTATTATTTTGATCGTGGTGTTAGTTTTTTATAACAATTTTATTTTTATAAACTTTAATATTATGAAGGACGAAGATGGCTTGCTAGTCGGGTAGACTTGGCAGATGAGATTTCAATTCAAAAACATATTAATTTGTCAACATCATGGGCAAAACTACAATTTTAAGGATAAAAATAAATTAAAAATAAATGAACATAAAACGACACATTTTCAAAGAAATATATAATATAACGCAATTAATATATGATAAATAATTAATAACTTTGTTGAAAAATTACGTAGTACGTTGGTTGAAAGAAAAATGTTTTTATAATCTGTCTGCATAGAGTAAATTATTATTGTTTATCAATAAACAAAACGGTTTGTCTATTTGTATTAATACAGGACTACGGGGTATTTATGCAAGTATCCGCTGGTTCTTTTCTTATATATACGTTTCGTTTTTGGTTGTTGGAATATATTTTTTTTATATTTATTCTATAATTTTAAATTCTGCTTTTGCAAGAATAATAGAACCTTAATTTTTATTCAGCCGTATAATACTGAATCCCTTATGACTTTAATTTTTGTTTTAAATATTTTTTTCTAATTCATATATTTATTCAAGTGGGTTCGGGTGAAAAGACTATTAAGTATTGGTGTTCAATTCAAAGATGGTGATGGGTGACACAGGATCTTCTCGACAGAGAATCAATTGATACCTGCGATCTTCCATATGGGTCACCGTCTGACAAAACATCATACGAATATCAGCGGTGATGTCTACGAACATTGGTAAGGCTATCATTAATATTCTGGTGCAATTCGGGTTCTGTATGAAGACACTGATTAAGGGACACACCGTTAGAACTAAGAGCCGAACCACTGAAGACAACTCTTACTATCCCCCCCCCCCCGCTCAAAGATAGCATGGTGAGGAATGAAGAAGTAAAAATTTACCGTTTCTCGGCTAGCATCCTGGAGTGGCCGAAGGCAGGTCGGTTTGGAAAGAAGGGAATTGGCCAGTCGAAAACAGACCGGTATTATTCACAAAAAGGGCTTCACACTCTGCCGGGGCAGACCATGCAGGATTCTAGTTCCCAAAAGCGCTGAACTTCAAGGGACATACCGAGGAGCCAGATAGGGTCAGTCTGAAGAGGAGCACAAATTGGAAGTGCTGGACCCATTATGGCATGACAAAAATCTGTGGGAAGTGCCACCAACCCACCGACCTGAAGAAGCTTAGAGCCGGTCCTAAGTTGCCTTGACCCAGAAATTAGGCACCAAGGAGTAGATCCACCAAACTGGGAAGATGATAATCAGGATCAGACCACGCCAGGCCCATTGGCAACTTAATAATTTCCGGTGTAAGCAAAACTTGTGGTCGATTACCCAAGATGTCATTCATCACCATGGCTGAAATAAAGCAACGAATAAAGGGATAATGGAAGAGAAAAATAAAAATGGTTACGTGACCTCTAAGACTTACGTGACCTCTAAGACTTGAGACCTTGAGTCAACTAATGCCTCGAATAGAATCCGCAGCCGGAGACAACTGTAACTTCAGCTTCCTTACCAGAGAGGTCCATACCAAGCAACCCTGAAAACCCGAGTAATGCTCGTACTACCACAAAGGAGGCACAAGACAAGAAGGCTCGAAGCTGTGCAGTGGGGAGCACAGATGTCAGTGGTGCTAATTCGGTATCGAGGAAGGAAGCTGTACTTGTCATCTGCGTTGAACCTAATTGTGGCGGCCGAAGATCCCACAATGACAATGGCTGCCAACCGGCAACATACAGTGGACGCTTCGTAAGCGCTGAAGTAGGGGGCCGATAAGGGCCCTGAAGGGGTCTCGACCTATTCAATTAAAGCGGATAATGGCCCTACCTCAGGTTCTCTGCAATAGATGGCAAATACCTCCTGTATCCGGTGTGCGCCTCCTGCCCAAATGATAAGGACTCTTGAGAGTCCACACGTAGGCAACTTAAGAGGGGTCAAAGGCAACAAATTCGAGAGCAACCCCCACTCCGGGTAGGCCATGCACGAGGGGAAAAGCGAGGTGAAGAGGGTGGAGATCGAGGTGAAGAGAAGGGAGGAAAGCCACTGTCCCTAACCCGCGAAAGGGCCCCAGTTCTAAGCTTTCCACTTTGAGCCGCTGTTTACCCGGATGAGCTCAGGATGTGCAAACCAACCTTGGTTAATCTGCACAATAACCGGTTGTGACGATCCCCACAATCATGCTCCATATGTCCCGAAAGTTTGCATTTCTTTTCTTGACATGGGTACTTTTTAATTTACTGCGTATTTAGTTTACTAATTGAGTTGATGTAATGTTTCTACATAATTGAAACATATTACTAAAATGTGGCAATTGTAAATGTAATAATCCTAACACACATTCATATCTATAAAAGAAACATTTATTTGTTCTTCACAACTTGCACTTACAGGCAGTCTTTTACCATGAATCACTAAATCTTCAATAAAATATAGATGCCAAGTCTGATTATAAGTTATTATTGTTAAAAGCACAAACGCAACAAAAAGAACAGTTCGCAATAGTTGCGAAGCCTTAACAAAAAAATAAAACCTTTCGTAAATTCCCCGCTGGGAGGACCTAATTTAGCCGCTGTCCTGCATAACTTGTTCATTGTGAAAGCGGTTTGACAACGTAGTTTACGGAACACCATAAACCGTAAATAAAAAAAGGGTTGTACGGAGCAGCTCTGTAGCTCTGTTCCCTCTCCGCCGCCGCCCGCTCACTGCTTGCGGTAATTTTGCAAATTAAGTTCCTCCTTTTTCTTGTTTCCTCAGCATTGTTTTCATTTTTTGGTTTTATTTTGGGAGATTGTATTTAGACATTTAAAAATCAAACTAAAAATCATTGGTACATGATTTTCAAATCTGTGTGTCACATTCATTACGATTTTTTTGGGATAGTTTTAAAAAAGTTGTGTGTTTGTGCACGCTCATTTTATATACGGCTCAACCAATTATTGAAATGCGGTCTTTTGAATGTGTGAATTGTGGCAAGATTTTCGTAACATTAAGTCTTTGTTTCGTTATGTAACTAACCCCTCCTAAAAGAGCATATATACTTCTCACCTCATCTTAACGTATTACCTAACAAACAAGTATGGAAATAAAAGATTAAAGACAACATGAACACGAACTTGAAAATTGAAGTATAAAGGTTTCAAAGGTTTGGCTATGTGATCGTCTAAGTGGTACGACCTAATTGTGTAACGAAGACCGCAGGTTCTTTAAGAGAAAGACCAAAACACCGTTCTAGTAATAAGAATAGTATCCTCTACCCCTATGCGCTTTTCATTTTACTAAAAAAATTAAAAGGCGGGAAGCTTCACCCAGCGTTTACCACAGTACGTGTCCATACCGAGGCTAACTTAGCGCACATCCCCCGAAGGAGTAGAGGTATGAAATCATAAATGGTATAACCATTAAATTATCGTTGCAGCCGAAGCTGATGACCGAAGTCTAATTATGTAATTTTAGGAACAAATCCTAGTGCGTGCATAGCGCAAACACTTAGTCTTAGGCCAAAGAGTGTAACATCCATTCACACACAGCCATGGTATTGTCAAGAGAGCACGCCTCGTGTTAAGCACACTCCCAAGAGCAGGACTCCACTGAACCATTTATGTTGGTACTAATTATTATGTACCGATGGAATGAAATTCACCAAGAGGGCACGCCTAATGCCGAAGAGAGCCCATGCAAGATGCAATAAGCCCTACTGCGTCCATGTAAATTCAGTCGTAAAGTAAAAATGATATATTTCGGTTTTCGAGCCAGCAAGGATTCATAAATAGGTTATACTGGTTAGTATATCATCAGTTCAAGTACGAAGAATGATAGTTTATAGTTTATTTGACCGATTAACGGTAGAATAAGTTTGAGTTAGATTATTTATGTAATATTCAGTATCGCAGCTTTTCAGGAATTTATTCGCTAGCCAAATATGATTCCATTAGTTGTTACCAGTCGCGTAGGTGAAGTATTACTGTCGCCTTCGGGTAATCAGCGTCCGACTCCCCGCAACATGGCAACGGTTCACGTGTCAATTTAAATAAAAACAATGATTGCCTTCTTTCGCAGTTTTTCGACTCTGACAGAAAGCTCGGGGCAAGAACCTTTACCCTTCTACACTGTGTAATCTGTTGTCGTCGTACAAATCTCTCGGCACTGAACTAACATTCGTATTTGACCCAATCAAACGGATCGCAACGTTAGATGAGAGACGTTCAAACCGTCTGTGAGCTCAGCCGATGTAACTTGAAGCCACTAACTAATGTTAACGATAAACATTCTGAGAGATCAGTAGGTTTTAGGCTTCTGATCCCCGGGCATGCCTCCATCATCTCCTAGTCTCCTTTTTACTTTACTCAGGTGAGGCCTTTTTACGTGCATTGTATAGCAGCAGTATAAGCAATCAAACATAAGAAGCAACATCCATCGCTAATTCAAGCGAAAGAGTCATATTCCAATATCCAGGTCACTGCACAACACTGCCACCTTTTATTAGCTATCAGAAAGGTACATAATTCCTCTCACATTAGAATGTATTCACTCAATAATACATTGCATTTCATATGAATTTATCGCATTTGCATGTGCCTACCTCATACGCTTTCTTTATATTTGGTGGCACCGCAACGCTCGCCGCTGCCCTATGTATGTCTACATAAAGTAAGGCTGTCCCGGGTGCTCTAGTAATGAATTTTATTTTATTTCCGAATTTATGTGTTTGACTACATAAATGTTATGAGCCCGTCTTTTGAAAGTCTATGAAAATATTAGAGACCTCCACCGCCACGATCCTGGCTAACTTTTTCTAAGTCCTCGATGTTCCACGATCCTATTAAATTATTGAACTTATTTGTGTTATAAAAGTAGATATTACTTAGAAGATCTCTCTTTGTAAATGTTATGTGAATTAACTCCGTTTATTTCAGCAACACATTTTTTTGCAGCAACTTGAAAGAAATATACAACTGTCATATAATATAATGTTATTTATGGAACAAATTAATTTTGTGCTCGTCGAGAATTTATGGAATATGTGGGATAATATTATCCTTATTTACTCTTGAATGTTGTAACTCCTGGATTAATTATATCACTGAAATTTATTAAGTGACAAATTGAGCTTACTTCATATATCATTTATAATTTAATATTTTCTTTTAGGTGCACCAAACTAAATTAATTTAATAATAAGCTAAATTTAATTAAAGAATCGATAGATAAATGAGTCCTTCTTATGTCTAGAAGTAATTTAAATACCTGAATTTTTTTTTATTTCATAAGTAATTTTTTTTCGAAATCATATTATATACGGTTAGGAACTCAAACATATACGGTTAGGAACTCAAACATATACGGTTAGGACTCAAACATATACGGTTAGGAACTCAAACACTTCTAGTATTCGGTAAAAGTCTATAGGAATTTATTGGAAAATGAGGTGGCACGATAACTTCTTTACTTCTTTGCTTTGACGCAGAAAATGTATAAGGAGAAACACTTTTTATCACACAGGATCACACACCTAGCTATGTTCAGCGTTATTTTTGTGTCTGTGACTTTGGGAAAGAAAATATAAGAGGTCTAAGAAAACGTTGGTGGAATACGTGATTTTAATCATTGTGTAAGAAACTGAGTTTTCAATGCTCCATGTAATTGTTTCCTATGTGGTCATAGAATTGAAAATATCGTCACGAATAGATGCTAGACTAGAAAAATATCGTCACGAAGAGATGTAAGACTAGGAAAATATCGTCACGAAGAGATGTTAGACTAGGAAAATATCGTCACGAGGAGATGTTAGGCTAAGGAAATACAATTTTAAATTCTTAAATTAATAAATGTTAACAGTTAAAATTTGTTTTCGACATAAACATTCTAGAGTAAAACATTCTATGTCTTAAAAGTCTACAGTGTCTGCAGACTTTCAGAAGAGAAGTATGATTGTGAAATAGGTTTTAACTCAGGAGGAAAGTGTGATTTTACGTCCTATGTCTGTGTTCCGATGTGAAACCTCTAAGATGATAGAATCTATAATATAGATCTAAGAAGAAGAGTGATAATAGAATCGTAGTGCGGTTTTGCTGGTGACATCTTTCAGTTTTAAAAGGACTCAGGGTGGTGTGTAGGTCGTAGGAAAAATAGGTCTTATTTTTTAGGAACTTACTTTAAGAAGGTCGTATTAGGTTTTCATCCTAGGTTAAAAATCATATCTATTACTTAATTTTGTCCCTCTCTCCTTAATTTTTATTATAAACATTAATATATAATTATAACATTAAAACAACCATAAAATACATATACACAAACATATCTTCATATTTAATTGGGGTTCTTAAAAGTGAGACGAATTGAATAAGTGAAGTAAAAGAATTTGGATTGGATCTTTACCTTGAGTTCTCTCAGAAATACTCAGAACTCCGAGAACGCAATTTCAACGGCGAGAATAAAGCTTAGTACTTAGAAATAATTGTTCTTTCTTTCTTTTTTTATAATAAATTATTATTTTATCGTTTCCTTTTTTTATTTTTGTAATATTTTTTTTACTCGTTTATTATATATTTAATTATTAACATAAACTTTTATAACCATACTATATAAAAAGTATGCAGATGGTGCCATGGCGCCAGGATCAAAGGTATACAGATTGTGCCGCGGCATCAGTAACAAAAGTATACAGATGGTGCTGTAGCACCAGGATCAAAAGGTCATTAAATACTGAAATTTTTAATTAATCCAATAACCATATGAAAAACAAATATGGGTGAAACTAAACACAACATCACGGGTCAAAAATTTAATCTAGACGATCAAATCACAGTCAAATTATTATTTAAAATATTAAAGTATTTACTCTATTTACCTATAAAATCACGGCCACATTATTAACTGAACCATTTATCAAAACTCAATATTTGTGAATTGCAAGATTTACATAAAGTTCTTTGAAAATACGGTTATTACTGATTTACATAACAGCTGACCTGCTTAAGTGCATTGTAAAGTATTCACAAATGCGAACGTAAAAAATAAAAGCGAAAAATTGTAAAGGATTCACAACTGCGAACGTAAAAACTAAAAGCGAAAAATTGTAAAGGATTCACAACTGCGAACTTAAAAACTAATAGCAAAAATTTTTAAGGATTCACAACTGCGAACGTAAAAACTAATAGCAAAAAATTGTAAAGGATTTACAAAAATTGCCTGACTTTACCGTGGTCTAAATAATAACATTAAAAAAAGACAGCTATTTTGAGATGAAAATATATATGTGCTTATGCGTACTCATTAGGTATTTGTACCGA
Source organism: Apoda limacodes (assembly GCA_946406115.1). Lineage (NCBI taxonomy): Eukaryota > Metazoa > Arthropoda > Insecta > Lepidoptera > Limacodidae > Apoda > Apoda limacodes. The sequence goes on from OX291548.1 coordinate 569,696, forward strand.
CTTAAGCTAAAAAATGCTATTATCATCATACTGATGCGATATACCTATATATTAGAAACTAGTATTTCGGGTGCAGCCGCGGCCTGCACGCAGTTCGCGGTGGGTTTTGTGTTTGATGTTTTTGTATACGTACAAATTCATATATATACAGGTTTTTATGATAAGCAATATTATAACAAAGAAAATAGATTTAGTTCCAGAGAGATCTGTGTTTTTATGGGCAATCTTATTTTGTTGAAAAAAACAAAAACACGACTACTGAAAAACTAAAAACCAAACAACAATTTTTTAAATCTAGAATTTTGTTCAGCAATATCGCGGTGACTTTACACCTTGTAAACCTTGGTGGCTAATACGGAATATATACGGAATATATACGGAATATATAGCGACCGACAGCCGCAGTGGAGCATCCAATTGAGTTCAAGTTTAGCGCAGGGGCAGATAAAGAGATAGACTATTTATAATAGGTAAATTTGTATTCCAAACTTCCCACAGAAGTAACCATATCAGAATTCCACGTGGGCAAACAATAATCAAGTGTTTTCGTAGTAATCCTACGCTAATAACCAAATTTAGTACGGGTGAAGCCGGAGGCAAATGCTAGTTTTCTTTACTATAAATTCTATTTCTACTCTGAAGGTCTATTATAAAGATTAGTTAATTTTCGAAATCACGTGAGTAGTTTTGGAGATTATCTTCTAACGTCGAAACTATTTATTTATTTATTGTAACTGTAATGATTACGCACGTCGAATCTAGCTTCCGACACGATTAGGGAAAATCAGGGCTTAATGTTAGGAATAGGATAGAGTGACTGCGTACCTCGAGAAGACACGGGTATGAGGGGCTAAGGCTAAGGTAAATCTAAGGTTGACCGAATGTAGATTAAAGTTGGCTCTATTTCCACCCTTCGCCGGACCGACGAGACCAATAAAAATGTGAAAAATTCTGATCCGGATCTAAAAGACTAATATAAAACATTAATATTTTCTATATATCATATTATTAATGTAATAACTTAGGATAATATTTGTGTAATATCTAGACATATCTTGTCTGAGATCCGGATTAGTTCCCATCCAGGTATTGGGTAATAAAGCATTGATGTGGGATTTCTGCCTCTACCTCCTTAATAAGGAGATCATAGATAAGTAAATAAATTACCATTCACGTGCGGCACCGAATAGATTAAGAAACTTGTGACTATTGTGCTAACGGTTAAATGTTATATTCCTGTGTTGTCTTAAACGGAAAACCCCATAATATCCATGGTCGCGATGTTAATATAACGAGCCTAACTTTCTTTAGACTATTCGGGTTTTACTTTATTGTTTTATATTGTTTAAACTATGTCTTTGACCGAACCATTTAAAATAAAATAAAATGGAGACGCCAATTAAAACCAAACCTCGCCCAACCTTTACCGGCAGGCTATGAGGTGACGTTAGTGGGTTAAGATTTGTTCTATTTTCTTCATAAATCACTCCATTGAAAAGAAAAGGTATTAGTATAGCCATACACAATTCTCTACTAACTGAACAGGCTCGGAATTGTTGTATGGCATGGATGGCAAAACGTTAAGTTCTAAACACACAGAGAAGAGTAAACCCTTTATTTGACGCGGGACGTGTCTCAAGTGGGTATAAATGTATAAACTCACCCAGCGGGTGTGCGATTTTAAATCATAGTTGTTGAAATTACAGAACAATCCTGTTGGAGTGCGTCTCCAAGTAGTAATGAAATGTGTATGTGTTGTGAATAAATCGTGCAGATATCTACTTGTTACTGACATGATGTGCAAAGTTCTTAAGTTTTGAAGCCATTTTACTACGGCCGAGGTCTTTTGCTCTAGGATGATCTAGGCAGATAGGTAGAGGTATATCGTCATTCAGTAGTTGGGCTATCGCTAAATTATAAATAAACAAGGGTTAGTAAATGGGCGACGTCTTAACTTGATCCACAAAGCCTTAGACGGAGTTTCATATTGGTCCATAGTTAAGCTATACAAAGTAGCAATTAAATAAAGATTGTACACGGTTGTACTACTCAAATTAACCCCTAGACATGAAATTCAATACGTGCCTTAACGAAGGTTCTAAAACTGATGTTCACAAAAGTTAGTTAACTACGAAAGTACGGTTGAAACGTAAGGCCGTAGACTTGTTCGTCGTCGTTGCGGTACTCAAAATGTAGAATTTGTGTGTGAGGCCATCTATTCTATAGCTTACCCTACGACATGGGCATGTGGCCTGCGTCCCAGCTAACTACATAATTACCAATCGACGGGAAAGAGGGCAAAGTCACGAAGTAAACTAGTCTGATTTAATCTAACTTCGAGTCTATCACGAGTTGTTTGTTATGTACATTGCTCTAAAGACTACAATAAGTTAGCTACGTAATAAGGACAGTATATCTGATAACTACCTGACCTTAGGTTTGCTGAGAATCTTAATGTAAAATACTTACATTTGATACCCATTTCAATAGTAATTTTTGAATAATTAAATTGACTCTCGACTTGTTCCTACACCCTATAGTATCGTTTTATATCGGTCCATCGATTTGAGGTTAAATAAACCCCTAGCTTAAGTGATAGTATTATTATTGGTATAGATAAACCTAATCCTAGGCCTTAACAGATGTAACTCTTACTAACCGGTTTAGAAGGTATGCGAAGGTCAAGACGTACTAACGTAGGATAGTTAAGGACGCGCAGACGAATTTGCTGTCGTAGACTTGGTTAAAATCTGGTAGCTAATTTTAATAGATCTGCGCAGTGGACATCTTTTATTCTCTGCGCATCTCATGTGAGCAAGTCGTCAGCTGGGAACCTCGCCGCATCGGTATTTTTCGTTGTATTGTCTAGCTACTTAGTTATTAATCGACAGTGTAGATAACCCTGTGCGGGCCCAACTAGACTGATTTAAACAAATTACCAATAATTAAAGTGTTGTTGACTATGTGAACTTTCCTAGACGAAATTGAATTAAGTTCTCCTGTAGATAAGCAGTAAGGTATAGTTAGTCTCTTTAAATAAGGTAAAGCCAACAGTGCCCTCTAGGGGACCTTCTCGACATCGACAGAGTTTCTAGATAACTAGAAATGGTACTGTTTGAATTAGAAGTTCCTCGTTCGATACACATATGGCGTTTTGCCGCGGTGGTAAACTACTTTAAATGAATATAATAATTATAATAATAATAATAAAATACTTTATTGATGGTGATTGACTACTCTTTCTAAAACTTTGAACAGAAAGGGCAAAATTGATATAGGTCTATAATGTGCGTAGTCAGTAGGGTCAGTATTTTTAGGGATGGATATTATGTGTGCCATTTTCCATGAAGTTGGAAAGCAACCAGTGTACAAAGAAAAGTTAATAATATGGGTAATATGAGGCAAAATAATATCAAGGATTGGCAATATCAGGTCTCGACCTAAGCCCACTGCTTTAGATTTTAGAGAAAGGATTATATTTTTTATATTACAATCAGAGACAGGTTCAAATGTTAAGGAGGTATTATTTGGAAGCGGAATATAGGTGTCGTGATGATCGGTTTTATTCAGAGATTAATTTTAATGATTTTCGACAATCAGTCAAGTGTAAGTAAGTAAGCGTGGTCGAGGCCAAGGCCCGTATCATTTTATATCGCGAACCCTTTTGTCAGAGCTTGTATGACCTTGCATGTTAGAACGTAGGTTAAAATTTCACGACTGTCTTACGTGGTAGTCAGCGATTATTAGTAGGTTATTTTTGTACTAAGTCTTGAAAGTCCGTCTTTATAGTGAGGTTTCATATACAGTTATAAGTTCTTATCTTCACGACTTTTCTTACTTAAGGGGTAGCTAGCGATATTATTAGTAGGTTACTTATGTACCTAGTCTTGCTAGCCGGTATTTATAGTGAGTTCCAATATACAACCATAAGCTTATATCTTCACGACTTGTATTCTTAAGAGGTAGTTAGCGATATTGTTGGTAGGTTACTTATGTACCTAGCCTTGTTAGTCCGTCCTTATATTGAGGTTGCATATACAATTATAAGTTTATAACTTTACGACTTTTACTTAAGGGGTAGCTAGCGAGCTAGCGTTAATAGTCGGTCAATTAGGTCCCTAGTCTAGTTAGTCTGTTATTACAGTGAGTTTTCTTATATTATCATCAGTTCGTATCTTTACGACTTTTGTAACTTAAGGGGTAGCCTGCAATATTAACCACTTACGTAACTAGTCTAGTTAGTATATAATTATGGTGAGTTTCTATATACCATCATAAGTTTATATCTTCACGATTTTTCTCAATTAAGGGGTAGTCAACAATATTCTTAGTCAACCATTTATGTACCTAGTCTAGTTAGTACATATATCATTATAGTGACTTTCCATATGCAATCACAAGTTTATAACTTTACGACTTTTACTCTTAAGTGGTTGTTATATTATCAGCTGGTCATCTATGAAGCCAGTCTAGTTAGTTCGTCATTATAGTAAGTTTCCCTACAATCATAAGTTTATAACTTCATTACTGATCACGCTTAAGGGGTAGCCAGTGATATTACCTGTCATGCTCAATACCATAAGGAGGGGGCTAGAGACGCTAATGGTGTAGTATAATCTTGAATTTCTTCAACTACGGTTTTGTATTAGGGTAGTAAATTACGCATAGATTTAATTACGGACCTGACCTTAGTAATTTAAATTCTTGTCTGGTAATATTTAGGACAGGGTGACTCGACGCGTTTTAAGTTTAGTTATTTAGGAATACTTATAATCTAGATATGAATTAGGATAAGGGTAGATTTTGTTTTTTCATACCAGGGACTGACTAAATCCATACCTCTTAAGGACTTGGGTTACTCGCGGTCGCAACGAGGGGTCCAACTTGACGATCACGCCTCTAGACGATCACAACCAAATATAAATAATAATATTAGCAATTACATAAATAATTTAAGACTAGCCACTATACTTCACACCGGATTTATGAATATTTCTATTTTAGGAGGGCAGGGGTTAGCCTACAAAAAATAGTATATTTAAGCTATTTCCGTAGTTTAATAACATATGGTATTTTATTGTGGGGTAACACTGCTAATGTAAATACAATATTTTTGTTACAAAAACGGGCAATTCGTGTTATTTACAAATTAGGATCTAGGATATCTCTGAGGAATAGGTTGAGGGAAGTAAATATTTAAACTTTAGCGTCACAATACATGTATGAAAATCTTTTATATGTTCATAAAAATATTAATAGTTTCAGCAAGAAAAGAGTCGTCACAAAGTAAAAATAAGCTGTTGGTGCATGATACACGTCTACAAAAAATTAATAACTCTTTAATGGGTGGGTAATGTATACACTTTTACAACAAAGTTACTAATAATATTCAAAAGCTATCAATAAGAAAATTTTAAATCTTTTATCAAACAAAAACTTTGTAAAAAAGCATACTGCAATATTTCAGACTATGTAACTGATAAAAGTCTATGGGACTAAAGATGCTCAATTACAGGAAGCATAGGTAAACCAAATTAAAATAGGAATAATATAAAATTGTAAGACATAAATTTTTTATTTAAAACATTGATTGTATTTGTATTTTTTTAAGTAACTATCGAGTTTCTTGTCGGATTCTTCTCGGTAGAAATTAACAACATTGTGACCCGGATTTCAAAAAATTCAAATGTGTTTTTTATTTTGATTTATATGAATTTTGAATAAGAAATAATTAGTTTGACTTTAACCTTAAACGAAATCTCACAATAAAGATAAACCTACAAACCCGCATACACAGCTAACTCACTGATAGCGTCGCTAGTTCATACATAAGAAGTTCCTAAGAAGACGGACTGGTGAGCTCAGTACCTAAATGTTCACCTCACCAGTTACCCCTCAGGCGAAGTTATATACTTATGGTAGTATGTGAGAAATCGCCCTTAAGAAGAACTATTATATACCAAAAAGTTATACTACTAAACCCACCAGTTTCCCCTTAAAAGAAGTTGTAAATTTATAGTATATCAGCGGTATAGGGAAAATCACCTTAAAGAAGAACTATTAGATACATTAATATTCTACTAATAAATTCTCTAGCTTCCCCTTAAGTAAAGTTGTAAACTTATAGTAATGTATGGAAATCACCTTAAGGAAGAACCATTGGATGTATGGATAGTCTACTAATAAACTCACTGGCTACTACCTATTAAGTACATGAATAAATCATTAACAGACTCGTTATTGACCTCTCAAGTAAACTATAACCTACGCAGTTAACCTATCAATAGTTCTCTAGCTTCCCCTTAAGTGCAAGTATAAACTTTTAATAGAATATAGAAAATCATTAGAAAGGCAGACGAGCCTATTAAGTACATAAGTGGTTTATTAGCAGACTGGTGATCGCCCCCTTAAGTGAAGTTATAAAATTGTAATGGTATATGAGAGGTCACCGTACAGATAAACTAACAGATTAAGTATATAAAGGACCTACTACTAATTTTGCTAACTTCCCCTTAAGTAAACCTATAAGATCGCTATGATAGTACTTGGGAATTCATATACAGACGGACCGACAGGTTTAATATTTACATGGGTAATCAACTAACAACCCCTTTAGTGAAATTATAACCTACACAAGTGATCTATCATTAGATTCCCTAGCTTACCCTTAAGTGAAATGATAAATGTAAAATAGTACATAGGAACCACTATAAATATAGACAGGCATACTAAGTGCATGAATAAATTATTGACAGACTCATTAACGACCTCTTAAATGATATTATAAAATTAGAATAGTATATGAGGCGTGACCTTAAAGACGGATAGACAACCTGAGTATAACAATTATCTACTAGCAGGCTCATTGGCAACCCCTTAAGTGAGATTATAATTTTACAATGGCATAAGGGGAATCACCTTTAAGACAACCCGACAATCAGAATATAAAATTAATCCCCGAATAAAACCTACTACTACCCCTTAAGTGAGATCATAATTTTATAATAAAATATGAGTCAAGTCACCGTAAAGACGAATTAACAGATTAACTATATAAGGATAAGGATAAAATATACTCGCTGGCTACCCCTTAAATAAATTATAAAACTATCATAATAGTAATTGAAAGTTCACCTACGGAGGGACCGACAGATTTAGTATTTACATGAATAATCGACTAACGACCCCTTTAAGTAACCTATAACCTACCAGTAGTAATCTACCAGTAAATTCCCTAGCTTACCCTTAAGTGAAATGATGAATGTAAAATAGAACATAAAAATCAATTAGAGAGACAGAAGGCAATGTTAAGGACACAAATGAGTTATTAACTGACTCGTTATCTATCCCTTAAGTGAAATTAGGATAGTACCTGAGAGATTACCTTAAAGACAGACTGACAGATTGAGTATATGGAAGGCCTACCTACCTACGTACCTATCCCAAGTCCAACAAGTATCCCCCATGAAGAGTGCTACGGACCCCAGGCCTGACTAAATTCGTCTACACTCGACTGAGCGTCGGGAACCTTTAAAACTAATCTTTGAATAAAACCGATAGACGAATTTTCATACATTTATCTGTGCGACGATGTGCCCAGCTGGAGTCTTGTGATCACGTGATTGCGCAAAGCTCACAAACTCGTCTTTCGCGCCGATACAGTTCTAACCGTCCAGTTCGACTATTCTACGTTGGTTTGGTTTGTTCTTAACATCTTCCAACCCGGTCAATATGAGTTTCGCTATTAGGCCTAGGATTTGGTTTATAATTACTGACTATGGGGATTATCTACGCTCGGATTTGTAGAAAGCAATACTATAGGATCAAGACAAAGCCTAAAGATCGTACAAACTTGTTTGGATCTTATTACTGAAATTAATATTGAAAATAAATGGTTTACATTCTGATTTTAAACAATCCTAAGGACCTTGAGTACTGTACCTATTATCTAACTAACACATTGAACCTTTTAGGGAAAAATGTATATAACAACCAACTCAGGTTTAGTCAGACTAGCTTACCTTGAGTCTTTGTCCTTTCCGATTGGTAATTGAATAGGTAATTAAACATTGACTACATACTTATGTCCTGCACTGTTCTTTAGAATAGGTAAGTAGGGCTCACTACCAACTCCTAACTTCATAGTATCACAGAGATGACAAACAAGTTTACGACCATAAGTTCAGCCGTACTACTATAATTTACAACATAACTAAATTGAACATTTATTTACTATTCTAATACATGTTATGACGGGATTGTTTCGTGACTTCAGCTTCTACGATTTAGACCACACCCTCGTTAGGAGAGGCCGCACTCACTCGGAACACGGCCCTAAGTTCACAAAGAAAAAGTAAAACCAGTTAACAATAGCTTCATAACTGGAGACCGGCTGGGTAACCTTGGTCCGGTGGTAAATGGATAAATATATGGTATGTGATATGTTGTTCATTAAAAAATTAAGACGACGGAACGCCTAATTCAGCACATAGTAAAAATGCTTAGAGTAATCAATAAGGAGGATATATCCACACTCAGGACTTAGCACATTAGCCAGGTCAAATAAAAGTTTGATCTTCGTTGAGTGTTTAGAACTTTACGATTCGGCTATCCATACAACAATTCCGAGCCTCGTCAGTTAGTAAAGAACTGTGTATGGTTATACTAATACTTTTTTTTCCAACGGGGTGATTCATGGAGAAGAATAGAACAAATCCTAACCCCTAACGTCACCTCAAAACCTGTTGATAATGTTTGGTCAGGGTTGGGTTATGGTTGTCTTTAATTTATTACCTTTTAAATAGTTTAGTCAAAGGCATAATCTAAACGGGACTTTGCCTCCCTGTGTGTGTTCTACCGCTTGTACAATGGATTGTGTTCTGAGGAATTGTTCGAAATGATGCCCACGGCTACTTTCTACCATCGCACCGCTCGCCATCGACAGGGAATTCATTCTCACACTTTGGAACCGAAATGGTCGCGTACAGTGCGGTTTCAGAGAAACTTTCTCCCGCGAACGCTTGGGTTGAGGAATGAGCTCCCTGCCAAGGTTTTCTCTAAGGACTACAGTATGGGGTTCTTCAAAAAAGAAGTTATTAGATTTCTGAAGGGTCGGCAACGCGCGAGTGATGCCCCTGGTGTTGCAAGCGTCCATAGGCTACGGTGACCGCTTACCATCAGGCGGACCGTAGGCTTGTTTGCCACCTTAGTGGTATAAAAAAAAAAAAACGGTATAAAACAAAAGAATAGAGACTGGATGAAAGGCATGGGCATACGTTTTTTTTCTTTACACGGAATAAAATATTTAAATGTTGACACAATGATAATTAAGTTTCTAAAACTATCCGTTGCCGCAGTGGGTGGGGGTTTTTATTTATCTATGAATTCCTTAAGGAGATTAGGTTAAAAATCCCACATTAATTCTTAGCCACCCATTACGTAAACGGAATCTAATCCGGATCTCACAGAAACAACTTTGCTATCTAAATGCTACTCAAAATATTTCTTTATCTTATTAGGTTAGTGACATGACATATAAAACATATGACTTATATATTTCTTTTAGATCCGGATCAGACTTTCTACAAGTTTAGCATCCTAGCTTGTCACAGGATAAGGGTGGAAATGGAGCCAACTTAGACCTAAATTTGGCCAGCCCCTCCTCCCACCCATAGATTCTCGAGACCTGTAGTTAACCTAGTCTATTCCTAACATTAAACCCTGATTTTCCCTAATCTTATAATGAGTTAGATCCCGCTGGAATAACCTTTACTGTGTCTGCCCCTGTCCTCGTTTACCTCTGCCTACCGAGGGTCTCTGTTCGTTTTGTCAGTCATCATACTGCAGAGCAGCAGGAATTCGAATAAAATTATTACGACAGTGAATAACAAATATAGAGATATCATTAACATAATAGTCAATTACATGCAACAGAATCGTACTATACTACTCTAATAGGCACCTACCGAATCGTGTAGGGTTTTCTTTTATAGGAATATATATATATATATATATATATATATATATATATATATATATATATACAGGACAGGATATACACAAAGTATTTACCCACCGAATCGAATGAGTAAACCCCATAACCTCCGAATCAGATAAGTGCGAGGAGTTGCTATCCAGGATTCGTGTAACCTAATCCCAACTCTAAACATAATTAATTTCCTATCTAATAAAACCAAGGCTTAGTTACGGTTTTTTTTTCTCCCACAAAGAAACAAAACCAACAACATCATTTCAAAGGACACCGATCCCTGTAGGAACCTTTTACTCCACTAGGTTCTCTACAAAAATCGGCAGTCCCTTTTCATTAGAGAGAGTAAGTAACCAACAATATCAGCAAATTATCTCCGCATTTTAATATGTAAGTTTAAGGTTACTCAAAAATCACACCTAACAAGCCCAGACAAAACCCAACCCTAAAAGTCTATCATTTTAAATCTACCCCTACCGACCCTTCACTTAAATCAAGGTGACAACCTACGCGGTCTCTTACACAGCCCTTTCATAATTGCATAAAGAAAATCTCTCACAAAACCCCAATGTAGAAAACCATTAACAATAACCTGACATTGCTAGTCTCGGTCCTCACTAAAAAGACACTTACTGTAAATTGGTGCCGGCGGAACAGTTCCAAAGGTATGCACGGCAACGGTATTAAATTTCTTAAAATTTTTGTGTGTTTCGTCCTTCATCCGTCCTTAGGAACCAGAGTACAACCAGCCCCGAGTCGCGATGATAGTGAAAAAAGGTGCCGCAACTGACGCCAACCGCTTAAAAACGTTTTCCCCTCCCCCACGATAAACGCGGCCTGATCACGCTACCCCGTCTAGGATTTGTGACGCCAGTTAATTTCTTCTTTATTTTACTTCCACGTGTACAAGCGTGCCTCACAACTAGTGGCCAGTTACTTTATAGCAATAATTAAATCGACAGTGTCAACCGATTTTACGAATTTCTTTATCCGTCGATTTAGATTCCCCCTTTACCCATAGCTCTATTACAGGTTCAATTAGTTAACATAATGGAGTCGTGACGTAACCGGCACTGAGTCTACTGTACTATCTTTTTCGTACCCTACAGCGCTTATAGCAGGCAATTAAAGAATAATCGATCGATACTCTTCATATAGATTAACCTCCTGGTTATCTACTCCCCAACCAAAACCATATGTATCTCATTGACTTCTGTCTAAGCTCTCCCAACCATAGTTTAAATCCACTGGTCTTCGCAGCAATTTCCTATTCACGGCTTGGGTATATTACAGTGCGCCTTTTGGAAGCCTTGTTACTATTTCAGAAATATTAATTTTCAACTATTTGAAGAATGGATACAGAATTTTATAAATACAGTCAAGTCAACCCCTGATCGTAAAGTATTGTTTTACTTGACGGACATACAACCCATTTTAAAAACGTGGAAGCTTTGAATGTAGCAAAGGCGAATGGAATAATACTGTTGCGAGTGCCAGATCACACCGCTCATCGACTGAAACCATTAGACGTTTTATTTTTTAAGCCGATGAGCAGCTACTATATTCAAGCCACAGAAAACTGGTTTAGGACAAACCCCGGTCGCCAGGTTACGCAATATTCAGTTGCAGGTTTGTTTACAGAAGCTTTTCAAAGAGCTGCAGCGATAGGAAATATTGCAAACGGATTTAAAGCAACTAGAATTTGGCCACTAAACAGAAACGTTAGAAATGCTACTTCATTAAATACCCACTTGCTCGCGAGTAGATAGAAATCTTATTATACACCAAAACTTTACACAAAACTTTAAAATCTATACGCCCGATTCCTAAGAATACAATAAGAAGGAGAACTACAGCTCATTGTCATATTATATAAATAACATAGGCAAGAAATTGGCTTGTGAGACTGTCTCTTTTGGGAATAATACTAGTTTTAATATACCAACTTCGGAAACGCTTCCAAGAAATTTTAGTCAAGTTGTTAAAGTGTACAATAGAGAATCCCTCTGGCTCGACTTTTATGTCTTATAATAATTTACCCGAATGTTCTAAAAAAACATAATGTAAAGAATGTAAAATCCCTAAACAAAGGCAACCAAAATATTTAAGGTATGCTTGGAAAAGACCTTGAAATAGAGTTGTTGATGAAGTGATGCAACACTGGTATTCTATGCATTACAGAACATTGGCTAAAATCTCACCAGTTCATGTAAAACTTTAGTAGTCACCAAATTGGAAGTTCGTTCAACACGCTATTCATGGTGGCTCTTTGATTCTTGTAAATAACAAGTTAAAACGGATCGGAAAGATATTGTGAGCCTCTCTGTTGAATGAATTATTGAAATAGCCTATGTGGAGTTAGAGCGTTTCATTGTTATCAGAGTGTACAAGCCGCCCTCAGCGGATTATGTCATATTTTAAAATAAAATGGAGGAGGCTCTATCCATTATTTGTAAAAAAAATCAAAAAGTATTTGTTTGCGGAGATTTCAATTTAGATTTGTTAATAGAAAAGTCCTCCTTAGGCAAAAAATTTAAAAGTCTGTTTCAATCACTTAACTGTAAAAATATATTTCTATCACCGACTAGAAAAACAGCCAAAACAGCAACATGCATAGATAATATTTTTACATATTGTATTACAGTTACAAATAAAAGTATTATAAATAACCTTTCTTCTGACCATTGTTGGCAGTTAGTGCAAATTAAATTGTTAACAGAGAATAAATGTAAGGAAAAAAATGTTATAAGACCTAAAACTAAACGACACTTGGAGATATTTAAAAATAATTTATTGGTAAAAATTCCGTCTCTTGTCGAACATAATGATTCAAATATACAATATAATATATTTTTTAAAGTTTTTAGTGATGAGTACGACTCTGTATTTAAACACAAGAGTGTCTTAGCTAAACAACGTCCATGCTTTAGTGACTGGGCTACTGTGGGCATCCATATAAGCAGAAAACGATTGCATGCAAGAAATTTAATGATGATGTTAAAAAATACTCTAAAATATTTAAAGTAGTCCGTCGTACAGCAAAATCACGTTTTTAAAGTGAAAAAATTAGTAATGATTTTAGTATTTTAACATACTGTATTTCATAAAAACAAATGAAGCTGGCCAAGCTTAGGTTGTTAGAGCAGCCTAATTTCGGCCGTGATTTTTATAGTCTATTAAAAAAGTATAACTAACATTTTGAGGCGGCCGAACTTTGGTTATTCAATTAACGGTTTAAAAGCCCTAACTTAGGATACTAATAAATTCATTATAATTTAACATTGCTATTTAACTGTCCGGAATTAGTAAGAAAATTATTGTAAGCTATTGGTGGACAAAAAAAACATATTTCCAGACTGGTATCCGTTGACGTTTTTTTCCAAATTAGTGAAAGAATTTTTATTTTATTTTAGTGATTACTTTAATTTGTTAATTAGAATTAACGGGGCAAGTTGGCCTGCGGCCGAGACAAGGGGGATGACAGCAATTTTATAATTTATTAGTATCCTAAGTTAGGGCTCTTATAGTTTATAAGGCGTTCCATACCCGTTAATTGAATGACCAAAGTTCAGCCGCCTTTTAATGTTAGTTATACTATTTTATTAGACTATAAAAATCACAGCCGACAATAGGCTACTCTTACAACCTAAGCTCGGCCACATTTACCTGTTCTGATTAAATATAGGATGTTCAAAGTACTAAATAAGTCTATTCATGTAACTGTGTGGAACTATGTATTCATAATTATTTGCTAAAATACACAATGCAGTTTTCCACATTAATAATTTATTTTTTAAAAATAATATAGAATTTTTTTTAAATTTTATTATATTTTATTTATCATTCGTCAGATTCAGTTTTTACATGAAAATCATAAGAAAATACCTATATAACCTAATATAATTTCTATTTTAATACAATTTTCAATTTTAAATAACAGTGACTAATAATGCCTTCTTTTTTTACGATTTAGAACATCCTTTACTGGCCGATATTAGAGTAAAAGAAGGTTTTATTATGGAAATGTTACAAGCGTCCATAGGCTAGGGTGACCGCTTCCACGCGACCATCAGGCGGACCGTCGGCTTGTTTGCCGATTTTTAACATATAATATTTAATTCATTTTTTAATAATTAAAAAAAATTAATACCTACTGTTCTATTCTTTTTACTTAGGAATAATTGGAAATCTCTTTCTAGACTTTCAATCTTAGTGACACATTGTTCGCAGTAGATGTAGGTACAATTATTTTGAAAAATAGGTATCATACGGCAATTTTTTTAATAGCGCATTTATAATATACTAATATTATAAATGCGCAAGTAAATCTATCTGTTTGTACCTCTTCACGCTTAAACATCTGTACTGATTAAGATGAAATTTAGCATGGAGATAGTTTGACTCCCGAGAAAGGACATAGGCTACTTAAAAACGTCAAGTGTGAGTCGGTTTTTTAAAATTAAGGAGTTTCCGTTGAAATCTTACATCTATAACCGAATTCAGGGCGGAGGGGACTGCGGTCAAATTTGGCATGGAGATAGTTTGAGTCCCGAAGAAGGACATAAGCTACTTAAAAGTCAAGTGTTAGTCGGTTTTTTTTCTATAAGTGAGGAGTTGTCGTTGAAATTCTACACCTATAAAGCGGGCAAAAGCTAGCATTATATAAGTGTAACTTACTCGATCCTGTCTGATCGAGGGTCAATAAATTGCAAATCAAATGGTACCTAACACTTTTAATTTTATTACCCGCTATTATTTTGCACGCTCTAGGCAGTGCTCTTTATAGGTATTACTAGCTGACCCGGTGAACCGTGTTTCTTTTTTTTAAACAACTGCCGCAACAACCTATTGTGAAAGGGTTGTACTAATTCAGAAACCTTCCCCGACATGTGCATAACTACTTAGCGAAATTTCATTAAAATCAGTTTACCCATAAAGTGCGAGTCCGACTCGCACTTGTCCGTTTTTCTTTCATAAAAACCTTGCCCTAACACTATCAAACACAACAAAAAAATTACCCGAATTGGTCCAGCCGTCTTCGAGTTTTCCTTAGTGCGCGAGTCCGACTCGAACTTGACCCTGGCCGACTCGCACTTGTCCCTTTTCTCTTTCTCAGAAACATTCCCTGGCGTGTGCAAAACAACTTACCAAAATTCCATTAAAATCGGTTTACTCTTAGTGCGCGAGTCCGAATCGTACTTGACCGATTTTTTCTTTCATAAAAACCTTGCCCTAACACTAACAAACACAACAAAAAAAAATTAACCGAAATGGTCCAGCCCTGGTCGAGTTTTCCTTAATGCGCGAGTGAAGATTCGCTCACGGATGGCCCGCGACTTCCCCGGCGTGTGCAAAACAACTTACTAAAATTCCATTAAAATCGTTTTCCCCTTTTTGCGCGAGCTTGACTCGCACTCAATCCTGTCAGACTCGCGCTTGCCCTTTTTTTCTGTCTCAGAAACCTTCCCCGACATGTGCATAACTACTTACCGAAATTTCATTAAAATCAGTTTACCCTTAAAGTGCGAGTCCGACTCGCACTTGACCGTTTTTCTTTCATAAAAACTTTGCCCTAACACTATCAAACACAACAAAAAATTACCCGAATTGGTCCAGCTGTCTTCGAGTTTTCCTTAGTGCGCGAGTCCGACTCGAACTTGACCCTGGCCGACTCGCACTTGACCCTTTTTTCTTTTTCAGAAACCTTCCCTGGCGTGTGCAAAACAACTTACCAAAATTCCATTAAAACCGTTTTTCCCTTTTAGTGCGGGAGTGAAGATTCGCTCACGGATGGCCCGCGACTGATTTTGGCTGCTACCTCGCCTCGCCTCCCCCGTCTCAAGCCCCCCGTGTTTATCTAGCGAGCCAGCACCATGATAGAATTCGATTTTTTCAAATTTGACTAATGATTTTTGTGTTTCGAATTATTGTGTTTATTCATATAATTTAGTAAGAATGACAGTAAAGTTTTTTTTAGTTATATATTATCTAGGTCCGTGGTGCTTTAAAATTTTTGGAAACGTTTTTGTTATAGTGTATAATAAGCACGAAGTTGCAGCTGTTTTGACCATAAATTACAAGTTTTTGCACTCTAGTAATTTTATAACTACAAAATTCAACGTAAAACTGAAACACCACAGACCTAGATATTAGTTGTCTGGTCTTGTTAAAGCAAAAAACATTGAGTTTGAGGGATTGATATTCATCAGAGGAGAAAAATCCTGTTGTATGGAACGCGCTGCGAATCCGATACCCTTAAGGGAGAAATTTAAAGAGATCAATATACTAATTTTACCTGGTCAATATATATTTGATAATATAATGTATGTTTATAAGAATATTAATCTATTTAAAAAAATAGTGATATTTAAAGAAATACAAGAAATAGACACAAACTGGCTCTGATCCACACAAGGCTTGAGAAAATTGATAAATCGTTTAAAGGACAATGTGTCCGTTTTTACAACAAAATCTCTGCAGAAGTATGTAAACTGAATTTAAAAAAGTTTAAAATTTTTGTTAAACAAAAACTTATCAAAAAAGCTTACTATTCAATTAAAGACTATCTTATAGATAAAAACGCATGGGAATAACTAAAATGTTGCTATCATAGTACTTGTATTTGGAAATGTACCCATCGTTACACACATTGTAACTAGTACAATCGAAGTTTTATTGGAGTTGCTTGAGTGTGTCATGCTCTCTCAAAGTGTCTCTGCGGTGGTGGCGTGTGTGTCGGGTCGTTACGTTCCCTAAAACATGGGTGAGCGAAGCGATGGCTGATTCATGTGTCATACTCGTGAACGGGTGCTGCCTGTGGAGACTGGTCTGCTCTTGCAAACTTCTTTGTATCTCTGTATTTAGTCTTACTTTTTAGTTTTGTTTATCAATACTGTAAGACATTGATTATTTCTAAGTCATGAATAGGTACATAAACTGTCTTTTTTATATTTTGCAATTAGATACTTTTTTATGTTGTGCTTGTGCATTTTGTGTTTTTTATGTTTGTAATGGAAAGTATCCTTCTATGATAGGGAGGGGATTTTCCAATATTTTAATTGGACACTGTAAGAGAAAGGGAGAAGAAGAAGAAGAAAAAGAAAGAAATGCCCTTGCTGCGGTTCTTTCCGGTTCTTCTCAGTACAAGGTCTCCCGCCCTATATACTTACGAACCGATGGCGTAGTGACATTCATAAGTGCTCAATTATTGTAGCCTAAATTGAATAAATGTTTTTGATTGATTGATTGAGTACAAAAAGCTGTAGTCATGATATTATGTCCGTATAAAAAAGATTTAGAGTCATCATCAGCTAAAGAGGAGAAAAAAGTTGATAAGTTTTTAAAAAAAATGTTAATATAAAGTCGTACAATCAAAGAAGAATAAAGAGTAAAATAAAAATTCAGTACAGATAAAAACTTATATCATAGGTAAGAAAAAAACAAGAAGGTCGTCTATTACATCCAGCAGCGATGATACACAGGATGAAGTTATAGACTTAGCTGACAATGACGACTTGTGCCTTATGCAATGTAAATTACTATGATAAAACTGGTCCAAAAGTGGATTCATTCAGTGCATGCGTTGTAAATAATGGGTGCATGAAACTTGTATCTCCAATCCGGATTTTTGTTATAAATGTTACAATTGAAGCTGCATTAATTTTATTTGAGAAGTTTTAAAGAAATTTTGTTTTGTTAAATAAAATTAAATAAGATCATTTTATTGTGATATTAATTGAATTTTAAAACATAAAAGCCAGATGCTCTAATTTTGTTGTTATTAAATGATAAAAAAGATTTTTTTCAAAAAATTGAAATCCACATATTTTAGAGAGCTTAAAATGTTAGTGGTTCAATTCATCATACCTATCGTACAATATATCGAACTAGTTCTCTGAATCGTACAAAGTCAAAGTCAAAGTCAAAATGGTTTATTCAAATAAGGATTTTACAATCACTTTTGAATCGTCAAAGTTATAAAATATTATTTTTTGAACCCTCCCACCTTCCCGCCGGTTCACAATGTTGTTGATTTCTACCGATAATAAATATATAATAAATAATAATCCGGCAAGAAACTCAATAGTTACTCTTTTAAAAACACTATCAATAATACAAATAAACTAAAATACAATTAATGTTGTAAATAAAAATTTAAATAAATTTTTAGTCGTACAATTTTATGTTATTTCCATTTTAATTTGGTTAACCCATGCATCCTGTAATTGAGCATCATCAGTCCCAAGGATTTTTATCATTTACATAGTCTGAAATATTGTAGTATGCCTTTTTACAAAGTACCTGCTTGATAAAAGATTTAAATTTACTTATTGATAGATTTTGAATTTTATTGGGAACTTTGTTGTAAAAGTGTATACATTGCCCCATAAAAGAGTTACTTATTTTGTGTAGACGTGTATCATGCACCAACAGCTTATTTTTACTTTTAGTATTTACTTTGTGAACGTCACTTTTCTTGCTGAAACTATTGCTATTTTTATGTACATATAAAAGATTTTCATATATGTACTGCGACACTAAACTAAACCTATCCCTCAGAGATATCCTAGATCCTAATTTATAAATAGCCATTTGACTGCCTGTAGAAAATCGCAAATTTTGGACAAATGAATCAGTACCGGGATAAATGACACTGGTTATGATTAAGGAGATACCTACTTACCTACTTGTAATTCTGTACTTTTGTAAGATTTTTATAGAAAAGAGATAATTCATAAAAACTGAAAACTGGTAAACTGGTACGATACATCCAAATTTCCATGTACTCATACATGAATGCCGATAAGAAAACGATATCTTTTTATTTCAATAGTCCACAATCAACGCAAAAAAAAACTATTAGGTCACTTAAATAAATGGTATCTAACCCACTTTAATATAATGAATTCATTCGAAGCGTTAAATAATATCGGTTGCCTTAATTAAAATAAGCTCAATAGGGACCGGCGCGGCGGGCGTACTCGTATATTACACGCGGAATTTTCAATTACGGGAATTCCGCAGTTTTTCATTCGTAATGTGACTTTCGACCGCAATTTTATTTGGGCTCTCATAACTGCCCGGCCATTTATCAGGGCGCTCGTGTTACTTGTGTTGCTTAAGGCACTAATTTGTATATTTGAAGCAAAGATAGTACTACGAGGTGTAATTTTGTTCAGAAAATAGTCTTTGCTTTATTTGTTTAGGAATTAGTCACTCTGCAAAAGATTGCAGGAGTTATAAAAACTCTGCAAAATAAAAAACATCATTATTTACTGCACCCTAAAAGCCATTCCGACTCTATTAGGAAATCGAGGTTACATAAGAAAAGATCTTACAAGCAAAAAAACTAATAATAATAAACAAATTCTTTGCTGCCTGGCTTGTAAACTGTTTATATCGTATTACAAATGCAGTCTACTGTAGTTTGTAGATAATGTCTACCTTAATTTCCAAGGTTATTATTATTTTTTATTTATTTATTTGGAGAAATACAGATGAACAACTTTGACTTATGTACAATAATGCGAAACATAATACTAGAATTAAGTTATTCTCTATAACATTTATACTAAGAACATATGCATAACTTTAGAAGTAGGTACATTTGTAAGCGGAAGATTATAATCTAGATGAGTATTTTTTATGTGAATACTTTAAGGTTAAGATTAGAATAAAAATAGGATAGCCATTTAAGATTACTTAGTTAGCAATAAATTATATAGCATACAATAAAAGGAAGAAAGATTTAATTTAAGTAATAATATACTAGGTATTTTCATAGAAAAGAGAAAAATGAGTGAACCGATTTTATATATTATAATTTTGTATGTCAATTTGTTACACACCCGTTGCCTAGCAACCACAATTCCATCGTTACAGCGAAAATAACCGGAAGGTTCCTAAATGTAAATAATTATCACGTTAGTTGGAGACGTTAAATCGACTCGGTAGGTACACGAGAAACTCTGCCAGAGCGAGTCGGGTATGTTTTGGAGTCGTCAATATTATTATCAATAGAAGTTATGTAATTTTTATTAATCACCAATTTTTGTCTGACATCAAAGTCTTTATTTATTTTTATTGTACAATACAACACATATTAGCGTACAAACAAAAGAATATTATAAGAACAAAGGCGAGCTTATCCCTTAAAAGAGATTTCTTACAGAAAACCTAAGTGTGTAAGAGATAATACACATATAAAAGTAGGAGGCAAACAGTGTAAGTACAACTTTATTCATAATAATAATAATAATAGCCATTTATTCTAATAAATATTACATTAGGTTTTACAAAACATGCATTATTAATAATAGTATTAGTATTTGTATAATTCCTATAATTTATATAATCTATGTTTATACATTTATAAAAAGGAGTATTTATTTATTTTCATTTTAACATATTATTCCATGCATTAATATAGATAATTAATTATTTTTATTAAAATTAATTTAAATTAGTTTAATTTAATTATTATTTGGATATTTATTTGGATGTCCATTTGTGGACATAGGCCTCCTCCATCATATGCCATGTGTTTCTATCTAAAGCGAGTCTCGTCTAGGCGACGCCAGTCACGGCTTTAATGTCGTACCGCCAACGGCGCCGCGGGCGGCCCCGTGCTCTCTGCCCGTCGCGTCAGCGGCCGTCTTTTGTTCGCGCTGTGTGTCCAGCACATCTCCATTTCATTCGGCAGATAAGTTCAGCGGCGTCCATAGTTTCGGTCTTTTTACGGATGTCGACGTTCTTTATTTTATCTATTAGTTTGATGTCAAGCATGCTGCGTTCTGCGGTTCTTTGGAATACTTGTACTTTGCTTATTAGCTCATTAGTTATGGCCCAGGTCTGGCATCCGTAAATAAGAGTAGGACGACTAAGCCCATTGCTTTCTTTTTAAGTTTAATATCTAATTTTGACTTGAATATATGTTTCACTGACCAGTAAGCGCTTCATGCCTTCTTTATGCGTTTCTCAACTTCGAGCAATTTATGTTTTCTAAAGGATATTTTTAGACCAAGGTAAAAATAGTCTTCAGCATAGGCGATTGTTTTCGACTGTATAACGACCGATTTTGCACTATTTGTCATTTCGCTGATTTTATCAGGGTTCATTTGTAGTCCGCATTTTCTACTTTGATGATCTAGAGTTTGGAGCATGAATTGAAGCTCTAGATGGCTTTCTGTTATCAAAACAATATCGCCGGCAAAGCGTAAATGAATTAACAGTTTGTCGTTTATTCTAATGCCACACTGGTCCCAGTTTAGCCTTCTAAAAATATATTCCAGCAAGGAAGTGAACAGGTTTGGTGAGATAGGGTCTCCTTGTAATACCCCTCGTTTAATCTCGAATTATCTTCATTCCTTTCTAGCTTTACTACGCACTTGCTTTTTCTGTATATTTCTTGTAATATATTTATATATTTGGCATGAATGCCTTGTTCTTTTAATGCTTTCCATAAAGTTTGGTGAGAGATCGAATCGAAAGCTTTAGAAGTAGTCTACGAATGCTAAGTAGAGCTTTTTTCCGCATTTAACTATATTTTTCAATAACTTGCTGTAATGTGAAGATATGGTCCACTGTAGAGCGTCTAAAACCTGCTTGTTCGATTGGCTGTTCAAAATCTAGGGTTTGCCTTATTCTGTTTATATAATATTTGTGAATAGCTTATACAATGACTGCAAGAGGCTTATCGGGCGGTAGTTATTAATGTTCAGCGGGTCACCTTGTTTATAAAGAAGTGTAATCAGTGATGTTTCCCAGTCTTGTGGAATAGTTTCTTCGTAGATATTTTTTTTAATAGTTCTGTCAGTATCGGCGTTATTGGTACTTGTATAGCTTTAAGAAGATCGTTCGTTATGCCGTCCTGGCCTGAGCTCTTCATTATTTTTAGAGAGTTAATAGCGTAGAGTAGTTCGCTCTGCAGTAGAACTTCGTCTGTAGGGACTGTGTGTGTTCTAAACTCGGTTTTTGATTGCGATTGGTAAAGTTTTCAATAAAAGTTTGTTGCTGTTTTTAAAATAACCTTTCGATTTGTACGTATTTGTCTGTTTTCGTTCATCAGGGATGGTATCCGGAGGTTAAATTGTTTGAGGCTTTTATTTGCACGTTTTGCAGAGCCGCTTTTTTCTAGTTCCTCCTTAATAATGTTCATTTTATGGTGTAATTTGTTTCTTTTAATTTTTTTCCTGATTTTTGAGTAGAGCGATTTTAGCCTTTTTCTTCCATTTTTAGTTCTAATTGTCCCCTTGTTTTTTAAAGTACTTCGTTCCAAAATCAAATTTTTAATGTCGTCGGTTATTATCGGGTCAATTTCATAACTTTGTTGAGAGCTTGGTAGTTTATTTGCGCATTTTTAATGGTGTCTGTTATGTAAGAGTAAGTTTCTTGTACAGTAGCGTGTTCGCGAGGCGAAAACTCTTCCGTAAAAATATTTTTAAGTGACTCCTGTTCAGCGGGGTTGTGTAACATTTTTCTTGCTTTATTTTTATAAGTTTGTAATGTATAAGTCGCTCGCAGCATTCGGTGATCTGTGGGGTGAGTGGTACTTAAGACTTCAATATTTTCAAAATTATTTACTCTATTTCTTTTTGTTATTATAAAATCTATTTCATTAACTGTTTTTCCGTCTGGCGATTTCCACGTCCATCTCTGTTTGGGCTTCTTCTTGAAGTGGGTGTTGAGTATGTAGAGTTCGAGTTCTAAGCAGAAATTAACTAGAGTCTTGCCCCTTTTGTTCCTTTTACCATACCCCCATGAACCCATGACTGATGTATCGTCTGGTGTAGGGTGTCCAATTTTGGCATTTGGCATAAGTCGCCCATTATTGTAACAACTAGTATTTTCTAAAGCGGAGCGTATATCATAGTAAAAGGAATCTACATCCTCTTCAGGAGCTTTTTCAGTCGGTGCGTAGGTCTGAATTATGTAAAGAGTTTTATTTTCTAAAATGAGGTCTAGCCTGGCCACTCTGTCAGATATTTGTTTAAAATTTATATATATTATAGTTATGTTCGGTTTTAACTCTCTTTTACCATGAAACCAATTCCATTTTTCTTGCCAGTGTACACCATTATGTATTTTTCGTGTTCAGAAATGGTTGTGCCTTCTTTTTTAATTTCCGACATTCCTAATACATCTCATTTTTGGTTTTTTAAGGTGTATTCCAATGCTTCTTGACAGCCTATACCAACCAGTAATCTTACGTCAAAAGTTCTTTTATATTTCGGTTTCTGAGTGTATATTTCACTATTGTTGGTACTCGGTATAATTACTATTTTATCGTATTTTAATATTGCTAAGTTCCCTTTCCTCCTTTCTTCTTCTACCCTTTTCTGTAATTCTTTACGTTTATTTAATATCTGCTGAGGAAAATCTTCATTAATATAATATCCGGTAACCGCAAGCGCTTTTTTCTGTTTCAGGAGCTCTACCTTCTCTTTCGTAGTCGTGAAGGTGACGAGAATTGGTCTACATTTTTTAGTTTACCTGCCCAGTCTTCTTAAAAGTCTATATTCCCGCTATTGCACTGCACATGCATCCTTTTTTAATTGTGTCTAAAATTTGTTCTTCTAAAGTTTCATAACTATTTTCATTTTCCTCTATGCCGAAGTTTCTGGACTCTCTCTCTGTTGGGTTTGTTACCTAACACCTGTTGCTTTGCTTTAATAATAGAAGTTGATAAGTAAAACAATTTATTTTAAAAGGATATAATGACACAGAAAAACAATTAAAATTAATAAAATGAGAATGAACTTAAAACTTGCTAAAATGATAAAAATGCTTAAATTGTAAATATGCTGATTATGCTAAATTGATAATAATTGTAAATTCTTAATGTCTACTATAAATCACTAATTGCATTATTATCCCGAAACATTGGTGACGTAGTTTTGTTTTGTTTGTAGCTAGTCACCTGAACACTTTCACTCACACTATCACAAGTTTCACTAACACTATTCACTACACTGCTTCGGAGAGCCCCGGCCGGCCTGCTGACCGGCTCGGAAACTGCCGACGCAGCAGCTCCGCCGCTGCCAGACGCCCTGCCGCCCGCGGCACGGGTGCATCGCCGCCAGACGTAGACAGCACCAACCAGGAAACCAGAACCAGTGCCCAGCAGCATATATGATATTGTATAGTGATGTATATCGTGATATGATATACTCTCTGATATGATGTTTTGTTTTTTCATGTCATCAATCTGTTTCCTTAGACTCATCATGTCATCTGATATTTTAAAAGAATCGTTGTCCGTTGTAGTTAATGGAATAGATATGTTTATGACCTGGTTTATGGCAGCAATTTCTTGGCTCAAAATTTGTGGACTGATATTCATTTCGCTAGTCGAAAAGTTTGTGAGAATAGACAGTGAATTTTTCGTTTCTTGCTAGGCACTCTTGACCCAAAACTAAAATGACAGCCTTGCTGAGTTCCTTTACTGTAACTTGATCTTGGCATAAAATTCGTAAGAAACATACGTCGCAACAGTAGAAGAAATAGGTATTGATTTTTGTAATTCGAGCCACAAATTCT
This sequence comes from Apoda limacodes, assembly GCA_946406115.1. Taxonomy (NCBI): domain Eukaryota; kingdom Metazoa; phylum Arthropoda; class Insecta; order Lepidoptera; family Limacodidae; genus Apoda; species Apoda limacodes. The sequence goes on from OX291548.1 coordinate 594,222, forward strand.
TGCAGTTGGTAGTGACTGTTTTACATATTTTTGCAGATTCGTCTTTTATACACCGGTCGTTGTCTGATTTTCTTTGGAATACAGGAGTATGCAAGTGGCACATATAAACAGATGCATCATAATATATACATTTTTGCATATCAAATTGAGTCACAGGTAAAAATGTGTCCTTTTTTAAGTTAATCGCAATATATTCTGTAATTGTTTGTATTATGACAGTACTGTGTTCTACTTGTCGTGGAACAGGGATAATTCGGTATAGCTCATATGAATCTCGACTGACAAGTGGGATCTTTATTTCAAATATAAAATAATCTGCTGTTAACCTTGCTCTGACTTTTAATAAACTGTAAATTTTTCTTAAATCGGTCTGTATATTATCTAAAGGTAACGATAAATCTTTCGATAAATGTCCAGAAATTATGTTTAGTTAATCTCGTAATTGCTCTGGGTTCAAAAGATGAATATTGACTCTCCCATAATTTATATTAGTTACCGTATCCATCAACGTGTCCTGAATACTTTTTAAGTTTATAAATATGTTGTTTACAATTACAGCACATGCCTTTAAATCATTTATGGTATAAGTTTGTTCAATTTTTGATTTTAGTAAGTTTGTTGATTTTTCTAGTGAATTTAAATGTTGAGTTATTAATTTATGCTGCTGATTTACTGACAATTCGGTTCGTTTTATTAAATTATATTCAGCTTCGACTATTAATGTCTGGTTCTGAAATAAAAGTGCTAAATGCTTCTCGTTTTCTCTCACAAGAGAAATGTCCTTTCTGTATTTTTCGGCGAATTGATCGTCCAATACTCCGAAGAGGTCACGTGCGAGATATCCGACACCGTTGATAAGCCCACGGCGCCGCCGTCGCGTGCGTGTATTTTGCTGACCGACCAGCATAATACGATTAAAGTACTCGAGCTCATTGTAACTATGACGTAATTGTAGTAACAATGCGTCACAGTGTGATTGACCTCTTATATCGTTACATATGTTTCTCATATGTTCCAGGTATTTACTTATGGTTTTCGATCCTTCTCAATAAGGTTGCATATTGTAGTACACTATTAATTTCCAATCATCTCGAATTAATTTCATATTCGCAAGGGAGTCAGTATAGGGATTGATTATCAGGTAATAATGAAATATTGTATGAGGCGTGAGTAGTTGATAAAATGGATAAGAAAAATATCCATGGAATTGCTAAAGCGAGAAAAATAGGTTTTGGTTGTTTGGAATTTGATTGATTACGGGAAGGGGTTTGCGGTATCTTTTCTTTTAAGTTTTCGCTGCTGCTGGTTTGATCTAGAGGTAAGATCGATAGTTTTGTAACGTGTCGGTTAATGTATCCTGTTTTTGTTTTTAAGCTGACTACTCTGACGTAACCATCTTTTCCAGTATAAACATCTGTGACTCTTCCCATAGCCCACTTGCCTGCGGGCAGGTTGTCATCTTGAATAGTAACCAAATCTCCTATTCTCGTGTTTAATTGGCTTAAATATTCGGTTTTGAACCTTTTCCAGATATCTTTGAATATCTTGTCAATAAGTTGCCATCTTGTCCTGGCATCAAGTGGTATTTCTATGACAGATAATTCTGCTCTTCCTGTCAAAAAATGTGCTGGCGTTAAAAAGTCAATATCTTCGACGTCTTATGTCAACGGACACAGAGGTCTAGAGTTAAGACATGCTTCTAGTTGTGTGAGTAATGTGGAGTTTTCTTCGGAGGTTAGTTTTTGCTCTCCTATCACTCGTTTTAGGTGATGTTTGAGACTTCTCACTGCTCTCTCCCAAAGTCCTCCAGCCGAAGGCCATGAAGGGGCGTTGAAATGCCATTCAATCTCCATTTCAGTCAGTTCTGTCACTAATTCTGGACTTAAGATTTCTTGCCACATTTGATATCCTTCTTGAATAATTTTTCTGAGGCTACAAAATTGGTTCCGTTGTCACTGTACATATGACGAGGAGTTCCTCTCCTGGCAGCCATCCTCCGCATGGCTGCTAAAAATGCTGAAGACGTAAGATCTGATACAAGCTCTAAGTATACAGCTTTTGTAGCCATGCATACGAACACTACGATTTATCCTTTCGTAGTCTTAATCCCACGACCCTTATTTGCTTTTATATCGGCGTAGCCAGTGTAATCAACTCCTGTGTGATAAAATGGTCGAGATGAATTACAATTTGCTTCTGGTAAATCTCCCATTAATGGATTTTGCTTGTATGGATTATGACGGCGACATTTTACGCATAACCTGAGTTGCTTTTTTGTTGCTCGGTTCCCACCGATAATCCAGTATTTTTGTCTAATAAATGCTGACGTTACCTGTGGTCCACCATGATATGTAAGTTTGTGGGCATGGTCTATAATTAACTTGGTCAAATTGCCACTATGCGGTAAAATTATAGGATGCTTCATGTTCATGCTAATACATGCGGTTTTTAATCGCCCGCCAACTCTCAAAACGCCCACTTGGTCTTAAAATGGATTTAAATTCAATATTTTGCTTTTTGAACTGATTTGTTGTTTATTTAGTAAATCCGTTATGTCGTCTGCAAATTCAGTGCGCTGAACATACTGTACAATTTTGGTTTTTGCGTATTTCAGTTCTTTTATCGTAAGATAAGATGGTTGATGTTTACTTTTCTTTGAAATAAACCTGATGTTCCATGCTAATATTCTAACTACTCTTGTAAATGTGCTATTTTTACATAATAACAAGTTGATTATGTTGTCGTCACCGTTTTGATTAACTACACATGTTTGTTTTATTTTCTTCAGTTCTTGATTTGTTTGGAAAAAAGGACGTTCTTTTGCTTCGTCCTTGAAGGTTGACAACTAAGCTGGTCCGTTCCACCATAAAGTATGTGCCTTTAGTTGAGTGCTTATAAGGCCTCTCGTCGCACTATCTGCAGGGTTGTCTTCTGATTTCAAGTACTGCACAGTGGGCGCGACTTTTTTTAAGCATGTCGCCATCAACAAAACGTAAAACTGGTGAAAGATTGAATCTGTGTCCTAATTGTTTGTATAACCATAATGGAAAAATATGCATATCTAATAAAAGATGCAGAGAATGCAATGGATTTCACAACACGGCGCTACACGAGGCATTTGTGCAGCATCATTATCCGACACACGGCCCATCGTCGACAGCAAAATTATCGAGGTCAGAAACCTATCAGCAAAACGTCAACAATAACTCACACGTGTTTTAACAGAGTGACCTGACCGAGATTTTGTTAGCAACAGCAGTGATTAAAGTACGTGTTGGTGAAGACACTTACAAAACCTTGCGCTGTCTTGTAGACCAAGGGTGACAGGTATCTCTTATCTCAGAGAGGGCTGCTCAACTCTTTGCACTTCCTAAAAGAAGCTGCAAAGGTTCTATATCAGGAGTAGGAACCAAAGACTGTAGCTGCAAGGGACTTGTCAATATAACATGCAAGCCTATTAATGACAGTTTCACATTTAGCGCCGATGCTTTTATAATGCAGAATCTTATCAAATATCTATCTAATCAAACTTTCACTAAAGCAAATTGGTCATATTTGGGGAAAATTAATTTAGCAGACCCGAATTTCAATATCAGCCGACTTGTTGATATTTTGTTAGGTGCAGATGTTTACTCTAAGATTATTTTGAAGGCATCTGTAGAGAAGATTTATAGCCTATAGCTCAACAAACTCACCTGGGGTGGATAATATGCGAAAGAACGAACACATTTTTAAATGCAATATAGTCCTTAACAACATTGATCAAATTCAAAAATTTTGACAAATTGAAGATATTTCAGAGGAATCAGACTTATCAGTAGAAGATCAGTATTGCGTAGATTTTTACAAGAAAACGACGACCCGAGACAAAGAGGGCAGGTATCAAGTATCGATTCCATTTTAAACCTGATTTATCAGAAAAATTAGGAAATACCAAATCATTGGCCATTGCGCAATTTCGGCAGCTGGAACGAAAACTTTAAAAAAATCAAGATATCTCAAGAGATCACAATTTTTTTATAGATGAATACCTAAGTCTGGAACACATGAAACCAGCTACAAGTAATATTAAACCCGAGTACTATTTACCGCACCATTGCGTTCGGCAGTTGTGTTTAACGCGTCAGCTAAATCATCTACCGGGTTCAGTCTAAATGATCTCATGTATTCTGGGCCAAATAACAGCAAGATTTACAACTATTAATATTAAAATGGAGACAATTTGCATTTACTGCTGATATAGAAAAAATGTTTAGGCAAATCCTTATTGATGAAAAGGATCAAAAATTTCAAAAGATCATATGGCGTGATATTCCTGACTCAGGATATCAAGAATTTCAATTATGTACTACAACTTACGGTATGAAGTGTTTGCCATTTTTAGCAATGATGACCTTAAAACAGCTGGCACAAACATAACATGGGAACATGGGAAAAACATAATTACTACAGTGAAGCAGTAAAGGTTCTCGAGGAATCATTCTACATGGATGATCTGCTTTATGGAGCTCATTGTTTATCGTCAGCAAAGAAATTACAGCAGGATTTAATATGTTTATTAAAATCAGGAGGTTTTAACTTAAGAAAATGGAACTCAACCATCTTATCTTACGATAAAAGAACTGAAATACGCCAAAACCAAAATTGTACAGTATGTTCAGCGCACTGAATTTGCAGACGACATAAAGGATTTACTAAATAAACAACAAATCAGTTCAAAAAGCAAAATATTGAATTTAAATCCATTTTTAGACGAAGAGGGCGTTTTGAGAGTTGGCGGGCGATTAAAAACCGCATGTTTTAGCATGATCATGAAGCATCCCTATTATTTTACCGCATAGTGGCAATTTGACCAAGTAAATTATAGACCACGCCCTTGCTGGCAGTACTTATTGCACAGTGGGCATTTATATTTTGTAGGATGCAAAGTTTTGTTATTTGAAATAGCTGTTTTGCTCATGTTATTTGCTCGTTGCATATCTGTCCCAATTTCCGATTATTGTTTAAAGATTTCGAAATGTCAGTTTATAATTATATAATTATTTATAATTTATGTATTGATTATAGTTCAATACATAAATTATAAACAATAATCGTCTTGTTTTTTACGAGACGCTACCATGGAAGTAAATTTATTTTCGAGAAACTCCATAAAATCCTTTAATTTCGGCAGTTCTCTCGGTTGTTTTAAAGACTGCACATATTCATTGTATGTGTCAGAATCTAATTTTTGAGACAACATATGCACAACTAGCGGATCCCAACTGCTAATTAACTTTTACAACAAAGTTCCCAATAAAATTCAAAATCTATCAATAAGTAAATTTAAATCTTTTATCAAGCAGGTACTTTGTAAAAAGGCATACTATAATATTTCAGACTATGTAAATGATAAAAATCCTTGGGACTGATGATGCTCAATTACAGGATGCATAGGTAAACCAAATTAAAATGGAAATAACATAAAATTGTACGACTAAATTTTTTTTATTTAAAACATTAATTGTATTTTAGTTTATTTGTATTATTGATAGTGTTTTTAAAAGAGTAACTATCGAGTTTCTTGCCGGATTATTCTCGGTAGAAATCAACAACATTGTGAACCGGCGGGAAGGTGGAAGGGTTCAAAAAATAATATTTTATAACTTTGACGATTCAAAAGTGATTGTAAAATCCTTATTTGAATAAACCATTTTGACTTTTTTTGACTTTAATATCAATACCTAAATTTTTTATAGCATTTAGACTTTCTGCTGTACAGTCATGTATACGCTTAATATGAACGATTGACGGTTGATTGACTATAGGTATATTTCAGATAATATTTATGTGAGATGAAAATATCAATCTTTTGTGATTATAACTGTGATTTAGTATGTCCCAACAAAAATCATAATTATCAGAACTGATTTGCAAGTGCTGTATTAAACGCTCAGCTTCTCCTCTAACTTTACTCTTAAGAAACTGCATCTTCTGAGGTTTAGATATCGACCGATTGTTATGTATAGTTTCTGAAAATAAGTCTTTGAATGGAACCCACTGATTATAATTGCCAGAAAATACAGGAATGTCAAGTGTTGGAGTCGACTTTTCTTGATGTGTTACAGAACATATCTTTTTATTTATTTCTTTTTTGATGTTTTGATATGTGTGTTCATGTTTTTAAAATGTCGACTCATATAATTCATCTGATCCGCTTAATTCACTGTCTATCTCCCAGTGTAGTGCATCGATTGCTGACCATCTAGACTGCAAAGTGTGGAGTAAATCTTGCAACTCCCACTTATCACCATCTGCCTCTAAATGTATGTTAGACACCGTTCTATGAAAGGCTCTAAAATTGCTCGACTGTTTTTTGAGCATGTTTTCTACTTTATCCGTGTTAACATGAGTTACCTGCTTGTGACTGCTGAGAAGAAAATGATGGTGATGACAGAGGAGTTGCTGGTTTTAAAATTGGAGTTGATGGTCTTGTTTCAACCCTATCAGAACTGTAACTCTGCATTACTCTTTTTGCATGGTTATAAATTTCGAATGCCTGTTCATTATGCTTTTCTGTAAAGTATGTATTTCGCCTATCCCCGATTTCACATAACTGACGGTGATTCGTTTGGTACTCGTTCCAATACGATTCTAAGGTGTCTAAACGTCTTTTAATGCTATCGGCTGTTTTTCGATCAGACCCGTCTTTTTTAAAGTTACTAAGGAGCTATTTTATTGCTCCCACAATTTGACATTGTCCAGCCAAAAGATCTTCCATATTGATAACAAAAAAACAAGATAAAAAATGGGAAGATCTTACTTTTCGGTGTCTTCTACTGCCACTTGCTTGCTGTGGTCGCTCTGATGCTCTGCTGCTGCTCTACTGTTGCTGCTTACTGCTGCTGCTTACTGCCGCTGGGCGTTGCTCGCTGATAGGACCTTGATGGTTGTGCTGAGGTGAACTGCTTTGATTATTGTCCGGAAAAAGCTACTGATTCACTAGTACGCGATTAGTCCTGTTTTTAACCAAACCGCGCGCTAGATTAAAAACTCGAAGGACCATAAAGATGTTTTGTTTGTTACCTAACACCTGTTGCTTTGCTTTAATGATAGAAGTTGATAAGTAAAACAATTTATTTTAAAAGGATAAAATGATAAACAAAAATAATCAAAATTAATAAAATGAGAATTGACTAAAAACTTGCTAAAATGATAAAATTGCTTAAATTGTAAATATGCTGATTATGCTAAATTGATAATAATTGATAATTGCTGCAAGTACACGCTACAATGCTCGAACATGTACTGGCTTCGGAACGTAAATGTTTCCGAATTATAAGAAACGCATCGTGTAGAAAAATGCTGACGCCCGCGATGTACGGTTAGACCGTACACTCTCCAAATTCGAAATAATGCGTTCTTGTTTTTCAATTTTTTCTTCTAAAATTTTGCATTTAGACTCGATGTGGTAAAACTTTTCGTTAATGTTTAAGGTAATTGTATTCATTATACTGTGTTCCATTTCCTCTCTTTCTCTTTTCTGCTCGGTCATATCTTCTTGGATTTTTTTTAGTATTTTTGTTACTTCTTCCATTTTTTTGTATATCTATATTTTCGCAGTCTCAGAGTTTGTTACGGTTTGTTATGTTTGTTTCAAATATTGAGCCAGCGCCTTCTAGTGACAAGTAACAAGTAGCGCTCTCTAGTGACAAGTAGCTAAACTTTCACATCAGCTCTTCGTGTCACATGTTTTTTAACTAGCAATTTGCCGGTAGATGGCATCAAACGTCAATAAATTAAATAGGATGTCGTTTGTCTTTTTGATGATATTTAAGTTATGTTTTATCATTTAGCATCAAATTCACTTTTGTTCGGAATAATTTATATTCGTTTGGCCGATTTTTATTGTCAATAACACCGTATTACTTCTAGCACTGGCACTATGTTTTTATTCAATTCTCTAATGTTCACTTTTGACTAGTCCGTTTTTCTCGTATTTTGAAAAAAAGATCAGTTATCTAGTTGTTTTCAGTTCATTTGATCCATATAATAAGGTAAGAAACTGTTTATTTCACTTATTTTACACTTTCGAGACACAGTAAGGCAATTTACTATTTTTGACATAAAATTACGGACGAGACGTACACTCAGCTGCACACACGCCATCTTCCTTTTTTGATAAACTAATTTAAATTAAAAACAATTGAAATTGAAAAAATGTAGATATATATAAAAATAAGAATTAATATATAAATAATATTCTATTACTTATTAACATACATATATTTTACAATAATATAACAATAATAATATATCATATATATAAATACACAAAATACATTATAATTATAATATATATTATTATCCCACTACGACTTCATCACTATATAAGGCGACACGTCATCTAAGAGGGCTCCCCCTCGACCGACCTCGGCATGGTCGTAAAACTTTAGTTAGGCGGCCTCGGCGCGTACTAACGGCCCCAGATGACGATCTCGCTGTTCGGATAGCGAGATTAGTCTCTACAACCTCCCCTAATAGGGCCTCCCCACTAACACGACGCCGACGTCCGCGGGTTCGTCAGCGCCCGGAGGGATACACGCGCTTCTCGCCCACACTTGATCGCAACCGCACCCGCGTAACGGGTTCGAGACTCACGCCGGTCGAAGGGACGCCCCCGAGAGCGTACGGGCTGAGGCTCCTTCAGAGTCTCGCCCAAAAATGCCCAGTGAAACAGTAATGGCTGCAACAGCCAACTGCATAGTCAATCAGAAAAAAAAAAACGAGGGCTTAGTTTGCTTCTCGGTGCTCATTGCAGCAACATCTACTTAGGACGATGTATTGATATTTTGTTGATGTTTTCTTGATTTTCTTATTAGTCTCTCTGCAGAAGTTAACAAAATAATTCTGCTACTTACATGTTTTTCTAAGTCAAGTGAAGTGATTTATACGTTTAGCCAGGGCGGTGATGAGTCAGTCACGAAATTGCCTTTTATATATTAAGATTAAAATCAGTTCCAGTGAAGAAAATATGAATATTGAGGGTACTCCACCTGACACAAAAGCGGACGCTCTGCTGGCAATGAATACTTTACTGCCACCAAAGGCAAAACTGATCCGAATTCCTCAAAAATAGTATACAGTCGGCTGGAATAACATTGCTGAATTTTTTTTTATGAGCCTCGCCTCTGACTCGGCCTTTTAACTGTACTCATCCAGCGGTTGCTTACTTCCCGGCCTTTGAAGTAATGTATTATTGTTAATTCAACGATTTTATACTGAGAACTTCGCCCTACTTTATCTACTACGTCTTTATATTTTTAATCCATCGTGTTTTTCCTGATTTATGATTAGGTATGATTACTGATTACCAACACTCGTGATGCTTATCACACTTTTAAACATAAAACGCTTAGGACATTCGTGAATTATTTTAAAAATAACACTTAAAAAGGGCTTAAATATATTGCGTTCAGAGCGGCAAGAAAAAGGTGGGGCTAAGAGGAATAAATTGGAATAGAAAATGGCAAAGTGTGACGGAGGAAGTAATCATTCGCTAAATTTGAATTTCATTGCATTTTTTACTGAGACGTGGTAAGTTTACATTGCCTTTAGCCTATATTCTTCATAAGATTATATGTATATCTTTGGATATAACCAGAGATATACTAATATTAAAGCCAGCCTGAATACGAGTCTGAAATAAGTTTTACGGTGAAATAATAAAATTAAGTGTAAGCCGTTACTAATTTCAGTAATACTGTTCGGTAAAAATACCTAGCGGGCTAGCGATGACGTATAGCCCTTTCACTTAATAGGACTAACCAGGCGACGGCTCACTACTGGGTGTGCAAATCTATTTTATACGGAAGCGCGGTCGACGTTAGACGCATACATACGTTTGCGATTTGGAACGCAGTATACCTATCTACGGATTGTAAACACACTTTTTTCGCAGTCACTTGTTTGTTAACCCACCGTGAGGATGCCGAACTGTGCATTAAAAAGTTGTCTGAATAATACATTAACATCGGTAAAGAAAAATTGTGTGAGCTATAATTGGTGAATGGGCCTCATTTACAACAATTACAGATTTAAAAAGTAGAATTGTGGCTTAAACGTTAAAATAAATTAAATTTGTTTTAATCTGTTTCAAAATTCGACATTTTCTCCTACGCCCACTTCACTTACTTTTCGTCAGAAAAGGATAGGTAATGACGATGACAGGAACATTGACGGAATAGAAAAACATAGAGTTGCTTTTTGTTTTTAGATTTTCGTTCAGAATTTTCTTAGAGTGCATTCAGTTCGGTTTGGGATAAATAAAGAAAGAAAGAAAAATATTTATTTGGATTAAACAACACAATAAGGCTAAAATTAAACAATTAATATACATTATGTCTCTATGTGCTGATTGTCACCAAAAAAAGACTCCCACTCAGCATAAAAGCTGTGGCCAACACCACAGCACTGATTTTCAGTGAGAGCTTTCAGGCTGGCATCGGTGCACCGAGACGGATATCTACATGTACCTTAACCTATAACTTATTTAAAAAATAAAGAAAGTCAATAAAAACACAAAAACAGAAAACAAACAAAATAACGAATTAAAAAAGATAAAGTATAACTAAAATACATGGTAAAAAAAATAAAAAACAAACAAAAAAAGAGAAGCTACACTATTATTATTATTATACTCTTTATTTATTTCTATTCTTAAGTTAGGTTTTTTATATAATGAATATAAAAGTAAAATAAAAATACAAAAAAATAGAAAATTTAAACACATTATAAAAAAAAACCTAACCTAGGGTTCCGCCGGCAGCGGGGCGGGGCCTAAGCTATCGGTGGTTAGGGCGACAGAGAAAGAAACCACCTTACTATTCGCGCAGTGTCCAGGAGTGCCGCCTTCTGTATCTGACCCTTGATCCAGCTATCTAGCGAGAGTTTCTTAAGGTGTTGGTCGAGACTCTTTGCTATAAGACCGTTCGCAGAAACGACTATCGGGACAATAATCGTCGAATCAACATCCCATATGGCGGTTACCTCGTGTGCCAGGTCAAGGTATTTGCTGGCTTTGTCCTTCTCGACCTTCACGAGGTTCTCGTTATGGGGAATGGTGATTATTATTTTACTTTATTTCTCAGATTTCACTGGTTTCTTATACACATTTCCGTCCCAAAGCATTTGAGAAGAATAATGTTTACATTGCAAATATTACACTGAAGTATATATATTTAAAATAATTATTATATCTGTGCGTTCTCTATGTCAATGTTGTGTGTGTAATGTATATTTGAGTCTGATAAAAATCCTTCTAAAATTCTATTTATTATCATTGATGAATGTATAGTTGCTGGTTTTTGTAATATACCAATATCTATGTTTGAGTTCAGTTTTTCACAATATCGATTAATACTTTTTGCGACTACTCCTATTGCACCTACTACAATGGGTATAATAGTGGTATTTGTGTTCCATAATCGGTTTATTTCATTTTTTAAAAGCTGATATTTGTTAAGTAATCAGAGGGTATGGTAACATCTATTAAAAAGGTTTCATTTTTTGTTTTATCTTTGTAAATCAAGTCCGGTCTATTGTATTTAATTGTGATATCTGTCTGAACAGGCAATTCCCAAAGTATCTTTGCAGTCTAATTTTCTTTAGTTTGTGGTTGTGTAAGTGTTTCCATCCACCATTGTTTCGTTATTTCTATTTTATGTTTTCTAGCAAGAGTCCAGTAAATGTATTTGACTAAATTGTTGTGTCTTTGAAAATAATGTGTTGGTGCCAGTTTTTCGCATCCTGAGAGTAAATGTTACCCTGTCTCGTCCTTGGTTATACATAATCGACATTTACCGTCAACATATTTTTTTAAATGTCTCTTTCGTGTTGTTTTGTGACCACTGCCTGGTCCTGCATTGCAAATATAGCAGCTTCTAAAACTTATTATTATTATTATTATTTTTTAAGAAGGCAGGGCAGCATGGTGTAAGACCTTAGCCTTTCTTGGACAGAAGGAAACAAAACAATTAGAATAAATACATACAATCTTTGCACCTAAAAAATCACAGCAAAATCTTCTATTAAAATATAAAATATACAAAAATGAGCTTCAAAATGAGAAAAATCTAAACTAAACGAATACTTGTATAGTGGCCTAAATTAAATAGGAATGTATTTTGTCACTTACTATTCATAAGCTTAATTAATGTCAAAAAACCCAAAATTTTATAATTATCCGACTGTCAAGCATTCGTTTTCGACTATTTGTGTAATTTTTGACACTTTGGCCACCGAAAAATGAAACTTTTGGACGAAGGGTTTTGGTGTATCCGTCAACTGCCAAACACATATCATTTATATTTTTTTGAAGTGTATGTGTGTGTATTTTAATGCAGTGTGTTATAGTTTTTTGTATTTTTTTTTAAGAGGTAATTATAAAAAAAAAAAAGAGTTGCACTCCGGGAATGCCGGCAGAAGTGAAAACCTTTACACACGATTCGCGCTTAACACTCAAAAATGTCACAAGACATGTCTTTGACATTGTCAAGAAATAATAATGTTTGTTTATTTACTTTTTTGACGTAGTATATTTGACATCGCAAACTGTCATAGAATTTAAATTTCATATCCAACCTCCCTGTACTACTCATAATCGCGAATACTAAAAATAAAAATTATAATAGGCGTGGCATTACGGTTTCCGTTTTACGAATTTCCACGATTAGGACACGTGACCTGACGCGAGTTTATCATTTTTTACCCATACCAAAAAAAATTGTAAGAAGTTTTCACTTCAAAAACTATTTCGATACTTAAATAAATTAAGAAAAACACATTTTAAGCGCCTTGCCAAGCCGCCGCTTGTTTTACAAAACCAATAATTTCGTTTAAAATGTTTAAAAACTAGCCAAACGAGAAAAACCAGTAGCAAAACTGGCGTTATCAATAGAATATTCCCCTTCTTTTTGGTTTTATGAAATTCTGATCAACCAATTTTTTTAATATTTTTGCATAGTTGCTGCAATTTCTTGTATGGAGCAACTTTAAAAATTAAAAATAATAAAAGCTTATATTACAATCTCATGAAACTAAAAACCCTAGCTGTCTATAATGAAGACTTATTCAAATCAGATCATTAGTAAAGTTACACAGATTAATTCGGCCTCCTAATAAACAAACTAACTATAAAACAGATTTATTTTACCTTTTTATTATACTTATTAGTATCGTCCCTCATTTGGCACAGACAATCGCAAACAATCCCGTGATCGCGGTCCTGCAGCTTCTCCTATGTTCCGTCCTCTAGTTCCTCTTTAGCGCTCTCTTTTTGTGCCAAAACCTTCCGTGCCGCTCACTAGGTCCGCGTAGCTAACCGGCCTGTGTCCGTCCGGTGTAACAGCACCAACCATAGGCTTCTTTCGTCCTCATACAAGGGGCATTCCCACAAAACATGATCCTGTGTTGTCTGTGTTTCCTCTTCCGCTCCACATTGGCAGACCTTTCTTTCTATCAATTTCATGTCATTCAATCTTTTTCTGAAACATCTGTTACCTGTCAAAATTTGAGACACCACGTAATCCGGTTTGACATAGCCTCCTTTTATCCTCTCACTGACATCTGAAAAATAAAGCAAACAGCTATCGCCCCTTGAACCCACTCTTCAGCTGCCGGCTTGCAGGGTTCCCCGATGTGGGCAGCAAGGCCATTTCACGCACCTGCCAGTGGTACAGTGTCTCGTTGTCGGTACTATCGTCCGGTAATAGAACGCTCTCAGCATGTGCGTTATGGCTCCACTTACTATGTCCGGCGTTACGCCGCTGTGGCTGATGCAGCAAATGGAGTGTGCACATACACACAAGTGTGCGGTCTGTTGCTGTCCTGTTGGCTTGGCCACATGGGTCTGTATTCCCTGTTTCCGTGGTTTTCCGGAAGTACTCCATTTGCACCTTTTTCGTCTCTCTCATATACTTTGCCCTTGCACGTGCGTCATCTACTATTTGCCCTTGTTTATGTCTCAGGCGTTGCTACCGTTGACGTTACCTTCCATTTTTCTTTCGCAATCGTTCCAGTCTGTCATTCCACCAGTCATATCTCTGCTTCCTTTCGGTGTTACGTAGTCCAAGAATTTCGTATGCAGCACGTGACACTTTATTACTTAGTCTTGTTGCATACACATCAGCACTCCAGTATTCATTCATCATTCCCGTTCTTTGATCTATCACTATTGCAAACCCGGTCCATTCAGCCCCACGTGTCCTTAAACGTAGAGGCCCGGCAGAGTTCACTAAGTTTTCCGTGTCATTGTTATTGTTTGTCATGGGCTTTTTGCGACGCTGAATGTTATCAGCTGGTGATCGCAGCAGCTCTCTTCTCCATATATCCTCCAGTGTGACAATCTGGTGCTTCTTGTGGTCAAAGTGACGTCTATATTTGACACTCCACTTGGCCTGCTGTATGAGTATGGTTGGTCTTCAATTGTTTCAATGTTTAGTCCATGACAATGTATGAAGCACTCCATAGCTTTCTAGAGCTTCGTTTCCTCTTCCTGTTTAGGAACTACCTTTCTTTAGAGAACCATGATGGAGATTGCGTGATGGGACCATACATATGATAATTTTTTGTCCAGGTTGTAACGCCCCCTTACTTATAAAAATATTAATATTATAAGGAAAAATGAGGAATGTTTAATATGATGTCGATAATCATATTATTTGGCCAAGCGTGATCTTCAAAAGTGGTAGGACCCGAAAACCGTTGTGTTAAATAAGTAGTAACCCCAGTTCTTCTGGAGGTACGTCAGAGTAATATAGCAAATAATAATATACAAATAAGCGTAAAAGTAAATAATCAAGAAAATAAATATAGCTAAAACTACGATCATAAATAATTCTTACTTTGAGTTTGCACCATTTTTAAATTCAGTGCAAAACACCTAAACAAAGCAAATACTCGAATATCAGACCTAAAGGACACAGGTACTAAAGAGCTATATGATTTTTCTGTCATCCCTATACAAAGGAACCCTAATTTTCGCTACTTCAACATTTGAAAGTAAAATCCATACGAATGCTTAATCCATTGCTTTGTAGAGTGGGAACAAGGTGGCTATGTGTTCAGGACTTGTGACCTGAAAGTAGGTTTAAGGGGCGCCCCCTTACGATAAACATCAACGCTCACCTTCACTATCTAGCCAGCCAAAATAGTAAAAACCTAATAATGCCGCTAAGGATGGACATGGATTACAATTACTCTATATCTTCGCAGACCAAGCTCTTTGGTGGGCTATATAATTAAGAATCAAACGAACATACCTTGTGAAGTTTGATATCTAATTATACGAGTGCCTTGACCGAAGACGATTACAGTTTACATGCGGCAGTACGCAAGATTATGCTGTCTAAATCACACCTTTAAAGCTATGAAAATGCTTATTAAAATTAAAATTTACATAGTAGGTAGTTTCCACTACCTACGGATATGCACCCCTCCCTCATATTGCCCGCTTCGGAATGCCATTATTTAGAGCCAATTTTTTTGACAGATCTCGGGAACTTCAAGGGAGGGCGGGAACGTAATCGTCTTCGGTCAAGACACTCGTATAATTAGATATCAAACTTCACAAGGTAAGTTCGTTTGATTCTTAATTATACTTCGTATCTCTCCCGAAGACGATTACAGTTTACATGTAGATGTTTAGAGAGTCAAAAAAATTTAACATGAAATTGATCAACATCTAAATATTTTATTTGACCTTGTCTATATGTATATTATTATCCTTATATATAGATAATTACCTTTTAGACTTAACAAAGCTCTAACAAATTAACTTTCTTTTAAAAGAGGCAGAGGTCATATTATCTTTCATTACAGTAATTTAAATATGTAATCGAAACGACACTTATATGAGTTATAGACTTGAATGGGTGTCGTGTGCTGAGAGCTTCCATACAATATTTAAATATGAGAGCCACTTTGTTGTAAAATTAATATAGCTACTTGAGATAAAGTTTAAGAGCCCGCTTTTATTCTTTTATTCTATAGTTTTTGATAACTTATAAAAAGAGATTTTCATTCGAGTCGTACCTTACTAGTTCTATCTTGTTGGGATTTGAGAGTAAAAGCTTAAAGAGTTGAACAAATGTTTGGTATCTAATGATATATGCGCCTGTGTTTAAAGTTTTAATTTATATTATATAATATATTTTATATATTATATAATATATTTTATATTATATATATATATATATATATATATATATATATCGTACCCTTAGTGCAAAAACCGATTATCTGCATTTTTTCCCTACTGAACTTTTATCATACCAATTGACCCCTGTAGCTGAGCCGCATCTACAGGTAAAACCCATTATCTGCTACGATACATACTTCCTGAGATACCTTATAAAAAAAAAAATAACTGCGAAGTAGTTCTAAACTTCTTGATTAAAAAACTAATAAACTCATTTGAAATACCAATTTTGTAAAAAAATTCCAATTCAGACTCATTTTTCATGTACAAATACTTACAGTAAATGCTCTGAAACTATTCGTCTAAAATTAGGTATCCCACGTTAACTGGTTTTCACTTCGTATTTTACCAGAAATTGCTGGTTTTACTAGATGTAATAAAAACTAGCAAGTCTTAGTTGATTTTTACAATAAAGGATATAGCATGTTTGATTTACATTTGAAGCAAGAATAAGAAGATACCGAATTATATTTTTTTTTTCTAAAAAACTTTTATTCAACGCTTTATAAATAACTTCAGCTAAAATCGATTATCTGTCCCTTCTCTTTTGTTTCACTGTAATATTAGGGACAAGTTTAAAATGTATGCTTCAGCTAAAACCAACTCTCCATGTATATCCGTCACTTTCACAAATTTCTCGTGCGCCAGCGAGCGAGTTGGCCGGTTTTATTTATCAAAATTTCGTTTCCGAATTGCGCGCTGGGCAACGTATTGCAATTTGATTTATTTTGTTTAATTACTTTAAAACATTACTGAGTGAAATATTTAGCGTGTTTAGTTTAAAATGAGTACTTCTAGGAAAGACAAAGATGATACAGATTGCGAAGATTTTTGGATATCTATCCACAAGGTTGTGACAAGTTATTAGCGCAAGCTTATGACACATACCTAAGTCAGTCGGAATCGACAGTTACCAAGCATGTTGTTTTAAGTGATTTGCCAAGTTCATCGCCGAAACGAGGTATGTAGGTATATTTATTGCAACTAAAAGTAATGCCGCTGCTGTCTTTGGGTCGATTCCTGGCGGAGGAAAACAATTTGTATAACGTGAAACATGAATATTTTGTTTGTCTTCAGCTGTAAACCATGACTTCGATCACGCAAACCCTCCGTTAAATCGTCCCAACAACGTTTCTGCGTTCGATGACTTGCCTTGCATCAAGCCTCCAAGCCCAATGTGCCTTAAGCACACAACCCTTCGATCCCGATCACGTGCGAGAGGTAGACGGTGAAGTGGAGCGAAGAACTTTTCTGCCCTCACAGGATCCTCTGCCCCCGTCACAGTCGACGAAGTCAAACAGGTCATCAAAGAACAAAGCCGCCGTTAAGCCCCAGGCGTAGACGGTATATATTTAACGCTGCTATCGAAAATTGCACCTTTCTTTCTTAATGGAAAAATGCAATTGTTATAGGCATCCACAAGCCAGGGAAAGCCCAGCCGTCCTCCTACCGCCCTATAAGTTTACTAAAGGCCTCTCCTCCTCCTCGCTCGCCTACGCAACGCTATAGTCACCAGAGGCATCCTTATCGACGAGCAGTTCGGCTTCGTGCGTACACCAAGTCCTCCGTATCACGGAACATATTATCACTGGCTTCCAACCCGTATTAGGTAAGCCGCGTCTCACGGGCGCTGTCTTCTTCAATGTAGCGAAAGCCTTCGACAAAGTCTGGCACAACGGTTTAATTTATAAACTCTACAACTATCAGTTGCCAGACCGCTATAGAGTCGAAAGCACTCTCCCTTCCCCTCGTCCAATACAAGCAGCAGTCCCTCAAGGGTCCGTGCTCGTCCCTATATTGTACCTTCTGTACACAAATGACATCCCTAAAACGATAGGTACCCAATTAACCCTATTCGCGGACGACACCGCTATTTACACCACCGATAGGCAAGTGAGTCGAATCACTAAGAGACTTCAATCCGCAATCACCGCCCTAGGCGAATGGTTTCGGAAATGGAGAATCGAAGTGAATCCCGACAAAAGCTCTGCCGTTCTCTTCACCGTAGGCCGCCCTCCGCGACCATCTCCCCTCTCACCCTTCGGCCGTGCCATTCCTTGGCAAAATAAGGCCAAGTATCTCGGTGTGACCCTGGATAAGCGTTTGAACTTCCGCGATCACACCAAAATAGTTAGAGACCGAGCCTCTTTTGTCCTCGGTCGTCTATATCCCATGATAGGCAAGTTCAGTAAGTTGTCGTTTAGAAATAAGCTGACTCTTTACGTCACCTGCTTATGCTAGTGTTGTCTATGCGCTTTTTGTCAATTTCTTTCAATTTGAAATCCAGTTCTCGGATACGTGTGGCGGACAAAATCGTAACCAATACGTTGCCGCCATACTATTGTGGCTAATAATGCAGAACACACAGTTTAATGTTGTAGAACACAAGTTTCTTGAATCCGGTCACAGCTACATGGAGGCAGACTCAATACATAGTGCCATAGAGACAGCTAAAAAAACTGTGACATTTATTGCATATACGATTGGTTAAGTATATTTAAACGCTCTCGATCTAAGAAAATATACCAGGTTGCTGACAAAAAAATTACAAAAAATTGTTACAATGTAAAAGAATTCAAGTACCATGCATTCAAGGATTTGAAAAAATTGGCAGAGACATTAATAATTAATAGAGTCCTAATTATTAATGTCTCTGCCAATTAGAACTAAAAATGCAGAAAGAGAACTAGTGAACTGGCTCAAAATAAAAAGGTTGAAGTATGTGAAAGGTGACAAAATGTGATATTACAACTACGAAATGTCAAATAATCTAATGTCTTTGGATGTAACTGAATCTGACGCTCACAAAAATTCTACAGTATCTTCAAATCATACAAACCATGGTTACTCAACTAGGAATAAAGGGAGGCAACAGCAAGAAGAAGATAAGACATTGACGCCGTTGACGAGTGACAAAGAAGTATTTCCTCCCTTACAGCAATTGAACGATGGACCTTTGCCTATATCCATAGCAAAGAAAAAAGATCTTGTCAATCTTTGCAATAAAGGTGTCATACCTGAGGAGTACCATGAATGGTACCAATCTTTGTCTACTGTAGCCAGCCAAAGTGATCGCTTGCCTGCTGCGACTATTTCTGATGACTCATCCTGTGAAAGCGAGTTAAGCTCAGCTGAATAACTTTTATTCAATAAAACGTTTTTGAAATAAGGCTTAGTATATATAAAAATAATGCCTATTCCTTTTATGTTAAGGACACTTTTACAGTATTTGTAAGAAAAAGAAGCAAGTTAGAAGAAATGGTGCAGATAATAGAAATAAATCCTACTTTAACTCAGTAAAAACCAACTAAATATTTATTATTATCTATGTTGACTGGTTATTTATTAATATTGAATAGGTTGTTATTTGATAAGATAATTACTTGTAAATTAAAGAATATGTAGAACTGTTAATTTTAACTAGTAGATGACTAGTTTAAGAAATTTGATACTTTCTGGTGATTCAGAAAAAAACAATTAAATGCGTTTCAGAACAAAGAAAACACATTGTTCTTAAAAAAAATATTGGATTTCTAGGATTTATATCATAAAGCACATTACTTAAATAGTTTCTTTTTCTAATTTAAGTGATTATAAAAGCAACAGCTGGTTCATTTATATCCTTTTATGTCGTTAAACTTTCAAATCACCGTATCTACTAATCATGCTTAGTGCATCTAATTGGTTTTTGCACAAAGGGTACGATATATACTTCTATGAAGATTTTGTGTGTTTATAAGATTGATGTACTAGGACTTTATAAGTCACTAGAAAGTTGTAAGTTTTAATTAAGTCATTGAATTTGTATGTATTAAATAAAGATTTTAATCCTATAAGTGGAATAATCAGCAGCCACACGGAGTGTTTGTTTATACACTGCCACATTATAATGTGTGTCTCAGCTTCTTTTTAACCACCACTTTGAGCTTTGGCACTTCTAAATCAAAATTCATCTACTTTTTTGAATGTGTCCTATCAACTTTAATTGTTATAGTTTTTTAAAGTTAAATATTAAAAAAAACAGTTATTTTCATACAATTATACATTTTAGCAACCCTTTTATACTGAAAATACAGAACTCTTAAATCATATTTTCATGAGGGATAAAACTAGTTGACAGCTGTTATGTTTACTGTAACTAGTGTCAGTGTTAAATTAATCTGACAAGTATTCTATTATTAGTATAACACTATTCTTGTTACAGTATGGCTACCATGATTTAAATTGTAGGTATATGGCTATGGCGTTATAACGTTACACTTATTTTGCGTCACCTGTTTATAATATTAGTATAAATACATTTTCTTGTGTATACGCAAATACATAGTCTTAGTAAATAAATAAATTATTATTATAATTATCTGTGTAAAAAGCGTAAAATTTTTTTTCATTTGATGTCTATATTACATGTTTGACTTGATTCCAAGTAAACTACTAAATTTCTGAATTTGATATAAGATGTACGAACGTGGATGATCCGATTTTCACACCATATTTACTCTATGTTTCTAATGTGTAAATTGTATGCCGCTCATTTGATTAATATAGGCGATGTCTGTTATTTTGTTTATATGTGGTCTTTTCTTAGTAAAAAACTGAATAGAATTCGAAACAATTTCCACAGTATATACGTATATAATATTCCACAGTAAATGTAATGATAAGTAGTTCAGCTTTGTTATTTATACACCGACATCGTGACAAAAACTTTGGCAAAAAGTAGCATTTTCACTTTATAAAAAAATTACAATGATTATTTCGGAAATGGTAAATTATAGTTTTTGTCATTTTTGTATCGTGTGAAAGCGCGCAATGTATTGCAAACGTTTCTATTTCACCACGTCATAGTAGGTAGGTATAAAAACATAACGTGCGCGCGGACACAGAATGTAGGTATAGCCGCACCTCGATGCCTACTGCTTTATCTTTACCGCGGTGTGAGCTTGTGCCCATTGTGTCACTGACCTCTAGAGGTCAGTGCTATTGTGTAGGTACGTTGACCTTACTCAAGAATTTATTTTAAACGTATCTAACAGCTGATTTTAAATTTGATTTACATTGCAGTTTCAGGTGAAAAGAATAAACTTATTGTTTTTTATTACTTTTTTAGTTAAAATGGGTTTGTGATACACGGTAATAGTCATTATCAGTAAAAAAAACGCCAAAAAAATACATAAAAATCATGAAAAGACCGACGTAAAATTCCAACGCTATAAGGTTCAGAATCATGTACTAAACCTATGGTTTCAATTTCGTCACGATGTTCCTTACATCCTTCATATCAAACTAAGCCCCAACCCATAACCAAGAAGTCACTGAGGTAATCGTTTATAATATATGATGTAGTAAATTCGCGTATATAATATTAATAAATTATCAGATTAATTAAATGCCAAAAAAAAAGTTTTCAACCATCGTGGCTTTATTTAACAGCGGGACACACTGACGCCAGCACACTACAAATCAGGTAAAATGCTTTTGCGCATTTTTTATATTATTTAATAGGTAACTCGATTTTTCTATTGTTTCCTCTTATTAAGGCTCGTTATGATCTCGTTAATTGTATTAAATATATAAGATGTATATGTAGGTACCACCGAGACGTACACAACGAGGAAGTCTTTTCTCTTTGTGTGAATTTGATTTTAACTTAGCCATATATTATATTAATAACAATTATCTTGTAGTTTTACGTAAATTTTAAATTAAATGGTGTTGTATAATATAAACATCTAAAAATTAACTTTTTAAAGAAGAAGTTTTAAAAAAATCATGGAGTACACATATTACCACAAAGTAAAGAAAATTGCAAAAAGTCGTCGCTCAACGCAATTGCACAATAAAGGCGAACTCCTATGTATCTAAAGTTGCCATATGTACATTAGATCTTTCTTAAAATGTTCAATATCTGTATACTTAGAACTTGAAAATTAGTCGATAAAGTCACCTAAAATTTATACATAATGTTACATTTTCATATCAAATTGTTATTATAATAGGATTTTTAATTCTTCGCAAGTGACCCACAGCAAAGCAAGTAAGTAAAAAAAAACTTTTGCTATTTTTTATCTAATGATAAATCAACACTTTCTATTCGGCTTAGGTAGAGTAAAAATAGATGATGCAAATTGTTATGAGCACGGAATTTAAGGATACTAAAAACATCCTTTCCACCTGTTTTAAGCTGTTACTAAGTAACATGATTCACAGTAAAATGGTATTTGTTATATGAAGCCATTCTTTGAAATAATACTTATCTTCGGGTTTATTTACTTGTATGTTGTGGGTACTTTGATGTTTGCGGCACCATCGCCAGCGTGGTGTGCAGGCAGCGGCGGCGGCGCGGAAGCGGCAGGCTCGAACTGGGTTACGCTCGCGGTTCGGCTGCCGTTTCCCCACGGTTTTCCCATTGTTAAAAGTCCAATGGAATCGAAGACATCGATCGTGATCAATCAGCTGAATGCGCTGTGGTTAACTGGGTTTACCACAGGAAGACGGAAATGTTGGAACTAAATATTTGATCTTGTTATCTATTTTAGTATTTTCCACTTTTATTAGCTTATAACACAAAATTGTTTTTGGCTATAAACGGCTAATTAGGTAATTTACCTATTGCCTATAAACTTTTAAACACTTAAATGTGTTACTGCTGACTAATGTTTTGTTACATTTAATTTAGCGAGTGCTAATTTATTTCACAAGATTTTAAATGAAAGCGCTGGTGTTCAAACGTACAATACTTAGTTTTTTTAGTAAGTCCTGCTTTAGATAAAAATTATCTATCACCTTAAGCCGTTAATCAAATAACATCGAAAAAATCGTGTTGCTATATCATGCAGGTTTTTGTTAGATATTTCCATGAGTTATAATGGTACCTCAGCATGGGATCTCATTTGTAATATATAACGGCAGTAATTTTTATGTAAGTGGGTAGTCGTACATTAATATTTTACCACACACATACGTCGGGATATTAATGTCGAGTCATCATAACCGTCCTCGCACGATAGACGTCGGGAAGTTTCAATAATGGTATTTATTTTATGACATAATGTAGGTATCCAACATGGTAATAACAATAACTTTCATGTGATAGATACTAACAGTATTTTTAGACATAATTATATAAGGACAAGACATAAATATTATCTCACACACCATTGTACCAGAGTGTTAGCCTTGTCGCTATCATTTTATATTAATACCACAGCCAATAATTTGGCTAAACAATCTGCTTTTATTGAGCAGTGTAATTATAGTAGTGTAATTGACATTTCAGCCAAGTATTTGGCTAAACAACCTGCTTCTATTGAGCAGTGCAATTATAATAGTGTAATTGACATTTCAGCTAGTCATTCAGCTAAACAACCTGCTTCTATTGAGCAGTATAATAATTTGACATGTAATAATTTAAATTAAATTTTCAGACAACAAAGGACCACTTTGGCATATTATATAATTCCAACATTAATAATGATTATATTAAACAATCTATGTCTACTAAAGTTTTATGCAAACAGAAACAAAAAAATAAACTTTGTCATACTAAAAATAATATTCCATTGAACCTGGTGCATCAGAATATACAAGGAATGTCTCAGAAAGAACTAGAAATTGAATTGTTCATAAACTGCCAAAAGATTGACATTTTATGTATCACTGAACACTGGCTACGCAGCCATCAGTTGATGTTCAATTTCACTAATCACCAGGTGGGAAGTTCGTTCAGCCGAGTAAATGCTATCCATGGTGGTTCTTTAATTTTAGTTAATAAACAGCTAAAGTTTAAGGAACGTAAAGACATTGTGAGCCTCTCAGTTGAGCGAACTGCCGAGCTGTCCTGTATAGAAGTTGAGCATCTCATTGTTGTGAGTGTATACAAGCCGCCTTGTGCAATTTATGATAATTTTAAATTAGTTATGGAAGAAGTGCTGAATAAAATCAGCAATTCTAATAAACAAATCATTGTTTGTGGAGACTTCAATATAAACATTTTGGAAAATAGCTCATTAAGCACCAGATTGCTTGCCTTATTTCAGTCTTTTAATTTAAATAATTTGTTTTGTGAACCAACTAGAATTGCTGTATCCAGTGCCACTTGCATCGACAATATATTTACTGACATAAAACCAATTCAAAAATCAATTATAAGCAATCTAGAGTCAGATCATTGTGGACAGTTAGTGGTTTTAGAAAGAAAGAATAGTATTACTAAAAAGGAAATTAAATTTATACCAATAACAACTAAACGGATTGAATCATTTAAATCTAACTTAATGCATAAACTTCCAGATTTGCTTTATAATGGCAACCCAAATGATATGTACAATACTGTTCTTGACACTATTACTACAGAGTATAATAAAATATTTACTGCAAAAAAGAAACTTATTTCCAGTCGCTTTAGTTTTAGTGAATGGGCTACCCTAGGTATTCATAAAAGTAGGCGTAAACTGTATGAATTATATAAAGAAAAAACATATAATAATAGCCAAATATTTAGGGAATATTTAAAAAAATACTCAAAAACCTTTAAAAAGGTCTGTCTTGTTGCAAAAGCAATTCACCTCAGACATAAAGTAAAAAATTCAACAAATAAAATAAAAACTACATGGAACATAATAAATAATGAAACTGGTAAAGCTAGGAATTCTTGTCAGGACTTTGAGTTGATTGTAGATGATGCTAGTTTTAAAACAAATTCTGAGGTAGCAGTTGCCTTTGAACAGTTTTTTGGGAATATCCCATTCAAAACAACTGAACATCTAAACTCAAGTCCAATCTTAGCAGAAAAATTATTAAAAGCTAGTGTTCCTGAATGTAACGTTCCCTTTGTATTTAAAAACATTAGTCCTACAGATATCATTAATACATTTAAAACATTAGAAATTAAAAGCACCACAGACCTTTGGGGACTTTCTGTAAAAACTATAAATTCAATTATTCATGTTATAGCACAACCCTTAGCCATTATATTTAATAGTTGTGTTGATAGTGGTGTGTTTCCTGATGAGATGAAACTTAGCAAAGTTATACCTCTTTTTAAATCAGGTAGTTCAACAGATCCTAATAATTTTCGGCCTATTTCAATACTACCTATACTCAGTAAAGTTTTTGAAAAAATCATACTTTGTCAAATGTTAAGCCATTTCTGTATTAATGAGCTACTTAGTAGTAAACAGTTTGGCTTTATGAAAGGCCGTTCCACAACCGATGCAGGAGTGGCACTATTAAAAACTATATATATAACGCCTGGGAGGATTCGCATGACGCCCTTGGAGTGTTTTGTCATTTATCTAAGGCATTTGACTGTGTTCAACATGAAAATCTCATCAGGAAGCTACATCACTATGGTATTAGAGGCAAAGCTCTCGACCTTTTGACATCCTATATGAGTAGGAGAGTACAGAAAATAGATGTCAACGGTGAAAGATCTGCGGGATCAGCAGTCAGTATAGGAGTCCCTCAGGGCTCAATTTTAGGTCCTTTTCTATTTCTTATTTACATTAACGATCTCCCATATAATGTAAAAAACCATGACATTGTCTTATTTGCTGATGACACCTCTTTGCTTTTTAAAGTTAAGAGACGACAGACATGTTATAATGAATTAAATGATGCCCTTTCTAAAATTGTAAATTGGTTTAACGCTAATAATTTGTTACTTAATGAAAAAAAAACCAAATGTGTTAAATTTACATTACCAAATGTTAGTCAGAGACAGACATGTATTAATATTAATGGCGGGCAATTAGAACTTGTTAATTCAACAGTCTTTCTTGGCATAACGCTGGACTCCAAACTTCAATGGGGTCCTCATATTCATAGCCTAGCCAAAAAACTTAGCTCTGCTGTGTATGCGATCAAGAAAATAAGACAATTGACCGATGTCGACACTGCAAAAATAGTATATTTTAGCTATTTCCATAGTTTAATGACATATGGTATACTATTATGGGGTAGCGCTGCTGATGTAAATACAATATTTTTGTTACGAAAAAGGGCAATTCGTGCTATTTATAAATTAGGATCTAGGATATCTCTGAGGGATAGGTTTAGGGAAGTAAAAATATTAACTTTAGTGTCGCAGTACATATATGAAAATCTTTTATATGTACATAAAAATATCAATAGTTTCAGCAAGAAAAGTGACGTTCACAAAGTAAATACTAGAAGTAAAAATAAGCTGTTGGTGCATGATACACGTCTACACAAAATAAGTAACTCTTTTATGGGGCAATGTATACACTTTTACAACAAAGTTCCCAATAAAATTCAAAATCTATCAATAAGTAAATTTAAATCTTTTATCAAGCAGGTACTTTGTAAAAAGGCATATTACAATATTTCAGACTATGTAAATGATAAAAATCCTTGGGACTGTTGATGCTCAATAACAGTTTGCATAGGTAAACCAAACTAAAATGGAAATAACATAAAATTGTACCACTAAAAATCTTTTATTTAAAACATTAATTGTATTTTAGTTTATTTAAGTATTTTTAAAAGAGTAACTATCGAGTTTCTTGCCGGATTCTTCTCGGTAGAAATCAACAACATTGTGAACCGGCGGGAAGGTGGGAGGGTTCAAAAAATAATATTTTATAACTTTGACGATTCAAAAGTGATTGTAAAATCCTTATTTGAATAAACCATTTTGACTTTTTTTGACTTTGACTTTATCTATTTTATGACAAAATTTAGCTATCCACACACGCTATACGTCGGGATATTGCAAGGATTATCCACACACGGTATACGTCGGGATATTGCAGTGATTCGATTGATTTATTGAAATAATGTACACCTTAGATGAAATTAAAATAGTGGTTTACACACACAATATCGGTGCGTCGACACATTGCAAAGATAAATTTTATGACAAAATGTATAATTAGGTAGGTATCCACACGCGTTATACGCCGGGATAACTTAATTTAGATGTGTACATATGTCCCACAAAGATCAAGAAGTAATGCTTCGTTTTCTTGCTACATTATAATAATGTCGTAGTTAAATTTGCTCAAACAATATGCCATGTCTAATAAAAAAAAGATTTAAGAAGGTAGATGTAAACTAATTAATTGATCATTAAATTGAATTATTTGGTCCTTTACTATTTGTTTCTAACAAATCGCTTTAAAACTCACCTTGAAGTTTTAGACAACTGTCTAAATTATTATCTGAATGTGCAGTAGAGCAACGTGTGCGTAGATGACCAAATTCCTGTTAGTTTTATCACGAGTTTTCAAACTTTTCACCGAAAACTATTCCTAATCCATAACGCCTTTCCTTTTATGAATATTAAATACTTATTTTAAAATAATGTTTGAAGACGAACAAATTGACGAGTGCGTTGGACAGCACAAAAACACATCATGACAGTCAGAAGCGGGCAATATAGAGGGGTGCATATCCGTAGATAGTGGAAACTACCTACTATGTAAATTTTAATTTTAATAAGCATTTTTATAGCTTTAAAGGTGTGATTCGGAGAGCATAATCTTGCGTACTGCTGCATGTAAACTGTAATCGTCTTCGGAAGAGATACGAAGTATAATTATTATGGCTGGTATAATCGTAGTTCACACTTCTACTTTTATAGAAGATTTATCTTTACCTAGCTGAAAATGTCCTAGAAACAATATTTCTTTCTACCATAAATTCCCAACCGGCAAAAGCGGGCCCGTCATTTGGATGTTTTAAAATTAATTAAGATATTTTTAAAACACAACGTAGAGGATTTCAAAACGAACATACAATATTTTCACTTTAACTTCTAATATTAAAGTATTTACTAACCAGTAGTACAATTAGGCTGTAGTTTAACCCCACGTGGGAGCTTCTAGTGACCCACAAGCGTAGACTATGGTTTCCTCCTTCTTGGAAGCGTTCCGGCAATTTAAACGACGGCAATTGAATGTTCTGTATGTATGGGACCACAATACAATACAATACAATATTCTTTATTGCACAATTTAAAATACACAAAAACAATTACAATAGAGGAAATAGCACAATAAGGCGGCCTTATCGCTTAAAAGCGATCTCTACCAGGCACCACTCACTTTTATCACCATTAACCCCTCTCTAGCAATCTTCTCACCCCACATTTCAAACCCCCCCATCCTGTTTTTTATTCCGGACGGATGTCCGGCTTTAATTAATTTTAACAAAGAAATTTTTTTTTTAATAATACTAGTACTACGACTACTATAATACTATCATTATAAAGAATACGTGAAAACCAAGACAACTACCTTTTATCATTGTTAGAATTTTTATTGTACGAGGCTACCTTAATGGCTGTCAAACAACGGACTCAGGTAAGTCTCGCAGGCGTTTTCAGTATTATAAAAGTTCTGAGTAACTTAAACTTTCGCGGTTATATGCAACATTATAAAACTCCCAATCAGCGCTCGTCTTAAAACTACCACCAATCACAGTACGTTCAAACAAACCTCCAATCAACGCTTGTTTTAAAACATTCTTCGTTCAACTTTAGTTCCAAACAAACACCCAATTATAGTTAGTTTTAAACCATTCATTCTCGCGCCACAGGTTCAAAATTTTACGCAACTTTATTTTGTGTAGAGTCCAAATTCATTAATCCATTAGAAGTTAGATTACTACCCACATATAAATATTAATCCTGTGTTAATGTTGTCCGGGTATAACAAGTTTGTATCCGGTTGCACCCGCCCTCTGCCCGCCCTCTGCCCTTACGTGAAGTACTGCCTTGCTCTGTTGAGTACACCTAGTTTTGTGGACGCCAGCTTCACCTTGTCAGTAGTGAGCTAGTTAAGAATCAAGTAGAATAGATGACTGCCAGGGCCCCAGGGTGAGTCTGCATGAACGGGATGTCTGTTCATGTGTATATATGATGCCACGATGTGTATGCCCATCCTTTCTCATTATCCTCGGTAGTTCCTTGGTGGCCATGCGTGACCCTTGTACGTTCAATTGACCCACACTTACGGTGGGCTGCCTCCTGTTTGCCACACTAGCCATAGTCGGTCATAGAGGCCATGTGCATGCTACAATCATGCCAAATTGCGATGTCTTTAGTGCAGCTCGGACTTTTGTCTCCCTGCTCTACGTATGCCAAAAAAAAGGTGCAAAAAATCAAGTTCAAGTTAGAACAAATTTGATAATGTAGGTAGGTCCAACAATAGTAGAGGTAAGCAAAATGTAGATCGATAACCACGCTCTGCAACCAAACTTGTTTCGTCAATGATGACAGGTACAATCAAACCCAAATTACTACAAGGCGATTTAACTTACCTTCATAGGTGTTACTGGTGTACCCAAATGGGCAACGTCTGTTTGTCTTATGTCTTCTAAGGGGGCTGAGGAAGCCCTAAATTACAATGATTTAAACTTTAGAGGACATAGAAAAGGGGACAAGACATAAAACGTAAACTAACAATAGAAATGTAAATGACTTCCCTGGTGTAACGTCGATTGTCCAAAAAGTATATATCACGTTAAACTTTTTTACACCAAAACGAGTAATTTTTACTAACGTAATAAGTACGCAAATATTAATCAAAAAACACTTTTAAATATAAAAACAAAGCACTTTTCTGAGAAAAATAGGTGATTTTAATTTGTCAAATACAGATGACAACCATAGAGTGTTGCCAGAAACAAAAAAGGTTGCGTTTGAAACATAGCGTTTCGTTTGTTAGATTCTACGGTATATATATATGATAATGTAGGTATTTTGAGGATCAGATATATAAAAAAAAAGGGTGAAAATATAAAAAATAAAAAAATGAATATGAAATGTCTATAAAATACTACCGTTTCGGAATCAAAGTATCATTCTAGTCTAGAAGAAACGGTAAAAAAACTTTCTAGTGATCGCTATTTTGAATATTTTATTAGAATAACAAAATTATCACGAGTTTTAAGAAATATAAAGTATCTGCTTATGAAATCTAAGTTTCGAGTATAAAACAAATAAGCCTTTAAGTACCTATTTCTAAGATGCGTAAGCTATTCACAAACTTGCCAGTAGAACAATTATAAGTACTTAAGGACCTTAATGACTGGTCCAGCCATTAAGGTCCTTACTACTGAAGTAGTGTTATAACGCCCGCCTTCCAGGCGGCAGAGAGTACAAACAGACGCAACGACAGTCCTGTAGGGTGCCTGATAAGAATGTCCCCTCTCAAATGTGTGCGGTAGGATTAACCAACTCCAACCTCGACACCCGTACCTCTTTTGTAATGAGTAGGGAAGAACAACGACGTGGCTCCACAAGAGCCGTATCATTTTGAGGAACTAGCAACTTTGAGTTTTGATAAAACTAGTTGCGTAGTTTTCTGAAAATGCATATTTCGCGAGCATGTCGACGGTGCAACGTCACTGTTGCTGTCCGTCCGTAACAAAAGCAATGGATCGACAGATCATCAAACGAGAATAGTGTGCAGTAATATTCAACTTTTAGGATAAAACGTGCACATGTGGTTGACTGGTAAGAGAGTTGCAAGAAATAATCAGAGGAATTTTCATTATTTAACAACTGAACCTTAGGTAGGTTACAGCTCTTTTAAAAATAAGGTAAAGTAAATTTAAAAAAAATGTTCTAGTAATAGATATTAAAAGAGAAACTCTTAACTACTAAAATATAAATGAACATTTACTGCTTAAAATAAAATTTCGGCTTTTTACCTTTTGTCTTTTATAAAAGCGGCTAATTACGAAAGCGGTAAATTTCAAAAGAACAAAATAAATGTTTCGGCGTAATTAGGTAGCGGCTAATTCTGCCTCTTTTTATGAAAAGAAGAATAAAAAAATGTAAAATTATTGAGGCGTACATTCATCCCCTTTGTTGTAATAGTTTAAAAATCATTTCATAATTTTATATACGAAAAAAAA
This sequence comes from Apoda limacodes, assembly GCA_946406115.1. Lineage (NCBI taxonomy): Eukaryota > Metazoa > Arthropoda > Insecta > Lepidoptera > Limacodidae > Apoda > Apoda limacodes. The sequence continues at coordinate 625,345 of OX291548.1, forward strand.
ATTTGTAATTCCTTTTACATTTTAACTAAATTAAATGCTAGACTAATGTTACGTTATATTCTGAGCATCGGTACGGCATCCTTGTTTATTTGTCTAAGAGTTTTAGAATACTTTTAACAAATTGATTCTAAATTTTATTTTATGCAACTAAACCCCAATTTTATTTGTTTTCAACTCGAGAAAAATTGTTACGGACGGACAGCTATGATGACGTTGCGCAACTATTTTTTTTAAACTACAAGTCGCTAGTTCCTAAAAGCCACACGGCTTCTGTGGAGCCAATTGGGGTATCTTCGCCTTCAACGTGTGGGAATTGAGGTACGGGTGTCGGGGAAGGATCATTATACCGACCTCCATGACCCGGGCAGAAACTCAGGGGTGAAAGCACCCCTGGGTAATAAAAGGGAACCTACTTATCAGGACCCTGTGTGGCTGATAAATTTAGATAAAATAAAATGAAAATAAGAATAAAATAAAATGAAAATAAGAATAAAATAAAATGAAAATAAGAATAAAATAAAATGAAAATAAGAATAAAATAAAATGAAAATAAGAATAAAATAAAATAAAAATAAGAATGAAATAAAACGAGTTAACGAAGGAAATAAGTGTGCACTATATTTAAGGGGGCGGCCCCCCGGTAGGTGGGCGTGTAATGGTGCGATGCTATGAAACTGGGTCTCTACCCTATCACACTCCTCTAACTCCTTTAACTTTCGACTATTTTCTTTGACACAACCTAACATAATAAATAAAGATTGTTTATTTATATACCTTCTATCTAGTGTAACGTAAGCTATGCTCTACAATAACTTTTATCTCACCTCGTATCGTATCGTATCACATCTTAACATGTGTAATCCGCACTTTCATTATTATAAATAATAATGTTTATTTATTTACTTTTTTGACGTAGCATATTTGACATCTCAATCTGTACTAGAATTAAAATCCCATATCCAACCTCCCTGTACTACTCATAATCGCCATATACTAAAAATAAAAAACTAACCAAATGTAAATAAATCTCACGCGAGTTCCGTCTTACGAATTTTCTATGAATTGTCCTTCTTTGAAGTTTTCTTCACTTCAAAAACATACAACCTGGACATAACATTTTAACATGTGTAATCCGCACTTTCATCTTTTCATCAACCCAATTTCCTCTTACTTTTTATTCGTCCTATAGAGTTTAAAATTTTTTACCCATCACAAAAAACGTGCACAACGCCGCTAAAGACGTTTTCACTTTAAAATTATAATATAGGCGTGGCATTATAGTTTCCTTCTTGCGATTTTTTATGGCGTGGCATTATGGGATCAGTCTGACGCGAGTTTATCATTTTTTACCCATCAAAAAAACTAACCTAATGTAAATAAATCTGACGCAAGTTCCGTCTTACGAATTTTCTATGAATTTTCAATCAGGTCACGTAACTTGACGCGAGTTGAACATTTTTTACCCATATTAAAAAAGTGCACAACGCTTCTAAAGAAGTTTTTACTTCACAAAAAAAAGGTGGTTGTAGTGACTGTTGTCAGCGTGGTCGAAAAGGCGTTTTGACAAACCAGACATAAACTCTGTGAACGATTCGGTTTTGGTGTCTCTAGCGATGATGCTGTTGCGGAAATTGCGCACCACACCGGTTAATATTCGCTGCGACTTGTTTTAAACAACCTTTAGCTTGCGTTTACCAGTAGAAGATAGAATACCATACCATGCTGGAGCCGCATTGACCGGATGTAGAGTTTATACATGCTGGTTTGTAGTGTGTTATACCTACATGGACCACTTCTGTCAGTCCTTATGTCTTCCGAGGGGACTTAAGGGAGCCCTAAATTACAGCTAGTAAATAAGAGAGGACATAAAAGGTAGAGACAGGATCTAACTTAAAACAATAAATATAAAGTAGAAATGGAAAAAATCTATAAACTTTGTAAGTAATTTTCTTGGTCCAAAATTTAAAACCACTGACATAGGCACTTCATTAATTTACAAAGTAATGTTTATACAACACAATATTAATATAACCCCAGCAGATCGGTCTGACTGAGACACTGTATGTATACCCTAAGAAATCAGCAATCGCGACAGAGTAGCAACCGCGTGCTTAGTCCAGGTCTTAGGAACTGAAAAAGCTTCCACCTAGAAGGAGAAACAATCCGCGATCGGCTAATATTGTACTCTGAGAATTGCTACTGAAGCTGGGTTGTCAACATTCTGAAAGATCAAAAGATCCTGTTGGAACTCCTCGGCGAGACCATCGAGGAGGTCTTTTTTATCCTTTTGGGAGCTTCCGCTACGTGCGCTGCGTAAACGGTTAGAGTTTCGCAAAAATCATGTATGACAGAATTGTTCCCATATAAAAGTTCTAAAAAAAAGTCCGCTACGGCATATGTCTATATTTTAAGGTTGGCTCACTATAACCTTTTTTATGCTAACCATATTTGTTCTAAAATAATGCATTATTTGTGAAGGTGTTTTTATAAACATGATATTAATCTTTATCCAAATAAATACGTTATTCATTACTAGCATTTAATTTAAAACAAAATTGCCCTGTTCGTCTTTCGATTTCAATCAATATCTTCGGAGATATCGCAGTTTTAAAATATCGTGGCAGCAAAATAATTATCAAGTATTGAGCGTGTATTTATGATGTGTGAGGCCGGCGGGCAGTCATGAGGGGGAAGGGCGGTACGTATTATTTAAAAATATTTTACGTCCCGGGTTTTTTTACAATTGAGGAGTTGCCGTAAGAATCCTATGCCGATAACCAAATTTAGGGCGGGTGAAGCCGCTGGCAAAAGCTAGTATAATATATACAGCTAATAAAAAATAAAAATTAAAATAGCCTAAAAAGTACAAATAAATAGTTATTGTCAAAATATTTACGCAAAACAGCTTATACTTGGTACTTATAAGTACCTTAATAGCATAAGAAATTAAATCACATTACCATCAATAAAATAAGCATTTAATGGACAATGTATTGATTTAGAAACAAACAAAAAACACACCAGTAGTACTTGTTTTTGTAAAAATACATGAGAAATAATAACAGTAGAGCATACTGGGATTACATACCTTATTTCCAGTACTTTTCCAACAGAAATTTGTTAACGATATTTACAATGAAAGCAGGTTAAAATTGTCGATCGTGCTAGGAACACTAGGAAGCTTCCTAAATTGAAAATGGTGCCACGAAAACCGGCTATTATGATTTTTTTAAACATGACAATGGCTGTTAACTGTCCCTAGACTCAAATAAATCATTATATTATTAAAAACGTCATAACAGCTAAGGAACTAAAGGTATTGATTTCAATACAGGATGCATTTAAGGCTATCAGTGAAATTACGGCACTCAATTGAGTCGATTGTTTATATCATCTCCCTAGCAACCCTGCAACTGACTCAGATCATAATATATCATCCGTAATACTATCATACCACTTTCCTATATCCCTATACTTTAATAAACAATTCAATATTGTTAAAATTTCTTATTGAACTACAATAACGAAATGTCCCTAATAGAAATTTTTCTTTTTTACCCTCTGTAGCATTGCGTAGACTGCAGGCAACATACCGCCTAACAAACTTATACAACTGATTTTAAAACGTAGTTAAGCACTGTAGCCCTTAGTCTACCTATACACTCTGAGGTAACGATCTAGCACTAGGAAAACAACTAGATGGCCCTATTTGTTGCAAACTGAAGCTGGTTTTTCGACGGTCAATAAATAGTCGATATTTGCAAAATGTTGCGGATGTAGCTGCGATTTAAAAAATAAAAAAAAAAAATCTTACGTGCGTTTTGTGTCAAAAAATGAGAGCGACAAATGTTTGTAATGTAACGTTGTCATTAATCATTGATTTGTTTTATTTTGTTTTTGTGTGCAATACACGTTTTTTTGAAATAATTTTTTTACCTGTATATTTATATTTTTTCAAAAATAATAAAAAATACGTGCTTTTTATTATTTTTGTACTTATCTCGAATCCAAAAATTTTTTTTGTTTTGGATTTGTTAAAATGGCATGACCCATAAATATTGCAAATAACTTCAAAGCTTTATATGATGGAAATTAATAATAAAATTAATAGAAAGTACTAGTTTTTTTTTTTTTTTTTTTTTTTTATACCACTAAGGTGGCAAACAAGCCTACGGTCCGCCTGATGGTAAGCGGTCACCGTAGCCTATGGACGCTTGCAACACCAGGGGCATCACTCGCGCGTTGCCGACCCTTCAGAAATCTAATAACTTCTTTTTTGAAGAACCCCATACTGTAGTCCTTAGAGAAAACCTTGGCAGGGAGCTCATTCCACAACCCAAGCCTTCGCGGGAGAAAGTTTCTCTGAAACCGCACTGTACGCGACCATTTCGGTTCCAAAGTGTGAGAATGAATTCCCTGTCGATGGCGAGCGGTGCGATGATAGAAAGTAGCCGTGGGCATCATTTCGAACAATTCCTCAGAACACAATCCATTGTACAAGCGGTAGAACACACACAGGGAGGCAAAGTCTCTCCTCAGACTTAAGGGCTCGATACCGCAAGTGAGTTTGGGATCGTCGACAATTCTCACAGCCCGTCGTTGAACCGAGTCAAAAGGTCCAAGCTGGTATCCGGGTGCACCCGCCCAGAGATGGCAGCAGTACTCCATATGGGGCCGGACTTGCGACTTGTAAAGTAGCAACCTTTGCCCCGACGTGAAGTACTGCTTCGCTCTGTTGAGTACACCAAGTTTTTTGGACGCCAGCTTTACCTTGTCTAGCAAATGATCTCGGAACTGAACATCGCTGGAGATGTCAACGCCAAGGATCCCAATGCTCTTAGAGATGGAGAGGGGAGTGTTCTGGAATTGTGGGACTACAGTGAATGGGGTTTTCTTAGCGGTGAACGCGCAGACTTGTGTCTTTGAAGGGTTGAATCGGACCAAGTTTTCCCGCCCCCAGTCAGAGATCTTGGACAGACCGATCTCGATTTGAGACACAAGTTCTTCACGCTTTTCCTTCACAACGGAACGTGGGATGCTTGCACGGCCCGTGTAATAAGCGTCTCCAGTACTGTCATCTGCATAGCAATGTATGTTGTTGATGTCCAACATATCATTGATGTGCAGTAGAAACAGCGTAGGAGACAGCACAGAGCCTTGCGGGACACCAGCATTAATGTCCATGCTATCAGAGCAACTACCGTCAACTACGGCTCGTATGCTTCTGCCGGACAAAAAGCTAGCCACCCATTTGCACAAACCCTCGGGCACTCCGTAAGAAGGCAACTTCGATAGAAGACCCCGGTGCCAGACCCGATCGAACGCCTTCGCTATGTCTAGGCTACATGCCAATGCCTCCCCCTGACTCTCAATGGCTAGTGCCCATCGGTGTGTGAGATACACTAGAAGGTCACCAGTTGAGCGACCGTGGCGAAAGCCATATTGACGGTCACTGATCAGGTCGTGTTTTTCTAGGTATCTCAAAATCTGTGTGTTGATCACACGCTCCATCACCTTGGAGAGGAGAGAGGTTATAGCGATAGGCCTGTAATTCGATGGATCTGATCTATCGCCCTTTTTGGGCACCGGGTGCACATTTGCAGTCTTCCATGAAGACGGGAATTGCCTAGTGTGGTAGGAAAGCGTGAAGAGGCGCGTGAGTACAGGACATAACTCAGGAGCACACTGCTTAAGCACCACTGCTGGTATGCCGTCTGGCCCACTCGACTTATGAACGTCTAGGGAAAGCAACGCCCGCCGGACCTCGCGCTGTGTTATAGAGATTTCCGGCATGGTCTTACCGCACCACGGTAAAGTATGTGGTACAGCGCCTTCGTCGTTCACATTCGAGTTAGAGGCAAAGAGACTGCCCAATAGATCGGCTTTCTCTTTTGCACTGTGGGCCAAGTCACCATCGGTCTTTCGCAGTGGTGGTAATGACGACTGGCAGAAGTTCCCCTCGGCAGCTTTAGCAAGCGACCAGAAAGCACGACTCCCAGAAGGATAACTCGCAAGTCGCCCACCTATTTTGCCGATGAATTGGAATTTTGCTCTGGCAGTTGCTTTCTTACTGAACCTCGAGGCAGCATTTAATTTGCGTTTTAACTCAGAAATATTCGGATCCTCATTATTACGAGCCGTGGTCCAAGCCTCATACGCAGTTTGCTTAAGAATTTTAGCTTCTCTGCAAGGCCTATTAAACCACGGTCGTTTTTTGACGCCGGCAGCTACTCGCAGGTTAGGAATGAAACATTCCATACCAGCGAGGATTGTCTCAGTGACTGCGGCTGCGCAGACGTCAGGTTCTTCTGAGCTATAGCAGATCTGCCTCCACGGGTACGATGCATAAAATTCTCGCAATCCATCCCAGTCTGCCGACTTATAATGCCACACACGACGCCAATTAGTTGGCCCAGAAGGTTCGGGTTGTGTGCATGACAATCGAGTCCGGATGAGACAGTGGTCCGAGGAGCCAAGAGGCGCATCCACTGAGACGGAGTATCCATCCGGACGTGTAGTCAGCAGAAGGTCCAGTAAGGGGCTTGTATGGTCCTCTATATCTGGTATTCTCGTTGGAGAAAGTACCAGCTGAGAGAATCCATAGGTCAGAGCAAATTCATGAGCAGATATCCCTGCATAGTTATTGGTTCGAGAACTGAGCCACTCACGATGGTGGGCGTTAAAGTCTCCCAAAATAACTACTTCTGCTGTAGGATATTGCTCTAGAACTTTGTCAGTCGTCAAACTCAGGTGCGTGAAGAGTCGAGTTACGTCCGTGTCACCGCTATGAGACCTGTATAGGCACGCATAGATACGAGTGTGGCCCCCATGATCTACGCGCACCCACAATATCGACAGGTCCCTGTCTTCAAGGCTATGAAGTCGGCGACAGCAGATATCCTCCCGGACGAACATACATACACCGGCACGACTCAAAAAATTGTGCTCGAGTTTGTAGCCGGGATAACGAAGGTATGATGTGTCGGCCGGGCAGGATATCTGCGTCTCCGTTAGAAAAAGAATGGTTGGCTGCGCAGTCTCGAGATGGTGATGGACTGCGTTAAGATTTGCGTGAATACCCCGTATGTTGCAAAAATCCACATTATATGTGGATGGAGTAACCGCTGTCAAAACTATTTTCTTTTTTCTGTTCCTGGCCATTTTTGTTTGAAGTAACTTAGACTACGGATGAGGATTCACTGCACAGACAGCTTAGAAGACAAAAAGTTGCGGTACTAAGACTGCCGAAGCTCAACACAGATGATACGGTTGCTGGCACGGCGGGCGGAAGGGCCCCTGATCCCCCTCTGTTGTAGTAGCCGGGTCCACTCCGGTCTCCTTCTCCGGCACGACTACTACTTCAGAGACTTTACACAGGTTGGCGGATCAGCCTCCCAGGGCGGAGATTAAGTAATCCCTGGGTTCGGGAACCCGTTCAACCTGCGGGCGGCCAGCGGTCAGCCGTTTCATCAGGTCTCCCTGACCGCCGAACCAGCACGCCGCGTCTACGCCGAGCAATGACAGCAACAAGCACCGTCGGTCCTCCGCTGTCCGCGCAGCGAATCCTCAAAGAGAGAGCTCTGGCAACCTTACTCACCGCCAGGAACACAACACTACTCAATGTTAGTGTTATTGTGGCCGCGGTTTTCTGTAAGGTGGAGGTACTTCCCCAGTTCGGGCCGCTCATTCGAGCAAGTACTCGCTATGCCCCGCTTTATTTGTTCGGGCAGCTTATTCGAGCGAATACTTGCAGTGCCCTACCTCTCGCAAAAACTAGTTACTGAAATCTCGTATATTTTATTTCAAGTTTGGATATAGAAGGATGAAATAAAGATTAACACAAAATGTATATTGTAATCAAAAAGCACGTATTAAAGTCACAAATTTTAAATCTGCAGGCACATAAAATTCTAAGAGGAAAGTATTTTGTCAGCAACCCGTTTTTGATTCATTTTCCGCAACCTGCTTGAATAGAGTTTCTACTCAGGACTAAATGTTAATTTAAGGAACTCTGACGATTCTGGCAATCTTGCGCACTCTCAATATGATCTGCACGTTTTGTTGTTACACTTAACACAACTTTAAACTAAACAACAAAACTTTTCTACATGTACATACCTATACGAAAAATATGCATATTTAGATGAAAGCAAGAACATTTAACAAAATGTTGCTGATAAGGAAATTCACTATTGCGTCACTTGCAGAATTCGGAGCAACTTAGATATTGGTCATGTGGGGCAAACCTCAACCTTTTAGCTAAACACTTTCATGATCAATACTTGACTAAAATGTCAGTTATGCAGCCACTGCCGAACGTCGCTGTGCGCTTGTCTCTCGAGGACACTTTTACAACCACACTTAAGATTCTGTATTGAGCCGACAACTGCCAACTAATTGCAGTTCTCGTGGTCCGATCCTTAGTTTGACCGTGGATAATTAGTTTATGTAAGTTTGGCGACGATTTGATTTCATTCATTAAGTAGTTACTACCATAAATAAACAATTCACTATATAAAATTAGGTGTTCTGTTATCAATATACATATTTTTGCAAATATAAATGTCTGAAAATATTTCTAGAAGACGCAACCTTCACAAATCGTTTTTGCCCAACATTAAAGTTTGTTATAGTTGTTTTAGAATAGTAAAATGTCAGTTATGCAGCCACTGCCGAACGTCGCTGTGCGCTTGTCTCTCGAGGACACTTTTACAACCACACTTAAGATTCTGTATTGAGCCGACAACTGCCAACTTATTGCAGTTCTCGTGGTTCGATCCTTAGTTTGACCGTGGATAATTAGTTTATGTAAGTTTGGCGACGTTTTGATTTCATTCATTAAGTAGTTACTATCATAAATAAACAATTCACTATATAAAATTAGGTGTTCTTTTATCAATATACTTTTGCAAATATAAATGTCTGAAAATATTTCTAGAAGACGTAACCTTCACAAATCGTTTTTGCCCAACATTAAAGTTTGTTATAGTTGTTTTAGAATAGTAAAATGTCAGATATGCAGCCACTGCCAAAGACGCTGTGCGCTTGTCTCTCGAGGACACTTTTACAACCACACTTAAGATTCTGTATTGAGCCGACAACTGCCAACTTATTGCAGTTCTCGTGGCCAGATCCTTAGTTTTGTTTATATTGTAGAACCTTCATTCTGCAATGGATGTAGGTTGGCACGCTTAATTTATGAAACAGAATAAAATGACACGTCGTATAATATTGAATTCGCTTTGTTTTATTTATATTTCAGAATCTTCATTCTGCAATGGATGTAGGTTGGCACGCTTAATTTATGAAACAGAATAAAATGACACGTCGTATAATATTGAATTCGCTATGCGGTTACCACTTGTTCCCTACTCTGAGATACAAAGGCTTAATAGCAGCCCTTTGAACTTATCCCACGGCGCGATCCAAGAGCGGGACATCGTCGTGACGCAGCTTCGCCTCGCTCGTGTGTAATCGAGTAAATCGCTCACTTATTGCAGACTGCAAGCTTTGTGTGGAAAATTCCTATTTAACCTAAGAATATTTCAACGTTCTCTTAGTAATTACCTCACGATTGTTGAAGAGACTCAGTGATATAGTGATATAGTGATAGTTACGAAATACGTAATAATTTCATTTTTGCAATTATAAAAAAAGGAATATTTATTTGACTGTCAATAATTAGTTTATGTAAGTTTGGCGACGTTTTGATTTCATTCATTAAGTAGTTACTACCATAAATTAAAAAAATCACTATATAAAATTAGGTGTTCTCATATCAATATGGATATTGTTGCAAATATAAATATTTGAAAATATTTCTAGAAGACGTAACCTTTACAAATCGTTTTTGCCCAACATTAAAGTTTGTTATAGTTGTTTTAGAATAGTAAGTTGAAAATAACTGACTTCCATTATTGCCTTCTCGTAGACGTTTTGGTTAATCACCACAGTAGTCTCCCAGTGTAGCTCACGGTCTAAGAATTATTTGGAATTAATTTCTCTAGCTGTACTACAACAAACTTATTCTTGAGTTTAATTGGTCTTCGTTCTTTTAATTGTTCAGATGATATTAAGATCAAGATGATGCCCAATGTCACAACAAAATCCCTGCAGAAATATGTAAATTGAAATTTAAAAAGTATAAAATATTTGTTAAACAGAAACTTATCAAAAAAGCTTACTATTCAATTAAAGACTATCTTATAGATAAAAACGCATGGGAATAACTAAAATGTTGTTATCATAGTACTTGTATTTGGAAATGTACCAATCGTTATACAATTAAAATTGAAAAGAGCGACAGCTGGAGAGTTTCTTTCGCCGTTTCTTCTCCCCAGAACGCCATCTTGATTCCGAAACGGTAGTAGTTTATAAATTCCTTGCATATTATACTGACGTCAAAAAAGTGATATTGTATCCTATTTTTGAAAAATAAACTATTTGAATTTTTTAATTTTAAAAATTTTAGAACTGAAATGTGCAATGTCCGATAGTGAAGGAATTATTATCGTAATTATGAGGTCCGAGAATACATTCTTCACTCCGTTGTGGAAAAACCGTTGGAAACTTGTAAGTACTTGATCGAAGCAACTCTGTCGAAAAGCTCTAAAGAATTGTTTTAAATGATATCCTGGAATTCGATTGCAGCGCTGCCTGACAGATCCAATTATAAACTTAAACCATTCAGAGACCCACTCAAGCGTACACAAAAAAAGTCAAAACTAATGCAGCCGTTTCGGAGCAGTTAAAGTACAAAACACACGTACAGAAGAAATATCTGTATATTAAGATATCGCCGTAAAAAACTCGTACGTACGCGATCTTACTAAAAAACTTTCGATTATCACAAACCACAGACAGCTACTTTGTTACACAATTCGCATTTTGGCGACAGAGGACAGATGGGTAAAGAATATTTTCGTGAATCATTAAAAAACTTATTACTAAGAAGCAAAAGCGTTCTCCGTTTGACGTTTCGTTTTCAAGACAATTTATAGAAGGCAATAGTTTTTTTTCTGGGAGATCAAGTACCACAACCAAAAGTAACTATAGGGGCCGTTCAAATATTACGTAAGCAGATTTATTACAACTATTTACCCCCCCATCCCCCTTGTCAGCAAAAGTAAGTAAAGCTTTTACCCCCTCCCCCCATGCTTACGTAAACATTTTTCGATTAAAAATGTATTTTATTTATATTATAATTATAATGTTATAATTATAATTTTAAAAATAAGAAAATTGATTTAAAATAGAGATTAGATTTTACTGATGCAGTAATCAACATAGAGTAAGGGACAAAAATATTATAATCTTACGAACATAACAAACTTATTTAAAATTTTTGTACACATATTAAATTCAAATTAACAGTCTTCAGTCCATGAAACCCGAATCCATGATTCTAAGTTTTCGATGACATTGGATTGCTTGGATTGCTGCTCAGTGTTCTGAGTCTGCTCACTTTTATCCGATTTTGGAATGTCTACGTCGTTCTCATCGAGCCATTCAACATCATGGTGCTCTAAATTTGAATAATGCACATCAGTTCATTAGCACGACGAGCAGCGACTCTTACAGGTCTAACTTTCCTATCAGTGTGCGTGTTTACTTTTTTATGGATCTTCTCGATGTGACGATTTAGTGACTTGATGGAAGCATGATAATGACCACACGTTTTGCATGTTCGACTTGATAGCCTCAATTTTAAAATAATCGTAGGGCATTTGCAGGAAATCTTTGAGTGAAGCACTTAAGCGTAGAGCTAAATTGACTGGAAGATCAAGAAATTGCCCTCCTTCATCCAAAACCAAGTCATCAACTGTTTGTTTTACTTTTATAGGTGGTGGAAGAAACCTGTTATCTAGTAATCTGAATAGACCACTTCTTGGACGACAGCATTCTGTATTTTTACATTTTACAATTTAAAGCAAGTATTGGCTTTCACGCACATGTTCTGAATACCATTTAGTGTCTGGAAATACAGGAACATCTTGTTGACCTGCCTCAACATATTTTGCAGTAACATTATAGCCATCAATTTCCATTGAACTCCATACTTCAGCTAATCAATTTCCTGCAAATTCGAAATTAGATCTTTCTAAATGTTCATCAATTGTAACGCCACGTTCATCCAAATGAGACCCAAAATGGTCATGAGGCAATATTAAACCAGCCAGTTCGAGCCATGCATCGAAATCATGTCGCTTAAAGTGTTGTATAGCAAACCCTATGACTTTTTCATAACGCGGATTTTCATCTGGCCCTCCATCAACCGTCATGATTACCACTGGTTTTACTAGTCCATGGTCAGTTTTAGCTAATGGTCGAAACTCTTCAAGTTCGAGAAGCGTCTCGAAATCCTGAGCATGAGTATTAGCAGTAGATGAACTATGCTTTCCAATTCGAATAGCGATGTATGTTGGTCCAGAATATCCAACGGCTTGCGGTTGTCCTAGCATACTGGAAGTGATTTTAATACCAGCATAAACAGATGGTATTAATTTATGACGCTCAGCGATTACCCAATCGTGGTCAGGTAATTTGATTCTATATTCCATGTGCATTAGAAGAGGTGCTTGCTTATTTGCCGCAGTTACGCCCATAGGGACTCGAGCTTTATCATCTTGAGATATGAAAAATACTTGATCTGGTCCAAGTATGGATGCTATGTTCTCTAAATAATGGATTGATGTTTCAGCGAACTTGCTATCTAAGTGGCTCTTGTGGTGATCAGTTTGAGCCCGAATTAGCTTAACAGGGACTGTCGATACATGTCTTCGTCCCTCTGCAGAATTAGATTTTCTGGGAATCAAACGAAGATATATCCCACTGCGACTAATGTCAAATCCTATTTTACGTAATTCTTGTGTGAGTTCATCAAGAGTTTTTACGCTGCGAATAGATTCCGTTCGTCTTCTATCATCTGCTGCACTCCCAAATAAAGCTATATCCGCAATTGTTTTCAATAGTGATGGTTGATTGCTTTCAAGATTAGGACGTCCCACTGAATCCCTCAGAGATAGTCTTTTTTTATTTCTGGATTTTCATGACAAATATCTTCTAACTTTCTTTTCATACCATCCCTGTGTTTCTTCTGGGCAACTGCGTTTTGAATCTTCCTGTTTAAAGACTGTTTTGCTGTTTTTATTTCCTCACGCACTTAATGATCTGTTTATCAACTTCAGCACGGCTTGGCATAGTATCTCTGGCAGAATACAAAGCGTTCAGATTTTTTTCGAGTAGAGCAATCGTATTTTTCATAGCTTCCTGAGAAGGTTTTGCTCTCTGTTTATCTGCATTTTCATTATTTTCGCGTTGCTGTTGTGATTCATTACCGGGTTTTATTTTATCTTCTTCCTGTTTTTTAATATTTGAACCTGGCTGTATAATTTGTGTTTTTTCTGCAGGTTTACAGGTAGTCGTTGCCTAAAAGTAAAAACTTTCTATTGATTCTGCTAAAGATTCTCTTATTAAGTTTGCAATAAAAACTGCATTTAAAGATTATTTAAAGCCATAGCCCGTCATTTGGCAACTTTCCCCAAAGGGACATTACAAAATTCGCATATAAAGGAGGTCATTAAAAGCCCATACAAGTTTTCCCAAAGTTGTGCCCGAGGTACATGCATATCAAATTATAGAGAAAAGACAAAGGATTTCGAAAATAATACTTTAGAGATTTAGAAATTCCTTATAACTTGTAAATAATAGTCCAAAGTTTTATTAATCGACAACACAATTTAAAAATGTGGCAACATCAGACATTTTATGGCGTTCTGTTAGTTAAAAATGTTTATAATATCTTTATAATGTAGTTTCTATATACAGTATTTACATAAAATAATATCTTATTCTGTTTACTTAAATATTATTGCATTATAATATTAAAAGAAACTACACAAAAATACACAAATCAAATCTAAAAATAACAAAACGCCGTCGACTATTTGACACTTCATAGTTCATACGTTGTTGGTTTATTTGAGTATTTTGATAATACTAAGTATAATTATAATATAAATAATTATAATAACTATCACATATTATATAATACTAGTAACTTGGCTATTCTCTCTGGATTTCTGCTTTTTTGCCCTACGAATTGGTTCTTGACGATACCTACTATGATCTCGACAACTTGGCATTTTCTTTGGCATTTACCGATCCAACACAAATATTAAAAAAGTAAAAATACAGTGATATTCAACATATAATAAGGATTTTTTTTCTACAAAGTGTACCTCGGTACATCATTTGGGCCACTTTTAATGACCTCCTTTCTAATATTTCTAGTACTCGTAGATACCTAAAATGATTTCGTCACTCACTTTGGAAAAAAAAATGTAGTAGATTGGATTTATTCTTAGTCGCCGCTTGCAATTCTTCTTCAATTCTCTTAGATACAATGATATCTAGTTCCTTGTCGGACTTTGCTTGTAATTTATAATTTTGCCACACTTCGTTAACTAACTTTTGTACATTTTGTACTTTCGTACTTGTATGAGGTTTTTTAAAACTTTCAAACAATTTTTGGTATAACTTGGATTTGTCTATTTGAAACGACATCTTATTTAAACGTTAAACTTTGGCTAATGGAATCAACGGTAACACAAATGTTGAATTGCTTTGCTATGCTTACAATACGTCTACTCGCTATAGTATCCAAACAAAACAATACACTGACAGAAGAAATTTAGACAAGTGAACAGCGCGCGGTAATTCCCCGAATCGATTCTTAAGCGAGTGCCTAAACGTATGCGTGTATATTTGCGGGAATCCCCGAAAATGCGTTTCGTTTTCAAGCATAGACAATGTGAGGGTTGCCATTCGTGTAAAAAAGTAAATAACTATCGATGACGTAATCATCATCTGGACTCCCCTACCCCCCATGTCATCCAATATAAGCAAAAAAAAGACCCCCCACCCCCCTATAGTGCTTACGTAATACTTGAACGGCCCCATAGCAGATTGTTAAATTCCTTTAAAAAGACTAAAATATATACATAGAGGTTATTATATAGGTATATTAGGATACTATGTGCCTGAACTGTAAAGGGGAGAGTATTAAGAATATTGATTAAGGAAATAATGATATTTCATTTTAAGTAATTAATTAAATACCTGCTTGCTAAATTTTTACTGTGGCATGTCGCTACTATAGTGTTTATACTGTGACCAATGATTTTTAAGTAAAGATACGGTACCTTCATATTGTTCGAAATCTAAATTTGATCCCACAGCGGATCAAACATACTAACCTTAGAAGAATGCAATAGATATTACAGACAGTGTGAAACAGTAGGAGATAACTATATTTAGAAAGTGACATTTGACTGAATCAAACTACGACAATTACCTTATTTTTGACTTAAAAGTCTAGATACCGTGTTCAGGCATACAAAACGAGCCGATCGGATTACCAGAATTTTCAGGTACTTGCCGTCAACACTAATCATATGTAATTTGTCCGTCGACGCGAACTGTGCTCCCGCGTAAAGTAAAAATTTCGTGTAGAAACTATTTTAAAAAAGGGTTTATGAAAAAATAACACTTTTCACAAGCTATTACACTAATCTGCTTGCTATATTTCAGTTACACACTGTTTTCAATATTGTTATTATTCTTCGCAAAACAATCAACAAATGTTTTTCTGTCACTGCTGCCAAGTCTGCAGGTACTTGCATTTCCCAAGTTTAGTAAGGCGAACACTGAAACGACAATACATATTTTTCACCTAACATCACTTACATACATTACATTGTTTCAGGTTGATAAATTATGTATGTATTGATGACCCCCGTGACACATTGTATCTATAGAACGTCAGCCTTGACCCCGGACTTCTGCAATGTTTAAATAAAAAAAAAACATAACAGTTAGATGTAAATATCAACAGAATAAGTAGTATCATGTATTTTATGAATTACGAAATTAATTAATTACTGTATTTTAATATACGTAAATAATTTGAAAAAATATCTTCGCTTTGCAAAGAACTGTTACGTTACCCTTTGGACTATTTATAAAAAAAATGAATTTCAATTACCTAATACTTACTTCGTAGTACTTTATTCGCAAGACGGTGTACGCACACGCGCCATTGGGTGTATAAAATTATAGGGCTGTCTTATTGTCATGTGCCAGCGCCCCCCACCTGGTCGGTCAAAGACCCTACTAGCTACACGGGTGCATTCAATCTTGATTTTATGAATTAAATTTCTTTGTAAGAGCATTACGAGTTAAACCGAGTGTAATTTGCATTGTTTGTGTAATATTCTGAGACATCAACCAGTAAAATAAGTTATTGAATTACAACGATAGACTTATTAGGTCTTTAGAAAAACAAATGAAACGTACTTATAATCATTTTTGTTTAATTTCCTGTTGAAAACTAATAACATGTTATACTAAATCCTTTTAATTTTATATGTTAATTTTTAATGTCCTTTTATATATAATCTTTACATTCTCTTACATCTCTATAGTTTATTGATTAAAATCCCTAATCGTTTCCTTACCCGAGGGGTCCCAACGGAGCCCTATTGCTAAGCCTATCTTTAAGACCTCGAAGTAGGCAAAAGCCTGAAATTTTCTCAGAATATATGTTATATAGGCGGGTTTCCCAACAATAATATGTAGAAATATAAAAGCAAAAACCAAAAATTTAAGAAGACCTTAATTATGGCTGTAACTTGCAGAACACTGACGTGTACGAAATTTGTAATAAATATTAATTGAGAAAATTGTACACAATTTAATAATAGCACTGTGATCCGATTCTTGCGGTTCCATGCGGCCGCATGAACGTATTTGAACATAAATAAAAAAAAACTCTGTTTGTTTTTGTTGAGTGTTTTATTTGTTTATTTGGTTGAGAATTTTAAGTTATTCTTATTTTTCAAAGGTGTAATTGTGTTTATTAAATTTTTCTCACATGGAATTACCATCTAGTATTATCAAAATACTACGCAGCACAAAAGATGGCGAAACCGGACCTCAAACATTTTTGTCAGTGTATGTAATCTAGTGTTTGTTATGATGGAAATTAATAGAAATAAAAGAATATTATTGTCATTGGCGACTTTGATAATTGCGGAAATCGGCCAATGAGTCAATTGATAAAATACTAATAATGTATTATGAAAGGAATAAAGGTAAAAAAAATATCATATTTGGTAATATAAGTCTTTTTTTCCGCCCTTTTAATTACTCTGACCTTTATTTTAGACATTTACTTTAGATTGTATAACATAAAGTTTACGCTAAGACTTAAGAGTAGAATTAATGTTTAGAACCCAATCATTTTAAACTAAATTTGTCATGATTCGAATGCGAGATGTAGTCTCGAACGGTCCCGACCACTCGAAGCAGTTCGAGCGGCTTGCGTTCGAGAAATGTCGGATTCGACATTACCAGAATTGCTTTACTACATTATAGTACTTTATTTCGAATTTGTGATCAATTCGGTCGCATGCAGAATGACAAAGAATGAAATAAACACGAACCATTGCCAGGTATAAGAACAACCCAGTGTGGGCAAGGATGGCCATTCACATACAGTATTTCCGAATCCATTGCGACTACTAGTACTGGTACACAAGTGTTGTTTTGTGCAGGAATACATAAAGTACATACTTAAAACGCATTAATATATTTTAAAATTATCCAAAGAACGTTAGAATTGTTGGAAAATAACATTGGTAAACCAATAAGTAAACCTTCCAATCGTCAAAGTAATAATATGTAGCAATCGAAATTATAAAAGAAAATCGCAAGTTTAAGGTACTATATAGCAAATAATATGAGTAATCAATGAGTATTCCTTTCAGACGTCAAACTAATATAGCAATTGAAATAATGAACAATAATCGCAAACTTATAGGTAAGATTTCTAGACACATCCGAACAGAATGAGAGTGTTTAGTGTATAAATCAAGGAAAAACTAAAATATTTGCAATTTCAGTCCAGTTTTCTGGATACACCAAATGCATAAATAACTTTGTGTATAAATGATATCATATGGGATTACAAAGTTATTTATGCAGTTGGTGTATCTAGAAAACTGGACTGAAATTTCAAAATATTTTAGTTTTTCCTTGATTTATACACTAAACACTAATTGTATTCAAAATTTGAAGCTTCTATGTCAACTAGAAGTGCCTTAGAGTTTTGATGATCGGTCAGTCAGTCAGTGAGTGACAAAATTAAGAACTTGAAATTGAATGAATAAAATTTGAAATATACAATGCTTGTTTGGTTACTAGAAAAAAAGGCTTCTAGTTTAATCCACAACGAAGTTATAGGGGGTCGAAAATGTCCTGAATTGCTTCGAGAAAAGTATGGTACGGCCGTGCTGCTTTTTTGCTCGACTTGGTGGGGGCACTGACCAGCCCCCAGATCTGTCCTTCTCTTAGCCGTGTACTTTATTCATAGGTACCGCCATGTGACAATAGCCGTGTTTTGTTGACAAGTTTTTTTAACGTAAAATGCGATGGCATCACCGAGCCATTGAAATCGTTTTGTTCGCCAAATGTCCACAAACAAAATAGCTGCTCACTATTTTCATCATCCACTATTCTACCTTCTGAGCTTGTGCAACCAATGCGTTAAATGCGGACCGTAAGTGCCACCATACTTAACTAAGAGCTATCTATGCACGCATAGATAGCATAGCGATATTTTTAAAGCGGCCGCATGGAACCGCAAGAATCGGATCACAGTGCCATTATTTAAATGTGTACAATTTTCTCAATTAATATTTATTACAAATTTCGTACACGTCAGTGTTCTGTAAGTTACAGCCATAATTAAGGTCTTCTTAAATTTTTGGTTTTTCCTTTATATCTCTGCATATTATTGTTGGGAAACCCGCCTATATAACACATATTCTGAGAAAATTTCAGGCTTTTGCCTACTTCGAGGTCTTAAAGGTAGGCTTAGCAATAGGGCTCCGTTGGGACCCCTCGGGTAAGGAAACGATTAGGGATTTTAATCAATAAACTATAGAGATGTAAGAGAATGTAAAGATTATATATAAAAGGACATTAAAAATTAACATATAAAATTAAAAGGATTTAGTATAACATGTTATTAGTTTTCAACAGGAAATTAAACAAAAATGATTATAAGTACGTTTCATTTGTTTTTCTAAAGACCTAATAAGTCTATCGTTGTAATTCAATAACTTATTTTACTGGTTGATGTCTCAGAATATTACACAAACAATGCAAATTACACTCGGTTTAACTCGTAATGCTCTTACAAAGAAATTTAATTCATAAAATCAAGATTGAATGCACCCGTGTAGCTAGTAGGGTCTTTGACAGACCAGGTGGGGGGCGCTGGCACATGACAATAAGACAGCCCTATAATTTTATACACCCAATGGCGCGTGTGCGTACACCGTTTTGCGAAGAAAGTACTACGAAGTAAATATTAGGTAATTGAAATTCATTTTTTTTATAAATAGTCCAAAAGGTAACGTTACAGTTCTTTGCAAAGCGAAGATATTTTTTCAAATTATTTACGTATATTAAAATACAGTAATTAATTAATTTCGTAATTCATAAAATACATGATACTACTTATTCTGTTGATATTTACATCTAACTGTTATGTTTTTTTTTATTTATACATTGCAGAAGTCCAGGGTAAATCTCTGCGGTGCTGGCATGTGCGTCGGGTCGTTACGTTCCCTAAAACATGGTTAAACGAAGCGATGGCTGATTCATGTGTCATACTTGTGAACAGGTGCCGCCTGGTCTGGTCTTGCAAACTTCTTTGTATTCTTAGTATATATATTTATATATATATATTTTTCTCGGGAGTTACTTTAAATCCCGTCACAGAATAATTGAAGACTTTTAACGTATCACATGGTGCCTCCCCTATGCAATCTGAAAAACAATAGGCAATTAAAATATTACCTTAATTTTGAGTTTTTTTTTGAAATCAAACTATTTTAGTGTTGCAATACAAAACATGTAAGTATTTATTAGTTGATACACTATAATATTATGTTTCGTTTGTGATTTTACAAAGATTACCTATTGGACGCACGCAATAAAACAGTATTGTAATTGGTTTGTAAAGCTAGTTGTAGTTAATTTCGATTCGAAAGTGTGCTTAGTAACCTACTTGAATAAAAATATTTTTGATTTGATTTGTAATATGAGTACATGGCAGTAGTGTAGCACAAATTTTTTTTTGTTTTCATATTTTTTTTTTATTGATAGGCTCTAGGATAAATTATTAAAAGTCATATAAGTACTCTTGAACTTTTTATTTATATTTTTTTTGCAAAAAATACGTAATTATTCGATAAGTATCTACATGTAAATCTTTAGTATGCATTACATTATCACGGTTACTTATGTGCTTACTAAAAATACGTGAATGCATTCGTGAAAAAAATACATTTTAAAATTAAATACATATTTATAAAAATAAATAAAACAATAAAGAAAGAAACCGCGTGAGGTTATCGCAACAACATTTACCGACCTGTCTGATCTCTTCAGCATTTGGCGCACGTGAGTATAAGTAAGTCTTGTGTTATAAATTAAATTATAGTGCTATTTGAACATATAAGGTCTATTAAGCAGTAATTAATCTAATGTAAGTAACATATTTGTTTAAACGTTGCGGGTTGATTAATATCCTTCTTCGATCAGAGCAGAAGCAGAATACTTGCAGCCGTGACTTCTTTTTAAATGATCTGAAATGTACTAAGCAAGTTAAATAATCGTTCTTTAACATGTTGTGTATTTAGAAGATATAGCTTAGGGTCATTGGAAGGGATTCGATAAGTTTTATAAAAAATGTAGTAATATTGAATAAATGTTGTTTATTATGTGTATGTGTGTAAAGTTTTGTGAATACATCACAGAAAAAAGTAAAAAGATATTCGTGTCCGTTGTTTGTCTTTGGTAATACCTTGCTTAGCTTATAATATTGCAAGGAATATTTTAAGGGCCCAGTTATAGAAGTCCTGAAGTCCACATAGAGACTGTTTTACCAGACAACACCAACGTACAGAGCCTGTTAGTCCGAATACTACCTAAAATTGCCTGTTTTGCTAGGCTACTGTACAAGTTTTCTTCCCTCCAAAAAAATATTACACTTACTTTTTCAATTTCGTTTTCATTTACTACCAAACCAAACATAATATAACTTTAATGTTGCCAATAAACAAAGCTATTCTTTTTAAAAAGTTGGACTTGGGGACTATTGTTAAAACTATATTGTTGACGACGTATCAAAAACACATAACTCAAAAAAAGTTGAAATTGATAAGACGGGCTGAGACTGATTGACACCAATATTGGTAAAAAATGGTAATTTTGATAGAAGAAAACTTGTAGGATAGCCTTGTTTATTTAAATTAGTTCTCTTATTAAATAATATAAATTCAGCTTACTTCTGATGTTCGAAAACACTATTATCTGCCTATGAAAAATATAGTCATACTGTCGCCTACCTTACATTGTTTGATTTTATTTTACTTGTGATTTTTTAAAAAATACCTAACTACAGGTTGTAAAGTTAATAATCGGTTCAGGAGATTTTTCAGAGATGTGAGACCTGAGTAAGTAAAATTGCGAAAATTCTTATTATGACCTCGATCAAAAAGTCTCGTACTGAATAACAGCCACATACAGACTTAATTTTAAATCGTTTACTATTAAATCGTGATATTTGTTTTATTACATACTAGCTGCTGCCCGCGACGTCGTCTGCCTGAACGCTATACAGCATCAAAAATACCTATGATTATGCCTTTTATATATTTATTTAACCGTTTCTTCTTTACATTTTATATCTACAGGGAGTGCAGTAACAGAGGGAGACTGTCTTTTGTAATGTTGACCTTCAAAAAGTGCTGATTTTCAGTCTGCTTTAAATAAACGACTTTATGGTGATTCTACTGAATTAAGTCATAAGTGGTGACTGAAGCAGATGGAAAAAAAAGGATAAACAATACAGAATTGGGTAAAAATACATACTTATAGGACTTCTCGATAAACAACATTAGTGGTTTGGCTCGCCGCAGCCAAAATATCGCACTTTTAATAAAATACTGACCGAATTCAAAATCGCAAATTTTTGGTAAATGACAAAACAATTTTTGTATTTTTAGAGCATTTCATTAAATTGATATAGAATTGAAACTTAGAAGACTTAGCCAAAACTAAAAATACGATTTTAAGCCTAGGAATATGTACTTTTAGATTCATTAAAAAAAACTGGTTGCCTGTAAAGTCGGTATACGGGCGAAAGTTTTACGTGACAATGATTTTATGTCTGTCTCTCTCGCTCTTAGGCGGGCGCGTGCCTCTCACTCGCTCTCATTGTGAGCGCATAACGTGAGCGGAGCGTAACGCAGTTTCTTGAAGTGTCACCCGGCAAACCAATTTATAAGACGTTGTCACGTCAAAAAATATCAATAATTATTGTTACTTGATATATATAAAAAAAGCTTAAATAAACTATTTTGAAATGGGCCATTATTTTATGAAAATCCCAAGAAAAATGTTGACGTTACTAAAAATAAGTCAATATTTGACCAAAGTCTTGAAAAAATAACTTCGCCGTTTTTTATTCAAGTCATAGTGACTTGAATTCATTAGGTTTTTAAGAAAAATGTAACACATCATAAAATAAGACTCTTTTAGGCAAAATATCTTACACGGTAAATTGACTTAATTTAGAACAGTCTAAGTAATAATATTAAAGTAATAATATTATTATTATCTGAACTGTGCAGAAAAATGTTATTATTACCTGCTTAGCTTAATGTAAAAAATAAATTATTTTATTTTTCAAAAGGAGATACTCTCGGATAGAGAAAGAAAAAAAATATTTCATCACCACAGTCAGTCGATGTCTACAATCAACACATGGGTGAGGTTGATTTACTAGACTAGTTGTTTGGCTTGTACAGAATCAAGATAAGATCCCGTCAGTGGTACAAACTAATATTTTTCATATGATTAACAAGTGCATTGTCAATGCATGGTTGTTGTGGCGACGTAATAATGATAAGGTTTAACGCGGCTGGCCCAGCACTGCGAGTGGTACATCAACTACAAGCATAACAGATACTCCTACAGCTCATAACGAACCTCAAGAACCAGCCTCAAAAAAGCACGTAAAATTCCAGCAAGAGTTCAAGAGCTTCCGGTGTGATCAGACAGAATCGATCATTTTCCAATTCATGAAAAACGTCGTCAATTGTGTCAAAATTATACTGTGAATAATGTCAAGTGTTATGATGTCTCAACGAGAAAAGAAATTGTTTCCAACCGGTGTGAAGTTAGCGGCCTTTTATAATCCGACCAAATTTAAAAGTAAAGGATTTTAATGAAAGAATTTACTGAATTAAAAGGAAACAACAATAAATAGACCAAAATAATGAGAAACCGGTCAAAAATTGAACAAATATACATATAATTTAAATAATAAAAAAATAAAAGTTAAAGAAAATTTCACAATGCGATACTTATCGGCCTAAAAGGTCATCATAAAAATGCGGTAACACTTAGTGACGCATATCAAATTGAGCCTCTTTAAACCAGAAACCATATGAAGTTTTCAAATCACACCTATCTCGGGGTTAACTGTGAGAAAAATAGTTAGCGGCGTAAAAGTTATTTTCTTTCAAAAGTTAAAACACACCGTTAATCCGTTAGTTAAGGAAAAAGTAACAATTGAAGGCAGTTGAAACAAGCATTTTGTATTGCTCTTATTAATAAACATTATTGCATGTGTAAATACCTCTTTAATTTAAATAATAAAAAAATAAAAGTTAAAGAAAATTTCACAATGTGATACTTATCGGCCTAAACGGTCATCATAAAAATGCGGTAACACTTAGTGACGCATATCAAATTGAGCCTCTTTAAATCAGAAACCATATGACGTTTTTAAATCACACCTATCTCGGGGTTAAGTGTGAGAAAAATGGTTAGCGGCGTAAAAATTATTTTCTTTCAAAATTTCAAACACACCGTTAATCTGTTAGTTGAGGAAAAAGTTACAATCAAATGCTGTTGAAACAAGCATTTTGTATTGTTCTTATTAATAAATATTCCTACATGTGTAACACCTGTTCAATTTAAATAATAAAAAATTAAAAGTTGAAGAAAATTTCACAATGTGATACTTATTGGCATAAAATGTAATCATGAAAATACGGTAACACTTAGTGACGCATATCAAATTGAGCCTCTTTAAACCAGAAAGCATATGAAGTTTTCAAATCACACCTATCTCGGGGATAACTGTGAGAAAAATGGTTAGCGGCCTAAAAATTATTTTCTTTCAAAATTTCAAACACACCGTAAATCTGTTAGTTGAGAAAAAAGTTACAATCAAATGCTGTTGAAACAAGCATTTTGTATTGTTCTTATTAATAAATATTACGACATGTGTAAAACCTCTTCAATTTAAATAAAAAAAAATTAAAAGTTGAAGAAAATTTCACAATGTGATACTTATTGGCATAAAATGTCATCATGAAAATGCGGTAACACTTAGTGACGCATATCAAATTGAGCCTCTTTAAACCAGAAAGCATATGAAGTTTTCAAATCACACCTATCTCGGGGATAACTGTGAGAGAAATGGTTAGCGGCCTAAAAATTATTTTCTTTCAAAATTTCAAACAACCGTAAATCTGTTAGTTGAGGAAAAAGTTACAATCAAAGGCTGTTGAAACAAGCATTTTGTATTGTTCTTATTAATAAATATTACTGCATGTGTAACACCTCTTCAATTTAAATAATAAACAAATAAAAGTTGAAGAAAATTTCACAATGTGATACTTATTGGCATAAAATGTCATCATGAAAATGCGGTAACACTTAGTGACGCGTTAGTGACTTAGTGAAAATTAGAAAGCTTGCTTTAAGACCCTGATGTAAAAAAATCCAAAAAAAAGACTTAATTTTGATGAAAATTACTTGTAGGCCGATACGTATAACGGTTGTTTCTTTATACCACTAAGGTGGCAAACAAGCTTACGGTTCGCCTCATGGTGAGCGGTCACCGCAGACGCTTGCAACACAGAAATAAAAAAAAAATGATTTTCTTTTTGTCTTAATGAGTTTTTGAATGGTTTTATACCAATCGAAATATTTGTTTATTTGTGTTGTAAGTTGTGCAGAAATTTAAACAAATAAATTATTTAGGCCACTAACCATTTTTGTCATAAAATCGAGATAGGTGTGTGTTTAAAAAGGCTGAATTTAATATGCGTCACTAAGTGTAACCGCATTTTTATCAAAAACTTTTAGGCCGATATGTATCACATTGTGAAATTTTCTTCAACTTTTATTTTTTTATTATTTAAATAGAAGAGGAGAGAGGAGAGAATACACGTGTAGCAATATTTATTAATAAGAACAATACAAAATGCTTGTTTCAACAGCATTTGATTCTAACTTTTTCCTCAACAAACAGATTTACGGTGTGTTTGAAATTTTGAAAGAAAATATTTTTTACGCCGCTAACCATTTTTCTCACAGTTATCCCCGAGATAGGTGTGATTTGAAAACTTAATATGGTTTCTGGTTTAAAGAGGCTCAATTTGATATGCGTCAGTAAGTGTTACCGCATTTTCATGATGACTTTTTATGCCAATAAGTATCACATTGTGAAATTTTCTTCAACTTTTATTTTTTTATTATGTAAATATAAGAGGTATTACACATGTAGCAATATTTATTAATAAGAACAATACAAAATGCTTGTTTCAACAGCATTTGATTCTAACTTTTTCCTCAACAAACAGATTTACGGTGTGTTTGAAATTTTGAAAGAAAATATTTTTTACGCCGCTAACCATTTTTCTCACAGTTAACCCCGAGATAGGTGTGATTTGAAAACTTAATATGGTTTCTGGTTTAAAGAGGCTCAATTTGATATGCGTCAGTAAGTGTTACCGCATTTCATGATGACTTT
Organism: Apoda limacodes; assembly: GCA_946406115.1. Lineage (NCBI taxonomy): Eukaryota > Metazoa > Arthropoda > Insecta > Lepidoptera > Limacodidae > Apoda > Apoda limacodes. The sequence continues at coordinate 651,308 of OX291548.1, forward strand.
TTATGCCAATAAGTATCACATTGTGAAATTTTCTTCAACTTTTATTTTTTTATTATGTAAATATAAGAGGTATTACACATGTAGCAATATTTATTAATAAGAACAATACAAAATGCTTGTTTCAACAGCATTTGATTCTAACTTTTTCCTCAACTAACAGATTTACGGTGTGTTTGAAATTTTGAAAGAAAATATTTTTTACGCCGCTAACCATTTTTCTCACAGTTATCCCCGAGATAGGTGTGATTTGAAAACTTGATATGGTTTCTGGTTTAAAGAGGCTCAATTTGATATGCGTCACTAAGTGTTACCGCATTTTTATGATAACCCTTTAGGCCGATAAATATCACATTGTGAAGTTTTCTTAAACTTTTATTTTTTTATTATTTAAATAGAAGAGGTATTACACATGTAGCAATATTTATTAATAAGAACAATACAAAATGCTTGTTTTAACAGCATTTGATTCTAACTTTTTCCTTAACTAACAGATTTACGGTGTGTTTGAAATTTTGAAAGAAAATATTTTTTACGCCGCTAACCATTTTTCTCACAATTAACCCCGAGATAGGTGTGATTTGAAATCTTTATATGGTTTCTGGTTTAAAGAGGCTCAATTTGATATGCGTCAGTAAGTGTTACCGCATTTCATGATGACTTTTTATGCCAATAAGTATCACATTGTGAAATTTTCTTCAACTTTTATTTTTTTATTATGTAAATATAAGAGGTATTACACATGTAGCAATATTTATTAATAAGAACAATACAAAATGCTTGTTTCAACAGCATTTGATTCTAACTTTTTCCTCAACAAACAGATTTACGGTGTGTTTGAAATTTTGAAAGAAAATATTTTTTACGCCGCTAACCATTTTTCTCACAGTTAACCCCGAGATAGGTGTGATTTGAAAACTTGATATGGTTTCTGGTTTAAAGAGACTTAATTTGATATGCGTCACTAAGTGTTACCGCATTTTTATGATAACCCTTTAGGCCGATAAATATCACATTGTGAAGTTTTCTTAAACTTTTATTTTTTTATTATTTAAATAGAAGAGGTATTACACATGTAGCAATATTTATTAATAAGAACAATACAAAATGCTTGTTTCAACAGCATTTGATTGTAACTTTTTTCTCAACTAACAGATTTAAGGTGTGTTTGAAATTTTGAAAGAAAATAATTTTTAGGCCGCTAACCATTTTTCTCACAGTTATCCCCGAGATAGGTGTGATTTGAAAACTTCATATGCTTTCTGGTTTAAAGAGGCTCAATTTGATATGCGTCACTAAGTGTTGCCGCATTTTCATGATGACATTTTATGCCAATAAGTATCACATTGTGAAATTTTCTTCAACTTTTAATTTTTTGTTATTTAAATTGAACAGGTCTTACACATGTAGGAATATTTATTAATAAGAACAATACAAAATGCTTGTTTCAACAGCATTTGATTGTAACTTTTTCCTCAACTAACAGATTAACGGTGTGTTTGAAATTTTGAAAGAAAATATTTTTTACGCCGCTAACCATTTTTCTCACACTTAACCCCGAGATAGGTGTAATTTGAAATCTTTATATGGTTTCTGATTTAAAGAGGCTCAATTTGATATGCGTCACTAAGTGTTACCGCATTTTTATGATGACTGTTTAGGCCGATAAGTATCACATTGTGAAATTTTCTTTTACTTTAATTTTTTATTATTTTATTTAAATTATATATGTATTTGTTTAATTTTTGACCGGTTTCTCATTATTTTGGTCTAATTATTGTTATATCCGTTTAATTCAGTAAATTATTTCATTAAAATCCTTTACTTTTTAATTTGGTCGGATTATAAAAGGCCGCTAACTTAGGCCGCTAACTTCACACCGGTAACAACTTAAGCCATTCTCGGCACAAAGAAGTTTATTAAAATAACATATTACAAAAGTGGTCAGTATTATTCTAAAAAATATTTAATAAACTTACCTGAAGCGTTAATAAAACAACGACGCATCAAAAAATCGGCCACCGTTTTACACTGCCCCCGCACGCGGTCGCCAAAACAAGTCTAAATCGGTAGGTCTTCGATTAATTAAGCAGGTGTGCGGGGCGGGGAAAATAACGACTCCTCTATTTTATACCTTGTTGTTTAAGTTATAAGGATAGGTTTATCTTAAGTAGGTTATGACACTTGGTCTTTAAGGTTGTTATTTTACTTAATCTCATTTTTCGAAAATTTTGAGTTAGGACGATATTTTATTAAGAGTGCGATGTAAAGTTTTCTAGGCATTTTGATTATTTTAAGTTTGAAAGATAATAGAAAATAATTTACACACATAATAATGATAGCTAAGCAGTAGTCCGATTGAAGTTTTAAGTCTATATTTATTTATTTTTCAGGAAAATGTTTTCACGTTAAATTCGACCAAGCACACGATAACTTATAGCAACGTAGGTAACCCCAGTTTCTACAGGTTGAGGCGGCGATATCTGTACTCATAACATCACTTTTTGTGAACGAAACCATAGCGCGATCTAATTCTCCGCAATCGCCATCTAGTTAGCAAATAGGAAACCTTTTTTATTTGGTGAAAAATTATAACACATCTAAGTTATGACTTTACACGATTTTTTAACGTAAAAAAAAACAACCGGCTTCAAAAAGATGCACTAAAAAGGAAAAAATAATTACTAATTTCCAAAAATCTGATCTCAATTACAGTTTACAGTTGGTGTCATGCAAGCAAAGTGTGTTATAAACTGTTACATAGGTACATAAACACCAACTTTAAATTGTAATTCAGATAAGATTTTTGGAAATTAGTAATTATTTTTACCTTTTCACTGCATCTTTTTGAAGCCGGCTTTTTTTTTTGTTAAAAAGTTTTTATTTTTTTTTCATTTGAGTGACGAATTGCGTTTTATTTCTTGTACACTATAAACATCCAAAGTTTTATACAATCATCAACATAAAAGGCGTTTCACCAGTTCCAAATTCACATTAATTATTTTTTTTCTACAAAAGAATTTCTCGAATCGGTCCAGCCGTCTTCGAGAAATCGGGTAACATACATTAAAAAAAAAGATTCCGACGAATAGAGAATCTCCTCCTTTTTTTGAAGTCGATTAATAAAATATAGCTAGTTCCACATCTCACTTAAGCTTATATTCGACATGAAATTAGATTACACGTTGTTACAGAAGGCGTTGCAGAAATAAAGGTTCACTGCTCGTTACCCGTAGGTGATAGCGTGAAAATATGTAGCCTTTATGTTGACCCGACTTCTTAATAATATTCGTTTCAAATTTGAAGTAAATCCATGCAGTACTTTTTGAGTTTATCCCGGACATACATACAGACAAACATTTTAAAAACTATATTTTTGGCTTCGGTATCGATTGTAGATCACACCCGAAGAATTCTTTTAAAAAAATATTCAATGTACAGTTTTGACTTTCCTACCATTTTATTATATGTTTGATTTTACATAGATTATTTTTGGTTTTCAATTTTTAGTTTCCGAAACAAATTAAATCATATATAATCTCTATAGTAATATACGTATTCTACAAAAACCAAAATATTGTTCGACAACATGATTATACATATTTATTTAATTTATTAAGCCTGCCTGAAATACACATGGTGCCTTAATTTTTCGAAACATTTTTTTAACCAATTTTTCTAATAACATCAAATCTAAAACTAATTTTGTAACATACGTTTAGACACGTTTGTTTAGTGCTGTTGTAAAATTTATCTAGAACTTAAATCACTTAAATTATATTTTGGTATTCACCAAAAGTTAAAGAATAATTTGATAGCGTTTCCTGTACTTTAAAAGACGTGACTGCAGGCGCGTTTTATAAGCCACTCTGTTAATATCCAGCCAAATAATAAAAAAGTATAGTACGAAGTGAGTATTTTTGAGGATTTTGAATCATTCACTTTTGACCAGTAACGGTGCATTAAATGGTGCAGTAAATTAAAAAGGCACCTTAATACCCAGCTTGATAGCAAATTCACTTGTAACTGCTTCAAGACGTGCTAGAACGGCAATTGCTATCTCTTTGTAAGACACGTAAAAATAGCATACGAATTGAAGAAATTATTGACAAGTATATTGTTTAACTTATTGTTATCCAACTATGTTTTTACTTTACCTTTGTGATTATTTATCTATTCCAAAACGAACGCACTTAAAGTGATGATTATTATTCCTTTTTTTTCTATATCTATGCTTTTAGGAGTGAGTTGTGATATTTACTTCAGACTTTGATTTATATATCATATCATCAAAATACCTACCTACATTATCATATTTATATACCGTTCAAATCTAACATCAGAAGTGGGATAAAAAACCTTTCTTTGCCGATTTATTAATCATTATATTTTACCTACCTACCTACCTACCTACCTACCTACCTACCTACCTACCTACCTACCTACCTACCTACCTACCTACCTACCTACCTACCTACCTACCTACCTACCTACCTACCTACCTACCTACCTACCTACCTACCTACCTACCTACCTACCTACCTACCTACCTACCTACCTACCTACCTACCTACCTACCTACCTACCTACCTACCTACCTACCTACCTACCTACCTACCTACCTACCTACCTACCTACCTACCTACCTACCTACCTACCTACCTACCTACCTACCTACCTACCTACCTACCTACCTACCTACCTACCTACCTACCTACCTACCTACCTACCTACCTACCTACCTACCTACCTACCTACCTACCTACCTACCTACCTACCTACCTACCTACCTACCTACCTACCTACCTACCTACCTACCTACCTACCTACCTACCTACCTACCTACCTACCTACCTACCTACCTACCTACCTACCTACCTACCTACCTACCTACCTACCTACCTACCTACCTACCTACCTACCTACCTACCTACCTACCTACCTACCTACCTACCTACCTACCTACCTACCTACCTACCTACCTACCTACCTACCTACCTACCTACCTACCTACCTACCTACCTACCTACCTACCTACCTACCTACCTACCTACCTACCTACCTACCTACCTACCTACCTACCTACCTACCTACCTACCTACCTACCTACCTACCTACCTACCTACCTACCTACCTACCTACCTACCTACCTACCTACCTACCTACCTACCTACCTACCTACCTACCTACCTACCTACCTACCTACCTACCTACCTACCTACCTACCTACCTACCTACCTACCTACCTACCTACCTACCTACCTACCTACCTACCTACCTACCTACCTACCTACCTACCTACCTACCTACCTACCTACCTACCTACCTACCTACCTACCTACCTACCTACCTACCTACCTACCTACCTACCTACCTACCTACCTACCTACCTACCTACCTACCTACCTACCTACCTACCTACCTACCTACCTACCTACCTACCTACCTACCTACCTACCTACCTACCTACCTACCTACCTACCTACCTACCTACCTACCTACCTACCTACCTACCTACCTACCTACCTACCTACCTACCTACCTACCTACCTACCTACCTACCTACCTACCTACCTACCTACCTACCTACCTACCTACCTACCTACCTACCTACCTACCTACCTACCTACCTACCTACCTACCTACCTACCTACCTACCTACCTACCTACCTACCTACCTACCTACCTACCTACCTACCTACCTACCTACCTACCTACCTACCTACCTACCTACCTACCTACCTACCTACCTACCTACCTACCTACCTACCTACCTACCTACCTACCTACCTACCTAAATACCTACAGTGTTATATGAATTTGCATTTGGGTGGTTCGATAAACTATTTTATGTAACAGAACTAAATCACATTCTGAAAAGTTGCAATTATGCAAATTGTGTGTATCAAGATTACAAAACACTCCAAATACTGTTGTTACCATTACTTTGTGGTAGACATGTTTCGTGTCATCATTGGATAGTGCATTAAAAGTAACTACTTAGTCTGACAGTAATTTATAGACATGTAATATATGGATGGGCGTACATAAAATTTGGTACTTCAGCAACGAAAATAAATTATAAATATTTATGTAACTTTATTTACTAATTAAAATTGTATAAATATATATAAAATATTTAATTTTGGTGTACCTGTATATCAGGTATGTCAAACTCGCATCCTGTATACGTATCTGGCTACAGTCAGCTCTAATTATAAAAATATACCCATAAATAATATTACTTTAGGAGAAAAAAGCTTAAGATACATCCACTGTTGAGTTTTGATACATTTATTTGTATCTATACACATAATAAATCTATACACATCTATATACATAATAAATCTATACCCATCTATATACATAATAAATCTATACACATCTACACACACATAGTATTTTAGTACTATGATGGGCGCAATGACTTTTTCTATGAGCTTTGTGGCTTGGTAATACTCCGATCTTTATCCATATGGCCCACGATTTGTTTTATATGCCTGGTGTATACTATCAATTAAACAGCTAGTTGACTCTTCAGTGCCACATGCAGTTAAAAGGTATAAAAATGCATGAGCCGGACTTGGATGTATATATATAATCACATTTTGTCTTTCCTACTATTTGCTGGATACCTACTTCAAACCTAATTGCCTTATGCCAGTTGGATTTTGTAATCATTCATTAATAAAATCTAATAATGATTTTCGAATGGGCCACACCTAACTTGGTGTCGGTCGCAACTAGTTTTTCTGTCATATGTACCGAAAATTCTATTCCCTTACAACCTTCAGTCACCGGGTATGTAAAATGTATCTATTTCTTGTGTATACAATTTTGATATTTTGTGCTCCTAGTTCACCAATATATTACATACAGCCTACACAAAAATGGTATTAATGTTTATCCTAATAACTCAAACTAATAGGTATTTATGTTTCTAAATCCTTTGCTTTCTTTCAATACCTACTTTATTAATTTTATGTTTAATTAGTGAACAAAGTTGTGGTTTGTGGGTGGTTTTCTACACACACATTCACATGTATGTCCTTTCTTCAAGTCAATTTGATTTACATAACTACATTAATTAATATTATAAAAAGTTCAAACTTAGCATAATTCAACTCTTTTTAAAAACTTCTATTGAAAAAGCATTCTATTGAGTGAGCAAGTATTTCGATTAGTACAGTCAGTATAAATAATAAAGATCTTTAAAGTTTATATTTACACAATCATTATAAAAAACTTTTGAAATGTTTTGTTTTTGTTAAGTACGTGAAACAAAAATACAAAAAATTTAGTAACAATTTATAAAATGGCGCCAACTTTTTTTATAATATCCATTGACGTGCGTGAAGTAAGCCGTACCTTTAAGTGTACATAAATTAAGGCATATTGGATATGCATTTTATGTGCTTTACACTACATCAAAACTACTTTTTTAAGAGTTTTGTAGCCAACAAGAAACTTTTATAATTTCTGCATATTGTGGCTTAGCTCAAAAACTCTTATTACTAGAAAGCTATAATTTGGCGTGGGTACATATTCATATTTATCACCCCAATAAAGTGGTGGTAAAAAAATATTTTAAGGTACCTATTAAGATTGTTTCTATTCCATAGTGCGGAGTGTCGTTGGATAGGTTTTTTGAAAATTTTGCGAGTTCGTGACAACTATTTTTCGATTCAGGAATCCGTTTGCGAAATATTAAAAATTGCACATTTTTCTACAGTCAAGTACTCCTTGGTAAGCTGGTTGTTTTTCAGCTGGTCAAAGTTAAAAGTGACTTTCATAAATAATAGTTTCCTCATTCTTTACTGTCCCCCCTGCAGACCTCTCTTAGAGAATGCTCTCGCGCCCAGTAGCATTTTGGCTCGACTTGGCAGACGTTGAAGTTTTTTAAGTTGTCCATTTTCATGTCAATGACAACAGTCATGACCGAGTATAATATGCCACTAAGTGGTCAGTCATCAAGTGTCTGACAACCCTCCTTTACCCACGCGTTGGTCTGCAGGACCGATAAAACATATTTTCGTATATATTTCTTTACTGGGTAATGCTGAGAAGTCGAGTCTTTTGCTAACTGCTGGATTTATCGCTAGCTTCATTATAGTGCACATCGAGAGTTTGTGCGAGACTCACGTGTGGTCGCATTTGAAGTCATTCAGTGTGGAAAATGCTATCATAGTATGTATGTCTTGATTGAAACAAACTAGAGTGTATAATCCTAAAACGTGTGTATTTGGATATTTAAAAGTTTTTTATTTTGTGAAGAAATATTGCTTTTGTAGTACCAAGGAGAAAAACACTTGATATCGAAGGCTGTTTTATTAATTATTATTACTACTGAGTAACATAATTGATAAGGTATTTATGTTTACATTGCATCCTTGAGTTTAAAGGAAATATAATAGCCATATAAGTTTTCTTACTAAAAAACACAAAAATTAGGTTCCAGACTTACGGTCCATGACTCGTGTGCGGATATTGGAAGGTTAATGATGTCATTTTTCAATTTTCTTGATAGTTATTCCAAGCTACACGGTTCGTTTTACTTTTACTATTATAATGTTACTAGTGCTATTAAATATCGGAGTACTCATAAATATCTGAATTCCTTTATACGATTGACGATATTTAACGCATCACAGGAGCCTTTGCTACATAAAACAAAAAAAAAATATAATTGACATGTGTAATAATGTGCATCACAACTTTGTTTTTAGTAGCTTTCAACTTATTTTTAGTACTAAGTATTCCAATACAGATTGCATACTGTTATTAATTTAACAATACTAAGTATTTTATTACACTTTAAATATAACTTATTGCCGCCTCTTTTGGTAGAAATTAACATTGTTTAGATTCTATTGACGATTCACAAGTGTGTTTAGAAACCTGCTTAAATAAATATTGTTTGATTTCTAGATTACCATGAATATTGACAGATAGGTGGCGTTCCGTGCTTCAAAATTGCCTAGGCGCTTAATGCACCTACGTTGAGCCATAATTTAGGCTCTTATGGTAGGGCTAACATAACGTATGTTTTGCGACACTAGCGGCAGCGTGGTGACGCACAGAACTTTAAAAAATTATAACAAAGAAGCAAAATTAGGTAAAAAGGTAGATTTTTTTCGGATTTTTGTATTTAAGAGAATATTTATCAGATTCCTTAGCAAAAAAGTAAAAACCTATCCTAGTAATACTAAATTATTTTTTCAAGGATCGTTTTAAGGTTGGACATAGAAATATAGATTGAATATTTTTTTCTGAATCTTAAAAAAAATTACTTACACCGTTTTGGCTTAGTACGGCTAGCGTTCCAATCCAATGTTCCTGCGAGAACACACAGTGACGGTTTCTAGACGTATAAGTCATCTTTGTTAGTACGATATCAACCGTTTTTAATATGTACACTGTCATTGACTGTGAAATAATGCTTTTCACTCATTTATGAATGATTCAAAATTACCTTACCGTTGAGTGGGCTGATTATCCTAGTTTGACCTCACGCGACAAATAGTACAGATGGACCTTAAACTAAAGATGGACTTAAACTAAGTATTACTTGTACAACATCTAGTCTAGTTTTTCGTATCTGAAAACGACACTCAAAATGATCTTAACTACGCTACACTGCATGACTTCACTTAACTACGCTACACTGCATGACTTCACTTAACTACGCTACACTGCATGACTTCACTGGATGCGAAAGAAATTGCTAACTGTTGCAAAGTGATCACGATAACTATAACGTAGTCTCAGCTCTGCTATATTGGTCCTTGGAATTATTTTATCATTAATTTGGATCGCACTTTATCTGTTTACAAACTTTCGTATCGTTTATTTTTTCCATTTCAATTTTCTTTTCGAGTCCCTCACCAATAACAATGCGCGTATGTATTTAATAGGACATAACATCGCCGCACGTGGAAATGGAAATGGTACATAATGGACATGAAAATCAGTAATAACCTAGAAAAACACGATCTAGTGGCTTTCCCCACGGTCGCTCGACGGGTGACCTTCTAGTGTATCTCTCACACTGATGGGCACTAACTATTGACAGTCAAGGGAAGGCATGTAGCCTGGATATAGCGAAGGCGTTCGTTCGGGTCTAAGGCCTACATACAGTATGGGGTTCTTTTAAAAAATAAGTTATAAGATGTTGGCAGAGTCGGCAACGCGCGAGTGATGTCTCAGGTGTTGCAAGCGTCCATAGGTATATACCATCAGTCGGACCGCAAGTTTGTTTGCCACCTTAGTGGTAAAAAAATATAAAAAAAATTAGAAAATTGTCTACTCATGACAGCGTGACGTATGAGGGTGGTAGGGGTAATATTGATAATTATTTTATTTGGCCAAGCGTGATCGTCAAAAGTGGTAGTACCCGAAACCGTTGTGTTAAATAAGTTTTAACCCAGTTTTTTTGGAGGTACTTCAGAGTAATATAGCAAACAATAGAACACAAATAAGCATAAAAGAAAATAATCAAGAAAATAAATATAGCTGTAAGCAAATTCACAAGGCATAACTGCAGCATTGTAATTTGCTACATAAACAAATATAACCACGTAGTACACGTTCTAATATCTATGAATTTAAGCAACAGATTAATTATAATTTAAATATACATTAAGTTTTCAGTTTTCCGTAACTATACTCCTGTAACGTTATAAGATACATATATTATTGTAATTTTTTATACAAATATATTCAAATAGTATCTGGAAAGTTGAGTATAATTTCGTACAAACCTACTACAAGAAGATAACGACAAGTGACGTTACATTGGTGACCCCGACATGGAACAAGGCGCAACCTTTCACGAGCCCGACAAGGAGCAACGAGCAAACTGTACAATTCCAACAAGGAGTCAAGCAAATAGATGGCAGTAAAAACTTCAGTAAGGTTAGCAGCAAAAAGCAGCGGCAACGAGGATGACGTGGCAACAATATCTTTGACAACAAGAATACCAGAGTTCTGGACAGACTAACCCAGAATATCTGCACTGATTCCGCAAAAGATCAGTTCCTCTTTGTTATAGCTAAACTAGGAAAAGAAGCTATACAACAGGTAACAGATATCCTCATCAGCCCACCTGAAAACAAGAAATACGAAGACCTAAAAAAATATTGTTGTCAATATACGAGGAGTTGGAAACTAGAAAAATCCAAAACTTATGAATGAGATGGAACTAGGAGACCAGAAGCCGTCGCAACTGTTGCTACGTATGAGAGACCTTGCTGGTAGCAAAATAAGTAAAGAAACGCTGATAGTTCTGTGGCAAGAACGACTACCCACAGCCGTACGAGTGGTAATAGCGTCAACAGAGACAAAGAATCTTGAGAAAATGGCGAAAATTGCGGATAAAGTATGGGAATGTGCAAAACCCATACAAATAGCTCAAATATCATGAAAGGAGACAAGTAGCAACACACAGGCGTCAGATTAGCCTTAATTCTAGCAGAAGTCGCCAAGTTGAACTTGAGAGTATCCGAAATAGAACATAGAAGAAGACCGATGTTTCGTGAGCAACGAAGATATCATCAAAATTCTCGATTAAGATATAGAGGAAGATCAGCGTCAAGATCCAGGAATGGCATATGTTTCTATTACAGAAGATACGGCAAGAAATCGTACAAGTGCAACCATTTTATGGTACTTATCGAGCCTGGATTGAACCTGCATATACCTTTTTATTATTCCGCATTATCGCATTATCCCAATCCGCATTTCGCATTTAGTCCATAGTTCATTATAATACCTATCATAATTTAAACACGACTTCATAATCAGTTGATACTTATAACTATCACCAATAAATTCATAATTTATTCTAAGTCCTTAGAGTTACCCTCATACTCAATTTGTTACCAATACATTTACGCATTCTAAATTGCAAATCATTGATACATTTAACTATTATATAGTAAGTAACTATACTTGCCAACGCCTTTATTATGGCTTCAGAAATGAAACTTAAAATTAATGAGTCGAAACGCTCGGCTTTGTTCGCTCATATCAATAGTTTGTATAAACATCCAAAAAGGAATCTTCTACGGAGTCGCGAAGTATGTTGGAATTCACAATAATTCACAATTAAATGATTCTCAACGCGTTCAGTATCTTGTCAGTAAATTACACGGCAGGGCTACTACTGTGTTTTCAGGAATTATTCCCAACGCTGAGAATTATAATACTGTGTATCAGGCCTTAGTCAAGCCTTAGTAATTTCTATTTAAACAACATTTTGGATATGAAAACAGTTTCAAATGACTGTAATCAATTCAACAATTTTATTGACCGCTTTTCTTCTTCCATTTGCGCTTTAAACATAAACGATTTACAGGTTTTATATTTCTATGCTGTGCCATAAAGAAGTTAGACCATGATATCGTTCAGTCGTTCGAAATAACTATTCGCGACAAGGAAATACCGTCTTGTAACGAATTAATTGACTACGTTCGGCATTACGTAAAGGTGCTGGGGCGCTCCACTGCAGCTGGGACGTCTAACTTACGCAGCAACACAGCCGCTGTTTGGACACAACCACAAGTAAACCGGCCACAGCGCCCCCACAAAAACACTGTATCACATTCGTTTGCTTTGACCGACGATAACAAATTCCCTACTCACTGCGTTATTTGTAAAACGTCCGATCACATTCAGATATACAGTCCTAACTTTAAAAATATCTCAATAAAATCGCTGTAAGTCATGTGATAAGCGACATCGTTCCTTATTCCATTTTGACAAGGCTCGAGATGCGAGCACCTCCGCCGCCGGCACCGCATCTTCTGCTAGTGCTGATAGTGAGCGCGCGCTCTGGCCACACTCGGCCGCCGCCGACCGCAAGCACACAGCACCCATCAGATGCAGTCACGATGCACACAAATACATTTACGGTGCAAGAAAATGTAAACAAGACCGTAGTCTTATCAACCGCACAGGTTTATGCTGTAAGTAACGACAATAACATAACTATTATACGATGTTTAATAGACTGCGCGTCTCAAAATAATTTAATTAGTTTCTTGTTGCAAAAAACTTAATTTAAATGTCCTTTCGCTGAACAATTGTTCTATAAAAACTATCGGATCATTATCTACGCCGGTACATGGTTATATTCATAGTAGTAGATAGCATAACGGAAAAATTACCTACCTGTTATATAGATCGCTCGCTTATGCATTACTTACGCACATTACCTTTGGCAGATGACTCATGGTGCATACCTGGTGAAGTCCATGCCATTCGAGGCGCTCAACTGTTCCCACATTTGTTGCTCGATGGTAGGGTATCACCGCCGGTATCCGCCGTCGCCGCTCCCCTGCCTTTGAAACTACGTTTGGCTACATAGTCATGGGAAAAATACATACTTCTCTCGCCGCTTCTCATGCCTCAGCCCTTTGGTCCTATCACGAACAGTGATTAACATAACTCTCTATATAAATTTTGGGAGCTTGAGGAAATAAAATTAATAAACCCGATGATGAAGAATGTGAAAGTATCTATCAGTCTTCCGTCTCACGTGACGCTACAGGCAGATATACTGTATCACTGCCTTTCAAACGGGATCCTACCTTACTTGGCAACTCCCACGCAAACGCTTAACGCAGGCTTGCTTCTTTAGAACGCAAGTTTCGAATTTTATCTGAACTATGTCAGGCATATAATGACGTCATCGCCGACTATATACAGAAAGGTTATCTTTCTGAAATCCCATACACCCCTGCCGCAGTTCTGGACGGTTATTTTATTCCGCATCACGCCGTTATTCGGCCCGATAAGTCGACAACAAAAAGGCGCGTCGTCTTAGACGCAAGTGCAAAAACCGATACTGGTATTTTATTAAATGATACGCTTCATTCTGGTCCTAATTTACATGCTGATTTATTTAACCTACTACTGAATTTTCGCCTTTTCGCAGTTGCTGTTTCCGCAGATATACAACAAATGTACGGTCGCGGTCAGAAAATGTTTACCAGTTTTGAAATTAGATTCTATATCACACTTTTTTCACTAAGTCTAAAATGCCATATCAAGTTACTTATTACCTTTCAAAAGCTATTATGTAAAATGACGCATCGAGAAAAACAACAAGAATTATTGATCACTCCTTGATAATGGAACTAATATCTTTATTTGTTGAAATAACATTTATCAAAAAATATTGTTTGAACGTCGTTTTGACAAGAGTAAAATTTTACAAAAGATTTTTTCATAACGAAATAAAATGGCAAGTTTAACCCTGAAGCAAAGGGCTGAAATAATATTTCTCTTCGAAGATGGACATAGTATTAGTGCTATATCACGAGAACTCAATATATCGCGATTCACTGTGAGGTTTTGGATAAGGCGTCACGGCGTATTTATTACGCTCAAACAGCCTTAAAATGATGACTCGCAAGGCATCTGCTGGCCAGGAAGAGTCCAAACTTCAACTGCAGGAACTTAAGATTTTCAAGAAAAAGTGTGATCATACAGTGAAAGGGATGATAACGAAAGAGAACTCTTAGAAATATTAAACAAAAATAGTAGCCTCCGCAATGAGTTCAGTGTTGCACACTCAATATGGTACTGTCCTAGAAGAGCGGGACCAATTTCAGAAAATTATAGAAACATTTGACAGCTGTAGTGAGGAGTATGTGGTGGTCCTTAATAAGATCTCATATCTTGAAGAGGAACTACGCGAGGCCCATCAACACATCTCACAACTTGAAAAGGCCACCCATACTTACACACAGCATCAAACTCAAAATCTTTTTGACGAATTATGTAGTAAGGCCCCTAATCTTGTTTCTGTTGCAACTAGCAATACCACCACTATAGATCTTACAGGTGATGGCACCATTAATTCTTCTAAACCAGTGAGGCTTGCTAAGTGCAGTAGAAACCAGAAAAATACATCAAAATCAACAGATTTATAAAAAAAAATGAAAAAATTTTCAAAAAGCAAAAAATATTTAGTAGAAATGTAAATTACTGCAAAGAAAAATTACAGTTTGAGAACTTGTGTCTCAAATCGAGATCGGTCTGTCCAAGGTCTCTGACTGGGGGCGGGAAAACTTGGTCCGATTCAACCCTTCAAAGACACAAGTCTGCGCGTTCACCGCTAAGAAAACCCCATTCACTGTAGTCTCACAATTCCAGAACACTCCCCTCTCCATCTCCAAGAGCATTGGGATCCTTGGCGTTGACATCTCCAGCGTTGTTCAGTTCCGAGATCATTTGCTAGACAAGTTAAAGCTGGCGTCCAAAAAACTTGGTGTACTCAACAGAGCGAAGCAGTACTTCACGTCGGGGCAAAGGTTGCTACTTTACAAGTCGCAAGTCCGGCCCCATATGGAGTACTGCTGCCATCTCTGGGCGGGTGCACCCGGATACCTGCTTGGCCCTTTTGACTCGGTTCAACGACGGGCTGTGAGAATTGTCGACGATCCCAAACTCACTTGCGGTATCGAGCTCTTAAGTCTGAGGAGAGACTTTGCCTCCCTGTGTGTGTTCTACCGCTTGTACAATGGATTGTGTTCTGAGGAATTGTTCGAAATGATGCCCACGGCTACTTTCTACCATCGCACCGCTCGCCATCGACAGGGAATTCATTCTCACACTTTGGAACCGAAATGGTCGCGTACAGTGCGGTTTCAGAGAAACTTTCTCCCGCGAAGGCTTGGGTTGTGGAATGAGCTCCCTGCCAAGGTTTTCTCTAAGGACTACAGTATGGGGTTCTTCAAAAAAGAAGTTATTAGATTTCTGAAGGGTCGGCAACGCGCGAGTGATGCCCCTGGTGTTGCAAGCGTCCATAGGCTACGGTGACCGCTTACCATCAGGCGGACCGTAGGCTTGTTTGCCACATTAGTGGTATAAAAAAAAAATGTGAGTTGCAATTAGAAAACAGTAGGCTACATCATAAAACTGATACACATTTACTCGACTTGCAAATAAAAGATTTACATACATCCTTGCAGATGATGACCTGCAAGTATGAAGAGTCTCTGAGAGAGATGGAGGAGCACACACTGGCTATGAATGAGCTAATTGAATTGAGTAAATATAATGCAGAGCGTTTTGAGTCATTACAACTCAATCACAGTATGTGTAATTGTAAACGCCTCAGCGATTCACAGCCACATTGTGCATCCTTGTTACTACCTTTACCAACACCTCAGTCGTCAATGTGTGTCAGTTTGGAATCAGACCAACAATCATATGCTCACAACAGTTCTCACTCAACTAGTGTTTCACAAAAATGTAATGTTGATGACAATATAGTAATGTTTTGCGATGAAATGGGAAAAGGTTTTGGACACTTTCTCAGCTCAAGTGTAGGACAACCGGTTTTAAATAATTGTATGCCAAATGCCAATTATGTTAATATAATAAGAAGTTTAATAAAGTCTGACAAAATCACTCCATCCTCTACATTAGTAATATTTATCGGTAACAGGGGTAATGTAAATAAAAGTGAATTAAGACAATATTATAATAGTATAAGCGCACTTAAAGTAAAAAAAATTTTAATGTTTACATTTCCCTATTGTAAGAGTTTGCCACAGGAGGAAAACAACCTTAGATGTGAGTTAAATTTAGCTTTGCATACTATGTCTAGCAATAACAATTACTTTCATGTGATAGATACTAACAGTATTTTTAGACCTTGTCGCTATCATTTTATATTAATACCACAGCCAATAATTAGGCTAAACAATCTGCTTTTATTGAGCAGTGTATTTATAGTAGTGTAATTGACATTTCAGCCAAGTATTTGGCTAAACAACCTGCTTCTATTGAGCAGTGCAATTATAATAGTGTAATTTACATTTCAGCTAATCATTTAGCTAAACAACCTGCTTCTATTGAGCAGTATAATAATTTGACATGTAATAATTTAAATTAAATTTTCAGACAACAAAGGACCACTTTGGCATATTATATAATTCCAACATTAATAATGATTATATTAAACAATCTATGTCTACTCAAGTTTTATGCAAACAGAAACAAAAAAATAAACTTTGTCATACTAAAAATAATTTTCCATTGAACCTGGTGCATCAGAATATACAAGGAATGTCTCAGAAAGAACTAGAAATTGAATTTTTCATAAACTGCCAAAAGATTGACATTTTATGTATCACTGAACACTGGCTACGCAGCCATCAGTTTATGTTCAATTTCACTAATCACCAGGTGGGAAGTTCGTTCAGCCGAGTAAATGCTATCCATGGTGGCTCTTTAATTTTAGTTAATAAACACCTAGAGTTTAAGGAACGTAAAGACATTGTGAGCCTCTCAGTTGAGCGAACTGCCGAGCTGTACTGTATAGAAAATAAGCATCTCATTGTTGTGAGTGTATACAAGCCGCAATTTTGAATTAGTTATGGAAGAAGTGCTGAATAAAATCAGCGATTCCAATAAACAAATCATTGTTTGTGGAGACTTCAATATAAACATTTTGGAAAATAGCTCATTAAGCACCAGATTGCTTGCCTTATTTCAGTCTTTTAATTTAAATAATTTGTTTTGTGAACCAACTAGAATTGCTGTATCCAGTGCCACTTGCATCGACAATATATTTACTGATATAAAACCAATTCAAAAATCAATAATAATCAATCTAGAGTCAGATCATTGTGGACAGTTAGTGGTTTTAGAAAGAAAGAATAGTATTACTAAAAAGGAAATTAAATTTATACCAATAACAACTAAACGAGTTGAATCATTTAAATCTAACTTAATGCATAAACTTCCAGATTTGCTTTATAATGGCGACCCAAATGATATGTACAATACTGTCCTTGACACTATTACAACAGAGTATAATAAAATATTTACTGCAAAAAAGAAACTTATTTCCAGTCGCTTTTGTTTTAGTGAATGGGCTACCCCAGGTATTCATAAAAGTAGGCGTAAACTGTATGAATTATATAAAGAAAAAACAAATAATAATAGCCAAATATTTAGGGAATATTTAAAAAAATACTCAAAAACCTTTAAAAAGGTCTGTCTTGTTGCAAAAGCAATTCACCTCAGATATAAAGTAAAAAATTCAACAAATAAAATAAAAACTACATGGAACATAATAAATAATGAAACTGGTAAAGCTAGGAATTCTTGTCAGGACTTTGAGTTGATTGTAGATGATGCTAGTTTTAAAACAAATTCTGAGGTAGCAGTTGCCTTTGAACAGTTTTTTAGGAATATCCCATTCAAAACAACTGAACATTTAAACTCAAGTCCAATCTTAGCAGAAAAATTATTAAAAACTAGTGTTCCTGAATGTAACGTTCCCTTTGTATTTAAAAACATTAGTCCTACGGATATCATTAATACATTTAAAACATTAGAAATTAAAAACACCACAGACCTGTGGGGACTTTCTGTAAAAACTATAAATTCAATGATTCATGTTATAGCACAACCCTTAGCCATTATATTTAATAGTTGTGTTGATAGTGGTGTGTTTCCTGATGAGATGAAACTTAGCAAAGTTATACCTCTTTTTAAATCAGGTAGTTCAACGGATCCTAATAATTTTCTGCCTATTTCTATACTACCTATACTTAGTAAAGTTTTTGAAAAAATCATACTTTGTCAAATGTTAAGCCATTTCTGTATTAATGAGCTACTTAGTAGTAAACAGTTTGGCTTTATGAAAGGCCGTTTCACAACCGATGCAGGAGTGGCACTGTTAAAAAATATATATAACGCCTGGGTAGATTCGCATGACGCCCTTGGAGAGTTTTGTGATTTATCTAAGGCATTTGACTGTGTTCAACATGAAAATCTCATCAGGAAGCTACATCACTATGGTATTAGAGGCAAAGCTCTCGACCTTTTGACATCCTATATGAGTAGGAGAGTACAGAAAATAGATGTCAACGGTGAAAGATCTCCGGGATCAGCAGTCACTATGGGAGTGCCTCAGGGCTAAATTTTAGGTCCTTTTCTATTTCTTATTTACATTAATGATCTCCCATATAATGTAAAAAACCATGACATTGTCATATTTGCTGATGACACCTCTTGGCTTTTTAAAGTTAAGAGACGACAGACATATTATAGTGAATTAAATAATGCCCTTTCTAAAATTGTAAATTGGTTTAACGCTAATAATTTAGTATTTAATGAAAAAAAAACCAAATGTGTTAAATTTACTTAACCAAATGTTAGTCAGAGACAGACATGTATTAATATTAATGGCGAGCAATAAGAACTTGTTAATTCAACAGTCTTTCTTGGCATAACGCTGGACTCCATACTTCAATGGGGTCCTCATATTCATATCCTAGCCAAAAAACTTAGCTCTGCTGTGTATGCGATCAAGAAAATAAGACAATTGACTGATGTCGACACTGCAAAAATAGTATATTTTAGCTATGTCCATAGTTTAATGACATATGGTATCCTATTGTGGGGTAGCACTGCTGATGTCAATACAATATTTTTGTTATAAAAAAGGGCAATTCGTGCTATTTATAAATTAGGATCTAGGATATCTCTGAGGGATAGGTTTAGGGAAGTAAAAATTTTAACTTTAGTGTCGCAGTACATATATGAAAATCTTTTATATGTACATAAAAATATCAATAGTTTCAGCAAGAAAAGTGACGTTCACAAAGTAAATACTAGAAGTAAAAATAAGCTGTTGGTGCATGATACACGTCTACACAAAATAAGTAACTTTTATGGGGCAATGTATACACTTTTACAACAAAGTTCCCAATAAAATTCAAAATCTATCTATAAGTAAATTTAAATCTTTTATCAAGCAGGTACTTTGTAAAAAAGCATACTACAATATTTCAGACTATGTAAATGATAAAAATCCTTGGGACTGATGATGCTCAATTACAGGATGCATAGGTAAACCAAATTAAAATGGTAATAACATAAAATTGTACGACTAAAAATGTTTTATTGAAAACATTAATTGTGTTTCAGTTTATTTGTATTATTGATAGTGTTTTTAAAAGAGTAACTATCGAGTTTCTTGCCGGATTCTTCTCGGTAGAAATCAACAACATTGTGAACCGGCGGGAAGGTGGGAGGGTTCAAAAAATAATATTTTATGTCTTTGACGATTCAAAAGTGATTGTAAAATCCTTATTTGAATAAACCATTTTGACTTTGACTTTGACTTTGACGGCGAAGAAGGGCAAATAACAGATCATAGAAATAATTCAGGACGACGACCGATACTAACCGCCGCACAAATAACAGAAATCATTCGTCGTTACGAAGAGAATGGTTTCACAACAACTAGTTATTTTGTTGCTTTATATGGTGAAGAAGTGATGCTGCCTACTGTGCGCGTAGTGTATCCTGCAACGGAATTCCCACACATTACTTACGTTCAAGATAATGCACGGATACACACAGCCCGTGCTACTATGGCGTGGTTCAACCTGCACCGTGACATTCGTCCCATTCAATGGCCCGCTCGGTCTGCTGATTTAAACCCTATTGAAAATTTATGGGGGCTAATGGTTCAACGCTGGGACTGTCAAAATGAAAGAAACTCTCAAGCTCTTAGATCACACTGTGCTCAAGTATGGGATGATATCAGAGGTACTGATCTATGCACGCGTCTCGTTGCATCTATGCGAGATAGACTACGTGCCATCATAGCTGCAGAGGGAGGTTATACTAGATATTAAATAAAGATTTTCGAAGTGTCTATTTTATTATTTCTTCATAGTCTTATTTAAAAAACTAAAATATTAGTTTTTTCAAAGAAGGTTTTCTATATATTAAAATTTGATAGTGGTCAGTCCATCTCCTAGAGCAGAGATGGCGAACCCATGGCAAGTCGGGCACGCCAATCATTTATGAAATTTCAATTTTCACCTACGTATGCTTGCAAGTCATTTTTAGAAATGAACTCTAGTTTAGCTTCCATAATGCTTAATAACAAAGTACGAGCCTGCCCTAATGTGAGATTTTTAGCATCTACTTTGCAACAGCAGAAATCACACTAATTTTTTTTTTATTTGAATATAAATATTAAACATTTCGATTGCTGTAAACATTTCGAGCTGCAAGTATCTAAATAGCTTTAAGTTAACAGCAATTCGTTTAATTTTTCTCCATTATTATTAAGTGACCCAGATTTTTTGACGGCACGTCATAGGTACAGTATTGTTTTTTTCATAGAAAATGGCACATTTATTAATAAAGGTTCGCCATCCCTGTCCTAGAGCGATTAATTGTCATATTAGAAAAAAGATAATTTATGGTCAATCAAATTATTATGAAATAGACATTTAGAACTTGTGACTTAAATGTGTGCATGCAATTGTGATCCTTAAGGTGGTAAACATTTTCTGACCGCAACTATATTTACGTATTTGGGTATCGAAAGACCATCGTAAATACCGAAAAATATTATTTAGATTCGACGAATCTGAGCCTATTCGTTTGTTCCAATTTAATTCTGTAGCATTTTGTCTCAGCAGTTCGCCATACCTAGCATTACGCACATTGAGAGTTCGCAAAACTATATTTTTCGCATCAGTTTGATAAATAGCATATATACGTCGCCTAATTATATACTTACGCAAGTGTTTGATATATAATACCTACATACCGCAATCGAATTGCGCTGTAAGACTACTATATACGTGTCAGTGAAATTGGATCACCAAAGGTGTCGTCAGGAGGCGCCTCCAGAAGATCCAGAAGTAGCTATCCGTGGACCAACAAGGAGTCGTCACGCTGCATCCACTCATATGCCTACAGAACTGCCGCTTCATTACATTTGGTGAGTCCCTTGATGTCCACTTATCCTTTGTGTCAGACGCGACTGTTTGTATTATATTTTGCAACTTCGCAAATTTCACCCCATCGCTCTTTCGCATTCCGCACCAGCTTTTTTTATCATATTATATCAAATAGTACACGTTTGAGCATTGTAGTGTGTGCTCACAGCAATAATCAATAATCAATTGTCATAATTTAGCAAAATCAGCATTTTTACAATTTCAGCATTTTTTATCATATTATATCAAATAGCACATGTTCGAGCATTGTAGCGTGTACTCGCAGCAATTATCAATTATTAACAATTTAGCGTAATTAGCATATTTACAATTTAATTTAATTAAATTAAGTTTTTAGTTATTTCTCATTTTATTAATTTTAATTGTTTTTGTGTGTCATTTTATCATTTTAAAATAAATTGTACTTAACAACTTCTATCATCAAAGAAAAGCAACAGGTATTATGTAACAAATCCAACATGCGATATAACAATAAACTTATCAAAGTGCAGCTTTGGGCGGAAAAGTATAGAATTTTTGGGATACCAAGTCACACCGTAAGCCACTGGAACATAAAATCCAGGCTGTAAAAGACTTCCCAAAAACTAAAACGATCGATCAATTAAGAAGATTTTTGATATGTTGAGTTTCTATCGATCGCACATCCCATATGCCGCACAAAAACAAGTTGAATTGAATAAGTTTTTACATAGCAAGAAAAAAGATAAAACTGCAATAAAATGGACTAAAGAGGCAGATGAAGCCTTTGAAAAATGCAAGCAACGACTATGTGACGCAGCCTTATTAACCTACCCGTCAGCAGAGACAATTACACTCACGACAGATGCGTCAAATGAGTGCGTAGGAGCGGTATTACAAAAGCTAAAAGCAGGAAAATAGAATCCACTGGGATATTTTTCAAAAAAGTTAAACGTGTCACAAAAAAATACAGAACATAGGTACAGAGAGCTGTTGGCGATCAGGTATATACAGCACTTCAGGTACATGATAGAAGGTCGAGAATTCACTGTCTACACCGAACATTAGCCATTGATTTATGCATTAGCAAAGAAAAATACCAAAAAAGAAACTCCTAGGCAAATTAGCCAACTTATGTATATAGGCGAAATTACGACTGAAGCTCAGGGGTGATAACCACTCCCGGTGAAATTGAGGGGAAACCTACTTATCAAATACCGGTCTAAGCGCCGCCCGTGCTGCGACCACGCGTGCTGTCACATAGGCTAGCATTTTGCGCATACGCAAGGGGCGGTCTATGACGCAACCTAGGTACTTTACACTGGGTTGCCACTCACTAGCTTGGCCTCGAAACACAAGTTTCGGTGAGAGAAACTTTTGCAGGCCGGTCAATATTGCAGTTGTTTTGGTGGCATTTACGGCTATTCTCCACTTGTTGAGCCAGCCGGGCAAAGTGTCCAATAGTCGCTGCATTTTTTTTGGTTGCTAATTTGGCTTTGCGGGAGAAGGACATGTAAGCGCTGTCGTCCGCGTAGAGTGCTAGTTGGACGTGTTCGACACCTTCAGCTAAACCGGAATCACTGTTAGTGGGGATGTCGTTGGTGAAGAGTGCGTAAAGCTGTGGCGATAGGTAGCTACTTTGTGGTACCCCTGCTTTAGTAGATTTATTTACTGATTGGTTGTTCTCGACCGAGACATAGAAGCTCCGTCTGTCCAAAAACGAAGCAATTACTCGACCAAGCATATGCGGGAGATCCGTGTCAACAAATATAACCACGTAGTACACGTTCTAATATCTACGTATTTAAGAAACAGTTTAATTATAATTTAAATATACATTTCCAGTATTCCGTAACTATACTCCTGTAACGTTATAAGATACATATATTATTGTTGTTATTTATACAAAATATTCAAGGGAGTAAGAATCTCTCCTCAGACTTAAGGGTTCGATACGGCAAGTGAGTTTGGGATCGTCGACAATTCTCACAGCCCGTCGTTGAACCCAGTCAAAAGGGCCAAGCTGGTATCCGGGTATCTCATTTGCACAAATCCTCGAGCACTCCATAAGATGGCAACTTTGATAAAAGACCTCGGTGCCAGACCCGATCGAACGCCTTCGCTATGTCCAGGCTACATGCCAATGCCTCCCACTGACTCTCAATGGCTAGTGCTCATCGGTGTGTGAGATACACTAGAAGGTCACCAGTCGAGCGACCGCTTTCGCCAAAGACATATTGACGGTCAGTGACCAGGTCGTGTTCTTCTAGGTATCTTAGAAGCTGTGTGTTGATCACACGCTCCATCACCTTGGAGAGGAGAGAGGTAATAGCGATAGGCCTGTAATTCGATGGATCTGATCTATCGCCCTTTTTGGGTACCGGTATTCGTAGTCTTCCATGAAGACGGAAATTGCCTAGTGTGGTAGGAAAGCGCGAAGAGGCGCATGAGTACAGGACATAGCTCAGGAGCACACTGCTTAAGCATCACTGCCGTCTGGCCCACTCGACTCATGAACGTTGTGAAGACTCAATTCCCCAGGGGAAGATAAATGAAAAATAGGTGTAGTTCGTAAATACAATTTTATTATAGTTCCTTATACGATCACTATACAAAAATTAATTAATTTTAAACCCTTTTATGCCATACACAATTTAACTTCTTCGTATCGGAAATTATTCATTTTGCCGTCTTTTCTTACTTTAACGACGGTATTACACATTTTCCCCGGTCGACTTTATTATCGCTAAAGTTGGCAAATCGTGGTTCAACGTGATGAATTCTATGGTTTACGACAATCTATGTCAACTCCATATATTCCCGAATTTTCAGGATACGGAAAAGGGAATTCGATAAAGGCAAAAAGGCCCAATTCACAAAAATTCAAGATCTTCGTAGACCTTACTAATAAAACAGAAATATGGTACCTTCTGTGTGATTTATGGGGTAACTCACAAACCGTCACAGATAATCCAGGAAATCAAACCTCCTTATGTGTTTTCCTTTTGATCGAATCTATTCCCAAGCACAGGTTCTTATATATGGTCCACGCCGATAAAGTTGCACCAGGTAAAATAATAAATTATCTGTTAATATATAAAATTTCAAATTTATATTTTTTATAGCTTTCTTTGAGCAAATCTCAACCAGACTGACTTTGAATATTTTTCCATCTGTCATCTTTTTAAAAATCAGATTTAAAAGACTGTTGACGTAAATGAGTATGGCATTCCATGCCTGTATGGATATAGAATTTTACAATGATTTTGACATAACACGCAAAAGGGTAATTTAAAGCTAATTAAACACTACATATACAAAATAAAATACTTCACTCGCTACAATATCCCCCCTTCCTCGTGAAAATTCGGTTAGACGAATTTTCCGGGCTGTTAGTTTAATAATTTAAAAACAGAACCGATCCCTAAAAACTTACATCACGTACGCATCTAATACTCTAACCTCATCACTCATACTAACCCAACCTAACACGCTAACCTCATATACTTCCTATTCATTCATCCATACACGAAGGGCATAACCGCTAAGGAACCCCATGACCGATCTGTAAGGGACTTGATGTTAATTGTTGTATCTTGGCCAAATGCCTTATTACAACTAGGACTACGATATAAGGCTTATTTAATGAGTTATCCCACCGCTCAAATTCATCGACAAGGGCTTTTTTAAGGAGTTGTCAATCCGCTCCATATTTTGGACATAAGCTTATTTAATGAGTTGTCATACTGCTCAAGCTAAAACCCCGCTGTAATTAAATCCTTTAATTATGAGATAAATATTAAAGAGACTGTCTAAAATTGCAAGGTTGAAAGTAGCTAGAAAGTTAAACGAGTAAGAAATTAGATAATTAATAAAGAAAATTAGTTAAAATAAATTAAGTATTTTATATAATAAGCTACAATAGCTTTTAGAATAAATAATGAGCCAAAGATGTCGTGCTCTTTGGTCTCCATTTAATAACGCAAAAGTCGTATAACCGACCCAAGGAAGGAGTACTACTAAAGAAACTATGTAAAGAAAATACAATAAATAAAGTCGCAGACATCAACAACGAAATTTGTCGTTGTTATAGTAATATTGAGAAAAAATATAAAATAACGTTAAATTACGTTTCAATTACGTGTCAAATAGACAAGAAAAATGTACAATATAGAAATTACGTCTCTTGACGTGAGAGAACAAATAGCTTTTTTGAGAATCCGTTAAAATATTTAAATAAAGAATGCGTCCAATCGACTTTAATGAAAATTATTATTCGTAGTTAAATATAAATACAAATCAAAGCATCTGTTGCATGTCAATCGAAAGAAAATAAAATTATTTTTCCTCTAAAGGAAATAAAAGATAAAAAAAGACAACCAAATATAAATAAAGGCCTATACGTTATTTTTATAAAACTAAGGTGTCGTTAAAATGACTTTTTGAATTTTGAAAAAGGTTAAAGAGGTATATAAATTAAATTAGGTCTAAATGTTATTTTTATAATAACGACGGTGTCGTTCAAATGACTTTTTGAATTTTGAAGTCGTGAAAAAACAACATATCGTGATAAGTAATTTAAAAAACACATCACTAACTCTTAAGTTAGTTGCAAAACAATTAGGAAAGCATATATTAGCTTCATAAACAATAATATATAAAGCAAATGCTTTAAAAACCAATTTCTTTGGTCCATTACATAAGTAGTTAATTATAATTAAATTGCACAAAATGTGCCCTGAATTTAAGAGGTATCTTTAACATTTAAAATCTTTAATATGGTAAATACCCACATTTTTATCATTTAAGTCCACCAGTTCGTACACTAACGGCGAAACTTTACGTATAACGCGACATTTTACGAATTTCGGAGCTAGCTTAGTGCTGAAATAAGCACCGGCATCACTTAAAACGTGATTGCGTCTCCATACATAATCATTAACATTAAACTCTTTAAAAGTACGACGCAGATTATAATGTTCTGCGTTCTTCTGATGTGCCTTATATAAAGCTAATTCAACCTTGTTAAATATATTAGCAAGAAACCCGGTATGCTCAGCATAAATATCCCTGGGCATAAATACGAAATTGTCGAAGTCCTCGTACTTCGCGAAAATATTACCATCGGTCACTAATTCACGGCCGAAAACTAAAAACGCTGGTGAATAGCCAGTCGTATGATTACAAGACGAATTAATAGCCATTTGTTCTTGTGGAATAAATTTGTCCCAAGTTCGGTGTTCTTCGCCTACTAGGGCTGCAATAGCCGTAATAATAGTTTTATTATAACGTTTCACAGTATTTACTTGTGAACAGTAACGTGGAGTGTAAAATACTTTTGGAATATTATATTTTTCCCAAAGATTTTTACAATCGTGACTGGTAAATTGTGAACCATTGTCCATTATTATTATTTGGGGTACTCCGTAAACCAAGAAAACATCGTTTTCCAAGGTTTTTAATACATTAGCCGCTGTAGCTTTTTTTAAAGGAAAAATTTACAAACAGTATTTACTGAAACAGCATGTGACAACCAAGGTGTTTTGATTCCTATCCCTTGTCATTGGTAGAGGACCAACTAAGTCAATGAAGATACATTGAAAAAGACGTGAACAAATTTTAGGTTTTCCCATGACACCAAATGGGGAATGGTTTGATGCTTGTAAGCCAAGCATGTAGAACAATTAGCTATGTAGTAAGACATCTGGCGGAACATTCCTGGCCAATAAAAATTTTTTGATATCTTTTTAAAGTTCTTAAAAGCACCAAAATGCGAGTTTGACGGCTCCGTATGTTTAGCCGCAATAATATTAAGCCTATCGTTAGGATTCGGAACCTCCTTGAATGAATTAAATTTATCCAATTTTTGGAACTCATTTTAACTGTAGCCAGTTCTGGACCCAAGTTTAACTTATCCGTGATGTCAATACGTAGTAATCTAAAATGTATATGATTTAAAAAAGCTTCCAACCTTACTTTTTTTCTTATTAATACCTGTGTCCTCTAACTTTTGTTTTATAAAAGTTAAAGTTGCCTTAACACCTTCAATATCCTCTTTGGGATCCAAAGTTGACTCAAGTACCTCATTAGCTGGTAATTTTTCAACCAACTTTAATATTTGACGCTTCAGACGTATTAAAGATTCTGCTGGTTTCTCAAATCTCACTAAAGTTTCATAGATCAGCTCACTCTTGTTAAGCAAGTGATATTTAATAGTTTTTTCCATTTTTACTAATTTTATTTTATATAAATATTTTTATATTTTTTAATTTCTTCACAGACACTCACTTCCTTTAAAGAAAATAGTAAAATATTCGTAACGAAGCTTTTACTACTATACAGTCTCTCTGTAAAAACAATATTAATTTTATTGATTCCAAGATGTTATACGTGTAATCCCACTTATGTCAAGTACTGCTTTAGACACAATCGACGAAGATAATCTTGGAAACAACAAAAATAAAATTATTATTAGTAGGGACTTTTTATTTATTAGTTAAATAACGTAGTTTTATAACGTAGTAAAAGAACCCCTCACTTGAGACAAAACGACACAGTTTTTCACTGTCTCCATTTGTCCAAAAAAAACAAGAAAAAACGATGTAAACGTTTTTCTCTGAAGTATTGTGTCTATTTTTATTTTATTTTTTTTAAAAAAAACCTTTTGCGTGATGTGATCGTACACAAAACTATAAAAATTGTATTTTTATCCCGTTGGGCGCCGCTTGTGAAGACTCAATTCCCCAGGGGAAGATAAATGAAAAATAGGTGTAGTTCGTAAATACAATTTTATTATAGTTCCTTATACGATCACTATACAAGAATTAATTAATTAACCCTTTTGCCATACACAATTTAACTTCTTCGTATCGGAAATTATTCATTTTGCCGTCTTTTCTTACTTTGACGACCGTATTACACTTTTTCTCCAGTCGACTTTATTATCGCTAAAGTTGGCAAATCGTGGTTCAACGTGATGAATCCTATGGTTTACGACAATCTATGTCAACTCCATATATTCCCGAATTTTCAGGATACGGAAAAGGGAATTAGATAAAGGCAAAAAGGCCCAATTCACAAAAATTCAAGATCTTCGTAGACCTTACTAATAAAACAGAAATATGGTACCTTCTGTGTGATTTATGGGGTAACTCACAAACCGTCACAGATAATCCAGGAAATCAAACCTCCTTATGTGTTTTCCTTTTGATCGAATCTATTCCCAAGCACAGGTTCTTATATATGGTCCACGCCGATAAAGTTGCACCAGGTAAAATAATAAATTATCTGTTAATATATAAAATTTCAAATTTATATTTTTTATATCTTTTTTTGAGCAAATCTCAACCAGACTGACTTTGAATATATTTCCATCTGTCATCTTTTTAAAAATCAGATTTAAAAGACTGTTGACGTAAATGAGTATGGCATTCCATGCTGTATGGATATAGAATTTTACAATGATTTTGACATAACACGCAAAAGGGTAATTTAAAGCTAATTACACACTACATATACAAAATAAAATACTTCACTCGCTACAACGTCTAGATAAAGCAACGCCGGACCTTCCACTGTGTTATGGCGATTTCCGGCATGGTCTTACCGCATCACGGTATAGTTGGTGGTACAGCACTGCTGTGTAACTATTCTATATTTAATATGTTACTGATTTGTTATTATTTAATATTTTATAGTTTTATCTCTCCTAATTATTACTGCGGTGTAACCATTCTTTGTTTTATAGTATTATTCCCTTCTCTGATTTGTTATTATTAAATATTTTATAGTTTTGTCTCTGCTTAGTATTACTGCTGTGTAACTATTCAATATTGTATAGTATTACTCTCTTTAAAGTGTAACTATCGTAATGTAAGTGTTCAATATTTTTGATGGATTTCTTAAAGTCGTTAAATTGGTTTTTTATGGAAAAGGACGTTTTGCTTACTAAAAATCTTTGCTGCTGGCAGTTTTTTTTAATAACTGAGGTATAACATAAAACTTGCGAAAAACAACGTCTAAAACAATTAATAGAGTCTTTAGTAAGTAACTCTGAAACAGATATTAAGACGAAGAGAAATATTAATAAAATTACACTAGTGGCGTATATTATGGACAATTGGCTATATTTTATGGATTTCTCATATTTTTTTGATTTTTAATATTATATTTATCGTTAGAACTGAACAAAAAGAATTTGATGCCGCCTAGTCGTAAATAAAAGAAAACAAAAATTACATTGGATTTTAATAGCTAGGTATATTTTCTTATCAAGAATTGAACAACATGCACTATTCAAAAATATTTTAAATCAGAGACATTAAAATGTTTATATGAGTATGTCTGAAACATACCACGATTGGATTTGTTAAGTCCCCGATGTTTCGTCACAGTAAGTTAGTTGCATGCGACGTCTTAACGGGTGAACTGAGGAAGAAAAAGTGGTGCGGTGAGGGTCAGTATTTTCTCGTTCCTTTACGACGATTGCGTCGTAAACATTTTGGTAATAAATGCGAAAGTTTAAAAAGTTATTTATCAGAGACATTAAATTGCAATACTCAGTTAAAGCAGTTTTTTTCAATTTCAATTTAATATAAGAAAAATGGAAAAGTGTTCACATTAAATGCCACTACTGCATAAATCTGATTTAAATACTTTAATAACTTATTGAATTAATTGCATAGACATTTTTTAAATCTCCAGTTACTTGCGTTGTTAATGTAATGTAATGTATAATGTATTTTTCTCATTTTTATTAGTGCTTAAACTTAAAGCAACATTAAGCAACAGCATTAAGTCTTAGCCATATCGTTGGCAGATAACTGTACAGATTGTAAATATGTATTACGATTGGGAATGTTTTGGCTTCATATCAACTGAAATTGATTATTTATACGAAATCTATGTCGCAAATGGGCCCTTATCGAGTGCAGGATATCGCTATACAGCGACATTGTGTCCTTAAAATGGATAATGTAAGCGGATATTTAATAAAAATACTGTTTTTTGCGGTGAACTACGATATTTATTATTATTTCTATTAGAGTAAACTGACTTTAAACTAAAACTACCTTATTTAAAGAAATCGCAAACAGCGTGTACGTGTACTTGTTACACAAAATCTTGTAAAATTGTTGCTGTTTAACCAACAAATAAATCACTACAGTTTCTGTAAAGTCCTTTCAAATTTTGATATGGTCCGTGTTTGGTTTAGTTACAGGTAAGATAATAATTGTACATGAGTCATACGTATAGAGTCTCAGGATAATGAGTTTGCACTGATGTTCGTTAATGTAACTGATGTGCAATGGCACAGTTTAACTATTTATGTCGTTAAATTCTTAGATTGTTATGACAGAAAAACATAACATAAAGAGACATTTATAAGCCACTAAGCAGCTAATGTAAATGAATGAATAAACTTTTCTCTAAAGATAACAAGAAAGAAAAACATAAGCACTAAAGGGTGGGTCTTACCTCTTGTGCATGAGAAAGCTAATGTTGTTAAGCATTCCATAATATTAAGCGTATGATATATCGAGCGCGAGGTTTTGATTAACCAAAAACTAGAACCCGACTTATCAACACAAAACTAAATCCCATCCGCTCAGCCGCTGCTCGTACAATTTTAGTAGTCTCAGGGTTCATGCAAAACTTGCTTTAACTGAACTTACATTAAACAGGTCTACACTAAAAGTCTTACATTTCATTTCTGCCATTACAATAATTTGTTATGATCTTGCTATTAGATGAAAATATATAACACATAATAATATATTTGTTTTACTAGTATACAGGGAAACTTTTCAATGACCCGCCATATTTTTAGAGTAAGTTCAGAATCGATAATAGATCTAGGCAATAAAAAAAATAATTTTTTTTCAAACTTTTGTCCCTTTATTTTCCGCTGAAATAAGATTGTATGGACAATAACAGCTGTGAGAGGTTATTCGCCCGATAGCCACTTTATTCATTAAAACAACACATTCGCAAGTCAATACACACATACACACGCGTAGAAAAATTTTTATTTTTGTCTGACAACTAGGTACTTCGGTCGGTCCATGTCCAAATATGATACTTTCTTAAAACAAGTGACCATACATGTCGTAATCATGAACTTAATCTTAAAATTGTCCAACTAAACCTAGATTACATACAATACCTGTGGCTAATTTTATGATTTATTAAATAATTAAAATTATCTGACAAAAACAAAATAAAGTCATGATTTAAAAATTAAAATAATCCTAAACAAACAAATAACCACGCGTTAGTCTCCTACTAAGACTAATGTAGTCTGGATTTTATCCTATGTACAGTCATTTGCTAAAGTGCATGCATAGTGTAAAGGTTTAAATTGCGTGAAGCCATTCTGTGAATCTCGCACTCACACATTAACATTATCGGAACTGTCAATAATATTAACCTTACATCGACAAAATTAGGTTTAATTTTATTTATACTAACCAGTTAATTTTAACCGTTCTTCTATCTTTTGGTTTCTTAACCTAACAAATTAATTAGGTGTAAATTGCAGTGTTGTTCTACATACGCATTGTTTATTTCTCATTAAATGTTATCTGCCCGGTGGTGTGATTCGTAGGCGCTGTGACTTAAACTGGCGAGCCTATGGTTCAAATCACTTTATTTCCGTTTTGAGTATTTTTGTTAGGAATAACTTTTTTTTTATGTTTTGACATCTAGTTCTCTCTGAAAAGGACCAGTTGGTATGAGAACTTTTTGTTTCGTTTGCAAGAATTACAACACATGCAATCAAATAAAAATGGTTTTTATTAAAATTTTATAAATCATAAATAATGTTTTTGATAAATGTCTCTTTTTTCTATATATATATTTCCTATGGTTATAGCTTAAGTATTCGTTTTCATAATGAAAAGAAAATTGAAACATAACCATAAGAATAAAAAAAATACAAGTCACGATTCACTTGGTTGAAAAACAACAAATTAAAAAAAAAATGTTATGTCTTAAATATATTGAAATGTAAAATAATATCTGTAAGAAAAATAGTACTTTATTTTTAGCGTTCCGTACCCAAAGGGTAATTAGCGGAACCCTATTACTAATACTCCGGCTGTATCTCATGAACTGTGAAAGTTAGACAGTTGAAATTTTCGCAGAAGATGTATTTCTGTTGCCGCTAAAACAATAAATACTGAAAAACAGAATAAAATAAATATTTGAGGAGGCTCCCATACAACACACGTGATTTTTTTGCTCGATTTTACTCGATATTGATAACGGCAACAGGTAGACGCTTCAAATATTTACAGAATATTTAATTATATAGTTACTTTAAAAATAAATAATTAAATTAAAATAAAACAAAAATTTAAGGGGGCTCCGATACAACAAACGTGATTTTTTTGCCGTTTTTATAGATATAGAATGGTACGGAACCCTTCGTGCGCGAATCCGACTCGCCTATTTATACAAACCTCCATTATTTTCAATTACAGCAAGCAAGCGCCGCCGCATAGATCCGACTATATTAGAACAGATATCTGTTCCTCTAATATATTTCCAAATTTTTAAACAGTGAGCCTCTAATGACTCTGTAGTTCTTTCATTTCGCATGTTCCATCTTTGCACCATCAAACCCCATAGGTTTTCTATGGACTAGCCGCAGTCATCCACCCCCACATATTTATTGATATCCGTCCAGATTCCATATTTGGGACAACATTGTGCTCTGCATAACGGGTTCCATTTCTGCGCCACAAATGAAGCCTCCCGTTTTGAGATGATACGAACGACATCTCATCGGTGAATAATGTGTGCTCCCAGTCAAAATCTAAATACTCCCTTGCAAACAACAATCTATTTTGTTTATGGGTATTAGTTAAATATGGTTTTTAGCTGGCTTTCTATGATGCAATCCTTCAATATGCAGAGCTCGACGAACTGTGTGTGAAGATGTATGAAACATGTGTCCAATCACAGCAGTCGGTATAAAACCATTGTTCTCGTATTGTTCCACCATGAATCTTCTTTGAGTCGCATCAATGTGCCGCGGGCGTCCACTTCGAGGTCGAGTTGATAAACTCCTCTCCTCTTGGTTTCGCGAGACTCAACGCTTTACGGTTATCCACTAAAAACCAAATAGCCAGATTAAAATAATCATTTTTCAAACTACTGAAAATATATTTTAATTTTTATTTAGAAATTTACCTATAAAAAAGTGTGGTATTAAAAAAAATTATAATTTAACATTAACATCAAATGAAATACTTACGGTAAAACCAGTCTCATTGCAAATTTGAGATATATTGTAACCCATATCATGTAGTTCTATAGTACGCATCCTCTCTTGAATATTAATATTGGCCTGCATATTATTTTTGGCAAAGAAATTTAATAAAAACACAAAACAACCTCATCAACACAACCAATTTCAGTAACACATCCACAACGACAAAATGGCTACGACCTAAGTAATTACCGCATCTACCTTAAAGTCAAATGAAAACACCAAACAAACTTGTCAGCACGCTTAAATGTTTACCTACGAAAAACATAATAGCTATTAGAAAATTGGTCTAAGCTGATTAACTAAACAAAATATTCATAATTCGTAAAATGTAACAAAAACAAAAAGAAAGGCATAAGGTGAGATTCGAATCCACAACCACTGAGTACACGTATTAAGATCTGATACGTCTATCCACTAGGCTACGGATACGATAATTTTCTAAGTGAAATTATTATAAACAATATTAAATGAAACTAATATTACTCAGGTTCTACAAGACTTGAATGAAATTAATATTACTTTATTTCTTTAAGTGTGTGAGTGACTAAGCCTCGCTGCCATTCTATATTGTTTTAAAACTCTATATGCAGTTCTGCAACTGACCGTACAATTCTCCGCGCGGGAAGCGGGGACCGGGGCGGAGTTAAGGCTTTCTTTTGCAACTAATTTTAATTTTAGTGCTGATCTTGACCTAGTATTGTTTTCACGTGCGCCTTTTTTGTTTATTGACTCAGTTCCCAGTGTTATTTGATAACTATGTGTTAAGGCTACGAGTGGTAAATTAAATACTCTTGTGGTAACAATGATTTATTGAAAATTGATTACAATTATATATCTATAGGTATGTAATATCGATGTAAATGTTCGTTTACAAGGTGGCTTGCTGGCTTGACTGTCGACGCGTGTGGTGCGAGACCGTGACCTTGGTAGACTGCTCACTATCGATCTTTAGGGATCCGTAACATCCTCCACCCCATTGGAAGCTGTGCTTTCAAGAGTCTCTGTATTAACTGGCAGCACGCAGACTTTTGTCAGAGCTCGACGAACGATTCATTTGTTAGTGGCTATATCTGCAACTCTGCAGAAACCATTTTTCGATGCGTCCAAGGATCCACTTCATAGGCGGCAGCTGATCCTCTTTGATTATGACCACGTCTCCAATTTTAACTTTTTGATGACTTGACTGGCGCCATTTCACTCGCTGTTGTAATTCAAAAAGAAATTCTTGCGACCATCTCGTCCAGAAGTGTTGCCTCATGCGTTCCAGGAGTTGGTAGCGATTAACAGAGATTGTTTCGATGGCCGGTTGTAGTGGACCCAAGCCTTTAATAGAGAATTGTAGTAATCTGGACCCCACGACACGGTGTTGACATGCTAATTTAAGTTTTAAGAGAGCAGGTAAATTAAAAATGGAATTCATTAATAATAAATATAAATTAGATCAATCACCTTCGTAACTCATACCAATCGAATACTCCTAATAAATGGTTAGAAACGAGATCAATGAAGCATGAAGTAAGTGAGTGGCCCGGATGTCCTCACCGGTCTTCGATTAATATGTTTATACCTACGTCATAAGGCGTAAATAGCAGTAGGATCCTAAAACCATCAACACAAAAAATAATTACTCGTTAAATACGACTGATTCGTAAAGTAGCAGATAACCAGGAGTTTAAAATACATGGAGAATATCGATTGATTATTCTCAGTTAATTGATATAAACGTTGTAGGGTGCGAGAGGGATAGTAGAGTAGACTCCACGCCGCTTACGACGAGCATTCATTGCGTAAACTAACCGAAGCCGTATAAACGAGCCACGGAAAAGCGGAGAAGCTAGTTCAGCAGGTAAAGGATTTAGTAGAATCGTTTTGCGATTCGATGTGATTGTTCGATTATTACTATAAAGTAACTGGCCATTAAATGCGAACCACGTGGGTACACGTGGAAGTAAAATAAAGAAGAAATTAACTGGCGCCACGATTTCTAGACACGCCACGCGTTCAGGCCGCGTCTATCGTGGGGGAGGGGAGAACGGTTATAAGCGATAGGCGTCAGACGTGGCACCCTTTTTCACTGTCGTCGTGCCGAGAGGCTGGCCGTGCTCGAGGTTCCTGAGGAATTGGGAAGGACAGGATGCATAAAGATTTGAAGAAATTTAATACCGGCGCCGTGCACGTTTCGCCTACATCAAATATCAGTAAGTGTCTTTTGTGAGAACTGAGGCTAGCAATGTCAACTTATTATTGATGGGTTTGTACTATGGGGCTTTGTGAGGGACTTCCTTTATACGATGGCGTAAGGACTGTGTAAGGGACCGTGTAAGATGCCACCTTGGTTAAAGTGAAGGGTTGGTTGGGGAAAATTGAAAGTGTTTGACTTTTTGGTTGGGATTTAGTCCGGGATTTTAGTTGTAAATTTGGGGTAGAGAAGAAAAAAACCCTTACTTATTAAAAATGCAGAGGTAATTTGTTGACATTGTTGACTATGTACTCTCTAAGGAAAAGAGATTGCCGATTTCTGTAGAAAATTTAGTGGAGTAAAAGGTTCCTGCCGGGATCGGTGTCTTTTAACATGATGTTGTAAATTTTGTGATACCTTGTGGGAGGAAAACCCCGTAATTAAGCCCTGATCTGATTAGATAGGAAATCGGTTAAGCTTAGGGTTAAGGCTAGGGTAAACCTTGTGTGGCCCTTGCTGTGCATATATATGTATAAGTATATAATCCCCGTATATTCCTTGTAGTGCGTGTATGTGTATGAGTTTGAATATCCTCACTGGATAAAACCCTATTCGAGTCCTTGGGCGGCGGTTACTCGCACTGATCTGACTTGGAGGTGAAGGGACTTCCCCAACCGGCTCGCTGGGGTAATCCTTGTGTGGCCCTTGCTGTGCATATATATATGTATAAGTATATAATCCCCGTGTATTCCTTGTAGTGCGTGTATGTGTATGAGTTTGGATATCCTCACTGGATAAAACCCTATTCGAGTCCTTGGGCGGCGGTTACTCGCACTGATCTGACTCGGAGGTGAAGGGACTTCCCCAACCGGCTCGCTGGGGTAATCCTTGTGTGGCCCTTGCTGTGCACATATGTGTATGAGTATGTAATCCTTGTGCGAACCTTGTCATGAATTCCTATTAAAGAAACCCTACACGATTTAGTTGGTGCTCGTTAAAGTTAGACGAGTTTGTTGCATGTAATTGACTACTACGTTAATGATATCTCTATATTCACTATTTATTATCATAACAATTTTAATTCCGACATCGTGCTGCTTTGCAGTATGGTGATCCCCAAAGCAAGCAGACCCTTGGTATATAGAGGTAGGCGAGGACGGGGCAGTCACGGTAGGGGTTCTTCAAGCGGGGTCTGGCTTGTTATAAGATGAGGGGAGATCGGGGCTTAATGTTAGAGACATGCTAGATTAACTGCAGGCTTCGGGAATCTAAGGGTGTGAGGGGGCTGATAAAACCTAGATCTGGGTTGGCTCCAGTTCCACCCTTCACCGGCGTCGAGTAAGGAAGCTGAACTGTTAGATTCCGTTTAGGTAATGGGCGGCTAAAATTTAATGTGGGATTTTTAACCCAATCTCCTTAAGGAATTCGTATATAAATAAAACCTCCACTCCACCCATTACTGCGACGGATAGATTTGGAAAGCTAAGTATTATTGTGTTCATATTTAAATATTTGTTTCCGGTGTAAAAATAAACGTAAACCTCATATGTTTTTCAGGGCCGCGACATTAATCTAGCGAGTCTAATTTTTAATTAGACTATCTAGGCTTTATTTTATTGCTTTATACTGTTTAATTTATGTTTTGACTGAGCCATTTAAGATAAAGATGACAGAACTTCAACCTTGACCAAACTTTATTAACAGGCTATGAGGTGACATTAGTGGGTCAGGATTTGTTCTATTCTTCACCATGAATCACCCCGTTGAAGACGTATTAGTATAATCATACACAATTCTCTACTAACTGATGAGGCTCTGAATTGTTGTATGGAAAGCCGAAACGTTAAGTTCTAAACACTCAGAAAAGGGCTAACCCTTACTTGATTTGGCTAATGCGCCAGGTCCTGAGTGTAGATATGTCTTCCTTACAACCCACCTTAACCATACTTATCGTATGTCAAATTAGGTGTTCTGGCGCCTTAATTACTCTGATGAACAATTTACCACTTAACCATGTGCGTAATCGCACACCTAATTTATTATTTCATATGAACTTAGCCTGCACGACACATGTTCCGGACGAGTATAGCCTCTCCGGGCTAGCGGCTATTTAAACTTAAGGAGCCTCGGGTTCGAACAGACCGATCGTAGGTTGTATTCAAATAATAACGAAATGGTCCCCTTAGTTCCATAGTTAGTCACAGTAGTAAGGATAAATACATGGTCGCCTGGTTGTTTGCCACCTCCGTAGCGTTATAAACGTAGGAGTTGGTGGGGAGCACTACTTACCTATCCTAAAGAACCGTTTAAGGCACAGTGTACGAAAGACTAATGTTTATACACCTACTCAATTACTAAATGACAGGATGGCGAAGCTACAAGGTAAGCTAGTTTGGTTAAACCTATCTACGAGTCTGTAAGGAGTTGGTCGTTATATGCCTTCCTTGTTAAAGGTTCCAAAACGTTAGTCAGATATTAGGTACGATACATTTGACAACCGCTTAAGGCCGGACGGTACTCTAGGCCTTTGAGGCTATTCAAATTCAAGTTATACATAATTAATTTTCTATATTCATTTTAGCGATCAGGTAGGAACAGCCTAGGGTTAGGCGAGCTTTAGGTTTCGTCTCAATTTTATAGTTTTGATTTTCGTAAACTTTATATTCGAGTGTAGATAATCGCCATAGTTTGTAAACATAAACCCAATTTTAGATCTAATAGCGAAATTCGTATTGGCCGGGTCGCGAGATACTAAACCAAAACCGAACCAACGTAAATTAGTCGAAGGAAGGTCGAGTAACACGATTAGACTCTGTATCTGCGCAGAAGACTAAAATGTAAACTCTGCGCACCCACGTGACCACGAGACGCCAGCTGGGCACTTCGACGCACAGGCAAATGTATGAAAAGTCTGACCGTTTAGTCTTTAATTGGCCGAAGGGATAATATGGTGGCGGGCCCAACAATTCGGAATAGAACAACTTACGAACCCTTAAGGAGTGGTTTTAGATGTGAATTTTCCTGGACGATTCCCAGATAGTGTTACCCGTAGACGACCTGGAAACTAGGTTTGGTAAATTTAGATAGATTCCCATACTAAGTTGTTTGCCAATAGCGCCCTCTATAAGCCCTTCTCAATATCCCCAAGTTTATTAGATAGCTAGCTAAGATATTGATCGACCGAATGATTCTACGATTATTACACAGATGGCGTGAGTCACAGTGGTAAAATAATAACCATGAATGTATGAGGATTTCCAGATACGGTTAGGACCATGTTAACCTTATTCAAAGGGTAGGCTGTAGTTGTATTCTAGGTCTACCTTTACTTCTAATTTGTTAGTTTGTCTTTACGGCGATTCTCCATATAAGATTAGATTAGAAGAGAAGCTAGTAAGGATAGTGGTAGGCTCATTATATACTTAGATTGCCTAGTTGTCTTTGGGGTGGCTTCTCGAATACCATTACGATTTTAAAATTTCACATAGGGGTTGTTAATGGGTCGTCAACCGATTATTTACGTAACTACTAAACCTGTCGATACATCCGTGGTGTGGTTTTAAGTGTTATTATTATTTAAGGGCAGTTCGCGAGTATATTTGTTTATTTTCTATATATTCAATCTGTTCGTTCATCCGTACGGTGACTTTTCATATTACATTACAGGTTATAGCTTCACTTAGGGGATCGATAGCGAGTCTGCTAATAATTTAACTATGTACTTAATAGGTCTGCTTGTCTCCCTAATGCCATATATATTTTGTTATAAGTTAAGGGCAAGCTAGAGAACTGGTGACAGGTTAACTGTGTAGGTTATAGGTTATTTAAGGGGTCAATATAGTATCTGCTAATAATTTATTTAGTTACTAAAAGGTCCGTCGGTCTCTTTAATGATTTTGATATATTGTTATAAGGGCATAACTTTAGTTAAGGGGAAACCAGTGAGTTTATTAGTGGTTAATACTTTTATATGCCTAAGGGTTCTCCCTTTAAGGTGAGCTTCATACGTTACTATGAGGTTACCACTTTACTTAAAGGGGAAGCTAACGAGGTTATTGATGGACTACTTACTGTTTAGGAGTTCTTCCTTAAGGCGAGTTCATACATTACTATAAGATTACAACTTCACTTAAGGGGTATGTGGTCTTAGGGTTTCTTCCCTATAGTGAGATTTCACATACTATCATAACGTTATAACTTTAAGGCCTATCGTGTTCGAGGGGTTACCGTGTTATTACGAGACATGTTTGGAGTTGTAAGGAGGTAGCTAGGCGGGTGAATAGGGTGACTTAGGCTTAGGTACTTCGACTACGTTAGGATAATAAACCGCATATATTCTAATCAGAAACTCGAATTTAGTAATTTAAATTCTGGTCTAATGCTAATCAAGACTTAGTGGCTCTACGGTTAAGGATTAGTTATAGACCATTGTCTTTAATGTAGGTATAATGTGAGATTAGGGTTTTGATTTTATTCTTTCATACCTGGGACTGATTAAATCCATACCTCTTAAGATCTTGGGTTATTATTGGTCACAACGAGGGGTCAAATAGACGATTACGCCATTAGACGATCACAGCCAAACCATAATATTAACCTACCTTAATAATATTTTCATTATTAATTAATAACGTCTTGCAAATATCATTAGTGTTTTAATAATAATAAAGGCAACAATAATATGTTAGGATTACACACGCCAACACGTATTCAAATTGACAAGTACGCCTTTATACTCCACTTGAGATATTGCGTCAGTAAAACAATGAATTTCCACATTAACTGGAGCTGTGCAGACTATGTGCCTGGGAACTTCAATAGTGGAAAGAGAGTTTAAATTGTTGACAAATTCCTGCCATTGAGTCTGGGATGATATCGTTCTAATCACATTTTAACAGTCACAGTTTTTGCAATATGATTTTTGGAATAATCATAATTGAAGATGTGGTTAAAATGTTACGTTTAGTAACCTTTGGTTCATTTTCCAGTGCCGTTGAAAATGTAAGTACATCGGATTGTGGATGCCATTTGAGTCCCAAAACGATTGACTCTTTGTTAAAATCTTGGCTGAAGTTAGTTAAAGGTAGATAAGATATTTAAGATTTTCTTTTAAGATATTTGGAGCATTATTTCTGAACTTACGCAAAGGAAACTCTTAATAACGCTTAATATTCAGAAAGCTTTTTAATAACGTCAAAAATTGTATTTTTAAATCTTGATCCGAATTTGTGCCTGTGATAAGGTCGTCGATGTAAAAATCTCTCTAATAACATTTTCTACCTCGGGTGCGTCAGCACATTCACGTGCTAACTCTAACATAGTATGCTCAAAAAGGGAGCTGATGAAGTACCGTAAGTCACGGTGTTCAGTTGCAGTACCCGTTAAGGCTCGGTTACGTTGTCTCGCCACATAATCAATTCTAAGTTTCGTTGAGACTCGTCAACTCTAATTCGGTACATTTTTTCAATATCGGCAGTTACAACAAAAGGATTTTGACGAAATCTCAACAAAATTGACAATAAATCATCTTGGATAACCGATCCCACTAACTGAATGTCGTTGAAAGACTTCCCGGATGTAGTTTTGCTCGAAGCATCAAACACTACTCGCAAACGGGTATTCATTGTTTATACG
This sequence comes from Apoda limacodes, assembly GCA_946406115.1. NCBI lineage: Eukaryota > Metazoa > Arthropoda > Insecta > Lepidoptera > Limacodidae > Apoda > Apoda limacodes. The sequence goes on from OX291548.1 coordinate 693,144, forward strand.
TATTACAGCGTGGTGGGGTAAGTATTATCCAAAAAGGAGGACGTGGAATTGGTGAAAGATAACCAAGCTGCTCGTACTCATGAATAAATTAACTGTATTTTTCTTTTAGAAGTGGAGATTTGTTTAATTTTTGTCCTAAATTAAAAAATCTTCGACGCGCTATGTTGTATGAGTTACCCAAGGCCAGTTTAGGTAAATATTGTCGCATTGTGTTTTCTAAAAAATGACCGTCACTTAACTCCTCAGATTTAGACAAGAGAGGTTTATTAAGACAGGGTAAATCTTGTTATTCCCAAAATTTAGGAAGTCTATTTTCAATACTTTGAGAAAAATTGCAAATTATATTTTTTGTAATTTTAAGCGAGCTTTTTCCACCAATAGGACCAGATATTAACCAGCCCAATTAAGAACTTTGCAATGTAGACAATTTTGGGTTAATAATATCCCAAAATACGTCTGCTCCTAGTAAAATATCGAATGAAATCGAATATCAGAAGGACAAAAGAAATTGGGGTCAGCCAATTGAATATTGTTTGGTAAGCTTAGTTGCGATGGATCAATGTTCACACTTGGAAGTTTGCTTGTAATTTGAGGTATAACAAGACATGAAACATTAATTTAAAATGTATTAATTCGCAATTTTATATTTAACTGACTATATTTTGCTGTATTTATAACAGTATTATTTATTCCAGAAACAGTTACTGGATTCTTATTTAAATAGGCTAAATTTATTTTATTTTGCAGGTTTTTTGTTATGAAAGACGTTTGGATGCCACTGTCTAGCAGCGCCTTAACAAGGTAAGTATTATTTAAATGATCAATTACAAAAATTACCGTAATCTCGTCACTAACCCAGAGCGGGGCAAGGTCCGGCCGATGACGTCAGGACAACGCCACGCCACCTCGTGCTGGCACAGTAGGTATAAACTCGCGCAGCGTGAACCTCGGGGCCAACAGGAATCCCGGCAGCTGGAATGTGATGGCGAAAATTTTTCAGGATAATAGTTCAACCACTTGAGTAAATGGCAGGGTTTGCCGGGAAATATGTCTAAGATAGCTAGCAGAATTGATGAGAAATGAAATTATACAGTACAGACAGACTATGTGACTTAAGCCTTTGTAATTTGTTTTGTACCTAATTAAATTATAAGTAATAATGTGCTTTTTATAAAGTAAGTAAAACTTTTTGTGGAATATCGTCGTCGTTAAAAAATTAGTTAACAAAGGAAGTTGGATGAGAAATAGTTAGATTAGTTTTGTTAACAAGCAAATGAGTGTAGAAGTATCGTAGAAAAAATAATGAATCGTAGCTATGCTAATGCTCTGACCAAGCTGAAAAAGTAATACTAAATTACAATACGACCAACTATAGTTGCAATAGCAAGTATAGCTCGTATTTCGTAGAAAATAATAACGTAGCAGAGGTTGTCTTATTTTTCTAACACTTAGCTAGACGTAGCTATAATCAAGCTATGCATAAAGTTAGCATACCTATAAAAATATTGAAATTGAAATTAGGATGAAGAAATAGTTAGGCAGATGGGTTACGTTTAAGTTTGTATTACTTAAGCAATATCGACACTGTCACAGAATGAGGCAAAATTGAAATCGTAATGTACGGTCGCGGTCAGAAAATGTTTACCAGTTTTGAAATTAGATTCTATATCACACTTTTTTCACTAAGTCTAAAATGCCATATCAAGTTACTTATTACCTTTCAAAAGCTATTATGTAAAATGACGCATCGAGAAAAACAACAAGAATTATTGATCACTCTTTGATAATGGAACTAATATCTTTATTTGTTGAAATGACATTTATCAAAAAATATTGTTTGACAAGAGTAAAATTTTACAAAAGATTTTTTTATAACGAAATAAAATGGCAAGTTTAACCCTGGAGCAAAGGGCTGAAATAATATTTCTCTTCGAAGATGGACATAGTATTAGTGCTATATCACGAGAACTCAATATATCGCGATTCACTGTGAGGTTTTGGATTAGGCGTCACGGCGAAGAAGGGCAAATAACAGATCATAGAAATAATTCAGGACGACGACCGATACTAACCGGCGCGCAAATAACAGAAATCATTCGTCGTTACGAAGAGAATGTCACACCAACTAGTTATTTTGTTGCTTTATATGGTGTGATTGCTCGGACGATCCGACGAGCTTTGCACAATGTTGGACTACACAACAGACACCATGCCATTAAAGTGGAGCTGAAACCTCACCACAAAACAGCCCGGCTTAACTTTGCGCGACGACATCTCGATTTTGATTGGTCGAATACTATATTTACCGATGAAAAAACTTTTAAACCAAGCCAAATCAGAAAATTAACTTTATGGCGCTACAATCGAACTCGGTATGATGAAGGTCATATTGTGCCTCAAAACGAGTCAGGTCGCATTACAGTAAACTTATGGGGGTGGATGACGGCGTCGAAAAACTGGCGTCGTTAGAGAATAGGGCTACGGCCATTAATTATGTGTCGCTTTTGGAAGAAGTGATGCTGCCTACTGTGCGCGTAGTGTATCCTGTAACGGAATTCCCACACATTACTTACGTTCAAGATTATGCACATATACACATAGCCCGTGCTACTATGGCGTGGTTCAACCTGCACCGTGACATTCGTCCCATTCAATGGCCCGCTTGGTCTGCTGATTTAAACCCTATTGAAAATTTATGGGGGCTTATGGTTCAACGCTGGGACTGTCAAAATGAAAGAAACTCTCAAGCTCATAGATCACACTGTTCAAAAGTATGGGATGATATCAGAGGGACTGATCTATGCACGCGTCTCGTTGCATCTATGCGAGATAGACTACGTGCCGTCATAGCTGCCGAGGGAGTATTTTATTATTTCTTCATATTCTTATTTAAAAAACTAAAATATTAGTTTTTTCAAAGAAGGTTTTCTATATATTAAAACTTGATAGGTTAATTATTTACTTTCCAAGAACGCCTGGTATTTACGTAATAAAAATTTCTATTGATAGAATACCACATTTATATACAAAGATGAAATTCAGAAACTCTCGGAGGAAACTAGTTTATCCGGAAAATAAATAAATTAATTTCATACAAATTCAACCATTACACAACAATAAATATCTACAAAAACAAAACACATTAGAGAAAAAAATATCAGGTTTTTTTTTTGAATAGCAATGTTGCCAGTATTCAACAATCGAGTACTTACTCTTTAAAGTAATAATCGATAAAAAAAAGGCCAGCGAAGTGCCAGAAACAAATTGTTCTATTTTAGAATGGTTTGGCAGGAGTAGGGGGGGCAGGGTAGACACCGGTTTATTGATCTGAGTGACACAGATACAATTTGTTTCTGGCGCTCGCCGGCCTTTTTTTTCTTACTTTCTTGTGCTGCGTTTCGCGCGCAAGTTTTCATGTTCCAAAGTGGGTTGCCGTGACTATACTAAATAAGTAGAAATTGGTTCTGGCGCTCGCCGGCCGCTGCCGCGGCACGCTCCGCTCGGCTTCGAGCGCTAACTTTCGTGTGCTCCACTTGGTTTCACGCGTAAGTTTTCATGTTCCAAAGTGGGTCGCCGTGACTATACTAAATATGTAGAAATTGGTTCTGGCGCTCGCCGGCTGCTGCCGCGGCACGCTCCGCTCGGCTTCGCTCGCTAATTTTCATGTGCTCCGCTTGGCTTTGAGTGCAAGTTTTTATATTACAACCAACTTGTAGTTATATAGTGTAGTCACGGCAACCCACTTTGGAACATAAAAACTTGTGCGCAAAGTCAAGCGGAGCACATAAAAGTTAGCGCGCGAAGCCGAGCGGAGCGTGCCGCGGCAGCGGCCGGCGAGCGCCAGAAACAAATTGTACCTGTGTCACTCAGATCAATTAACCAGTGTCTACCCTGCCCCCCTACTCCTGCCAAACAATTCTTAATTAGAACAATTTGTTTCTGGCACTTCGCCGGCCTCTGCCGCGGTACGCTTCGCTCGGCTCGTGCGGTGTTCACCATGTAACCTAATGGCTCGTCGCTTCGCTCCTTACCACCTAACTTGGCAAGGTTTGGATTCGCTGCCAGTTTTTGATTTTATTCGGGTATATAAATATGCTTTTCTATCGATTAAAATTAGAGAAAAGTAAAATCGATTGAATCCTGTGTTTATTTTTCTCTTTAGACTGGCAACTATTTTCGTGAAAAAAAAATGTTTTGAATTTTTAAATGTTGGTGTGTAATGGCGGGTTTTGTATGAAATCAATTTAGTTTTTTTTGTGAAAATCTAGTGGCCTCCGAGAGTTTTTGAATTTTACCTGTGTATTTAAATGTGGTGATCTATCAGTTAAAACCATCGTTACGTAAAAACCTCACGTTCTTGGAAAGTAAAGAATTACCCTTGATAGTAGTCAGTCCATCTCCTAGAGCAGAGATGGCGAACCCATGGCAATTCGGGCACTACAAATACCGGGTCATTCCCACTACCCACCCAATTAGTTCAACCGTTGAACTACTGTTCAACTATGTATATTTTTTTTAAGAGTTGAACTACTGGGACAATCTAGTTAAACTAACTCACAGGAGCTGATTCAGTTGATTTAAAAGATGAAATTTATACATTGGTACTTAATCTTATTTATTTACGTTAACTTTCTTTCTTTTGTAGAAAATGATAGTAGGTAGGAATGTAGATGTTTTTATTTTAATTGTTTCTTATGTTATTCAGCCCGTTAAAGTTTGAAGGAAAGTTGGAATCAAAATTTTAATGTTTTGACTATTGTAAAAGTTTTAATTAATTTTCTTTGTAAAATGTGGTACACGATCATTGTCGATTAAGGTACCAACTTCGTAGGTAGAGTAGGTACTAAAAGCATACCGGCAGACGTGGTGTAGGGGGAGAGGGGTAACGCTACGTTGCGCGTCACTGCTATCACATCATTCATTTAATGTTCGTATTGGTGTCCATAATATTAGAAACTTTTGGGATAACTTAGAGCTTATGTAAAAAGAATATATCTTATGATTTTAAAAATTAATCCAAATATATCTTTAGATTAATTTTACGAACAAACCTTTTTAAAATGGCGGGTCATTGAAATATTTCCCTGTATATTAAATATGTATCGCAGCGTCCACGATCCGCGAACGCTTATCTAATCACGAGTCATTATCATAAATCCGTCACGCAAATTATTTGTGTCTACCTAGGTACATTATTTATGACTCACTCGTTCATACCACACAACACTCATCGCCGTCACACGTTACACCTACGACTCGCCTGTTTACACGAGGCACATAGTCTAAGCATGCATACATATTATGTACTAACTGAATTCGAGAACGTTGTTTCTCTTTAAAACAAATTCTGCACCACCTATTCTGAAAGGGTTCTACAAATTCATAAACCTTCCCCGGCGGTGCACAAACAACAATTTACCAAAATTTCATTACAATCGGTTTACCCTTAGTACATGAGTCCGACTTGCACTTAACCCTTTTTCTTACATAAAAACCTTGCTCTAACAATGACGAACACAACAAAAAAGAACTATCCAATTTGGTGTACAGTCGTTCTCAAGTTACGTCGTGACCAAAGGAAACAGAGATTCATTTTTAGGGTTCCGTACCCAAAGGGCAAAACGGGACCCTATTACTAAGACTTCGCTGTCCGTCCGTCTGTCCGTCTGTCACTAGGCTGTATCTCATGAACCGTGATAGTTAGACAGTTATAATTTTCACAGATAATGTATTTATGTTGCCGCTGTTTTTGTGTTGTTGTATAATAACAAATACAGATTGCTCGGAAAAGAATCGTTACTCACCCGTGTCAACGGGTTAGCTATATTTCATCGTATACTCTGTCCGTTGTAGTTTAAATTCGTTTTAGAATTTGTCAGCTGGAACCAGCCAGCTGTCGGTGTCGTTTGCGTTGCTCTGGCGAGACGGTTATCTCCGCTTGCTTTTCGTTTGTGTAGAAGTGTAGTGTTCGGTGCATTGGAATACCATCTGCTCAAGTGGGAGTAAGGCCGTGTAGCAGTCCAGCTCCACCTTAGTCCAGGTCACCAAGAAGAGGCGCGGCCCCTCACCAGAAACGAGTCAGTCAGTACACTTACATACACTCCACATAACATAAAAACATACAACAACTCGTTGAAAAGGGGACCGGCATAGACCAAACGTAAGTACATAATTAGAATACGGCCCAAATTAGAGAACACAGACAAAACAGAATAAAATAAATATTTAAATACAACAAACGTGATTTTTTCGCCGTTTTTATACATAATGGTACGGAATCCTTCGACGATCCCAAAATCACTTGCCGTTTAGAGTCCTTAAGTCTGAGGAGAGACTTTGCCTCCCTGTGTGTACAATGGGATATGTTCTAAGGAATTGTTAGAAATTATGCCCACGGCTACTTTCTACCATAGCACCGCTCGCCATCGGCAGGGAATTTATTCTTACACTTTAGAACCGAAATGGTCACGTACAGTGCGGTTTCAAAGAAACTTCCTCTCGCGAACGCTTGGGTTGTGGAATGTGCTCCCTGCCAAGGTTTTCTCCAAGGACTACAGTATGGGGTTCTTCAAGAAGTTATTAGATTTCGGAAGGGTCGGCAACGCGCGAGTGATACCCCTAGTATTGCAAGCGTCCATAGGCTACGGTGACCGTTTACCATCAGGCGGACCGTAAGCTTGTTTGCCACCTTAGTAATATAAAATTGAATTATTATTATTTTTTAATATTTTAACTATTAATTATTTATTTTATTATTTTTTGAATATTGAAGCATGTTTGTATGCTACATATCACTATTAACCTAAACTTCGTGTACAAATACCTATTCGCGCGCTAAACTTCTAATTAGCTAACTATTTTTAATGTTTTCCCTGTGCAAAATAATTGCATTATTCCCTGCATGCAAAGAATCAATCTTTGCATTGAATCTTTTTTCACTAACATACCCTTTAGTATAATTTAAAACATTTCAACATGGGATCCCTTTTTTTCCATCACTGCCATGTATAATCGGCTTTGAGCACTCGGAACTGGATTTCTTACAAACTAGACGCAGTCGACACCTAAAACGCGAGAATGCGCGGAGTGGCAAACCGCTGAGGCGGAATTACTACACTGGCGATCCACCCAAAGCCGGGCTCAGGCCGGGCGAACCACCGTCAGTCAAAGAGCCAAGCAAAGGGACACCACTATGCGTAGTAGTTCCGCGACTACAAGAACACGCACTCACACACAATAACACACAGTTGGGCTTCGATAAACTTCGCGTTATGGGCGGGTTGAAAAGCGCGAAAGTTCACCCACAGCGAGCCGAGAAGCGATTTCCCAGCCAAGCACACACAACTGAGCAGCGCTTAACGCTCAGGCCGATTTTCAAAGAACGACCGCACAACACGAAAATCGAATCGGGAATGTATCCCCTTCAATTACATTTCATACCACCAACAATAATAAACGCTACAATGGCGCGTTCCGAACAATGTCCTAAACTCATATGCTTATCGCCCACATCCAAAAATGTGATATCTTATTATGTTTTTGTAAAAAATTATGATAAACATAAATATAAACATAAAAATAAATAGTTCTTTGCTGTTATTTTTTATAGTTAATATTAACAACACTTATAAAATACCAGTGACCAATACCTTATTGTTCTTGTTTTGCAACTAAGTTTTTATATTTAAAAGTGATCTTCTCAATATTAATTATTTATAACATGGAGTTATATTTGCAACTTGTGTGACACTCTTGCTCTCAATTTTTTCATACTAAGGACTTTATTCCATTCATTGAATTCATTGAACTTTTGCCTCAGTTTTAGTATACTTTATTCCCATTTTATTTAATCATAATGATACTTAAATACATTTAATTTTGTCAACCAACATTAAGTGACAACTTATTTCTCCTTTATGCATATAACGTTTTTTGAAGCTATGAACTAAAATATTTCTGATAATAACGCTCAACAATTGAACAGCGCTGTAGTGTGTTAAAACTTGTCTTTTTCACTAAATTTCATATAAAATTTAAACTGCGCTACATGCACAGAGAAAAAACTTTAGTAGCTACGAGTAAATAATACTAATAACCACTAAAATATTTGTAATTCCGAGGACAAGTAAATTAAACTGACGGTTACCAATGAGTTTTACTTATTGTATTTATAAACAGAAATAAAACTAGTCTTGTAGGAATAACAGTACTGTTTACTAAAAACAAGTAAAATTTAATGGAATGCAAAAAACTATAAACACGCTTAAAATCAGCGTCTAATTACACCGATACGAGTAGGTAGGTAGGTAGGTCCAAATGAAGCTCTGTGATGCGAAGCGTACGGTTGATATTAACTTGTCAATGTACCTGGTAGATGAAGGAACGACTGCGGCGGATAGGGCGTCACAAATCTGTTGAGCTCAAAGATTCTAGTTGTGGAGCGGCGGTAAAGGGGCATCCCCCGCCATGAAAACCACCTAAAGAACGCCTTGTCACACTTTACTCGTCTTTCGGAATGTCGGTATATATGCAAACTATCGAAAAAACTTCGATAGCGCGATGTAAGACTCACGCGTCTTCCTTCAATCAACCTTAATTCCGTCAACCTTAATTCGTAGCAGTACGATATGATGTTTGTTATTAGTAAACTTCACTAATTCTTAGAAAGGTGTTTGAAAAGGTTAATTGGCCTTCACTGTAATGACAAGTAGTGTTATGTCTGCCCACTTTAATATAACTTTTTGTAATCTTTAGTAAGCTTTATTGGATGATATTTATTACCCTACTTATAAATTCGAGGAAAGTTTTATAGGATTTGTAAATTTCTGTAATCCGAAGTAAAAAATATTAATTACGGTAATAAAAAAACTATTTTGTTGTTATTATTTTATGGAATCAATAACATGTACTAAAATTTATATTGTTTTGTAATTTCCAGAATTTTTTTTTTAAAATCAAAAAAATTTAGTATTAACGCATTTTAATAAACAGTTTTTTAATTCGAACAATATTTTGTTTTCTCCGTGTGCAATTTAAATTTTGGCCTATTCATTCAATTTTTAGCTATCTTCTTACTATTTAATATGGACCACGTCCATACAATTCTTTCTACCTAATTGTTGTATATCCATTTACAACATAGTAAAACACAAATTTTAACTTTGAAATTTTTCACCGATATATTTTCAACATTTACATACTTAAAGTAACTTATACTTCTCCAACAACTTTTCCAACTTCAACTTTAATAGTAAAATATTTCTTCCATTAATACAACATCATACACCATCCCTATGTGCATTTTCAGGTACTTTTTACCACTGAACTTCAAACAAAACTGTTTGAAACATATCGGCAAATTCCAACTTTTTATTTTAATTGAACTTTGTGTTATATTGTGTTTTTTTTTTGCTTTAAACTATTGTTTACTACAAAAGTTCATAAAATTTAAATAACATTTCTCTACTTTAACTTAAAATTTGTAACTTTTTAATTTACTTAGAAAAATTTCATTATGCCAAAATCAAAAAGTGACCTCAACCTTCCAAATACTATTGATAACTACCTAAAGGATTTAAAAATGGTTAAGAAAAACAAACCAAAACCAGTGTGTTAACGAGCGATAGGACTGTATAATTGTGTGGCCGTAAAATGATACAATGGTGGTATAACTTACTAATATTTATATTTTACACAAATTAAATGCAAAATAATAACAAACCAAACCAAACCAATGCGACACTTATTTGACACTAACTTTCAACGTCAAACTACAAGGCAAAAGAAACATATTAAAAGGTACTTAGTCTCCAGCTAGTCGCCAACATTCCGGGCCCCTAGTGGAACACTAAATCCTGGTGTCAGCTGGCTGGGGTTCGGCTACGGACTGTTCGACGCAAGGTACCTCCCTTTGTAGCTATGTCTGCGACACGAACCAGCTCGTCAGGTCCCGCAAAAGTTTTGACAACTCTGCCAAGAAGCCAAAGACCCCGTGGCAGAGTATTTTCCGCAAAAACAACTACGTCACCCTCACAAAATTTTAATTCCTTTCTACTTCGTCCTCGTGGAATCAGACTGGGCATGTATTCGGTCAGGTGGGTGTGTCGTCGCAAAAAATTTTTTCAATGTCGATTGGAACAAAGGAGGTTGCTGGTGGCGTATATGCAGCGAAGACTTTAAGCTCAGTATTGCCTGTTTTAAGTTTTACACCTATAGACCGAGTGGATGTACAAAGGGGAAAGGGTAGTAGTTAATGAACAAGGTCATGACGGACTATTAACTAATTTCGTGTTGCCTATAGGTGAATAAATTTGGAATGCGGAGCTCATTATCACCTCTGAGTTTCGTTTTGCCCAGTAACACAATGTGTACATATCGTGCTCCTGGACTAATCCAGTCCTCTCTATCTACGCCGGCTCCAGCCGAGGCAACCGCAAAGGCCCATCAAAACCCTTCGCAACAGGAAGAGATAGAGATTACTCCTCCTCTACTGGCTGTGCCCTCAACGTCGGCAGTGTCTTACGCACAGGCATTAATGCATGCACATTCGGCCAAAGAAGAAACGCACTTCTTCCCAAAATCTCCAGACGAATATCGTGTGATAGCGGCCTATATCGACGAGATGTCTAAGCTGGACAACACAGTATCTTGGTGCCGTTACAGTTTAGATAGCGACGGTCCCCAAAAAATTGCCATGAAGGGGCTGCCCCAGGACACCACTTTGGAAGAGATTGCGGAAGAGCTGGTACTGGCAAATTTCCCAGTATCTCATATGCTCAAATGCAAAATAGGCACTCAATAGCCGACTTGCAGGTTTTATACGCGACCAACGAGATGTTAAGCATGCCGGGCATCTCGATCGAGGCGTGACGCACCCGGCTGGGCCCAGCTCAGTGCCATAGGTACAAGGCATTTGGCCAAGCCTCCGCGAATTGTCACCGTCCAATCAAATGTGTTCGTTGCGGCTGCAAACGTCCGGCATCCGAATGCGACCGTAACACAGTAGCACTCAAATGCGCTAACTGTAAACAGGCGCATACGGCAAACAACCGCTCCGGCCCCGTTTTCAGATGGGAGGCTAGGAAAAATGGTGTGTCTATACGCCCTCCACTTCTACGCAAGGACCCCCAACGGGCTACCAATCAGCCTTCCCCTCAACCTACCCCGTACAGCAAATCGGACCCCAGGATTATGACCCAACGGCAGGTTCAAATTTAATTCCCCCGGCTAACCCTCCAATCGAAAGATCCCAGGCTCTCGGGAGGAGAAAGAAAAAACGTAAAACTAAAACCTTAGCGCCAAACAATCAACCTCAGTCGGAACCCGTACCGGCACACCAGTTCCCTCAGCCCACTACTATTAATTTTCACCCCCCAACCGTCACATTTATGCCACCACCTCAATTCGCAGACCCATTGCATACCCCCAAGCCATTGCAAAAACTGGCCCCGCTTGTACACGCGGCAAACATTCGGCCGCCTAGCCGCCCAATCGTCAACTTTGGTGTATATAGACTTCTAAATAGCATATATCTTCTATCTTCTATATAGACTTCTTGCATACGCACGGTTATTAAACTACAGGTAAATAAAGGCAGCGTGTTGAGTATTGTACATTCTTTCTCCCTCACTCCTATCATAATAGACTGCAATAGGGATACAAAAGGGATGGGTCTATGGGTAAAAAAGGAAAAGACTGTCTGAAACTTTACATGTCTAGGGTCACTAAGTACTTAGGCCATGCCTAATATAAATATTACAGGTTAAATGCACATCTTTTCTATACGTAGATCCCTATACTTTACGGTAAGTAGTACGATTAGGGCGCAAATTACATGTAAACTTAATAAATACAGTAGCTTATATCTAAGCAACTAGTATACACACGTAAAGGATAAACGTATCACTAGATACCTCTCATAGGCACCTACCGATGTAAATGTAGGTTTTATAGAGGTAACTTCAATCCCTGAAGTACAGGAGCGTGAGAAAAAAGCTGAAAACTTATATTTCATATTTTTTCATCACAAGACAAACGGACAGACACAAAAAGTACTAAAAGGTATGTCCGAATCGTAGAACCATTTTTGAGATTTAGCACAAAGTCTGTAGTCGTTCAGTACAGGCAGAAAACCCTGAGAGCTAGATTTCCAGCTCTTCTTTCACTATGGCCTAACCGTAGACAGTCGAACATACTACTATATGTAATAAGAACCGTCTCCGAAAGCTCCAGCCTAGGACACCTAAAAGGACATTATAGCTCCTACCGTTTTACCAAGCGGCTATAAGTTATAAAAACGTAAAAGAACGTTATTTTATAGTCGAGCCACGGATCATGTGACTGTAATGGCTATAGCCAATAGAAACCTCAACTGTCAGTAGCAGATTATAGCTATACCTATACTTTTGATATATGTCTATATCGATAACTATATTTTTCACTAAGTTTTTGTGTGGGCTAGATTTTCAATCACCACAGTAAGTACAGTGACTTAAGCACTAAATCTAGAAGATTCTATGGAACAACCTCTCCCTCTGATAGGGTTTTTTTATAATATATTTTATAATTTATAAAACGAAAAATTTGTTTCATCAGTCATTCAAGAGACAGCAAGAAATATACTAGCTATGATAGCTAAACTTTAAAATTTTTGTACATTTGTGTTAGCATGTAAGACTTAGAAATAAAAAAATAAAATCGGTCTGTTGTGTGCAAATACGCGTTTTCCTCATCTCAAAGCGCCTCAGAAGAAACTTCTTGTTAAGGGCAAACCTTGTGCCACGGATAATCGAAGGGCTTTCTCTAGACGTTCATAAGTCGAGAGGGTCAGACGGTATACCAGCAGTGGTGCTTAAGCAGTGTGCTCCTGAGTTATGTCCTGTACTCACGCGCCTCTTCGCGCTTTCCTACCACACTAGGCAATTTCCGATTTCATGGAAGACTGCGAATGTGCACCCGGTGCCCAAAAAGGTCGATAGATCAGATCCATCAAAATACAGGCCTATCGCTATTACCTCCCTCCTCTCTAAGGTGATGGAGCGTGTGATCAACACACAGCTTCTAAGATACCTAGAAGTACACGATCTGGTCACTGACCGTCAATATGGCTTTCGCCACGGTCTCTCGACTGGTGACCTTTTAGTGTATCTCACACACCGATGGGCACTAGCCATTGAAAGCCAGGGGGAGGCATTGGCATGTAGCCTGGACATAGCGAAGGCGTTCGATCGGGACTGGCAGCGGGGTCTTCTATCGAAGTTGCCATCTTACGGAGTGCCCGAGGGTTTGTGCAAGTGGGTGGCTAGCTTTTTGTTCGGCAGACGCATACGAACCGTAGTTGACGGTAGTTGCTCTGATACCATGGACATTAATGCTGGTGTCCCGCAAGGCTCTGTGCTGTCTCCTACGCTGTTTCTACTGCATATCAATGACATGTTAGACATCAACAACATACATTGCTATGCAGATGACAGTACTGGAGACGCTTTTTACACGAGTCGTGAAAACATCCCTCGTTCCGTTGTGGAGGAAAACCGCGGAGAACTTGTGTCTCAAATCGAGACCACACTGTCACAGATCTCTGACTGAGGACGGGTAAACTTGGTCCGATTCAATCCTACAAAGACACCAGTGTGCGCGTTCACCGCTAAGAAAACTCCATTCACTTTAGTCCCACAATTCCAGAACACTCCCATCTCCAAGAGCATTGGGATCCTTGGTGTCGACATCTCCAGCGATTTTCAGTTCCGAGATCATTTACAAGATAAGGTGAAGCTGGCCTCCAAAAAACTTGGTGTACTCAACAGAGCGAAGCAGTGCTTCACGTCGGGGCAAAGGTTGTTACTTTACAAGTCGCAAGTTCGGTTCGATACTTGCGGTATCGAGCCCTGAAGTCTGAGGAGAGACTTTGCCTCCCTGTGTGTGTTCTACCGCTTGTACAATGGGTTGTCTTCTAAGGAATTGTTCGAAATGATGCCCACGGCTACTTTCTACCATCGCACCGCTCGCCATCGGCAGGGAATTGCCAAGGTTTTTGCAAGGACTACAGTATGGAGTTCTTCAAGAAAGAAGTTATTAGATTTCTGAAGGGTCGGCAGTAGGTAAACATTTTGGAATTGATTACGTGCATCTGCGCTGCGGAAAGTGAGCCAGAATGCCCAATAAACATTTTGGAATTGATTACGTGCATCTGCGCTGCGGAAAGTGAGCCAGAATGCCCAATAAACATTTTGAAATTGATTACGTAAAGTTTTCAATTTGGGTGAATGTAAATAGATTAACGTATTTCATACCGACCAACCTTCTTCTAGCTCTATGAACAAGGTATTTTGGAAAGCATCATTCCGTTTTACGAGAGAAGAAGACATAAACTTACAAATATATACAAACCGTTCTGTTCTGTTCTAGTAGAAAAATGTTTTACCCTATTACAACTGTCGGGCAAATAATATTTCATTAATCAATTATAAAAATCTTACCTTTCTTTTATCTTTCGGTAGGCTTGTGTGTCAATGTCTCTCAAATTAATATAAATATGGAGTCATAGCGATTAGAGATTTCATTGCATAATTAACTTCTTTCACCAAGACATCATGAAATTTGTAAAGCAGCCACTAAAGCTACATTTAGAAAAAATATGTTCTGAATCTGATCTAGGCATATCACGTCATGGTAAACTATTACCTAATTCGATTCGATGTTTGATTTGCGGACCATCTAACTGTGGAAAAACCAACCTAATAGTTGGACTTCTTTTGCATGAAAATGGTTTATGCTATAAAAATATATATTTATATTCCAAAACGCTTTACCAACCAAAATATATATTTTTAGAAAAAGTGTTAAATGAGGTTCCAGAAGTACAATTAATGAAATATAACGATAATAGTGACGTTATAAGCCCTCATCGTGCAAAACCTGATTCAGTAATTATTTTCGACGATGTTGCTTGTGAAAATCAAAATAACATTCGTGATTATTTCTCAATGGGGCGACATAAGCGTATAGACTGCTTTTATTTGAATCAAACATATAGTAAAGTACCTAAACAATTAATTAGAGATAATGCAAATCTTATAATTTTGTTTAAACAAGATGACATTAATTTACGACATGTTTATGATGAACATGTCAGTACAGATATGAATTGGAATCAATTTCGTGATATGTGTTCGGAAATCTGGAAAACTTCGTATGATTTCATAGTAATCAATAAAGACTGTGAAAAAAATAAAGGTTGCTATAGAAAAAAGTTTGATACTTTTGTCATTCTTGATTAAAACTCTTAT
Source organism: Apoda limacodes (assembly GCA_946406115.1). Lineage (NCBI taxonomy): Eukaryota > Metazoa > Arthropoda > Insecta > Lepidoptera > Limacodidae > Apoda > Apoda limacodes. Next base: position 708,431 of record OX291548.1, read on the forward strand.
AAACGACAAAAACTCTGATATGTGTTTAGTGTTGTCTATAACATTGGTAAAGCTTATTGTGAAAAATGGATTCGCAAGTAAATATCAAAAAAGAGATAATTAAATCAGCTAGCGTTGTTAAGAAAAAAGTTAGGCAGTTGCGTAATATTCAAACTGAAAATGATAAAGTCCTTAAATCTGTGTTCAAACCTTTAACGGATCCACTTCATAAAATGGTATCAAGAAATGCAACACAAAATATCAAACCTAATTACAATGAAGACGTAATCCCAGGGAAAAAAGCAAAATATATGAAAACTGAATTTGATTTTGATCTTCAGGGTGGAAGTGAATATGAAATAGATTCCGATGAACAGTGTGAAAAAGTTGATAAAACTCTTAAGAACTTTGATGATTATGAAGACGATATCTATGAAGATGATTCAGAAAGTATGAGCGATACAAATAATAAAGAAACCAACATTTCAAGTGACGCTTCATTCAAAACAATTGAATCTATTTCAAGTCCACAACATAATTGGTCACCACCTTCAGAAGGAACTGTAAAAGTATTGGAAGATATTCCATTTGGTGTCAGAAATGAACGTGGTAAACTGATGATAGGTAATTCTCGAATTGTCCAAACAGAAAATACAATTTTAGTTTCTGGAAAGCCTTACAAAAAAACTGAAGGTCTAATGGACTTATTATTTAAAAGAATACCAGATTTAAAAACAATCACTAATAGTGACTTAAACAGTTACAAACAGATTTTAACTATTACAAATGCACATAGGCGTGACTTCAACCCTAAAAAACCAATTAAAAGTAATAAAGGAAGCAAGTACTTAAATATTATCAAACCACTTTTCAAGTTATCTAAGCAATGTACAAGCACCGAAAGTCTTAATCAAGGGTCTGGGTTACCAATTTTAAAAAAATATAATAAAAATGTTGATTATATGTATTGGGATGACCCTAATGAGTTAGTTGAAAGACTAAAACTTTTAATATCTTCTCGTGATGCAGGAAACAGTGGATTAGACAATGAAATAATATCTATCGTAGAGGAGTTGCAAGAAGCTGGTATTATTAACAAATAAAATATGAAAAGTAACGTATTACATGCATTCTTAACGATTTATTCAAATATAATACAGAGAACTTTATATTAACATTCAGTTGTAATCAAACCATTTAGGTATACATTTATTAAACAATGAACGTTGACAAGTTTGGTCATCACGTGCATAAAAGATTGCGTTTGTCAGAAGTTTTCGATATTACTGACAAAGTATTTCTTAAGTCTATTAATGGAGATTTAGACTTAATATCAGCAAGTATAAAAGGACTCAAAACACCTCAGCTACCTGACGAAGCCGTCAATAAGCAGTATGTAGATAATGTACTAAAAGAATATTGTGGAAAACAATCTTTCCTGCTCGAAATAAATGCTATAAAAAGCCTGATTCAAACTTTAAAAAATCAGTTGCTAGATATTAAATCAGAATTAAAAAAGGTTGGATCACAGAAAACCGCACCTAAACAATTATGAACAGAGAAGACATAGTTGGTGAACTTCACAAATCAGCTAGAAAACACTTCATTCGTAGGGCGGTAATATTAAAAGGAATTGATGATTTATGGCAAGCTGATTTAATTGACATGCAGAAAATGGAAAAAGTGAACAAAGGTTTTAAATATATTTTAGTTGTTATTGACTGCTTTTCAAAATTCGCGTGGGGAGTTCCTCTGAAAACGAAAACAAAACGTGACGTAGGAAACGCTTTTAAAAAAATTTTGGATTGTGGTCGAGTTCCTATTAACCTTCAGACAGATATGGGAAAAGAATTTTACAATGAAGTGTTTAAGAAAATAATAACAACTTTTAATATAAATCACTATTCTACATATTCTGTGAAAAAGGCGTCAATTGTTGAAAGATTTATAAGAACACTGAAATCAAAATTATATAAATATTTTACTTTAATTGGAAATAACAAATGGATCGGATCACCTTTGAACGATGCTTTGTCATCATATAATGATACTGTCCATCGAACCATAAAATTTAAACCGATAAATGTAACATGTGATAACCAAACCGTCGTTATGAATAACATAAAGAGGAATGAAACACCTCAGTACTTAAGAAAATCAAAATTAAAAGTAGGTGACTGTGTTCGGATTAGCAAATATAAAGAAAATTTCAAAAAGGGGTATACACCTAACTGGTCTTCTGAACTATTTACCATAACAAAAGTTAATAATACTTACCCAGTAACTTATCACATTCATGATCAAAGAAATCAAATAATACTCGGATCCTTTTACGAACAAGAGTTGCAAAAAACTAAACATCCAAACATTTATTTAATTGAAAGAGTGATAAGAAAGAAAGGAAATAAATTATTTGTAAAATGGTTAGGACTCAATGAAAAGGAAAATAGTTGGATTAACGAAATGTCTATTGTATAGTGTTTACTTTTAACTTATAAATACTTTATAATTGTAAGATATTCAACCATGTATTCATTTTAAATTCAGTGATGAACAGTGGAGGACTTGTTAATAATATAGTAAACAATTTACCATTTGAACTTCATTTACCAGGATATAATTATTGTGGTCCTGGTACAAGACTACAAGAAAGATTGGCTCGAGGTGACAAAGGGATAAACGAATTAGACGAGGCTTGTAAGCGTCACGATATAGCATATTCCGAACATCGTAATTTAGAAGATCGTCATAAAGCTGACTTTGCGCTTCTGAATATGGCAAAACAAAGAATGAAGTCAAAAAATACTAGAACCGGAGAAAAATTAGCATCTTGGCTCGTAAGCAAAGTTATGAAAACTAAATTAAAAAATGGTGCTGGAGTTAAATCTTTTAAGTCAGTCGTGTCTAAAATCCGTCATTATATGAAAAACCGCAAGCCAAAAGATAACAATACTGCTATAAAGATAGCCTACTTGACTGCAAAAAAATTATTTAAAAATAAAAATGTTTGCTTACCCCGTCTTATACCAATACCAAAAACTGGAGGGATTCTACCACTTATACCAATTTTTGCTGGCTTATCTGCATTAGGGTCTTTAGCTGGAGGAGCTGCAGGTATTGCTAAAGCAGTGAATAGCTATAAATCAGCAAAGCAAAACCTTGAAGAGTCACAGCGTCATAACAAAATGATGGAATCTATTGCGTTAGGAAAAGGTCTCTACATCAAACCTTATAAAGGTAACGGATTATGTTTAAAATCAGCAAAAAACTAACTAGAAGGCTACCTAGACGTGCTTTAACGAATGTAGATATTTTAAAGCACACTAATGATATACCGTATTTTCGGGGAGTATTCATGAAAGATGCTTTACCAAAAAAACCTAAAGATATTGAGTGTGCGATTGTCAATTTGGATAACTCTAAGAATCCTGGAACGCACTGGGTAGCCTATATAAAAATTAACAACTACTGTGAGTACTTCAATAGTTTTGGAAATCTAAGACCACCCCAAGAGTTACTGTCCTATTTAAATTTGTCTAATGTTTATTACAATTACAATGTATATCAGAACTTTAATACTGTTAATTGTGTTCACTTGTGTATAAAATATTTGAACAATGCTTTGTCATCATATAATGATACTGTCCATCGAACCATAAAATTTAAACCGATAAATGTAACATGTGATAACCAAACCGTCGTTATGAATAACATAAAGAGGAATGAAACACCTCAGTACTTAAGAAAATCAAAATTAAAAGTAGGTGACTGTGTTCGGATTAGCAAATATAAAGAAAATTTCAAAAAGGGGTATACACCTAACTGGTCTTCTGAACTATTTACCATAACAAAAGTTAATAATACTTACCCAGTAACTTATCACATTCATGATCAAAGAAATCAAATAATACTCGGATCCTTTTACGAACAAGAGTTGCAAAAAACTAAACATCCAAACATTTATTTAATTGAAAGAGTGATAAGAAAGAAAGGAAATAAATTATTTGTAAAATGGTTAGGACTCAATGAAAAGGAAAATAGTTGGATTAACGAAATGTCTATTGTATAGTGTTTACTTTTAACTTATAAATACTTTATAATTGTAAGATATTCAACCATGTATTCATTTTAAATTCAGTGATGAACAGTGGAGGACTTGTTAATAATATAGTAAACAATTTACCATTTGAACTTCATTTACCAGGATATAATTATTGTGGTCCTGGTACAAGACTACAAGAAAGATTGGCTCGAGGTGACAAACGGATAAACGAATTAGACGAGGCTTGTAAGCATCACGATATAGCATATTCCGAACATCGTAATTTAGAAGATCGTCATAAAGCTGACTTTGCGCTTCTGAATATGGCAAAACAAAGAATGAAGTCAAAAAATACTAGAACCGGAGAAAAATTAGCATCTTGGCTCGTAAGCAAAGTTATGAAAACTAAATTAAAAAATGGTGCTGGAGTTAAATCTTTTAAGTCAGTCGTGTCTAAAATCCGTCATTATATGAAAAACCGCAAGCCAAAAGATAACAATACTGCTATAAAGATAGCCTACTTGACTGCAAAAAAATTATTTAAAAATAAAAATGTTTGCTTACCCCGTCTTATACCAATACCAAAAACTGGAGGGATTCTACCACTTATACCAATTTTTGCTGGCTTATCTGCATTAGGGTCTTTAGCTGGAGGAGCTGCAGGTATTGCTAAAGCAGTGAATAGCTATAAATCAGCAAAGCAAAACCTTGAAGAGTCACAGCGTCATAACAAAATGATGGAATCTATTGCGTTAGGAAAAGGTCTCTACATCAAACCTTATAAAGGTAACGGATTATGTTTAAAATCAGCAAAAAACTAACTAGAAGGCTACCTAGACGTGCTTTAACGAATGTAGATATTTTAAAGCACACTAATGATATACCGTATTTTTGGGGAGTATTCATGAAAGATGCTTTACCAAAAAAACCTAAAGATATTGAGTGTGCGATTGTCAATTTGGATAACTCTAAGAATCCTGGAACGCACTGGGTAGCCTATATAAAAATTAACAACTACTGTGAGTACTTCAATAGTTTTGGAAATCTAAGACCACCCCAAGAGTTACTGTCCTATTTAAATTTGTCTAATGTTTATTACAATTACAATGTATATCAGAACTTTAATACTGTTAATTGTGTTCACTTGTGTATAAAATATTTGAACAATTTTTGGCATTCAAAAGAATAAATTAAGATAATTCAATAAAATAAACCATTTTAATCATGTCTTTCACGCTGTCAATATCTGGATTCACATCAAGCTTAAATACTTGTTATTCTCCTGCTCTACAGTTAGACGGAGATTACAAATGTGGTCTTTTATACTTTTCTACTTTTAACTCTATTCCAAACGTTGAAAGTAAAAATAATAAATTTCATTATGGTGATAATGAAATGATTGAAATTCCTGAAGGATCTTATGAACTACAGGACATTTGTGACTATATAAAGAAAAACATTAGAAGCAGCACCTTTAGTTTAACTTGTAACAATAATACTTTACGTACTGTAATTTGTTGCTCTAAAGACATTCATTTTGAAAAAGAAAATTCTATTGGGAGTATTCTCGGATACAATAAAAAAACATTACAAAAGAATAAATTTCATGAATCACAGATCCCAGTCAGTATTCTTTCTACCACTGTTGTCCGAGTTGAATGTGATATTGTCTGTGGATCCTTCATTAATGGAATTCCAAGCCACATAATCCATGAATTTGCACCTAATGTTCCGCCTGGATATAGAATTATTGAGGTACCAAAGAATATAATATATTTTCCGATTAATCAAAAGACTATCAGTAGTGTAAATATAAAAATTTTAGATTCACAGAACAAGTTAGTTAATTTTCGGGGAGAAGAGGTACTACTGTACCTACATCTGAAGAAAAAATGATAGACTTTCACCAAATTAATATAAATTCTTTTTCACGACCAAAGAAGCTCAGAAAGATACAGGTAATTCGCAAAAGAGCACCTGTGTCACTAACATCTACTAACTTAAAAAAAAAGTGTTGAAAATAAAGACTTTTTAAAATTAATTGGATTACTAAAATGAGTGTATTAAACGTAGCGCAACCTATTGTATTTGATAATACTATAGAAAGCATGGAAATTCATTCGTATAAGCCGTATATCACTACTTTTAATAAAAATGATGAAATAAGAATACCTATCAACCAACAAAACTTGTACGTATTGCCATCAGCGAGTACAATATACCTAGAAGGAATGGTCATCGTTAAAAAAGGAGATCTAAAAGATGTTGCAACTAGCGTTAATTTTACTAACAACCCCATTTTATTTCTGTTTCAAGATGTTCGCTATGAACTTAACGGAGTTGAAATAGATAGAATTAAAAATGCTGGTATAACAACAACTATAAAATCATTTTTGTCTATGAATGAAAATGAATCAAAAATTTCGAAAGCATGGGGTTGGGATATAGATGGAACAAAAAATACAAGATCAGGGAATTTTGCAGTATCTATACCACTGAACAAAATGCTTGGATTTGCTGAGGATTATAATAAAATAATAATGAATTGTAGACATGAGCTAATACTTTTACGCAGCAATACTAATCTAAACGCAATAAAACTAAACACTGGAGAAGTAATAGATGATATCATACTTAAAAAAATTGTTTGGCGTGTTCCACATGTAAAAGTTTCCGATCGAGAAAAACTAAATCTATTAAAATATCTAGAAAAAGATCGTTCAATCAACTTGTTATTCCGAAACTGGGACTTGTATGAATATCCCTTATTACCAAAAACAACAAAACATACATGGGTAATTAAAACGTCTTCACAAATAGAAAAACCGAGATATGCTGTTATTGCATTTCAGACAGACCGAAAAAATAAATCAGAAAAAGACATGTCACACTTCGATCACTGCAATATAAGAGAAGTTAAAGTATTTTTGAATTCAGTGTATTTTCCCTATGAGGGTCTTAATGTTCGATTTGATGAGGATAAATTTGCTTTATTATATGAACAATACACTAGATTCCAACAGTCTTACTACGGACGACGTCCTAAACCCTTGCTAAGTTATAAAGAATTTAGAGATAAAGTACCGTTATACGTTATAGATTGCTCAAGACAGAACGATACACTTAAAACTGGCCCAGTTGATGTTCGTATCGAAATAGAGAGTGATAAAGATATACCAAATCTAACTTCTGCGTATTGTTTGTTATTAAACGATTGCATATTTGAATACAAACCCTTAAGCGGTATAGTGAAAAAAATATCATGAATATTACCGGACCTATTTTCGTAGACTTACAAGGCTTTAAGGATTCTCATAATAAATTTATTGTAAAAGAATTTGCCTTGGCTACCTCAGAATACACTCAAGTATTTCTAATAAAACCACCATATCCCTTTTCGTATTTGACTAAGGAAGAAAAAAGAAATGTATCTTGGTTAGAAAGTAATCGCGGTATTTATTGGAGTGACGGTTACATAGATTATCAAGAATTTAGAAAACTTATCAAACTAATTTTAAAACACCAATATTTGCTTTTGAAGGGTAGAGAAAAAATCCTATGGATTAATGAACTTTGTACAGAATGTGATGTTGAAGATATTGCAGAAAAGGGATGCCCTAATTTTCCTAATTTGTACAGCACCTATTCTAAAGGGCAAAAAAACAAATGTTTTAATCATAGAAAATATTGTGCTCTGGAAAATGTTATTTGTATTAAGAAATGGTGCAATGAAAATGTGGACGTTAAAAATAAAATACTTGAATTAGTTTAAAATATAATAGTTTAGTTTTTTCATTTGTGTACAAATGTATAATATAAGTATTAATTATTAAAATATATTAACTAAGTATAAGTATTTTGCTTAACTAAGTTTAAGTATTTTTATTAAGAAAATTCAATAAATGTTATAACAATAAAACATTTTTTATTTAATTCCTATTCCTAAAGAGACATTACATATCTTAATGTTTGTACATGACAAAATCGTTTATTAACAATACAAAAAAAAAGAGAAATAAGTTTTGAATGAAATCTCCACGGAGGAAACCTCTTCCTTTGCTACTGCTACTGATATTCTTTGCCTCAGGTATATCTGAAAGACAAGGAAAATAATTAGATTTTCTGTAAATTTTGAAAGTAAAAGCAAAAATAGGAAAGTTTATACATACCTCTGCTCATTAAATTTTCTCAGTTTGTTTTCCCAACTCTGTCGAAATAAGAAAAAGGGAATGCAGTACAGAATTCATCACTGGGTCATTTTCACTTTCTGCATGATAACTTGTTTTTACAATTGTTCTGCTTTCCACAACGTTTGGTAGTTCTGTTAATTGACTAATTTCGATTTTGACCACATACTTTAAAACTTTGCCTACTGAAAAAGCGATATAATTTGCCTTTTGGTAATTAGACATATTTTAAAATTATAATAAAGACGTGTTAACGAATCGACACCTTTTAATTATGTGATTTATTTTTCATATAATGCAACAATCTGTTTGCGTCATACAGGTTTCAAATAAAAACTTGTTGGTTCATGTATGTTAGATATCGTATGACCGGCTGCCTACACCGAAGACATCTTGAATATCGAAATGTATCTGAATCAGCATAAATTTTCTTTTCTAACGTTCGTAATAAAATAGTTAAAGTTTTTTTGTTTGTCTGTCTGTCACAAATGCTAATTATATCTACCAAAATTCTTTATCTAAAGGTTTACACTAAAGTTGGACTTAGATTAATAAAACAACATTTTCAAATAGGTACATTTTATTGTTATTATAAAAAAATCACAAAATTATAAAAAACACAAAATTCAAAAAAAATTAACAACAAGTCAAATAGTTATAAAAATATGAACTACCAAAAAGTAAAAGTTCTTGCACAGCTAAAACGTTAGATTTACTTTTATAAAAATGAAGTACCATTTCAATTTGACTGACAGTTAGGGTATTATAACAAGCTAAATTATTTTTTATATTATGTACAAAATGACTAACTATTACATAGTCATGCTTAAGTAAATAGTTTAATCTTAATTCTACACAATGACAAAATGTACTAAGAGCACCACAAATTAAAGAAATCACATTTTCAGGACAACGTTTTTCACAAAAAAGAAGTTGGTATAGAATAGTCATGTTGTCTATACATTTCGAGTTGATTTCAATGTAAATTCTGTGCCATTCCTTAGTAGTAATAAATAAATCATAATTCTCGCTATTGACAAGGATATGAATTTGTGGTAAAAAATTATTGACTGCCCATAATCCTGTAGTTATATAAATATTATTTGAATATACATAATTATGTTTTGAAATAATAATATCGGTTAAATAACTTTCTGCCATCTTCGCAACAGTGATATTCAGAAAAATGAGCCAATGTCCCCAAGCAAACGTTTTTATGTTGTCTTCCATTATTCGACGTTTTTCGTCATTGGAAGACAAAGCTACTTTGTTAACAGATCTTGTAAATATTTCATGTTTAAGAGACTTAAAAAAAACATTTTTTCTTCGTAGGATTTTGTCTTTTTTCTTCAAAGACTTATAATAGTCATTGAAATGAACACCATTTAAAACATATTTTTGAACACCTTTAGCCTTTTTTATTTCGCACGATTCCGTTCTAATACAATATAACTTAGATCGCAACCCAACAAACTCTACAATATTTTGACCTCCTAATTCATCTTTAAACAAACCTGGCACTTTTTTGTTGACGCGTTCAATTTGATATTTATTTGGCTCCGAGTAGTTACTTGTATCAAAATAGTGCTTTAAATTTAGCTTTAAATGCTTATAGAAGTCTTTTGTTTCTATTGAATATAAAAAACTATCAGTATCGGTATAACACATTTTTAAATTAGAGCCGTAAAAAGGTTTCATAATAGTATAGTGAAAATTATACATATAGCTTTTGGATAGTTCTAAGACTGTGAAACCTATGTATATAGGTTTATCAAGGACTACTTTTTCTGGTTTCAATTGAACAGCTACACAATTTTCGGTAAATGTAGTTGAACTATGAAAGTTAGGTCTAGATATTAACTGCTCTGCACAGTAATTTTTTTTTGTCTTGTTTTTATCATCACTCCATTGATTTACTATTTTAACGTCTAATCTATTCTCTGTGTTTTCCAAAGTTTTTCCAAATATGCTGTTATTCATTAGTTTGAAAAAGTCTTGTTCAAATACAGATTTAGCTTGTTGCCTTAGTTTAGTGTTTAGGTCAATATAGTCTTTTAGATAAGGGCTTTGTTTGAATTTTATTACTCGATGCACGGTAGTCAACTTAAGTCCCGCTTTTAAACACAGTTTCAAATGGACGTAATGAATAACGTAAAAAAATTTGTCGTATAAATTAGGAATCAATTTTGATGTTTTTGAACCGGGTGGAACACATTTTTGAGGACAGAACGGTAAATCATTGTGTGAATCATGAAGTTCTTCTGGATATTCGATATCTACTTCTAAAATGTACCCATATTCGTTTTCGTCTGGTATTTTGCAAACGTTTAATTCATCGATTTCTCGTCTATCTAATAGTCTAAAATCAGAATATGGTAAGTATGCGCACATAGCGTAACCATATAAATTGTTACAATCAATATAAATAAGGTACTTCTCAGGTTCTGCAGGGTTATAATTATTTAAATACTTATTGTTGGCTTTTGCGAACCGCGTAGAACATAAGCAAACTCCTCCCCGTATTCCTTTTTGAAGCATTCGAATGATTTCTAGATCATTAATAAGTTCTAATTTAATATTAGTTTTTAATAACATGCTGTCCCAGCTCAAAGCAGGAGCTGTCAAATAATAAGCAGCATCGACTTCGAAATTTAACCTACAAGTAGCTCGAAATTTTTGAAAAACATCGGCTAATAATAAAATATCCGTAAGTAGGTACAGATCTGTGTATTTCCCTAAATTTTGAATCTTAAACGTATTCCAAACCTTAAGGGCGTGATTATAGTCCTCTTTAGAGATATTTTGATTTGTTAGTGTACTAAAAAAATCTTCATAGGACGGTAAGTTAGTTTCGTCATACGATTTCCAGCTTTTCATATATTCATACGGATATACTCCTTTGCGTCTCAACAATTTAAACTTTGTTTTATTCGTAAAAAACTTAGACAAGTTGACCAAGTCTTTGGTAATTAAATTTTCCGCTTACTTTTGTAAACTAGCTCCTAAAAATTTAAATGAATCTACAAAACGGACTGAAACAAAGCTTCCTTCTTCGGTTGAAAAAAACTTTGTAAATGAAATGTAATTTTCTTTTGTTTTAGCTATAACTTTTATTTTGCCGCGAATATCTCCCAGCTCACGTATAAATAAATGTGCATCGTAGCCTGAAAGGTTGTGAAAAAACACTGGAATGAATTTTGGTAATTGGAAATGTATATTGCAGTAAGAATGTGCGGCACCCCTATATTTGCCTGTTAGGTGGTCATGATCTCTTACTTTATCATCAAATAACAATTGGGAGCAAATAGAACAGTCTCTGGCATTAGTGAAATCTTTTGAATTATTTTCGGTAAATATCAATGGCACAGGATTTTTCAAAATTTTATATATCTTTAGAACGTCGCGTTGAAGATATTCTATAAATTTCTCAACACAGTTTGGACCCCGATATGACACATATTTATTTAAAGAAGTATCGTACGAGCATACAATGTAATAACCAAACGCGGCAGGAACATGTTTTTGCAAGTCTGACGTAAAACCACCTTTGTTAAAAGTTTGATTTGTTTGGCATGGTTCTAAAAAACATTCGAAATCTGCATAAATGACAAAGGGTACGTCTTGCATACGCTCAAAATGCGTAAACTGTAAAATTGAGCCTTTATTAGGCAATTTGGTCGATACCCCTCCACATACATGCTCATCAAAATTAGTTTTACAATTAAAAAAAAGCAAGCAGTCATCACAAAAAAAGATTTTCCCATGATGTTTAGTAGTTTGGGATCTAACCAATCGTTCCAAGTTTTTAATTAGACAGTAATGACTACGGGACTTATTTTGCAAGAATAGAAGATTGACATGACGCTTTTTTCTATGTGTTGTTCTATACAATGGTCCAATTATTTTATTATTGGAATTCAAGCCGTAAACGTTGACACTAATTCTGTGATTATTTTTTTCAAATATTTTAATGTCCGAGAATGTCGCCGGAAATGCCATATTTTTGGTGTTAAGTACATCTTCGAAGTGAGGATAAGACGTAGTTCTGTCTGCGTTTGATTTAGCTGGGAACAATGCTGCAATTATACTCCACAAAAAACAAAAATTATCGTTATTTTTTACATTAATGCAAGCTTTTTTATTTTTTACATATTTTGGCAATTCAATAAAACTCGAAGCTCTTAAAGGTGAATACCGATTTAAATTAATTTCTAAATACAGGCTTTTTAAAAATGACCACCCACTGTCCTTCTCTTGGAATTCGCTAATTTTTTTGTTAATTTTGACACAAGATCAGAATACAAGTGGTTAAAATTGAAATTTTGATGAATAATTACATTTTCTGTTGCAAAAGATTTAATTTCAATATAGTCATTTTTCGGTAAAATGAACTCTCCAAAAAATTCAAAATTTACTTTTAAATTAACATGTTGTGCTAATTTAACATCGATAAGCTGTCGTACAGCAAAGGTATTCGAGATATGAACGTGTGAGGTGTAAGCAGATACGAATTTGCTGAGCTGTTACTTGATGGCGACCTCGAGGCATTGCTAGTGGGACAATGCACCCTGTAACTAGAAATACGGTTTCTAAATGCTGAACTAATTTTTTCTACACATTCATTGATCTCAATAGCGCTATTATTCTTATGAATATTACTACGAAGATGGGCAGAAAATATCCTACTCGAAACATCTTGTTCGCAAACAGTACAAAAAACTTTTTTACTCATATTTACATAGATCAGTAGTATGGCTCTTAGGAGTTGTCAGTGTGGTCATATATTTACTGTCGGAAAATCTAAATTTCTATAAACAAAAAAAACCAAATTTAAAAAAAGTATTCGTATTTTAAGCACATTAAGGATGTTGTTAATAAAATGACTAATTTAGGTTATCTACTTTTTATCCCAGGAAAAAATTAGTAATATTTATCTCGTATTATATGTAATCAAAATTATACTTCATATGTTACTAAAATTATTTGTATGATAAAAAAAACTAAGTACAGTATCTACCTATTTAGTTACTTTATTATTACTAATAAAAAAATTTAGGAGCTAGTTTACAAAAGTTTCATTCTTTTTTATTAGAGTAAAACTTGCCTTCTTGGACAAACTTTAGCTTTGCTTTTCTGAGAAAAATTCTTAGTTCCTCCAAATCGGATGACGACGCTTGAAAGCGTAACGCAACTTGGGCTTTCTCCAAACGCTCTTTCCACCCAGTAGCAGCGATAACGTCTTTGGTGTTGTAAACTCTCAGCTCGATGAAAGTATCGCCGTCGAGTTCCGCGGTCCGACGCAGCACACCATCCGCCACTCGCCGGGTCAGAGACGACGTAAGCCCCTGCTGAGCGGCAGCACGAGCAGACCGAGAAGCTTCAAGTTCGTCTTCACTGTCCGAAGACAGGAGTCTGTAGCTCGAGGACCGTTTTCGTGATGATTGCGGACAATGAGCGCTCAGCGATGTAGTCACAGTTCCTCGCGCCTTCCCTTCCACTTTCTTGCGCGGTTTTTTTACTTTTGGCTCTGCCTTAACAGAACTTGCTTCGATCCTGTGTATCAAAAATATAAGAAGTCAATATTTATTTCCATAAAGAAATTATGTACTGCACGTACAGTATTCTTAATACTACCAGTAATAAATAGGCCTCAGTATTCTTATTTAAAGTACTAATTTATGTTTAAAAATAAATATTAATGTTATAAAAACAATGGCTTTACTATCCCCTTTAATCATTAGGGTTTGGTATTTAATTTGAATACAGTGAACTTAATAAGTAATGAAACTATTAAAAGCGTAAGACAAAATTAATCTCTTACAACACACCTTCAACAATCCGAATCTAGATACTTTGGACACTTGATATAAACACTTTTACTAATTACGTCTTTAATCCGAACATAATACAAAAAAAAAAAAAGTGTGCAGTCAACAAGGCAAGTAAGATAAGTTCGGATTAAATAGGTAGGAATAGTTGGTAGGAGTGTTTATATCAAGTGTCCCAAAGTATCTAGATTCGGATTATGGAGGGTGTGTTGTATGGGAGATATGACAAAACTAGAAATTCTGAGGTCAGCTTTTGGAGTTATAAAAAGATTTATGTAAATTACATTTTTCAACAAAAATAATTGAGTTTTCCATATTAAACTAACCTAGTCTCGCCGTCGTCTGAATCGGAAAAGGAAAAGCAGGTGGTTCCCTCTTTTCCAACCTTCCTCTTCTGTTTGAATTCAAACTCCGACCTGTAACAATATAGTAGTTAGAAAGATCTTGACTTCTCATTATATTTATAGACGTATTTACCTAAAATTGATTCGCATTATTTAGAAAAGTAACAAGAACAGGGCCTTTATTCAATTACGAACAAATCATATGATTTCGAGATGATTTTGACCTACGCTGCCGCTTTACATCGTTAGTCTTTTCTTTCATGTTTCAGAACGTTAAGCCATAGAGTAATGTAGATCATAATCATCTCGAAACAAGATGGATTTCACAGAGATAAATAAAAGCCTGTTATAAAATTAACATTACAGATTTATGTACAGATAATACTAAGTTTAAAACTTTAATTTAATATAAATAATTAAACAAACATACAGATTACTTCAAAGTTAAAACTTACGAACATAATTTTTGATGCTTTGATCCTCAGCTTGAAAATTAGAAGTTCACCAATAGCAGCTTCACAGCTTGGTTGTTTAGCAGCACTTATTCACACCCAAGAGTGTTGGAAATTGTGTATATTTTTAACCGGAAAATAAGGCTTAAAAAGGGAAAAGTCAGAGATCTGCAACCTTTTATTACAGTTAACTATAATCAGAAGAAATTAAATCGTACACACTGGTACCCTACATAATCAGCTGACACAGAGCGAGAGCAAATTAGACTCCAAAAGAAAAGACCTTGGTTTTCTTAGTTCAAGAGTCAAGTAACATAAATTGTAGTTTAACCTACAATAAAGTACTATGAAGTTTAGGTTAACCAAACTTATATTATTATAAACAGGTATTTACGTTCATACTTAATAAAGATTATTCAAGTTTTATACGCTTACTGTTAAACGTGTTTAGTACAAATATATTGTTAAGTCATCTAAATTTATAATATACCAATTAGGTTTTCTACCCCTTAAATTGTTTCAAGTCAGCAAAACGGCATTCCCATAGAAAAGATTGAAGAATAAATATATTTAATTACTATTTTATTTTACATTAATAACAGAAATATGAAGTACAAAGAATATGCCGCTATTTGGTTTGGGGTTCAATGTTGAATATAAGAATGGTTCTACTCAGTGTCCGCGAATATAAATTACTTATATGTTATAATTAATTGTTTTGGCAAACCTTATTTATGTTTGTAAGGAAAAATAAGATAAAGGTCAAACTAGTAAAATAAAAAGTCTTGTGCTTTAATGTTAAAACAAGTTACCTACTCGAATATATATTTTTCAATTACCTTAATTACTTATAGTTTTTTAATTTTTAAACCTCAAAAGGCTCGCTTAAAAGTTTATGTTTGTTTTCTTAATCATATTATTTTGCTCTAAGTATATGTACTATATAAATCCAATAGAAATAACAAAACTAAACCATAAATAATTAAACAGGTACGTAAGGAACCCAGAGCAGATTATGCCGCTTAGATATCGTAACACAAAGAAAAGCCGCATTAATGTTTCTTTCCATAAGATTTGTAGAATAGGTAGCTACTTGGTTTACGCTGCACAGCAGTCACGTTTTGTTGGATATGCAATAAAACTGGGGACTTACCACGAAAACTTTTATGAAATCGAGTGTTGATCAAAATTATTAGTGAAATTTTACATATATTCAGGCTTAAGGTTTCATTAGATTAAAAAAAATTAAAACTTAAACAAACATTATGTACAAAAGCATAACTTTCATTTTAAAAAATCTTTCTGCATTCTTCATTTATATTTTTACAATTAAAGTTAATTATGGTTAAAGATATTTTAAGACTTGACCTATTTGCTATAACCTTTTGTAAAAAACTAAACGTAAGTTTGATTTTAAAAACACTGTGTAACGAAAGTATCTTTCGTTATCGCTGACCGATTAAGATGTTTGATCGACAGTGTTAATGGTGAAGCGCCTGATTTATGGGAACAGTTTTCATTTCAAACAATTGTTCTAATATGTGCGTACGTAATTTTATTATATATAAAATTACATGTTTAGTAAAAAACATCTAAATCTGATTTAAGATAAGTAGATAAAATTTTGGAGTTTAATTTGTTCTGTTTTAGAAGAAGCCTGTGTAATAATAGATCATATCGTTTACTGCGATAACGAAAGTTTTAACTTTAAAAATCATGTGCTTAAAGTTAGATAAGATTAGTGTGTTAAGTTATCCCTCCCTGTATCCTAAAACGGAACGATACAGCCTAAACACCTTGTGCATAGAGCTAGAAGAAGGTTGGCGATGTCAAGTACGTTATCCTTTCCTGATACCTTGTTTTGAAAAATATGACGTAAACGCCTTGTGCATAGAGCTAGTAGAAGGTTCGTCTGTATCTGTGTCAAAACATATTTTCTCTCCTATATCCTAATACGGAACGATACGGCCTAAACACCTTGTGCATAGAGCTAGAAGAAGGTTGGTCATGTCAAGTACGTTATCCTTTCCTGTTGCCTTGTTTTGAAAAATATGGTCTAAACGCCTTGTGCATAGAGCTAGTAGAAGGTTTGTCTGTATCTGTGTCAAAACATATTTTCTCTCCTATATCCTAATACGGAACGATACGGCCTAAACGCCTTGTGCATAGAGCTAGAAGAAGGTTGGTCATGTCAAGTACGTTATCCTTTCCTGTTGCCTTGTTTTGAAAAATACGGCCTAAACACCTTGTGCATAGAGCTAGAAGAAGGTTGGTCTGTATCTAATCTATGTTAAAACTTTTCTCTTTCCTGTAAAATAGGAGTCCGATCTGCTCGGAGCACATGTTTTCCTTTGTCATTGCAGTAAACGATAGGATCTTACCTAGAACAAAATGGTTCAATTCCATTTAGTTGTTCTTCTATTTATCTTGTTTATCTTCAGACATATATTTTCAAGAATTAAACTAATTACAAATGTTTATCTAAATGTCATAAATCCTAATTTAAACAAAATCTAGTGTAATAGTGTGCAAGTGGAAGTCATGAAAAATATTTATTGGTAAGTTTTTATTAGTAAATTAATCATTCGCTGTGGTTATTTAAAAAACTATTTCGTGTCGTTTACATCACCCAAATTGAAAACTTTACGTAACCAATTTCAAAATGTTTATTGGGCATTCTGGCTCACTTTCCGCAGCGCAGATGCACGTAATCAATTTCAAAATGTTTATTGGGCATTCTGGCTCACTTTCCGCAGCGCAGATGCACGTAATCAATTTCAAAATGTTTATTGGGCATTCTGGCTCACTTTCCGCAGCGCAGATGCACGTAATCAATTCCAAAATGTTTATTGGGCATTCTAGCTCAATTGGAGCAGTGAAGATGCGCCAGCATCTGCGCTGCGGAAAGTGAGCCAGAATGCCCAATAAACACCTACTGTCGGCAACGCGCACGTGATACCCCTGGTGTTGCAAGCGTCCATAGGCTACGGTGACCGCTTACCATCAGGCGGACCGTAAGCTTTTTGCCACCTAAGTGGTATAAAAAAAAAATCTAGTAAGCAAATAGTAAATTTTTATATGGTGAAAAATTATAACACATCTAAGTTATGACTTTACACGATTTTTAACATAAAATAAATGGCTATGTGTGAGTAGAATAATTAATAATTAAGAAGTCATTTGACTTGCTTCTTAATTAGATTACACGTTGTTACAGAATGCGTTGAAGAAATAAAGGTTCACTGCTCGTTCCCCGTATGTGTTAGCGTGATAATATGTAGCCTATATGTTGACCTGACTTCTTAATAATATTTGGGCCAAATTTTAAGTAAATCCATGCAGTACTTTTTGAGTTTATCCCGAACATACATACAGACAAACAGACGAAAATTCTAAAAACTATATTTTTGGCCTCACACATTGTAAATCACACCCCAAGTATTCTTTTAAGAAAATATTCAATGAACAGTTTTGACTTTCCTGCCATTTTATTATATGTATAGATAAATAGATACCGATAAAAAATAATACGCTAAGCAAAATAGCAATATTTAGTATACATATTGTTCGGAAAAGAATGCGTCACATACTCGTATCGGACCGGTAGCGAGTTAG
Source organism: Apoda limacodes (assembly GCA_946406115.1). Lineage (NCBI taxonomy): Eukaryota > Metazoa > Arthropoda > Insecta > Lepidoptera > Limacodidae > Apoda > Apoda limacodes. The sequence goes on from OX291548.1 coordinate 726,878, forward strand.
GTATTCATTTCATCACGCCTACATTCAGTGCGCGCGCCCAGTATCGTAGAACTATATGCGAAGGACGGCTGTCGCAGCTCCGTCTCACAAACTGTACGTAAGTCAGTCCGTTATAATTCAAATTCGATTAAGAATTTGTCAGCTGGAACGGCCAGTGTCGGTGTCGTTTGATGAGACCTTTTTAGAATTGAGTGTAGTGCTGAAGATATTTAGTGCGAAAGTTAGTGGAAACAAGGGTCGTCAAGTAGCAGTCCAGCCCGACTTTTTTTTTTTTTTTTTTTTTTATACCACTAAGGTGGCAAACAAGCACACGGTCCGCCTGTTGGTAAGCGGTCACCGTGGCCTATGGACGCTTGCAATATCAGGGGTATCACTCGCGCGTTGCCGACCCTTCAAAAACCCAATAACTTCTTTCTTGAAGAACCCCATACTATAGTCCTTAGAGAAAACTACCGTCGGAAGGGGAGTCCGGCCCTGTCACCACCAGAAGAGGCGCGGCTCACCATCACAGAGTCCCACCCAAACAAAACACGGTAACTACACTTCACACCACATTAATTCACACATGACTCATTGAAAAGGGGGACCGGCCTACATCAAACCGTAAGTACCGTAATTTTAGTTCGCGGCCCAATTACCGCCCAAATTAGGGTACAATCTTGGTAGACGGAGCGCGCGGTTCGGTTAAATTCGATTTGTTTGTTTATTTGGGTCGTACGTAATTCGTTAGGGCAGCGTGGGGCTTAAAGTAAAATTACATTTACAATTCGTTGATAGATAGGCATACTGGTCTTATCCTATCTCAATTGTTCGTCGGACACTTTCGAACGGTTTAGTTAATTGCTTACCTACATTTATTTATTGGAATAAATAGGTTTTATATTTTTCTTTTATTACGGATTAAGATAACGTTATTATTTGTGTAATTGTTTAGTCGGGTTCTTATCTACAATTCATAACGTTACGTTACCGAACTTATTGCTGAGTCACGTCCTTATTCCTAAGAAAAAAAAATTTTTGTCTTTAATTTCGCGGGGCACCACGAAATTTAATTATATACCATAAGAAAGTATTTCAGTATTTTTATTTAATTTTTTAAATGACATTTAGAGGTCGCTACCAAGGTTTGAATTTTAGATAAAAACTCAAAAAATGTATTTGTTAGATTCTTTTATTTTTATAGCCAGAACATAAAAAATATTCCAAAATTATTTTTGTTGTTAAGAATCAAGGCATTATGTAGATATTTGAATCATTTATTTTTAAGATAATTTGCTTTTTGTTCGTATGTACATATTGTTTTAAATTATTTGTTTTTTTTTTCTTTGTTTTGTTGCTCGTACACAAATTGCTTGTCCATGTTTATATGTTTTTGTTTATTGTCTGTGTAGTAAATTAAAATGTGTTGTGTTGTAAATGCCAAATAAAGTCTGTCTATGTCTATGGATTGACTTGTTAGAATTAGGGTACTTTTTCCTATACTCTTTTATCAACAAAAGCAAATATTAAGTTTGTTCTTCATTGTTTCTAATTAATTTATTGAATTCTTCCATTAAAACTACACCACGCTCAGCTATGTGGTTCACTACTCGCAAAGAATGAACGATATTTTTGGCAGCTACATAATCAGTGTTTATTTATTAGTAATTCAGATCAGATTTTTGGAAATGAGTAATTATGTTTACCTTTTTAGTGCATCTCTTTGAAGCCGGTTGTTTTTTTTGCTAAAAAGTTTTTTGATTGTGTGACCGATCTGAATCTCAACGCGTCGGTGCAGAAGAGAGGTCAAGGTGAGGAAGGGATAAGAATCGATTGTCTATGCGAGTTTCACTTGCACGTAAAATGTGATATAAACACCTCAATAAAACCAGCATAAGCTGTCCTCCAACGGTTTTTGTAAAAATTTTGACAGCTAGTAGCGATCTCTAAATTTAAACAAAAAAAAAATCGTATTTAGAGATATATAATCAAATGAGAAAGTGCCCCAGGGGTAATTCTAAAGTCGAAAAATAAGGACCACCCTCTACATATATATAACAAACAGAATCGTTTGCTTGTTTAGTATTACAAAAAATGACTTCATCGATCAAGGAGCTCAAGGCTATCTTAACAAACCTGGTCAGATAGTGTTTTGGTGCGGCTGCGTTGATCAAGTTGGGTTCCGCTTATCAGGGTCTCTTGTCGAACACAGAGGATGAAACTATTTTACAGGCGGCCAGTTCAGATTATGACTTCGGTTTGTCAGTAGTGGACGAGATTAACGAGGCTGTGTCGAAGTTAGAGGCTACATCGGAGCTGGCAAGTAGCAAGGTTTTGGAATAAAAATGCAACGAAAGGTTGGTGTTCCTCATTTCAGCGGATCATTGAATTAATAATCTCCCTCGCAGCCTAGTTGGTAGTGTGGCCGACTGCTGTGCAGAGGGTATGGGTTCGATTCCCGCACAGGACAAACATTTATGTAATAAACATTTGTGTTTGTCTTGAATCTGGGTGTAATTATGTATTATATGTATGTAATTACAAAAAAAAAAGTAATATATGTATTTGTATCCGTTGTCTGGTATCCATTTCAAAAAAGGTTAGTTTTCTTTGAGCGCCGGATGCGTCGTGATAGGGAATTCCGCACAAAAGACGTGGATTTTATGCGCGAATACGAATCCCTAGGTCATATGTCGGTTTCGCATTTCGAGTTTGAAGGCAACAAACATTATTTTGTTCCGTATCACGCCGTCTTTAAAAATGGTAAGATACGGGTGGTTTTCGATGGGTCGGCGCCTACATCTTCGGGTGTATCCTTGAACGACTGCCTGATGTCGGGACCAAAGCTTCAGGTAGACATCTCTGACATCATAACTGGGTTCCGTCGCCACTAGATTGTGTTTGTAGCCGACATTAAGATGATGTTCCGGTAGGTCATGATACATCCTGAAGATCAGAAGGTTTCAGCTCATTTTGTGGAGAGAGGATCCGACCTCTCCATTGGTGGCTTATGAGCTCAACACCAATACCTACGGGCTAAAGTCGAGCCCGTTTATAGCAATTCGCTCATTGCTACATTTGGCTGATCGTGAGCGCCTGATTTTCCCACGCGCAGCTGCTGTCTGCCCTTCTGACGCCTACGTCGACGACATTTGTACGTACGTACGGGTGGTTCGTCTACGGAGGAGGCGAAGCCAATCGTGTCTCCCAAATGCAGTCGTCTGCGGTGTCTCTGGATTGGCGTCACGTGCCAGGGTCCTTGCATCCCTCAGATTGCGCTTCATGGGGCCTGATTGCCTCGCAAATCATTAACCACCTGCTCTGGTGGGGTCCTAACTGGCTGGCCTCTCCTGAAGACACTTGGCCTCATACAGTTGTGGAGTTTGTTGACCCTCTGTCGGGGTTAAAGGTTTTTGCTGTTGAGCAGACTCTGGGCACTTCACCGATTTTCTTGCTTAATTGGTTCAGTTCTCTTAACAAGCTCGTTGGTGTCACCGGTTGGATAAAGAGGTTTCTGCATAAATTACGGAACAGGTCATAGCCAAGGACGTCTTCAGTCTTGTCTCCTGAAGAGCGTCCTCACTCTTGCGCTCCTCACTTGTGTTCGACTGGTATAGGCCCAGTCAGTTGGAAAGAAAGTTTGTCTTCTCCGTTCAGAGAACGGGAAATTGCGGGGAAGTCTAGCTCGTCTTAACTTATTTCTGGACGAGTCGGAGTTTTTGCGAGTGGGTGGTAGGCTTCGTAACTCAGAATTGCCCTATGGGGCTCGGCATCCTCTCTTGTTACCCAAGAGCGGTCATTTTGTTGAGTTACTGATCAGGGACCGCCCTGTTAGGAACTGTCATGCCGGTCTAAATGCATTGCTGGCTTGTCTGCAGCGAGAGTTCTGGATTTTGTCCGCCAGACGAGCAGCTCGGAGCGTAATTTTCGGGTTCGGATTAGCAACCATTCATTCGTTCGTTCAGTGCTCACGTCAGTCGGTAGTCAGTCTCGCCCGTTCGGGAGGCAACTCGCGCGCACGATTGTCTCGTTAGTTTGTCGTATTTTAAGTCTCGATAAGAAATTCCCAGCTGTCGGTCGGTGGATAGGAACATTGTAGTGACATTGTTTTTTTCATCGTTCCTTTCGTCAATTTTCGTCAATCAATTAATTTTCAACCTAACCTAACCAATTTCGTCATCGTCATTAAGTGAGTGAGTGAATAAGTCCATCAACGTCGCAGAGTGAGTAGACCGTTTCGTCTCTAGGTTGAGGAGGCGCTTCTCATTAGCCAAACAAGAGTCTCAGACAAGAAACAACACAACACACAACACTAACACACATATCACTCCAAAACAAAGGCTTAATAGAACTAACTGTAAGTAGTTATAATTTTTTCTTCACGACCCTGTTACGGCCAATTACTACTAGTACAACTCTTGGCACTGATACTTCATTTGAATTATCACAAGATGCTTTAACATAGTGCGAAGGACATCGGCATCCCGCGGTTAGCACAAGCGACTCTGACGATGAATACTCAGAGCATTATGATAAAATTTTATATTACTTCTGCTTGATACAATCTTTTGCCTTTTTTGTGTCGCCGCGTCGCGTCGTCCTGACATTCAGCTTAGTTTAATATTACATTGATAGAAATAATACAATATGTACCAAGCTTTATGACATATTTTGATATTTTGCTAAGACTCAGGCATCACGTTAACAATCATTTCGGCAACGTTTGTTTTGCGCCCATTTTATATACATTACGTTATCATTTTCAACTTAGTAACATTATAAATGATTTAACATTTCCGTTCGGAAATGCAGCTGCGCGCCGGGCAAGACTCACGGTCGCGGGGCACAGGCGGTGTAACCATAGTAAAGAAACCTAGGAAACATGGCTAAAAGTTGTCATAAATACTTTTAGCTTATTTTTCCTTTGGAAATTATTAATAGATATTTTTTTTAATTTTAATTGACAAAGAGAAAGTCTATTCATTATTTACAGAGGACAAACACAAAATTTTAAATAAGGTAAGTACTTTGTTGGTATGAAATACGTTAAAATATTTCAAAATTGAGTATAAAAACTTTACAAACCGAAAGCAATGAATTTAAAAATGTGTTATTAAAATATATGTTTGAATGATTATTAAAAATCACAATTTATATAATTTATGTCTAAACTAATAATATAAAGAGATAAAGTTTGTATGTTTTGAATGTAGGAGGTAATAACAAAAACTTTGATAGCAGAAATTCTCTAACCAATATTTAGAATGGAGTTTCAGGGTAGACATAGATTATATTTTGTTTTAAATAACACATGTGTTTAGTTCAAAATGACCATATTTGTAAGTCAATTTAGAACGGAAATCTTAGCTTACCTTAACGTTGCAACGAAGCAACGACATTGTTATTAAAGTAAACAGAAAATAATATAGCATAATTGTCATCCTGATCAAAAGTTTCCACTGAAATACATTTTTTTCTGCAGCACACAATTCCTACCGTCGTAACGGCGCTTAAATATTTTTTGCACTAAAAAGGAACTAAATACATTCGTGTCATACATATAGAAGACTCAGGAGTAACACAAATGTTCATCCCATAAATTTTTGCCCCGTCCGGAAATAGATCCGTCGCCTCGCCAGGTCATTACCCACTGATCCGTGGTGGCTACCTGTACAATTAACTTGATCTATGGCACAGAGCTGTTTTAGGGACCGAGGAAAGTAGAGAATACTTTTATCCTGAGCAATGAAATTGCAGGGATCATCTTTAAATTCGGGGATCATTTGAGAAGTAAACAAACCATGTGTGCGATGATCGAAGGGAGTAGTGTGAGTTAGATAGTCGTGTCGTGACTGTTATATGGGTACTCTGTAAACTTCAATGGAATGACATTAACCTCTGCGGAGGCAACGAATATTTATGCGCAGGACCGACCTCACGCCGCTTTCGCAACATCATAACCATTGAGCTTTGGTAACAAAATAAGAACTACTGTGACAACTTGGCCGCACACCACATCGAAAATGTATCAGTTCTCTCATTCCCATATTTAACTTTATCTGTTCTTTTTCATGTGTTTAACTGTTAAGTCTAATTATTATGCACACATTTATTACACCCGGAGGAGAAGTATAATAAGCCTTTTTGTATGGGTGAAAATATAGCCTTTCAGGGACATAACTTAGGCTATCGGTACATCTATTTTGTGTTACAGAGATAAGAGTTTACGTCCCGTCAATTCAACATTACTACCAGAATAAAAAAACCAATCAAACTGCATAAAGGTGTGAAATAGGAAACGTTATATCTCTGAACCCATTAGTTGCTGCGTCAGAAAAAGCTTTCAAGCTTTTGAAATTGAAAGCATTCCATTCCACCTTCGAGTAATTGATGACACCGAGGTCCTTAGTTTAACGTTTATATCACACCGCGCTCCTGAGAGTTGCTCCTGGAAATGCTAAAAGGTTAATAACTTAATAAAAATACCTAAAACAACCAAATGTGTCTTAGATGTCTTTGTTTCGAAAAAGTGGACAATCAAAGAAACCTACTCAGCTGTGCAGCGATCCGAAAATTACGTAACTTCTTTTTGTTGAAAAAACGTCAGTGCCTAAAAATGATTATCTGCAACCAGTCCAGTGATCGACGACATTCACTACTCTCTGCACAGAAACCTGATCTACAACAAAACTGTTGGATTGTTAGCAAAATATAGAGAAAATATGATATATGAAAATATAGAACCAGAATCACCGATACATCTTGGATAATCAGCAAACTGAAGTGGCAATAGATGGGCCGCATTGCTCGTTGAACCGATAACAGAGGGGGGAAAAGGTTCTTGAGTAGCGATCACGGACTGGAAAACGAAAAACCTCACACCAGACGGAAAGACAACCTGGTTGGTGCCGCAGAAAGCGCTGAGAATATGAAATAATGTAAGGGTGTGACGATACCATATTTATGCCTTAACTTTTTTGTAATACAATGTTATTATTCAAGTTTTAGCGCGAAGATTTTCATTAGTAAACAATTCTCAATGGACGTACTACCTATAGAAAAATGAATCTTTAAATTAGAATTGCGCGTTCAAATATTCAAGTTCAGTAATTTTATACATTAGATGAGAAGTTATGATTTATTTTATGAAAGGTTTAAAGCTAACAAAATATAAGTACAAATGACGAAAATGTAAAATATTAAGTTATGAACTAACGAATCATAGACATCAACACGGAATTAATTGTTAAATGTAGGTATTAATCTAACTTCCGATTTATGAATTCGGACTCTAGACAAAATGAAGTTGCGTAAGTTTTGAACCAGTGGCGCGAGTATGGATGCTTTAAAACTTGCTGTGATTGGATGGTTGTTTGGAATGCAAGTTGATTGGACTTTTAAGACAATCGCTGATTGGTGTTTAAGTGATATAGAAATGGAAACACGTTTTATATGCTTTTTAAGGTAGTTTCATAACTTTTACTCGAATAAAATATTATTTAGGAAATTAAACGTAGGATTAATCAGAGACCCTCTAGATAGGAGTTGTTTTGTTATCCGCGGTTTTCTTTTCTTATTAATTTTATTGCCTTAGTTGAATAGTAATGCTACTCTTAATGGGAATTCTATAATATTGAGTATAACCGCGTATGTTTAAGTTACTTAAAACTTTTATAATATTGAAAACACCCGCGAAACTTACCTAAGTGAGTCGTTTAACAACCATTAGGGTAGCCTCGTACAATAAATATTCTAACAATGATAAAGGGTAGTTGTCTTGGTTTTCATGTATTCCGTATAATGGTATGACGTGTTAGTTTATTTGAACTTACCCGGGGTTTGTTAAAACTTTACGAACATTTAGAACATAATATTAATATTCTATTAGTTTTATTCTATTATTATCGACATCAATATTTATATAGATTTAGTTACCTTTTCACGTTTGAATTAAAGTGCTGAGGCTGCGAGGTTTCTTAGAACATTCCATTCATATTTATATTTTTAATGAGAGGGACGTTACAAGGGCAAAATATAAATTGATAACTGTCGCGCGATTTCACTTTTCCTATCGTAACAAGCGGAGGAACCTTTACGTAAAAAGATAATTTTCCTAATGTAACCCCTAGCGGATTATTTTACAAAAATGTTGAAACATCTGATTCATTATTTGTAACTTAGAGTGTATAGATGTTTTATTTACGAAAACAACTGAACACTCGTATAAAGTTGTTTCTCCTATTTTACCTTCTGGGACATGTTTTTCAAAAACGGGTAAACACATCATTCTTAATTTTTACTTAATGGGCTAAAATCCATTTTCAGGGTTCCATACCTCAAAAGAAAAAAAGGAACCCTTTTACGATCTCTTTATTGTCCGTCGCTGTCTTTCAACACCCTTTTACTCAAGAAGGCGTGGAGGTGTTAAGTTGAAATAAATAAACCCTAAAGTCTACGGTCAATTAAAATTAGGAAAAAAAAACAAGCTTCTAAGTCAATGCAATAAAAAAATATGCCAAAAATACGTTCATTTTTGTCACATATTTGACATTCACAAATAAATCAAAACCTATAATGTACTTCCCGTTATCCTAGAATCATTTGGCAACAAGCAAGACGTTTACCCACAAAAATAGGAAAAAATCTAAAAAACTTATAATTTAGGCATAAACCTGTGAGACTTGATCTCATGATGGAAGAACTATGTACTTATAATAAGTTTGCACGGAACCTTCGGTGACAGACTCTCAGATGGCCGGTTTTTGAAGTAAAAACTTCTTTAGCGGCGTTGTACACTTTTTTTGTGATGGGTAAAAAATGTTAAACTCTATAGAATAAAAAGTAAGAGGAAATTGGGTTGATGAAAAGATGAAAGTGCGGATTACACATGTTAAAATGTTATATCCAGGTTGTATGTTTTTGAAGAGAAGGAAACTTCAAAGAAGGACAATTCATAGAAAATTCGTAAGACGGAACTCGTGTCAGATTTATTTACATGTGGTTAGTTTTTTATTTTTAGTATATGGCGATTATGAGTAAGTACAGGGAGGTTGGATATAGAAAGAAAGAAAGAAAGAAATTTATAATAAAATTTAAAAAAAATATTATTTATAATAAATAAATATGTATACGAAGTGATGGGAGGTAAATAGTATGTATTTACTTCTGCCGGCACACCCGGAGTGCAATCCGGTTTTTTTTATGGATTAAACTTAGAAGATGACGGACATTAATACCAACTTTTTTATTTCTATTTTACCCTCTTAGGGGGTGAATATCGCAAAATCCTTAGTTAGTGGATGTCTAAGATATAAAAGAAACCTGTTAAAAATTTCACGTTTCTAGCTTCAGTAGTTTCGGCTCGGCGTTGATAAGTCAGTCTGATTGCTGCGTGCTAACATTTTTTTGGTCCAACCTGATAGAATCGTGTATAATCCTGATAGAAACCTGATATAATATAGTGAAACTGACAATGGACTGAATTATGTAGAGATAATTTGTGCGCTACGAAATAAAACCAAATGACCACGATCTTCAGTAATGAGAGACCGGATACTAAGAGAGAAGATTGTACAGTTTTACAGAAAATTTAAGTAAAGTGAGGATTTGTTGTCGTGTCTATTAAAGTTTTTATGATTATTCATACTATAACATTGACAAACGTATAAATAGTGCAGTTGCAGTAATCTTTAGGTTGAGCGAAACGCATATTTAGTTAGTATCTTGAACCAATATGGATAATCGTCGTATTTCCTATAACCTACCAGCTGCTGGGTAATCATTTTACAAATGATTGGAAGGAAATAGTCGGAACCGAACCCCGCAATATTGACAATTATTTGTGTTGCGAAACCGGCCGACACTAAATCTTAAACAAGATCGCGTTTAAAGAGATAGGTACAAGCGGTTTGAGATACCGAGGTTTATGGATATGCCGGCTTTCAATTTATATTATTGCCTGTTGTTATTTGGAAAGGATTAGTGGTTGTACCAAATTATTTATTATATTATTATTTATAATTATTTATATATTAAATATACTAAAAACCACACTGTACGTGACCATTTAGGTTCCGACGTGTGAGGATGAATGGCGAGTGTTGCGATAGCAGAAAGTAGCGGTGACCATCATTTCGATCAATTCCTCAAAACACATCCCATTATACAAGCGGTAAAACACATACAGGGAGGTAACGTCTCTCCTTGTGAATTTGGGATACGTCAACGATTTTTTTAGTATACAAAAAAATACGCCAATAAGTCACTTAAAAGTAAAAAATCGAAACGACGAAAAACGACTTCAAAAAGATGCACTAAAAAGGTTAAAATAATTATTGCAAAAAATCTGATCAAAATTACAGTTTGAAGTTGGTGTGATGCAAGTGAAGTGTTTGTCAAACAGATTCTCCTCCTATTCACAGGCTACGTTCCAACCTCATTGATCTGGATACGATTTACCGCCATCGAAGCGATCGCGCGCCAACACGGGCCCAAATCGAAATGTGCACGAACTATCTCTCTACACGTGAAAGGTTGAACGAACAGTTGGACTGTTGGAAGATGGTGTAGTGCTAGTATAACGATCGATCAACGAGCCCTCAGTCGGCAAACAGGCATGGTTACCGCACGTATTCTTAACTTCATGTACTTAGATGCTAGAAAGGCTTTAAGTATATGTTATATTAATAAATAGAATATATTACGATCTAAGGAATAAGGACCACGCAAGTGATAAAACCAATCATTAATTAAATTTTATTTTTAAACCTACACAAATCAGTCTCAGTGCCTGTCTATATTATTTAAGCGTGCGTAATACGTAACTTTGTTATAATAAAATAAACATACATTAACTCTAAAATAGAAGTACTTATAGTATCTCAATAATAAATAAGTATGCACACTTACACGTGGTTCTTCTCTTCTTCAACTTCAACATCCTCCGAACTAAATGAGGTTGGAACGTGAGGTTGGAACGTAGCCTGTGAATGTATGGAGAGGCTGTTTGGATGATGGTTGGATATGTTAAGAGTGTTGGACTGTTGTACGACTATGTGGTGCCGTCAACGCTCTATACCAACTCGCCACCGCTCTTTATACATTAAAACCCAGTAAACACAGTTTAGCCTTAAACGCAGTCATTACTAAAATACTGTGATATAATTAAGGAATTACATAATAATTAATTGACTTGGTTGTTATAATTATACAGTATTTTAGGTTCTGTCATTTTTCCTAAACACAGGTTAGGATTTTACAATTTTGATCTAATTTATAACACATTATTTTGACAAAAAGCTGTATTTTAGGATTGTAATTGCAATTAACTGCGTTCGAATTAACAGTAAATCTCGGTTTGCAATAATGTTTTCTTGCCTTAAACGCAGTAAACTCTTACTGGCTGTTGTCAAACCATGTAATGCCTGCATGCTTCATTTTGTCTTAACATTGGTCTGAATTTTGTAGAAATACTATGTGAAAACTTTTTATGTTATCCTTACATTAACGAACCAGTTTTCGTGGTTATGGTAATACAATAAAAGTAGATATTGTGTTGATTGAAGTGATCTTGAGATTCTGTGTTATTTAATTAGACGTCTAAATGGTAATATTTTTACTCAGGAAAAGCCGGCCTTAAGAATGGATTAGCCTCGTAGTTAGATCTCAGTTATTGTTTATAATTAGCTTGGCGGCAGCAGCGACGGCGGTCCGAGCAACAAGTGTACGGCACCACCACTATGTGTTCATACCAGATACCAAGGGGTATGTGTGTATTGTTTCTTTTGTTACGACTTGAGGGGTAACAACATGCATTGAAGGTTGCTTACGGATAGCCATATAAAACATAATCTGCAAGTAAGGGAGCTATTATTAAGATTCCGTACCTAAAGTGCGCTAACGGAACTCTATTACTCAGCTGTTTGTAAGTCTGCCTGCCTGTCCGACCGTTCGACTGTCCGTCCAACCTTTAAGGAGCGCTACTAATAAGTAGCTACAGTTTTTAAGGAAATCGTGTTCCAGCAACATTTGTTTATTAGAAGTGATATGCAAAGTTAAGCAACTTCGGGTGTGGGCAGTCATTGGATAGGTGACCGCCTAGTGGCACTTTTTGTTTGTTGTTTCTGATCGTAAATTATATATCGTAAATTATATCTTGGTACGTTACCCATGGTGCGTGAGTCAGATTCGCACTTGACCGATTTTATTATTTACTGTGCAAAGGATTCACAAAAGTGCATTACCTGCAAGTTATCTAAAGTAACAAATCTGAAGTAGGTACACGAAAGCTTTTTTGGAGTAATTCCTTACGGAACAACCTTACGTAACAACCTGACGTAACTATTGCACGAAAGACTTTCATTTTTCACGGACTCTTGCTTGGCACCAGATAGAAAAAAAACTGAATAATCTCAAACACGCTAATATCAAGAACTTACAAAAAGACAGAAGCAATTCACCTCACATTAAGAAGATAATATAGAAATAATAATAAATGTATATTATATAGATATATGTAATACCTTTAGCGCAATTCTTGTTAACATATTTTTTTTTATTGGGTAGGTGGCAAACTGTCAACATTAAAATTTTTGCTCCAGTTTTTGAAAATTTATTAAAAATATTTCAAAGGAACTGTTGGACATAAAAAATAATGATAATCATTAGTAATTAAGAGTGGTACCTGTCACCTGTCACTTGTCACCTGTTAGCAGTGATTTCCTTCCAAAGGGGGCTCCCATACAACAAACGTGATTTTTTTGCCGTTTTTATAGATAATGCGAGTCCAACTCGCACTTGGCCGATTTTTACTTAAATATTATTACTTATTAATCTTCTGCACCACTACTGTTGTCATCCTTATCCACATCATTAGCCGATGAGGGAGCTTCAGATGTATTTGTTTGGTAACTATTCATAAATAAACTATGCATCTTACAGACAGATAATTCCTCAGGCAAATTTCTGCAGTTAGGGTCCTGCCTAAGGGAATAATGGGATTGCATGGTTTTGAATGAATCAATGTTAAGACGGACTAAATTCAGAATCTCTTCATGTGTTTTTAAGTACCTGTGAGTTTTGTGGGTAAATATTTACTTCTCTGCAACACGACAATTAAACCTGAAAAAAAACCTATTCGATAGAGTAGCACTCCCTGATATAGAAATGATATATGAAAGTCGGTGCCAAATAATAGTTTTCGATAAAAAAAATATTTACTACCAGATTTTTTTTTCCCGCCAAATGGTCGAAATAACATATAAAATTCACTTGCTCAGCATTATAGCAGTTCAGATTTCTTGTAGCTGTCAAAAACATCCTTTATACACTGATAAAATTAAAGAATAGGCTGAAAAAAACACAATTTGCACTTAAAAACCATGTAATTACACTTTTTAAAATTTTGTAAACGGATTAAGAAAAAGGAAACACGAACACTTTTTTTTAATTACAATGTTACCAGCCTCAAAAAAAAACTCCCAAATAACCGATAAAACAATTAGATTACATAACGTACTACATAAAATAGAAAATAACATAAATACAACTTACGTTTTATTATACAGAGTCTTGTTAAGTTTACTGCCAGCCTGATATAGAGCTTATGATAAAACATAGAAGTAAGTGTGCAAAGCCGAGTGAAGCGTGCCATGGCTACGGTCGGCGAGTGACAGAACAAACTTTTACTTATTTAATGTAGTAAGGGCGTCCCACTTGTAAACTTGAAAACTGGCGCGTAAAACGAAGCGGAGCACATTAAAACTAGTTTTTTTTATGACTTTATTTACGAACGGTTATTAACTTTGACAGGTTTTGGACGTATTTATGCCTTATGGTTTTATGTACATCTATAAAAATGCTGAAGTTGTAAATGCAAATTTTAAATTAGTATTTTATATTAACTATTTATTACTTCAGGAAGGTGAAAATATTAATGCTCTCTCATTCTCATTTCACATCCTTAAAATTGTGCGGTCGCGCATTGAAATAGGTAACCACAAAAATATTTGGAACTCAATCTAGCGTCAGTTTTTCGGAGTACTTTTTTAGGCTGGCAATATTTTCATAAAAAAAAAATTGTTGTTTCCTGTTATTCATTTGTCTGAATTGGTCTAAATCTTTTGTTTAGGTTCTGTAATGGTGTATTTGTATGGTGTAAAATATTACGTTAAAAAAATTTTTTAAGGTAAAATTAGCGTTTTGCACCAATTTCTGAATAGCATCTGTGTTTAAAGGGATTTTTCCCTGTCCATTACAATTTTTTTCATTAAGATTGTTGTGTTGCAGCGAAGTAAAAAATTACCGTTTTGTGTGACCCACGCATACCTTTAGGTGATAGTACATTAGTAGATATAAGACCTTACAGCCTTCGAATGCCACCTTTTCTTATACCATGAATGTTGCAAAATGCTGTTAGGCAAACTGATGTGTTCTAAGCCTTGAGCTTTCTTTAATTTGATAACATTATCCTTTCTCTCTACGTTTTTTACGTCTGTTATTTCCGGAAACCCTTGATCAGCCATAATAAATGCTTGAAAAGTTAATAATTTAAATTCCAAACGGCGCCAATCGGAAACAAACTTTGACATATGACGTTTATTTTTTTTTACAAAAACTACACAAAGCCAAAGAGTTGTGCAGTTTTTGCTAAATCTCAATGTAGATATGTTGTTTTTGTAAAATTGCCTTTATTTTAATTAAAGATATCTCATGGATATGTAGTTCTTGTAAAAAGTGGTGCAACTATAAAAAAGTAACAAAAAAGTCGGTTATGTAGTTTTTGTATAAATAGTTTCAATTCACGTATGGCTGAATTCCAAGCTGAAATAAATAATAAGCCCATCTCGCAGACAAACACATCTATAGACATTGCAGCTGAGTTTTGTGCATTCCGGTCCTTTATTATTTCGTCTCTGAGCAACTTACAGCAACAAATGGACTTGCTGGTCAGGGAACAAGATCAGCAGGAGATGAGAAGTCGTCGTAACTTTTTTAGTGCATGGTATTTCTGAAGGCAAGAATGAAAACAGCACTGCAATATGTGTCAAAGCTTTTAAGGACAACTCAGGGAACGATTTCATTAACTTTTCACATGAATGCTTGAACCGGTGTCATCGAATGGGTCAATCGTCCAACAAACTAAGGCCAATCCTAGTTAAATTTCGAGATATATATCGAAGCATATACATTGTCAGCAATTAAAAGCTTCTTGCTATTTTCTCAAGAAATCTTTCCTTAAAATCCTATTGTTTTGTTTTTTTTTCTTTTTTTAATTTTGATTTTAATTTGCTGATTTTAACCATGTTGCTGGCGGGTATATTAATCGGTTTTAAACCTTCGTTTTTATATTTATTAACTTTTATATACTTTATACTGTATTATTTATTTCAGATTTTTTTTTCCCGCCAAATGGTCGAAATAACATATAAAATTCACTTGCTCGGCATTATAGCAGTTCTGATTTCTTGTAGCTGTCAAAAACATCTTTTATACACTGATAAAATTAAAGAATAGGCTGAAAAAAACACAATTTACACTTAAAAACCATGTAATTACACTTTTTAAAATTTTGTAAACGGATTAAGAAAAAGGAAACACGAACACTTTTTTTTAATTACAATGTTACCAGCCTCAAAAAAAAACTCCCAAATAACCGATAAAACAATTAGATTACATAACGTACTACATAAAATAGAAAATAACATAAATACAACTTACGTTTTATTATACAGAGTCTTGTTAAGTTTACTGCCAGCCTGATATAGAGCTTATGATAAAACATAGAAGTAAGTGTGCAAAGCCGAGTGAAGCGTGCCATGGCTACGGTCGGCGAGTGACAGAACAAACTTGTACTTATTTAATGTAGTAAGGGCGTCCCACTTGTAAACTTGAAAACTGGCGCGTAAAACGAAGCGGAGCACATTAAAACTAGTGTTTTTTTATGACTTTATTTACGAACGGTTATTAACTTTGACAGGTTTTGGACGTATTTATGCCTTATGGTTTTATGTACATCTATAAAAATGCTGAAGTTGTAAATGCAAATTTTAAATTAGTATTTTATATTAACTATTTATTACTTCAGGAAGGTGAAAATATTAATGCTCTCTCATTCTCATTTCACATCCTTAAAATTGTGCGGTCGCGCATTGAAATAGGTAACCACAAAAATATTTGGAACTCAATCTAGCGTCAGTTTTTCGGAGTACTTTTTTAGGCTGGCAATATTTTCATAAAAAAAAAATTGTTGTTTCCTGTTATTCATTTGTCTGAATTGGTCTAAATCTTTTGTTTAGGTTCTGTAATGGTGTATTTGTATGGTGTAAAATATTACGTTAAAAAAATTTTTTAAGGTAAAATTAACGTTTTGCACCAATTTCTGAATAGCATCTGTGTTTAAAGGGATTTTTCCCTGTCCATTACAATTTTTTTCATTAAGATTGTTGTGTTGCAGCGAAGTAAAAAATTACCATTTTGTGTGACCCACGCATACCTTTAGGTGAAAGTACATTAGTAGATATAAGACCTTACAGCCTTCGAATGCCACCTTTTCTTATACCATGAATGTTGCAAAATGCTGTTAGGCAAACTGATGTGTTCTAAGCCTTGAGCTTTCTTTAATTTGATAACATTTTCCTTTCTCTCTACGTTTTTTACGTCTGTTATTTCCGGAAACCCTTGATCAGCCATAATAAATGCTTGAAAAGTTAATAATTTAAATTCCAAACGGCGCCAATCGGAAACAAACTTTGACATATGACGTTTATTTTTTTTTACAAAAACTACACAAAGCCAAAGAGTTGTGCAGTTTTTGCCAAATCTCAATGTAGATATGTTGTTTTTGTAAAATTGCCTTTATTTTAATTAAAGATATCTCATGGATATGTAGTTCTTGTAAAAAGTGGTGCAACTATAAAAAAGTAACAAAAAAGTCGGTTATGTAGTTTTTGTATAAATTGTTTCAATTCACGTATGGCTGAATTCCAAGCTGAAATAAATAATAAGCCCATCTCGCAGACAAACACATCTATAGACATTGCAGCTGAGTTTTGTGCATTCCGGTCCTTTATTATTTCGTCTCTGAGCAACTTACAGCAACAAATGGACTTGCTGGTCAGGGAACAAGATCAGCAGGAGATGAGAAGTCGTCGTAACTTTTTTAGTGCATGGTATTTCTGAAGGCAAGAATGAAAACAGCACTGCAATATGTGTCAAAGCTTTTAAGGACAACTCAGGGAACGATTTCATTAACTTTTCACATGAATGCTTGAACCGGTGTCATCGAATGGGTCAATCGTCCAACAAACTAAGGCCAATCCTAGTTAAATTTCGAGATATATATCGAAGCATATACATTGTCAGCAATTAAAAGCTTCTTGCTATTTTCTCAAGAAATCTTTCCTTAAAATCCTATTGTTTTGTTTTTTTTTCTTTTTTTAATTTTGATTTTAATTTGCTGATTTTAACCATGTTGCTGGCGGGTATATTTATCGGTTTTAAACCTTCGTTTTTATATTTATTAACTTTTATATACTTTATACTGTATTATTTATTTCAGATTTTTTTTTCCCGCCAAATGGTCGAAATAACATATAAAATTCACTTGCTCGGCATTATAGCAGTTCTGATTTCTTGTAGCTGTCAAAAACATCTTTTATACACTGATAAAATTAAAGAATAGGCTGAAAAAAACACAATTTACACTTAAAAACCATGTAATTACACTTTTTAAAATTTTGTAAACGGATTAAGAAAAAGGAAACACGAACACTTTTTTTTAATTACAATGTTACCAGCCTCAAAAAAAAACTCCCAAATAACCGATAAAACAATTAGATTACATAACGTACTACATAAAATAGAAAATAACATAAATACAACTTACGTTTTATTATACAGAGTCTTGTTAAGTTTACTGCCAGCCTGATATAGAGCTTATGATAAAACATAGAAGTAAGTGTGCAAAGCCGAGTGAAGCGTGCCATGGCTACGGTCGGCGAGTGACAGAACAAACTTGTACTTATTTAATGTAGTAAGGGCGTCCCACTTGTAAACTTGAAAACTGGCGCGTAAAACGAAGCGGAGCACATTAAAACTAGTGTTTTTTTATGACTTTATTTACGAACGGTTATTAACTTTGACAGGTTTTGGACGTATTTATGCCTTATGGTTTTATGTACATCTATAAAAATGCTGAAGTTGTAAATGCAAATTTTAAATTAGTATTTTATATTAACTATTTATTACTTCAGGAAGGTGAAAATATTAATGCTCTCTCATTCTCATTTCACATCCTTAAAATTGTGCGGTCGCGCATTGAAATAGGTAACCACAAAAATATTTGGAACTCAATCTAGCGTCAGTTTTTCGGAGTACTTTTTTAGGCTGGCAATATTTTCATAAAAAAAAAATTGTTGTTTCCTGTTATTCATTTGTCTGAATTGGTCTAAATCTTTTGTTTAGGTTCTGTAATGGTGTATTTGTATGGTGTAAAATATTACGTTAAAAAAATTTTTTAAGGTAAAATTAACGTTTTGCACCAATTTCTGAATAGCATCTGTGTTTAAAGGGATTTTTCCCTGTCCATTACAATTTTTTTCATTAAGATTGTTGTGTTGCAGCGAAGTAAAAAATTACCGTTTTGTGTGACCCACGCATACCTTTAGGTGAAAGTACATTAGTAGATATAAGACCTTACAGCCTTCGAATGCCACCTTTTCTTATACCATGAATGTTGCAAAATGCTGTTAGGCAAACTGATGTGTTCTAAGCCTTGAGCTTTCTTTAATTTGATAACATTTTCCTTTCTCTCTACGTTTTTTACGTCTGTTATTTCCGGAAACCCTTGATCAGCCATAATAAATGCTTGAAAAGTTAATAATTTAAATTCCAAACGGCGCCAATCGGAAACAAACTTTGACATATGACGTTTATTTTTTTTTACAAAAACTACACAAAGCCAAAGAGTTGTGCAGTTTTTGCCAAATCTCAATGTAGATATGTTGTTTTTGTAAAATTGCCTTTATTTTAATTAAAGATATCTCATGGATATGTAGTTCTTGTAAAAAGTGGTGCAACTATAAAAAAGTAACAAAAAAGTCGGTTATGTAGTTTTTGTATAAATTGTTTCAATTCACGTATGGCTGAATTCCAAGCTGAAATAAATAATAAGCCCATCTCGCAGACAAACACATCTATAGACATTGCAGCTGAGTTTTGTGCATTCCGGTCCTTTATTATTTCGTCTCTGAGCAACTTACAGCAACAAATGGACTTGCTGGTCAGGGAACAAGATCAGCAGGAGATGAGAAGTCGTCGTAACTTTTTTAGTGCATGGTATTTCTGAAGGCAAGAATGAAAACAGCACTGCAATATGTGTCAAAGCTTTTAAGGACAACTCAGGGAACGATTTCATTAACTTTTCACATGAATGCTTGAACCGGTGTCATCGAATGGGTCAATCGTCCAACAAACTAAGGCCAATCCTAGTTAAATTTCGAGATATATATCGAAGCATATACATTGTCAGCAATTAAAAGCTTCTTGCTATTTTCTCAAGAAATCTTTCCTTAAAATCCTATTGTTTTGTTTTTTTTTCTTTTTTTAATTTTGATTTTAATTTGCTGATTTTAACCATGTTGCTGGCGGGTATATTAATCGGTTTTAAACCTTCGTTTTTATATTTATTAACTTTTATATACTTTATACTGTATTATTTATTTCAGATTTTTTTTTCCCGCCAAATGGTCGAAATAACATATAAAATTCACTTGCTCGGCATTATAGCAGTTCTGATTTCTTGTAGCTGTCAAAAACATCTTTTATACACTGATAAAATTAAAGAATAGGCTGAAAAAAACACAATTTACACTTAAAAACCATGTAATTACACTTTTTAAAATTTTGTAAACGGATTAAGAAAAAGGAAACACGAACACTTTTTTTTAATTACAATGTTACCAGCCTCAAAAAAAAACTCCCAAATAACCGATAAAACAATTAGATTACATAACGTACTACATAAAATAGAAAATAACATAAATACAACTTACGTTTTATTATACAGAGTCTTGTTAAGTTTACTGCCAGCCTGATATAGAGCTTATGATAAAACATAGAAGTAAGTGTGCAAAGCCGAGTGAAGCGTGCCATGGCTACGGTCGGCGAGTGACAGAACAAACTTGTACTTATTTAATGTAGTAAGGGCGTCCCACTTGTAAACTTGAAAACTGGCGCGTAAAACGAAGCGGAGCACATTAAAACTAGTGTTTTTTTATGACTTTATTTACGAACGGTTATTAACTTTGACAGGTTTTGGACGTATTTATGCCTTATGGTTTTATGTACATCTATAAAAATGCTGAAGTTGTAAATGCAAATTTTAAATTAGTATTTTATATTAACTATTTATTACTTCAGGAAGGTGAAAATATTAATGCTCTCTCATTCTCATTTCACATCCTTAAAATTGTGCGGTCGCGCATTGAAATAGGTAACCACAAAAATATTTGGAACTCAATCTAGCGTCAGTTTTTCGGAGTACTTTTTTAGGCTGGCAATATTTTCATAAAAAAAAAATTGTTGTTTCCTGTTATTCATTTGTCTGAATTGGTCTAAATCTTTTGTTTAGGTTCTGTAATGGTGTATTTGTATGGTGTAAAATATTACGTTAAAAAAATTTTTTAAGGTAAAATTAGCGTTTTGCACCAATTTCTGAATAGCATCTGTGTTTAAAGGGATTTTTCCCTGTCCATTACAATTTTTTTCATTAAGATTGTTGTGTTGCAGCGAAGTAAAAAATTACCGTTTTGTGTGACCCACGCATACCTTTAGGTGATAGTACATTAGTAGATATAAGACCTTACAGCCTTCGAATGCCACCTTTTCTTATACCATGAATGTTGCAAAATGCTGTTAGGCAAACTGATGTGTTCTAAGCCTTGAGCTTTCTTTAATTTGATAACATTTTCCTTTCTCTCTACGTTTTTTACGTCTGTTATTTCCGGAAACCCTTGATCAGCCATAATAAATGCTTGAAAAGTTAATAATTTAAATTCCAAACGGCGCCAATCGGAAACAAACTTTGACATATGACGTTTATTTTTTTTTACAAAAACTACACAAAGCCAAAGAGTTGTGCAGTTTTTGCCAAATCTCAATGTAGATATGTTGTTTTTGTAAAATTGCCTTTATTTTAATTAAAGATATCTCATGGATATGTAGTTCTTGTAAAAAGTGGTGCAACTATAAAAAAGTAACAAAAAAGTCGGTTATGTAGTTTTTGTATAAATTGTTTCAATTCACGTATGGCTGAATTCCAAGCTGAAATAAATAATAAGCCCATCTCGCAGACAAACACATCTATAGACATTGCAGCTGAGTTTTGTGCATTCCGGTCCTTTATTATTTCGTCTCTGAGCAACTTACAGCAACAAATGGACTTGCTGGTCAGGGAACAAGATCAGCAGGAGATGAGAAGTCGTCGTAACTTTTTTTAGTGCATGGTATTTCTGAAGGCAAGAATGAAAACAGCACTGCAATATGTGTCAAAGCTTTTAAGGACAACTCAGGGAACGATTTCATTAACTTTTCACATGAATGCTTGAACCGGTGTCATCGAATGGGTCAATCGTCCAACAAACTAAGGCCAATCCTAGTTAAATTTCGAGATATATATCGAAGCATATACATTGTCAGCAATTAAAAGCTTCTTGCTATTTTCTCAAGAAATCTTTCCTTAAAATCCTATTGTTTTGTTTTTTTTTCTTTTTTTAATTTTGATTTTAATTTGCTGATTTTAACCATGTTGCTGGCGGGTATATTAATCGGTTTTAAACCTTCGTTTTTATATTTATTAACTTTTATATACTTTATACTGTATTATTTATTTCAGATTTTTTTTTCCCGCCAAATGGTCGAAATAACATATAAAATTCACTTGCTCGGCATTATAGCAGTTCTGATTTCTTGTAGCTGTCAAAAACATCTTTTATACACTGATAAAATTAAAGAATAGGCTGAAAAAAACACAATTTACACTTAAAAACCATGTAATTACACTTTTTAAAATTTTGTAAACGGATTAAGAAAAAGGAAACACGAACACTTTTTTTTAATTACAATGTTACCAGCCTCAAAAAAAAACTCCCAAATAACCGATAAAACAATTAGATTACATAACGTACTACATAAAATAGAAAATAACATAAATACAACTTACGTTTTATTATACAGAGTCTTGTTAAGTTTACTGCCAGCCTGATATAGAGCTTATGATAAAACATAGAAGTAAGTGTGCAAAGCCGAGTGAAGCGTGCCATGGCTACGGTCGGCGAGTGACAGAACAAACTTGTACTTATTTAATGTAGTAAGGGCGTCCCACTTGTAAACTTGAAAACTGGCGCGTAAAACGAAGCGGAGCACATTAAAACTAGTGTTTTTTTATGACTTTATTTACGAACGGTTATTAACTTTGACAGGTTTTGGACGTATTTATGCCTTATGGTTTTATGTACATCTATAAAAATGCTGAAGTTGTAAATGCAAATTTTAAATTAGTATTTTATATTAACTATTTATTACTTCAGCAAGGTGAAAATATTAATGCTCTCTCATTCTCATTTCACATCCTTAAAATTGTGCGGTCGCGCATTGAAATAGGTAACCACAAAAATATTTGGAACTCAATCTAGCGTCAGTTTTTCGGAGTACTTTTTTAGGCTGGCAATATTTTCATAAAAAAAAAATTGTTGTTTCCTGTTATTCATTTGTCTGAATTGGTCTAAATCTTTTGTTTAGGTTCTGTAATGGTGTATTTGTATGGTGTAAAATATTACGTTAAAAAAATTTTTTAAGGTAAAATTAACGTTTTGCACCAATTTCTGAATAGCATCTGTGTTTAAAGGGATTTTTCCCTGTCCATTACAATTTTTTTCATTAAGATTGTTGTGTTGCAGCGAAGTAAAAAATTACCATTTTGTGTGACCCACGCATACCTTTAGGTGAAAGTACATTAGTAGATATAAGACCTTACAGCCTTCGAATGCCACCTTTTCTTATACCATGAATGTTGCAAAATGCTGTTAGGCAAACTGATGTGTTCTAAGCCTTGAGCTTTCTTTAATTTGATAACATTTTCCTTTCTCTCTACGTTTTTTACGTCTGTTATTTCCGGAAACCCTTGATCAGCCATAATAAATGCTTGAAAAGTTAATAATTTAAATTCCAAACGGCGCCAATCGGAAACAAACTTTGACATATGACGTTTATTTTTTTTTACAAAAACTACACAAAGCCAAAGAGTTGTGCAGTTTTTGCCAAATCTCAATGTAGATATGTTGTTTTTGTAAAATTGCCTTTATTTTAATTAAAGATATCTCATGGATATGTAGTTCTTGTAAAAAGTGGTGCAACTATAAAAAAGTAACAAAAAAGTCGGTTATGTAGTTTTTGTATAAATTGTTTCAATTCACGTATGGCTGAATTCCAAGCTGAAATAAATAATAAGCCCATCTCGCAGACAAACACATCTATAGACATTGCAGCTGAGTTTTGTGCATTCCGGTCCTTTATTATTTCGTCTCTGAGCAACTTACAGCAACAAATGGACTTGCTGGTCAGGGAACAAGATCAGCAGGAGATGAGAAGTCGTCGTAACTTTTTTAGTGCATGGTATTTCTGAAGGCAAGAATGAAAACAGCACTGCAATATGTGTCAAAGCTTTTAAGGACAACTCAGGGAACGATTTCATTAACTTTTCACATGAATGCTTGAACCGGTGTCATCGAATGGGTCAATCGTCCAACAAACTAAGGCCAATCCTAGTTAAATTTCGAGATATATATCGAAGCATATACATTGTCAGCAATTAAAAGCTTCTTGCTATTTTCTCAAGAAATCTTTCCTTAAAATCCTATTGTTTTGTTTTTTTTTCTTTTTTTAATTTTGATTTTAATTTGCTGATTTTAACCATGTTGCTGGCGGGTATATTTATCGGTTTTAAACCTTCGTTTTTATATTTATTAACTTTTATATACTTTATACTGTATTATTTATTTCAGATTTTTTTTTCCCGCCAAATGGTCGAAATAACATATAAAATTCACTTGCTCGGCATTATAGCAGTTCTGATTTCTTGTAGCTGTCAAAAACATCTTTTATACACTGATAAAATTAAAGAATAGGCTGAAAAAAACACAATTTACACTTAAAAACCATGTAATTACACTTTTTAAAATTTTGTAAACGGATTAAGAAAAAGGAAACACGAACACTTTTTTTTAATTACAATGTTACCAGCCTCAAAAAAAAACTCCCAAATAACCGATAAAACAATTAGATTACATAACGTACTACATAAAATAGAAAATAACATAAATACAACTTACGTTTTATTATACAGAGTCTTGTTAAGTTTACTGCCAGCCTGATATAGAGCTTATGATAAAACATAGAAGTAAGTGTGCAAAGCCGAGTGAAGCGTGCCATGGCTACGGTCGGCGAGTGACAGAACAAACTTGTACTTATTTAATGTAGTAAGGGCGTCCCACTTGTAAACTTGAAAACTGGCGCGTAAAACGAAGCGGAGCACATTAAAACTAGTGTTTTTTTATGACTTTATTTACGAACGGTTATTAACTTTGACAGGTTTTGGACGTATTTATGCCTTATGGTTTTATGTACATCTATAAAAATGCTGAAGTTGTAAATGCAAATTTTAAATTAGTATTTTATATTAACTATTTATTACTTCAGGAAGGTGAAAATATTAATGCTCTCTCATTCTCATTTCACATCCTTAAAATTGTGCGGTCGCGCATTGAAATAGGTAACCACAAAAATATTTGGAACTCAATCTAGCGTCAGTTTTTCGGAGTACTTTTTTAGGCTGGCAATATTTTCATAAAAAAAAAATTGTTGTTTCCTGTTATTCATTTGTCTGAATTGGTCTAAATCTTTTGTTTAGGTTCTGTAATGGTGTATTTGTATGGTGTAAAATATTACGTTAAAAAAATTTTTTAAGGTAAAATTAACGTTTTGCACCAATTTCTGAATAGCATCTGTGTTTAAAGGGATTTTTCCCTGTCCATTACAATTTTTTTCATTAAGATTGTTGTGTTGCAGCGAAGTAAAAAATTACCGTTTTGTGTGACCCACGCATACCTTTAGGTGAAAGTACATTAGTAGATATAAGACCTTACAGCCTTCGAATGCCACCTTTTCTTATACCATGAATGTTGCAAAATGCTGTTAGGCAAACTGATGTGTTCTAAGCCTTGAGCTTTCTTTAATTTGATAACATTTTCCTTTCTCTCTACGTTTTTTACGTCTGTTATTTCCGGAAACCCTTGATCAGCCATAATAAATGCTTGAAAAGTTAATAATTTAAATTCCAAACGGCGCCAATCGGAAACAAACTTTGACATATGACGTTTATTTTTTTTTACAAAAACTACACAAAGCCAAAGAGTTGTGCAGTTTTTGCCAAATCTCAATGTAGATATGTTGTTTTTGTAAAATTGCCTTTATTTTAATTAAAGATATCTCATGGATATGTAGTTCTTGTAAAAAGTGGTGCAACTATAAAAAAGTAACAAAAAAGTCGGTTATGTAGTTTTTGTATAAATTGTTTCAATTCACGTATGGCTGAATTCCAAGCTGAAATAAATAATAAGCCCATCTCGCAGACAAACACATCTATAGACATTGCAGCTGAGTTTTGTGCATTCCGGTCCTTTATTATTTCGTCTCTGAGCAACTTACAGCAACAAATGGACTTGCTGGTCAGGGAACAAGATCAGCAGGAGATGAGAAGTCGTCGTAACTTTTTTAGTGCATGGTATTTCTGAAGGCAAGAATGAAAACAGCACTGCAATATGTGTCAAAGCTTTTAAGGACAACTCAGGGAACGATTTCATTAACTTTTCACATGAATGCTTGAACCGGTGTCATCGAATGGGTCAATCGTCCAACAAACTAAGGCCAATCCTAGTTAAATTTCGAGATATATATCGAAGCATATACATTGTCAGCAATTAAAAGCTTCTTGCTATTTTCTCAAGAAATCTTTCCTTAAAATCCTATTGTTTTGTTTTTTTTTCTTTTTTTAATTTTGATTTTAATTTGCTGATTTTAACCATGTTGCTGGCGGGTATATTAATCGGTTTTAAACCTTCGTTTTTATATTTATTAACTTTTATATACTTTATACTGTATTATTTATTTCAGATTTTTTTTTCCCGCCAAATGGTCGAAATAACATATAAAATTCACTTGCTCGGCATTATAGCAGTTCTGATTTCTTGTAGCTGTCAAAAACATCTTTTATACACTGATAAAATTAAAGAATAGGCTGAAAAAAACACAATTTACACTTAAAAACCATGTAATTACACTTTTTAAAATTTTGTAAACGGATTAAGAAAAAGGAAACACGAACACTTTTTTTTAATTACAATGTTACCAGCCTCAAAAAAAAACTCCCAAATAACCGATAAAACAATTAGATTACATAACGTACTACATAAAATAGAAAATAACATAAATACAACTTACGTTTTATTATACAGAGTCTTGTTAAGTTTACTGCCAGCCTGATATAGAGCTTATGATAAAACATAGAAGTAAGTGTGCAAAGCCGAGTGAAGCGTGCCATGGCTACGGTCGGCGAGTGACAGAACAAACTTGTACTTATTTAATGTAGTAAGGGCGTCCCACTTGTAAACTTGAAAACTGGCGCGTAAAACGAAGCGGAGCACATTAAAACTAGTGTTTTTTTATGACTTTATTTACGAACGGTTATTAACTTTGACAGGTTTTGGACGTATTTATGCCTTATGGTTTTATGTACATCTATAAAAATGCTGAAGTTGTAAATGCAAATTTTAAATTAGTATTTTATATTAACTATTTATTACTTCAGCAAGGTGAAAATATTAATGCTCTCTCATTCTCATTTCACATCCTTAAAATTGTGCGGTCGCGCATTGAAATAGGTAACCACAAAAATATTTGGAACTCAATCTAGCGTCAGTTTTTCGGAGTACTTTTTTAGGCTGGCAATATTTTCATAAAAAAAAAATTGTTGTTTCCTGTTATTCATTTGTCTGAATTGGTCTAAATCTTTTGTTTAGGTTCTGTAATGGTGTATTTGTATGGTGTAAAATATTACGTTAAAAAAATTTTTTAAGGTAAAATTAGCGTTTTGCACCAATTTCTGAATAGCATCTGTGTTTAAAGGGATTTTTCCCTGTCCATTACAATTTTTTTCATTAAGATTGTTGTGTTGCAGCGAAGTAAAAAATTACCGTTTTGTGTGACCCACGCATACCTTTAGGTGATAGTACATTAGTAGATATAAGACCTTACAGCCTTCGAATGCCACCTTTTCTTATACCATGAATGTTGCAAAATGCTGTTAGGCAAACTGATGTGTTCTAAGCCTTGAGCTTTCTTTAATTTGATAACATTTTCCTTTCTCTCTACGTTTTTTACGTCTGTTATTTCCGGAAACCCTTGATCAGCCATAATAAATGCTTGAAAAGTTAATAATTTAAATTCCAAACGGCGCCAATCGGAAACAAACTTTGACATATGACGTTTATTTTTTTTTACAAAAACTACACAAAGCCAAAGAGTTGTGCAGTTTTTGCCAAATCTCAATGTAGATATGTTGTTTTTGTAAAATTGCCTTTATTTTAATTAAAGATATCTCATGGATATGTAGTTCTTGTAAAAAGTGGTGCAACTATAAAAAAGTAACAAAAAAGTCGGTTATGTAGTTTTTGTATAAATTGTTTCAATTCACGTATGGCTGAATTCCAAGCTGAAATAAATAATAAGCCCATCTCGCAGACAAACACATCTATAGACATTGCAGCTGAGTTTTGTGCATTCCGGTCCTTTATTATTTCGTCTCTGAGCAACTTACAGCAACAAATGGACTTGCTGGTCAGGGAACAAGATCAGCAGGAGATGAGAAGTCGTCGTAACTTTTTTAGTGCATGGTATTTCTGAAGGCAAGAATGAAAACAGCACTGCAATATGTGTCAAAGCTTTTAAGGACAACTCAGGGAACGATTTCATTAACTTTTCACATGAATGCTTGAACCGGTGTCATCGAATGGGTCAATCGTCCAACAAACTAAGGCCAATCCTAGTTAAATTTCGAGATATATATCGAAGCATATACATTGTCAGCAATTAAAAGCTTCTTGCTATTTTCTCAAGAAATCTTTCCTTAAAATCCTATTGTTTTGTTTTTTTTTCTTTTTTTAATTTTGATTTTAATTTGCTGATTTTAACCATGTTGCTGGCGGGTATATTAATCGGTTTTAAACCTTCGTTTTTATATTTATTAACTTTTATATACTTTATACTGTATTATTTATTTCAGATTTTTTTTTCCCGCCAAATGGTCGAAATAACATATAAAATTCACTTGCTCGGCATTATAGCAGTTCTGATTTCTTGTAGCTGTCAAAAACATCTTTTATACACTGATAAAATTAAAGAATAGGCTGAAAAAAACACAATTTACACTTAAAAACCATGTAATTACACTTTTTAAAATTTTGTAAACGGATTAAGAAAAAGGAAACACGAACACTTTTTTTTAATTACAATGTTACCAGCCTCAAAAAAAAACTCCCAAATAACCGATAAAACAATTAGATTACATAACGTACTACATAAAATAGAAAATAACATAAATACAACTTACGTTTTATTATACAGAGTCTTGTTAAGTTTACTGCCAGCCTGATATAGAGCTTATGATAAAACATAGAAGTAAGTGTGCAAAGCCGAGTGAAGCGTGCCATGGCTACGGTCGGCGAGTGACAGAACAAACTTGTACTTATTTAATGTAGTAAGGGCGTCCCACTTGTAAACTTGAAAACTGGCGCGTAAAACGAAGCGGAGCACATTAAAACTAGTGTTTTTTTATGACTTTATTTACGAACGGTTATTAACTTTGACAGGTTTTGGACGTATTTATGCCTTATGGTTTTATGTACATCTATAAAAATGCTGAAGTTGTAAATGCAAATTTTAAATTAGTATTTTATATTAACTATTTATTACTTCAGGAAGGTGAAAATATTAATGCTCTCTCATTCTCATTTCACATCCTTAAAATTGTGCGGTCGCGCATTGAAATAGGTAACCACAAAAATATTTGGAACTCAATCTAGCGTCAGTTTTTCGGAGTACTTTTTTAGGCTGGCAATATTTTCATAAAAAAAAAATTGTTATTTCCTGTTATTCATTTGTCTGAATTGGTCTAAATCTTTTGTTTAGGTTCTGTAATGGTGTATTTGTATGGTGTAAAATATTACGTTAAAAAAATTTTTTAAGGTAAAATTAGCGTTTTGCACCAATTTCTGAATAGCATCTGTGTTTAAAGGGATTTTTCCCTGTCCATTACAATTTTTTTCATTAAGATTGTTGTGTTGCAGCGAAGTAAAAAATTACCGTTTTGTGTGACCCACGCATACCTTTAGGTGATAGTACATTAGTAGATATAAGACCTTACAGCCTTCGAATGCCACCTTTTCTTATACCATGAATGTTGCAAAATGCTGTTAGGCAAACTGATGTGTTCTAAGCCTTGAGCTTTCTTTAATTTGATAACATTTTCCTTTCTCTCTACGTTTTTTACGTCTGTTATTTCCGGAAACCCTTGATCAGCCATAATAAATGCTTGAAAAGTTAATAATTTAAATTCCAAACGGCGCCAATCGGAAACAAACTTTGACATATGACGTTTATTTTTTTTTACAAAAACTACACAAAGCCAAAGAGTTGTGCAGTTTTTGCTAAATCTCAATGTAGATATGTTGTTTTTGTAAAATTGCCTTTATTTTAATTAAAGATATCTCATGGATATGTAGTTCTTGTAAAAAGTGGTGCAACTATAAAAAAGTAACAAAAAAGTCGGTTATGTAGTTTTTGTATAAATAGTTTCAATTCACGTATGGCTGAATTCCAAGCTGAAATAAATAATAAGCCCATCTCGCAGACAAACACATCTATAGACATTGCAGCTGAGTTTTGTGCATTCCGGTCCTTTATTATTTCGTCTCTGAGCAACTTACAGCAACAAATGGACTTGCTGGTCAGGGAACAAGATCAGCAGGAGATGAGAAGTCGTCGTAACTTTTTTAGTGCATGGTATTTCTGAAGGCAAGAATGAAAACAGCACTGCAATATGTGTCAAAGCTTTTAAGGACAACTCAGGGAACGATTTCATTAACTTTTCACATGAATGCTTGAACCGGTGTCATCGAATGGGTCAATCGTCCAACAAACTAAGGCCAATCCTAGTTAAATTTCGAGATATATATCGAAGCATATACATTGTCAGCAATTAAAAGCTTCTTGCTATTTTCTCAAGAAATCTTTCCTTAAAATCCTATTGTTTTGTTTTTTTTTCTTTTTTTAATTTTGATTTTAATTTGCTGATTTTAACCATGTTGCTGGCGGGTATATTAATCGGTTTTAAACCTTCGTTTTTATATTTATTAACTTTTATATACTTTATACTGTATTATTTATTTCAGATTTTTTTTTCCCGCCAAATGGTCGAAATAACATATAAAATTCACTTGCTCGGCATTATAGCAGTTCTGATTTCTTGTAGCTGTCAAAAACATCTTTTATACACTGATAAAATTAAAGAATAGGCTGAAAAAAACACAATTTACACTTAAAAACCATGTAATTACACTTTTTAAAATTTTGTAAACGGATTAAGAAAAAGGAAACACGAACACTTTTTTTTAATTACAATGTTACCAGCCTCAAAAAAAAACTCCCAAATAACCGATAAAACAATTAGATTACATAACGTACTACATAAAATAGAAAATAACATAAATACAACTTACGTTTTATTATACAGAGTCTTGTTAAGTTTACTGCCAGCCTGATATAGAGCTTATGATAAAACATAGAAGTAAGTGTGCAAAGCCGAGTGAAGCGTGCCATGGCTACGGTCGGCGAGTGACAGAACAAACTTGTACTTATTTAATGTAGTAAGGGCGTCCCACTTGTAAACTTGAAAACTGGCGCGTAAAACGAAGCGGAGCACATTAAAACTAGTGTTTTTTTATGACTTTATTTACGAACGGTTATTAACTTTGACAGGTTTTGGACGTATTTATGCCTTATGGTTTTATGTACATCTATAAAAATGCTGAAGTTGTAAATGCAAATTTTAAATTAGTATTTTATATTAACTATTTATTACTTCAGGAAGGTGAAAATATTAATGCTCTCTCATTCTCATTTCACATCCTTAAAATTGTGCGGTCGCGCATTGAAATAGGTAACCACAAAAATATTTGGAACTCAATCTAGCGTCAGTTTTTCGGAGTACTTTTTTAGGCTGGCAATATTTTCATAAAAAAAAAATTGTTGTTTCCTGTTATTCATTTGTCTGAATTGGTCTAAATCTTTTGTTTAGGTTCTGTAATGGTGTATTTGTATGGTGTAAAATATTACGTTAAAAAAATTTTTTAAGGTAAAATTAGCGTTTTGCACCAATTTCTGAATAGCATCTGTGTTTAAAGGGATTTTTCCCTGTCCATTACAATTTTTTTCATTAAGATTGTTGTGTTGCAGCGAAGTAAAAAATTACCGTTTTGTGTGACCCACGCATACCTTTAGGTGATAGTACATTAGTAGATATAAGACCTTACAGCCTTCGAATGCCACCTTTTCTTATACCATGAATGTTGCAAAATGCTGTTAGGCAAACTGATGTGTTCTAAGCCTTGAGCTTTCTTTAATTTGATAACATTTTCCTTTCTCTCTACGTTTTTTACGTCTGTTATTTCCGGAAACCCTTGATCAGCCATAATAAATGCTTGAAAAGTTAATAATTTAAATTCCAAACGGCGCCAATCGGAAACAAACTTTGACATATGACGTTTATTTTTTTTTACAAAAACTACACAAAGCCAAAGAGTTGTGCAGTTTTTGCCAAATCTCAATGTAGATATGTTGTTTTTGTAAAATTGCCTTTATTTTAATTAAAGATATCTCATGGATATGTAGTTCTTGTAAAAAGTGGTGCAACTATAAAAAAGTAACAAAAAAGTCGGTTATGTAGTTTTTGTATAAATTGTTTCAATTCACGTATGGCTGAATTCCAAGCTAAAATAAATAATAAGCCCATCTCGCAGACAAACACATCTATAGACATTGCAGCTGAGTTTTGTGCATTCCGGTCCTTTATTATTTCGTCTCTGAGCAACTTACAGCAACAAATGGACTTGCTGGTCAGGGAACAAGATCAGCAGGAGATGAGAAGTCGTCGTAACTTTTTTTAGTGCATGGTATTTCTGAAGGCAAGAATGAAAACAGCACTGCAATATGTGTCAAAGCTTTTAAGGACAACTCAGGGAACGATTTCATTAACTTTTCACATGAATGCTTGAACCGGTGTCATCGAATGGGTCAATCGTCCAACAAACTAAGGCCAATCCTAGTTAAATTTCGAGATATATATCGAAGCATATACATTGTCAGCAATTAAAAGCTTCTTGCTATTTTCTCAAGAAATCTTTCCTTAAAATCCTATTGTTTTGTTTTTTTTTCTTTTTTTAATTTTGATTTTAATTTGCTGATTTTAACCATGTTGCTGGCGGGTATATTAATCGGTTTTAAACCTTCGTTTTTATATTTATTAACTTTTATATACTTTATACTGTATTATTTATTTCAGATTTTTTTTTCCCGCCAAATGGTCGAAATAACATATAAAATTCACTTGCTCGGCATTATAGCAGTTCTGATTTCTTGTAGCTGTCAAAAACATCTTTTATACACTGATAAAATTAAAGAATAGGCTGAAAAAAACACAATTTACACTTAAAAACCATGTAATTACACTTTTTAAAATTTTGTAAACGGATTAAGAAAAAGGAAACACGAACACTTTTTTTTAATTACAATGTTACCAGCCTCAAAAAAAAACTCCCAAATAACCGATAAAACAATTAGATTACATAACGTACTACATAAAATAGAAAATAACATAAATACAACTTACGTTTTATTATACAGAGTCTTGTTAAGTTTACTGCCAGCCTGATATAGAGCTTATGATAAAACATAGAAGTAAGTGTGCAAAGCCGAGTGAAGCGTGCCATGGCTACGGTCGGCGAGTGACAGAACAAACTTGTACTTATTTAATGTAGTAAGGGCGTCCCACTTGTAAACTTGAAAACTGGCGCGTAAAACGAAGCGGAGCACATTAAAACTAGTGTTTTTTTATGACTTTATTTACGAACGGTTATTAACTTTGACAGGTTTTGGACGTATTTATGCCTTATGGTTTTATGTACATCTATAAAAATGCTGAAGTTGTAAATGCAAATTTTAAATTAGTATTTTATATTAACTATTTATTACTTCAGGAAGGTGAAAATATTAATGCTCTCTCATTCTCATTTCACATCCTTAAAATTGTGCGGTCGCGCATTGAAATAGGTAACCACAAAAATATTTGGAACTCAATCTAGCGTCAGTTTTTCGGAGTACTTTTTTAGGCTGGCAATATTTTCATAAAAAAAAAATTGTTGTTTCCTGTTATTCATTTGTCTGAATTGGTCTAAATCTTTTGTTTAGGTTCTGTAATGGTGTATTTGTATGGTGTTGTTCAGAACATAAAAGGTTAAAATCATATTTAAGAAGCTGGCAGCACTAGCATATTATATTTCCTCTTTTTTTTTTTTTTTTGTACTTCCGTTCATGTCGTCGATTAGTCTAAACCGTGTTAGCGATATTTTGTTAATTTAATAAAGCTTATAGTTTACTGAAGAAACGGTGTTTATTAAATACTCGCCCACCCTTCTACATGGTCCTTCGACAACGAGATCCAGCGCCTGGATAAACAAAATTTCGCCACACCGACTGGTTTACCTACAAGACGCCGCCATTTAATCGACACGCCAGGAAGGCATAACCTACACCGATTTTAAGCCATATAGCTACGAGGAGCGACTACTTGTTTTTCTTCGCATCGCGCCGAGGACGACGACACGTATCATTTTTGCCGCCGTGCGCCGATCACATGAAAACATCTCCAAAAGGCTGTCTGCTGTGTATGTACAAATAACAACCCAGAAGAAGAGAAAACCGCATCGATATTGTCTTTGCTACGAAGATCAAGTGGTTTCAACATTACCAGGTTTTATTTGCAAAATTATTCATATCTCGTCATCTAAGAAATAACATTACAAAGTTTCGGGTAGATAAAATACATTCATCTACCAAGCTACGTGACACCGGAACGGGTTCTACACCAGCTAGCAACACTGAGCGTAAACATCCGCTCGCTAACAACCAATAAGAAAGCGCCGTGTCTCCGCCATCTTGTCAACTAGCGCCGCTTCGCTTCGTTACTGTTAGTTATGGACTACAAAATTTTGTAGCCTTTTTTGTAGAATTTCATTTATATTTCTTTATCATCAGTATTTGTTCTTCAGTGTTAATAGTAAGAAAAGGGCACTTAGCGTTCTAATTTGCATTGTGATACTGCAGTGTATTTATTGTTTTTTAACAAGAAAACTGCCAAATTTATTAGTAATGGCGGAATCGCAGCCAAGTCAGCTATCGCTTAAGGAACTAATTGCGTCGCGTGGCTATGCCAAGGCGTCGATAACAAGATTAAAAAACTATATAAATGAGCTGAGTGCTGATGATTTTTCTCGTGATATACTATGTTTAAAACGACAAAGATTGCGCGATGCATTTTCAGAGTATAACCAATACTGTATGAAAGTTAAAATGTTCGATGACACTGACTCTGAAGATCCAGGTGAGCTAGAAGACACGTATATTGAATTGTTATGTAAATTTAACAAATTTATAGACAGTGAGAGTTACTTCAGCTGCCATCAAACTTCTACCAACATCAAATTACCTCACATTGTGATACCAAAATTCAATGGTAAATACTCAGAATTTTATGAGTTTTTCAATATGTTTGAGTCCGTCATAGGATCTGACATGTCAAAACAACCAATACAAAAATTGTATTACCTTAAAAGCTTTCTAACAGACGAACCTTTAACCCTAGTCAGTAACTTACCTCTCACGGACAGCAGTTACAAGGAAGCAGTTAAGTTATTAAAGGAGAGATATGATAACAAATTCCAAATAATTAATGAACATTTAAACACTATCCTTGATATGCAGTCTATCACTAAGTCTACACCATCAAACCTTCGAGCATTTGTTTCTAACAGTAAGCAACAGTTAGCTGCGTTAAAAAATCTCAAGGAGCCAGTGGACCAATGGGACAGTATTTTAGTATGTATACTCTCCAAGAAACTTGATTTAATATCAAATAGAGCTTATCAACTTGAACGGGATTCTACACTGAAGCCAACTGTCAAGGAATTATTAGCATTTCTTGAGCACCGAGCCCTAGCACTTGAAAATACTGACAGTACAGGCCAGAAACCGTTACGAGTCGCATCAAATACTGCCATAGTCAAGTCAGGTAGAATGACTTCCCAGGAAAGCTCAAGTTGCATATATTGTAAGTTAAACCACAAATTATTTATGTGCCCTACTTTTAAACTTGCACCTCTTGACAAAAGAGTACAATTTGTCACACACAATAAATTATGCAAGCTGTGTTTAAATTCACATTCTAAAAAGTGTCGCTTTCATTTTAAATGTAAAACTTGCAAGCAGGACCACCATTCCCTTTTGCATGATGAGTCCAGTGACACCAGGCCAACAACTGTTACCTTATTGTCAAACGCCTCACACCAACAAGTTTTATTGCCTACAGCACGAGTAAAATTAATTGCTAAATCAGGCACGATCATAACTTGCAGAGCACTTTTAGACAGTGCTTCTCAGACATCTTTTATAACTAAAAGGCTTGCCCATATGCTGGGTAACAATCCCAACCATATTAAAACCAATATTGTTGGTATTACTAATACTCAACAAACAATAACACAGTCTATAAATGTTGAAATTCATTCCCTTGTATACCCTTTCAAAACAACTGCAAATTGTCATATAGTCCCACAAATTACTTCAAAGTTACCACAAAAAAGCTTTGACATTTCACACTTAAAGCTTCCCAATGTCTGTCAACTAGCTGACGAACGCTTTAACAAGCAAGGTGATGTGCATCTTCTCTTAGGCGCTGACATATTTTTTCAGATATTACTGCCTCAGCCTAATACAACAGTTGATAGTGCTGCTTCCAGAAGTACTGAGCAGCTGAAACTAGTCAATACATCCTTCGGCTACATAATCGCTGGTTGCACACCTTCAGCTACAGATGCTAACCAGGTGGTTTCTTTATTTTGTAGAGAATGTAATAATGACATTAGTGAGTCCATGTCCAGATTTTGGAAAACTGAACAAGTAAGTGAAGTTTACCCAGACACAATACCTGAGCATGAGTATACAGAAAAACATTTTCAAAATACTGTTGTTTTAACCAATAAGCAATTTCAAGTAACAATGCCTCTCAAAGTTCCTCTTAATCAAATCAATAAAGAACTTGGAGACTCTTTTCACTTAGCATTGTGCAGATTTTTAAACTTAGAAAAAAGATTTTCTAAAGACAATCAACTATTTCAAGATTATAAAAAATTCATTGACCAGTATGTTGAATTAGGTCATGGAAAATATATAAATATAAATCAATACAACCTATCTAAAGACCCTGTGTACTTTTTACCTCACCATCCTGTAATTAAAAAAGACAGTAAAACAACAAAATTGCGAGTTGTTTTTGATGGTTCCATGTTGACAAACCTGAAAGTTTCTCTGAATCATATGTTGCTTAGCGGACCAGTAGTACAAAAGGATCTTTTTGATATATTGATTGCATTTAGACTTGATAAATACTTTATTATCACCGATATAAAAAAGATGTTTAGATTTATAATGCTTGATTCTTCTCAATGTTCGCTTCAAAATATCTTATGGAGAGATCAACCTAATGAAGAAATTAAATGTATTCAATTGCAAACTGTCACATACGGTTTGAAAACTTCCTCTTACTTAGCAACTAGATGTCTCATTGAACTAGCTCAAAGATTTGCTACAGAGATCAAAGATATTTTAGCAACCCATCATTCAGAGGAACACTTAATTAATATGCAAAAAGAATTAACCCAATTAATGTGTCTTGGTGGATTTCAATTACATAAGTGGCTATCCAACAGTGAAAAGATACTAGCAGATATACCCAAAGATAAACAATATTTTGGAGAAATAGAACTTCAAAAGGACAGTATGTCTATGAAAACATTAGGAGTTAATTTTGATATACATTCAGATACTTTTAAACTACATACAGCAGAACAATGCTCAACTTCAAAACTTACTAAAAGAGAAATCCTTAGTTACATAAGTAAATTTTTTGACCCCTTAGGTTTAATGGGACCTATATTTGTCCAAGCTAAATTAATCATGCAATCTTTGTGGGCTGAAAACATAGCCTGGGATGAGGCCCCACCGAAAGCTGTTAGCCAACAGTGGGTAGACTTTGCTAATAGTCTAATGCAAATGCAACCTATACATGTACCACGATGTGTGAAACCAAATAACAACCTAATTTGCCAATTGATAGGTTTTGCTGATGCTTCACTCATCGCACATGGAGCTTGTCTTTACTTAAGAATTATTGATCCCCAAGGCAATGTTACTATGAATCTCCTTTGCTCCAAGTCGAGAATAAATCCTCTTAAAAATAAATTAACTATACCTAGATTAGAATTAAATGCAGCTTTATTACTAACTAGACTCACTGATAAAGTAATCTTAACATTAAATATAAAAATTTCTTTAAAAGACATACATCTATTCACAGACTCTCAAATAGTGTTAGCTTGGTTAAACACTGATATTGCCAAACTTAGCACTTATGTTGCTAACAGAACTAGAGTTATTCAGGAACTTTCTTCTTCAAATTGTTGTAAGTGGAGCTATATAGACTCAGTCTCGAATCCAGCTGACTGCATTAGCAAAGGGTTACTTCCTCATGATTTACAAAACCACAGTTTATGGTGGCATGGACCTACATCATTGCACGAACAACATTATGAATTTAAAAGGTTTTGCAATAAATCAGTCTTTATTCCAGAGCTTAAGCCATCAATTGTAGCATGCACAGTAACTGTAAGTGACAAAAAAGATTGTATTCTTGAAAAAATTAAACAAAAATATTCTGACCTAAATAAAATGATTAGAATTTTAAGCTATATACTAAGGTTTTATAATAATTGTAAGTCAAAGTGTGTTAAACATAAAGAAAATTATTTGTCTGTTAGTGAGCTAAATAATGCCTTGTCATTGATCATTAAGTCTGAACAAAAAAAACATTACTACAATGAAATACAATCTATACAGTCTAAAAATCAAATCACAGGCAGCTTAAAACCTTTACATCCATTTTTAGACCAAGATAATATCTTGCGAGTAGGAGGCCGACTACATCACGCCTCACTACCGTATTCCATTAAACATCCCATTATTATACCCAAAAACTCAGTTATCACTGAATTGATAATAAAACGTGAACATTTAAGACTGCTACATGCAGGCCAAAGACTAGTATTGTGTTCTCTTAATCAAAAATATTGGATAATTGATGGTTTAAGAACTGTTAAGAAAGTGCTACATAAGTGTGTAACTTGTTTTAAGCTTAAAGCAACCGCTGCTAGTCAACTAATGGGCTCCTTGCCAGCAGACAGGGTGAATGCGTGCCGTCCTTTTGAGAAAGTCGGTATGGACTTCGCTGGCCCGATTTCCGTCAAGCTAAGTCGAATCAGAAAGGCAGTCATAGGCAAAGGATATATACTAGTCATGGTTTGCTTTGTTACCAAGGCCATTCACCTTGAACTTGCTTCAGACTTAACGACGAACACATTTTTAGCCTGTTTTAGGCGCTTTATAGCTAGACGGAATTTGCCCAGTGACGTCTACTGCGATAACGCGTCCACTTTCAAGGGAGCGAAGACCCGATTAGGTGATCTTTATAAATTATATGGTGGTGATTATGATCATCAAATACAAGTACAGTCCTTTGCATCAGAACTGAGTATACGATTTCATTTTATACCTAGTTATAGCCCAGTATTTGGTGGGCTTTGGGAAAGCTCTGTCAAAAGTGTTAAATACCATTTAAAAAGAGTCATGGCTGGAGCATTGCTGACATATGAACAACTTAACACAGTACTTGTTGAAATAGAAGCAGTATTAAACTCGCGTCCTATAAGTGCCATGTCCGCAGATCCCACTGATTTTTCATATTTAACTCCTGGACACTTTCTTACCGGATCACCAATGAAATCATATCCTGAAAAAGATGTCAGTAGATCTCCTACCAACTCATTGAAGTTTTGGTCACTATGCTCTAACATAAAACAAATATTTTGGAAGTATTGGAAAAATATGTACCTTAATACTTTGCAAAATCGCCCTAAATGGAGATCAGTCACTCCAAACATTACGGTAGGAACTTTAGTCATACTGAAGCAAGACAATGTACCACCTTTACAATGGCCTATGGCTAGAGTGAAACAAGTTTTTCCCTGGCGCCGATGGCGCAGTTCGCGCTATAGAGGTCCAAACTAGTAATGGTCACACTCACCGTCGATCCATCACCAAGGTGTGCATTTTGCCCATAGATGACAATTAGATTATTTTATTATTATAGTCATTATATACTATAGTACCTATTGCTATAACATGTGTGTTAGCAACCATAGATTTCTGGTTTTATTATTCATCTTTGGAGTCCATAACTAACAGTCAACTTAGTTTTAATTTAGTTTAGTTAAGCAAAAACTAGTAATAGTTAAGTAATTGTAATAATATATCATTATATATATACAAATGTAAACTAATATACATAACTATACCTATTAAAATGTTAAAAAGGTGTAGCTTAGTTACCTATGAGTACCTTTATTTTTGATTTCAAAATTAAGAGATTTGTATTTAATTTGCCAACTTTGCTCACATGTTTAAAAAAAAAAAGGTATCATTAATAATTTCATTTCTTGAAGCCCCAGCTATGTTCAGAACATAAAAGGTTAAAATCATATTTAAGAAGCTGGCAGCACTAGCATATTATATTTCCTCTTTTTTTTTTTTTTTT
Source organism: Apoda limacodes (assembly GCA_946406115.1). NCBI lineage: Eukaryota > Metazoa > Arthropoda > Insecta > Lepidoptera > Limacodidae > Apoda > Apoda limacodes. The sequence goes on from OX291548.1 coordinate 767,004, forward strand.
TTGTACTTCCGTTCATGTCGTCGATTAGTCTAAACCGTGTTAGCGATATTTTGTTAATTTAATAAAGCTTATAGTTTACTGAAGAAACGGTGTTTATTAAATACTCGCCCACCCTTCTACAGGTGTAAAATATTACGTTAAAAAAATTTTTTAAGGTAAAATTAGCGTTTTGCACCAATTTCTGAATAGCATCTGTGTTTAAAGGGATTTTTCCCTGTCCATTACAATTTTTTTCATTAAGATTGTTGTGTTGCAGCGAAGTAAAAAATTACCGTTTTGTGTGACCCACGCATACCTTTAGGTGAAAGTACATTAGTAGATATAAGACCTTACAGCCTTCGAATGCCACCTTTTCTTATACCATGAATGTTGCAAAATGCTGTTAGGCAAACTGATGTGTTCTAAGCCTTGAGCTTTCTTTAATTTGATAACATTATCCTTTCTCTCTACGTTTTTTACGTCTGTTATTTCCGGAAACCCTTGATCAGCCATAATAAATGCTTGAAAAGTTAATAATTTAAATTCCAAACGGCGCCAATCGGAAACAAACTTTGACATATGACGTTTATTTTTTTTTACAAAAACTACACAAAGCCAAAGAGTTGTGCAGTTTTTGCCAAATCTCAATGTAGATATGTTGTTTTTGTAAAATTGCCTTTATTTTAATTAAAGATATCTCATGGATATGTAGTTCTTGTAAAAAGTGGTGCAACTATAAAAAAGTAACAAAAAAGTCGGTTATGTAGTTTTTGTATAAATTGTTTCAATTCACGTATGGCTGAATTCCAAGCTGAAATAAATAATAAGCCCATCTCGCAGACAAACACATCTATAGACATTGCAGCTGAGTTTTGTGCATTCCGGTCCTTTATTATTTCGTCTCTGAGCAACTTACAGCAACAAATGGACTTGCTGGTCAGGGAACAAGATCAGCAGGAGATGAGAAGTCGTCGTAACTTTTTTTAGTGCATGGTATTTCTGAAGGCAAGAATGAAAACAGCACTGCAATATGTGTCAAAGCTTTTAAGGACAACTCAGGGAACGATTTCATTAACTTTTCACATGAATGCTTGAACCGGTGTCATCGAATGGGTCAATCGTCCAACAAACTAAGGCCAATCCTAGTTAAATTTCGAGATATATATCGAAGCATATACATTGTCAGCAATTAAAAGCTTCTTGCTATTTTCTCAAGAAATCTTTCCTTAAAATCCTATTGTTTTGTTTTTTTTTCTTTTTTTAATTTTGATTTTAATTTGCTGATTTTAACCATGTTGCTGGCGGGTATATTAATCGGTTTTAAACCTTCGTTTTTATATTTATTAACTTTTATATACTTTATACTGTATTATTTATTTCAGATTTTTTTTTCCCGCCAAATGGTCGAAATAACATATAAAATTCACTTGCTCGGCATTATAGCAGTTCTGATTTCTTGTAGCTGTCAAAAACATCTTTAATACACTGATAAAATTAAAGAATAGGCTGAAAAAAACACAATTTACACTTAAAAACCATGTAATTACACTTTTTAAAATTTTGTAAACGGATTAAGAAAAAGGAAACACGAACACTTTTTTTTAATTACAATGTTACCAGCCTCAAAAAAAAACTCCCAAATAACCGATAAAACAATTAGATTACATAACGTACTACATAAAATAGAAAATAACATAAATACAACTTACGTTTTATTATACAGAGTCTTGTTAAGTTTACTGCCAGCCTGATATAGAGCTTATGATAAAACATAGAAGTAAGTGTGCAAAGCCGAGTGAAGCGTGCCATGGCTACGGTCGGCGAGTGACAGAACAAACTTGTACTTATTTAATGTAGTAAGGGCGTCCCACTTGTAAACTTGAAAACTGGCGCGTAAAACGAAGCGGAGCACATTAAAACTAGTGTTTTTTTATGACTTTATTTACGAACGGTTATTAACTTTGACAGGTTTTGGACGTATTTATGCCTTATGGTTTTATGTACATCTATAAAAATGCTGAAGTTGTAAATGCAAATTTTAAATTAGTATTTTATATTAACTATTTATTACTTCAGGAAGGTGAAAATATTAATGCTCTCTCATTCTCATTTCACATCCTTAAAATTGTGCGGTCGCGCATTGAAATAGGTAACCACAAAAATATTTGGAACTCAATCTAGCGTCAGTTTTTCGGAGTACTTTTTTAGGCTGGCAATATTTTCATAAAAAAAAAATTGTTGTTTCCTGTTATTCATTTGTCTGAATTGGTCTAAATCTTTTGTTTAGGTTCTGTAATGGTGTATTTGTATGGTGTAAAATATTACGTTAAAAAAATTTTTTAAGGTAAAATTAGCGTTTTGCACCAATTTCTGAATAGCATCTGTGTTTAAAGGGATTTTTCCCTGTCCATTACAATTTTTTTCATTAAGATTGTTGTGTTGCAGCGAAGTAAAAAATTACCGTTTTGTGTGACCCACGCATACCTTTAGGTGATAGTACATTAGTAGATATAAGACCTTACAGCCTTCGAATGCCACCTTTTCTTATACCATGAATGTTGCAAAATGCTGTTAGGCAAACTGATGTGTTCTAAGCCTTGAGCTTTCTTTAATTTGATAACATTATCCTTTCTCTCTACGTTTTTTACGTCTGTTATTTCCGGAAACCCTTGATCAGCCATAATAAATGCTTGAAAAGTTAATAATTTAAATTCCAAACGGCGCCAATCGGAAACAAACTTTGACATATGACGTTTATTTTTTTTTACAAAAACTACACAAAGCCAAAGAGTTGTGCAGTTTTTGCCAAATCTCAATGTAGATATGTTGTTTTTGTAAAATTGCCTTTATTTTAATTAAAGATATCTCATGGATATGTAGTTCTTGTAAAAAGTGGTGCAACTATAAAAAAGTAACAAAAAAGTCGGTTATGTAGTTTTTGTATAAATTGTTTCAATTCACGTATGGCTGAATTCCAAGCTGAAATAAATAATAAGCCCATCTCGCAGACAAACACATCTATAGACATTGCAGCTGAGTTTTGTGCATTCCGGTCCTTTATTATTTCGTCTCTGAGCAACTTACAGCAACAAATGGACTTGCTGGTCAGGGAACAAGATCAGCAGGAGATGAGAAGTCGTCGTAACTTTTTTAGTGCATGGTATTTCTGAAGGCAAGAATGAAAACAGCACTGCAATATGTGTCAAAGCTTTTAAGGACAACTCAGGGAACGATTTCATTAACTTTTCACATGAATGCTTGAACCGGTGTCATCGAATGGGTCAATCGTCCAACAAACTAAGGCCAATCCTAGTTAAATTTCGAGATATATATCGAAGCATATACATTGTCAGCAATTAAAAGCTTCTTGCTATTTTCTCAAGAAATCTTTCCTTAAAATCCTATTGTTTTGTTTTTTTTTCTTTTTTTAATTTTGATTTTAATTTGCTGATTTTAACCATGTTGCTGGCGGGTATATTTATCGGTTTTAAACCTTCGTTTTTATATTTATTAACTTTTATATACTTTATACTGTATTATTTATTTCAGATTTTTTTTTCCCGCCAAATGGTCGAAATAACATATAAAATTCACTTGCTCGGCATTATAGCAGTTCTGATTTCTTGTAGCTGTCAAAAACATCTTTTATACACTGATAAAATTAAAGAATAGGCTGAAAAAAACACAATTTACACTTAAAAACCATGTAATTACACTTTTTAAAATTTTGTAAACGGATTAAGAAAAAGGAAACACGAACACTTTTTTTTAATTACAATGTTACCAGCCTCAAAAAAAAACTCCCAAATAACCGATGAAACAATTAGATTACATAACGTACTACATAAAATAGAAAATAACATAAATACAACTTACGTTTTATTATACAGAGTCTTGTTAAGTTTACTGCCAGCCTGATATAGAGCTTATGATAAAACATAGAAGTAAGTGTGCAAAGCCGAGTGAAGCGTGCCATGGCTACGGTCGGCGAGTGACAGAACAAACTTTTACTTATTTAATGTAGTAAGGGCGTCCCACTTGTAAACTTGAAAACTGGCGCGTAAAACGAAGCGGAGCACATTAAAACTAGTGTTTTTTTATGACTTTATTTACGAACGGTTATTAACTTTGACAGGTTTTGGACGTATTTATGCCTTATGGTTTTATGTACATCTATAAAAATGCTGAAGTTGTAAATACAAATTTTAAATTAGTATTTTATATTAACTATTTATTACTTCAGGAAGGTGAAAATATTAATGCTCTCTCATTCTCATTTCACAGCCTTAAAATTGTGCGGTCGCGCATTGAAATAGGTAACCACAAAAATATTTGGAACTCAATCTAGCGTCAGTTTTTCGGAGTACTTTTTTAGGCTGGCAATATTTTCATAAAAAAAAAATTGTTATTTCCTGTTATTCATTTGTCTGAATTGGTCTAAATCTTTTGTTTAGGTTCTGTAATGGTGTATTTGTATGGTGTAAAATATTACGTTAAAAAAATTTTTTAAGGTAAAATTAGCGTATTGCACCAATTTCTGAATAGCATCTGTGTTTAAAGGGATTTTTCCCTGTCCATTACAATTTTTTTCATTAAGATTGTTGTGTTGCAGCGAAGTAAAAAATTACCGTTTTGTGTGACCCACGCATACCTTTAGGTGATAGTACATTAGTAGATATAAGACCTTACAGCCTTCGAATGCCACCTTTTCTTATACCATGAATGTTGCAAAATGCTGTTAGGCAAACTGATGTGTTCTAAGCCTTGAGCTTTCTTTAATTTGATAACATTTTCCTTTCTCTCTACGTTTTTTACGTCTGTTATTTCCGGAAACCCTTGATCAGCCATAATAAATGCTTGAAAAGTTAATAATTTAAATTCCAAACGGCGCCAATCGGAAACAAACTTTGACATATGACGTTTATTTTTTTTTACAAAAACTACACAAAGCCAAAGAGTTGTGCAGTTTTTGCCAAATCTCAATGTAGATATGTTGTTTTTGTAAAATTGCCTTTATTTTAATTAAAGATATCTCATGGATATGTAGTTCTTGTAAAAAGTGGTGCAACTATAAAAAAGTAACAAAAAAGTCGGTTATGTAGTTTTTGTATAAATTGTTTCAATTCACGTATGGCTGAATTCCAAGCTGAAATAAATAATAAGCCCATCTCGCAGACAAACACATCTATAGACATTGCAGCTGAGTTTTGTGCATTCCGGTCCTTTATTATTTCGTCTCTGAGCAACTTACATCAACAAATGGACTTGCTGGTCAGGGAACAAGATCAGCAGGAGATGAGAAGTCGTCGTAACTTTTTTTAGTGCATGGTATTTCTGAAGGCAAGAATGAAAACAGCACGGCAATATGTGTCAAAGCTTTTAAGGACAACTCAGGGAACGATTTCATTAACTTTTCACATGAATGCTTGAACCGGTGTCATCGAATGGGTCAATCGTCCAACAAACTAAGGCCAATCCTAGTTAAATTTCGAGATATATATCGAAGCATATACATTGTCAGCAATTAAAAGCTTCTTGCTATTTTCTCAAGAAATCTTTCCTTAAAATTCTATTGTTTTGTTTTTTTTTCTTTTTTTAATTTTGATTTTAATTTGCTGATTTTAACCATGTTGCTGGCGGGTATATTAATCGGTTTTAAACCTTCGTTTTTATATTTATTAACTTTTATATACTTTATACTGTATTATTTATTTCATGATTTGTAATGATACTGATAAAGATAGTAACCAGAGTGATTCAGATCACTTCCTTTCTATTGCTTCACCTGATGGACTGAGTAGCAATGATAGCTTTTTAAGTCTCTCTGATTCTCTCTGTACATCACTTAACTTTTGCTTCTCAGGGTGTCTGAAAAACTTCAATGCTGTTCATATAAATGCACAAAGCATTCCGGCTCATTACATGCTTGCAACCTTTAATAATAACAACATACACGCCATTCTCGTATCAGAATCCTGGTTAAAACCTTTTCTACCTTATACTTCCTACTCTTTACCTGGTTTCCACCTTATTCGTAATGACCAATGTTTAGTATTCTCGGCTTTAAGTAAATTGTCAGATTTAGGCACTGTACGTCAAGATGAGCGGAGGCGTGTTCTTACTCACAAAATAAAAATAACAGAAGAAATGATCTCGAGTGTTTGTGATCATGTAAAAAGTTTTGTACCAATAGAGTCACACTACGGTCTCAGCAGATCTCTAAATAATTTTTTCTTAAATTGACAAGCCTATCAATTATTATTTCTGACCATTTATTCATGTACATAGTTAAAACTTACTTGCTAGAAGCAAACATACTTTTTTTTTTTTTTTTGTACCACTAAGGTGGCAAACAAGCCTACGGTCCGCCTGATGGTAAGCGGTCACCGTAGCCTATAGACGCTTGCAACACCAGGGGTATCACTTGCGCGTTGCCGACCCTTCAGAAATCTAATAACTTCTTTTTTGAAGAACCCCATACTGTTGTCCTTACAGAAAACCTTGGCAGGGAGCTCATTCCACAACCCAAGCGTTCGCGGGAGGAAGTTTCTCTGAAACCGCACTGTACGCAACCATTTCGGTTCTAAAGTGTGAGAATGAATTCCCTGCCGATGGCTAGCGGTGCGATGGTAGAAAGTAGCCGTGGGCATCATTTCGAACAATTCCTCAGAACACAACCCATTGTACAAGCGGTAGAACACACACAGTGATGTGCGTGTTTTACTGTTCTTTTAATAATAAAACCTTTAAACGAGCAATTCTTGTATATATGTATATATATTTATAATCCGAATCTCGGAAACGGCTTCAACGATTTTCATGAAATTTAGTATGCAGGGGGTTTCGGGGGCGATAAATTGGTCTAGCTAGGTTTCTTTTTCAGAAAACGTCGTTTTATCCGTGTTTTAAGGCAATGATAAACTGAAAAATATGACTCTTCCTGACATCTATTGGCGCGAAGTAATACTTTTATTTTTATTGACACAGCAACGATAAAGCTACTTGATAATAGATGGCGTTGTTAAGCTACTTTACAATAGATGGCGTTATTAAAAAAAAACGAGCGTAGCTCGGTCCTCCAGGTACTTATTTTAAGCAGAAATTAAATCTGCATTTTCGGCTGCTGTGAACCTAAGATTGTCACCGGTTGTAGGCCGCCACTTACCACCATATATAAGTTGGCAGAAAAGTAATTTCAATCTTTTTGTATCTCGTTCAGTGGTCGAAATTATTTATTTATTAAAGGAGAAAATCTTAAAAAAAATATCTATATAAATAAAAATCAATGTCCTGACTGACTCGTCACCCTAACCTAGCCCAGCCTAAACCGCTCAGGGTTGATTTTATATCTTAGCCATTGAAGATTCTTTTTTAATTCATCAGCCAGCTCGAGTCGTTCGAGATAGAAATTATAAATTTCGGACAGAGGTTTATTTTACCGTAGGTTTTGTAGGCATCGTTTAATAAGTCACTTACGAAAATCAAACTCTAAAGAGATTATCTCTAGGGATTATATCTTATATCTTATGCGAGCGAAGCCGCAGGCGGAAAGCTATTATTTTATATAATTCTGAAAAATAAACAGTCCATGTTCATGCCGTAAACAATAAATTCTTATGGAGCGATGACAAAGATCTTGACGACCGAAAACTGAATTATGAAGCGGCCGAAAAACATTTTTTGTGGCCGAGAACTTTCTTTTACTATAAGTGTTTTATATTTTCGTACTTGCCTTTTAAAGCCCTTAATTTTTATATCCAAAACGGATCTAGAGAGAAAAAAAAAATAGCCTGGACATTAAGGGCGCACAAAATTTTTAAGAATTTTATGTACCTAGTGACACTCTAACAATTTAGACAAATCGAATGACATCTCTCAAGTTAAAATCTATCAAGCCGTTCAGGCTACAGAGCGTGCCAAAGAAATATAAAGAAAAACATAAACCTCCTTCTGGTGCAGTCGAGTAAAAAGGGTTGCTTGCTTAACAGTCTAAGAAATCATTTTTCAAAGTAGTTATAGTTATGGCAATAAATTTATTGTCCTGTCGTAAACGTTACTAATAGATTTTAAAACACAAAGTTTTTACTCAAGTTATTAAACTCTAAAACGCAAAACATAATGTTATATCCCTATCTTCTTCTTATTAGGTAAAAAAAAACATTACCCACATAAAATGTATATTGTCTCTCTGGCCTAGGCGGTAGAAGGTAGCGCCACGTGTCGGGGTCGTGTTAATAGCAAGCGCTAAAATAATGTTTCGATTTAAAAAATTCCAAGCTAAACCCCATTTATAAACATATTTTTGTAAAATAATTATGTTAGTGCAATAAAGTATATTGTTATTACTATTAAGAAGTATTGTACCCAAGAAGCTTATATATGGATTCCATATTGGAAACAGTCTCGTGCTATTCGGACTCTGGAATTCGAGGGAAACATGTATGCTAGTACGTTCACGCGTTTCGAGAGGTAAGTCAGACTTTAATACATTTTTGTCTCGAATTTCAGAGTCCTAATGACATGTTGGACATCAACAACATACATTGCTATGCAGATGACAGTACTGGAGACGCTATTTACACGGGTCGTGCAAACATCCCTCGTTCCGTTGTAGAGGAAAACCGCGGAGAACTTGTGTCTCAAATCGAGACCACACTGTTCCAGGTCTGTGACTGGGGATGGGTAAACTTGGTCCGATTCAACCCTACAAAGACAAAAGTGTGCGCGTTCACCGCTAAGAAAACTCCATTCACTGTAGTCCCACAATTCCAGAACACTCCTCTCTCCATCTCCAAGAGCATTGGGATCCTTGGTGTCGACGTCTCCAGCGATGTTCAGTTCCGAGATCATTTACAAGATAAGGTGAAGCTGGCGTCCAAAAAACTTGGTGTACTCAACAGAGCGAAGCAGTACTTCACGTCGGGGCAAAGGTTGTTACTTTAAAAGTCGCAAGTTCGGCCCCATATGGAGTACTACTGCCATCTCTGGGCAGGTGCACCCGGCTACCAGCTTGGCCCTTTTGACTCGGTTCAACGACGGGCTGTGAGAATTGTCGACGATTCCAAACTCACTTGCGGTATCGAGCCCTTAAGTCTGAGGAGAGACTTTGCCTCCCTGTGTGTGTTCTACCGCTTGTACAATGGGTTGGGTTCTGAGGAATTATTCGAAATGATGCCCACGGCTACTTTCTACCATCGCACCGCTCGCCATCGGCAGGGAATTCATTCTCACACTTTAGAACCTAAATGGTCGCGTACAGTGCGGTTTCAGAGAAACTTCCTCCCGCGAACCCTTGGGTTGTGGAATGAGCTCCCTGCCAAGGTTTTCTGCAAGGACTACAGGACTTATTGCCTCCAATCGAAAAGTACTTAACATAAAAATTCTTAAAAATTTATAAAATATCTTTTCACTAGCATAATACTAATTATTCAAATCATGTCATAAAATAATAATTTATTCATTATTATTTTATAATAATATAGGGAGGTGAATACCTTATTAAAAATTTACTTCAAATTGCAAACTAACAAATAAATAAACTTCTTCATACTAGCATAACACTTATTGTTCTTGTCTTGTTACAGTAACTATAATATCATTGATAAATTATTTGTGTTTTCTTATAATATTTTACTAATTTGGTACTATTCTTAAGATAAAATAAAGAATTAATTATTGCAACACGTTTGTTACATTTCTATTTTAAGTAATGGATCTTTCTTTTTCGGCATTACTTCCATAGATTTACTAATATCTGTGTCTGAATCAGTACCGTATTCTCTAGTTATATCACCACCAGTCGCCACTTTAGAACTATCGATAATTTCGTTTACCTTTTCTTCTTTTTTTTTCTTCTTGAGCTTTATTACCAACGTTGTTACTGTCTTTATTTTCATGTGATCCGTCTTTAAATTTTTATTTTCGTTAGTCTTAGTTTAGTTACATTTTTTTCATCGTCATTTCAATAATCGCAATTGCAATAATTTCTCCAAATCTTCCTGAGATCGTGAAATTCCTGTCAAGGGTATACTTCTGAGGTGGTCCCATATTAATGTTGTTAATTTAAAACTTAAACTTTCGGTAAAAAAAATGTTTGATGTTAATTTGGAACTTGTGAAACGGCTTTTATGTTAATGATTGTATAAAATTTTGATACGAGTATAGATGTTCTTATTGTACGAAAAAAGCAATTCGTCACTAAAAACTAAAAAAAAAAAACAAACGGCTTCAAAAAGATGCTAAAAAAAATCTTCTAAAAATTCATGCAAGTGAAGTCTGTTAGGTAAATAGACACCAACTTCAAACTGTAATACAGATCAAATTTTTGGAAAAAAGTAATTTTTTTACCTTTTTAGTGTATCTTTTTGAAGCTGATTGTTTTTTTTGTTAAAAAGTTTTTATTTCTGACAGGGTTGGCATAGCTTCAAATATGCCATAATAGCTTCCACTGTTATATTTCTGTACTTGCGGTTACATTTATATTATTAAATACAAGATTCGTTTCCTCGAGTATGTTGAAAAAGTCTTCATAACAAACAAAATACCTAATTTCTCCATTCTCCACTTTCAAGGGTGCAATTAACTTTTCTTCGCCACCAATAAATAAAATATTAAAACGTTTTAGTCACCTATAATGAATAATTTCCTTATCCTATCCTATCGAATTAAAGCTATTTTCCTTCTTATTTGCCACCAGTTTCATGCATTAATTTCATAGAATCTGTGTTTATTACTCATGATTATCCAAGAACATAAACTTTACACAGCAAAATCTAAATTATAAATCGAACCGGCAAAAACAATGTGTACGCGTTCAATCGTTACATTCGTGATGACCGAATGAGAGAGGGAAGTCAGAGGAGAGGATGTCAACTCAGAGGAGAGGATTTCAAGTCAGAGGAGAGGATAAGTCAGAGGAGAGGAATGTCAAGACCACAAATTATAAAGTATTGTGTACAAGTCAAGACAAGGCTATGTTCCAACATTTACCACGTCGTTTAGGTAAATGTTGGAACATAGCCTTATTTTACCGGGTAAAACTAGGTTTTACCGGGCAAATAGTGGTAAAGGCCCGTAATATTCAATTTTCGCAAAATCGTCCGAGCTTTGGTAAAACCTTGGTATTATCGGCATATCCTAGATTTTACCGTACTTCGGGCTTTTACAGTAAAATATATAGTATCTACAAACTTTTGCTTCCTTAATAGGATTTTATTTCTATAGGTAGTAATTTGTCCTTGTAGTTTAAGTCATCTTAAAGCTTAATAGTTTTTCATACTGTATTTAATATTAAATTACATGTTTAATAATAATAATAAAGCTTTTTTAATCTATTTCTCAATTAATTTTCATCTTTTGTTAGTAGTTTTCTTATTCTAATGTGAGTAGGAGGTTTGTAATTTAACTCTATATTAATTTGAAATTGTTTTCCATTTTTCTCGCTCTGTTCTGAGAGTCCACCAGTTTTTGCCAGCTACTTTAAGTGTATCATCTGCCCATCGTTTCTTTGGTCTTCCTACCTTTTTTTTCCAATGGTCCAGACCACTTTGTTGACTGTGAAGTCCACCTTTTGTTTGTGTACCGTGTAGTGTGACCTACCCATTGCCACTTCAGCTTCAGGGCATTTTTGAGCATCTCTAGGTTTATCTTCTTTCTTATCTCTTCACTTCTTACTTTCCCTATTTTTCCTAATTTTAGCGTGCTTCTTTCCATAGCGCGTTAGGTCTTCATTATTTTATGATTTATTTTATTTGTAAATACCCATGGTCGGCAACTATACGTTAGACTAGGAATGACGCAAAAAGGTAGGACTACACATGAACGCAAGTAAAACCAAAGTGTTGACAAATAGACCATAAAAACCAATCCAAGTAGATAATGGCTATCAAATCGAATATGTCAATGAGTACATATATTTAGGTAAACAAGTATCTTTTAGTCAAGACAGCAACGAAAAAGAGGTGGATAGAAGAATCAACTCTTCATGGAAAAGCTTTTGGGTCCAAAAAGTAATTTTGAAAGGAAACTACAGCATGTGTTATGTTTAATTCATATTTATTAATATAATTAAACCTCATTTTTATTAATACATATGTATATTTCGAAACATTTTTCTTTCTATTGAAATTCTTTTGTTGTTTCCAGGTGCAACCTCCTGCAAATTTTATTGACCTAGATTTTCTTCATCCTTAGGTTCTTTGGAAGAAATAGCTTCCGCTAAGACCGCCTAAATTGTAATACCAAAAATTTTATCTACTACTCAATAAAATTTGTGCAATAAACAATTTATTACATTAAATTACATAACATGTACAGAATCCCCAATATGCGAGTTCAACTTGCACCAGACATTTGTGTCGAACACGTCCTTCATAATAATATGTTTTTTATGGAAAGTATCAGCGTGCTCCGGGTATGGACAGTTATATTTTTATAATACTTGTTGGGTTTGTTAAGTTAAAATAGTTGAATCAACGTTTAATATTAGGTGTTTATTGGTCATTTACAGTCTGGTTTTTATATCAATTAGCGTTAAGCTCTCACTGTGCCAACTGGTTCGGATCGAAATTCCTATTAGCTACAGCAATATGACAGGGTAACACACAAGCCCTGACAATTTGTACTTAGACTTAAGGTCTCAGTAACTGGAACAACCGCTCGTTGCGACACCGCTGCGGCTGTTAGGGTACCTAGAGTCCGCACAGCCTTGATCGCTTATCGCCCGTTACTTAATTATTATTCCGGCCGAATTCAAATTTGACGGTAATTTTTGTGAAGGCAGGACCTTGATAACGATGCCGAAATACAAGTAGATTTATATGATTTTATAACAGTAGATTTGTGATGTGTGAAATTTTTTTTTTTTTTTAATGTCATATGAAGTTTAAATGCTTAATCTGTAGTAAATTCAATCACAAAATGAAGCTCACATTTTAAAACCAAAACCAGCGAGTTTGAGTTTAAGGACAGAGACACTTACACTCTGCACACACTACACACTCCGCACATTTATCACACACAGCACACTCCGCAAACTGCAAAAACTCCGCACTCTCAAAACGCTCCACACCACACTCTCCGCGCAAACTCCGTACACTTCGCTCTCTCCGTACACTCCGTACACTCCGGACACGCCGCACACTCCGCATACGAACAATATAATTCCACCTCGCTCTCGTAAAACAACAACGCACATTAACGAGCTCCGCTATTTCATATTTACGTTTACCGTTTGCTCGGATTTAAATATAAAAAATCAGTTTTTTAACAATAAAACACAAACCGCTGAACCAATTTTGCTCAAACTCTTTTCAGATCTAAGTCATGACGTAGCGTATCGATTGATATGGTCACAAGACAAATTGGTCCATCAGTTCTTGAGAAATCAAGGAGCAAAAATTTTTAATTGATTGTAACAATTTTGTTCCCAGATCAGCTTATTTGCACACATCAAGTTCCTGATGGCGCTTTGTTTAGCCAACTGCCATAGGGACCTATTTTTTTTGAACGGAGATACATGTCTGTAGGATTTTTATTTCTTTGTCACTTTCTATAGTCTAAACTATATAAAAAAACATAAAAATGATAGAAATAAGTTTTGAAACTTAAAGTGATGTCACTATTGCAAGAGGAGTATTTTTTTTTTTTTTTTTTTTTTTATACCACTAAGGTGGCAAACAAGCCTACGGTCCGCCTGATGGTAAGCGGTCACCGTAGCCTATGGACGCTTGCAACACCAGGGGCATCACTCGCGCGTTGCCGACCCTTCAGAAATCTAATAACTTCTTTTTTGAAGAACCCCATACTGTAGTCCTTAGAGAAAACCTTGGCAGGGAGCTCATTCCACAACCCAAGGGTTCGCGGGAGGAAGTTTCTCTGAAACCGCACTGTTCGCGACCATTTTGGTTCCAAAGTGTGAGAATGAATTCCCTGTCGATGGCGAGCGGTGCGATGGTAGAAAGTAGCCGTGGGCATCATTTCGAACAATTCCTCAGAACACAATCCATTGTACAAGCGGTAGAACACACACAGGGAGGCAAAGTCTCTCCTCAGACTTAAGGGTTCAATACCGCAAGTGAGTTTGGGATCGTCGACAATTCTCACAGCCCGTCGTTGAACCGAGTCAAAAGGGCCAAGCTGGTATCCGGGTGCACCCGCCCAGAGATGGCAGCAGTACTCCATATGGGGCCGGACTTGCGACTTGTAAAGTAGCAACCTTTGCCCCGACGTGAAGTACTGCTTCGCTCTGTTGAGTACACCAAGTTTTTTGGACGCCAGCTTTACCTTGCCTAGCAAATGATCTCGGAACTGAACATCGCTGGAGATGTCAACGCCAAGGATCCCAATGCTCTTGGAGATGGAGAGGGGAGTGTTCTGGAATTGTGGGACTACAGTGAATGGGGTTTTCTTAGCGGTGAACGCGCAGACTTGTGTCTTTGAAGGGTTGAATCGGACCAAGTTTTCCCGCCCCCAGTCAGAGACCTTGGACAGACCGATCTCGATTTGAGACACAAGTTCTTCACGCTTTTCCTCCACAACGGAACGTGGGATGCTTGCACGGCCCGTGTAATAAGCGTCTCCAATACTGTCATCTGCATAGCAATGTATGTTGTTGATGTCCAACATATCATTGATGTGCAGTAGAAACAGCGTAGGAGACAGCACAGAGCCTTGCGGGACACCAGCATTAATGTCCATGCTATCAGAGCAACTACCGTCAACTACGGCTCGTATGCTTCTGCCGGACAAAAAGCTAGCCACCCATTTGCACAAACCCTCGGGCACTCCGTAAGAAGGCAACTTCGATAGAAGACCCCGGTGCCAGACCCGATCGAACGCCTTCGCTATGTCTAGGCTACATGCCAATGCCTCCCCCTGACTCTCAATGGCTAGTGCCCATCGGTGTGTGAGATACACTAGAAGGTCACCAGTTGAGCGACCGTGGCGGAAGCCATATTGACGGTCACTGATCAGGTCGTGTTTTTCTAGGTATCTCAAAAGCTGTGTGTTGATCACACGCTCCATCACCTTGGAGAGGAGAGAGGTTATAGCGATAGGCCTGTAATTCGATGGATCTGATCTATCGCCCTTTTTGGGCACCGGGTGCACATTTGCAGTCTTCCATGAAGACGGAAATTGCCTAGTGTGGTAGGAAAGCGTGAAGAGGCGCGTGAGTACAGGACATAACTCAGGAGCACACTGCTTAAGCACCACTGCTGGTATGCCGTCTGGCCCACTCGACTTATGAACGTCTAGGGAAAGCAACGCCCGCCGGACCTCGCGCTGTGTTATAGTGATTTCCGGCATGGTCTTACCGCACCACGGTAAAGTAGGTGGTACAGCGCCTTCGTCGTTCACATTCGAGTTAGAGGCAAAGAGACTGCCCAATAGATCGGCTTTCTCTTTTGCACTGTGGGCCAAGTCACCATCGGTCTTTCGCAGTGGTGGTAATGACGACTGGCAGAAGTTCCCCTCGGCAGCTTTAGCAAGCGACCAGAAAGCACGACTCCCAGAAGGATAGCTCGCAAGTCGCCCACCTATTTTGCCGATGAATTGGAATTTTGCTCTGGCAGTTGCTTTCTTACTGAACCTCGAGGCAGCATTTAATTTGCGTTTTAACTCAGAAATATTCGGATCCTCATTATTACGAGCCGTGGTCCAAGCCTCATACGCAGTTTGCTTAAGAATTTTAGCTTCTCTGCAAGGCCTATTAAACCACGGTCGTTTTTTGACGCCGGCAGCTACTCGCAGGTTAGGAATGAAACATTCCATACCAGCGAGGATTGTCTCAGTGACTGCGGCTGCGCAGACGTCAGGATCTTCTGAGCTATAGCAGATCTGCCTCCACGGGTACGATGCATAAAATTCTCGCAATCCATCCCAGTCTGCCGACTTATAATGCCACACACGACGCCAATTAGTTGGCCCAGAAGGATCGGGTTGTGTGCATGACAATCGAGTCCGGATGAGACAGTGGTCCGAGGAGCCAAGAGGCGCATCCACTGAGACGGAGTATCCATCCGGACGTGTAGTCAGCAGAAGGTCCAGTAAGGAGCTTGTATGGTCCTCTATATCTGGTATTCTCGTTGGAGAAAGTACCAGTTGAGAGAATCCATAGGTCAGAGCAAATTCATGAGCAGATATCCCTGCATAGTTATTGGTTCGAGAACTGAGCCACTCACGATGGTGGGCGTTAAAGTCTCCCAAAATAACTACTTCTGCTGTAGGATATTGCTCTAGAACTTTGTCAGTCGTCAAACTCAGGTGCGTGAAGAGTCGAGTTACGTCCGTGTCACCGCTATGAGACCTGTATAGGCACGCATAGATACGAGTGTGGCCCCCATGATCTACGCGCACCCACAATATCGACAGGTCCCTGTCTTCAAGGCTATGAAGTCGGCGACAGCAGATATCCTCCCGGACGAACATACATACACCGGCACGACTCAAAAAATTGTGCTCGAGTTTGTAGCCGGGATAACGAAGGTATGATGTGTCGGCCGGGCAGGATATCTGCGTCTCCGTTAGAAAAAGAATGGTTGGCTGCGCAGTCTCGAGATGGTGATGGACTGCGTTAAGATTTGCGTGAATACCCCTTATGTTGCAAAAATCTACATTATATGTGGATGGAGTAACCGCTGTCAAAACTCTTTTCTTTTTTCTGTTCCTGGCCATTTTGTTTGAAGTAACTTAGACTACGGATGAGGATTCACTGCACAGACAGCTTAGAAGACAAAAAGTTGCGGTACTAAGACTGCCGAAGCTCAACACAGATGATGCGGTTGCTGGCACGGCGGGCGGAAGGGCCCCTGATCCCCCTCTGTTGTAGTAGCCGGGTCCACTCCGGTCTCCTTCTCCGGCACGACTACTACTTCAGAGACTTTACACAGGTTGGCGGATCAGCCTCCCAGGGCGGAGATTAAGTGATCCCTGGGTTCGGGAACCCGTTCAACCTGCGTATCATTTGCAATGCTTTGATTGCAGATTTTAAAACAAATTGTTTATACCCTGAGGTTTATAATTTCTGTTTTATGAAAAAAAAAAGTTTATGAGACGATCAGTCTGAAATAGTTCTGAATAATATATGTATTCAAGGTGTTAGGTAATTGGTGTATACTCCCGTTGCGTACGTGTGCACCATGTATCATATGAATAGTCAGCCGATATCAGAGGTAAATTGAATAATTTCTATAAAAAACACAACAACACAACTTACGCGCCACGGCATAAAAATCTCTTCGGTATCTATGAGAGTCGTACTTTGGGTATTCCGTGCGGGTCGCGAAACTCGAATCTTATTTAGGTATTAAAACTAATAATAACTTATAGGCTCACACGATAATTTTCATGACGATCACAAAAAGCACTCCTAACTAAATCCACTTAACACCACGACACTTCATAGAAAGACTACAAATACGGATACCGAACTGCATGGACTTGCGACTTCAAGGACTAAGCCACCGCGTCGGCTACTCGTAGTAGGAGCCTTTTCGACACCGGCTAAAATATTTTCTTCTGCCTCGGGGTAGACCTTGGCCTCCCTTCGCTATCACGTTTGTAAAAACTTCCAGTTCCGTGAAGCCTGTGTGAAAACAGCGTAATTCTGGGATTTGCTGATCTGCCGGCCACGTACCGCTGTACCTTATCCACATGATTATGTCGTTTGACACTGAATCAATGTAGTTACTAGAGCAGGAATGTAAAATACCTAATAAAAATCACATCACCAAACTTGATACTTAAACATGTACGCACAAGACAGAACACTAACACTACTGACCTGGTTTAATTCTATTATCGGCATTTTCAAAGAGATCTGTAGTGTCGCGCTGGGCTAAATGGTGTTGCCATACTTGGTTATTTTATACTACATACATTGATTTTAAAACACCTCTTCTTAAAAGTTGTTTTAAACCACTATTAACTACTCAAGTAAAAAAATCCTGTGATATTTGTTATGAAATTTGAATTACTTAATTACGTAAATTAACAATAAATGACTAGTAGGTATTTCGTTTATTTACCGAATATTTTGAGGATATTTCTTAGGGAGCACTAATAAATACATAGGAACTGATTTTTGCGTAAGTGCTCGATGTAATTAACTGTTAAGTTTCATGAACGATGCATATTATGCCGATTTTTCAAAATTAACAATAATTACTAAAGCTGGGAAAACACATGCTATAAAACGACAGTGCCGTAAGTCATCACTGGCAACACACACTGGTTGAAGACTTTTGTCTTCAAGCATTGGGGTATTAAGGACGAGAAAATAGTACGCATTTTTCCGAACGCTGCCCAACCGAGTTGGATTAACCTCTTTCTTGAAATTCGACTTAACCTAATCGAACAGTTTGTCCTAGGTATACGTATTCGTCAACAACTTCGAGTGTTGAGTTCCCCACAGTTATTGGAGTGGGTTCTGCATGGCCATTCGACATGATTTTCGTCTTGTCCATGTTCATCTTGAGGCCCACTCGTTGGGAAGCTCTACTGAGGCTTTCGAGCATTGTGCTAAGGTCCTGCATCGATTCTGCCATGACCACAATATCGTCAGCAAACCGAAGGTGGGTAATTAATGTACTCGCCATTAACATTGATGCCAAGCCCGTCCCAGTCCAGAAGCTTAAAGACATCTTCCAACGCATTTGTGAACAGTTTCGGAGATATGACATCTCCCTGCCTCACACCTCTCTGCAGTTGGATCGGTTTCGAGTTCTGATCCTGGAGACGGACTGACATGGAGGCGTTATCGTACAAGCATTTTAGCATCTCGATATACCGATGATCAATACGGCATCTCTGTAGAGCCTGTAGCACTGCCCATGTTTCCACCGAATCGAAGGCTTTCTCATAGTCCACAAACGCTAAGCAAAGGGGCCGATTATACTCTTCTGACTTCTGTATAATCTGCCGCAGCGTATGTATGTGGTCTACGGTACTATAGCCTCTTCGGAAAACGGCTTGTTCGGGAGGCTGGAAGTCGTCAAACTTGCGAGCGAGACGGTTCGTAATTACTCTTGAAAACAGCTTATAAACATGACTCAGAAGCGTGATGGGTCTGTAATCCTCAAGAAGTGTTATGTCACCTTTTTTGAAGAAAAGTACCACCACGCCTCTATGCCATGCCTGCAGCGAAGTATTCACTACCTAAAACTGGCTTGTGTATCAAAGCCCACTCGTGTGAAAACTTGTCTTCTTGTAGTTGTGACTTCTTATCCTCCACTAATTTTGTTTAATATTTAGGTGTCATTGTTGATAAACATTTGAACTGGAAACATCAAATTGAAACCTGGCGACCCAAAAAAATTGACGATTATTAAATCTACATACTATGCGTTATGTCAATCTTTAATTTCCTATTGCATCACCTCATGGGGAGGTACTCACAAGTCTAAGTTAATAAAACTTGAGAGTGCTCAAAGAGGTGTGTTAAAAGTTTTAAAAACTACAGATAACAACTTATTCCCTATATTATGAATTTGGTGTGCTAACTACTCGCCAGTTATTTATCAAAATATTGTTTCTTAGACAACATTCGATACACCCAGTTATTATTATTTTTTTAAAGGAGATCGTATAATAAATATCTGTTACCCCTATGTAAAACCTCATTTGCCCAAAGTTTTGCATACTTTTTAGGACCCAATCTGTACAACACTATTAATAAATCTATACATGTAAGCAACTGTACCCAATATGAGTGTAAGAAAACTCTAGATATATATCTTAGAAGAAAAGATTATGAAAATACTGAAAAACAACTAACTGCCTTTTAATTCACAATATTTTAGGTGAGCGAATAGCTTTTTTTACAAATAATACATATTTAAAATCTCTCGCAGCCTAGTTGGTAGTGTGGCCGACTGCTGTGCAGAGGGTGTGACGTTAAGCCATCGAAATATGTAAGCGGTAAGGCACCCCCACGAGAAAAACACATATAATAGAAAAAAAAAAAACAAAAACTTATAATAGGCGTGGCATTACGGTTTCCGTCTTACGAATTTCCACGATTAGGACACGTGACCTGAAGCGAGTTTATCATTTTTTACCCATACCAAAAAAAGTGCACAACGCCGCTAAAGAAGTTTTCCTTCAAAAATGTAATATTTATGTATTTCTATCCGTTGTCATATTCACTCCCTACTATCTTAACTAATTTTTTAAGCAGTAATTGATGATTATGTTATTTTAGGCTATTATTTTTATTTCCTGTGTTTCGCTAAATATCTATTCAATACCTATTGATGATAGTACCTACGTATTTTAATTAAGCTGCTAAATATTTCAATATAACTTTTGTCCTTACTCTTGATAGACTCATTAATTTGGCACTGATCAGTAGATCAATACAAATACTCTAAAAATTTAACGTTTACTGTAATCTACTATGTAATCTATTACAATTTCAAATTAACTTTTGTTCGTATTCTTGATAGATTCATTAATTTTGCACTGACCAGTAGATCAATACAAATAGTCTTACAATTTTACGTTTACTATAATCCTAGCTATTTTTGCTACCAATTGCATTATTGCATTATAGCTACCAATTGATCTCTCAACTTTAACACGAACAAGATAAGCAAAAAAATGCCACTACGCTTAGCTTGTTTGACGAATTAATGTAGAGTAACCTCGAAAACAAACAAACCGGTGGGAATTCATTTTCGACACTTAAATAAAATTCGTGGCTTTTCTTCAAGATTCCCGTAGTAGCAAGCGCCGGTTTCGTATAAAAAAAAGTTTAAAAATTCGTAGATTGATAAGAAAATCACAAAAGTTACTACATAAGCGACTTTACTGTCGTCAAAATAATATTTTGAAAAAAAAAACGATTTTCTGTATTTAATAAGTTATAACTTACACATGAATCTGAATAAGTGAAAAGGAATGAAATGTTTTATACTAGAAACTCTCACTAAACTTAAAAATTGAAGTTTTAGAAACTTCTCTTTAGAGATTTCTAACAAATATTCTATAGCCCAGAAGGATTTGTGAACATATTCAGGCTACAGAAAAACTTTTAAATTTGTGCAAAGAAAGTGAACAACGATTAAAGTGTTTTGCAAATAACCATTTCTGCGACTATGCACTCTTAGCTTCATCTACACTGACGGGGACACAATAACAAGAATCTGCAAATACGACTGACACTTGTAAGACGCGAAATAATTTCCCTGTTGAAGTTCAGCGCTCTGATCTATTATTATCTCCTGGACTACAATCAATTGTGAAAAAGATGTCTCTTAAGCCTTCTATTGTCTATTTGACTGCTCGTCTTCAAAGGAAAGCAATCATTCCACTCAACAAAATACACTAGTTTTTTCAGATGAAATAGGCTTAGGTCTCGAAAATATGCCTAATATGAATGTTATTCACAATATAATCAATTACTTTATCCCAAATTGTACGATTTTACAGATTATCAAGAAAATCGCAAATTCTGAACTTAGAAAATTGACATATTTAGTTATCCTTATAGAGTGTTCATTAAAGATGAAAAAACAAGATATTAGATATTGCTTTTCTAAATTAATAGACTTCAAATTAAATTAAATAATATTTTGTTCGCTACCATTTTCAAACTATTTGACAAAATGCCAAAATAATTACATCTTTGAACTGAATAAATTGATTCATTATCTAACTTGTCGTCTTAGTGACAAATTTATGATTTTTGATACAAATAAGTTTGTAAAAATTTTTAGATTGACGTGGAATAAACAATATATTTCTTCACATAATAAAAAAAAAACATAGCGACTTTATTAGCATATAACATTAGTAGACTAAAGACTAATGTACGTAATGTTAAGGATATTATTGTAATTGGCGACGCATCAAATAGTAGTAACTAATAGATACATATTAGTTGCTAAACAATCTTTAAACTAAACTCAAAAACAAAAGAAAAGCGGCTTAATGCCTGTTTTACTTTGGCATACAAAATATAAATCGCTTTTCTGGCAAAATTTTAGATGCAGAATTATTAATTGAGCAATTCAAGATTAATATTAATTGTTTAGCCGAGACATGGTTTAAGTCAGATAGAATGTTGTTCTAGGTAAATAATTTTGATGTTGCTTGTGTGTTTAATAGAGAGTCTGCTAAAGTTGGAGGAGGCAAAGGAAAGTAAAGATATAGCTAAACTATCAGTTGAACGTATCTGTGAAATTGCGTCTGTTAAGCTGGACGAACATGTAATATTATGTATATACAAACCAACATCAGCTAATTTCTTGTCATTTTTATTAGTTTTAGAGGATGCTCAAGCACAAGGTGCGTTTTGTTGACTGCTTCAATGCGTTCAATGTCATAATCCTGCTAAGTTAAAAAGTCATAAATTCTGTATAACACAGTACAAATCTTGGTTCATTCTCTTTGGTAGGATTACCGCATTATGTACACTATGTCGGTTAAAAAAACGCCACTACAGTAAATGAGCGATTGTCTGCGGTAATTTTAATATTGACCAACTTGCAGACTCTTCCGAGAAACGAAGGCTTAATTTGCTTTTTGAATCGTTTTATTTAAAATATTTATTTCATAACCCACAAGAATAACACCCACTAGCGCTACCTGTATTGATAATATAATCCTAAACTGTAAAGCTATAGATAAACTTTTAGTAAACGGACGTTCAGATTACAAATGCCTTATAATTGAATTTCATTCCAACAGGTCATATGAACAATCATATATCAAATGTAGACAACTGACTAAAAGTAAAATAAAGCAATTCGAAAATAAAATAAAAATAATATATAAAAAAGGAATTTCGAATCTCGCGACCCTAATGTAATTTATCAGATATTTTGTAACTCTATTCATGGTAGTTTACAGGAAATATTTCTTAACAAAAAAGTCAAAATTTAAAAAAAAATGGCTACAACTGGCATAAGGAAAAGTAGGAATAATTTATTCGATTTATATGAAAGAAAATCATATACAGCTGATAGAAATTTTATTGCTTACGTTCGGAAATATTCAAAAATTTTCAAACATGTGTGTATTGAAGCAAAAGCGCGGTATATAAGAAATAAGATTGAATATTCAGATAATAAAATAAAATCTGTTTGGAATCAGGAAACTGGAAAAAACAAACAACATAAAAATCATGTCGAGCCGAAAATCAATAACGATATTTTAACCGACAATAAAACAGTAGCAAATGCCTTTGAAACATTTTTTGCTAATATAGCACTAGAAATATCAATTTCTATTGTGTCTGTTTCCGGGTCATCCAAATTCCTTCTAGAGACAAATATGAAAAGTTTCGATTCTACCAACTTCATAGAAATGCTCACAAGATGACATAATAAAAACGTACAAATCTTTGAAAAAAAAAGCCAACCGAGGATGTATGGAGGAATTTCTGTAAAATTAATTGGGTCAATTATTCAAGACATAGCTCCTATCTTAGCATTTATATTTAATCTCTGCATAGACGAAGGTATTTATCTTGATCTCTTAAAACTAAGTCAAACGATCCCCATATTCAAATATGGATGTGCAAATAATCCTACAAATTATCGTCCTGTTTCCATCCCCCCCGCTATTGGCCTAATTTTTGTAAAAATTATATTTGATCACCTAAAATTACATATTGATACGTATATTATCATGCATGAACAGCAATATGGCTTTAAAAAAGGTATATCGACAGTAAATGCAGGGGCTAAATTAGTAACGCATATAATGGATGCTTGGAAGAAATGTCAGGACGCCATAGGAATATTCTGTGATCTGTCCTAGGCGTTTGATTGTGTTAATCATCAAACACTTCTCAGTTAAGCAAGGCTCAGCGGCAGGAAATTTTCTCATTCTGGTGATGGTAAACGAGGTCTGTTTGAACCAGGCAGCTTTATAATGGTTGCAGACGACGGATGCGCAATAGTAACAGGTGAAAATATGTTGTTTTACGAAACAACATTTAAAATGCCCTCACTCAAATGACAAATTGGTTCACAGCTTATGGTTTAAGTTTGAATCTTAAAAAAACACACCTTTTACATTTTTCACTCAGAGGTGATGATTGTAAGCCACTTGATATTATATTTAACAATGTCCAGATTCCACAAGTGTCAGTGGTAAAATTTTCGGGTTTCCATTTTGACAACAACTTTAAATGGGACACACACATAAACAAATTATGTGGGCGATTCAGTCAGGCTTGTTTTGCATTGGGCAGAATCTCCCCAACACTTAGTCCAAACAACATGCGTATTGAGTACTACGCATACGTCATTTCTCTGATAGCATACGGCATAGACTTGTGGGGCTAAGCAGCCGAAAGAAAAAGAATTTTCCTAATACAAAAAAGAGCCATAAGAATGCTTGCCAATGTAAAACCATATACACCAACAAAGGAATACTTCAAAAAATTTAAAATACTTACGGTACCCTGTGCTTATATTTATGAAGTATCAAAATCTATGTTGAGACACTTAGACGAGTTCTAAACATTTAAATCCAAGCGTAAGTGTACTGAACTTGTAACTGTACAGACACGACTAAAGCGGACAACGGTATTATTAAAGGCGGTAGGAGGAGATATACATAATAAACTGCACAACAAAATAAAAGAGGCACCCTCATATGAAACATTTTGCGATAGGTTAAAAAAAATACTGAGCGAAAAGGCTTATTATGTCATTAAAGATTTTTTAAATGGTGATAATTTCGGTTTATATTGACATTTTGTATTAAAATTAATTATTCTATTTTATTTTATTTTTAAATTGTAAAAATTGTAATGTGATCTAAAGATGTAATGTATTTACTTGTGCATTCATTGTATTAAAATGTTTTGACTTTGACTTTGACTCCAACACTACGGCGTGCAAGGTAAAGCGTTAGAGCTTATTTTGTGTAATTTAGCAAATTGCGTTCAAAGAGTTGATATTGATGGTGAAATGTCATCGGGTGCTTTGGCCAATATAGGTGTGCCTCAAGGATCTATTTTGGGACATTTTCTTTTCCTTACGTACATAAACGTTCTTTCTTATTCTTGACAGTATATTGTTTGCCGACGATACTTCTTTAATTTTTAAACTGGAACGAAAAAATCCGGACTTTATAGGAATAAAGTCAAAGTCAAAGTCAAAGTCAAAGTCAAAATGGTTTATTCAAATAAGGATTTTACAATCACTTTTGAATCGTCAAAGTTATAAAATATTATTTTTTGAACCCTCCCGCCTTCCCGCCGGTTCACAATGTTGTTGATTTCTACCGAGAAGAATCCGGCTAGAAACTCGATAGTTACTCTTTTAAAAACACTTAAATAAACTAAAATACAATTAATGTTTTAAATAAAAGATTTTTAGTCGTACAATTTTATGTTATTTCCATTTTAATTTGGTTTACCTATGCATCTTGTAATTGAGCATCATCAGTCCCAAGGATTTTTATCATTTACATAGTCTGAAATATTGTAGTATGCCTTTTTACAAAGTACCTGCTTGATAAAAGATTTAAATTTACTTATTGATAGATTTTGAATTTTATTGGGAACTTTGTTGTAAAAGTGTATACATTGCTCCGTAAAAGAGTTACTTATTTTGTGTAGACGTGTATCATGCACCAACAGCTTATTTTTACTTCTAGTATTTACTTTGTGAACGTCACTTTTCTTGCTGAAACTATTGATATTTTTATGTACATATAAAAGATTTTCATATATGTACTGCGACACTAAAGTTAAAATTTTTACTTCCCTAAACCTATCCCTCAGAGATATCCTAGATCCTAATTTATAAATAGCACGAATTGCCCTTTTTTGTAACAAAAATATTGTATTTACATCAGCAGCGCTACCCCACAATAGGATACCATATGTCATTAAACTATGGAAATAGCTAAAATATACTATTTTTGCAGTGTCGACATCGGTCAATTGTCTTATTTTCTTGATCGCATACACAGCAGAGCTAAGATTTTTGGCTAGGTTATGAATATGAGGACCCCATTGAAGTTTGGAGTCCAGCATTATGCCAAGAAAGACTGTTGAATTAACAAGTTCTAATTGCTCGCCATTAATATTAATACATGTCTGTCTCTGACTAACATTTGGTAATGTAAATTTAACACATTTGGTTTTTTTTTCATTAAGTAACAAATTATTAGCGTTAAACCAATTTACAATTTTAGAAAGGGTATCATTTAATTCATTATAACATGTCTGTCGTCTCTTAACTTTAAAAAGCAAAGAGGTGTCATCAAAAAAGCAAATAAGACAATGTCATGGTTTTTAACATTATATGGGAGATCGTTAATGTAAAAAGAAATAGAAAAGGACCTAAAATTGAGCCCTGAGGGACTCCTATAGTGACTGCTGATCCCGGAGATCTTTCACCGTTGACATCTATTTTCTGTACTCTCCTACTCATATAGGATGTCAAAAGGTCGAGAGCTTTGCCTCTAATACCATAGTGATGTAGCTTCCTGATGAGATTTTCATGTTGAACACAGTCAAATGCCTTAGATAAATCACAAAACACTCCAAGGGCGTCATGCGAATCCTCCCAGGCGTTATATATATTTTTTAATAGTGCCACTCCTGCATCGGTTGTGGAACGGCCTTTCATAAAGCCAAACTGTTTACTACTAAGTAGCTCATTAATACAGAAATGGCTTAACATTTGACAAAGTATGATTTTTTCAAAAACTTTACTGAGTATAGGTAGTATTGAAATAGGCCGAAAATTATTAGGATCTGTTGAACTACCTGATTTAAAAAGAGGTATAACTTTGCTAAGTTTCATCTCATCAGGAAACACACCACTATCAACACAACTATTAAAAATAATGGCTAAGGGTTGTGCTATATCATGAATAATTGGATTTATAGTTTTTACAGAAAGTCCCCAAAGGTCTGTGGTGTTTTTAATTTCTAATGTTTTAAATGTATTAATGATATCCGTAGGACTAATGTTTTTAAATACAAAGGGAACGTTACATTCAGGAACACTAGTTTTTAATAATTTTTCTGCTAAGATTGGACTTGAGTTTAGATGTTCAGTTGTTTTGAATGGGATATTCCTAAAAAACTGTTCAAAGGCAACTGCTACCTCAGAATTTGTTTTAAAACTAGCATCATCTACAATCAACTCAAAGTCCTGACAAGAATTCCTAGCTTTACCAGTTTCATTATTTATTATGTTCCATGTAGTTTTTATTTTATTAGTTGAATTTTTTACTTTATGTCTGAGGTGAATTGCTTTTGCAACAAGACAGACCTTTTTTAAAGGTTTTTGAGTATTTTTTTAAATACTCCCTAAATATTTGGCTATTATTATATGTTTTTTCTTTATATAATTCATACAGTTTACGCCTACTTTTATGAATACCTGGGGTAGCCCATTCACTAAAACTAAACTAAATAATTTACTGTCCATTATTATTGAATGGTTTAATGCAAATAACCTTCTTAATTAAAGTAAAACCAAATACCTTAATTTTTCTTTAACAAGACAGAGCTTGACATCTACAATTAAAGCAGGAGACAACTCCCTGGAGATGGTCGAGACAATAACATTTCTAGCAATTACCATCGACAAGAAACTGCAATGGGGTCCGCACATAAACAACTTATGTAAGAAACTAGGCTCCGCTGCATATGCAGTGAGAAGATTTCGACACTATAATGTACATGCGGCAAAATATTGATTTGTTCTCAAAACGGCTTTAATACTAGAAATAATGGGAAACTAGCAATGCCTGTTTTTAGACTGCATAAGACACAAAAAAGACATTTATAGGTAACGGTATACAATATTATAACATAATTCAATAGAGAATCACTGATTTTACTGAAAGCAAATTTAATCAATATGTTAAACATGTTCTAATTAAAAAAGTTTACAACACCGTTTTAGATTATATAGGAGACAAGGATGTTTGGAACATCATCTGCAAATTTAGGGTCGGCAACGCGCGAGTGATACTTCTGGTTTTGCAAGCCTCCATAGGCCACGCTGACCGCTTTCCATCAGGCGGACCGTGTGCTTGTTTGCCATCTTAGTGGTATAAAAAAAAACATAACATTTTAAATTTTTACTTATGGCTCTTGTGTTTTTGTTTTAATTTTTTTAATGTAAATTTATATTTTATAGCTTAGCTATTTTTAGTTTTATTGACAAATATTTGTTATGTTGTATTTATTAATGTTAATGCACACTTGTTCATTATAAACTGAAGTTCAAAAGTGTCCGAAGGTGACCGACTTGAATAAGAACTTTAAATAATAATAAAAAAAATATATTAATACCAACATTACAATTACTATGTTACTGTTTTCAATTCAGCACTCTAGGTATCTTACGTACTGGTTATTGTCGAGGACGCGATGCTACTCTGCCGTAACACAGTTTTTTGAACTAGTACGGAGGGTAGTAGAGTAGTCAAACTCACTACTGTTGCCTAGTAATAAAACCAGTCATACTCGCAATTTAATTATCTTCTATCAAAATTTGTGTAGTTACATAATACATTAAATCATTTCTTATTTCGTAAACGAAGCGAAGGAAAGGTATGATCTTTGTAGTATTTTTACATATTAAATCAAATTAGAACAGCTTTTTATTTTCTCAGTGATTTCATGGCAGGTATTTGTACAGACAGATTATGTGTGGCTACGGCTAGGTAGTTAGTTCATTAAATAGTAAGCATAATTTTCAACACTTAATTCAAATAGACTAGTCTTAGGTACAAGATTTTTTACTCCTCTTGTATTTTTGTTTTTTACTTACCTACTATCTATCTATTATGTGATGAAGCAATTAAATATTTGTCTATTATTGTATTCAATTCGTTCTAATCCATAATGTTAAATTTCTTTGCTGAAAATAATATGCAGGCCAATCTTAACATTCAAGAGAGGATGCGTATTATAGAACTATATAATATGGGTTACTATATATCTCAAATTTGCAATGAGACTGGTTTTACAGTAAGTATTTTATTTGATGTTAATGTTATATCATAATTTTTTAATAGCACTCTTTTTTGTAAGTAATATCTAAAAAAATTTTTAAATATAATGCAGTAGTTTGAAAAATGTTTATTTTAATCTGGCTATTTAGTTTTTAGTGGATTACCGTAAAGCGTTGGGTACGCAACCAAGAGGAGGGGAATTTAACGACTCGACCTCAAAGTGGACTCTCGCGGCACATTGATGCGACTCAAAGAAGATTTATGGTACAACAATGGTTTCATACCGACTACTATGTTTGGGAATATGTTTAATACATCTACACACACTATTCGTCGAGCTCTGCATATTGAAGTATTTCATCATAGAAAGCCAGCTAAAAAGCCCTTCTTAACTAATAGACATAAACAAAATAGATTGTTGTTTGCAAGGGAGTATTTCGATTTTGACTGGGAGCACACCTTATTCACCGATGAGAAGTAGTTTGCATCATCTGAAAACGAGAGGATATCTAATTTGTGACGCAGAAATGGAACCCGTTATGCAGAACAAAATGCTGTCCCAAATATGGAATCTGGACGGATATCATTAATATGTGGGGGTTGATGACTGCGGCTGGTCCTGGTGAATTAATCTCGATAGCAGGGCGCGCTACAGCTTCACATTACGTGGAAG
The DNA here is from genome assembly GCA_946406115.1 of Apoda limacodes. Classification (NCBI taxonomy): domain Eukaryota; kingdom Metazoa; phylum Arthropoda; class Insecta; order Lepidoptera; family Limacodidae; genus Apoda; species Apoda limacodes. The sequence continues at coordinate 796,597 of OX291548.1, forward strand.
TGTTAGACGAGATCATGTTGCCAACGGCGCGGTGTGTTTATCCATTAGCTAATCTGCCACAAATACAGTTTATGCATGATAACTGTCCTGTTCATCGAGCGCATATAGTGCAAGATTGGTTTACTCAACACCCCGACATTACTGTTATTCCTTGGCCTGCAAAATCACCAGATTTAAACCCCATAAAAAAACCTATGGGGTTTGATGGTGCAAAGATGGGACATGCGGAATGAACTACAAAGTCATTAGAGGCTCACTGTGTAGAAATTTGGGACAATATTAGGGGATCAGATATCTGTTCTAATATAGTCGGATCTATGTGGCGGCGCTTGCATGCTGATATTGAAAATAATGGAGGTTATATTTAATAGGCGAGTCGGACTCGCGCACGAAGGGTTCCGTACCATTATCTATAAAAACGGCAAAAAAATCACGTTTGTTGTATGGAACCCCCCCCCCCTAAAATTTTTGAATTATTTTATTTTAATTATTTATTTTTAAAGTAACTATATAACTAAATATTTTGTAAATATTTTAAGCGTCTACCTGTTGCCGTTATCAATATCGAGCAAATTCGAGCAAAAAAATCAGGTTTTTTGTATCGGACTATATATATGTAGACTATATATATAATTTAAATATATATATATATTTAAATATTTATTTTATTCTATTTCTTAGTATTTGTTGTTATAGCGGTAACAGAAATATATCTTCTGTGAAAATTTCAACTGTCTTACTATCACGGTTCATGAGATACAGCCGGAGTCTTAGTAATAGGGTTCCGCTAATTACCCTTTGGGTATGAAACCCAAAAAATAAAGTACTATTTTTACATTTCAATATATCTAAGACATAACATATTTTTTTTACTTTGTTCTTTTCAAAATATAGCAGCGTTACCGAATGAATGGTGACTTGTATTTTTTTTATTCTCATGGTTAAGTTTTAATTTTCTTTACATTACGAAAACGAATATTTAAGCTATAACCATAGGAAATATATATATATAGAAAAGAGACATTTATCAAAAACATTATTTATTATTCATAAAATTTTAATAAAAAACATTTTTATTTGATTGCATGTGTTTAAATTCTTGCAAACAAAACAAAAAGTTTTCATACCAACCGGTCCTTTTCAGAGAGAACTAGATGTCAAAACACAAAAAAAAGTAATTCCTAATAAAAATACTCAATACGGAAATAGCTCGATTTGAACCATAGGCTCGCCGATTTATGTCGCAGCGCCTATGAATCACACCACGAAATAAACAATACCTATGTAGAACGATACTACAGTTCACTCCTAATTAATTTGTTAGGTTAAGAAACTAAAAGATATAAGAACGGTTTAAATAAACTGGTTAGTATAAAGAAAACTAAATCTAATTTTGTCGATTTAAGGTTAATATTATTGACATTTCTGATAATGTTAATGTGTGAGTGCGAGATTCACAGAATGGCTTTACGCAGTTTTAACCTTTACACTATGTATGGACTTTTGAAAATGACCGTACATATTGTAAACGAGAAGAAGTAGATAATCTGTAAAGCCTAGTACCAGAACTGTCTGTGTTCATTTGTTTAACAGTTGTTTTATTTGTTTAATTTTGTAACAGTTTTGCGGTTTTTTCTTTTTCTTACAAAAAATAAACTTTATATTTAAACTTTACTTTATTAAAATGGTGTGAACGACACCAGCGACCATACACTAGTATCAGTAAAGTTTGTTGCATAGTATATAATGATCTGGGCGGATGCACCCGGATACCAGCTTGGCCCTTTTGACTCGGTTCAACGACGGACTGTAAGAAGCGTTGACGATGAACTTACAAGGCGTATCGAACCCTTAAGTCTAAGAGGAGACTTTGCCTCCCTTTGTGTGTCCTACCACTATGTGTATAATGGAATGTGTTCTAAAGAATTCTTCGAAATGCCAAAGACTACTTTCTACCATCGCAGCGCTCGCAGTCGACAGGGAATTCATACTCACACCTTAGATCCTAAACCGTACAGTGCGATTTAAGAGAAACTTCTTCCCGCGAACGCTTAGGTTGTGGAATGAGCTCCCTGCCAAGGTTTTCTCTAAGGATTAAAGTATGGGGTTCTTCAAGAAAGAAGTAATTAGTTTTTTGAAGGGTCAGCAACGCGCGAGGGATGCCTCAGGTGTGCAAGCTATAGGCTGCGGTGACCGCTAATCATCAGGCGGACCGCAAGCTTGTTTGCCACCTTAGTGGTATAAAAAATTAATAACACATTTTCTGTCAGCAGTGAGAACTTTTGGATGAGAATCCACAAACAATCAGACAAAAAATATCTCAATCAATTCTACTTCTCTTTTTGATTCCCCTTACGGTATGTATTATTTTTGCAAATATTATTAATGTACAGACACAAAACTTTTACAGTTTCATTATTTATATAGATGCGTTACAGACAATATTATTATTATGGTACATGGCAGTAATAAATGATTGATGATGATGAATTGTATTATGTTTAATTTAATCTTTTAATTTTTAGAATTAAAATATAATTAGTAAGCTTTTCATTAGAAAAGTGTTGAGTATCTGTTGTGGGCACTCGTACTCGTAGTTCTGAAAGCTCCGACACGAGTCGAGTTTAATTGCAGACCGCGAGATGCGCCGACACTTAAAAGGCACATCATTAGTGAGGATGAGGAACGCTCTCTGCTGCCCTAGTACGAGTTACATCAGCGTGGAAAATGTAACGTTTACCCTCGACTGGCTCCTGCTAGTTGTGTTAGGCCTTTCGTGTATACAGTGTACAGTTTACGCCACACAAACACGGGAAACACTGTATGGATTTACGTTCAGTTATAGTGCAACCTTCTGACCTTGGGTGTTTAGACGCTAGTGTCGATGAAAGTTTATACCATTTTAATATGGTAACTGTAGTTTTGATTTTTGACCACTGGGTCAGAAATTTTTGTAAACTGCAAAATGTGTTTTGGTCTTGTCTTGTTTTATTGATCTTGTTGATTTTGGCAGGTAAGTAAGAAGCATAATTTACAATAACTTTACGATAACTACATAAAATAACAAGCCGAGTGACTTATGTTAGATTATTCCGATTAAGTTTGTATCACCGAGGAACTGGAATCCACAGAAAGTTTTAGTAATTCTATGCAAGCCTTAGACTGCATGACAAAATACTTGGTATTGATTTACTAATAATCATATAACACTTGACATGCAACTTTACTCATGTGCGGTGCGGAATGCGAAAAGGCAATGGGCGAATTTTGCGATAAATGTGAAATAATAACTGTTTGGAAACCCAACAAATTTAGTGTGGCAACACTTAGATTTTTTATTTTTTAGATAAGATGTGTATACGCTGACCGATCTATTGTGTCTACTATTATAATAATTAAATATTCTGTTTGATAATATTAACGGTGTTTTCGTGTCGATTTTACCTTTTTGAGCTCTGAACAGAATGGTCCTTTGCATATCATCAGCCTGTTGAAAACAAAAGGATTGATTTCACGCGATTCCAAGCAACGTGACAGTAAAAGTTACGATACGCCATCACATCACAAGAGGCCAACGTGCAATGTGGCGGCATCTTGTAAGAAACATCGCGAGTTTACAACAGCGTTAAGTCGTCAGCGCAATCTCGTAATAAATATTGTGATGACCTTACCTATATCCCTACCCTATAGCTAAGTAAAAGGCATGTAGTAGGATTTGATGTTTTATTTAATACCTTGTTCTATTAGTTATAGAAAATTATTACCAAACACGGCAGTTGAAATTGTACACGCTGTCGATCTCGTGTGCGTTCGTCAATATCACCTTCTGGAATTTCGCTCAGCCATTGCGTCGCGTGTCGTCTGCCTTTGTCTCTCCGTTCGTTTGTCCGTGCGTTAAATAGACCTGGAATTGATAAGATAAGTTGTATGTATTTAGAACATAATAAAAAAAGTTAAATGCTGTAAATGAAGATGGATTAATGTTTGTCGGAGCGTATTTCGTAAATATAATAGCCTACCCTGTCACCAAAGTATCGCTTCTTGTTTCCTTCAGTTAGTAGGTACTTTGGAGATCAGGAAACAAAACTTGCCTTTGACTGAAAAGGATGGTAGTTTCAGTCATTCCCTCAAATCTTGGATATAATCTCTGGAGATAATATCCAGGATTCTACACCGTGATATTATGGAAAGTTGTAAAAGAAGTAAATACTAAAATTCCATTCAATCAACAGTAAGTACCAATCAAATTACGTTAGCTAATAACGGACTAAGATGGGCGCCTCGAGCCTAGAGTAAAATAACAGCTGTTGGGATTGAGTGGGCAGGTTGTTCCAGCTCTACAGTAGGTCGTATTAGATTATATACACACCGGCACAATTAGCGGAACACAAAAAAAGGATTTGAACGAATGGCAGCAGGTTCTCTTAACTGATGAGTGCAGAGTTCTTTTAAAACAGATCGATGGGAGACAGCGAATATGGAGACGCAAAGGAGAACGCCACATACAGTCTAATTTGAACACACAGTGGCTTATGGTGGCGGCTCGATTATGGTTTGGGGAGGGATATGTTTGGGAGCTCGCACGGAGTTAGTGATAGTCACAGGAGGGACCATGACAGCAGATCGATACATCAGAGACATTTTAGAAGAACATGTTTATTGGTGACGACTTTATTCTAATGCAAGATAATGCTCGTGCTCATAGTGCACAATCGGTACAGGCATATCTGAGCCACGTAGGTATACCGGTGATGCAGTGGCCAGCAAATTCCCCCGATATGAATTCGATAGAGCATGTCTGGGACTTGCTAAAAAGAAGGGTTAAATCCAGAATGCCACCCCCAACAATCTGAATGATTTCGTCAAATATATGCGTTATTATCTCATAGTCTCATTTTTTTTTCCGGACTTTTACTTAAAACTCGGAAACTATTAACTTTTAGTAAATGGCCTGTTTACAGAAATTAAACTTTTAAAATTCTCTACAAATATCAGTAATTAGTTTTTTTTTTTTAGAAGAACCGTTCGGTCTCAAGTGCGAGTTGAAAATTGGCATATTTCAGCGGTGTGTGCAAAACCCACTTTTTACATTCGAAAACTTTATGTTGTATTAAAATTCTATCAGTTAGTGAATTACACCTAGTTACAGAGATACAGACAATTCGTATCTTCATCATTCAAAAATAAGACCAACAGTGCCTCATTACACCCCACCGAAGCTGCTGCACGGGAACATTCACTGAGAGTTACTATAAGGTATAACTGTGGTTATCCGGTCGAGCCACACCTGACGAGCAACAAAAAGACCCAAATGAGTGCGCGTGGAAAAAACTAGCAGTGGTCTCGTGCCAGTACCAACCACTTTGGACCTGGCATCAAACTCAATACTCCGGTTCAGTTCTTGTGAATGTAAAAAAGGCTGACAACGCAATTGCATGAACGCGGGCCTCCATTGTTCCCCAATCTGCACATCATGCGCAGGACTGTGTAAAAACGTTGGGCCCCCGGAAGACAGCTCTGACATAGACGTAGAAGAGACTAAAGAAAGAGACAGAGAAAGGAACGAAGAAAGATGCGTACACGATGCGGAAGGTATGTCGAATCTCACAAGTTATTTTGTAGTCATTCATCTCTCCTTGATATATGGACACCATGTCAGTGTCTCACAACCACTTTTACTTTCAAGGAGAACGACCCCGACGCTGACAATGGAGCAATCAGACCCTGAGCAAGGAACCGTTGTCACGTTACGGAAGGTATGTTTAATCTCATAATATATTTAGCAATCCTTCATCTCTCCTTGAGAAATGATCAAAAGTCGTTTTTTCACTACCTGTTTTAGTTCCAAGATAAACGACCCCTGACGCTGACGATGGAAAAACCAGAACATATGCCGGAACACATCGCCACCAGAGAACCTCAGCCAGAACCTTCTAAACAGCAACGGCTCATACAATTTTTAATACTTGTATTTGCGTTTTTATAATAATATATGATCATAAGTAAGTAATATTTTAAGTTTTATTTTGTTAGTCTTAACTGTTTTGGTTCTGAATTTTTATAATTTCGAGCTTTGTTTTTTTTTTTGAATTACTTCTGCAGAGAACTGGGAGAAGTTTATCAAGTGACAGTGACAAGTGGGTTTTGCACAGACCGCTGAAATATGCCAATTTTCAACTCGCACTTGAGACCGAACGGTTCTTCTAAAAAAAAACTAAATACTGATATTTGTAGAGAATTTCAAGTACTTTAATTTGTGTAAATAGGCCATTTACTAAAAGTCAATAGTGAGTTTTAAGAAAAAGTCCGGAAAAAAGTAACACTTTTTTTGCGATTTTGTCAATGTTCCGCACGAAATTTTGTTAGCAAACCTCAGATTCGGATTCAGCAGCCCAAAATACTAAAATAATGGAAGAAATCTGAACTACACCAAAACTTTCCTAGTAAAAACACAATTTGACTGAATTATTAATTGTTATTGTATAAAACATATAGGAAAATAGTACAAGTTTTAAGAATTTTAAATATTGCAAGGTATAACTAAGTCGCTACATTAATTATATTTATTTAGGTATATCCGTGTGGACGTGACAATATGCATACAATTCGAAAATTTAAGATACTAGGTATTAAAAAACGCTTCGTACCATCGCCATAGCCGGCTGGACATCGCTACGTAATTCGTTAAATCTAGTTCCGCAGAAAATTTTCAACCAATAAGAGAGCAGATATCTACGCTAGCTGTCACGGACGGCGCGCGAGCTCCAATCAGTAGGAATCGACAGCAACTCATTTACCGATATCCGGTTTATGCTACGCTTCGCTTCGCTTGTTACGTACGAAGCTATTTCATTGGATCAAGTGTCAAGTTCATCAATAATTAAGGGTTAATATAAAAATATAGCCACATGACTCACTCTGTATACAATGGTGTGTAAGATAATGTTCGTGTCTTTTCCTTATATAATTATGTCTACAAATACTGTTGGTATCTAACACATGAAAATTATTGTTGTTGCTAGACATAGTATATAAAGTAAAATTTAATTCACACTTTTACTCGCACGTTAATTTTCCGGCTGCGGCAAACCCTTGCCATAGGAGCATGTGACCATCACATCACAATAAGAGTTTCCGAACGAATTAGTATCGCAACACAACATCGGTTTAAATATCCGAATAGCCGGCAATACTAAAAAGATAGAGATCAAAGTTGTATATCAATAAATAAAAATTGTATGTGATGCTTCGGAGTTGACAGTGTCAGCGCGCATCATATAATAACCTTATGTAGTATACGTAAACATAGTTGTTATACGTAATTGCTATACTAAGTTGCTATACGAGGTTGTGTTTGCGATTTCGTGTGATGTTTGAAGTAATTTAATTAAAATAAATTTTTCATGTTAATTTTTATTCATACAATTTATTTTTAACTCTCTATAAATTACATTCATACTAATATGAAAAAGTTATTACAAGAATAACTATAACTAAATAACATACAAACTGATATAGAAAAGTTCTTGCGGGAATAACTAGAATTAAATTTCACGTAGGCTAACTACAGCTCTAAACTTTCTTACTGTATTCAAAGACTTGCCAATTAAATCCAAGGCAAAGCCGTGGGAAAAAGCAAGTTGCAATTTCAAATATTTTTAGTTTAGTTTTTAAAATAATTCCTTGTATTTGAGGTAATTACGTTAAGTTATCATGCGTATCATGAGGCTTTGGTAAGAAAGCAACTAAAAAAATAGGTGGGTGACTTGCAAGCTATCCCTCTAAGAGTCGTGCTTTCTGGTCGCTTGCTTAATCTGCCGAAAGAAACTTTTGCCATTCGTCGTAACTAACACTGCGAAATACCGATGGTGACTTGGCCCATAGTGCGAAAGAGAAAGCCGATTTATTGGGCGCTGTACCACTGTACTGACCTTCTGCGTTGCGTCCGTCTCGCCTAGCTTGTAAGAGGGTAGATAAGTTTTAAAGGGATAACAAGAAACAAGGGGAAAGAAAATTAATAATAAATTCCTGTTGCTAAGCATCAGTCACCGTAGCTGTGACCTAGCGTGTAGTAACCGGCTCGAGCCGATTATTTCGGCACGTTGTGGTAGTTGGAGCAGATGCCATCGAGAAATATGCACCAACGCACTGTCCACCCACACTACACGAATTCGCACTGATCACAAACTCTATGGGAATGCCCGTTGCCTCTCTACGTCCAGAGATCAACTATGTAAAATTACGCGGGCCGCGAAATGCGTGCTTCCTGCTCACCACGTTTCTAAGTCTGAATGACGCGCCGATGACAGCTCGCCGGGCAGAGTCGAAAACAGATAAGGCCCATGACGTCATTGCTTATCTGTACCGAACAACTACCTACTATACCGTGGTGCGGTAGCACCATGCCAGAAATCTCCTTAACACAGCGGGAGGTCCGGCGGGCGTTGCTTTCTCTAGAAGTTCATAAGTCGAGTGGGCCAGACGGTATACCAGCTGTTGTGCTTAAGCTTGTGTGCTCCTGAGTTATGTCCTGTACCCACGCACCTCTTCGCGCTTTCCTACCACACTAGGCAATTTGCGTCTTCATGGAAGACTGCGAATGTGCACCGGTGCCCAAAAGAGGCGATAGATCAGATCCATCGAATTACAGGCCTATCGCTATTACCTCTCTCCTCTCCAAGGTGATGGAGCGTGTGATCAACACACAGCTTCTAAGATACCTAGAAGAACATGACCTGGTCAGTGACCGTCAATATGGCTTTCGCCACGGTCGCTCGACTGCTGACCTTCTAGTGTATCTCACACACCGATAGGCACTAGCCTTTGAGAGTCAGGGGGAGGCATTGGCATGTAGCCTGGATATAGCAAAGGCACTTATACATACACGATAAGGTCACCAGTCTAGCGACCGTGGTGAAAGCCAAATTGACAGTCACCGACCATGTCGTGTTTTTCTAGGTATCTTAAAATCTGTGTGTTGATCACACGCTCCATAACCTTGGAGAGGAGAGAGGTAATAGCAATAGGCCTGTAATTCGATGGATCTGATGTATCGCCCTTTTGAAATTTGATACTTTAATAATTGGCTAATATTATTTAACAACATTGTAAAATCAAACTTGATCATTTATTTATATATTTTTTTATTGGATTGCTAACAAGACACACATTACAAGTATCAATAATTAAATATACAAGAAATACACGGTAAATGGTGCCTCAATTAAAAGCAACCACGGCAATCGTATAACAGTAAGTAATTCGAAAGTGCAATAAAATTTCATTTACTAGATACAAATAAAACTTATAGTATACAAATATGTTTTAAATTCTTCTATCAAATAAAAGTTATAACAAATAAGAAATTATACATAAAAAAAAACAATAAATTAACTGAAATTGGATAACAATAATTTTCTATAAGAATAGTAGCTTTGGCTAAAGACGTCTATTCCATGCGTTTTATATAATAAATTTTGAGACGCAGCCAATCTGCTTAGTGGTGAGTTTACTTCTATATTAGTTTTTGCGAATGGAACAGAAAAAAATTTTGCAGTTTTCCCGGTCTGGGTATTCGAGATGGAGCAGAGAACCCAACGTCAGAAAATAAATCCGGAACATCCAAGTCACCCTTAATTAGTTTATAGTGGAAAAGACTGTCACTAATTCGTCTTCTACAAGCCAAGGTTTGCATTTTGTAGTGGCGCAATCGATCCTCATATTTTGGAAGTTTTTTAACCAGATGATCACTGAACGATAAATGCCACAGAAAACAATTGTTTCGAGCCTTTTTTTATATACTGCATAGTAAGGGTTCCAAGCTACGCTACAGTACTCTAAATTGCTGCGAACCAAAGAATTGAATAGTACAATTTTAGTGTTTGGGTTTTTGAAATCCTGACAGTTACGTTAAAGAAAATCTAACATTTGGATCGACTTTTTGCTGATTTTGTCGATATGCAAGTTAAATTGTAGCTTAGTGTCCATAGTAACTCCTAAACCACTGACTGTATAAACCACTTAGATTATATTGACGTTCCAAAGTTTTTTTTTTTTTTTGGAAAATCTAAGCACAGAACATTTATTTACATTGAGATCCATCCCATTTAGAAAATACCACGAGCATAGCTGATCAAGATCTTTCTGAAGCAACTCAACATCTTCATTAGTATTAGTTCTTCGAAATATTTTCAGGTCATCAGCGAAAAGAGACAACTGGCATGAGAGAAGTTAGTGGGTAAATCGTTAATAAAGGTGTTGAATAACATAATACCAAGTATACTTCCATGAGGAACACCCGATGAAGCTACAAAGGTATCCGAAGAGTACCCATCGATTACAACAGTAGACAGTCTGTGCATTAGATAGGATCTAAACCAATTCAGCACATTTCCGGTAACTCCGTACCGCTTTAGTTTAGATAAAAGTATGTCGTGCTGCACACGGTCAAAGGCTTTGCAGAAATCGGTATAGATCACGTTGACAGAATGTCCTCTATCCAATTCCCCTGCTACAAAACTAACAAAGGACGCAAGATTTGTAGACATGGAAAGATTCTTCATGAAGCCATGTTGAAGATTAGTGTAATGCTGCTTCAAATGAAAGTCAAGCAAGGGGCACAACATCCTTTCAAATATTTTTGAGAAAACTGATAGTATGGAATAGGCCTATAGTTCTCTATTCGTATATTGTCACCCGCTTTAAACAGAGGCACAACTAATGTTTTTTTCCACAATGATGGGAATACACCAGATACTAATGATGTATTAAATATGACAGCCAATGGATAAGCGAGTTTAGTTGCACATTTAACAACAAATATTAAAGGTATGCCATCAAAAGCAGCCCCTTTTGTAGAATCCATTCTCTTGATTGCCGCTAGCACATCCTGACTTGTAAATCTCGCTGGATTAAAATGGCTATACGTCAGGCTTCCCTTTGAACATGTCGTACGCGAAATGTCATCGCTGACACTAAGCTTATGATATACTGACAAAATGTGAGTCATAAAGAGATTACAAATACCTTCACCATTGTCAGCCTTTACATCACCGCGATACATTTCAGCCGGATAGGTAGAAGAAGTTTGTTTTTTTTTGTTTTTGATGTGGGACCAAAACAGTTTGGGGATCGCTTTAAAATTCGTTTCCAGATCAGAGATGTATTTCTTATAGCAATTTTGCTGAAGTACATGGCATCGTTTTCTTAAACACTCAAAAGATAACTGATCAAGCGGATTTTTAAACTTTATAAATTTACATCTATATTTATTTTTTTCTCTTAATAAACGAATCAGACTATTACTATACTAAACTGGAAACCTACCTTTCCCATTTTTTGAGAATGGAACGAATCTACTTACAACAGTATTTATTTCTTCATAAAACTTGTCTACCATGCCATCAACATGGTCCACATCCTTAAACTTCAGCTCCCAGTTATCGCTTTTGAGTTGTTTTTGTATTAAAACGTAGTTCGCTTTATGGAAACGAGGCCTGACTTGGCAATTTTTTCCTAGGCCTGGTCTTTCCGACGAAAGCGTAATGCAAAAATTTAGTGGAAGGTGGTGTGCATCAACTACTGATAAGGGATCTGCATCTACACCTAAATGAGCTACTCTACACTACTGAGTACCAGGTCAAGAATCCTATTTTTTTCATTGCTAATATTGTTGAATTGACGCAAGGAATGTAGTGACGAAAGTCAAACAGTCGACTAGCATAATTGCTATTATAAGAATTGGCCGGTAGAGGTTTAGTGTTTGAAATGTTGGTTGGTTGGTTTATGTTACCTAAATTAAAATCACCGACAATGAGACAATTTGTTATATTACAAGTGTCGATGCAGTAAATCGCTTTGTCGAAGAAGTCATCCAATATGTGTTTTTGTACTGGTGGTGGAATATAGACGGCACAGACGATTGACTCTTTAATTGAACTCGAAGTATCTGAAACGTCTACACTAATCCAGAGGTTTTCGCCTCTGGATTCTATTTCCTGTCTCCTTTTTGAATTCAAATGTTTACTTACCGCAATCAACACACCACCACCGCTTTTACCACAGCTAAAACCTGATGTTTCTCTATCCCTTCTATAAAGATTATAGCGACTGTCAACAATCTCATTATCATAGATGTCTACCCGCAACCAATTCTCCGTAAAAATTAAAATATCAAAATGGCTACATTATTCAAATAAATTTACAGTTTTGGTACGTAGTCCACGAACGTTCTGATAGTAATTTTTTAAGTTATTTATAGTCATGGACTACAGAAAACCAAAGAAAAGGAAAAAAAAATATATCTAAAATCTAACAAAGGTCACTAAGAGTATTTATATCCCGGACAAACACAAATTTGGAATCTGCTGTTTTACGCATGAAAATTCTGCCTTAGCGAACCCAAACAAACCTGTAGTTTAATTCTTTAGCTTTTAGCCTAGCCGCAGCGTGAAGGGATTTATTTTCTGGCGTTAGACTCTAACACGCGAATATTGGAGAAACCTTATCACCACCAATACCACCACCACCAATATATTTAGGATTTTCTTATACACACGGCTGGAAATTCGTCCCTGTGTCGTGGGCTGCCCAGCCGGACCACAATAGATCTGGGTCTAGGATTTGAGGGGTTCTGTTTAGCAACTCTCGAACAATGCTGAATGCTGGTTTCACCAAGCGGATATTTGATGTATTTCGCAAGCTGCTGAACTATGTTGACAGTATTTTCTGTTTTGTACTCTGGAACACAGTTTATTTCTAAATTGCAAGCCCGTGATTGTTGGTCAATCTGACGCAGGTGAAATGAAAGATCTTGGATCGTCGCGTTGACAGCGTTATTGTCTTATTGCAATTTATCTATTAATTTTGTTTGAGCGTGGTGCTCAAATTTTATTTTGTCGAATTGCTCGCTCAAGTGTGATAATGATTTTTCAAAGACAGATATTTGCGACGAAATTTCTTGTAGTTGCAAGTTGGAATTACTGGATGCTATCTGTAGCTATTCTCTTATTATGTCACGTATGATGTCAGCTGAACGCGAAAGGCATGAACAATTTCTGGTTCGCTGTTTAGTGCGCAGTGTGACGTTGTCATATACTGTTGGTGATGTACTAGAGACAGTGTGGAGGGTTGAACGAACAGTGTATTAGTGTTGTCACCCAACTTGGGTTCCTTAGAGCGACATGGTGGAAATTCAATTAATTTTCGAATCAGTAGTTAGCGTCATAAAGACTCGACGGTGTAGCTTACACACGTGTAGTGATATCTATCATTACAGCGCGAGCAAATCATAGAAATAGTGGTCTCTGAACATGCGGCACAAGCAATTGGTTTTTCGTCGACACATTTCACGTTTTAGCACATTAGCAACAATCGCATATTTGCTTACAGAATTAATTTTTAACTTTACACAAAATTAATGTCATTTTAAGATAAAAACTGTATTAAAAACTATTAAAATGATATATTTTCTTGGAGCAAGTTACTACGTATGATTCGTTGAGTTCATGAGAATAACTTAAGCTTTATCACTATAGCAAATTATCTAGCCAGACTGACAACATTCACATCGTTGTAGATTCAAACTTGGTGATGAGAACAACGTAGGCTTTGTGACTCCAGCAAATTTACTTGTTCAGGCTGACAGCAGTAACATTGTGGTAGTATTGAAATTCGACAGCATTATTAAATTATCAAACAAGTGACAATAAAACGTTGGCATTCCATCTCTGGACTTTGGCTCCACAGTAACAAAGTTTTTTTGGCAATTTGACAATATTTGTTTTCCAGTGTATAACCACATATCCATATTCCGCAAAAAATGTAAATGGCTGCCGATCCGCCAACGCCCGAGCCCTAGAACTTTTTTCACACTGTATTCTATTCTAAGCGATCCTAATTCTCAAAAAAATTTAAAGTATCGATTCCAGTTCATTAGTTCTCTATACGAATGTTTGCTTCGTTCTTCTCAAAGTCCTTTCCTCTCCACTGGAATTCATAGACAGTTCAGACCATAGGACTCTGCAACACACTTTCTGAACAAATTCGTAGAGCACAGTGAAAGAATATATTTATCTGAGACAGATTGAAGAAGAAAACTAAATTGTCATCATTTAGTGTTTCTGTGACATATTTTTGTATTTATATATATTTATGTTTTTGTAATTAAATGTATTTGTAAATTGTATGTATTTAATCTACTAAACTGTAGATATACGAGTATGTATTTCACAAATTTCCGTATATTCTTATGTATACATTTATTGTAACGCGTACACTCTTTCAGTTTAGTTTATGGTTTGGTGGCAGAAATGCTGTATGGCATTAAGCCCGGCACTGTGCAATAATGTATTTGTACAAGGAAAATATTTAAATAAATGATTGTTGTAAGACTGTAAGGAAATCCGTCATTTTTGAAGTTAAATGCATATCAAATCAAATCAAACAATATTTATTCAAATAGTTTTCTAAGAACACTTGAATCGTCAATACAATGTAAACAATGTTAATTTCTGCCAAAAAGAGCTGGCAAGAAGTTCTATTTAAAGTAATAATACAATACTTTGATAATTAGCTACAGAGTATACAATATGTACCAAAACACTTATTAGGTAATAAAAATAAAAATATGTTAGTAAACTACTAAAAACAAAGTCAAACATGTCAATTATTATTTTTTTGTTCTTATGTAGCATAGGGGGCGCACCATGTGAAGCGTCAAATATCGTGTCAATCGAGTGAAGGAATTCAGATATTTAAGAGTATTCCGATATTTAATAGTACTAGTGGCATTAGCGCCATCATAATTATATTTTTGCACAATCATATGTACATACATTTACTTACATATACTTAAAACTATCCATACTATCCATGAATATAATATAGTAATAAATATTATAAATGGGAAAGTAAATTTGTCTGTTACCTCTTCACGCTGAAACCGTTCCAGATGAAATTTGTTATGCAGATAGTTTGAGTCCTGGAAAAGGACTACTAAGCTACTTGAAAACGTCAAGTATTACCCGATTTTTTTTCCCATAATTAAGGAGTTGCCGTTGAAATCCTACACCGATGACCTAATACTAAGAATACAAAGAAGTTTGCAAGAGCAGACCAGCCTCCACAGGCGGCACCTGTTCACAAGTATTACCCATGAATCAGCCATCGCTTCGCTCAACCATGTCTTAGGGCACGTAATGACCCAACGCACATGCCACCATTGCAAAGACACTTTGAGAGAGCATGACACACTCAAACAACTCCAATAAAACTTCGATTTTGACCAATTTCTCACTTTATTATCGCGTATAAATACCAGTATATGGTTTAAGATTTTTATTCTCATAAGATTACATTACAAACCACTTACATGAGAAGAAAATAGGTTTTTAATATTGTAAAATTTGGATGAACGACGGACGCACGGTAGATTGTCATTTTATTGCATCTAAAAATATTGTATAGAAACGGTAGGTAAGCGTGTTAGCTGTGCATCATTGCCCCATTAAACAGTATGCTCTTTTTTCCGTAGTTCGTTCTTGATGCTCTTAAGACTATGTTGTTTGCTTGTCTAGTGATACGCGTTTGAATTTGGAGTTTATTGGTGAAAGTTATTTTAGTTTTTATGACTTTATTAAGGATTTTTCTTATTAGAATACAAGTATTAAATTTGTGTAATTGTTCTAGGTTTAAAATTTTAGTTTCAGAGTAGATCTTTTTAGAGGAGGTTAGGAAGGGGTATTGATAATAGTTTTATGATTTTGTTTTGTGTGGTCTGTAATCGTTGTAAGTTTCTTTTTGTGGCTGAACCCCATATCTCGATTAGGTACCCTAGGTGTGGCTTGACAAGAGAATTATAAATAGTATATTTAATATTCTTGGGAATAACCCGTACAATATTCTTTAGCGATCCCATTAAAGCTACTATTTTTGATCGACCTTTTTCTATATGTTGTTTCCAGGTTAAGTGACTATCTAGAGTTATACCTAAATACTTCTCTTCCTTTGACTATAGTATTTTTCTCGATTTATTGCTAAAGATTGGTGATTTTGGATTTTCTTGTTTCTTGCGCTAAAGACAATGTATTTTGTTTTTGAAATATTTATTGTTTGCAGATTGTATAAGAACCATTCATGTAGAGAAGTTAAATCATTTTGTGTAGTTTTTATCAAAGTGTCTATGTTATGCCCGAAATAAAATAGACAGTTGTCGTCTGCATATAGTGTTATATGTCCCGTTAGTCCAATATCTTTAATATTGTTGATAAATATGAGAAATAGGAGGGGTCCTAAAACCGATCCTTGCGGGACACCACAATTTGTGAGTCTTGCTGTGCTTTTTGTATTACCAATCTTAACGATTTGATACCGGCCTGAGATGTAGGGCTTTAATTTTTTTTTTCTGATATACCGATTTTTTTAGTATTTCTAACAAAATAGTGTGACTGACTGTGTCAAAAGCTTTTTTCAAGTCAATAAAGACAACAAGGGCAATTTTTTTTATCAATATTTACTTTAATTTATGTAAATAGGTCTATTGTTGCAGATAAAGTGTTTGATTGTGATCTGAATCCGTATTGGTGTATTTTAGATAGCACTGGGAGGACCGATACTGGTCGGTAGTTATCAGGATGAGTTTTGTTACCGGATTTGAATATGGGGCATACCTATTTTAAGGGTGCTCGGAAATATGCCTTTCGACAAGCATTCATTTATGCACTCTGTAAGTTTCTGGCAAATTATACTTTTAATACATTTAAGTGCTTTGACACTGATTCCATCGATCCCTGTGCTGATGTTAGAGTCAAGATTGTCTATTATTTTAGATACTTCATCTACTGTGGTTGGTCTTAGGGTGAGTAATTTGGTAAGTTGTTGTTTTGGTGTAGCGTGTATGGTATTATGATGAAATTTTGAATGTATTTGGTTAGCAAGCTCTATGCCGATGTTGGTGAAAAATATATTGAAGTGTTCACAAATATCCTGTTCATTTGTAAGAATATTTCCTGGTAGAATTTCTAGTTTTGTAGGTGGTAAGTTTTCCTTAGTCCGATTATTATGCAAATTTTCTATCAGTTTCCACATGTTTCGTGGTTTTTGAAGGCTTTGTCATAGTACTATCTTTTTCAGGTCTGTATTTTACTTTGGACGGCATTTTCCTTGTTTGTAGTAAAGTTTTTAATCAGAAGTCTTTCCAGTTCTAGATACTGATTACCTTCGTAATCATTCATAGTTTCTTCAGTACATTTGAGTAGTTTTTGGTAGTTAATTGCTTAATATTGGGTTTTTTTCGAGGTGTTTAGATTAATTTTTTGGATTTCCAGGTAAAGTTGCTTATGATTCGACTTTGCTGACTCTATAACTCCTAAGTGAAAATAACGATCATTCAGGTTTGTACACACGTGCTCAAGGATTGTTTTGATACTTGTAGTTTCTCAAGTACAATACTCTTCACTAATATTTTTTAAAATTCTAAAGCCATTTTCAAAGAGCAATTCTTTGTACTCGTTAACTGTTAGACATTAAGTTATAGTTAAAGTGTCCTAGCATCGGGACCCTCTTCTTGTTTTGCAGCTGAACCGATAGGGTTTCTAGAAACTTATTTGAGTTTGTGCGTCCTGGTTTGTATATGACAGCAATATCCAGTGAAAGTTTTCCGATGTGGACCCAAAGATAATGATTGCCGTTTTCAGACTTTGCTTCGGTAAAACGTTGCTTAAGATCGTTGTGAACGAACAGAGATACTCCACCTCCTCTCGTTTTTTCCCTGTAGTTAAAATGGTGGGTGTAATTAGATAGTTGAACAGATTGCGCTTCCGTTTCAGACTTTAGCCATGTTTCTGTGAGGGCTATTATATGGATTTTCGGCAAAGTTTGTAATATGCACTTAAGTTCATCTAGCTTGCCAGGTTCGATTAAACTTCGAATATTTGCGTACAATACCTTTAGTGAATCGGTGGTTGTTGTTAAATTACTGTAGGTGTCGATTTTTCGATAACTTGCGTTATCTTCTGTTAAATTTTGGTGGGATCTGTCGTGAGTAGGTACCCATGATTGACATGTGTAGTTTTTTGGCTGCGTTTTCACTATTTGGGGTATGCCTTTTACATACTTAATGAAAATGTCAGTTTCGCCGCTGTTGATTTGGTTGTTCATTTCTTCTTTAATTTTTTTTTAGATAATGCTGTTGGCTTGGCGTTTGGTCAGAGTAAATTTTTATATTGCTGCTGCCAAGCTTTGATTTATTTTTCAGTATGTATTTTACCGTATCTGCTTCCAAAAAAAATGCTTTGATTAGACGATTTTGTCCTTGGTTGTACTTGCCAAGTCGAACTGTTTTAATTGGGCCAGTATAGTTTGGATCAACGGTTTTCACTACTTTTTGTACTTCGTTTACATCTTGTTTCGATCTTTCTGTTCCAGAGGAAGACTCCAATTCGGGTATTCCTTGAATGATTAAGTTTTTTTCTCTGTTTTGCCTTTCGCGTAGTTCAGATAGAACGTCTTCGTATGAGTTTTGTTTCTTTGTTGTAGGGCTTAAATTCATGTATTCTATTGTGTTCTCTATATTTTTTTTTATTTTGCTTTGTGACTCTTCGTTGTATTTTTAAATTTTTCTATTACTAAGTTTGTTTTGTTTTGTTCTTTTTGAAGATTCACTGTTGTGTCTTATATATATTTGTAATTTTTACATTTATTGATTTTAGAATCTCTTTCTTTTTGTATTCTCATATAATTTTGAATAATGGTCATCATTTCTTTCATTTCTTTACGCATGTCCTCGATATCTGTTTTAACTAAAGACTCTTCATCTTTCTCAGCTTGCTTTCGCTTTCGTTTAAGTTAAAAATCGGTAGTTTGTGGTAATTTCGACAGGTCTGGTTGTGAGCCCCCTTTTTATATAGGTCTGGTGACGGTGAGCGCGTTACATTCATGTTGAGTCCTTGATTACTTAAACTCCGTTTAGCAATGCTGTGATGCACCTTGGCCGCCTCTGGATATTGCTTGCGCTTTTATTATAATATTCTCTTTCGATCCAAGAAGAAGACAAAAACACGTACCTTGTCAGTTTGATTCCTTAATCCCTTGTGAATAATCCCTTGAATAAGTTTTATTTTGAATATTTAATTTAATGCACACACTCTGCTTACACAAAGTGAGCCCTGGTTTAGATGTCACAGAGTTTAATAGTCACTGACACGCTATTTAAAGATTATAAAATGATGAGTATTGATTTTATAATCTTGGCAGAATGTTGGCTAAGTATATATCCAGATATCCATAGTCTACCTGGCTATAGCTCCTTTGAATCTACCTACAACAACCAAAATGATGGCGTTGTAGCCTATGTTAATAAAAATTTGAATTTTACAGTTGACAGCCCCGTTTTCCTTGATGCAAATTGCCTAGTTCTTAAATTTTTATACAAAATAGCAATTATTGCAATTAACCGCTCTCCATCGCACAAGAATACTGACAATTTTATTTTTTCCTTTGATAACACTTTAAAATCACTTAGTTCATTTTCAAATATCAGTTATAGGCGACATAAACATTAATATTGCAAATAGCTACACTAACACTAACTCTGACACCTACTTAAATATGCTAGCATCAAAGGGCTTGCTACCAGCCCACGCGATATCGACAAGAAACGACAGCTGTTCAGACCATGTTATGCTAACAACAAAAAATAATTCTGTGACTCTTATTTTTGACTCCTTCATTACCGATAATGCACCTGTTCTCTTCCGCTGTGACCTAAACGACAAATAAGAAATTCAAAATCTATAAATAGACGCATAGAATAAGATACCTGTGTTTCCTAATTACAAAATGTCGATTATTCTGTTATATTAAATTTAAATAATGTTGATTTGGCCGTTACAACCCTTATTAATATAATTTCACGAATATTAGAAAAAAATACTCACAATGTGTATATCCCAAGTAACAAGCGAATTATAAAACCATGGATAACACCTGGTCTATAACGCTGCCTTAGAAATAGAGACAAACTCTATCATAAATTTAAAAAAAATCCAAATAACTTAATTGCCAAGCAAATTTACAATAGATATCGAAATTTTGCAATAACTTAATTAAAAAAATAATAATAAAGCCACTTGGAATCTTATGAAAAAAATTGGTAACATAAACAACTCCTCTTCCTCCACTAATGATCTTCTATCTGTTTTCCAAACCCTCAGCATGCAGTAGATTCAGTAAATAATTACTTTGCTAATGTTGGAAAAAAATTAGAAGCCGACTTAATTTCAAAAACTAATGTTATTAGAAATTTTAATTCAGAAATTAATAATATTTCACCGCCAAACTATATGTCCCTGTATAATACTGACAATAATGAAATAGAACGTATTATTCTTATTTTAAAAAATACATCTAGCACAGGTTAGGATGGGATTCCTATTTCAATTGTTAAAGCACACATTAATACCTATACTCACTCATATATTAAAACTTAGTTTGTCCTCCGGCATATTTCCCTAAGCATTTAAGAAAGCTTTTGTACACCCAATTTACAAAAAATGGAAGCAGAGATAGTGTTAGTAATTAGGCCTCAGTATAAATCTCAGTTTTAAGTACACGCTCGAAAATTCTAGAGAAAATCCTAAATTTTAGACTTAAGAACTACCTCAATACTTACAAAACAATTGCAAAGAACCAATTTGGTTTTAGAACTGGTATATCAAAACTTAAAACAATTGGTATATTTATAGATATTTCCAAAGCCTTTGACACTGTCTCTGTACCTATTTTAATTAAAAAACTTGAACACATAGGTGTCAGGGGCGTTGCACTTCAAATTTTTAAAGGCTATCTTTCTGATCGTTTGCAGTGAGTCAAGATTGATGAATACATTAGTAAAGATGAACTTCTCAATTTTGGAGTGCCACAGGGTAGTGTCCTTGGGCCTACCCTCTTTTCAATATATTAATGACCTATTCAAACTTCTTCATCTTGCAAAATTATTACCTACACCGATGACACAGTTTTGCTTGTACAGGGGCAAAACTGGATAAAGACTCGAGAATACGCAGAATCCGCATTACGTTATGTAATGGCATGGTTGTCATCTAATTTGTTGACCTTGAACATCGGTAAAACTAAATTTATCCCTTTTTCTCCGAACCAGGCCTCAATGCCCCCATCCTTTTACACTCCATGCTCATAACTGCAACAACGTTAGTTTACTTTGTAATTGTATCAAAATTGAACAAACACTTACTTTGAAATACGTAGGGATTTGGTTAGACAGACAATTATCTTGGAATGAACACATCAAAGTCACCATTTCAAGGGTTAGAAAACTTATTTATGTTTTAAAATGTTATAAAATGTTAAATGTTAAAAACCTTAGAACAGTAATAGACTTTCCTAGCCTAAAACTGTATATTACTCACGCGTGGGGTAACTCAATAAAAACTATTTTTTACGTTCGGAAAGAGCTCAAAGATTTATTCTAAAAGTGATGACTTTTAAGAGTGTCCGTTTTCCTACGACAGAACTTTATACCTTAACTGGCCTTTTAACAGCCAGACAACTGTTCATTCTTCACGTATTGCTTGGAAAACATTCACAATTGCTTTACAACCCTTTACTTTCTACCAAACGTAAAGGCCACAAGGTTTGTAAAATGGAATTTAGCAGGTAAGATGTTTCCAAACGACCATTACTATTATTTTGCTCCAGCATTGTACAATAATGTAAATAAAATTTTAGGTATTTTTCCTAGAACACTTCGAGATTGCAAAATTACTATCGGAAACTGGCTTAAAACTGTCACGTACACTGAAACAGAAAATTTACTTAATTCATAACTGGATTTAAAATAATAATGATTCCTTCTTTCTATGCTAGCACTCACACACACCCAACATCACGCATACACACATCAAACACACACACACACACAAACACCACATACACTAACGCATACATACAAACGACGTAAAAATAAGTCTAATATCTTATATTATTGTATTCTTTGACTGTATTATAGGTATATTATATATAGGTAGGCCTATGTACCTATTCTACTAAATTAAGATTGGGACGCTGACGCCTCTGTTCTGAGGTGGGCATTAATGTTTACAACACAGTTTCTTAAACTACTGTTAGCATTATCGTGCAACAATTTTTTGTTACAAATTAATGTTCCCAGTACTAAATAAAGATTTTTGTATTTGTATTTTGTATTTGTACTTAAAAATTGGTATTTGGCCTTAAGAGTTGAAAATTAAGATTGACGTGCTTCATCGTTATGGAAAATTGTATGAGAATTACTATATTTTTGCTGTAAAACTGTTTATTAAAGCTTTTTACTCAAAAGTCCACGCAGACGAAGTCGTGGGAACAAGCTAGTATATTATAATCTTAAATAAAATGTGACGATTCCCATTGCAAGTATGAATACATTTTCTCATCATAACTGACAATCGGATCACAGAACGGCAGCGTGGATCGTGGCTCGTGGCTCGACCACACTCCGACGAGGCATTAGGGCTGCGCATACAGAAGAGAGCTCGTTAGCTCCGCCGGTGCTCATTTGCCTTTTGAATAGAGACCAAGACTAACAAGACGGTTTTGAGGCTTGATTTATTTCGGGATTTCGAATTTGCAAATTCTGAAGATCAGTGAGAGATGTTTCATTGGTGTTATGTCGATAGCTTTTGTAATTGCTGAAAAATAGTTGTGACATACAGAAATTGAAGTGTCTCCATAATGGTTCTTTTTACTATTTTGGTGCGAAACCCAATTTGAAAATCGGTTTAATTCCGGTGAACAAACATGTGATTTGCATGAAATTAGAAAAGGACTAAGAAAAGTTTTGAACACAAGCTTGATTTATAATTCGATTTTCTACCACTTTAGTCATTAAAATTTTTACTGTAAGACGATACTTTTCGAATTAAAGGAAAAAAGTATAATTATCAAATTATATAGTTTATTATTAGTACATAAATATAAATATGCTATAGATTTTATTATACATACGGTTGTAGTTTAAGACAATAGAATAGCAAAATCACACAGTATGACACACGCGAGACGTTTTATTGTAACTATAGCTGAATTACCGTTTCAGGTTTTCCGAATCCGGTAAACGACAGGAGGATGCAAGAAACTATGGAAGTTCCCAGAAATCTATTCCTAGTTTTCTGGAAATCTACAAGGTTTCAAATATAGAGACTGTATAATCGTTTTTAGGTATGGCATGTTGTGTCATGCTACACTACTGCAATTTCTCCTTTGCGTAAATTTTATAAAAATCTATTTATTTTTCAACAACGTCTAATATAAGAAATTAGGGTCATAATTATCTTTACCTACTAAACTAAAGCTAACATAGATACTAATCTAAAACCGTTTGAGGTGCGGTAATTATCTTTACTGTGTATGAATATGTTGATTATTTTCACGTGAGTAATACATGTTTATGTTTTCAGTAACGGTTATCTATTTACCCTACGGCTCTTCGCCGTTACTACTGTCGTGGAGAAGGCTACCCTTCTCAATCGCTCTCTTGGCGGCCGTCGCGCGACCTCTCTCTCTCTCTCTCGAGTGACGTCCGCACTCGAGAGGAATCTGTGAGTTTCTCTATACTCCAAATCCTCGGCCTGAGCGTCAGCAGAGTCTCGGCCGGAGCAACACAGCTCACCTAACCTTCAGGGCGAGCGTCAACCACGTGCTGCATAGCTTACACACCACATGTCATTAGGTTCCCTAAAAGTCAGTCCCGTTCGCGTAAACCTACTATGGCGGCGGATACCTACTGGATGTGGACGTCGTGCGAGACTTGAGGCCGAAGAATTTAACTGTACTTTCGGTCCTAATGTATATTTGCAAACCTTTTATCTAGAAATCTGTGTAGGCAGGCTTACGGTTTTCTTTCTTTCTGTATAGATAAGTAGTTTCTAATATTGTAAAATAGATAGCTCTAATTTCTATATATTAAGGGTTACGAATCCCCTTAAGTGATTAGGTTTTCTACTAACCATCCAATATTGTTAATATAACCTTAAACGAGTGTACATTATAAGTTTCCTTGACCTAGAATTGCGGTTTTCTTTACTTGCCTCTGAACCCACTCTACCAAATTCAGAATTCGGTGGCTGATATAATTTAAAATAAATAATTATATTTTAATCATATTTTGATCTTGTGGCGACAATTAAGTACCTTGCATGTGCGTGATCCTTTACCCATATTTGACACTAATGGATGATTGTCATCTTTTATTTTATTTTGATAAATAAACTGTCATTACTAAAAATTAAAAAAAAATGCAATTTAAATTTTCTAAAAAAATAAAAAAAAAACATTTAAGCGATTTGTTATAATCTTATGAAAAAATTGTGTGTGTCAGCTCCGACGCACGACTGGAGTTTACTCCTTAAGTTCGATAGTCTAACCAGACGCAAAAAGAGTTTATTTAACTTAAAAAAGATTGATACTGCATGAAAGGGTAAATTAACAAATTAATGAAAATAATATACATATATAAATATATATTTATTCATTTCATATACATTTATTATAACTAATCGACGAAATATTTTACATTAAACTTTTTACAATAGTCAATTTCAGATGTGCATAAATATATCATTAAGAATGTTGATAAATTATGTAATTATACTAAACATATAGGTATAGTCGCTTTGCAGTATACCCTATGCACATGTCCCTATACCCTACACTCACAACCAAATTAGAATGTTGCGCGACATAGGATGCGCACCAAAAACGTAACGAGGTCATTCATCGATAGATTTTACTCCTCACATTTTTCTCATACCGGGCTCTATATATATGCAAATCGATTCTTAAGGAGTAAACTCCAATAAAAATATTAAACCATAAATCATTATTATTTAAATTAAAATTATTCTTAAAAATTTTGAAGCGCGATAAAAGTTCTACAACTTATGTTACAAGTCTAACGGCCATGTTAAACAAAATACAGCTCCCTTATTGTTTAAGAAGGGTTTGTCTTCGGATAAAAATCACTCCATGGATTTAACTAAGATGAAAGATTGAAGTTCTAAGTTATCTCATACCAACAGTTTTATTCAGTTTGCGTCAAGTCGAAGTCAAATCCTACAAGTTCTTAATTATCCCATACCAACAGTTTTATTCAGTTCGCGTCAATTCATAGTCAAATCCTACAAGTTGTCATTTATCTCATGCCAATAGTTTTACTCAGTTCGTGTCAAGTCGTAGTCAAATCCTACAACTTCTTAATTATCTCATACCAATAGTTTAATTTAGTTTGCGTCAAGTCGTAGTCAAATCCTACAAGTTCTTACTTATCTCATACCAATAGTTTTACTGAGTTCGTGTCAAGTCGAAGTCAAACTTACAACTTCTTAATTATCTCATACCTCTCATAATATATACATTTTGGAAAATAGCTCATTAAGCACCAGATTGCTTGCCTTATTTCAGTCTTTTAATTTAAATAATTTGTTTTGTGAACCAACTAGAATTGCTGTATCCAGTGCCACTTGCATCGACAATATATTTACTGACATAAAACCAATTCAAAAATCAATTATAAGCAATCTAGAGTCAGATCATTGTGGACAGTTAGTGGGTTTAGAAAGAAAGAATAGTATTACTAAAAAGGAAATTAAATTTACACCAATAACAACTAAACGGGTTGAATCATTTAAATCTAACTTAATGCATAAACTTCCAGATATGAACAATACTGTTCTTGACACTATTACTACAGAGTATAATAAAATATTTACTGCAAAAAAGAAACTTATTTCCAGTCGCTTTAGTTTTAGTGAATGGGCTACCCCAGGTATTCATAAAAGTAGGCTTAAACTATATGAATTATATAAAGAAAAAACAAATAATAATAGCCAAATATTTAGGGAATATTTAAAAAAATACTCAAAAACCTTTAAAAAGGTCTGTCTTGTTGCAAAAGCAATTCACCTCAGACATAAAGTAAAAAATTCAACAAATAAAATAAAAACTACATGGAACATAATAAATAATGAAACTGGTAAAGCTAGGAATTCTTGTCAGGACTTTGAGTTGATTGTAGATGATGCTAGTTTTAAAACAAATTCTGAGGTAGCAGTTGCCTTTGAACAGTTTTTTAGGAATATCCCATTCAAAACAACTGAACATTTAAACTCAAGTCCAATCTTAGCAGAAAAATTATTAAAAACTAGTGTTCCTGAATGTAACGTTCCCTTTGTATTTAAAAACATTAGTCCTACGGATATCATTAATACATTTAAAACATTAGAAATTAAAAACACCACAGACCTGTGGGGACTTTCTGTAAAAACTATAAATTCAATGATTCATGTTATAGCACAACCCTTAGCCATTATATTTAATAGTTGTGTTGATAGTGGTGTGTTTCCTGATGAGATGAAACTTGGCAAAGTTATACCTCTTTTTAAATCAGGTAGTTCAACAGATTCTAATAGTTTTCAGCCTATTTCAATACTACCTATACTCAGTAAAGTTTTCGAAAAAAATCATACTTTGTCAAATGTTAAGCCATTTCTGTATTAATGAGCTACTTAGTAGTAAACAGTTTGGCTTTATGAAAGGCCGTTCCACAACCGATGCAGGAGTGGCACTATTAAAAAATATATATATAACGCCTGGGAGGATTCGCATGACGCCCTTGGAGTGTTTTGTGATTTATCTAAGGCATTTGACTGTGTTCAACATGAAAATCTCATCAGGAAGCTACATCACTATGGTATTAGAGGCAAAGCTCTCGACCTTTTGACATCCTATATGAGTAGGAGAGTACATAAAATAGATGTCAACGGTGAAAGATCTCCGGGATCAGTAGTCACTATAGGAGTCCCTCAGGGCTCAATTTTAGGTCCTTTTCTATTTCTTATTTACATTAATGATCTCCCATATAATCTAAAAAACCATGACATTGTCTTATTTGCTGATGACACCTCTTTGCTTTTTAAAGTTAAGAGACGACAGACATGTTATAATGAATTAAATAATGCCCTTTCTAAAATTGTAAATTGGTATAACGCTAATAATTTGTTACTTAATGAAAAAAAAACCAAATGTGTTAAATTTACATTACCAAATGTTAGTCAGAGACAGACATGTATTAATATTAATGCGAGCAATTAGAACTTGTTAATTCAACAGTCTTTCTTGGCATAACGCTGGACTCCAAACTTCAATGGGGTCCTCATATTCATAACCTAGCCAAAAAACTTAGCTCTGCTGTGTATGCGATCAAGAAAATAAGACAATTGACCGATGTCGACACTGCAAAAATAGTATATTTTAGCTATTTCCATAGTTTAATGACATATGGTATCCTATTGTGGGGTAGCGCTGCTGATGTAAATACAATATTTTTGTTACAAAAAAGGGCAATTCGTGCTATTTATAAATTAGGATCTAGGATATCTCTGAGGGATAGGTTTAGGGAAGTAAAAATTGTAACTTTAGTGTCGCAGTACATATATGAAAATCTTTTATATGTACATAAAAATATCAATAGTTTCAGCAAGAAAAGTGACGTTCACAAAGTAAATACTCGAAGTAAAAATAAGCTGTTGGTGCATGATACACATCTACACAAAATAAGTAACTCTTTTATGGGGCAATGTATACACTTTTACAACAAAGTTCCCAATAAAATTCAAAATCTATCAATAAGTAAATTTAAATCTTTTATCAAGCAGGTACTTTGTAAAAAGGCATACTACAATATTTCAGACTATGTAAATGATAAAAATCCTTGAGACTGATGATGCTCAATTACAGGATGCATAGGTAAACCAAATTAAAATGGAAATAACATAAAATTGTACGACTAAAAATTTTTATTTAAAACATTAATTGTATTTTAGTTTATTTGTATTATTGATAGTGTTTTTAAAAGAGTAACTATCAAGTTTCTTGCCGGATTCTTCTCGGTAGAAATCAACAACATTGTGAACCGGCGGGAAGGTGGGAGGGTTCAAAAAATAATATTTTATAACTTTGACGATTCAAAAGTGATTGTAAAATCCTTATTTGAATAAACCATTTTGACTTTGACTTTGACTTTGACTTACCAATAGTTTTATTTAGTTTGCGTCAAGTCGTAGTCAAGATTTGCTAATTATTGTAAACAACAAATCGACAGATATTAAGCTATTTTGTAACAACGGATTGCCTGCCCAGTAAACTTTATACAAAAATACGACACAGTGGTTTTCATCACGTTTACGAGTAAATAAATAAAAATATAAGATGAAAAAAAAACTCACCAATGCAATCAAAATTGCAACAATAGAATTATAGACAAAGCTAGATTCATGAATGAAATTAGAGAATTCACGATTAAAAAAGTTTTGTCTGAAGTTTAAACTTATAATTATTTGCTTGGTGCATAGTTCATATCTTGAACCACAGATGAAGCTTTTATACATACTTTTTATATAGACAACTAGCTGTCCCGGCGTACGTTGTTCCGCTGCCGTCCCTCTGTACCCGGCGAAAGTTGGTTTTTACCTATAGTGCCCGAGTCCGGCTTGCACTTGACATATCGAGATTAAAACTATCCTATCTTTTAAGTTGGATCAAATAACAGATATTTACGAAGTTTGATCAAAATCGGTTCAGTAGTTTAGGAGTCCATTGAGGACAAACTATGTGACACGAGATTTATATGTCGTTATGTGCGTTCATATGTCGTTATCGCCCGTGGGTTCTATGAACTCCCGCTTTGCCTTGAGGAAAGGAAAATTTACAAAAAAAAAGCCAGCAACGACGTTGGAAAGGCAACCTTGCTTATCTATTTGCATTATCGATCTTTACAGGAAAGCCATTTAAAGTTTGAAATTTTCGTAAAAAATATAATTATTGTCAAATAAATCTGAATCGTAAGAATCTCTAAAAAACGTTTATTGCCTAGTTACTTAAAAAATAATTAAAAAACGTCTGCAGACAGAGTTAAGTGGCTTTTCAACAATAAATACCTGCGGACTGCGGGCAAAGCTAATTAGTTGATAGAGTTTATTGCAGCTTATAAAATTGGCGCCCCCCCCCCCCAAGATATCCCGCGACCCCCGCGCCCCTTACCTGCGCCAAGTGCTCCTGTACTTCTAGCGAACACGTGCCTTCCCACCACTCGCACCTCCGAAATGTTAATTTAATTTTAGGTTGGCTTAATCAGAATAACTTCCACGCAAATTTGTCTAAAACTAAATTTGTACAGTTCTCAAATTATAGAAGATTGTGTCCAAACTTAAATATAACAGGCAATGGTCAAAAAATAGAAAAGGCTCAAGAAGTAAGTTTGGACACAATCTTCTATAACTTGAGAACTGTACAAATTTAGTTTTCTGCTAGAATGCTGCGTTAAACAGTTAGTGAAAATGCTGCGCTTACTGCCTATCATGGTTATGTAACCTCATTACTGAGGTACGGTCTTTTACTTTGGGGTAATTCTTGTGATATTAAAAAAGTGTTTGTAACACAAAAGAAATGCATTAGGTCTATATGTGGCGTTGGCCCCTTTGAGTCGTGTAAAAGCCTGTTTAAAAAACAGAGTTTAGAATCACGACTTTGATATCCCGATACATTTTTGAAATTATAGCTTTTGTTAAAAAGCATCCACATTTGTTTCCCAAGGTGGTTGATGACAGCACCCTTGACTGTCTCTGTTGGGATCCAACTAAACTCAAATAAACTGTGTGCAATACATCTCTTTATGAAAACAATTGTGCGGTAATGTGCATAAAAGTATATAACACTCTACCAAAAAGTTTTCGAGAATTAACCCTACGTAAGCTTCAAATGATATTAAAAAATAAATTAGTTGAAAAAGCCTATTACAAACTGGATGATTTCTTTAAAGATCGGGAATTCTGATAGCATAGAATAATTTCTGAATTGTAATGTTATTTTTTTTTATTAAATAATTATAAAAAAAATTATGCTAGCACTTTTTACTTATTTTATTTTCGACTGCCAGACTAACATGATTATCTTTATTTATAAATGACTTTATCTTAACATGATGTAAGCGAATTGATTGATTTAATTTTATAAGTTGACATTTCTTTTTTTAATTTATTATTGTTATTTGTCTACTGTGCCTAATTTATTTATGTGTGTGAATCTATATTATAATTTGACATTTACAAATTTGCCTGCATTTAATAATAATTTATAATCAATAATCTATGTTTTTATTGAATTAAAGGGTAGTGAGTCTTGTGTAACTATTGTGAATAATGTAAAATAAGAACTCACTAATAAATTGTACAGTGTAATCATATATTTGCATGCTGTCTGGCCGAAATACGAACTCGAACTATATTACCATCTTTTATGTAACTACCATATTTCTTGCAAATAAAATATTTCTGATTCTGATTCTGATAAAGATAGAATAGAATAGAATATACTGTTATTGTACACCAAACAATTTAAAACTAGACATTCATAAAATCTTATAATTATAGTACAACTAGGCGGCCTTATCGCTATAAAGCGATCTCTTACAGGCAACCTTAAGTTACAAGTAATAGAAATAGAAGCAAGATAAGTAGGTGTCACAGGAGGAGAACAGTTACAAAGAGAAAATAATACTAAATACTTGTATAGTTGTATAAACATACTTATATATACGTATATATAAAGAAATTTATATAAATACATACATACAAACCTATATTACATTATTGTCAGGATATTCAAATTGAACTAAAGTATTAATAGAAAGACAGAATTTATAAATTGGAGTTAAGATAGTGGATTTTAACCAGTTTTTTAAAAGTGTCAGCGGATTGTGAGCGCCTGATAGATAAAGGGTAGAGAGTTCCATAATTTTATTGCACTAACAGTTAACGATAAACTATAAAACTTGGTACTATGACTGGGTATTTTTAATATGAGTCTTGTAGAGGAGCGGAGAGTTAGAGTAGACGAGCTAATAAACTGAAATCGCTCCTTTAGGTAGATTGCGGTTGATGGATTGAAAAGCATGTTCTATAAAAGACTTAAAACATGAGCATTCGGCAAAAGCGGATTGGGAGCCACTTGAGTTCAGTGCAAAATTTAGAAATGTGCTCATATTTGCGGAGTCCAAATATAAACCGAATACAAAGATTTTGAAGCCTCTCAAGTTTGTCAAGTTGCTCCTCTGTAAGATTAGTACAGCAAGCGTCAGCATAATCGAGGGCAGGAAGAAGCAAAGATTGTGCAAGCAAAATTTTAGTGGGAACCGGTAGAAGATTACGTAGACGTCGTAGGAATCCAACTGAGGCAAAAAAAAACGGCTTATTTCTTTTACTTGTGGTATCCAAGTCAAATTATTGTCTACTAAGACTCCAAGATTTTTAACTGTGTCGCTGTATGAAATTGGAATTCCATAAATTTCAATTTGTGGCAAGTAATTCCAGTTAACCCTGGACGTAAATTTTGGACTACCAATAATTATGGCTTGTGATTTTAAAGGATTAATTCTAAGACCATAATACTCGTTTCAAAATCAGAAGAAAAAGTCAGAATTTAATGACTTGATAACCTTGTTAAGATGGTCAACAGGTCCACTTGCATAAATTTGAAGATCGTCTGCATTAAGGTAGTAGGGGGAAGAAATCTTGAGAGTGATTGTATTAATGAAAAGTGCAAATAGGAGCAGGGACAACACACCACCTTGTAGTACGCCGGCAATAATGTTGCACCAGTCAGAAAAGGAATTATCAAATTGGATGCGCTGCCGGCGGCCGCACAAGTAACTACGAAACCAGTCAATTACTGTTGGAGATATATTAATAAAGTGTAGAATGCCCAAAAAGATATCAAAGTCTACTGAATTGAAAGCATTACTAAAATCTAAGAGTGAAAGAACTGTAACTTGTTTGGTATCCATACTTAAGCGAATATCATCAGTAACCTTAGCAAGTATTATAACCGTACTATGCCTAGGACAAAATCCTGATTGTAATGAATTCAACAAATTATTTTTGGTCAGAAAAAGGTTAAGCTGCTGATTTACCAACCGTTCGAGAACTTTGGAGAAAAATTATAATATCGAAATTGGACGGAAATCACAAACAGCAGAAGTAATAATTTTCTTGGGCAATGGTATGACGTGATTTTTCCAAGCGTTGGGAAAAATACCTGAGGTAATGGAAGAATTTAAGATATGAGTGATAATAGGAGTAATCGGGTCAAGGATAGGGACAATCATAGTACGGCTAATGCAATCGCTACCAACAGCACTGGATGATATAGCCAAAACACACTTCCTAACATCACAATCAGTAAATTGATGAGAAGTAAAGGGAGAGAAGTCAGGAGTTGGATTTGAAGAAAGATTATTAAGCGTGCTAGCTTTTTATTTGCTGTCAAAAGCAGCTACGGAAGTAAAATGTTGATTGAGTTCATTTAAGTTAAAATTATTAGCTGAGGATGATGGCTGTGTTTTGCCAACTCCTA
Source organism: Apoda limacodes (assembly GCA_946406115.1). NCBI lineage: Eukaryota > Metazoa > Arthropoda > Insecta > Lepidoptera > Limacodidae > Apoda > Apoda limacodes. Next base: position 829,075 of record OX291548.1, read on the forward strand.
GTGACTTAAGAAACTTCCAGATTTTAGCTGGATCCCCGTTTTCAACGGAACTATGGATATGGCGTCGTTGTGCGTCCCTACAAACCGTACTGCAGCGATTTCGAAGACGTTTATATTTAGCAAGATTCCCTCTGTGGAATGTCTTTTGAATTTTTCTTTAGCATTATTACGTTTTTTTTTTGAAGTACTCTAATTTCATCACTAAGCCATGGTGCAGGAAAATGTTTTACACTCAATAATCTGACAGGTGCATGGATGTCATACAATTGAGTCAAAAGCCAGTTAAACACTAACACTTTTTCATCAACTGAGTTAGCGTTAACAACTACCGACCAATCGGTGTTGGCAACGTCTTTACGTAATTGCTCCAAGTTCATTCCACTAAAATTACGCTGCGAAAGTAGTCTCAATTTACTTTTTTTGGGATAAATTTTATATGATAGGTAAATAAGGTCATGGTAGGAGAACGCATCAGCAGAAAATTTACCATGAGCAGAGGCATGTTCCATTGAAGAGACAATTATAAGATCTAGGAGAGAAGGAGAACAATTAGGGAAAAAATGTGTAGCGTTAAGAGCGAGAACATTGATATTACAGGATTCTACTATTGATTGAAGTCGGTTAGCACGGTAGTCCTTCTTTAGCAGACCTGTATTGAAGTCTCCCATTATAATAGTATAATATAATATATACTATAAATAATATAATAATATAATACTATAAATGGGTGTAAATGTCTCAAGGAGAATGCGGAAAAATAATTAATTTGAAGTGAAGGATTGTAATACACGCCAAGAAGAATTTTATTATTAGCAAGAGATATCTCAATAAGAATATGTTCGGCACCAGCAGATGGTTGAGATGACATGTTGAGTACTGAAAAGGGAATATCGGACCGAAGATATATGGCAACCCCACCTCCGCCACGACCAATTCGGTCATTACGAATAATTTGGAATCCTGGTAAAGAGTATAAAGTAGAAGGTAGGGAAGGTTTTAGTCAGGATTCAGAGACAAGAATGGCATGTTAACTAGTATTACTAAAAGACGCAAGCATGTCAGGATAATGAGCCGGAATGCTTTGAGCATTTATTTGAACAAGGTTAAGATTTTTCAGAAAACCTGAGAAACACGAATTAAGGGATGAACAAAGGGAATCAGGCACACTTAGAAAGCTATCGTTACTATTCAATCCATCAGAAGAAAAAGAGAGAAAGTGATCTTGGTTACTGTGGTTATCATTTTCACTATCACTTGAAGTCGTAAATATTAATATAAGTAAAATATATATGAAGCTAAAAAAAAATTTAAGTAGGTACTTTAGGTGGGTAATCGGATTAAATGAGAGGTGGTGGGTAGATTTATGGTGTCTAAACTTAGCATTGATCCAGAACTGTAACTTACTATTGATGCTGGCAAAGATATCAAATTTATATTAATGCTTTCCCGAAAACCTCACTGGGATAGTACAATAGCATCGTACAAAGTCTATAAAATAATATTTGACATGGCCTTACTTGGTCAATAGAGCTGTTCAAAAATAAATAAATAAATAAATGATAGTGATAGTGAATAAAAGTATCGAGTTTTCTTAAAACTTATTTAACATATTGATTTGTTTGTGTGAAGATTTTTAAAGACAAGCTTGCTGAAGATTTTGCAAATTTTTCAACAGAGTGTATTAGCCGATGTTATCGGATGGGTCGTGACGTAAATAAATCCAGGCTAATCGTGGTTAAGTTTAAAGAAGTGAGTGTGAGAGACAAAGTGTGGTTTGCGAAGACATCTCTTAAAGATTCAGGTGTCACATTTTCCGAATTCTTGCCCAAAGTTCGACATACTACTTTTTTAGCTGCACGTAAGCGCTTTGGTGTTACTAAATGCTGGACCAAAGGCGGCATTATCGTTGTGATTGGAGCCGATGGAAACCAAATCCAAACTATGGCCGATTTAAAGCGTATTCCTTCTTCTTCGACAGCAAAGAAACCAAATAAACAGTCGTCAACTGCGGTTAAAGCTGTTGGAGACAAAAATTCCAGACCTAAGCGTGTCAAAGAGTAGTTCGATCGCTGTACGCCGATCTGATCCGATCTGATCTGATTCGAGTGTTGTTAAAACCTTCGAGTGAGTAGTAATCGCTTGTAAAATGTATCTACCCTCATCTTCCTTTCTTTACTTTATTAGTCACACCACATGTATTCAATAGAAAAATTTTGTTCAAAAATTTGAGTTTAGATTTGTTTGTTGTTGTTCTTGGTTTGACTTCTTATATGTACCTTTTGTTTTGTTCCTAAGGTCAAGCTAAGGTCTTATATCATGCTGCCTAATTTGTTGCGATTAATTTATGCGTGACGGATGTAATACATTGGAGATGACAATGAATATCTATTGCTTATATTTTGTTGTTTAACTTTATTCATAACTGTCTGTGCAGTGAATCTTCATCATTAGTCTTAGTAACTTTTTTGATATATTATGGCCATGAGAACGAAAAAGAAAAGCGGAGTTTGTACAGCGGCTACTCCATCCACATATAATGTGGATTTTTGCAACATCAGGGGTATTCACGCAAATCTTAACGCAGTCCACCACCATCTCGAAACTGCGCAGCCGACCATTCTTTTTCTAACGGAGACGCAGATATCCTGCCCGGCCGACACATCATACCTTCGCTATCCCGGCTACAAACTCGAACACAATTTTATGAGTCGTGCCGGTGTATGTATGTTCGTCTGGGAGGATATTTGCTGTCGCCGTCTTCATAGCCTTGAAGACAGGGACCTGTCGATATTGTGGGTGCGCGTAGATTACGGCGGCCACACTCGAATCTATGCGTGCCTATACAGGTCTCATAGCGGTGACACGGACGTAACTCGACTCTTCACGCACCTGAGTTTGACGACTGACAAAGTTCTAGAGCAATATCCCACAGCAGAACTAGTTATTTTGGGAGACTTAAACGCCCACCATCGCGAGTGGCTCAGTTCTCGAACCCATAACTATGCTGGGATATCTGCTCATGAATTTGCTCTGACCTATGGATTCTCTCAGATGCTACTTTCTCCAACGAGAATACCAGATATAGAGGAACATACGAGCTCCTTACTGGACCTTCTGCTGACTACTCGTCCGGACGGATACTCCGTCTCAGTGGATGCGCCTCTTGGCTCCTCGGACCACTGTCTGAAAAAAAAAAATAAAAAAAAAAAAAAACACTTGGAACTTTAAAAGCCGCACTCATCAAATTGTACTTAACTGATCTGCTATAAGTACCTGTCCCATTTAGTAGGTTTTTTTATTTCAGAATATGCTCAGATCCCTTTGTTTTCTGTGTTAGTGTTATTTTTCACATTATGTAAGCCCTATGATAATTGTAAATATATTTATGTCTGTTTGTATATATGTAATGTATGTATGTATGTATATGTAATCAGTTGTATGTATGTATTTACATGTATTTGTGTAAGTATATTTTATATACGTATGTATATATTTATATTTATCTTTTATCTGTTATAATTATATCGACCATTTGTATGCGCCTTAGACTAATTTATCACTCTGGTTTCATCAATTCAAAGGTATACTGGAAGAGATTCCTCATAGGGATAAGTCCGTCTATTGTGTAATTACTTTTGTATGTTTAATATGCTAAAATGTTATTTTGTATATAAGTTTTATGTGTTATGCAAAAAAGGGTATACAACAACAACAACTAAATTATCAAATATATATTGACCAGGTAAAGTTAGTATATTGATCTCTTTAAATTTATCCCTTAAAGACTGTCTGTTAGATAAATTGTATATTGCTCGAATAGACCTTTTCTGCAGTACAAATACAAATATTGTCTGTATATCAGCTGTGTGTCCCCATAATAGGATACAATAGGACATCACGAATTGACGAATCTTTTTAATCGCAAAAGCTGCAGAGCTAAGTCTATTCACCAATCCAGCTATGTGTGGGCCCCATTGTAGTTTTACATCTAAAGTAATGCCTAAGATTACAGTGCTATCTACAACATCTAATTGCTCCCCATTTATAAGTACACTGGTTCTTACTTGACTAACATTTGGCATTAAAAATTTAATACATTTCGTTTTCTTACTGCTTAAAAACAAATTATTCATATTGAACCAGTCGACAACTTTAGACAGACAGTTGCTTACATTATCTAGAACTGGTTCGCGTCTTTTAACTCTAAACAAAAGTAATGTGCATCTGCGAACAACACTATCTCGTGATTGTTTTTAACGACCTCCGGCAGATCATTAATATATATAAGAAATAAGAATGGCCCCAGTATGAAGCCCTGTGGAACGCCCATTTTAATTTTAGATTAAATAGCTATTGTCTAGGTACGAGCTAATGAGTTAAAGTGCAGTACCTCTAATACCGTAGTGTTGCAATTTCCTAAGTAGGGTTTCATTTTGGACGCAATCAAATGCCTTGGATAGATCACAAAAAACACCCAAGGCATCCATTGAATCCTCCCAAGCATCAAATATGTTCTGAATAAGCTCAACGCCAGCGTCGGTTGTTGACCGACCTTTTGTAAACCCAAACTGTTTGCAAGTCAGTTGTGAATTATGGTTTTTGCTAAGGTAACTGAATGGCCCCAGAGGTCAGCTGTATTTACATGTCTAAATTTAAATTCTTTATGACATTCTTTTACATTTTCTTTTAACAGAGCCTCTGCTATTAATAGAGATGAGTTTAGTGAGTTGGTAGTTGAGAATGTATAATACCCAGGAAAAAAATATTGAACAATGAGGCAATATCTGTTTCTGAGTTAAAAACAGTCACATCAACTTCTAGACAATAACCAGTTTAATGAGATTTTGATTTTCCAGTCTCAGCATTAATAATACTCCAAGTAGTTTTTATTTTATCATTACTATTTTTTTTATTTTTTCACTTAAAAAACGTGATTTTGCTATACGACAGATTAATTTAAATAATTTAGAGATTTTTTAACATAATCATTAAATTTCTCACTTATATTACTATATAACTTTCTTTTACTATATAACTCATAAAATCGTTTTCTGCTTACATGGATGCCCACAGTAGCCCAATCACTAAAGCATGGACGTTGGTTAGCTAAGACACTCTTGGATTTAAATACAGAGTCGTACTCATCACTAAAAACTTTAAAAAACATATTATATTGTGTATTTGGATCATTATGTTCGAGAAGAGACGGAATTTTTAACAATAAATTATTTTAAAATATCTCCAAGTGTCGTTTAGTTTTAGGTCTTATAAAATTTTTTGAAGTGAAAACTTCTTTAGCGGCGTTGTGCACTTTTTTTGGTATGGGTAAAAAGTGATAAACTCGCTTCAGGTCACGTGTCCTAATCGTGGAAATTCGTAAGACGGAAACCGTAATGCCACGCCTATTATAATTTTTTTTTTTTTTTTTTCTATTATATGTGTTTTTCTCGTGAGGTTGCCTTACCGCTTACATATTTCGATGGCTTAACGTGTCCCCACCCCTTTTTTTTTTTTTTCTTTCCTTTGATTCTTTCGTGGTTGAGTAAGTTTGTAAGTGATTTACTTTTCTTTATGTATATGTGTATTTAATGGTCTGTCTGACCGTTCGTCCGTAAAGAAAATTGAAAACAAACATGTGTGTACATTTAATACTCGTATTTATCTATTTACACGTTTAGCTCCCGCCAGGTGCTTTGTCCGCGTAAACTTTTTTACAAATAAAAAACGTTATAATACGTAGATATCTCTTTCATCATGAGATCGAGTCTCCTATGTGAAAGGTTTTGAATTATTTGTGTCACAATATGCCATGAAAATGACCGTATTTTGTGTATATTTTTATTTTTAGTATTCGCGATTATGAGTAGTACAGGGAGGTTGGATATGGAATTTTAATTCTATGACAGATTGCGATGTCAAATATACTACGTCAAAAAAGTAAATAAACAAACATTATTATTTCTTGACAATGTCAAAGACATGTCTTGTGACATATTTGAGTGTTAAGCGCGAATCGTGTGTAAAGGTTTTCACTTCTGCCGGCACTCCCGGAGTGCAACTCGTTTTTTTCCTTACATTTATTCTCTGTTAACAATTCAATTTGCACTAACCGCCCAAAATGGTCAGAAGTAAGATTATTTGTAACTGTAATACAATCTGTAAAAATATTATCTATGCATGTTGCTGTATTGGCTGTTATTCTAGTCGGTGATAGAAATATATTTTTACAGTTGAATGATTGAAATAGACTTTTTAATTTTATGCCTAAGGAGGACTTTTCTATTAACAAATCTATATTGAAATCTCCGCAAATAAATACTTTCTTATTTTTTTTACAAATAATGGATAGAGCCTCCTCCATTTTATGTTCAAAATGACATAATCCGCTGAGGGCGGCCTGTACACACTAACAACAATGAAATGCTCTCCACACAAGTTATTTCAATAATTCGTTCAACAGAGAGGCTCACAATATCTTTCCGATCTTTATGTTTTAACTTGTTATTTACAAGAATCAAAGAGCCACCATGAATAGCGTGTTCTCTGTTGAACGAACTACTAATTTGGTGACTACTAAAGTTGAACATGAACTGGTGAGATCTTAGCCAATGTTCTGTAATGCATAGAATATCTTTGTTGCAGCAGTTCATGAACAACTCTATTTCAATGTCTTTTCCAAGCATACCTTGAATATTTTGGTTGACTATGTTTAGGAATTTTACATTCTAAAATTTTTTTTTTTTTTTAGAACATTTGGGTAAATTATTCTTAGACACAAAAATCGAGCCAGAGGGATTCTCTTTTGTACACTTAGCTAAAAAAAAGTATTTGGAACAGTTTTCAAAGTCTTAAAACTATTATTTTGCCCAATACAGGCAATTTGACTAGAATTTCTTGGAAGCGTTTCCAAAGTCGTGTACCCATCTGCCAAGTCTACCCGTCTACCAAGCCATCTTCTTCCTCTATAATAATAAATTTTATAAAAATAAAATTAAATAAGAAAAAAAAAAGAAAAAAAGAAAAAAACTGGTTGCCTGTAAAGTCGGTATACGGGCGAAAGTTTTACGTGACAATGATTTTATGTCTGTCTCTCTCGCTCTTAGGCGGGCGCGTGCCTCTCACTCGCTCTCATTGTGAGCGCATAACGTGAGCGGAGCGTAACGCAGTTTCTTGAAGTGTCACCCGGCAAACCAATTTATAAGACGTTGTCACGTCAAAAAATATATAAAATAAAATTGTTATATAAAACTAACATAATGATCAAAATAATAATTAAATAAGATCGTGGAAGATCGAGGACTTAGAAAAAGTTAGCCAGGATCGTGGCGGTGGAGGTCCTTAATATTTTTGTAGACTTTCTAAAGACGGGCTGAACACATTTATGTAGTTAAAAACCTAAATTCGAAAATAAAATAAATTTCATTACTAGAACACCCGGGACAGAATAAGTTTACGTAGACATACATAGGCAGCGGCGAGCGTCGCGTGGCCACAATATATAAAGAAAGCGTATGAGGTGGGCATATGCAAAATGCGATAAATTGATATAAAATGCAATGTATTATTGAGTGAATACATTATAATATGATAGGAATTTTGTACCTTTCTGATGGCTAATAAAAGCGATTTAAATATCAGAATGCGACTCTTTTGCTTCTATTAGTGATGGACGTTGCTTCTGAGGTTTAATTGTTTATAATGCTTCTATATTACACAGGTAAAAAGGCTTCGCCTGAGTAAAATAAAGAGGAGACAAGGAGATGAAATGGAGGCATGCCCGGAGATCGGAAGCTTAAAACCTACTGGTCTCTCAGAATGTTTATCGTTAACATTCGTTAGTGGCTTCAAGTTACATCGGCTGAGCTCACAGACGGTTTGAACGTCTCTCGCCTAACGTTTCGATCCGTTTGTTTGGGTCAAATACGAATGTGAGTTCAGTGCCGAGCGACTTGAACGACGACAACAGATTACACAGTGTAGAAGGGTAAAGGTCCTTGCCCCGAGCTGTCTGTCAGAGTCGAAAAACTGCGAAAGAAGGCAATTGTTGTTTTATTTAAATTGACACGTAAACCGTTGCCAAGTTGTGGGGAGTCGGACGCTGATTACGCGAAGGCGACAGTGATACTTCACCTACGCGACTGGTAACAACTCATGGAATCATATTTGGCTCGCGACTAAATTCCTGAAAAGCTGCGATACTGAATATTACATAAATAATCTAACTCACAATTATTCTATCGTTAATCGATCAAATAAACTATAAACTATAATTCTTCGTACTTGAATTGATAATATACCTATACATTTAACCTGTTTATGAATCCTTGATCATGTATGGTGTGGACGCCGGCTTGAAAACCGAAATATATCATTTATAATCTACGACTGAAGTTACATGGATGCAGTGGGGCTTATTGCGTCTTGCTCTTCGGAGTGTGTTAAGCATGGGGCGTGCCCTCTTGGTGAATTCCATGGCTGTTCCATTGGTACATAATAATTATTACCTACTACACAAATGGTTCAGTGGGGTTTATTGCGTCCTGCTCTTCGGAGTGTGCTTAACACGAGACGTGCTCTCTTGACAATGTCATGGCTGTGTCTGTGCGAACGGATGTCACACTCTTTGGCCTAAGGCTGAGTGTTTGTGCTATGCACGCACAAGGATTTGTTCCTGAAACTACATATTAAGACTTCAGTCTTCAGCTTCGGCTGCAACGATAATTTAATGGTTATACCATTTATGATTTCACACCTCTACTCCATCGGGGGATGTGCGCTAAGTTAGCCTCGGTATGGACACGTACCGTGGGAAGCGCTGGGTGGAGCTTCCCGCCTTTTTATTTTTTTAGAAAAGTAGTTACAGTCGGTATATTAAAAGTAGTATTATGCCCAAAAGAGGCAGTCTGACAAGTCAAATCCTTGGCGAAGTTATTTAAATAATATGACAATGAGAGTACTATCTGTCTTTTATAAGATTTTGATATACAATTTCTATGTTTTCCTACATAATAGTTGTTATTAATATAATTATTGATGTCAATTACATGTACATTATTAAATTTTTGGGACATTGCATGCATTGACAAATTAAGTTTATATGTTAAAAGATTATAATTGTCATGTAAGTATTTGCTAAATGGAAAAGTGAAAACTATTTTTTGTTTTACATTCAATATGCTATGATTATTTATATTTTTAGTCAATTGATGTTTGCTCATTTTTCCGCTCTGCCTCATAAGTATAACAACTATGCTGTTTTCAGAAAATTTATAGTCCTTAATATAATTAAGACTGCCCTGGTAAGAACAGTTGGGCATGCTGTGGTTAATAACAGGCTGATCCAAGTTTGCTCTAAGAAGGTAACCCATATGCTTTCGAATATCTGAACATTACGTTCTCATCACTGAATATTACAGGTTTTATTTAAGTTTAGGTTTTGTACTATTTTGTTACTATTGTTTTTTTGAGAAGTATGAAAACTGTCACACTGAGGAGAAACAGAAGACTCGTTGTCATGTTGTGACATGCCCGACATCTGCTGACATTCACAGGTTTGTTGATAGTTGTTAAGTGACTCAAACCTGTCAGCGTTGTATTTACAGTGGTCAAGCAGGCCATCCATGGCTCTATTGTGTTCCTCAATTTCGTTTTGGGCTGAACTGTATTTAGCCATTATTTGGTCTAGGGACGCTTGCAAGGAAGTGACCACTGGCTCAAGTCGCAGTGTGTTAGTTCTAAACTTGTCATTACTTAATACTAATTCTTGAGACAAAATGTTTAATTTATCCATTAAATTAATCCTATCTCGTTTGTGTTTCATATATTTAACAATATTTTGTTGCCTTCTAATTACATTTTTAGTTTTTAAAATAAATCTATTTATTTTTAAATACTTCTTTAGCTTGGTTCTGCTGCATCCTACAATCCTTACCCCTGCATTTTTATCATCACAAACTGTTTTAACATAATCAATTGTGACCGCAGTGGTGCAACTGCCAGATGCAGCATAGGCCAAGTCTGTAGTAACATTGACTAACTCATCGAACACTCTGGTTTTGCACAACTGTGAAGTCAAGCTTAGCTAACTCCAGACAAGATATCTGACTCTATGCTTCATGAAGCTCTTGTTCCAACAAATAAGTGCGCTTCAGAGTCTGTTCGTACTCAATATAAATCTTATCAAAATAGTAAACTATTTGTTTGAGCTCGTTCAGTGGTTAAATCTACACATTCTTGGTTAAGTTATGAAGATCAAATTTTAGCTGTTTATTTTTATCTAATACTGATGAATTTCCATTTCATTTTCCTCTCTTTCTACAAGTAGTTTGTTACACTCTTCCCTGCATTTTTCGAGCTCCTGCAGGGCCTGTTGAACTTCCTGTTGGCAAGCAGTAGCTGAACGGGTAGTCATAGTTATTTATTAAAGAATGCAGGAAGTTGTGTAGACTAAGAAGTATTTAAAATCAAAGAGGCAACAGTATATGACAATTTGATTTCTAGTTAATTATAATTACCTGTAACAATTTACCTTTTTTCTGTAACATTTTCGACTATATTTTTATATTCGGAACAATGTTCAGAAAGTAACAAAACAAACAAATTCAAATCGGTGTCGTTGACCGTTGTTTGTTGACTGTCATGTAGCAATCATATATATTTGCACTTATAAAATTACTTTACAACTTTTATTGGCACTTATTAACAGTTTGAATTGGATTTGGGTTTAATTACAGTTAAATTTAACAATTGTTTTAAATTAATAATTACGAAAAACTTGGATCAGCTGTTGCCGGCAGTGTTCCCAGCTAAAATATCCTAGATTCCGCTAGTTTATTAGGAATCCTAAACTCGAAGGCCAACATTACGGATAGATGGTATTATTTAACATAGACCAGGTGTACGTATTAAGATACCTAGGCATGGTCCACTTATCTTTTTTACTAAAGTCGCCACAAAGGTTTTAATTGTCAAATAGAAAAACAAACAATGCAACGTGACGTAATAATATGACAGTAAAAAAGTGTTTGAACCAGTGTTCCTAACTAGACTTACTACGGATACATATCTCCAAATGTTACAAACCAGACTTTATTATCAGCATCATGGAACACAAGATCATTCTTCCCGACCAGTGTGCGCGAATACCTAAACGCTGACTTTAGTATAAAGTGAATAGGCCGGGCCGCGTAGAACGAGTTAGTGCAAAAAATATTTCAATAAATAAATGTAAGTACATAGTAATGTAACATCTTGTTTAGATAAGGTGATGAACTTTGAAACACGCCCAGTAACTGTTATTCGCACTGCGGCATACTTTTTAGTATTTTTGATTTAAATTAAAAACAAGTTTGTACCAATAACATCTAGTGCTGTTATTACACTAATTTGACAGTCCAAAAGCCTGTGTCAAGTGTGATGGAAAGTTTTCACCTTGCTACGATAGAACAGCTACAGATGATAGTTTTACACAACAAAGCCTCGTTAGGTCAAACTAATGTAGAGTGTAACAAATTTTTATGTTCCGGTGTGTTCAAAAAATAAAACAACACGCCACCACATTAAAATGCTGTGAACTACACGACACTAGCGATTGAACACCGGATTAGGCAAGTTTGTGTCATTAATCAGCTGACTAAACTGTAAGTGTCAAACGATGTTTACATTCGACATTCATTCATAAATGAGTTAAACACATTATTTCACAGCACATTACAAACACTACAGTGGCATTCCCAAGTAGCAATTGTGGATAAGTATTAAATCTAATACGTCTGAACTGAGACTGAAGTAAGATATTTTAAACCTTGATTTTTAATTATATAGACTTAAGTGACATTTGGTGGGTTGCCACCTTATGCTATCGTAAAAATAGTGTTTTACCTGAATGATTCAATCTTTTGTTCAACTATTTTTTGATTCATTATTTATATAATAAATGAGGTCTCAAAAAAGGTCCCAAGTGTAATAGGGTATATAAAATAGTCAAGCGCGAGTAGAAAAAAAAGTAAAACTAAAAAGTTGTAAATAAAAAAATAAAAATAAAATAACGAACAAAAAACAACAAACAAAAAAACAACATTCAAACAAAACAACGTAACAAGAAAAGATAGAACAAAAACTTAACAGCAAACAAGTTGTAGCAAAAATAGCGTTAAGAGCAGAAAAAATATTTGTACAACTAATCGCAAGCGAAGAAGGGAGACGAATGACGCGACGCTTGGCGATTCCTGTGAATCTTGTGGTGCACAAAATGGCGGATGTCTAGAGTGTTACCATATTTACAATAGTAATTCTTTACACTGGCAATGGAACCCATACATTTTAAGAAAATGTGGATAAAATAGGTATCATACAAGATTTTTGCCATATAGGTACAAGTATTTCACGGCTAAAAATTTATATTTGCAAAAAAACTTTCATTTCTGCTCATTTATGTCAAATTATATTATATTGTACCTCTGTGTGTTTAATTTTTTAGCTTTTGTGGTTGAATTCGCTTTCTTGCTGTTTTCTTGAAAAATTTATTTACTATGCTGCTCTCAGTGTCACACGATCGCTAAATTTGCGAGCCATTGCGTATTATAAAAATCAACCCTATATACACATAGCATTTATTTAATTTTTAATTTCTTAATTATAACAAGAACAGCTTATATGTTAAGGTCGTCACAGACGTACCTATAATCGTTATATTAATACGTAAAACAAAAAAATTGTACCCCTTTTTACAAAAATTACGTGAACGTAAGAGTACCTATTAGGCACAATTAAAGCTCATGTGGAGAAGAGTGCAAAATGCTGATATTCATAAAAAAAACATTACACACATTACCATGCGTTCGAAACACACACCACTCATGTAATCTTACTTATAATATAAATGTGAAAGTTTGTATGTCTGGATGGATGTTTGTTACTCAATAACGCTTTAGCCACTGGACGGATCAGGATGAAACTTGGCACACCTGTACATTAGGTCCTGGGACCTAATTCTCACTACATCCGATATAATCTCGTATTAGAGATTATCTGGAAGACACCATCTCGACTGTAAAATTCGATCGTCGACATCACTTTCTCGTTTGCTGTATTCTCACTATTAATAGAAACAACCTTCGAACAAAATGTCTTTCGAAGCGGTAAAATGTTGCCATTTTGAATCGGTTACGCTGCGAGGTACGTTCCGTTGCACAGTTTTAGAGCATTTTTAAAAACGCCTACTCTAATATGCCTCTTTTGATATATTAAAAAAGGTTTCGGTGACTACACAATGTTTGAAGCAACATTTTACTTGTGTTTCATCATTATTAATAAGGAAATAATAAGCATAACTAAGTTTGTGAATTAAATCCCTATTTCGTGAAATTGCTATAATCTTTAACATATAAATAAAAAAAAACTCTGTTTGTTTTTGTTGAGTGTCTTATTTGTTTGTTGAGAAGTTGAGAATTTTAAGTTATTCTTACTTTTCAAAGGTGTTATTGTGTTCAATCTTTCTCACATAAAATTGCCACTTAGTATTATCAAAATACTACGCAGCTCTAAAGATGGCGGCGCCGGACCTCAATCATTTTTGTTAGTGTATGTGATGTAACCTAGTGTTTGTTATGATGTAAATCAATAGAAATAAAAGAATATTATTGTCATGGGCGACTTTGATAATTGCGAAAATCGGCCAATCAATCAATTGAGAAAAGACTAATAATGTATTATAAATGGAATAAAGGTAAAAAAATATATCATATTTAGTAATATGTCTTTTTTTCGCGCTTTTAATTACTCTGACCCACATTTTAGACATTAAATTTAGATTTTAAAACATATAGTTTACGCTAATAGTAGAATTAATGTTTAGAACCCAATCAATTCGAACTAAATTTGTCATGTTTCGAATGGTGAGATGTAGTCTCGAACGGTCCCGACCACTCGAAGCAGTTTGAGCAGTTAGCGTTCGAGAAATATCGGATTCGACTTTACCAGAATTGCTTTACTACATTTTCTTTCGAGATTTTAAATTCGTACTTTATTTCGAATTCGTGATCAATTCGATCGCGTGAGAATTGGCTCCCTGAAATAGCACATAGGCTACTTTTTATCCAGAAAAATTCAAAAGTTCCCGTGGGAATAACTATAACCGAGATGAAAAAAAACTATAGCTATAGCTACAGCGTGCCATAGCAAACGTGTAAATTAAGGAGTTAAAGAGTTAATTTAGGAGTTCCACACCGATAACCAAATTTAGGGCGGGCGGAGCCGCTGGCAAAATCTAGTTTAAAATATGAAAATATTTTAATAACTATCACCGCTGTGCACACTTGCTTTGGGTAGTCACAAGAAGTGATTCGTTTAACCACAACTACAACACTATGCGCTACGCTTGAAACATTAAAAAAAAAAGGCGATTGCAGCTGTCATTTTAGTCTATATAATAAAAAATCAAGGTTCAGGAGAAAATTGATTTTATTAAATCTTATTTTTCTTTAAGTCCTAATAGCTTTTGACTACTGCTTCTTCAGTGAGTTCTGTATTACTTAAACCTAGATAAGTAAACCTTTTCCCCTAAAATATATTTACAACGCATCCCTAAAATTCTCTTTTGACTTAAGTAAGATTATTTAAAGACTAAAATAAGGTATGATTGAATAAACAAAAACTTTTCCAGTTCAACTTAAGCAAAAATTTATTATTTAACGATTTAAAATAATCTCAAGTCAAAAATAACACTAAGTACTGTTAATTTTCTTTTTCAAGTAAATTTAAGTGATTGATTGCTTGGATAAGTAATTTTTAATGCTAAATAGTATTAACGGGACGATTTTAATCAAAATTTGCCAAGCTGTCTACAAATAATGTATAAAGTAAAAATTTAGAAAGATCTGGTAACTTTCGTCGGCGTGTCAAAAAGTACAAAAATATTACGTCTAGCAATGCGTCTAGCAGTAAAAGTTCACTACAAAGTGCTGTTTGTGGTAGTAATGCAATAAAAAGTAATGACTAAAATTTTCAAGGGCCATGTTCAAACCAGACAGATACACTACTGCAAGAAATATTAGATAGTTCAGGAAATGTAGAAATTGAGAGCAGTGACTCCGATTTTGATTTGGCATCTGAATCGAAAGCTGAGGATTATGCTTATAACTTTAGAGTGGAATTAAGAGAGTGGGCGATCGTTTATTATATGCCACATACAGCGACTAATGCCTTATTAAAAATTATAAACAAATTAAAACCAAATCTTGTACCAAAAGATGCTAGAACACTTCTCAACACGGCAACATTATTACAGGTTAACAGTTGTGGGAATGGAGAATACTGGCACAATGGACCTAAAAATAATATTATACAATATTTTAGAGACTTAAATCAAAATATAAATATAGTAATAAATGTGAATATAGATGGGCTGCCTTCGTACAAAATCTCAAAAGTCGAATTTTGGCTTATTTTATCTAATATTCACGAAAGGACTACAGTTCCTCTGATGGTTATAGGAATTTTCTGCGGTGTAGGAAAACCTGAAGTTAATAAATTTTTAAAACCTTTTGTAACTGAAATTAAAGAAATTCTACAAAATGGTATTGAAATAAATAATTTTAAGATTAGGGTGAAACTTAGGTCATTAATATGTGATTCTCTTAGAAGAGCTTTCATAAAGAGTAAGCATGGAAATGTGTAAGTTGTTATAACATAATCCATGTCCATCCACGAATATTATACATGCAAAAGTAAGTTTGTTGGTCGTTTTTAAATGGTGCAACGGAAGCAACCAGTTAAGCTGAAAGGCATAGAGATAATTAAAGATGGAGAAGGACGTAGGGTATATCTTTTTGTCCCTGCAAAATTCACAAGCTCCCGCAGAAATAAATATAATCGAATTACACGTAGACTAACTAAAGGAAAGCTAAGTAGTATAACTAAGAAGTTGTTATAGAAATCAGACCGGATCCACGGACCAGTTTACACATTTTAAATTGTTAGTGGTAAATTGAACCGAATATAGTAGGCCAGATTATAAAACAGAAAAATTATAGTAGTAAACTCGCCCAAGTAAAAGTACACAGCGTCATCCTGGTGATCTCAAAAATAAACTACCAGGCAACAGATAAAAATAGGTACCTAAATATATTTTTTCTTTATATTTACTTAAATGACATATAAAGTTGTAAAAAATAATATTTTAGGTACTGTAACTAACATCCCATTAAATATTGCACCCTCGCCGTAAAAAAATATTTTGTTTCCCTGTAAAATAAAAGTACCTGTACCTTCGCCAATTAATGTCCTATTTAATATATATGTCCCCATTCTGATGTTATAATATGCTAAAGTTTTAGGAGAAAGACAGACACAACACAATACCTACCTACATATTTACTTGCCAAGTTATTTCATAAAATTGTTTACGAAGGTTAAAATAAATAGGTACATACGTACCGTTCTTACAACGTATCTTTCGTTCACTATGTAGTAGTTTATTCAAGTTTTGTAAACTTACTTCTGGCATTAACCTTTCTGGCACAAACACTACAATTTTAATAAAATTTACGGCAATTTAGTATTAAGTAAATAAAAAAAGAGTGTATACAACCTAAATTGTCTTAAGTAGTAATAGATCAAATCTATTTTAAGGTCAGCTTTAGAATATCTTGTCTTAAATAATTATACATAAATTATTGTTTGCTTTAACTTTTTTTGAACTAACCTTAAAAATTCTATATTGTCTGAAGTCTTCCTTCGTTAGGAGAAATATGATAAACGCCATTTCACATCATTTATGATAATGATATAAATGTTATGCCGATTTTTAAAACAAACAAAATTGCTTAGACTGCTACTAAAATAATAATAATAAACTTTTACACTACATTAATAACGTACAAAGTAAAAATTAAGGGGTTTCAATTTATTAAATAGCAAATTTTACATTTACAACTTTAAATTTCAGGATTTTATAATTGGTTTTTTATATTTATTTTGCGGAATTTATAGGGCCCGTCTGTTTTGTAACATTATTTGTCAATTTGCCTTTCAAATCTACAGTCTCAAACAACATAATTCATCCTGTTTTTGATAACAATAAATTAGTTACAAATTTGTTCGCCATATAAGTAATAATCTTTTATGAATTAAAATATGTACTAAGTTCACCATTATTTTTCTTAACAATAACTACATAAAAGCAAACAAGTATTAAATTTTATTTATGTAAGCCTGCTTTGAATCTGGACTAATGCCCTTTCTACGCCTTAACTTAGTATTGTAGATTACTTGAAAACTGTTGCTATGGATGAAGTCAACCTTCAGGATATCTTGAAGTCTGTCTTAAGAATTTGTTAATACTTGTCTCTCCTAAGTGCGACTGAAGTTTATCTACAAAGTAGTATGAAGTGACTCCTAATATCTGTGCCCATTTTTACTTCACATTGTCTTGAAGTGTAGCTAGAGGATATCCTGAGGGACATAATAGTTTTAGCCAAGACAAAAGCCCGGATTCGATAATTTGTCTTCAAGATATCTAAAATTCCTTTTTAAGTCATTGCTACTTGGGTTATGCTACAGCAATAATTTACCAAGTAGGTGTTTAACTAATTTTATTTTTTTGTAAAAGGTTAGTGGGTCAAGGCAATGAAATTTCATTATTTTCTTAATAAATATTCTTCATACTACAATAAATAAATATATATATATATATATATTTATAAGGTGTAAGGATATTGTGTGCCCAAACTAAAATAGGAGGTAGTATGAAGAATATTAATTATATTATATGTATATAGACTGATATTTATGTAGGTATAATATTTGTTGCATGCCTACTTAGCTGCAAAATTGCATAGATACCTCAAGTTCTATTATCGTGTAAACTCAAGTAAGTCCACGATAACAAAACAAAACTCGATGGCGTGGTTAACTGCATAAGTGAGATTAACGTTTGCTACACATAGTAAGTGAGATTAACGTTTGCTACACATAGTAAGTGAGATTAACGTTTGCTACACATAGTAAGTGAGATTAACGTTTGCTACACATAGTAAGTGAGATTAACGTTTGCTAAACATAGTAAGTGAGATTAACGTTTGCTACACATAGTAAGTGAGATTAACGTTTGCTACACATAGTAAGACAATTGATATTTCGACCATTTGCAGTACATTCCACGAGAGGGTGAATTTGGTTGCTAATAACATTAAACCTATGCAGTATTTTAAATAGCTAAGTACATGAACTATACAATCATATTGTCCTTTAAATACGTTCGTTAATTTTTTGCATTAAAATTTGAAGTTTTCATGTATAAATAAAATCGCAAAAATCGCCATTTTCGTTGATAGAGCTCTGTTTGGTTGATTATACTTTTTAAATCAAATTTAACATAAATGGTATACTTAAATAGCATACTAATAATGCTCGTTAATCAATTTGAGAGAAAGTGAGTCTATAATTTATAATAAATTAGGAACGGGGAGAAGTTAATGAGAATGGTACTCCCCTTATAACTGTGATACCGGATGCTTGTTGGTCATTTATGTTTTAAAAATTATGAAGGATCTTCAAGTGGAATGAAATCGATGGCCATTGTTTCCATTAAAACCTTACTTAGTATAAACGGACTTACTTATTCCAAATTGATTGCTGATGGAGATGCTGCAACATATAAGAAATTTCGAGACGCGCATCCATACCCAGGCTTGACAGCCGAAAAGATGCACAAATCATTTGCTGCGAAACTAATGTACAAAAATTGATTCTCTGAAACGACACAATATCCTATTCAGTTACGAAAAATTGTTGCTAGTGCAAAGTTACGTTTGCGATTCGCTGTCACAGGAGCTATTAAGTATAGAAAATCTCAAGATTTAAATTTTGATCAAAAAGTATTAGCTTTAAAGAGTGACATAGAAAATGCACCGTATCATGTTTTTGGCGCTCATGCTAAGTGTGACAGTTATTACTGCAAAAACAAGAAAAACTCTGATTTATTATCAAAAAATGGTCGCCTACAGTGCGGTTTCAGAGAAACTTCCTCCCGCAAACGCTTGGGTTATGGAATGAGCTCCCTGCCAAGGTTTTCTCTAAGGACTACAGTATGGGGTTCTTCAAAAAAGAAGTTATTAGATTTCTAAGGGGTCGGCAACGCGCGAGTGATGCCCTTGGTGTTGCAAGCGTCCATAGGCTACGGTGACAGCTTACCATCAGGCGGACCGTAAGCTTGTTTGCCACCTTAGTGGTATAAAAAAAAAATTATTAGGGTACAATAAACAATATTATTTGTTTACTTTTTAGAAGTTTTCTTTAGTTAGTACACACGGTACGGTCAACGCTCTGTCTCCACGGTCACGTGAATATTGTTTTGGGAAGAAACACAAAATTGCATTAGAAGATTTTGCTTGTCAAAATCCGCTCGTCCTAGTAGTTAGTTAGAGTCTAACGAAAGCTGATAGTGAGAAAGAACGACTAATTTAAAAAATCTAGAGCTGTTAACACTGAGCTTAGTTGGAAAAAACGATCTTGATACTATTTTTTTTACGTATATGTTCGTAAGAGAAAACAATTAAAAAAAACTAGAGCTGTTAACAATAAGCTTTGTTGGCAAAATACCGGCCGAGTGCGAGTCGGACTCAAACACCGATGTTTCCCTTATTTGTCAATGCCCAATTTCATGATTCTAGGTCTATCATGGACCCTATCGGTTTTCTTTCCCCTGGGAAATGTGAGAAAATAAGCGCGCCTAGCTTATTCAACCACAAACGCTGCACGGAAAAAATCCGCCGCTTTTTCTAAAATATTTTATGAACAAAATAAGTTTAGGCTTTTTTTCCTCCCATGTCTGATAAAAAAACGTATAAAACGTGTGTTCATTGGTCAATACACTCAAGGCTCGATTGTAGCTTGAGCCAAAGGCAAGGGCGTAATGTGCGCCGAGTGTGTAATTAATTACCCATGCCTAACATAGCACAGTTGAATCATAATGTACTATTTCTTACCACTTTTGGTCGATGTGCCAGCAGAGTTACCAAGAGACCACGGTTGATCAGATTAAAATAAAGTGTTATACTTTTTAAAATTGCAAAAAGTTTAGCCTCAATTAAGTAATTGACGAAAAACAACTATTTATAACATAAAGTAGCTTTTTTAATCATTTTTTTAAACAAAGGTCTTAAATAAAAAAGAATCAAGTTCGTCAAAACTCATAATCAAAATCGGATTCCAAAAATTCAATGGTATCTAATGAGCTAATGCTTTCATTATCAGAATCGTTACCATCATTTATGATGAATGTTCTAATTCATCTTCTAATAGCCTGTCTTTTCTTTAATAATTATCTTCAAAATGTATAACATGGTCTGTACATTTTTTCCATTCTTCTGCAGTAACTGTAGAAAAAGATTCTGTGATAAGTTTTTCCATCTCTCCTGCTGGCACTTCTATATTTTTGCTGGCAACCCTGCGCTTAGCCAAACTCCATATCATTTCTATGGCATTTAAGTTGCAATGATAAGGGGGCAGCTTTAACACTTCATGGCCATGTTGTTTTAGCAGTTCTGCGACTTCATAAAGAGGCGCAGTTTTATTGTCACGAACTAAGCACAAGAGTTCTTCTTTTGTGTTGGCTTCCTCAAAAGAAATTCCATTTTATCTTAGCTAGTCTCTAATTTCCTCTTTTCTATTTTGTGAAGAGGGTGGTTCATTAATTTGTTTGACATGGTAACTTGCATTATCCATTACAACCACACTTTTTTTTGGCATTTCATAAAATTGGAGGCATTCATTTCAATAAACTCAAATTCATTATCTATGAGTAATTTTCTAAGAGCCTCTATAAAACCAGTAAATCCTATTGATTGACGGAGTTCTGCCACCAGTTTTCTTATAGTAGGAACTTGTTTCTTAACAAGATAAAACTCATTTATTTTGTTTCGTATAGCATTTATATCAAAACTATCTAAATTAGAAACCGTTGGTTTGTGAGGTCGTTTTTTCCCAGGGGTATTCCATTCTCCACAGTTAGTTTTGCCTTCTTTCTTTATTCTCCATAGAGTAGCCACACTAACACCTGTAGAAAAAATAATACAAGTTATTGATTTGATACTAGAGAACCCTTTAAAAATATAAAACTAAAGATAACACATAATTCTGTGTTTATAAAATGGAGCAACAAAGAATGACATCAAGTAAATACTCAATTAAAAAAAAATCACGAACCTGTCATAGAAGAAATTCTAGCCAAGTATTGATTTTCTTTGTGGATCACTTCAGACTCTTCAACAGATTGTTTGTTTGCCTCCAGACTATTAGAATTATCAACCAGAGCACCTGTAAGAATAATATTATTAATAAATCAGCAGTAACTGTAAGTTCTTTTTACCTAAGCGCTCTCTTTTCTACATCCCAACCCAATTCTTATAACGTTCTTAATGTGATCTTATATCCATGATGTTATAAACCTTTTTCAATATAAGTGACATGAAAATTTGTAAATTGAATATTTAATCCGTAAAAATCGCAGATTAAATTCTATCACTTCACAATTTAAAAACAACAATTAGCTACTAAACACCATCTTTGGTCAGTGCCTCACTCAACATACTTCCAACACTACAGAAAAACTATAAAGTATCAAAACCTTACCTATTGTAATAGAGATCAAACATAAACATTGCTGTTTTTGACGTGACAACGTCTTATAAATTGGTTTGCCGGGTGACACTTCAAGAAACTGCGTTACGCTCCGCTCACGTTATGCGCTCACAATGAGAGCGAGTGAGAGGCACGCGCCCGCCTAAGAGCGAGAGAGACAGACATAAAATCATTGTCACGTAAAACTTTCGCCCGTATACCGACTTTACAGGCAACCAGTTTTTTTTTGTTAAATGCAGAGTCCATTTCACTTTTTACATCCTTAAATCTCGTAATCATAGTGTACAACAACTTTCTAGTACCACTTTTTAATGATTTAGGCATTATACGGTTTTATTTTAATAACATATTCGAAAATGTGTAATAGAAGAGAGTTCTATCAGAGGTTATGACAACAAAAAACATTTTTTGTTTTCAAAGTTGCTAGCTCTCCAGAATGCCACTATTAGCTTTCATTAGACAGACTCTAACACTGCCTTTGACAAATTTGTCCTATTGTATTTGTCGCAACGTTCAAAAGTATAAGGCATGAAAGTTATGATTAAAACTGTTTGTAAGTTACTTGAAACACGTTTTTTTATTTATTTTAAATTCTCATCCAAGGAATTAGGAGGAGAAAAAGTTGAAAAAAAATAAACAAATAATTTGTAAAAAATATTTTTGGGTTCATAACAAAATCATCACAACTTTTATAGTAATTCTAACTTTACTAAATTATGAAAAACCTTTAAACCAGTTATTACTATTTGAAAAAGAAATATGGCACAAATAATATTCTTTATTATTGCATTTATTACAGACAGTTTTTTTTGCGCTTATGACACTTTAGAATACTGACGGGACAAAATGACCCAGCGGCACTTCTAAGTAGATCGCTTTTTATTTCATTAGCTATTCCTGTTACAAATATGGAAGCATTTTAAATTTTATACTTACACTTACTTAAAGTCGTAAAACTTTTTGACTTTGAGTTATGTGACCTAAATAAACAAATAAAAAGTTTAAGTCGATCAATTTCTTAAATACGTGTTTACTAAAGATTTTCTTATCACAACAATGCACTTCATGGGTTTATGACCAAGTATGATATGGTCAAGGATGTTTAAGACCATACTTCAAACATATTGTCGCTGTATTATAGTGCTTCCTAAGAAAAAAAACAAAAAGAAGAAAAACAAAATATCAGACTGCATAAAAGCGATGTTGTACATTAAATTGTTACAAATGATATGATTTTAAAGTTATGTTTTCGCAAGAAAGTATGTACAGTGCTACAGTACAATTTGATACATGTTGTAAGTTGTTAGACAATTGGGTATTTGGTTGTTTGACGTTGCATCATCAACTCAAGGTTGCCATGTCTTGGAAATGCCACTTAAGAAACAGTACACCAAAATTTCTATCAATTACACAAGTAAAACCTTTTGTGAAGTAGGAAATGAGCTGATGAGCTCCAAACTCTTGGGCTGATCTTCATAAATCATAGCTAAGATCTATTCGATCACATTAGCTATTAAATAAAAATAAAACATCAAATTAGTTCATTTATTTGGACAGACACAGACAGACTCACACACACACACACACACATACCGGTTAAACTTATAACACCCCTCTTTTTGCGTCAGGGGTTAAAAATACTGATCAAAGTAATCCAAACTATATCCTGGCTGCAGCATCAAACCAAGAATTCTATTATCTTGCATAGTTATGTAGCACACAATATATTTCAAATTATATAATAGTATTTCAAATTTTAGGTCACACATATATAATATGATTATATAATACCCATTTTGCGTCTAAGACCCCTACCGCAGCTAACAAAAGAACTGATGACCTTGAAACGGCTGAACCGATTTTGATAAAACATGTAAGAACCACCACTAGAAAACCTGCTTTCAAATAAAAAGCATCGAAATCGGTTTATCCGTTAAAGAGCTGCCGTGCTACAGACACAGCCAGACACACACACACACACACACACACACTCAAACACAAACACACACACACACACACACACAAACACACACACACACACACACACACACACACACACACACACACACACACACACACACACACGCGCGCGCGCATAGCGGTCAAACTTATATCACCCCTCTTTTTGCGTCGGGGGTTAAAAATGCATTTGCGTCAAAAGGCCTTTGAGTGTATTTCAATTGTTAACTTTGTATCTATTGATTAAAATTTATTTTATTTATTCATTTAAACAGAATGTTATAATAATAGCTTTTTACCCCTCTTTCAATTTTGAGCATGAGAGAACTTCATTAGAAATAAATTCACAAGGAATCAGCAATTCAAAATTTGAAAATTGAAAAGAATGTTTAATGTGTATATGATTTGACCTGCTTAATTTGTTTTGTGAACCAACTAGAATTGCTGTATCCAGTGCCACTTGCATCGACAATATATTTACTGACATAAAACAAATTCAAAAATCAATTATAAGCAATCTGGAGAATGAGTAAAAGAAATATGTATGACTTATATTGCCCGTGGTCCAACAATTTTTTTTTTATTGTAGAGACAAAAATTTATAATAGGTATTTTTTCCGTGGTCCACCTTCATTTTTTTTTATTTTCAAAACCAAAACAAACCGGTGTTTTCTCGTGAACCCATTAAATTTTCCCAAATAATGGGACCACGAGAGAGACCTATTTCTCGTGGTCCCACTGCATAATTCTCTTATTTACAATCATAAAATGAACAACCTGTATCTTTTATTTGGGTGTTGCAAAGTGAGTTCATGTATTTAATTATATTGAAGTAAATTTGTAACTCGTATTCGATCTGTTTACCGCGCTTTTATTAAGTGGCTTTCTAGTTTTTTTGTCTGTCCGGTACTTTTTATTCGATTTTTACCAACTTCCTAGTGAGCTCCCGACTTAGAACCGGATGACAATGCAATATTCAACATCTTTTTTTAGGTTTCATAGAGGATTAAAAATATTTCAACAAAATAGATAACTCCGAAAATATTGATCGTTGTCTAGTAGTTTCTTTACAAAAGTGATAGATCTTATCAATATATTTATTTCAGATGGCAGCTGTCAAACGTTCAAAAAGTAACGCTGGGTCTAGGAACTTAAAATTTGGCATGGGAGTTCTTTACGTGATAGTAACTAGTACTTTACTAGTAGTAGGGCTCCACTCAGAAAGGTTTTGGCATAAAATTGTTATTTGACCTTAAGGTTGAAAATAAAGATTGATATGTTTCACCATTTTTGTAACATTATCCCCTGGGGGGCAAAATAGCTAGGGGATGAAAACTTCTTTAAACATTCAGTTATAAGCTTTCTTTTTTACAAAAGTCCACGCGGACGAAGTCGCGAGAAAATGCTAGTCTAAAATAACGATCTCTTACCGAGTCGTGACGTGAAGCGGCTTGAAGATGCTCAGCGTTTAATGTCACTACGAGCGTCTGCGTTTGACTTACTCTTGGCCGTTTTTTTAATTCCAATAGTAGTGTACCGGAATTAAAAATGTATAAAAAATTACATGTAAAACTAAAAAAATTCAAAATTTGAATTCCTGATTCACAAGGCATTAAGAAAACGATTAACATTATTCATGCTCATCAGTAACAAATTGATAGTCAAGTAAAACAACTAAATGCAAAAAAAAATAAGGTCGGTCCTTCCACAACGCCTACTGCGATTCTCGCAGGTACCTACTATTACTATCCGAGGAGACGGGAATTGGGAAAAGCTTTTATAATTCCGCGCGTGACACACATGCTGAGCACCCGGAAAACTCACAGTTCAAAAGGTCTAATAAAGAATTCTTGATATTATCTTTATTAAAGATCTCCAAGGACCCACGCAAGAGATTGTTAAACGAAAACCTAATCTCCAGTTTTATTAAATACTAGCTTCAGGCAGCGGCTAGGTTTGCGTGGGATTTTGAAAAAAAATACAGCTATTAACTGTTTACGATTTTAACTTTAAAAAAAAATTATTTTGCCGTCTAAACTTACAAAAATGACAATTTAGATTCATGAAAAATGGGAAGATCAAAAATCCAAGTCACGCCCCATCTGGACAACTCCGAATCCATATTAGTGTGATTGTCCGACAAAAACTGAAAGACCTCCTTCACATAGCGGTCTGTACCCTTGAAATTGATACCACAGTCCGAGCGAATCAAGTGAGGGAGACTGACAAACCGCGACAGACATGCAACAAAGGCCTCCGTAGACAAGGTTGAAACGAGGTCCAGATGCACAGCCTTGGAAAACAGACAAACGAAGACACATAAATAGGCCTTAACCTGTCGGGCATTGTGAATACTTGACGTCTTTACCAAAAACGGACCCACGAAATCCACCCCAAACTTAGCGAAAGGTCGAGCGGGCCGGACACAATCGGACGGCAAGTCACCCATTTGTGGCTGGGTCGAGGTTCCCTTTAACCTGTAACAAGGGATACATTTTAAGATAACGCTCCGAGCTGTTCGTCTGGCGGACACAATCCAATAGTCTCGCTGCAGACAAGCCAGCAATGCGTTGAGACCGGCATGACAGTTCCTAACATGGCGGTCCCTGATCAGCAACTCAACAAAATGACCGCTCTTGGGCAACAAGCCGCCGAGCCCCATAAGGCAATTCTGAGTTGCATAGCGTACCACCCACTCGCAAAGACTACGACTCGTCTAGAAACAAATTGAGACGAGCAAGACCCCCGCAATTTCCCGTTCTCTGAACGGAGAAGACCAATTTCCTTTCCAAACGACTGGGCCTGTACCAGTCGAACACAGGTGAGGAGGGCATCCTGATGGTCTTCAGGAGACAAGACTGAAGACGTCCTTGGGTGTGACCTGTTCCGTAAGTTGTGGAGAAACCTCTTAATCCAACTGGTGACACTAACGAGCTTGTTTAGAGAGCTGAAACAATTAAGCAGGAAATTCTATGAAGTGTTCACAGTCTGCTCAACAGCAAAGACCTTTAACCCCAGCAGAGGGTAAACAACTGTGGAGTCCAAGTCCAAGTGTCTTTAGGAGAGGCCAGCCAGTCAGGACCGAACCAGAGCGGGTGATTAATGATTTGCCAGGCAATCAGGCCCCGTGAAGCGCAATCCAAGGGATTCAAGGACCCGGGGCTCCTGTGGCTCATAATGCCCCACGGTGGAGCCCGTATAAACATACGAGTCCCACGCGGGCATAGGTGGCTGCTGAGACGCGCATGCGATCGGCGTCGCGCGATAGACATTGCGTCCTGCCCTCAACTCGCTCCTCGATAGGGAGGGGCAGAGGCTCATACTCCGTGTAACGTGCCCGCTCCGCAATGCCTACCTGAGCGGTACTCTGACTTCGACACAGCCTCGGTAATGTCGTCCACAACTGACATACAGTAGTCATAATCCGAATTGACCGCCTTTAAAATAGTTTCATCATCCGTGATCAACAAGAGACCCTGATAAGCGGAATCCAACTCGCTAACTCTTGCCGGAAACTATTCAGCCCTTTGCTTTAAGGAGAAAGCCCTATCCTCCCATTTAATCAACGCAGCCGCACAAGAGAACCATCTAACTAGGTTCGTTAAGATAGCCTTGAGCTCCTTAATTGATGGAGTCATTTTTATTATTAAAAAACCAAAAACCAAAACAGAAAAACGAACAAACGATTGTGTTTGTTATATATATGTACAGCAACAAGTTCGGTAACGTAATAAAGTGCAGATAAGAACCGACTACACAATAACACAGTAAATACGTTATCTTACAATCCGTAACAAAACTACAAATATAAAACACAATAAAATCCGAGTCTATTTAATCCGATATATCCGATGGCATGGAAATAAGACCGGTATAGCGACATCGCTATACAAGCAATTGTGCTGACATAGCACTGAGTCCCACACCTTGCCAAGACGGCTAGCCTGTGACGCCAGTCACCGTTGCGCATCCGTACTGGGTACTAGCTTCCTAGCTCTAAGCTAAATTTGTAACCTCATTTTCCGTTTTGCCCATAGCAAATAAAAATCCAATTACCTCAAGTGAACCCTTTTTATTTAATTACCTTCGCCAAGTCACGACACCTTACCTGCACTATATACATAATTGACAATACCAACAAAGAAGCTAAATTGGTGACCCCTACTTTAGAACAAAATAGGTGCAACCTCGAAATTTGGAGTCAGAAGAAATAATCGTCGGAAAATTTTAAGTGGCTTGAAATAAACTAAATCTTTCCTACGGACAGCGCATACAGCGGTGCACTCAATATCAGGACTAGTACCCAGGTGCTACTTAGTCCTTGGACATTTCCATTCGTTTATCTCACCGACGTGAGTATTACAACGCGAAGTGAAGTAACATGACAAGCCAAGAAGATTCAAAAATGGACATGGCACAGATATCAGTAACCTCAAGAATCCCCGACTTCTGGGCAGACCAACTAAGGGTCTGGTTTATGTCAGACGAGACAAAGTACAGCCTACTAGGAAAGGAAGCGATTAGCCAAATAGTGGACATTCTGGCAAACCCGCCAGAAGCACAAAAGTACCAGACAATAAAAAATAAACTCCTTGGAATTTACGAAGATTCAGAAAGTAGAAAAAACCATGCTTAAAGTTACCCACACGGCACAAAATACTAATACAAACGTTGAAAGCAATTAACTGTTTTTAATCTATTATGAAAAGCTGAAAAGTAAAAAAAAAAACATAACTAAATGTCATAAATACGATACATTCTTAAAAAATGTATCATACGATACATGAATTCATAATTTTTTTAAAGTAACCATCCCAAACGTTACCCATACGACACAAAATACTAACACAAACGTTGAAAGCAATTAACTGTTTTTAATCTATTATGAAAAGCTGAAAAGTAAAAAAAAACATTACTAAATGTCATAAATACGATAAATTCTTAAAAAATGTATGATACGATACATGAATTTGTTATTCCTTAAAGTTACCCCCACGACACAACGTTGAAAGCAATTAACTGTTTTTAATCTATTATGAAAAGCTGAAAAGTAAAAAAAAATTACTTAATGCCATAAATACGATAAATTCTTAAAAAATGTATATAGTAGTACATAAGATACATGAATTCATTATTTTTTAAAGTAACCATCCCAAACGTTACCAACACGATACAAAATACTAATACAAACGTTGAAAGCAATTAACTGTTTTTAATCTATTATGAAAAGCTGAAAAGTAAAAAAAATAACATTTATTAATTATTTTTTTAAAGTAACCATCCTAAAAGTTACCCACACGACACAAAATACTAATACAAACGTTGCAGTAACTTTTTTAATCTACGTCACAATAATTCACAACGACCCACACGTATACCTCTCTCATACCGTAAACGTCCAATATTCTGATTCACAATCAACTGCCAAGAGTAGGGTTTAAATTTGGTTAAAATAAAAGAACGAGGAATGTGTAAGATATAGCGTGTACGTGCTCACTCCGCGGTGCGGGGCGGGGCGGTGGGGCGCGGTCCCCAGAGATGTGGCGATGGAGAATTGGAAAAAGCTTTTATAATCCTGTACGTGACGCACATGTTTAAGTGTTGAGACGACTTAAGAGAATTTTACATCTTTGCTAAAATGTTGCTGTCCCTATCGAACACGATGCGGGCGCGAGACCACCTTTCCCCGCGCGCGCGCGTTATTCTGGTATAATTTTGTTGGATGGCTGGAGCTTCAGTATTCTGATAAGCGGTATGACTTTCACTCAAAACTACTATATTTTGAGCATGAACGAAGTATACATAAATGATCATCGTACATTTTTTTGTAATGTGGAATTTGATAACGTTGTCTAATAGATAAACATCTATGTGTGTATGTATTTTTTGTGCTGCCATATTGTTTATCCGATTGCCGATTGCGATAAAACTATGTTAATTTATTGCTTCCACTTGCGCAAAAGCTAAGGCATGAAAGAATGTCATGGTTATAATGGAACCTATAGACCTTAGTGACGGTAATACAAAACAATCCTGTACTTTGTCAACGAGTGTTTTCCATCTGTAATCAAACTAATCAATCATTGATGCAATCTGCTCAATATCTTAGTCGGTAATAGGCGTTCCGTTCGGTGCGCTCGCGGAAAAATAACTAAGTACCTACTTATAGAAACTTATAACGGTTATGCGAGTGTTTTTGAAAATTCTTTATTTATAGGCAGATTGATTATTTATTGATAACCCGAACGTATTTCTTCCCATGGACAGATTGCTGCGCCTGGCTTCTCTCATCATGATCTAGTATTTGCTTCATACAAACTCAAAACAACAAAACTTAAACCTAAAGTAATTTTTCAGCTTAACCTTAGCTCTATTGATCAAACTAAATTAGTCTCTGACGCTAGTTGTATCGACTGGAATCAAATCGAGTCTTTGAATTCTGTTGACAGCAAATTACAATTATTCAATCGGTATATCACAGAACTATATGACAATCACGCGCCAATAAAGCCAGTACGCATGAAACGTGTCCCTGCCCCATGACTTACAAATGAAATACGAGCTATTATGGCTCGTAGAGATCGTGTGAATCGTAAGCATAACAAATTTCCTACTCAAGAGAATGGGCAAGAATTTCAAGCAGCAAAAAATTATTGCAACAAGATGGTAAGGAACGCAAAACGCCGTTTTATACATTCTAATATTGAAAACTGTTCTTCTCCTGATTTGTTTTGGTGGGGTTTTGGATGTATGGGGGTGTGACGCGCAAGTACGTACATGTATCTGTGTATATACGTATTTGGATGGATATTGTGTACTTGATGGCTTGGTTCCTGCATGGCTGATTGTAACAGGTGTACATCCGGGAGTTTCTTGTCACTTCTTCTCCTCTTAGGCTAGTTTCCGAAGTGATGGTAGTTACTTAGTTGAACTTATGTTTTCCGCACTTAGCCTCATGATAGGTCCTTTGTACTTACGTAGCCAACCGGTTCATTTCATTGGTTACTCATACCATTCCTGCTCCGTCCAGAAATCAAGGAGGCATCTGATGTTATTCAGCTCCTCTCTCATGGTTTGTGGATTCTTAAGGTAATTCTTCGCTCACGTTTTTGCAATGTAGAACCAAGTGAGAAGGCGTCTCCTCGGCTTCCATGCAGCTCCTGCATAGAGGACTGTCGGTAACGCCGATATTTAAAAAGTGTTTGTTTAGCGGGCAGTGACCTGTTATTATGCCAACTATGTAGCTTAGTTTTTTTCTGCTAAGTTGTGACAGCTTGAGCGATGGATTTGCGTCCAAGGATGTAAGAACATTCTTTGTTTGTCTGCAGTCCGTTTGCTCTGCCCACTGTTTGTTGTGTAGTTGTAAAGTTCTGTCACATAACCACGTTTTGAGTTGTGTAAAAGGTATCGGTGCGATTGGTTCGGGTCCCAAAATTTTAGTGCCCGATCCTCTTTTTGCAATCTGATCTGCCGCATCATTGCCTAGAGACCCAATATGACCACGTATCCATTGAAGAGTAACCCGAATTTTCAATGCAATTTTTGCAGTTCACAGTGACACTCTAGGATTAGTCCACTGTTGATGCGGTTGTTTTTGAGAGCTTGTAGCACAGCGGCACTGTCGGAGATGATGCGTATCGATGCATCGCTTATGTCTCTAG
The DNA here is from genome assembly GCA_946406115.1 of Apoda limacodes. Lineage (NCBI taxonomy): Eukaryota > Metazoa > Arthropoda > Insecta > Lepidoptera > Limacodidae > Apoda > Apoda limacodes. The sequence continues at coordinate 860,334 of OX291548.1, forward strand.
ACAGGACCGCTGTTGCAGCTTGCTGTAATCCCGACACATTCTGTTTGGAAGATGGTGTTGAGTGCACCCAAGGTCGTTGATATGTTGATGTTCAGGTCATGGGAGAACACACCTGCGCCCGTTCCAGACTCTGTTTTAGAGCCATCAGTGTAGATACTAACTTCCTGCATGCCAGAGCTATCCTTTTCTTCCGTATGAAACTGGATGCGGTATCTTTTGTCGAAGACAAAGGTTTTTGGGATGATGTCACATGTCGCCTCTATCATTGGAAGCTAGTTGCCTACTGCCTCCTTGAGACATGCATGAGTGATTCTGCTGGCCCATTGCCAGAGCCCTACTTTCGCAAGATATATGGCTGCAGCAGCAGCTTCTTGTTGTAAAAAAGCGAGGTATTAGGCGCAACATGTAACATGCCGTCCGTGTATACACATACACCCAGCGCGACGCGCGAGTAGAGATACTAGCTAAACACGACCGAACCGATTACTGCTGTGTCAGAGGCCATTTCGTTGGTACTGATTTTTATTTCATTACCCACGACGGCACAAGCAATCGAGAATGCGTTTAGGATGAGATATGTTTGTTTGTTTGTATGTTTGTGCAAACCAATGTTGCCATTGCCATAAAACTGATAGTCCGATTTTGATGCAGTTTTCAGTAATGGGGTTGTGGTTGATTGATGCTGGTTTTTAGATAAGTGTTACGGGGGTGACTCACTAGGGGTCGCTGCAGTAAACATTTTTCCTTCGTAAAAATGAGTTTTTGCTCGTTTTTGCTGAGTTAGATCGTCAGTCAGTTTGAAACTTTGCAGTTATGTGTGGAGTCAATACTATAAATTGGCAACTTTAAGCTGATTTGATGAGGAAGCCAAAAGGCGGATACTCGAACTCTGTGACTAGCAAAGCCTTCGTATTTGGGCTCGTTAGATTACTTTTTACGAACCTCTTTCATTACGCATGGTGGCGAGGATCGGATGATGGAACTTAAAGAAATATAGTAGAACTCTTTAATGGATACTAGGAAAACCTTCGTTTTTGGGCTCATTTGATTTCAACAACAAGGCATTCCATTAGCCAGGAGGTAACACTCCTTTTTTATTAGTTACTACATATTGAATAAACTCGATAGAAATCGATAGGTAAGTATTTCTGTAGAGAGTAGTGACGTAGGCACTCTAAAATTTCTAAATAAAAAAAAAACAACCACGTCTGATGGTTTATGTTCAAAATATGAATGTAGAGCAAAGACTATAGACTGAGGGTGAATAAAGGGCTCCACTGAAAATCAGTGTTGTGGCTTTGGCCGCAGCTTGTGCTGAGTGGATACCCTATTTGGCATTATGCAACACAAAAAACTTGTAGTTACTACCCTTTGTTTTTTTTTTTGAATGTTTTTTTGTACCTATAATGTGTTGCTTATTTGCTAAATAAAAATTTTCTTCTTCTTCTTCTTCTACTAAGGTAAATTAATGGCCTTTCTTCTGTTTTTTTCGGTTTGCGACGGGCGTAAAGTGCCGCTCAATCTATAGTGTGGGTTAAAAGCTTTCTTTGTTCTAGATAAGTTATTACTACACCATCTAAGAATTGTACTCTACTGAGCGCGAAATAAGCTTGCTCTTTGGCCATTGTTTTGTATCCAAGACATATAGCCGCTTTATCGACTATAGTTCACTATAGTTTATGGACATAACGGTCCAACTTAATATTAGGGGAATCATCACTCTTTCTTTTTTTCCAGAACCTTTATTCCCTTGAAATAATACACTCGCTGGAGTTATATCTACCTAACCATTTGACGACTATTATAGAGCTGCAGCTGAATGTTTTGAACATCATATCAACTTATCTTTTGCATTCTACGTAATGATATCGAGTTACAACGAAGTACCGGGGCAATGTATAGTTGTAAATTTTTTAATGTTGTATTGTGAATGTTGTGAAAATTGTGAATGTTGAATTATGTCATCTCTATCCCAAATTTCAACTAAAATGAAAATATCCTGTGTTATGTCGTCGTAAATCATCTTCAATAATTATATTTACGTTACTATATAACTTCAAAACTTTAGTTCATATAATGGCGGTCCCAGCGGATATTCTTTGGTTGTTTATTAAGTTGATAGGTAGTTGAATATGTTATTTATATATTATTATATATTTTAGCCACATCTTCGAAAAACAAATAGGCAAGAAAGGAAGTGCTATGAAAACTGATACTCCATTTGTTTATAAGACCGACTTCGCGACTGTCTGTCAAGACCCTTTTTCTCAGTAAAAACGTAAAGGTATCACGTTGAAATTAGTCATACACTAAGGGCTAAAAAAACGGGCATTTTTGACGCATATTTATGTATTCAGTTATTCACAAATAAATCAAAACCTATAGGGTACTTCCCGTTTTTCTAGAATCATGAAATTTGACACGAAGCAAGGTCTTACGTCACAAATATAGGAAAAAATATGAAATTTATTACATTGTAGTTATAACACATTAAAAAAAGTTTGTCTGTCTGTCTGTCAAGACCCTATTACTCAAGAACTCGTAAGGGTATCAAGTTGTAATTAATATGTAGTAAATATATGGGTACTTATTGTTGTAAAAAAATCAAGACTTAGAAGTCAATGTGAAAAAAAAAATACGGTTATTTTTATCGCATATTTTGACACAAATAAATCAAATCCTATTAGGTACTTCCCGTTGACCTAGGACACTTGATCTCATGATGGATGAGCTTTCTACACATAATACGTTTTTACGGAACTCGGAGCCAGATTCGCACTTGGCCGGTTTTTTTTATTTAATTCATTATTTCTGAAATTTTTTTAATTTGCACAGATTAAATTTACTGCCCTGTTTTTACTGCTACCTCCATACCTGAGTAGGTACTGTAACAGGTCGGAGATACCGGAGATATATTAACGAATAATGGGGCATTGGTATCAATTTATTTATATAATAGGAAATAATAATAATTAATAATTGTTTAAATATAGGGGTATCATCGATAGTGGATCGGTATCGTCCATATTACCCAGGGAAGTATATAAGGAAGTATTTCCAGGTCAAATAAAGTTTAAAGGGCCAGAAATCACTTTATTATCAGCCAGTGGAACAATGTTCATAGGGCATGAGCTAAGAAATTTCTCAGGAATCGTTTTTACAGGATTTTATTGTAGCTAAAGCATGTAAGCATGTTATTTTAGGTTTAGATTTCTTGAGAAAGAATAATTGTATCCTCAACTTGAGGAATCGTTTATTAACGATACATGAAAAGGTATTTGTATCATTCAAAACATGACGTTATGAAACGGGTACCGAAAGATACAAAAAAACTCGCATGACAAAAAAAGTTCCCAAAACTTTGTAGTCCAAGAGTTGGTGCAGGTTCCCAAAAAGAGAGTTAATGGGAATAAAAGTGGTAACATAGTATAAAATCGATTTAATATGGTTTGTGAAGAGGAGAAAATAGAATTTAACATTTCTAATGAACTTAGCGAATGTGAAAGATATAAAATGTATTCTATTTTATTTCAAAATATAGACAGATTTGCATTCGATAAATTTAAGTTAGGGAGATGTAATGTGGTGCCAGTCACAAAAGATATGATAAATATACGCCTGTCTATCAACAATCATATAGGGTATCGGCTGCACAAGAGAAAATCATCGAGGAGCAAATTCAGGATATGTTAAGAATGGGAGTAATTCGGGAAACCCAAAGTAATTTTGCGAGTCCTATAGTGTTAGTGAAAAAAAGAGGACAATACATGGAGATTCTGTGTAGACAATAGGAAATTAAATAAAAAAATTAAACATGTGTGTTTCCCAATTCCGCGTATTGAGGACATACTTCAAGGTTTAAAAGGTGCGAATTATTTTTATGATTTGTATTTAAACTTTGGTAATTTTCAATTAGCTTTAGAAGAGAGTGAGAAACATAAGCCGGCATTCATAAGCAGCTCCAATAATTACGCATGGAACGTTTTACCATTTGGATTGAAAAAGAGTCGAAGTTTCTTTCAAAGAACAATGAATACATACTTATTAGGGAAAGGAGTGTTATTTTATGTAGATAATAATCTAATTTATCATTAAGATTTAACAGGATTGCGTAGCTTATTAGAAAAAACATTTCAAAATTACGTCAGTACAAAGGCGAGCTTATCCCTTAAAAGAGATTTCTTACGGCAAGCCTAAGTGGCAAACAGTGTAAGTACAACATTATTCATCATAAACTAATAAATTACTATAACTTATTAACATACATATATTATACAATAATATAACATAAATATAAATACATTATATATATATATATATATACATACAATATCCAATTCATAGATATAAATAATGCTCTTTTAATCTATTATTAAAAATATTAAGTGATGTGCTGTCACGTATCAAACCGGTAAGAGAGTTCCAAGGCTTTGCTCCATAAACAACAAAAGAATCATCATAAAACTGAGTGTTATATGCTGGTATTTCAATAAGTGGGGTAGTATGCGATCTAAGAGGTCTGTCTCTAGGAAAAAGCAAATAGAAAATAAATTTTATGATATTTTTATGAAAAATAGCACTTCCATTGACGGATCTGACCCATAAAAATAGAAATTTTTCTTGAGGAGAAAGACAGGAAGCAGCGCTAGATAATTTATTAGGAAAGAGAAAAAGAACCTCCATTACTACGATATTTCCCAGATGAGATAGAGTTAATAGCAAAAATAGAAAGCAGAAAGAAATTATTCAATTACGGAAAAAGAATGCTTCGCATTAGTTTGGGCATTAAATTTCTTTAAAAGCTACATATGGGGAAAAACAATACAAGTTAATACTGACCATAAAGCGTTATGTTGGTTGGCAAGTAATAGGAATTAAACAGGTAGGATTGCGCGATGGATTTTAGCATTGCAGGAATTCCAATTTACGGTCAATCACATAAAAGGAGCAAAAAACTATTTGCCCGATTACATGTCCCGATATGCAAGTGAGGACGCAGAACAAACGAAGGTACAAGCGGACTTAAAAGATAATATTATCAATTCAACGTAATCAGTTAGTAGAAGAACAAAATCGGGATGAATTTTGCATAGGTATACGAAATCGATATATAATAGCTAATCTAGGTGTAAGTAGATTTAATGGGTTTTTCCCCAAGAGCGACAACCCAAGCCGAGCCTGCGCGGAGCCCTTGAGCGTTGGGCGCTACATGGGCTGAGACTCGTCCAGAGTCAGCTAAGTGCATAGTGAGTCAGAAACAAAAAAAAAGTGTTTTTAATTAGGGAAAATGTGGTAATGCATTTGCGAAAATGTATGGGAGAGGATATACCAAGAACTCTCATGAATACTATTTTATCTGAAATTCACGATAATTCAATGTGAGGAGGTCTCTAAGGAATATTTAAGTGTTTAGAAAAATTTGAGGAAAGGTATTATATAGAGAGTCATAGAGAATATTATTTAATCGTGTGAAATTTGTCAAAATTAGAAAAGTCGTATATCGGAAATTGCTTACATTTAAAGTTTAATTTAGGCGTATAGATTCATTACTTATAGGTAATTAAAATTATCTTAACTAAAAACCTAAAAATAAATAAATAAATAAAACATAATTTAAATTAGACGCACAAAAAGAATATTTTATCCAAAGTAAACCCTTGTGGTACAGTACCATTGACACTGGCGGCATTACCTCTCTGTACAGCCAAACCTAGCCTTTGAGAGAGGTGGCACCCAGCCCTTAAATCACCCGACGCAAGAACAAGTCTTTTAGATAAGTCCTTAACAAAAGACTTTGTATCTGAAGACCAAGACCAAGTGTCTCAAATGCAAGTGCCGCAAATACATAACGATTAATTAAAGATGAATGTTTGCGGCGCTTGCGTAGTTGTGCTTGTTCAGCGGCTGCACCAGGTGTAGTAGACGTACTCTGAACGTAGGACGGAGCAAGTGTATCGACACAAGTTGCGTCCCACACCAAAGCACGACCAAGACTCCATGGCACTAAAGTCACCCCATCAGGTCTCTTTCCATCGTCTCTAAAAAGTCCTCAAGGTTCTAAGTTTGATGGAACAGACGCAGTAGCAAGTGCTCTTCTAATCATTAATAGTACCATGGTGGTATATGCGGCCTGCACTTTTTAGGCAAGAGAGGCCATGAACACCTCGCTCGTCGACACTGTGTACATAGGGGCAAACATGTATTTCACAAACATTTGTACCAAGATGCAAACAAACAGAAATCTGTATATTGTCCCGGTCTAAAAGTGTGCCTAATTAAGATGAGGGCAGCGCGTGCAGCCAGTGACCAGACTCTCTTTCTGAAACCGCCAAAATACGAGCGCGGTCCGTTATATCCACACATTGCTGAACGATATTAATATGGGCTTGTTTAACCGATGGTAAGCCCCATAGAATTTGTTTACGGACATCTACAGGAATAGTTTCTTCTGAAAAAGTTAAACTCCAAGAACTTCTAGCTTCTTCTAGCTAAGCTCGAAATCGTCCTAATACCCAGCCCACCAAACTTGATAGGAAGAGTCGCTTGGCTCCAAGATCGATCGCTAAAAGAAATATATTATGTATTTCTGATAAAATATTTTTAAGTTGATGGTCCAAATAGATCATAGGGAATTTCTAAGTGGGGCACAGTCGAATTAAATATATAGCAATATGTAGTTCAATTTCTAAGAATCGACCGGATATTTCATTAAATAAATCTAATTTTGAATTAAGGATTTCGGGTATCGCATCATCAATGATTGGAGAGCCAAGAAGTTTAAGAGTGCTTTTGTTTAAGATGCGTATGTTAGGAGCAAGATTATGAAATTATTATTTATTTTGGTATTGTGTCTGGAATAAATAACTCACACTTGCCGAAATTTAATTTTAAGCCAATATCTGTAAACCGCTTAATGAAGAGCTTGAGGTCTTGCAGGGCAGTTACCGCATCTCCACCAAGTGAGCTATCATCTCAATACCAAACATTAAGTTTAGAAGTAAGAGACGGTATTAAAAGATGTATTGCTAAACAAAAAATCATGGGACCAAGCGGATCTCCCAGTTGACATCCTACGCTCGAGGTAATTTGATCATCAAAGTAAAGTAATTTAGATGGAGTGCCGTAACTTTGCCATAAATACTCAATTATTTCAGGAACAACGTTTTCTAAATCAGCTAAAAAGGCTAAAGACCGAATTAAAAGCATTTTTCGTCTATTTTAACAAAAACTTCATAATTGGGGTTCGCAGCCAGCCACTACTTATAGGTAGGTTTAGAAATAAATCGTAGGACAGGTTTTTCGTATGAATAAGGAAAAATTCTCAAAGGTAATTACAAGGCTGTTGCATAATAAAAATGCGATGTTACAAAACATTAGAATCCGCTAGATAAGTCAGTCCAATACATTTTAATAGGATAAAATTATTTGGGAGTAGGGAATAGTTATAATAAACTAAGATATTTTTTTTTCATATATTAGGGTAATTTAGTTTTAATTGTACATACGGACACATTTTATTTATAATTATAGATAAAGAAGTCGGGTGAAATAGTTACAGTGTTAGAAATGTGTCATGAGTTAGGTAAGTTTTTTATTTAGTATATGGCGATTATGAGTAGTACAGGGAGGTTGGATAAGGGATTTTAATTCTATGACAGATTGAAATGTCAGATATACTGTTCTGGAAAGATTTATTAGGTTGGACCGGCGTAACAAGTTCTATCGAGGATATAGGAGGCTGGTCTGCTCTTACAAACTTCTTTGTATTCTTAGTATTTAGTCTTACTTTTTTGTTTTGTTTATTAATACTGTAAGACATTGATTATTTCTTAGTAATGAATACATAAACTGTCTTTTGTTTATATTAGATACTTTTTTATGTTGTGCTTGAGCTTTATATTTCATGTTTTTTTATGTTTGTAATGGAAAGTGTCCTTTTATGATAGGGAGGGCATCTTCCAAGTTGCCAACCTTGGATATTCCTCATTTAGCGGATCATTGGATGAGTGGACCAATTTTATCACACTTTTTGATAGCATTGTGCACCGACGGACTGACTTATCTGACTCACAAAAATTAAGTTACCTTTAAACGTCTATCAGGGATGAGCCTCTCTGCTTAGTGAAACATTTGGACATCACCGATGTCAATTATAATATAGCCAGGGAGTTATTAGTGAAGCGGTACCAAAATAACCGTCACATTGCGGATACTCATGTAGCTGCCATTTTAGGTATTCCACAGCTGCGGTCGGAGCTGCTTAATCCTATTTTGGTGGCGACAAATGCCTTAAGGCGCCTAAAATTCCCTGTAGCAGAGTGGTCATTTTTATTTTTGCAAATTGTACTTAACAAGTTGCCCAATGATATCAAGGCTCGTTTCGAACAGTTCCACGGAGGTGACTCGGCGTCACATATACCTTACATATACTTTTACATATACTTACGTTACATATACTTTTGACACTTTAGTGTCGTTTTTGGAGGATCAGAGTAGGAAGCTGGAGAATTTACCCGCCGTGTCACAATCGGGACCGTCACGATTTTTGGCCCTGTCTGGACCCCGTCAACAACCTCGTCCCGGGACATCGCAAGGTACCGGGTCGTTTCGGCCCCCCAGAATTTTGACAGTTTAACGGACTGAACGGTGTGGGGTGTGTTACGAACCGGGACACAACATTCAGGATTGCCACCAGTTCAGGAAGTCTAGGGTGGCCCTTCCACTCAGGTAGGTATTGCAGCAGCCGTTTCACCAGTCTCTCCACCACCTTTCACAACTGTTTTACCCACCGCGCAGGTTCTAGTACATTCACCGCGCGGACCTGGTGTAGTCGTGCGCGCCATTTTGCACTCAGGCGCTCAGGGGTTTCTTATGTCGCTGTGGCTAGTGAAGCGTCTCCGCTTACAGGTAAGTTCGCGTAGTCATGGGATTTCTGAAGTAGGGGGTCTTCGTCGTGGGTACGGTCTCGTTTTCCTTTTCCTCCTTACTCCATCCTAGTATGCAGTATGATCTAGGAGCTGTTGTCCTGAGGAATATTTTAGATCATTACCCTCAGGAGCCCCTGCCGACGGACGTGCTGGATCTCTCGTCCGGTCTGCAGTTGGCCGATGAAAGGTTCCACCTACCTGGTCCTGTGGAACTTCTGCTTGGCGCTGATGTTCTTGGATTGCTCGGACTGGAAAAGGCCATGTTACTTCAGCCAAGTGGGTTATCGCTGTTCTGACTGATCTGGACTCCGCTCGCTGACTCCCTTCAGCGCTTTTGGGAAATTGAAGAGCCCCCATGAGTCATGGACTCGACCAGTCGACGACGAGTGCGAGTCATATTTTTCGCCAATACGGGTCGTCTAAATTCTTGCCGGATTTTTACTCGACTGCCTTTCTTATTATTATCCCTTCGTCCGCGCCTGGGTGACTCCTGGAAAATAGCCGAAAAAAAGGTTATTATCCATGGAGCGCCAGATGCGTCGTGATAAAGAATTCCGCACTAAATACGTGAATTTTATGCGTGAATATGAATTTCTAGGTCACATGTCGGTTTTGCAGTTCGAGTTGGAAGGCAACGAACATTATTTTGTTCCACATCACGCCGTCTTTAGAAATGGCAAGATACGGGTAGTGTTCGATGGGTCGGCGCCTACATTTTCGGGTGTATCCTTGAACGACTGCCTGATGTCAAGACCTAAGCTTCAGGTAGACATCTCGGACATCTTGACTGGTTTTCGTCGCCACCAGGTTGTGTTTGTGGCTTTGTGGATTTGAGATGATGTTCCGTCAAGATAGGTGGTTTCAGCTCATTTTGTGAAGAGAGGATCCGGCCTCTCCATTGGTGGTTTATGAGCTCAACACCAATACCTACCGGCTAAAGTCAAGCCCTTTTATAGCAATTCGCTCGTTGCTACACTTGGCTGATCGTGAGCGTCTGAATTTCCCGCGCGCAGCTGCTGTCTTTTTGTACGGGTGCTTCGTCTGTGGAGGAGGCGTTAGTCCTGAGGGATGAGCTAATCGGCTTGTTACGTGAGGGGGTTATGAACTAAGGAAATAGATTTTTAATTTACCTGCCGTCTTAGAAGACTTGCCGTCAGAACATCAGCAGGAGCCCCACCTCTTCCAGAATCCTAAAAATCCTGACTCCATCGCGGTCCTCGGAGTTCAGTATCGGCCAGTTCAGGATATCTCTATTTACTCGGTTGAACCGTCGGACACAATGAAGAGGTGGACTAAGAGGCTGGTTCTATCCATAGTAGCGCGGGTCTTTGACCCTAATGGTTGGGTGGCTCCTGTAGTCTTTTGGGCCAAATGTTTCCTACAGGAGCTCTGGATTTCTGGTCTTGGCTTGGATACCCCGTTGACCGAAGACTTGTTGTCTTATTGGCTACGTTTTTATGAGACACTCTCGGACCTTCAACATCTCTCCGTGCCTCGGTCGATCTTACCCCCAGGCAGTTATTGGGCCAGTCTTCACGGCTTCTCTGATGCGTCGGAATCCGGTGGTTTATCTCCGCACCGTTATTTATGGGAGAGTAAGTAATATCGGTTAAGGAGAAAATAATTTATATAAGTTAATGAATATCTTTTGTTTTATTTTATTTTTGCATTGATTAGTGTATAAGTAGATAAGTCGCTTTTAACCCTTAATTAAAATTAAAAAAAAACACCATTAGTCGCATGGGGTTTCTAGTGACCCCAAACAAAATAAAAATATGATAAAATAGGAAATAAATAAAATTAACTATTATTTTAAAAATATTGTTATATAAGAAGAAGAAAATCAATAAAAAAATTAACAAATAAATAAAATAAAAATAAATAAAAATAGTAAAAAAGAAAAAAATCAAATTTAGACTCGACTAATTTGCGAGCCTTGTGGGAAGTTAGGAAGCTAGAAGAAACATTTGCACACTTCGAACATTTGTACACATACTTTTTTCAATTTAAAATTGTGTTGACCCCAAGCGCCTAATTAAGGTTTAAGAAAGACGTCAAATGACGATTCCTGTCGGACCCAAGAGTCCTCTAACGACAAGTGGTATCGTTGTATTCAGCATGATCTTCTGAACAAGAATAAACTGGTTGTCGCGTTCTAAAGTGGTTGAGGGGGAAGGGAGGGAGAGAAAATACGCGGAAACAGGGTATCAGGGTTTTGTTAATTTTTCAATAACTACTAATGTGATTCCAACAAATAAGGTGCCATATCATAGGCGATAAAATGCTTAACATATCATGTACAATAATATCTGTAAATACCATAGTTTATTTAATATTCAGAAAAAAAAGGGAATTTCCAACAAAGGTATTTTTAGTTTTGTTGAATTAAAGCAGTAAATGACATAGACAGGTTTTTTTTCAATTTTGAAATTCGGTCTGAAGATAACAAAGTTATCACCGATCTCCCGGGCGAGCTCGCGACGACCGAGACGGATATTGGTCGAATGACACCGTAGTGGCTGTGTATGTACCTAATTAGTTTTATTTGGTTGTGTTAGAAAATTAATTAGTATATACTTATCATACACTTTAAGTTACATACCGTTGTATATAGCACTTACCAAGTAAAAATGGAGTTACGTGCTGTCGGGTCGGTTAGTTTACCTAAGCGAAAAGAAAAAACCGAAATAAACTGGAATCTGCCTTATTTGCCAGTCTGAAGACAGCACAAATGCCGGCAAAGCAACAAAAAATGGTATTCAGAGATTCAAGGAGGCATTTGCCTCGCGTAAACTGTACATGGTTTTAATACAAGCTATTGGGAAACAATAAAGTACAAAGACTTAGTGATTTCAGTGCTGTATTTTGACAATAGCAAAGCAATAAATTAGAATTTTAATAAAAGTCGAAGTATTTTTGTCTTATTTGATAAGTTTAACAAGACATCTATCAAATCTGGAACCTGTTCAAAACGAGGGCATTCGATGGATTCCATTGACCACCAAATTTCAGGTTAAGAGACACTCCTTCCCAGGAAATGGGATCGTTTCATTCACTCGGTTTCTAATAAAGCAAGCCTTGCAATTATAATGTCCATAGGAACTACTTAACAAGCCTTAAAGCTTGACTCCAATTATGAACTACTGATTTCCGAAGGTTTTCGTGAAGCTAAAGTCATGTGCACGAACCTCCATCGAAATATTGACCACTTGCAATCCTATCATGAGGAAGCTGTCACACGATATGTTCTTCATGGTATAGATTGTAAAAAAATGGGTAGATAGTGCACAGCCTTGTCACCGATGTCCTATTACTAATGATCCATTTTTATGACCATCTTCCACTGCGAAAGACCGGTGGTGACTTAGACCATAGTGCTAAAGAGAAAGCCGATCTAGTTGGTAGTCTTTTTGCCTCAAACCCGAATATAAACAACGAAGACGCTGTACAAACTGTTATACCGTGGTGTGGTAAGACCATGCCGGAACTCTCCATAACACAACGGGAGGTCCGGCAGTCATTGCTTTCTCTAAATGTTCATGAGTCGAGTGTGCCAGATGGTATACTAGCAGTGGTGCTTAAACAGTGTGCTTCTGAGTTGTGTCCTTTACTCACACGTCTTTGCGCTCTCATACCACACTAGTCAATTTCCGTCTTTATGGAAGACTCCGAATATGCACTCGGTGTCCAAAAAGGGTAATTAATCAGATCCATTGAATGACAGGCAGATCGCTATTACCTCTCTTTTCTTTAAGGTGATGGAGCGTATGATCAAGTTGCCATCTTACGGAGTTGAGGGTTTGTGCAAATGGGTGGCTAGCTTTTTGTCCGGTAGACTCATAAGTATCAGTTGACGGTAGTTGCTCTGATAGTATGGAAAATAATGCTGGTGTCCCATAAGGCTCTGTGCTGTCTCCTACGCTGTTCCTACTGCATATCAATGAAATGTTAGACATCAAAAATACTATGCAGATGACAGCACTACAGACACTTATTACACGGGCCGTGCAAACATCTCTTGTTCTGATGTGGAGGAAAAGCGCGAAAAACTTGTGTCTCAAATCAAGACAACTCCGACCAAGGTACTCTGACTGGGGACGGGAAAACTTGGTCTGATTCAACCCTAAGAAGACACAAGTCTGCGCGTTCACCGCTAAGAAAATCCCATTCACTGTGGTCCCAATCCCACGATTCTAGAGCACTCCGCTCTCCATCTCCAAGAGCATGGGAATCCTTGCTGATGACATCTCCAGCGATGTTCAGTTCCGAGATCATTTGCAAGACAAGGTGAAGCTGGCGTTAAAAAAACTTGGTGTACTCAACAGAGCGAAACAGTACTTCACATCGGAGTGAAAGTTGCTGCTTTACAAGTCGCAAATCCAGCCCCATATGGAGTACTGCTGCCATCTCTGGGTGGGTGCACCCGGAAACCAGCTTGGCTCTTTTGACTCGGTTCAACGACAGACTGTGAGAATTGTTGACGATCCCAAACTCACTTGCCGTATCGAGCCCTAAGTCTGAGGAGAGACTTTGCCTCCCTATGGGATGTGTTCTGAGAAATTGTTCGAAAATTTGTACGTGTACGGACAAATCCGTACATATGGCAACACTGTGCCAAAGATTTGCAGCTGATATCATGTTTGCTTTTGATAGATTTTTTTTTAACCCGTACAATAACGAATCTCAAGATGACTTAAATGTCACATAAAATACATCTAATAGATTTTGAATTTGAACACATATGTTGTACATATTTCTGGTTAACTATTAATTGCAGTTGTACTTTAGAAGTAGGAGAGCATTACTACTGTCAATCTATAAATTGGGACATTCTCATAGGGAACTATTTAGGCGAATTAATATTTTAACTGTTCCTTGCCAATATATCTACACATGTATAATGTATACAAGGTGTTAGGTAATTGGTGTATACTCCCGTTACGTGCGTGTGCACCATGTATCATATGAACACGATGCCGATGTCAGAAATTGGAAATTGTATACTATGTAAATTGACTAATTTCCATACAAATTAAATCAATATTTTTCTCACTCTATTTTTTGCACAACCCTAACTTTAATCAAATACGACTTACGCGCCACGGCATAAAAATCTCTTCTGTATCTATGAGAACCTAGTACCTACTTTGCGTATTCGTGCGCGGGTCGCGTGTAAATGCAAAATTCAATTTTATTTACGTATTAAAACTAACAAATAACTTACAGACTCTTTCTTCTCCTGCTAGACGCATCTCACACCCCTCGCATGACGAGCAAATCTACTAAACACAACACTACACAAAGACTACAAATACGGCTACCGAACTGCATTCGAGGTTCACAGTCACAATGCAGCAAATCCTGCGTCTTTTGATAGTAAAACTACAAAACGGGTGCTGTTAATCTCTTGTAACAGTCTCCAATACTCTCCAGTGGCTGTCTTCAAGGACTAAGCCACCGCATCGGCGCGCGGCGGTCAAAAATCACATTACTAAACGATGACACTCAGACATCGTCCACTACTAACCAGATTTAATTCGATTATCGGCATTTTCAAAGAGATCTGTAGCGCCGCGCCCCAGGCTTAAAAGGTGTTGCAATACTTGGTTATTTTGTATTTAATTGATAGATTTCAAAAATACCTATACGTAAAAGATTTTTTAAACCACTACTAACTACTCAGATAAAGAATTCCAATGTTAGTTTGTTATAAAATTTAAATGTAAAATAACAATAAACGACTAGGAGGTATTTCATTTACTTGCCGAATATTTTTCGTAGGGAGCACTAATAAACACATACCTATGTGTTTTTTTGCTTAAGCGCTAGATTCAATTAATTGTTAAGTTACATGATTTGTTTTCCGCTGCAAATTGAGCATATGCCGATTTACTAAACTCAAAAAAATTACAAAAGCTGGGAAAAGACATGCTACAAAACAAAAATTACATTAAATCATAAAAAAATCATAAAATGACAATATTGAAACTGTACTATTTTTTTAATGGATTAAATTGGTATTTATTTGCACATGTAAGCACGCTTAAACTGACTCCACAAGTAGTTTCATGGGTGTTTTTTATGTTTGGCTTGATTAGGTGAAGGTTAGTTGTGTATGTCTATCCTAAATATTAAACACAGAGCAAGACTAGGAAATAAGCGCTTTGATGTGATGTGATGTGATGTGATGTGATGTCAAACGTGATATTAAAACATCAAGTTTTGGTTTTATCCATAAACTCTCTGGTGATGAAGTAGATTAGGTGCTAGAATTGCAGCGTTGAATGCAAGCATATCCTGTGATGAACGCAAAAAGATCTAGAAATCTACTTAATTACTTAACAATTTAGGTAATTTAAAAAAATCACTATTTAAAAGAAGTATCGTACCCTTACACATAACGCAATGACTTACCTACTTGTATTTTTTCACATATTTTATTTTGGGCTGGTAACATTCGGAAAGAAAGGGGATTCCCTTAAATTTAGGGTACCGCTTTCGCTTTTTTTGACCTTATTTTAAGATACCAGCTCTGTTGTAATTACTGTTTATTTGCAATGAAATGATTTCATAGTCATGTCGTACATAAAAACTAGTTTTCGACTTTATTTAAATCTCTATCTAGGAGTAAAAAATTGCAAATAGCAAGTAGGTATCAAAATAATAATTTTTTCAAATGTTTAATAACATGTATTGGTTGTACCTACGCCCGCCGGCACTAAGTGTACATGGTGGACTAAAGCCTAAGATTCCGTGAGCAAAAAACATAAAAAGTTAGGTAAAAACTGGGGCGAAATCAAATATATTACAAAAGTAGTACCAGTACTCTGGTAGTAACGAAAATACGTAAATAATTTTCGAGAACCCGTTATAATTTATGAAAGAGAAAAATCTTGCTATTTGAGATAGGGTAATTTCTCCAATAATTAGGGTACCGTTGTCATATTTGACGTTATTCTAAAATACTAGTTCTTATTTATACAGTCTTAGTACGTAAATACTCCTAAGTTTAGTTTTTTACTGATCTTGATGATATTTCGCACTGAGATAAGTAAAAGTAGGATTGTACTGTTTGTCTGTTGTAATTAGTGGTTACTTGTAAAGAATGCATAATTGCATAGTGTTCATGGATAGTTATGTCTAAAAATTAGTTTATTTTCGACTTAGGTATCTTGGATTAAAAATAAAAAATTGCAAGTACGCATTAGAATAATATTTTTTTTTATGTTTTATAATAGGTACCTATTTTATAATGGGTCATTCTACTTTTTGGTGCAGGTTTTTGCACTGTTAAAAATGGGTTTTAAAAATTTTATCATTAGAGATAAATGAAGTAAATTAACTGTTTTTATGCGAAATTATATCCAGACAATTGAAATTAACTGCCAGCAGCGAATTTTGTACAAATTTCTTTCTGAAAATGAAGGTTTTGGAGACCAAGGTAGAAAAATCAAACCACTTTGTTACCAATCTAAATATTTTTATTGAGCAGCTTCAGTCACTCATTACAAACAAACAATTAACAAAACGTATTTTAGGAACATAAATCTTTCTCATCCATAACTATAATAAGAAATTATCATTGATTAAGTCTTATAAATCACATTAAATGACAACTATGTTACCGTTGTGCACTTTTGTTTACAAAGATTTGACATAAAATGTATATATGTAAAAATATCTTAACAACGTATTTAACATTGATATTAAAAAATATTATCTTGCATCTGATATATCTGTAATGTAGCTTATTATGCCAATTATACAACTCAAATTGAAAAACCTATACTTAGAAATAAGGACATAATGGTAACACAGTTGTGCAACAGTAACAAAGTTGTTTCAATAGACAATTCTCTTCTCTACAAAAATAGCTAATCAGTCTCTTAGTTACCACAAAGGTTGAAGATAATAATTTAATCCTACTATTATATCCGTTTTACCAAAATCACAGCACTTGTGCAGGTTTGATTACTTAAAAAATAATGAATAATTGCATTCATTGTTCAAACACTTCCAGTTCCAGTGTCTGTTTCGACCGCTTTAAAAAGTTTGCCAGTATCATTAACATCTCTGTAAAACATAAATTGTATGTATCCATCTTCGTCAACCTCACTCAATGCTGAAGCCAAGTATGTATAAATTTGTTTTCTACCTTGTATTTTCAATAACACATAAGTTCCGGGAAAGATTTTACTGGGATGCAGATTTTCTTTCTGAAGTAGTTCGTCACTTTGTTTTGAAGTACTGGGTACATTGTGGTTAAACGCAGAAAGAGGTATGTCGTCACTGCTGTCGGTGACCGAGGAGTAAATTTGATGAAACAGCGATTGGCGTGGTTTTTTTATGATATCAACAGTCAGCTCATCAAGTGGAGATTCGATTGCAGTTGGTTGTACATCCTGAATCACCAAATCATTGACTGGAGCATATTCTTTTGGTTGCAGATATTCCACGACTAGAGTAACAGCTTAAATCACGGTACATAAGGATTCGATAAATTCTTTCATATTTTTTGATATTTTATTTTCTTTCCGTCCTTTTCTATAATTTCAGTCTTTCTTACCCATTGTGGCCATTTAACTTTTAACTCAGTTTCAACAGCATTATTATAATCAGTCTTTTTTGCAGAACAATCATCACATTTGCTAGTCATGCAAGGCAAAGAATCCGTCGAACAAACCCGATCTGATAAAATTTGGTTAAGATCAGAAATTACAATGCATTTGTGTTTGTGCAGACAATTGGCCATGTGTTGAATGTTGGTATGCATTTTACACAGACATGTTTCTCTGGCGCTAATTGATGGCGTAAGAACAAAGAATGGCTTGAGTCTGGAAGTAACTATAGGAACATTTCAAATCCGGATTTTCTTTTTTAATTCGTCAAAATTTTGTACTTTTCAGCTGTTTTGTCAGTATCCTTAGCTTCATTCTCTTTACGTTGGTTTAATCTATGGCACTTCTTCTTATACTTTTGGTATTTTCTCTCAGCTGCTTCTAGCTTTTCTTTCAGATTTACGTTTTCTCTATAGAGTTTAGTTCTGTCCCTTCTCACCTGTTTTCGTCCACGATTCTTCGCAGAAACAGAAGCTGATGCAGATGAAGTCACCGTTGGTGTTGATCGTTCCTTACCCGAACGAGATAGAAATAGTGATTGTCTAGGCGTCTGTTCATGAGATTTTTTTCGAGTGGCATTGTGGCGCGAAGACAATGGAGATGGAGACAAAGAAGGTGTCCGCAATCTGCGAGAGTCGGGTATCGGACAATTTTCAGGAATATTTGGTGCATTTTGTCCTGTTGGTGGAGTGTTCACACGAAGTACATCAGGTTTAGGGGTCAATTCCGGAGTGTTTCTTGTAATAGATTGCAGGGCATGAATGCGGGCTCTTCTTTTGCTGTTACCGACCCGCCATTTTCTTTTGGCTTGGCGATGTTCACGTGATGTTAAGTCTTTGACGAGGCGTTTTGTTTTGTGGTACCTGTCTAGAGCCTTTTTTCTTGCTTCCTCATCTTTAACAGGGTCTAATTTTCGCTTGTTTCGGTACCGACGTTGTTTTTCGGCTGGTGTTAGCGGCACGATCTTCTGTAAGAGATAAAAACATGGCATTACAGTACTAATTTTACCGTCAGTAATTAAAGTGAGTCAGCAAACAAATGTGAAATTGTTAAAATATAAACCTGTGGGTCGATACGAACAAATCAACTTAAATAAAATTAGAAAGAATCAGTGACAGAGTATACTTACAACTGCGTTACCATTTTTACAACTGCGTTACCACAGCGGAGTAACAAAGTGGGCCGGTAACACAGTTGTAAAATAACATGATGCTACCTGATATTTACGAAATGACCATATAATTTGCAAATCCAACAATAGAATACAATTCAGTGACATAAATGCCACGTATCAATAGTTACAACATAACGTAAAAGTTCTGAAACTTACCTTTTCGCCGGGTAACAAAGTGCACACCAAATAAACACACGCGTCTTGATTCACAACATGGCGGCGACTGAGTGGCGGCACGCGGCTTTCTGCCATTCCTCTCCACCCCGCTCTTGTAATGCCCAACCTACCCAATCGAGCCGACCAGTGACGGTACAGTGACATTTAACGATTTTTTGAGAAAATACCAGTAACATAGTAGTACCGTATTGCGCTTCTTCCTTAGGGACAAAACTAAAGAAATTATTTTGAAAAAAAATAAAGCTTTTAAAAATATATGAGGCCTACATAAAAAACGCAAACATATTAAATAAACTTAATTAATTTTTGAAGCATAGGACTACACTGTAAGAAGAATACTTTTTTTGGTTAAGTTAGTCCGCGTATTGGGTCGGGGACACTTTGCAATACTATGGAAAACAACTATGTTACCATAAAATTCCACTATGTTACCCTTAATTATCTTAAAATAGGCAAAATATTCAAATATAAATGTTAACAGAATGTTAAGGAAATATTACGGAAGTTTCATGTGTTGCGCAATTTTTTTTTATTTCATTAAGAAAATGGCAGATCGACATTGGGGACACAAAAACCTGCACTAAAAAGTAGAATGACCCTAATATCGCCAAATTACACATGTTACTTGAGTACACAAAAATAGATAAAAAGTAATTTTAATTATCGAGAACCCTTCATAATTTATGAAAGAGATAAATAAAACCTTGCTATTTCAATTTAACTTGTGAGCGAGTATGTGTGAGTGTATGTGTGAGTGAGAGTTGCAGCACTTTCAAAGAGTAAGGTCGCAGAGGCGAACATTTTAAAGTAATAACTTGTGTAGTCTCATTTGTGCCTACAGTTCAAACATAGTAGGTACAGATTACTTATTCTTATGGTTCAAATTTAAGAAATAGGTAGTTGTTGTCACTGCAATTACCGAAGAACGTCAATAGTTCGCAAATAGGAACAGATTTTTGAGGTTTTACGAACTATTAATTAATACGTAAGATAATATGTTAGTCATAAAATATGTATTAAAATTGAAAATTGTTATTTAATGTTATGAAAATCATTCTAATTTCATTTAAAACCAAATTTCATTTTTAAACCAAAAATAAATACGATAAAATAAAATCGGAATTTGCAGGATTGATATCTCGGATCGCCAAAATGATAGTATTTTTATTTTTATTCTCCCGTCTGGTATTGTGGGTTCAACGGTCTTAGTAATAAATAGCTCATTTAATTCAAAATTATGAATAAAATCAGCTGTTTCAGGGCTGTCGCTCTACCGTTTTAGGTACAAAATGACAGTGTTAATATAAGGAATAAGGATAAATTGGTAGTTTCAAAACGTCGTCTTTAGTAATTAAATAGCTGTTTTGCAATACAAAGTTTATATTTCTACAATAAAAATCCAAAACGTGTGTATTATTTAGCTCTGAATAAATTAAATTGAATAAAAATATATGAGCAAGATGGCTAAGTGAAAAGAAGCTATTAAAAAGTTGATAAATACATTGATAATAATTTTTTTTGGAAGTATTAGAACTTAATTAATTGGGAGGCATTTATGACATTTTTAAAACTAAAACATTATTACCTAGTGTAAGGCTGCATTATTTTATTTGTAATATGAAGTTGCAAAAATATAAGAGATTAACTTCAGAGTTTCGTTATTCAAAATATTTGTAAAAGTGTAAATGATACTTTGACATATTATTTTTTACCTTATATTTTATACTTAATATTTAATTTATTTATATAATTGATTATAGAAATGAATTATATTACACATATGAAATTAGTCTTGTTACTAGTAGTTATTGAAATAATCTAGATAATAAAACCCACTATTTAATGCGCAGCACTAGTCACGTTATCCTAATGTATAAATTCAGTCACAGCTTTATCATTTCTCAACCAAATTTAAAAAATTAAAAACTTTTATATAGCTGTATCAATTGCCCAATTCTTAGAAATACATTACTTTTTAATTTAATGTAATTTACTGACAAAAATTCGCTTTTTTTTTTGAAATATTTAATATAGTATGGTATATACAGAAACCATTGTCAGACATGTTATGTTAATCATTTTATCACCTATAATATGACACCTTATTTGTTGAAATCGGATAAGTAGCTATTGAGAAATTAACCAAACCCCGATAACCGGTTATCGCATCTTTCCCCTCTCCTCCACCACTTTAGAACGCGACAACCGGTCAATTCTTGTCCACGACATCATGCTAAACCCAATGATACTAGTTGTCGGTAGAGGACTCTTCGGTCCGACGGGACTTCGGTCTCGAGGGCCTGGATTCTCTTCTTTATAGCCTGACTCTACTTATTGACTCCCTCGCAGCCTAGTTGGTAGTGTGGCCGACTGCTGTGCAGAGGGTGTGGATTCAATTCCCGCACTGGACAAACATTAATTTCATAATATAAATATTGGTGTTTGTATTGAGTCTGGGTGTAATTATGTATGATATGTATGTATTTACAAAAAAAAAGTAATATATGTAATTGCCTGGTATCCATAACACAAGCTTTGCTTACTTTGGGGCCAGACGGTAGAAGTCAATTGATTAATTTTGACGAATGAAAGTGTAGTTATTACAACTTCTTTCACACAACATATACTTATATCGTTATTTATTTCTAGCATGACGAATTATCCGTAGGGATGTATGTAGGAAGGTAATAATAAAAGGAGGGATAGAGACTTAAAGAATATATGCTTAGAATTGACAGAATATTTTTTTTTATGACAATATTTGTAAAGTTAAGCAACATATCAGTGTTTGATTTTATTTTAACGTAATTAATATATTATTTGTAAATAAATAGATTTCGGTTGTTAATAAAGAATAACTGTAACAATAAAAAAAAATTGGCATTTATTCATTAGGAGATACGTAGATAGTATCTTGTCCCTGAGCTTTTCCGTGGTTTACTTGGAGTGAGTGTAACAGAATAAAAGACTATCTTATTCAGTTAGACTGCTATTGTAATAGCGAGATATCGCAGACAGACAGTTCGCGGGTTTGGTTAATTCATAGGTAACTTTGTATAATTTTCACCTTTGTTGTCGAGATTGTGATAGGTAAGCCAAGGGAAAATTAAACGTAACTTGTTGCTATAATTTTCATGCGGTGGCCGGTGGAAAATATGTAACAGATCGGCAATACCTGATAGGACTTTAGGGGAAGTGGACGAGACATGGTCTTTTTATTGGTAAAACTTCCACATGTCTATAGTTAGGTATTTTTTGATATAAGAAAAAAAGAGTTGTTTTCAAACCAAAGCAATTGGATTGGAAAAGTGAAAAAATAGTTTCAAGTTGGAAATACTAGTTGAATAGAGTTGAAAAATATGTTATGTTAAAGTCGAGTAAAATAATGTGAAAAATCACATAATTTTTATATATTAGATTAATGGAATTATATCCAAGGATATTTAACTTCTCCTTATTTCTAAAGATAATAAGGAATTACAATGTACCAGAATCTATATAAAGATTTATGATGCCCGGGACCGAAGAAACTAATAAGTTCCGTATTTGTTTAATGCTATATTTATAAGAATTAATATAATTGTCCGTGATGTAGTTAGAAGCGCGGTAAATAAACAATAAGTTGCACCTCGAAGTCTCTTTAATTCCTATATCCCGATATATATACTCGAATCTTAGTATAGTAAGAATAGTGGTACGACCCTAGTACCTCTCTGCAAACAAATAAAATACTGAGAGCGACCGAGTGATTCACAGTATCTAAAATAATGATGCATGTCCAGTTCACCAGTGCACACGCATCCCTCGGTGTTGCAAGTGTCATCATCTCACTTCGAAGTGCACACGCATCCCTTGGTGTTGCAAGTGTCATCATCTCACTTCGAAGTGCAACCGCATCCCTTGGTGTTGCAAGTGTCATCATCTCACCTCGAAGAGCACGAGCATCCTTCGGTGTTGCAAGTGTCATCATCTCACCTCGAAGTGCACACGCATGCCTCGGTGTTACAAGTGTCATCATCTCACCTCGAAGTGCACACGCATCCTTCGGTGTTGCAAGTGTCATCATCTCACCTCGAAGTGCACACGCATCCCTCGGTGTTGCAAGTATCATCATCTCACCTCGAAGTGCACACGCATTCTTCGGTGTTGCAAGTTTCATCATCTCACCTCGAAGTGCACACGCATCTTTCGGTGTTACAAGTGTCATCATATCACCTCGAAGTGCACACGCATCCCTCGGTGTTGCAAGTGTCATTATCTCACCTCGAAGCTGCATACGATGACATCATTGTTATTATGAAGCATTTTATTTTAATTTTTATTTACCTATGTATACTTTATTGTACACAATTAAAAACTATGTACAAATTGGTGGACTTAATGCATTCTCTGTCAGTCAACCATTGGCTAAAACGAAAAGTGTAATTAATGGTGCAAAAAAGTAGTTCAACGGCAATAACCACTGATTTTAAAGATAGTCATATTAATGTTCTCTTATTTCTATTTCATTCCCTAAAATTCTTTGTAAAGAAGCATTTTGTTTTTCTTAGGGTTCCGTACCTGAAAGGAACCTTATTACTAAGGCCGTCCGTCCGTCACCAGGCTGTATCTCATGAACCGTTATAGTTAGACAGTTGAAATTTTCACAGAAGATGTATTTCTGTTGCCGCTATAAAAAATAATACTAAAAAACATAAAAAAAAAAATATTTAAGGGGCTCCCATACAACATTTCTGATTTTTTTGCTCGTTTTTGTAGATAATGGTACGGAACCCTTCGTGCGCGAGTCCGACTCGCACTTGGCCGATTTTTATATTACTTTATGTATACACTGACGAGCAAAAATAACTTATCACTTTACATATGTATATACCTTTATGAAGTTTAAAAAACATTGAAGCGTATTTAATGACTCATTTAATTTTTTATGTAAAAAATAAAAGTTTCGTTAAATATTTGTTATTCCATGAAGCTATCTTTACTAGTTTATGAAATATCGTGGTCTATGTAAGTGGTTATTATTTTTGCTGGGCAGTGTATTTGAACACCATCCCGCGTCAAAAAAAAATATATGTTTCTGGCCATCATTGAAAAAGTTTGCAAACCTTAGTTTTAGATGTAATGATGACCTAGTTATGGTCGCAGGTAGTCGCTAAATGGACTTATGACCTAGTTATGGTCGCGGGAATTCACTAAATGGACTGATGACCTAGTTAAAGTCGCGGGAAGTCGCTTAATGAACTGATGACCTAGTTATGGTCGTGGGAAGTTGCTTAATGAACTGATGACCTAGTTAAGGTCGCAGGAAGTCGCTAAACAGACTGATGACCTAGTTATGGTCGCGGGAAGTCACTATAGATGCAAGCGGCTTA
This sequence comes from Apoda limacodes, assembly GCA_946406115.1. Lineage (NCBI taxonomy): Eukaryota > Metazoa > Arthropoda > Insecta > Lepidoptera > Limacodidae > Apoda > Apoda limacodes. The sequence continues at coordinate 884,602 of OX291548.1, forward strand.
GTTCTGTCTATTTTAAAAACCTCAAAAGCAGTGGCCGTCTGTTTTCAATTGACAAAACACTGGCACTTCTAATATACAAACTAATTAAGCAGTGTACAGTATTGTTGAAGTAACATTTTGTATGACGAAGTCTCATAATAAAATATATCAGAATTTAACCTAATACCCTCTCCCGTGTCAATATTCTGAAGCCCTCAGAACATTAGGTGTTAAGATTTATCACTGTTAGAGCGACGACTTATTATATCTTATACTAGCTTTTGCCCGCGGCTTCGCTCGCGTTAAATTTGTGGTAATTTAAAATTTAGATAATCGGGACCTTGCCTACGCAAAACAATATATACTATTCAAGATCCAGCTCAATTTTAAGGAAATCCAGACGTTGCTCATTAATTGGTAGAAATGGTAAGTTTCTGAGTAGAACAAAAGAACTTTGCAGAAGTATTAAGTAAGTACATAAAACCTAAAATATAAACTAATATATAAAGCTGAAGAGTTTGTTTGTTTGAACGCGCTAATCTTAGGAACTACTGGTCCGATTTAAACAATTCTTTCAGTGTTGGATAGCCCATTTATCTAGGAAGGTTATATATTATTACGGTAACACAAATAGGAGCGGAGCACTAATGAAAAATGTTTCAAAATCGGGGTGTTTTTATCCTTTTGAGATTTCTGGTATCTGGTAATAAGATTTCTTAACGATTTAGCTTTAGAAAGATTGGTCAGTATTAGTAGTAATAATCAGCGAGCCCAAAAACCATACGATAAAATGTAGCCTAAGTGTTATGTCAAGATATAAGCTACCTGCACCTCGAATTTTAGCCAAATCGGTTCTGTTGTTTGAATTTTTTTAATACAAATTTACAACCCCTATTTATCCTCTTAGGGGATGATTTTCCAAAAACAGTGAAACACATCATTCTTAGTTTTTAACCGAAAGGCTATATACCAATTTTCATCCATTTAACTTTAAAAATGACGGATTTCATAGAAACTTTGAACCCCCGTTTCACCCCTTTAGGAGGTGAATTTTAAGAAATCCTTTCTTAGTGCACCTCTGTATCCGATAATGAACCTACGTGCCAAATTTGGAATCTCTAGACTCAGCGGTTTGGGCTTTGCGTTGATATGTCAGTCAGTCAGTTTCTTCTTTTATATATTTAGATTATAAATACTAAAATTCAAACCACATTAGCTAAAAAATATTTATAACAATTTACATGCAGAATCATAAAAAACACTCAACTTAATAAGTTTGTTAATAATGCTAACAAAAAAATAAATAAACAATTCCGTCGTGACAGAGGCCGACACGCTCGACAAACGAAATGTAAATATCATAGCAATAACATCATCAGAGAAACAAACGCGTTGCAGTGCGCGACCATGGATGGCGACCCTGGCGACCCTGGCGACCCTGGCGACCCTGGCGACCCTGGCGACCCTGGTGTTGAGGCGTGCATAGTGAAGACAATCGCTGCATAGCTGCGGCGAGCAGGAGGGCTACCACGGTCCGGACCGCTCTCACCGCATATCGTGTCGCGACGCCCAGGTGCAAGGAGACCGACACGTGCAAACAGTAATTCCACAATTTTCTAATGTCTATAAGAGGTATCGTGTGATCCTTCGTAACGTAGTAGCCCCCCAGGACGCGCCCGCGCAGCCACCCGCAAGAGTTATGGAAGCGGCCGATGGTGGAAGGTCGACTCGTCACGCGTCGGGTTAAGGACAGTAGGGCTGAGCAGATAGGATTGTCGTCCACTAAAATGTGTATGACGTTATAGTACATTACAGCCGCGGCCCGTAAACGCAGCATAACCGGGCAATAGTAAGTATGCATAGCCGAGGTATTCATCACAGACTCCGGTTATGCTCAGTTGTGGTCAAGGCTTGTATAATGCTTTTCTCAAACAAGCGTATAAAAAAGAAATTATATTGACTACTGTATTTATTATTGTCAAATAAAAATAGTTTAGGTTATTTTGCCGCCAACTCGCCGCGTTCAAATGTCGATTTCTTTTTTACTTTTTTAAATAATTTAATGGCGCATTCTTTTTGATGTGGCAGTTCGAAATTTAAAAAAAACTTAATTATCAATTCGGATTCGGTTGGGGTTTAAAAAAGTTTGTTCCAATTTAAAATAACATATTTGACTGTTGGAGCTTGCCAAAGAAGCTTGTGCAAGATATGGTCGCATATCGGAGCATGTTTGAGAAAAACTATGTTTACGGATTTTGTGGAATAAATTTGAGGTTCTTAAGTGACTTTTCTAAAGCGTCAAATATCGTCAATCGTATGAAGAAATGGCAAACATTTAAATACAGTTAAAATTAATATATAACTAAATTAACCTAAAACAAAAAAAATACCTATCTAAAATTTTAAAAATAAAGGTGGCAAGAACGCTGGCATCATTTCCTCGCTGAATTGAGATACTGATTCTCTGAGCAAAAAAAGAGCCAGCCCTCTTGTCACCTGCACTAATTATTATTTTGGGGGCTATTTCTTTAAAAAAATATGTGCACACAGACACGGATGGGCCTATTGTTTCCACGGCAAACGGCACAAACACGTAGTTCGATAACAGTAGCTTCAAATCAAAAATGAATATTTGGGTCATTTTCACATAATTTTTTTTTACAAAGTTCATTAACACTGTATACGGAAGAGAGGAAAGCAGGTAGAGCAATACTTGATATTTTTCTGATGCCAGTACCTATAAATTTTATTGGTAGAGAAAATTGATCCCATGCGGTTTGCGAAAGGGATAGATTAAAAATTTTCTCTAAAGCAATTTTTAGACTGACATCTAATTGATTTAAAATGCTTGCGAATTTCCAAATTTGACTTTAACGGAGATGGTACAAAAATTTAGGAGCGAAAAGGCAAGGTTTAATAATGTGAATGCTATGTGTGCATTTAAAATATTTAATTTATTTGAATGTTCAATGAACTTATTACACTGATCTGCCAAAAAATGTTCGATGCATTCATCAAAATTTGGAGCACCTAGGAGGTACAAAGATTCTTTATTAACAACTTTTAAATTTGAAGCAATAGTCTGGAAATCTTGTGAAATACATTGTTTTCGCTGTTAGAAAATCTATCTGAAATAAAAAGCTCACATTTAGAAAAAATTAGGGAAAGATTAATACTTTGGAATTTTTCGATAACTTCTAAAAGATCATTTTTTACATCGTTTACTGTACCTCCTAGGGTACCGTCATCTAAATAACAGATATTAAATATAGATTTTAATTTTTTAATGATAGGATGAATTCCTAAGCTAAATAGAGCCGGACCTAAAGGATCGCCTTGTTGGACGCCGACTGCAGATTCAATAATATCGTTTTCATAAAATAATTTGGAAGTGGAATAACTTTGCCAAACATACGAATATATTTCTTTTAGGTTTGTAAGTACTTGGTCCAACAAGGCTTTTCTGTCTAAACAGTTAAAAGCATTCCTCACATCGATTTTTAATAAAACGTCTGCTTTCTCATTTGAGAGGAGGCTACGGATTGAATGTATAGCTGCTTCGCAGCCTCCTCTGCTTCCAAAACCGACCTGAATAGGTTGAAATTCTTTTTTTAAGGTCAAACAAATGTATCTACAGACTAATTTTGAGGCAAGTCGGCGAGAAGTGTTTCCGATGGCGATAGGCCGAATTTCACCATCTTTTTTGTTAAAGGCACAAAGCCTTGCACCGAAAAAATTAAAAGTGATATGATCATTAATTTTTCCAGATAATATGAAATGACAAAGTTTAGTAATGTCTTTTAATAATATTCTACCAGCGTCACCGGCAGAGACGCTGATCAAATCTTTCAGGTGTTGAGGAGTTATTCCGTCAATGCCACCGCTAGAGCCGTTTGGGAAGGACATAATGGCATCATAAGTGTCTTTTTCCTCGATTTGTAAAACATTTGTTAAACTCGGTATAGGGGGTGATGAAACTAAAGAAGTTCGATGTGAGGGATGCTTTGAACGTAGGCCTTCAAGTGTCTCATTATTGTGAGGAGCAAGACTGTCCTAAGAGAATAAAATTCGAGCGGCGTTTCGTAAATCGCCTTCTTCAACTTTGCTTTCTACTCTATAAACGAAATTGGACTTGGAGCAATTATTTTTGGTGTCAAAATTATTAATGAGATCAAGAACTAAATTTGGATTAGATGAATTATCTTCTAAATGCGTTGTCAATGATTTTTCGCAATCTGTTTTTTTTTATTATACCACTAAGGTGGAAAACAAGCTTACGGTCCGCCTAATGGTAAGCGGTCACCGTAGCCTATGGACGCTTGCAACACCGGGGGTATCACTTGCGCGTTGCCAACCCTTCAGAAATCTAATAACTTCTTTCTTGAAGAACTCCATACTGTAGTCCTTGCAGAAAACCTTAGCAGGGAGCTCATTCCACAACTAAAGCGTTCGCGGGAGGAAGTTTCTCTGAAACCGCACTGTACGCGATCATTTAGGTTCTAAAGTGTGAGAATGAATTCCCTGCCGACGGCGAGCGGTGCGATGGTAGAAAGTAGCCGTGGGCATCATTTCGAACAATTCCTCAGAACACAACCCATTGTACAAGTGGTAGAACACACACAGTGAGGCAAAGTCTCTCCTCAGACTTAAGGGCTCGATACCGCAAGTGAGTTTGGAATCGTCGACAATTCTCACAGCCCGTCGTTGAACCGAGTCAAAAGGGCCAAGCTGGTATCCGGGTGCACCTGCCCAGAGATGGCAGCAGTACTCCATATGGGGCCGAACTTGCGACTTGTAAAGTAACAACCTTTGCCCCGACGTGAAGTACCGCTTCGCTCTGTTGAGTACACCAAGTTTTTTGGACGTAAGCTTTACCTTATCTTGTAAATGATTTCGGAACTGAACATCGCTGGAAATTTCGACACCAAGTATCCCAATGCTCTTGGAGATAGAGAGGGGAGTGTTCTGGAATTGTAGGACTACAGTGAATGGAGTTTTCTTTGCGGTGAACGCGCACACTTGTGTCTTTGTAGAATTTGTGTAAGTCTCCTACATTCTTACTTAAATTGTCATAAGATTCGCCTAGAAGTCGTACTGTCTGTCCGTATGTCATTTCAGCAGAGCTTGCTTGTTTGTCAGTTTTGGGTACTGGCCTTAGACCGAATAGGACAGTAGGTAGCTATTCTACTCATGACGTTGTGTTGGATTGCAGTCTAGCTATAAGGACTGCCTTGAGACTGCGGTGAAATTTTTCCACTGTTGAATTGCTTTGGGGGTGATAGCTCGTTGTACGTAGTCTTTCAACCCCCAAGTAGGCCATAAATTCTCTGAAAAGGGAACTTTCAAACTGAGTACCTTGATCCGTAGTGATCTTAACCGGGCAACCAAAGCGTGTGAATATCTTTAATGGGGAAATCCTCAGGCCATCTCGTGGCGCGATCGACCATTGTGACGCAATACTAATAGCCGTCCGGTGACGTTGATAGTGGCCCTACTATATCCAAGTGGACATGTTCAAAACGATCACAAGGCGGAAAAGTACCCAATTATGAGACGGTGTGTCGGTGTACTTACGACTTTTGGCAAAGTATGCAGGTTTTGGCAAAGTTTCCTATATCTACATTGATCTTAGGCCAGAAATATCTGTCTGCCATTATCCTACGTGAAGTGTGGATGCCTGGATGGCTCAAGTTGTAAATTAGGTCAAAGGCTGACCTCCTGAAAGTTTCAGGGAGATTAGGACTCCATTTGTTACGTGAAACCGCGCAATAAATTTTTATGTTGGTGACTGGGATGAAAACTTTTTCGATCTTGGCAGAGGTTTTCGAGTTCGGTAGTTTTTGAAACTCGAGGTTAAGGTCTTGTGCCTTGGCTTGTTCCTGGAAATCGAAGTTCGACGCGTTGATGCTGTCTGTTTCGACCCTGGAAAGGCTGTCTGCTGGAAGATTGTTCTCAGCGCTAATGTGGCGGATATCTGTTGTGAATTCACTTATATACATAAGTTTTCTTGTCCATCTAGGTGTGTCCTTGTCACTCAGCTTCTTGTAGAAAGCATACATTAGTAGTTTGTGGTCGGTAAAAATCGTAAAAACGCGACCTTCAATTATGTATCGAAAGTATTCCACTGCTGAGTATATGGCTAACAACTCCCTATCGTACGTGCTGTACTTTCGTTGAGCTTCAGACATCCGCTTTGAGAAATAGCCTAACGCTGTAATCTTACCTTTTTGCTCCATATTCATCATGGCGCACACACACGTGCCTGATGCGTCGGCCATAATCGCTATTTTCGCGTCCGGTGTCGGGTAGCTTAACGTCGCAGCGTTTTGCAATCGCATTTTGAACTCGGCGAATGCTGACTCGGCCTCTGGCATCCTTGCAATGGGTGTGCGGTCTCGTTTCTTGGATTTGTGCAAGTTCTTATTGAGCGGAGCTTGGATTTCCGCTGCTTCAGGAATATGGGCTCTATAAAAATTGGTCATGCCTAAAAAGCGACGTAGTTGTTCTACATTCTGAGGTTTTGTAAAATCGATAATAGCCTTAGTTTATAATTCTAGAAACTCTACGGAACCTTTGCCAAAAACGCATTTGTTTAAGTTAATAGTGACACCAAATTTATTTAGTCTCTCGAAAATTGCTTTAAGGTGTTTTTCGTGAGACGCGTGGTTTTCTGATGCAATTAGGATATCGTCGACATAGCAGAGCAGAAAATCGCTGCTAGAAGTCATTTCCCTATTTTGATTGGGTACTTGAGCACGGCGTCATTCGTGAAACACTGAAAGGTTTGCTTGCGTTTTTCATGCCAATATGCGGGGAATAAAGGGACCATGGTGTCTTTATGCATGTTTTTTCGATGTCTGACGGAAAGATCCTAATATTATGATAAGCCCTATTTAAATCAATTTTGGTGAAAATTGGTTCAGCGCGCGATAGTCGCTACAAGGTCGAAGTCCCCCATCTTTTTTGGAAACAACGTGTGGCGGGCTGGCCCATTGGCTGGTTGCTGGTTTCCTTTTCCTGCATGATTCTAAATTCCTCTTTTACTTTTTTATACCTACCGGGAGGAAGTAGCCTCGGACGGGCAAATCCTGGTGGGCCAGTAGTCTTGATGTGATGGAAAACGTCGTGAGGCGGAATCTCTTTAAATGACATCTGTTTGGTGATGTCTGGGATTTGCGTGAGTAGCTCATGGTAAGGGTTACGCTTATCGATATTGTTCAACGATGCGTTGTCGCATCTCACAAGCGGACAGCGGATGTTTACGTCTGTGACACTATGAATTAACCTACGCTTACTTAAGTCTACTAATAATCTATATTTACTGAGGAAGTAAACCCCAAGGATGGGCTGCTTCACATCCGCGATGAGAAAATTCCAAGTGAATGGTCTGCGGAGATTTATATTTAAAGTTATTAATTTCGTACCACAAGTTTTTATTTCACTGCCGTTGGCCGCGTAAATTTCGTACAGGCTTATGTCGTTGCACACTAACCAGTATCTTTGGGCAAGACTGAGATACACGACCCAGTGTCGACGATATACCTCATTCCTGACTCCACGTCTTGAACGGTGAGGCGGCTGTTCTTCGGGGACGTGCAGTCATCCGCCGTGGACTGCACGGCTGCTAGTTTTCCGGGAGCTGCATACGCGCCTCGGCTGCGGTTGCTGGCTGCTGCGGGCGCTGCTGGTTCGTCCAGTTGCACGGCTGGCGGCAATAGCGTGCGTCAGTGCCGTAGCTGTGGTGTATGAAACACAGGCCGTTGTCGTTTTTCTGCTCTCGGTTCTTCGAGTGGCTGCCTTCTCTGTGTTGCCTATCTTTTCGCCTGGGTTGCTGTCTTTTTCTGGAGCTTGATCTTAACCTGCTGTTCTGCCCAAGATTTTATAATATTGCGCTGTTTCTGATTAGCTCTGTCCAGATTGCAGTGGTATCTGGCGTTGCGCTGCTGAGTGTGCTTGCAGGCGTTGCTGATATGCGTGTCATGTCCATTTTTGAGTCTTCTTGGATTGTTTTATTTCTTCACTTTGCGTGGTAAAACTCACGTCGGTGAGATTAACGAGCGAAAATGTCCAAGGAATTACTGAGTAGTAAAAAATTGTGGTGGTAATGAATGCTTATGTAGTGCAGCTAAGGTGGCGTGACTTGGCGAAGGTAATAAAATGAAAAGGTTCACTAAAGACAATTGGAATTATTTTGCTATAGGCAAAACGGAAAGTGCGGTTACAAATTCAGCTTAAATCTAGGAAGCTAGTACCCAGAACGGATGCGCGGCGGTGATTGGCGTCACGGGCTAGCGGTCTTGGGACTCAGTGCTATGTCAGCACAATTGCTTTTATAGCGATGTCGCTATATATGAATTATGTTAATTGTAAATAATATAACGCGATTTATATGAAATGACTCGAAGTGAAGTATTTTTTGTGTATTTCGCCGGTTTTCAAACACAAGGTACTACTTATATATATAACAACAGGTATTACTTCTAATATTATAAAAAACTGTTGGTTAGTAGGTTATTTAATTATCGAAACTGATATATCCGCATAATTACTGTAGCTTATTTAGTTTTTGAATTACAATTAGTAACTACTATGGCAAGAAAAAAAAACTGTCCTCCTCGAAAAGCCTCGACGCTCGAGAGGTTGAAAATCATAGAAATATTTCTTTTTATTATCTAGTACTGACTAATTTAAAATTAAACTCAGAATAAACTTAATTAAACAATCAATAATAAGATAATAATACTATATTATTTATCTATCTCTTAGAAAACGAACGTTTCGTAAAAACTCCTGCACTCCTACTTTTAGTAACCTCATATGTTACCACTGTTGGGACACGGCCTACCCTCACCGAGGGTTATTTTTGGCATAATTCACTCGTGAGATCAGTGCGGATTGTGGATTTCACATATGTCTTGTTTTGACATATGCAGGCGTGAATAATCAAAGTACTTGAGAAATTAAGAAAAAGAATTATGCCCGGGGCTCGAATCTGTGGCGGACTCAGGACGTTAGGTGAAATCGAAACCTCTGGGCGACAACCGATACATAATAAATAGTCCAAATCAATAAAATAAAACTACTTATTTACTAAAATAAAATTTAAGAGACTTTATTGATTAGTATTCTTAAAAATGTTAAAGCTTTTATTTCTTTTATCTAAAGGTAAACTTGGAACAAAACATCAAAAATATTTAGTTGACGAAAAACACTACTTGGCAAAACTGATATTAGATACGTGCATGCCTGTATCAGATACACTATTTTTTTAGAAATTTTTGTCGTTATTATAGTTTTGAAAAATAAATAAATTGACGTCTATAGACAAGGCCCTCTTATTTTTCAGATTTCTCTATTTTCATTTCAAGTTCTTGGTAATCTAAAACCTTGTATTTACCTCTGTTTTCATCGAAAGAAACACCCATTTGGTTAGACAGCAAATCATCTTGGAATTAACACACCAAAGTCACTATTTCAAGGGTCAGAAAACTTATTTATGTTTTTAAAAACCTTAGAACAGTCATAGACTTTCCTACCCTAAAAACTGTAAAAACTAGGTCAATCAGTTCTAACAAACTGCATTATGGCGTGGGGTAACTCAACAAAAACTCATTTTTACGCTTGGAAAGAGCTCAAAGATTTGTCCTAAAAGTGATGACTTTCTGGCGTGCCCTTTTTCTTACGACAGAACTTTATACCTTAACTAGCCTTTTAACAGTCAGACAACTATTCATTCTTCACGTATTGCTTCGAAAACAATCACAATTGACTTACAACCGTTTACTTCCTACCAAAAAAAATAAAAAATTAATGTTCCCAGTACTAAATAAAGATTTGTATTTGTTTGCAATATATTAAGCTTCATAGTTAAAAAAAAATGTTTCTGGGACCGCTCAGAACAAACAAAATTGCATTATATTAAAGGTTTTTAAGATGCTTACAATTGCATTTTATCTGTATTTACTCACTTGTTGACTTGGAAAATTTGTTGTCCTCGGAAGCCAATAGAATCTTTCAGAATTATGAAGGCAGTGTAGTAACTACTATTGATATTAATAGTCGTCGTTTTTTATACGGCTTCGCAAGTTTATTGCGAGACTTGAGTTAATTGCTTTGTGCATCTCGCTTCCTTGCACGAGATTATTAAGAGTCCCTTAATGTTTAGTTCGTGCAACCTGGCCTCACCTTGAGCCACTTCCGGACTTTGTAAAATTTTTAAGTTCGAGTTAATTGCCGTTCTGTAACTCTTTAGCTGTATAATAAGTAGAAAGTGAGACAAAATTGCATTGCACGAAGGGCGGAGTGCGAAGTGCGGGGTAGCACAGTTAGCGTCTTAGTTAAACACTTAAATAGAAAATTTGACTGATTCCGTTGTTATGATAATTGTAATATCGGACCTAGCGTTCCGAGATTCCGATATTCATGCCCTAATTGTAGGTGTAAAGGCTTCCATAAACTAATGACAAGAATTGAGTTCAGTAAGTTGCTACTTCTACTGCACTGACGTACCACTCCGTACTGACTGCATCGTCTCCGTCCGGCGAGATCAGTGCTGCCATCCATAACACTGAATTTTCCAACTATTCTAAGCAATGGACTAAGGTATTTACATATAATACACGATCGTGACAATGTTTATTTTATAACGCACACCAATTTTATTGTGAAACAATTTTTCCATTTGTGAAATTTACGATCTGGGGGGGCCTCAGTGCCCCCTCTCTGGATCCGCTCTTGGCTGTCCTGCAGCTGCTTGCTATACAGTATATAGTTTCGCTTTGGGAGGATGTTTACCTTGCTTAACAATGATCACTTAAATACGGTATGTACGGCTATTTGGCTAATGGAAAAAGGCATAGAAGAGTGAGAGGAAAATCGACTTCGGTGCAGCAAGAATAAATTTAAATATGTCGGTGCGGATGTGACCTCTAAATGTTACGAGCTCACCACTGACAGTGTTAGGTGAACTCACTTCGGTAGGTAGAGTCCGGTATAGGACATGTACCTATGAGTTACGTGTATGTGTTGAAATTTAATTTTAGTCGATTCATAGACGTGATGGTAATTGTACGAGTATGAAAATCGTTTTAAGGGTCTGCATGAAAACAGTATGTTCCCTTTCCGTAGCGAGATTTGTGTTTTGAATTTAAAGGAGACATACAAAATAAAGATAATTTTTTTTATTACAAAGCTATTCACTGGAAAAAAGTAGCCTTAACTGAAAAATTTTGGTAACCTTCGATGAGTTTCGTCAAAAGTGTCCGTCGGCGCTAAGTACAAGTATAGCCTATGTCTTGAACAGTTTATTGCATACTGGCATGGCTAGGCATATCATATAGGCTGTGCGGTAGGTATGTCGGGTTAAATCGTATAATATAATTAGTGTTGATGTGACTCCATAGTAATGAATGAATGAAAGTAACGAAGATATAAGACTGTGAGACATACGACCACCGACGATGGCGATGTATGTGTAGACGTATCGTATTGCCATTTGAATACAATTTAATAGTACATTATGGTGGTGTGTAATGTTGGTGATTATCGCTGAGGCGCTATTGAGACCCGAGCCGCTACTAGGTGAGGGTCTTAAGAGAGCCGAGGACGGTAATTATAAATACACACGTGTATCATACGATGTTTTTCAACAAACTTGTGAAGAAAATAATACAAAAAAATCATTTTATATAGTAGATAAAAAGTTTATTTCGAGAAACAATTAGTAAATGTGCAGTTAGTAAAATTATAATTAACTGTTTTCTATGGCATAGCGGTCTTATCAGATAGATTATTAACTGACTTTCATTTTCTACTGTTATTTGAGATGGTTCATTATTTGTGTAGGTAGGTGAAATCCAATCATTGGACGCGCCTCAGAATCAAGTCTAATTCTTTTTGTGATTTTTGCACAAATTTCCTTCTTGTTTTGTATGGAATCTACATATGATTCTGCTACATTGCTAGATCGCCAACCACCATGACGCTTCAAAGTCATTATATCAGCTCCTAAATTAGCCAGCAATGTAGCTGAAGTTCTTCTGAAACTATGTCCAGTCTAGCTTTCAGCATCTGCTGAACCTAAAAAGTTAGTGATTTCCTTAGGCATAGAACCAAATTTGTTTATATCTATAGGCTGACAGGTACATTCACCATTCTGGTAATTTAGAAAAAAACGGTCAGTTTTTGCTTTTGGTGAACGCAAACTTTCATATTTCTTAACAATTTCATAAAATGGACCGTGTATGGTGAATGACCTCGGTATTTTATTTTTCGTGATAGGTATTTTCACTAAAAAGCATCTGTCCATGGTTCTCTACGTCTTTTACAGTTATATTTGTTAATTCTTGTATCCTACATGCACCACTTACACCAAATATTAAAGCAACCTACAAAAAAAGAAACAATAATTAAGTTCAACACACAACACAGGCTGAAGTCGCTTAGATATTCAAAATTAATTTAACTAACCTTAGTAGCCAGATATTGGTATTGGTACCTGGAGCATCTTTTATAAATTTTTCAATATCGTCATAGACCGGGAGATAGTGACAGAAAATACTGGGTCATTCGTACCGGTGTGGCGGTTCTTCAGGGGTCTAACTCATGCGCGTATACAGAGGGGGGGATTTGGGTGTCGTATCCCCCCCCCCTAAATCTTTGAAATTTCAAATATTCAGATGCACTTTTTCGGCGCATTCGAAACTTGCCGCCGCGCCGCCGTCGTCTTCCCCTGGAGTGGCCCGGACAGACAAGGATCTGTGTATTGTACTATTTTTACCGCAATTTAAAACGTGTCTTTTCTTTTTGGCAACTAGCCTCAGGCTGGCACTCCCCCCCCCCCCGAATACAAATCCTGGCTACGCGCCTGGTCTAACTACGTAATGACGAAAAGAAAAATGGTGGACATAGCGCTGGTACTGGCGGCACAATCGCGTGGGTGTTAGTCGAACGTGTCGGATAAATTACGAGTGTCGAACGATTTGTTCCACAAAAATCCTTGTATTTTCCGATAGTCCTTCCATATACGCCATACTTACAGCCCGCCATACCGACGCAAACACATTACCTAATTTAGAAAAGCAACTCAACCATTTGTACCAAGCTAATTTTTGCACAGCTAATCATCGTCGGTACAAATGACCCAGTAATTTCTGTCACTATCTCCCGGTCTATCAGACGATAAAACCTTTGATTTCTTGCTTCTTAAACCATCGGATAGTCTCTTTAGATAAGCTGACAAATTGGGGTATGTGTTTAAGTCCATTCCATTCTTTGTTCGGACTGTAATTTTCAACATTGTGTACAAAAAGCAAGGTAGAAGATAATTCTTTAAAGTACGCCATGAACACATTTTCTGAAAAAGACTGCGTACTCTTGTTGTTTTGCCATTGTATGAAATGTTGGTACCATGCTTATACATATTTTTCCTTGGAGTTTTTAGGTATTAAAATTTCCATAACGTTAAGGGCTTCACATATTATATCGGGAGGTGTTCCTACAACATTAATTATTTTCTTCATAGCTAGTACTTGTAGGCATCTTAATTAATAAATAACTATAATTTCAACAGTAAAAACGAGTTGTGAATATTTTTTAGCAATGGCGGGAACAATAAGTCAGTATTCCTACGCGCGCGCAAGGTGATCGGCCATAGACTAAAGAATGAAGTTACTTTTGTTTTGGCTTTTCGAGGATAGCGTTTTTGCCACTTACAAAATGGGGAATTTAAAGCTTTCTTTATTACAGAGAAAATAAAAGTTATATTTGAGTAAAAGTTTTATGTATTAAAGTATTAAAGTTGAAATTATCTATTTAAATACGAAGTTGTATGAAATGAGCAAACAATAGGTACATTAAAATGTGTAGATTGAACACGATCTTTTTGGTATCGAAATTTTTTTAAGAACAAAGGAACTTAACCAATAATATAAAAAAAACTCTATAACTCACTTGTGAATAATAGCAATGAAAAAGTAACAGTTTGATTACAGGTGTCATTATGTGCCTAATTGCGGTGAAATTAAAGCCACTTTATGTGCAAGTGTGTTAAAAAGGTTTTTATGTTATTTTCTGTCCCGTACGTAAGCCGCGTTGGTGGAATAAATGAAGTCACTTTGAGTCACTTCGATGCGTCGGGTGTGTTCGGTGTATGCAACCGAACACCCTTATGACGTACTCGTATGTCAAAACTACTGAACTGATGCCGCTCGTGCGGGCGCTGGGCGGCTCTTCAGTGCACTATTCGGCAGCGTTGCGAATCGTTGCATTCCTAACATTCTAACAATTTTACAATAACATTTTATCTATATATTTTTAGTAATTAACATTTTTAATATTTTCTACTCTTACTTCATTTGGAACTATTTGGTACACCTATTTTAAAGATAAATTAATAAACTATTATTTTTGTGAACATTTACTTTTTATTTGAACATCCTGCTTCGCCCCGAACATATTGGTCCTTCGAGCATTTGATCTAGCGCGCGGTTTGGTCAAAAGCAGGACCTGTCGCGGGTTGGGCGAACTAGTGAACATTGAACAATTAAGTGAGTGTAATGTTGTGGTGATAAACATTGTCAGAAAGCAGCATTAAAATACGAGGTAACATTATCGAAGATACGACAGTTTCAAAAACAACAACGCAGTCGGAGTCGGAGCAGGAGACAACAACGGCTATCAAGAATCGAAGTAAGATCTTTCTAATTTTTTAAATACATTTTTAAACAATTTAACACAATGTCTGGACTCTAGGAATCGCAGATTGAGATTTGTGAAAAGATAGTGAGAATAGCTACCAACTTTAAAAAAGACAGCGCTGAAAGGAAAACTGTAGATTATTTCAAAACACGTTTAGAGAAATTGGAACAGCTGTGGGCTGATTACCAGTATAATCATGACCGCCTGGCTACAGAAGAAAGTAGAAGCCATGTATATTTCACATGGGGAGAATATCAAAAAACTAAAGATTACTACAGAAATGTAAAATCCGTCATTTATGGTCAATACCAAGAATTACTAGCTAAACTGAAAAATCCGTCGCTAGGCATACAAGACGAAGCGTCCGAACAGTTAAGTACAGCCAAGGAACGTGAACTAACAGGCAGAAGTAAGTCAGTAAATGGACATCAAACATTAGTCCTGAGTCAAGGAACTAGTAGTAAATTGGATGAAATGCTACGAAAACAACAAGTTAACTTTAAAACATTTTTAAGAACAGTCAAAAGTGTTGAATTAGAGTCCATTTCCGACAAATGGGAATTCGAAGAAAACATTGGAAAATAGATGGTCTGCCATTGATTATCTTCATTGGGAAATAGACAATGACCTCGACGGGGAAAACGAAGAGTATCAAAATACTTTCACCTGACACGAAAAAACATATAAAGAACTTAAAAAATCTATAAATACCAAGATGTGGTCCGTAGCACACAGAGAAAAATCTACTTCACAGCTGGATATACCTACATTTGGTGGCACCTACAACCAATGGGTGTCCTTCAAGGACTTATTTACGGAAGCAGTTCATATTAATACTTACTTATCTAATGCCCAAAAAATGCAATTTCTTAAAAGCAAAGTTAGAGGAGAGCCGGAAAGGCTAATACAACATTTGCAAATTAGTTCCGAAAATTATACCATATGCTGGGAAATACTCAATCACCGTTTCAATAACAAAAAACTTATTTTTTCATCCCACATGAACATTTTATTGGGTTTACCTAACATGCAACAACAGTCCGTTATAATGACCAAAAAAATTCATGACATCACCTTAGAAAGCCTTAATGCAGTTAAAAATATGGGTGTCGATATAAGCACCTGGGACCCTATTTTAGTGCACCTTTTATCTCAGAAATTGAACACTGAATCGTTCGCAGATTATATAGAATGCTTTAAAAATCCTCAAGATCTTCCCATATTAAAAGATTTTTTGAATTTTCTAGAAAGCAAATGTACATCTTTAGAATCATCTCGCAGAAGACAAGACTCCACAATTCCAAAGCAAGTTCCACCAAATCAAACATCATTTAATATAAAAAAGCAATTTAATCATAATCAGTTTAACAAAAGTCAGAATCCCGCTAATAAACCGATTGCGAAAACGTTCCACGTGCTAAATATCAAATGTCCACTTTGCAAGAATGAGCACGGAATATACAATTGCAAAGAGTTTTTAGAATTACCGAACAAGGAAAAATTGAAGACAGTAAATACACTTATGTATAAATTGTTTATTTAGCCACAATGGAAACGGCTGTAATTCTACTAAATGATGCCGCAAATGCTTAGGTCAACATAATACAATCATACATGACGTTTGTGTAAAAACAATGTCGCAACCGTCAACGTTCGGCGTAGGTATGGGAAAGAGCCGTAATGAAATGACAAATGTATCACAGAATAATACTTCCGAAATTTTATTAGCCACAGCACTAGTCCAAGTTCGGGCCTTGGATGGATCCTATTATCAAATGAAAGCTTTAACTGATCAAGGTTCGCAAATTTGTCTTTTAAGTGAAAATGCAGCTCAATTATTGGGACTTAAGAGACAAAAATGTCGGGGTATAATTTATGGTGTCGGTCAACAAGAAAACAGCTGTAAAGGAAAAGCAAATATCACGTGTAAATCAAATTACACTGATTTCACATTCCAAACTGAAGTTTTGATAATGAATAACTTAATTAAAAATCTTCCTAACAAATCTTTCTCCAAGCCGAACTGGCCTTTTATAGAAAATATTACATTAGCAGACCCAGAGTTTCATAAGAGTGGCCCGGTAGACTTACTTCTAGGTGCTGAAATTTACTCCCTGATTATGTTAAGCGGCATTATAAAGGGTGAACACGCGAGTCAACCGGTGGCACAACAAACACAACTAGGGTGGATACTTTGCGGAAACGTAAAAACGTTTCAATGCAATGTCGTAATAAACAACTTAGATGAAATAAGACAGTTCTGGGAATTGGAAGAAATTAGTGAACAATCTCGTTTATCAGTAGAAGATCAAAGTTGTGTCGACTTCTACAACACAACGACTACGCGCAAAGAAGACGGTCGCTACGAAGTACGTTTACCTATGAAAGATAATTATGAAGCCAAATTGGGGACATCTAAAAATTTGGCCTTGGCCCAGTTTCACAACCTAGAGCGTAGGTTTCAAAAACAAGAACATTTCGCTAAACTTTACAAAGATTTCAATAATGAATATATTGAATTAGGTCACATGACAGCATCTGACATCAAAACACAAAACTTGAATGTTATCTGCCACATCACGGCGTCGAACGCCAAGACTCTACTACGACTAAACTGCGTGTAGTTTTCAACGGGTCAGCAAAAACATCTTCTGGCTACAGTCTTAACGATCTCATGAATAAAGGTCCTAACCTACAGCAAGATTTACAAACCTTGTTAATAAAGTGGAGACAGTATAGATATGGATTTACAGGGAATATTGAGAAAATGTACCGCCAAATTTTAGTTAACATATTAGATCAAGATTTACAACAAATTGTATGGCGAGATTCTTTAAATAATAACATTAAATTTTTTTGTCTAAGAACATTAAGTTATGGGCAAAAAGCTTGTCCATTCCTTGCTTTAATGACTTTAAAAACATTAGCTTCAGATGAACGTGATACCTATCCAGCAGCGGCAAAATTATTGGAAGCATCTTTTTATATGGATGACGTATTACATGGGGCGAATACAGTTGACGAAGCAAGAAAATTAATATATGACTTAAAAAAATTACTGGAATCAGCACGATTCAAAATTAGAAAATGGACATCTAATCAACCAAAAATTTTCGAAAATATAGAAGACGTACAGAGAAAAGAGGAATTTATTTTAAATTCAAAATCCGATATAAATAATGAACCTAAAACTTTAGGTATTTGTTGGAATACATCAGAAGACAATTTCATATTCAAATGTAATATATTAACAAAAAATTCAAGGCCTAATAAGAGAGGTTTATTGTCAATAATCTCTAAATTATATGACCCATTAGGATGGATAGCGCCATTAACAACAAAATTAAAAATTTTGTTTCAAAAATTATGGAAATTAAATTTACAATGGGATGATGCAGTACCAGATGATATATACAAGGAGTGGTCCAAGTTACAAGCGGATTTTGGAAACATAAATAATTTTAAAATACCAAGGTAGATCGGATCTTCCGCAAATGACGTCATTGAATTACATGGGTTTTGTGATGCGTCTTTGGAAGCCTATACCTGCGTAGTCTACGCAAGAGTTAAAAATGTACCAAAAGTAGTCATAGTCGCTGCTAAAACCAAACTGGTGCCACACAAAAAATGCGCATCATTACCAAGGTTGGAATTATGTGGTGCTCATTTGCTTTCCAAACTTATGCAAAAAATTAAAGACTGTCTAAAACAATATAAAATAGGAACGTACGGATGGACAGATTCCATGGTCGTTTTAGGGTGGTTAAACGCGGAACCAACTCGCTGGAAAACGTTTGTGGCTAACAGAGTAGAACAAAGAAACACTTTGTGGTGGGAAGGACCTCAATGGCTCAAAACATTTGATCAAAACAAAATACAAAAAAATATTCCAACCACAGTTTAGGAGATAAAAACCACAAGACAAACTAGCATTATCCAAACGGAATCAGAAAAAAGCATTATTAATAGCTTGCTGGAAAAATACAGTTCCTTTACAAAGATAACACGAGAGCTCAGTTGGCTATTACGTGCAGTGACACCTAACGCTTTGCGTAAACAATTACCTAGCTACCTAACATTACAGGAACTTCGTAAAGCAAAAACATTGACAGAGAATGGAATTTTTGACAGACATAGAATATTTAAATAAACATAGTAAAGTACATTCAAAAAGTAAACTATTAAATTTAAATCCTTTCATTTACCAAGCAGGCGTTCTCAGAGTGGGTGGAAGATTAAAAAAACGCACATTTACATCCTGAAATGAAACATCCCAAAATAATACCCCAGAACAGTCGTTTAGCTAAGTTGCTCATTGATCAGGCTCCTCAGTTGACATATCATGGTGGGCCATGTCTGACGTTAGCCCATCTACGACAACAGTACTGGATAACAAACGGACACAATAAAGTAAAAAAGGTTTTACAAAAATGTTTAACTTGAAAAAAACAAACTCCGACTAAACAACAACAGCTCATGGGAAATTTGCCCGAGTGTCGCACAAACCCTGCTACTCCATTTTATCACTGCGGGGTACATTACACAGGATTTATTGACATCAAGGTCAACAAAGGACAAGGAGTAAAAACAAACAAAGGTAACACAGTAGTTTTCATCTGTATGGTAACCAAAGCCGTACATTTAGAGCTAGTGTCCGATCTGACTAGTTCAGCATGTTTAGCTGCCCTAAGGAGAATGGCAGCGAGAAGAGGTGCGCCACGTCACATATATAGCAAAAATGGATCAAATTTCATCGGGGCTAACAGATTACTTAAAGAAGAATTTTTGACTTTTCAACAGATTTTTGGTAATAACTTATTAACAAATTTAACAGAGATGAACATTGAGTGGCATTTTAATGCACCTACGTGGGCTAGCGCTGGGGGACTGTGGGAACGAGCAGTCCGGAGCCTTAAGTTTCATATGAAGCGAGTAATCAGGGAACAAAAATTAACTTTTGAAGAATTTTCAACAATTTTAACTCAGCTGGAAGCATGCTTAAACTCAAGGCCTTTATGTGCTTTGACAGAAAACATCGACGACCTTGAGATTTTAACCCCCGCTCACTTCTTAACAGGAAGATCTGGCTTGACCGTCATACAAACATAAGAAGATGCTAGAAGTAGAATGCAACTTACAAGAAAAATAGTTCAGGACATTTGGAAAAGATGGAAAACTGAATACCTTAGCCCACAAACAACAAGAAGTAAGTGGTTCAAACCACAAAAAAACATCCAGATTGGTGATTTAGTCATCATTCACGACGAGAATCTACCAATAGTGAAGTGGGCTAAGGGTCGTGTCATCGAACTTCATCCCGGAAGTGATGGTTTAGTGAGAGTAGTCACTCTCAAAACAATAAAAGGGAACTTCAAAAGACCAATCACCAAATTATCAATTTTACCACTAGATTTCCCAGAACAATCAAACAGTAATCGTCAGCAGAATGAGCAGAAAAAATCAGTTGTGGCTTATTTATCTCAACCTAAGAAAACAAAATTTTTACTAATGGCTATGGCCTTAATCTTCTTCCTGACATTAGTGACGTCATCAACATGTACTTATAACGTTACAAAATTAAACCCAAACAAATCTATTTACTTTGACCCAATATCGGACATGTACATAATCCGGAATAAATGGACCCTAGCAGTATACTATGATATGTCACCATACTGGGAAGGTATCAAATCATTTGAAAAGCTAGTAATAATATTCCGGAAGGAGTCCTTGGCAACATGATAATCTCACAATTACGGCACGAGTACTCGGAACTGCAATATTACAATAGCTTACTGCTCAGTCAGCAATTTAACGCACGCTCCAGACAGCGTCGCGGGCTTATCAATGGGATCGGTTACGTAGCGAACACTTTGTTCGGAGTATTGGACGAGCGTTTCGCAGAACGGTATACTAAAGATATCGAACTCGTGAGAAGTAACCAAGATCACTTAGCAAAATTGTGGAAGAATCAAACATCGATCATAGAATCGGAACATAATTTATTAAAGAGAACGGAAGATATCATATCTAAAC
Source organism: Apoda limacodes (assembly GCA_946406115.1). NCBI lineage: Eukaryota > Metazoa > Arthropoda > Insecta > Lepidoptera > Limacodidae > Apoda > Apoda limacodes. Next base: position 905,314 of record OX291548.1, read on the forward strand.
AACACAAAGTAATTAACAAGCATTTGCACTATTTAGACAAATCTACAAATATTATACAAAAAGAAATCAACAACATTAGGCTGCTAGTAATTTATTACAACATTAAAAACAACTCAAGACAAATTATTAGACACCATCACGGACATTTACCATGGGCAATTCAGCATACACTTATTGACTCCTGAGCAACTACGTGATGAACTAAGCATCATATCAAGCCAATTGACGGAAGAATTACGATTACCTATCAACAACGTTCAGACAGATTTATGTCAAATTTACAAATTATTGAATGTAAAAGCCAGACTGACAGAAAAATATCTTATTTTCGAAATTACCTTTACCCTTATCAGCCGAGATAAATTTAAATACTATAGAATAATTCCCATTCCCTATCAATTGGACAACAATATGATACAAATAACACCGATTTCCGAACACATAGCAGTCAATCTTCAAAGGGATTCTTATTTCATAATTAAATCTGATGAATTATTATCCTGCCTGTACCATGAAAACTCCTATTTGTGTCAGATAAAGAAACCCATTTATCGCCTTAGCAATGATAATAATTTTTGTGAACATGATTACTCTACTGATACCTGCAAAACACAAACATTGTCATGTTATAACAACTGGATACCTTCATATGAATCTCAGCAATACTTTTATTTTTGCTGTAATACTTGTTTTATTAAAATCATATGCGGAGATCAAGGTACCGCTCAATCACTCAGTAAATCTGGTATAATTACATTCGAACAAAACTGTTTATTGAAAGCTCAAGATTTTACTTTGCTCTCACATCAGAGACATCAGAACAAAATAGATATAAGTCTGAATATTTCCAGACCACAAATTTACCAGATAAACCATCTCATAATCCTAACAATGTCTCCGAAACAACAAAATGACAGCAGCGAATCAGCAGAAATTCGAACTGATCTACATATAATTGACAAACAGATTAATAAATTAAAGGAAGAAACCGCTCAAATACCTAATTTATCCACCCATGACATCCACCAGTACACTATTAGTTACGGAACAGTAATAGTGGTTTCCGTAGTTTCTGCAGTTCTTCTGTGGAGGTGGTGCCGTGGCCGTAAGCTACTGGTCGCCATTACGCCGGACATCGAGCTTCAATCATCCAGTAGTGATAGTGTGGTGAGAGCGCGAAACCAAAGAAAGGTTGACCGTATTCAACCTAGTGTTGTAAAAGTGAGTGATAGTGTGCAGAAAAATTACACTGGTCGTAACCAGTCTAGTGCAGAGTGTAGTTTAAAAACTTATAATAAGGCATGCTCGCCTATAACAATTAAAAAACATTTAGGGACTCTAGACTTTTCAAATTATACTTTTATTTTCTATGTTATTTTGTATATTAATTTGTGTCAGTAACATGTCAGATATTCTTCTCCTGGTCGGGAGCATGTTCGGTGTATGCAACCGAACACCCTTATGACGTACTCGTATGTCAAAACTACTGAACTGATGCCGCTCGTGCGGGCGCCGGGCGGCTCTTCAGTGCACTATTCGGCAGCGTGGCGAATCGTTGCATTCCTAACATTTTAACAATTTTACAATAACATTTTATCTATATATTTTTAGTAATTAACATTTTTAATATTTTCTACTCTTACTTCATTTGGAACTATTTGGTACACCTATTTTAAAGATAAATTAATAAACTATTATTTTTGTGAACATTAACTTTTTATTTGAACATCCTGCTTCGCCCCGAACAGTGTGGGCGTAAGAAAATATTGCCTCGCAAATTTATTCGCAGAATTTTTTTTTTAATAAAAACTTCAGCTATACCTGAATTAATAATCAATTTAGCAAGCCTCTCCGCTACTACCCGTGAAGCATGAGTGTGGATTCGTTTCGCATATTTTAACGGCTTCGCGCCTCGTTCCCGGATGTTGTCCGTATTTGTCCCGCGACCGCGACTGAGGTTTCGTGGAGCGCAAACTTAACGTGAACGCGACAAGGCTCCACATACGCGTGCGGCTCAGTTGCCCATTAAAAAGTTTGTAATTTGATAGGTTCCGGACCTCAAAAGGAAGAAAGCAACCCTTATAGGATCACTTTGTCGTCCGTCTGTCTGTCTGTATTTCTGTCAAGACCCTTTTTCACAAGAACAAACGGGTAAAGGTAATATCAAATACTAAGCTCTACCAGTCCCTTGAAGCTGTAAAAAATTAAGCTTTTAAATCAACTCAGTAAAAAACAAACAAATTAAAACCTATGGAGTACTTTCTGTTGTCCTGGAATCATGAAATTTGACACGAAGCAAAGTATTACAGCACCAATATAGGGAAAAATCCGAAAATGGGTAATTTGTAGTTATAACACATTTAAAAAAAGTTTCTCTATCTGTCAGTTAACCCTGACCCTTTTGCATAAGAACGCGAGGAATTATCAAGTTGAAATTAATATCAAATATAAAGGTCTACAGTAGCTTAGAGCTGTAAAAAAATAAATCTTCTTTGTCAACGCAATAAAGAAATACGGCCATTTTTAACGCATATTTAGGTATTCGGTTATTCACAAATAAATCAAAACCCGGGTACTTCCCGTTGCCCTAGAATCATGAAATTTGATACAAAGCAAGGTCTTACGTCAAAAATGTAGGAAATATGCAAATTATGTTAATTTTGTAGTAACACATTTAAAAAAAGTTTATCTTCTGTCTGTCAAGACCCTTTTACTCAAGAATGCATGAACGTATCAAGTTAAAATATTATTAAATAGTAAAGTCTACGGGCACTTAATGTTGTAAAAAAATCAATGTGGAAAAAATCATGCTCAAAGTACGATCATTTTTATCGCATATTGTGACACAAATAAATAAAAACCTATGGAGAATTTAAAATTGAACATAAAAAAATGCAAATTCTTAAAAAAAGGACTATTATATTTAGGTCATGTCGTTTCCGAACAAGGTATATCTCCCGATCCAGAAAAAATCAAAGCTGTTAAAAATTATCCAGTACTGAAAAACGCAGATGAGGTCAGAAGGTTCGTCGCGTTCACTTACTATTATAGAAAATTTATACCAAATTTTGCAGACATAACGGTACCTCTAAATAGATTAATTAAAAAGAATGTAAAATTTGAATGGTCTGAAGAGTGCCAAAAATCATTTGAAATTTTATAGAATAAACTTATGTCACCACCTGTACTTCAGTACCCAAACTTCGACGAATCAAACGAATTCACGATAGAGTGTGACGCATCGGGATATGCGTTAGGTTGCGTATTATCAAATAGCAATGGTAGTGCAATAGCCTACGCCAGTAGGACACTAAATAAAGGTGAAATTAATTATTCAGTTATTGGAAAATAAATAAGTGCTATTGTATTTGGTGTCCGCCATTTTCGACCTTACTTATATGAAAGAAGGTTTAGGATAATTACAGACCATAGACCGTTAATTTATTTAATTGGAATGAAATTTCGGCTTATGCTAGAAGAATACGATTTTTACGTTACCCACGTAAGTGGAAATCAAAATTCAGCCGCGGATGCCCTAAGTAGATTAAAATTATCAAGCGATGACTTGAAAAAAATGAGTGTTAATACAGTAAATGTTATGACAAGAGTGCAAAAGCAACAGCTGGAATGTCAAAATGACAATACAGCTTCTCCGACCCTTGAACATACTCCAGACAATCGGCAAGTCCAGCCAAAGGTTGTGGATGTATTCAAGAAGCCGAGAGAGCTAACAGAATTACGTTTTATCAGTATGGAAGAATTGCGAATGTTTAGCAAAAATAATTTAGTTAGTAGAGAAAATAAATATCTAGCGTATGTGCAAACTAAATCTTGTAAATATATAAAGCCAGAAGCTCAAGGGCAAATGTCTCCAGATGACTTTGTCGAGTATCTAGCCGAATTTCGCAAGGAAGAAACAATAAAAGAAATATGCTATATAAGGGCAAATGAACCAGACGATATTTTCGTAAAAAAAATAGTTAACGCAATGCAAAATATAGAGAGTTTAATGTTATGCATTCTTAAAAATTGTAAGCGAATTACAGATAAAAACGATATTGCAGTTATTTTAAACGATTTTCATTTACTGCCAACTGCAGGTCACACCGGGGTTAGACGCATGTTAAGCAATATAAAAAGACGCTATTTTTGGTCTAACATGGAAGCTGACGTCACTAATTACGTCAACAAATGTCAGATATGCCAAAAGCAAAAATATACCAAAATTATCAAACAGCCAATGCAAATAACAACTACAGCTGCATCAGCATTTGAGAAAGTATTTTTAGACTTAGTAGATCCCTTGGACACATATAATTCTGGTCATACATATATCTTAACTCTATAATGCCAACTTACAAAGTATGTTTGTGCATTTCCACTAAAAACGAAAACTAGTACTGAGGTTTCTAAAAGTTTTGTAGAAAACTTCATTTTAACATATGGCACACCGCGTGACATCTGCTCCGATCGAGGTCAGGAATTTATGTCCAAACTTTTTATTAATGTTTGCAAATTACTTAAAATAGATAAATTAAATTCCACCAGTTATAGGCATGAAACTGTTGGTTCGTTGGAAGTAACCCATAAAAAATTAGCTTCATATTTACGTATTCAGACTGAAAATAATACGTTTCTTGGTCGGAATGGCTGAAATTCTGGCCATTTTCGTATAATATTACGTGTCATAGCGAAACTCTGTACTCGCCATACGAACTAGTTTATGGAAAATTATCACATATTCCAAGCAATTTGTCAAATGGGCCTGTAGATCCTTCTGAAAACTATCCTTCTGAGCTTAAATATCGATTACAAATGTCGCAAAAAGATGCTGGAAATAATTTAATAAAGTCAAAAAATAAGCGTAAGATGTACTATGATAGGTACATAAACCCCGTAACTTATAAAGAAGGGGATCTAATTTTTATAAAAAATGAGGCTAATAAAAAATTAGATGTTTTATATGACGGACTCTTTAAAATAAAAGACAAGGGCAATAATCTTAAAAAAGGGTAAAATCGAAGAAATACATAAAAACCGAACGAAACCGTATCAATTGCCTAGTGTAAGCTTAACATGGAATAATACACAGTATGTTCCGAGCTGCAAAATTAAAGTTCATTTTCATCAGCATTTTCAAAGCAAAGCCATGTTATAAAAATGTAACACGTTCAAATAAAAATATAAGTTTGTATAACAGGAATGGGTCGATAGTCTCGTATTGTAATCCGACCTTCCAAGATAAGCGCGCGGGCCTTTGTCGCTCGCGCAGACAGGTTCTAACTATGGGTACATGCATGATAAATATGGACGTCATAGGTACGTTAACGGTTATGCTTATGTTGTATTAAACATTCTCAAACTATGAAAATTAACTAAGAATAGTTTTAGTTAGATGTGCACGTAAGATTGATTTTTGTAATATTATAAAATATGACTAGATACCAAGTAAAAATATGTATCGGGAAAATCAGGTGCCCGACTATATTTTGATTTTACTACATTTTTGTATTTTGCCATTTTCTTATGTTATATAAAGTAGTGTTTTACTAATTTGATTTAATTATACATATTTTGTATACATTATTATGAACGTTGTTTCTATTGTGTTTTTATAATTATTATTGTGTTAAACTACATTTTTGTATTTCGATAATTTTCATTAATTTTAAAAATATTTTAACTAAATAACGTGTATTACTCGTACATTCTGTGCTTTATATTTGTCATTCAATGACTTGACTATTTGACCTAACTATTGACTTGGCCATTGACTAACCTTGACAACATAATTAACAAAAATATTACCTTACTCGTAATTGATTTTCCTGTGTTAGTATATAGGATAAATAAATATTAATAAAATAAAGAGTAATAATTACTCTTTATTTTCTAGATTGTATACGCACATAATAACAATTATGTTTTTTTTTATTTTGTCTGCAAAGCGTAAGTTGGTCTGATGTACAACTTTATTATTTTATTTGGTTTTTTTTTGTAAAAAATTTGAAAATTGTATATTTTAATTTTTTTTAGGGAAACCCCCGAAATGTGATGTAATGCAATTATATATAGAATGTTTTGACTAATAAACAGTCAGTCACAAGTCAAATTTTGTCTTATTTGGACCTCCCGACGTTTCTTATGACGTCACAATGGTTTCTACTTCTAAACTGTATGATGGTTTCTACTTCTAAAATTCTTAGATTTCATTATTAAAAGCTTTCAAAAATACCTTCGACTAAAGTGTCATTTTGACATTAGAATAAAATTTACAAGTATAATGATTACATATATAGCTTCTAAAAACTTGTACAAAATTCTACATGAATCTTAAAACAATCATTTTGTATAAGATATCCTACAAACTTAAATCATGCTAGTTCGGAGGCCCCTTGAAGTTAAAGAAGACAGTACTCCGAAGATCTTTGCCTACTGCGTCTCCTTTCTGGCTCTCTGTCTCGTTGCCAAGTTTATACACAACCTGTGGAAGGCGAGGCAATATTTTGATATAGACACAATTGTACGTCACTGGAGACAATGCACAAGTAGAAGGCCTTTCGGTCCAAGTAAGTCCCGATCGCGTCACTCGCAGCATAACAGCGAGGCCATGGACGAAAATGTCCAAGAAGTGGAAATAGACGACAGAGAGGAGGAGGACAACTTCAGAACCAGACACAAGCGCAAGACGAGAAGACATGAGATGCCTGAACAATGGACACCAAAAGACGGGAACTATCTTATAATGCAATAAATATGTTCTCGGAGTTACAGTTAAATTTTACTATAGTGTTTGTTGCTGAAGTTTACATATGGTTTTTTGATTGAGAATAATATATATTTCAATGAATAGATGTGGTATTACAATGTTCAATTACTAAATTTTATATATAAATACATTTCAAGAAATGTATTAGGTGCTGACTAAGTGTTCCTGACTGAGGCAGGTCTCGTTTGATCCATTTTTGAGGACGAGGTTGAGCAGAACTGCGTTTACGCCTGGATGGATAACTGCGACTAATGAATGGACTATCCAAAGGTACCCTAATCGCAGGCTGCTCAACGTTTATGTTTTCGGTTTCGTTGACATAGGACTCTTTATTATCTTGTGTGTGTTGTAAAATATTTTTTTTCAGCCAAGGCAAGTAACTGTTGACGTTTGAAACTTGCAACATTATTGCAATCTTCACCCCCTTAGTCATAAGCCAGATATCGTACCTCTACACCACCCTCTTGGTTCCAAACATACGTCAACAGCACAAAAATCATCCGCCAAATTATTCATTTCACCAAAGTCATGGTTTACAGAACGAGACGTGACCTGAGAAAAAGAGGCGATATTTGGCCGAAGGAGCGATTTTGACTCTAACATATTTTGTTTTCAATATCAGCAAAAATGAATAGTCCTGAACAGGTGTTATTTGTTAACATGCTAAATATATTCATTTTACTTATTTATCAACAATTTCAAGCAAATACATAAATACTTATATTTTTGTCACCAAAGGTCCATTAATTTTGGTCGAAAATAACTTGTCCCAACTTGCACGCAAACTTTTCAACAGTGATTGTTTTGTGCGCCCTGTATACAATTTACGTGCGCCCTGTATACAACTTACGTGCGCCCTGTATACAACTTACGTGCGCCCTGTATACAACTTACGTGCGCCCTGTATACAACTTACGTGCGCCCTGTATACAACTTACGTGCGCCCTGTATACAACTTACGTAGGTCTTTGAACAACTTATAGATGGCGTTAAATTTAAGTAAACATTAACAGCTTTTATTAGCGGTTCTTTAAAACTGAATGTGTACTCTTGGGTCATTTTAGTGCTCTTGAGCATAAATAGCCTGCAGAAATGACAGGAGGTCGAGGGGCAAGCGGCGGGAGAACGCATCTCCTTTTGTCCTCACTGTCTACCACGCGGACATGATTGGCGTCTATTGGTTTAGTGTTAAGCAAGCATTACGACTCTTAATTTTTTTCTAAGCAGTTTGCTTTTTAGTCGTCGTCAAACGCAGGGATTTAGACGTTTGAAGACAGACATGGCGCTCAGGGTGTCGACTTCAATAGCTTTATAGCTTCTGTTAGCCTGGGTCCGGGCGAAATTCTTTCCATCAGGTTTTCGTGACTGCTTTGACAAATTACACCTGTAGCCTCCTTAAAAATTGTAGGAGTTATAATTGGCAGAGGGATAGTTAAGATAAGATAAAAAAATAAGAAAATGTCAAAATTAAAAACGAATAAATAAATGTAATCAAAATTCATTGATAAAATAGATAAAATAAAAATCACTGCTTTTCACTGTATTCTTTCACAGAATAAAGTAATTTCGTCAATAAAAATTATTTCAGTCGGCGACCAAATATTGAATCCGAGGGTTATTTCTTTAGTTCGACGGGCTGATGCTCACAGTCAAAGAGAATATAATGTACTACGTCTCATAATAATCGGGACTTACGACTCTCGGGTTTTTAGCAAGCGGCGCCAGCCGTCGTGACACACGTTGCAGGCACCCAGTTTGGCGAGTCTCTCTGCCAGAGACGCTGATGCTTTTGCAGGTATTTATATTGCATCGAGTGTCATTATGAGGCCAAACACATACTGAGAATTAAGAGTCATTATGCCGTATTTTTAGGGTTCCGTATCCGAAGAGTAATTAGCGGAACCTTATTACTAAGGCTCCGCTGTCCGTCCGTCCGTCTGTCACCAGGCTGTATCTCATGAACTGTGATAATTGGATAGTTAATATTTTAAATTTTTAAAAAACTAAAAATAAAAATTATAATAGGCGTGGCATTACGGTTTCCGTATTTTACAAAGACAAAGATGCACTTTGTTCAATTTCCATATTTTAAACACTTTATATACACGAATTTTACGAATACACAGCAGTATGGCCACTACACAGACGGTCGAGCCATCAGCTGTCACCATCCATGGATGCGCGTAGCACGCTGTAACATAAACACACACGACCATTCGCGCAAGCGCCCTGCGCCGCCTAAACGAAACAGCAGGCGCAGGCATACATTTTCGCCGATACTCCCTCTCCTACGCCGCGCCAGCTAGCTACTCTCCATCTGTCTTACGCATTTTCACAATCAGGACACGTGACCTGACGCGAGTTTATCATTTTTTACCCATACCAAAAAAAGTGCACAACGTCGCTAAAGAAGTTTTCACTTAAAAAAAAACCCGATTTTGAAACATTATTCATTGGTGCTCCGCTTCTATTGGTGTTAGCGTGATGATATATAGCCTATAGCCTTCCTCGATAAATGGGCTATACACTGAAAGACTTTTTCTAATTGGACCAGTAGTTCCTGAGATTAGCTCGTTCAAACAAACAAACTCTTCAGCTTTTATTATTATAAGTATAGATTAATGTATTGAATGTAAAAAAACGAAGTGACCATTGTATAATTATACTTTAGAAAACTGTTAAAACTTTTAATTGTCTGTACTAACTAATCAAATAATTTTTTAACATATTCGTATTTATTAACTTTTTTGACTGGGGGCCAAAAATGGAACTACAGTCGCCACATTGAAATGCTGTGAACGCTACGCTAGCGACTAGACACCGGGATAAAGTAAGTATGCTTTCAAAGTCAAAGTCAAAGTGGTTTATTCAAATAAGGATTTTACAATCACTTTTGAATCGTCAAAGTTATAAAATATTATTTTTTGAACCCTCCCACCTTCCCGCCGGTTCACAATGTTGTTGATTTCTACCGAGAAGAATCCGGCAAGAAACTCGATAGTTACTCTTTTAAAAACACTATCAACTTTGATATGTGAACGACATCTTAATAATTTGTCGTAATTTAAAAAGGTTGAGAGCCCCTACAAAGTCAGTGACGTCAGCTGGAGCGAGAGCCATCGCGTAAAGAGAGTACCTGGCGTAGTAATATTATTGTACCATGGGTCTCATTAACTATCACTGTTAAAAACAAAACACGTCGAACCAACAAACAACAAACACACTACATCTATTTTTTGTAATTAATTACGTAATTTGCCTGATTTCAAACATCGACAGTCTTACCAAAGACTTATGTTTATATAACTGTTTATTTACAAAAAAAATTGTGTATACCGAAGTGTGATCAATGCTATAAATAATACAACGAGCTGAGCAGTAACTTCAGATTAAATACTTATTTCCGGAATTGACAAAGCCTTAACAGGTATTCGTCCATTTTAAGCCTTGGGGGTCGTTGTTATTATGGAAATTTTAAATTGATCTATCAAAAGCAGAGATTTATTAATCAAGGCTGACATCCCGCCTGAGGATAAAGTAATGCACCTCTATTGTCAAAGATTGGAATGTTAATACTTACACGTTTTTGTGTATACGTCAACAATCATTACGTGTTTTGAATAATTTAAGTATCATCTGTTATTTATTCTTTACATAACAACAAATGTGCTGTTTATTTGGTGTCGTCGTCACCACCACGAGTATGCGACACGACCGACACGACCGCCGCGCCGCCGCCTTTAATAATTGAACTAATCTCTCTGCCTTGGGCACTAATGCTGATATTTATTGATATACCCTTGTTGTTATTCCATGTACCTACGTAGTGTTTTGTTTTCTAATAGTGGCTTAAAATGTGCTTATCGTCGCGGCACATACGAGTAAGTGTAGCGGTGAGCGAAACAGAGGGGATGTGTGCGCATGGCTACTGTCGCGCACGTAAGTGTAGCGGTGAGCGAAACATAGAGGGGATGTGTGCGCATGGGTACTGTCGCGCACGTAAGTGTAGCGGTGAGCAAAACATAGAGGGGATGTGTGCGTATGGGTACTGTCGCACACGTAAGTGTAGCGGTAAGCGAAACATAGAGGGGATGTTTGCGCATGGGTACTGTCGCGCACGTAAGTGTGGCGGTGAGCGAAACATAGAGGGGATGTTTGCGAATGGGTACTGTCGCGCACGTAAGTGTAGCGATGAGCGAAACATAGAGGGGATGTTTGCGGATGGGTACTGGCGCGCACGTAAGTGTAGCGGTGAGCGAAACATAGAGGGGATGTGTGCGCATGGGTACTGTCGCGCACGTAAGTGTAGCGGTGAGTGAAACATAGAGGGGATGTTTGCGCATGGTTACTGTCATGCACATAAGTGTAGTGGTGAGCGAAACATAGAGGGGATGTTTTCGCATGGGTACTGTCGCGCACGCAATAGTTATTCATTTATGATAGCAGATATTTTTGTTATAATCTTTTATGTATCAATTGTAAAAACATATTAAACATTAGGCTAGATCACGTAAATATGCAGTTTTTGTGCCAATTTTATAACACAGTCAAAAAAATTTAAACATTGTACAAAATATATAAGTTGAAAAACTTGTTATTGTCTAGTCACTTTGCACTACACTCTAGTGCATAACTTTATTAAGTTTTATTTAGTGTAAAAAAAAAACTGGAAGTTATCATTGTTTCAACACTTGTACGAATTTTAAACGCTAATATCAAGTAAATAATTGCATTGTGTTGTTATATTTGTTTTATTTATTGTAATATTTTGCCTCAAATTTTAAGCATAAATGAATTGAATATGACTACAAAACAGTAAAAATGTAAATTTCCATATTAAAAACGAAAGTTTCAAGACGTGATTCTAATTTAAATTACAAGAAGTATGACGAAAATACGTCAGATCAGATCGTAATATATTTAAAATGTTCTATTATAATATTTTTTTCTCTCACTCTAACTCACGTTAAAAAAGTAGTAAAATAAAGGCGGCACACAACATTTCACTTTGAAATAAAATGATTTGCATAGTGTGCACATGAGAGAAAAGGTATATGAAAACCTTAAATGATTTTTAAGACCTATACGCTGATGCTTCCAACAATAGGGTAAAAAAAATATATCACATTTCGATAAATATGGAGAGCTACTTTAATTTTTTGTAGGCAAAACTATATTTTTTATTATATATAAGGTTTTATGTAATTACCAAATTATGTAAAGTGCAACTAAACTAAACTTTTTCTTAACTACTGACCTTGGGTGTTTGGTCGCTAGTGTCGTTCTAAGTTCACACCATTTCAATATGGCGACTGTAGTGATATGTGATTTGACCGCGCGCCTGAAAAGTTTGTTTCATTATAAGTTTTATTAGTTGTTTCATTTAGTAATTTTTTAACCTATTTAAAACTTTATCTATTTCCTCGCTCTCTTTTTAAATTAAAACGAAATCTGCAACATTTTTTCTGGTCTGTCTAAATAATAATATTGTGGAAAACACAGTACAACACACAATACTAAATAAAATATTAATACTTCAATACTCTGGTATGATAATTTTTTATGTAATTATTTGTGGTCGCCACAGTACACATACGATGAAGTTTATAACGCGTCATAACTAGAGGTCATAAAACTGGAGATATGTTAAAAAATCGGTTGTTCGATTTTGATGCAGTGAATCAGGACTTAGTTTCTTTAGAAATTTGGTAATGTGCAATAAAAATCACTAAAGTTGGCATTATGCCACGCCATAAATATTCGCAAAACGGAAACCATAATGCCACGCTATAACACCTGATCGAAAATTTTATTTTTAGTATTTGGCGATTATGAGTAGCACAGGGAAGTTGGATATGTGATTTTAATTCTATGAAAGATTGAGATGTCAAATATACTACGTCAAAAAAGTAAATAAACAAACATTAAATACGTATTATCGTTGAGAAAAGTTGTATTTTGTTTACATTATTGAGAAATATAGATAGGATATTGCTCAAAAATATATAATATGTCAAGACATATTTGAGTGTTAAACGCGAATTGTGTGTTAAAGACGTTGGTTTTGTTCAATTAAATATGAGTTGTCTTGTAACATATTTGAATGTTAAGCGCGAATCGTGTGTAAAGGACATTGGTTCCCTACGATTAAATATGACGAATGAGTGGTAAGTTGTGTTTTATTTATAATAAATAAATATGCATACGAAGTGATGGAAAGTAAATAGCTAGTATGTTTTCACTTCTGCCAGCACTCCCGGAGTGCAACCCGTTTTTTTTTTGGAACGTATGATAGAATAAAATTCGATTCTGACGAATCTAAAACTTAATAAATTATTCAAAATAAAAGAAATTAAAAGAAAAATGAAAAATGTGGATGTGAAATGAATAAAAAGATAAATTTGTGTAAACCCGGTTTTGTGACCCCTCTAGTGGTAATGATTTGAAAGGTAGTGCGCACCCCTTGCACCCCGCGACCCTACATCAAACACATCTAAAAATTAATTCCGCGCAGTGTGCACGATCGTAAACTCGTGTGAAAGCTACGTACACGCAGGTATCTCTCTCGTAGTGTGCCCGATCGTAAACTCGTGTGTGAGCTACTTACACGCAGGTATCTCTGTTGTAGTGTGCCCGATCGTAAACTCGTGTGTTAGCTACTTACACGCAGGGCTCTCTCGTAGTGTGCCCGATCATAAACTCGTGTGTGAGCTACTTACACGCAGGGATCTCTCTCATAGTGTGTCCGATCGTAAACTCGTGTGTGAGCTACTTACACGCAGGTATCTCACTCGTAGTGTGCCCGATCGTAAACTCGTGTGTGAGTTACTTACACGCAGGTATCTCTCTTGTAGTGTGCCCGATCGTAAACTCGTGTGTGAGCTACTTACACGCAGGTATCTCTCTTATAGTGTGCCCGATCGTAAACTCGTGTGTGAGCTACTTACACGCAGGTATCTCTCTTGTAGTGTGCCCGATCATAAACTCGTGTGTGAGCTACTTACACGCAGGTATCTCTCTTGTAGTGTGCCCGATCGTAAACTCGTGTGTGAGCTATTTACACGCAGGTATCTCTCTTGTAGTGTGCCCGATCGTAAGCTCGTGTGTGAGCTACTTACACGCAGGTATCTCTCTCGTAGTGTGCCCGATCGTAAACAGTTTACTCAAACGCAAGGGTCTGGGTTTGGGTCTTCAATACATAATGAGTTCTTATTGTGGTCTCAATCAGAAGACTTGGTGTCAAAACAAGACCATTTGTCATTCTGATTGTGGCTTCAACCTCTAGATTGTGACCCAGACCGTCTCTAGATATTGTACAGTCGTGTCCTTAATGCCCGCGCAACGAGGATGACAAGTAATGTTATCGAAATAAGCCAGATATTCTAAGATTAGGTAAGAATTGAATATAAGAACAGTTTTAGTACAAAAGGAATACAAACCTATGTGTGTGTGTGTGTGTGTGTGCGTTACTCATACACTAGATTAACCTCACTTCCAATCGTGACTTTTGTAGTTAAAACTGGCAAAGCGGTATAATATTATCCTGTCCCTGAGGCCTGGTTCTCGTGCTAATAGAGATATTAACAACATACCCGAATTCGAGCGAGTATGTTATTAATCGCAGTAACTGTTTTTAGTTTGAACTAACATGTCGAAAAAACATGGTGGATATCGATTGCAAATAGTTTTTCGTATTCTTAGAATCTTACTATAGGCATATGTCGTACGCTAGCAGTCGACATACAACGAGCGGTCGGTAGCGGTAAAGATGAGATGACGCTAAGTTTGAAGTTGAAGTTACATTTTTATTTAAAAGAAAGCTTTTTAAATTCCTTTTTAGTAACGTTTAGTAACGTTTAACTTCTTTGGTTCAGAACTTATTTCTAACTTATTTATTAAAAGCGACACAGAATAAATTCGGCGTCCAATTTGTCGAGTGTGCTTCTTCCTCGGCACAACATTATTTGCTATTGTGTGGAACATGGTAAACGGTACATGGTACACGGTACAGGCTTTAAAACTTTAAAACTTTAAAACATATGGTACAAAAGGCCTTAAAACATGTGGTAGATATAGGCTTCAAAACTTAAAAAACGTTTGGTACTGGTTTCAAAACTAATAAATCGCATCGCTAAAAAAAGCTGGTTGTGGAAGGTCCGCGTCTACGTAAATCACTCAGCCTAGGAAATGACTTGTAACGTATACCTACCTGAGTTTCTACAATTAGACATGTTATACTTCACGACCAACGTGATAGACCAGTGAACAACGCGTGTGCAACATTCCTGCGCACAAAAACTCTGCCGATTGTTTCCTGAACCCGTCGCCGCCCGTCACCACCCGCCGCTGCCGCGCTGGTCGCCGCGACATGTCCTTGTGTTGTGTCGAGTGTCGGATCGTGACGTGTCATGATGTTTCGTGTCATGACGTCACGTGCCGCTGGTGTTTACATTTTTGTACCAATTGACAGTATAATAGTTGACACTCGTAAGATCCAAGTATAAAGTAAGTAGAGATGAAAATACTTATTTTCATGTGATAACTTCATTCTGCTCTAGATGGCTTATTTAAACACTAAAATAATTTTAGAGTGTTTTTTGTAAATTTTAAAGCAGTCGTGATCGTAAAAGGTGTCCTAAAATAAAAATAAGCTGATGTAGTGAGAGAAGGCTAGCGCAGCAAGCCGCTGCCTGCCGTCCTGACGCGTGCTGGTCTAGGCAGGGCGGCGCGAGTAGCCAGACAGAGCCAGGTTTTATTATTACTACAATGCACAAAACAATTTTGTATAAAATAGGCCCATAAATAACAACAAACTGCTTGCAGCTTATCGTTTGCACTACAATATTTTGAACCGTGAACCATTCAATCCAACTTGGGAGACAAAACGGTATTGACAATAGAATTCCGTAATGTGATCTCAGATCCCGTCGGTTTTTGTCTATTTTTTACTCAAAAGCTAAGTGATGAAACGTTTAGTGTCCATAGATATTTAGTTACAGTTGTTCGTAAATTGATCCCGTCTCATATAAGGAACTGTTAGGTATACTACCTTGTGTTTCAAAGTCACAATTTAAATCCTTTACACACAAACGAATTTACTTCCGTTTTTTGCGAGCCTTTTTCGTTTTTGTTGAATATTTAACGTTCGTGGATCAAAGTAGCTAAAATATACCTTATCTAATTTTTAAATTTTAAATTGTTTAAGTTATTAAATTATTGTTTAAGTTACTTTATATTTGGGAGGCCAGGCCTCTCCTTGGACATAACCCACAGTAGACTGTGGTACGATGCGCGCTGGCCGAGTGCGAACTAGTGTACGGTACGTGCGTTGTCGAGCTAGACTGTGGTACGATGCGCGCTAGTGTACGGTACGTGCGTTGTCGAGCTAGACTGTGGTACGATGCGCGCTGACCGAGTGCGAGCTAGTGTACGGTACGTGCGTTGTCGAGCTAGACTGTGGTACGATGCGCGCTAGTGTACAGTACGTGCGTTGTCGAGCTAGACTGTGGTACGATGCGCGCTGGCCGAGTGCGAGCTAGTGTACGGTAAGTGCGTTGTCGAGCTAGATCAGGCATCTAACTTAGTCATTACAGATAGTGAGAATACGATTCCCGGCTCCTCGCAGCGTGCTTCATACAAAAAGATTTTTCCACTTATTTTTGACACTTACCTACTAATTAAACATTACGAAATTTTGAAGACATGTTTTAGGAATAAATATCTAATAATGGTATCCTCTTAAGGAAAATATGAATAGTCTGTTTGTGAATTTAGAATTTTTCGTTTTTGGTTTTGACATCAAACACTCACAGTACAGAACAAGATACAAAAAACACAATGAAAATATTTAAAACTACAAGTAAAATAAATAAAAGCAAGGAGACGCGGATGTTGGAAGATGAAATATATAGTATCCGCCCCGTGTGTGCTCGTCTCTTGATATATAGTATCCGCCCCGTGTGTGCACGTCTCTTGATATATAGTATATATATAGATATATTTTTAATAGTATCTGCCTCGCATGTGATAACCTTAAACCTGATGTAAAACAGCAAACGCAATTGTACTGATTTTGTAAATTAAAATATAGTTCACGCGCCTAAAATTTTACAATAGCAAAATGATTGCAAGTTTAGGCATTGTATCAATTACGTTAAATAAAATTTTGTATTGTGTACGGCATCCCAATTCGCGAGTCTGACACGCACTTGACTGGTTTTTTCTTAAAATCATTAAATTTGATTTGTATCGACAA
Source organism: Apoda limacodes (assembly GCA_946406115.1). Lineage (NCBI taxonomy): Eukaryota > Metazoa > Arthropoda > Insecta > Lepidoptera > Limacodidae > Apoda > Apoda limacodes. Next base: position 922,338 of record OX291548.1, read on the forward strand.
ATTTGTGAACTCCTGCTTTTCCGAAGTGCGACAAAAGATATAACAGAAAAAAATTTGACTAAAAACAACATTCGATTGTGCGGTCTTGCTGCTTCAGTCCCTTGTTCGACAGAACCACCCTCAAATACTTACGAGATCCTTTTTCAGAACTAAAAACTGTCAGGTTGTTCCAGTCCCCTGTTTGCCATAAATACCCTAGACTACTTACGAGATGCTTTTTCAGAACTAACAACTGTCAGGTTGCTCCAGTCCCTTGTTCGACAAAACTACTCTCGACTACTTACGAGATGCTTTTACAGAACTAACAACTGCTTCAGTCCCTTGTTCGACAGAACTACCCTCGACTACTTACGAGATGCTTTTACAGAACTAACAACTGCTTCAGTCCCTTGTTCGACAGAACTACCCTCGACTAGTTACGAGATGCTTTTACAGAAATAACAACTGCTTTAGTCCCTTGTTCGACAGAACTACCCTCGACTACTTACGAGATGCTTTTACAGAACTAACAACTGCTTCAGTCCCTTGTTCGACAGAACTACCCTCGACTAGTTACGAGATGCTTTTACAGAAATAACAACTGCTTTAGTCCCTTGTTCAACAGAACTACCCTCGACTACTGACGAGATGCTTTTACAGAACTAACAACTGTCAGGTTGCTCTAGTCCCTTGTTCGACAGAACTACCCTTGACTACTTATGAGATGCTTTTACAGAACTAGCAACTGTCAGGTTGCTCCAGTCCCTTGTTTGACAGAACTACCCTTGACTAGCCGCCTTGTGCAATTTATGATAATTTTGAATTAGTTATGGAAGAAGTGCTGAATAAAATCAGCAATTCTAATAAACAAATCATTGTTTGTGGAGACTTCAATATAAACATTTTGGAAAATAGCTCATTAAGCACCAGATTGCTTGCCTTAATTCAGTCTTTTAATTTAAATAATTTGTTTTGTGAACCAACTAGAATTGCTGTATCCAGTGCCACTTGCATCGACAATATATTTACTGACATAAAACCAATTCAAAAATCAATTATAAGCAATCTAGAGTCAGATCATTGTGGACAGTTAGTGGTTTTAGAAAGAAAGAATAGTATTACTAAAAAGGAAATTAAATTTATACCAATAACAACTAAACGGGTTGAATCATTTAAATCTAACTTAATGCATAAACTTCCAGATTTGCTTTATAATGGCAACCCAAATGATATGTACAATACTGTTCTTGACACTATTACTACAGAGTATAATAAAATATTTACTGCAAAAAAGAAACTTATTTCCAGTCGCTTTAGTTTTAGTGAATGGGCTACCCCAGGTATTCACAAAAGTAGGCGTAAACTGTATGAATTATATAAAGAAAAACATATAATAATAGCCAAATATTTAGGGAATATTTAAAAAAATACTCAAAAACCTTTAAAAAGGTCTGTCTTGTTGCAAAAGCAATTCACCTCAGACATAAAGTAAAAAATTCAACAAATAAAATAAAAACTACATGGAACATAATAAATAATGAAACTGGTAAAGCTAGGAATTCTTGTCAGGACTTTGAGTTAATTGTAGATGATGCTAGTTTTAAAACAAATTCTGAGGTAGCAGTTGCCTTTGAACAGTTTTTTAGGAATATCCCATTCAAAACAACTGAACATCTAAACTCAAGTCCAATCTTAGCAGAAAAATTATTAAAAGCTAGTGTTCCTGAATGTAACGTTCCCTTTGTATTTAAAAACATTAGTCCTACAGATATCATTAATACATTTAAAACATTAGAAATTAAAAACACCACAGACCTTTGGGGACTTTCTGTAAAACTATAAATTCAATTATTTATGTTATAGCACAACCCTTAGCCATTATTTTTAATAGTGGTGTGTTTCCTGATGAGATGAAACTTAGCAAAGTTATACCTCTTTTTAATCAGGAAGTTCAACAGATCCTAATAATTTTCGGCCTATTTCAATACTACCTATACTCAGTAAAGTTTTTGAAAAAATCATACTTTGTCAAATGTTAAGCCATTTCTGTATTAATGAGCTACTTAGTAGTAAACAGTTTGGCTTTATGAAAGGCCGTTCCACAACCGATGCAGGAGTGGCACTATTAAAAAATATATATAACGCCTGGGAGGATTCGCATGACGCCCTTGGAGTGTTTTGTGATTTATCTAAGGCATTTGACTGTGTTCAACATGAAAATCTCATCAGGAAGCTACATCACTATGGTATTAGAGGCAAAGCTCTCGACCTTTTGACATCCTATATGAGTAGGAGAGTACAGAAAATAGATGTCAACGGTGAAAGATCTCCGGGATCAGCAGTCACTATAGGAGTCCCTCAGGGCTCAATTTTAGGTCCTTTTCTATTTCTTATTTACATTAACGATCTCCCATATAATGTTAAAAACCATGACATTGTCTTATTTGCTTTTTTGATGACACCTCTTTGCTTTTTAAAGTTAAGAGACGACAGACATGTTATAATGAATTAAATGATGCCCTTTCTAAAATTGTAAATTGGTTTAACGCTAATAATTTGTTACTTAATGAAAAAAAAACCAAATGTGTTAAATTTACATTACCAAATGTTAGTCAGAGACACATGTATTAATATTAATGGCGAGCAATTAGAACTTGTTAATTCAACAGTCTTTCTTGGCATAACGCTGGACTCCAAACTTCAATGGGGTCCTCATATTCATAACCTAGCCAAAAAACTTAGCTCTGCTGTGTATGCGATCAAGAAAATAAGACAATTGACCAATGTCGACACTGCAAAAATAGTATATTTTAGCTATTTCGATAGTTTAATGACATATGGTATCCTATTGTGGGGTAGCGCTGCTGATGTAAATACAATATTTTTGTTACAAAAAAGGGCAATTCGTGCTATTTATAAATTAGGATCTAGGATATCTCTGAGGGATAGGTTTAGGAAAGTAAAAAATTTAACTTTAGTGTCGCAGTACATATATGAAAATCTTTTATATGTACATAAAAATATCAATAGCTTCAGCAAGAAAAGTGACGTTCACAAAGTAAATACTAGAAGTAAAAATAAGCTGTTGGTGCATGATACACGTCTACACAAAATAAGTAACTCTTTTATGGAGCAATGTATACACTTTTACAACAAAGTTCCCAATAAAATTCAAAATCTATCAATAAGTAAATTTAAATCTTTTATCAAGCAGGTACTTTGTAAAAAGGCATACTACAATATTTCAGACTATGTAAATGATAAAAATCCTTGGGACTGATGATGCTCAATTACAGGATGCATAGGTAAAACAAATTAAAATGGAAATAACATAAAATTGTACGACTAAAAATCTTTTATTTAAAACATTAATTGTATTTTAGTTTATTTAAGTGTTTTTAAAAGAGTAACTATCGAGTTTCTTGCCGGATTCTTCTCGGTTGAAATCAACAACATTGTGAACCGGCGGGAAGGTGGGAGGGTTCAAAAAATAATATTTTATAACTTTGACGATTCAAAAGTGATTGTAAAATCCTTATTTGAATAAACCATTTTGACTTTGACTTTGACTAACAACTGTCAGGTTGCTCCAGCCCCTTGTTCGACAGAACTACCCTCGACTACTTACGAGGTGCTTTTACAGAACTAACAACTGTCTGGTTGCTCCAGTCCCTTGTTTGACAGAACTACCCTTGACTACTTACGAGATGCTCTTACAGAATTAACAACTGTCAGGTTGCTCCAGTCCCTTGTTCGACAGAACTACCCTTGACTACTTACTAGATGCTTTTACAGAACCAACAACTGCTTCAGTCCCTTGTTCGACAGAACTACCCTTGACTACTAATGAGATGCTTTTACAGAAATAGCAACTGTCAGGTTGCTCCAGGCCCTTGTTTGACAGAACTACCCTTGACTACTTACGAGATGCTTTTACTGAACCAATTACTGCTTCAGTCCCTTGTTCGACAGAACTACCCTCGACTACTTACGAGATCCTTTTACAGAACTAACAACTGCTTTAGTCCCTTGTTCAACAGAACTAACCTCGACTACTTACAAGATGCTATTACAGAACTAACAACTGCTTTAGTCCCTTGTTCAACAAACCTAACCTCGACTACTTACGGGATGCTTTTACAGAACTAACAACTGTCAGGTTGCTCTAGTCCCATGTTCGACAGAACTACCCTTGACTACTTACGAGATGCTTTTACAGAACTAACAACTGTCAGGTTGCTCCAGTCCCTTGTTCGACAGAACTACCCTTGACTACTTACGAGATGCTTTTACAGAACCAACAACTGCTTCAGTCCCTTGTTCGACAGAACTACCCTTGACTACGTACGAGATCCTTTTACAGAACTAGCAACTGATTTAGTCCCTTCATCAACAGAACTACCCTCGACTACTTACGAGATACTTTTACAGAACTAACAACTGTAAGGTTGCTTCCGTCCCTTGTCCGACAGAACTACCACCGACTACTTACGAGAAACTTTTATCAAGCTTATATTAAAATGTACTATTATAGTTTACATTGCTTTTGAAATGTTTATTGGAAAAAAATCGATGTCACGCTTATATTGCTCAGCGAAGCCTTTAATTAAGGAGTTCTCTATTGTGTTATTGGATTGTCAGCTTTATAGCTACAGCATAAGTATTTGTTATGCATGGCTAAAACTTATAGCAGCAATTTAAATTTTTTTTTAAGACAGAGGCCCCACGACCACGTTTCGCGAAACTTACAAGGTTTTTTTTTTCTCTATGGAGTCGCAGTCAGTACCACTGACAAAATAGATATTTTTTATTGATTCTTGAGACCAATAACCTACCCGTATCATTTATTTGATAAACAACTTATGTACTATGCACAATTATCGCGCATGTACCCGTATTACGTGGTGCTAACGGAATGTTTTAAATTTAAGAAGAGTTCCCTGTAATTGTTCGTAGCCCACACGAGTTTATATAACTATTGTAGTCCGCAGCGGCAGTGGTCGCACCCACACTCACACCCACACCCACGCCGACAATACACTCACACACACATATAGTAATGAATAACCTTTTCTTGCGTCTCGTCTCGTCTTTTAGGTGTCAAGGAAACTATTATGTTGGATAATGTGAATAACGCATATGTGCATGAAAATTAACATCGATTTGCTTAAGCAATTAGTATTGTAAATCTTTAAATATATTGAATAAATATTTTTATTGGATTTCGTGATTGGAATCTTTTATGATATTAAACAAATCCCAATCAGTGTGAGAATCTGTAGTGTTACGAGGTGTTCGTTGACCTTAAACCAATCAGAAATACATATAATTAAGTGATTGAAAACTAAATCTTAACCAATTTAATTTCTTAACGGGATAGTTAGTCACTGAGCTGATTACAATTTATTAATTTCCACTGCAATTCTCCATTCAATTAAGAAAATAAATTGAGACATGTATACAAACAAACTTAAATTAATAATTGGCCTTTATTTCTCAGTTACTAGTTGGAAACCGTGTGGCCACTTGCGTCGATTTGGCAAACTAACCAGCCTCATACATCACCACTGTTAGGGCACGGCATTCCTTACATTATAAGGAATAGTCCTTATAAAGGAAGAGAGTTGGGCCGTAGTCCATATCTAGGTCCAGTTTGAGTGCGGATTGTGAACTTTACAATACTTTCTAAAAAAGAAACAAGAGAAAAAATATTTTAACTCACATAATTATAAAAACGTTAGTTCCATATTTGCATGGTTTTTACAGTTTGAAAATAGTGCTGCAAATCGCAGTCAGTAATTCATTCAAACATAATTACATAAAAGAGTCGATATCGCTGACGTGAACTATTTTAAACCAACTTTAAAAAAGGAGGAAGCTCTCAATTCGGATGTTTATATTTTTTTTAAAGTAAGTTCGGGCATAACTCCGTCATCTATATCATTTTTTGTTCGAAAGGGGTTTGTTTCGAAATGGTCCTATTGAAATTTCATAAAGATCTGATAATGAGTTTAGGAGACAGACAACGGAACAGACTCTTCAAAAAATGACAGGAAATCAACCGCGAGTGCCGCTATCCGTACAAATATGCATTGTTTACGCAATCACACGACATTACATCACGCCTGTGCACTCCAAAGCTATTCGTCACTCAAAAGTAAAAAATAAAAGTTTTTAACAAAAAAACAACCGGCTTCAAAAAGATACACTTAAAAAGTAAAAATAATTACTTATTTTCAAAAATCTGATCAAAATACAGTTTGAAGTTGGTGTCTATGTACCTAACAGTTTATAACACATTTCAGTTGCATAAGTAATAATTTTTACCTTTTTAGTGCATTTTTTTGAAGCCGGTTGTTTTGTTATGTTAAAAAAGATTTATCTGTGAACAGCTTGCATTAAAGCGTTTATAGCTGTCAGAACGGCACTTGTCGAACTCGACCGAAACTCGACCAAGTTTTAAGACAGTAAAAGTAAAACAGTTAAATGCTCTTTACGAGACTTGTCGACTTTATGTATATATTATTGTGTCGTATTTATATTGATTATGTTATGACAATGGCTGTTCATTCAGTGAACATTCGACTTATTTAAAAATCAGCACTTTTAAATTTAATTTCGTGTATTTTTGTTACAATGTACTCGTACCTACCCACCCACATACTTTTGTTGTTTTAAAATATCGCCATTGTTTTTGGTTGTTATATACTTCACAATAAAGTACAGGTTTACAAAGATTTTGTTATTTAAAAAATGAGTTTATACGGTGGAGACACAAACTTTGAAAGTAGATAGTTAAAGGCAGTGTGTGTGTGTACAAAAAAAAAAACCGAGCAAGTACGGATCTGGCTCGCGTACCGACGATCAATCAATCAATCAATTAATATTATTTATTCAATTTAGGCTACAATAATTAAGCACTTATAAATGTCACTACGTCATCGGTATGTAAGTCTATAGGGCGGGAGACCTTGTACTGAGAAGAACCGGCAAGAAACTCAGCAAGGGCATTTTTTTCTCCCTTTTTCTTACAGCGTCCAATTAAAATATTGGAAAATGCCCTCCCTATCATAAAAGTAAACTTTCCATTACAAACATTAAAAACATGAAATATAAAGCACAAGCACAACATAAAAAAGTATCTAATTGCAAAATATAAAAAAAGACAGTTTATGTATTCATCACAGAAATAATCAATGTCCTACAGTATTGATAAACAAAAAGCTTCAGTACAAACTTATTATATGTCGATAGTTCTTTCATCATGAGATTTGACCTTATTTTTGTTGAATTCCTATATTTGTGATACTGTTTGTTGTTTACCCTCTTTTGGGGAATGGAACAGTTAATATATACAGACATACATATATAAACTGAATTTAAACATATAGTTCATGGTAAATGCTATAACTGCCAATCACTTACCTATATCTAAATATAACATAAAAGATACTAGCTTTGTGATTGCGGTTCCGCCCGCTTAAATTTGGCTATCAGCGTGGGATTCTTTAAACAGGTCTATGATGGTTCCTATGGGAACTTTTAATTTTTCCGGGATACAGCCTATGTACTTTTCTGTCTCTTTAACTAGGTACCCTGTGCCAAATTTTAGCTAAATTGGATGCTCCATTGCGACGTGAAGGAATAGCAAACAAACAAACTTATTTTCGCATTTATAATATTATATTTGTGGTAAAATTTTGTGATAAACTACGAGTATAATAACGGTTCTGAAATTTAATAACTGTAGATAACTGACGCTCCAATGAAAGCGGGATTATAAACATCACTAACTTTTCAAATCGATTTATCTTCATAAATTAAAATATCTAATAGGTATACTGACAGTAAGTAACCTTACTGTACATATATATTTTTATTTATCTTCTAAAGCAAAATACGTAGATCTCGCGCGGCGCCGCACCAGTAACTACATTTTTTTTAACACTGGGAAATTCATACAACCCTGCAGCGGGGGCGTTGGATGGTTATTTTGGACTCTTACCGACTAATAAACTAGCGGTGTCCCTCCGCGGCGCACTATGCAGGGGTCACGGGAACGCTTTCGCGTTCTTCCGCAACCCCCACAGCTTCAGCCCGCTAAAAGTTCAGCAGGAATTAGGGGAGTTAAGTTGGAAACTAATGGTATTAAATATAAAAATTGTAATAAAATCCCCTACTAATGGGAAACACGCAGGACACACCGCGTGTCCTCACATTATGGGCTCCGACCCTCCTCCTGCATCCGGCTCTCCAGCGGCTCGATTATGCCAGCTGTGCCCTCCATCTCCCTAGGAGGAACCGTTGGATCAGCAACTTTCACTTCTGTCCTTCTTCCTCCGCCTGAGGCCATTCGCCGGGAGAGAGCACCAGCTGCAGCCATCAGCCTAGGGACCAAGCGCTAGAAGTGGACGCGGAAGTTCCAGCAACTATCGAAGTCGAGCCCAAGTACCTCATGTTGGACCCGACCTAAATTCGGACACCACCTACTACGATGTGGGATTCTTGGGGCGGCGCGTTGCTAGTCCTAGCAATCGTATTCTGCCAACGACCTGCGCCACCACTGCAGTGGCACATTGCGATGAGTCATACAGCAATGATTTATGTACACACTGTCAAATCTGCTGGCAATCATGTTTAGGATGCTGTTGGTAGTGGCCCGAACTCTGCGCACAAGAGATGTGCTTATTTTTCGCATAATAGTGTAGAAGCAATCTACACGTGCCTCTGCAAACATTCTTGACGCACTGCTATATCTGGCCAATCCCATCAGCATCCTGACCGCATTATTTTATTGAATTCGCAGTTGTCTTTGCGTGTAATTTGCCCACAAGCTGCTTGTGTAAAAGGATGTACAATAAGCTCTAAAAAGTGTGATCTTTACTTGAACACTACAATGTGTGCCCAAGATATTTAAATTGCTGTACTACTTTTAGTTCAACCCCGTTTAATTTGATGGGTGGAACATCTGGAGACCCTTTATTTTTGACCTTAAAGACCATACACTCATTTTTATTAACATTATATTTTAAACTATTTTGAACAGCATAATTTTCACATATATCGATCAATTTTCCAAGTCTACATACAGAGGCACTCAGCAGCACCATGTCGTCCGCATAGTTTATATTATTTACACAGACTCCGTCAATATGACAGCCGACATGAGTCCTGCTGAGCTCCTCTATCAGTGCGTTTATATACAAATTAAAAAGTTTTACAACATTTGATTGGTTTTGATATTAAAACTTAAATATATTTATAATATCTGTTGGAAAATCGTCATTTTTCAGCTTTTGCCACAAAATGTCATAACGCACTAGATCAAAAGCCTTTAACAATGTTTTGTGTATGGCGATCAGCGTAGTACTTGACAGTCTGCTTCAAGTCCAAAATTGCACTCTCAGTCGACAATCGCGGCCTAAAACCGAATTGGTTGTCATGCAATTTTAGCTGTTGTTCTAAATGGGAACCAAGCAAACTGTCAAGCACCTCTGCGACTATAGTAGCAGGCGGAATTGGTCTATAATTATTTTTATCACGTCACCTGTTTTATTTTTCACGATCGGCACCACCACAGTCTTCATCATCTCAGTCGGCAGATATGAGTGTCCAACACAAAATGTGTGGAACATCGCGAGAACTCTTGGTAAGTGTGGCCCTACCTGCTGAAGATGCTCAACACTGCGACCATCGTGACCAGGAGATTTGCCTCTTAACATAGATTTGACAGTGTCAACATATTTCACTGTAAAACTAGTACACTTCTGTCCACCCGCTCCAGCATCGCACACTTCTGTCGACTGTGATGGTCCCAAAGGTGATTCTACAGTAAAACTAGATTTAAAAGTATCCGCTATACATTTACGATCGCTCATCCCTTCGACACTCACAGGAAAGCTCGGCCCACTATTTAACTTGTTAGTCGACTTCCAAAAACTTTTAAAATCTCGTTTAGAATGGTGTACCGCTATAATATCTAACTTAATCTGCTCTTCGTTTTTCTGATTCCATTTTAAACGTGACTTGAAGATCCTCCTACTTTCGCGCATTTCATCAAACACTTTTCCAGCTCTAGGTTTGCCGTACCGTAGCCACAACTTAAACTTATAACGAGCCATCCTGTGAGACTCGCTCATATGTCTATTCCACCCAACTATAGCTTTTTTCTTTTTTGAGTTTTTGATGGTATGACTTAAAGTGGCAGCCTTCGATAATGCATAAACAATTTTTTGATACAATTGGTCTATAATCAGCCGATGACTTTTATCACTACATATATGATCACTGCACTTACAAAATTGTTCAGGAAAATCAATTAATTTTAAACGTTCATTACATTCATAACTATACAAATTTATTTGATCGGGTTTTCGTTCACCCCATACAATTTTATTAGGTAAAAGTTTATTATTTATAATTAAAGTTGGTTTTATCAAATTAAAATCACATTCGATTATAAGCGGAAAGTGATGTCTGACCACATGACATCATACTTTACACACACCTCTGTAATCGATACCCAGGCCGCTTTAGTCGCTAGACAATGGTCTAATCATCTTGTAGACCAGTGAACTTTGCTTACAAATGTGTATATACTAGACTGTAAACCTAACTGTTTAACATCTGCACAGAGCCAATCCTGTTCATCACAAAAACATGCCATTTCATTATAAAATAATTCCCCGGGGTGAGCGTTAAAATCACCTAGTATGTAAACACACTCCTTATTATTATTATTTACAATAGCACTCACCGAACCTAGGCAATCTGTGAATTCCGTTAGGTTGTCTAATTTGTCAGTAGGCATATAGACACTAAACACCAAAAGCGATATTTGATACATCACTATTTTTAGTGCGACACCGCCATAGGGTCGACCTGTTAGCATACCAGACGTTCCCGTACAACCGTAATTGTTGTCGATGCTGTTTAAAAATGAAATGTCGTCAGGCATCAACCACGTCTCTTGTAAAGCAATAATGTACGATATTCTACATAATTGCCGTATGTTTTACATTTTTGCAGTTGAAGCTGACTAATCTATAATTGTTATGACGTCTATCCATACTGTGGTTTGGAATTGCCGTTACTCAAAGTGCTGCTGGCTTTCTTCAGTAGCGCGGTGCCTACAATGTACCCATTTTTCCATGATAACGATAAGATGATCTCTGTGTCGTTGGTTTCCGCTTCTGTACTACAGTCCATTCCACGTCCTTGTCTAGTACGTCTTTAAACGACTGTCTCGACTGTACTTCATTCGGCTTGGCTGTGCTCGATGTGTTGTTTTTAGCTACCGAAACGCTAGGCGTCGACGCAATAATCTGCTGATTGCCAGCTGACGGGCTTGTAATACCGTTTTCGCGTTCACTGTGCACTTTTAGTGACGTTACCACTGCCGCTGCTGACTTATCCGTGATGCTATCCCCCAACTCGCGCGTATGACTGTAAATGTGAGGGTAGTCTTCTAAAGAACTTACTATTTTGTTTTGCTTAGAATATAATGAATTTATTTTATTTTTGTCCCTGTCAATCACAGTCACGTCCAAATGCGAGAGCCCGATGGGACCACTGTTCACATAACCCCCTTGTTTCGTATTTACATTGTTACAAACACGATTAGAAAATGACTGATTGACTTTAGATGTAGGTATCATACTCAAAATATCAACTTTCAACTAACTAACTACTAACTTTTCTTCTAGTTGTTCCTTCGTAACACACCTTGATTTGATGTATTTTAACTCCTTAAGCAGTTTTGTGACGTCCAGATGGTCGAACGTAACTGGAGGCAATTTTTCTAGGTCTCGGGCCACGAACATCGGTAACAACTCCGGGTCTGTGCTCCTATAAAGCGCTATAATATCCTCCATGTCACGACTTTCTTTTCCTGCCTCTGTCGATAATATAATAATAAAAATAATAAAGACCTAACAAAACCAGTTGCGCCCTCTGATTCGACGCACATGAAAAAGTAGTTGGAAGCGAGCGTGTCGTTCCAAAATATTTAATTTTAGAAATTTTTGAACCCCAAATCTGGGTAAGTACCATACGCACACACACTCGGCCTTTTTGCTGCTTATAATTTTTTTTTATATTTTTTTGTGTTAATTATTTTTTTCAGCTTCTCCATTTTTCTCAACCTTTGCTCACTTTCTGCTTTTCCTGGAGGCCAGGGCCAGTGTTCTAGGCAGGGCAATAGAAGGAAAGCATATCGTGGTTAAATTAAATTTAGTTATTAAATATTTGTTTTATCTGAAAGTCGTGTGTTCATATTTATGTCCCCTTCTGTGACATAAAATGTCGACGTTGTCTTTCGTAGGTGTTGCTTAGTTCGCAACGACAAAGCGGACACCACTCTAAGGAGGCACCAGTAAGTACCTAGGTTAACTTCAATACAAGCCTTAGTCACAGAATTTTAACGTAAAAATCGGGCTAGGTTGTTGATCACACAATCTCATTTATTAACAAGATTTTAAGGATATTAATATTATATGTAGGTATTCACAAAGAGGCCTGTACGTACACTCTGCAAAATATGTATTTTAAGAATATACCTGGGTACCTATATTTACTTTGATAAATGTACGTATTATGTAATATCTATTAATACAATAGAAAAACAAAAATGTGGTGGATCAGGTAAATCTCAGGAAATATGTAGTAGGTGCGTAACTATGTCAAAAAGGTTAATGTAATAACTGTAGTACCTATTATTTATTTATCGCACTACATTATATTTTTGATGTAGTGCGATAACTTGTGCACACAAAAACTCATGAAAAGAGTCGTCTATTTCCTTGTATATATTGTAGTTTTTGACACGACCACAGACCTAGGATTTTTCGCTATATCTATGAACACGACTGACGCCACTCGCCGCCACAGACACCAACCATGATTTAGAATTTCACCATTTGACGTAGTGTTGCCAGTGCTCGCTGGTCAAAAGTTACAAATTTTTTTTACAGAAAATATTCTAATTTTCTAACAAAATTATTTTCTGCAATATTTTGAACAAATTATCTTAAATTTAAAAGTGGCTAATGGTACTCTTTCTTCTGTTTATTTGCCGCAGTAGTAGAGAAGCCGCTTTTAAGAAATCGTCGGACTCAAGAGTCCTCTACAGTAGTACAGTAGTATCGTTAGGTTCAGCATCATCTTCTGAACTAGAATAGACCGGTTATCGCGTTCAAAAGTGGTGGACGGGGGAGTGAGGGAGAGGAAATACGCGGAAACCGGTATCAGGGTTTGGTTAATTTCTTAATGGTTTATTTATCCGATTTCAACAAATGAGGAGTCATATGAAAGGCTATAAAATGTTTAACATAATATGTCTTACAATAGTTTCTGCAAATACAATATTTTATTTAATATTCAGAAAAAAAAATCAAAGTTATTTTTGGTTTTGTTGAATTGAAGCAGTAAATGACATAGACAGGTTTAAACCAAGTACTATAAAAAATTGCTACATTTATTAGCTTATCGTCTCTTTTTCAATTCGGTCAGAAAATAACATAGTTTTCACCGATATTACAGGCGAGCTCGTGACGACCGAGATGGAGATTGACCGAATGAATGCCCAGCTCAACGACGACGTCTCACGCACGTCAGTCACTCAGTCTCTCGCTCTCTTTGTATACCGTAGTGGCTGTGTATGCACCTAATTAGTTTTATTTGGTTGTGTAACAAAATTAATTAATATTATATACTTATCCTACACTTTAAGTTACATACCTATGTATATAGCAGTTAGCATGGAGTAAGGTGCTGTCGGGTCGGTTAGTTTACTTAAGCGAAAATAAAAAGCCGAAATAAACTGTAATCTTTGCCTTATTTGCCAGTCTGAAGGTAGCGCAAATGTCGGCAAAGCAACCGAAAATGGTATCCAGCGATTCGAGGAGTCGTTTGCCTTGCGTAAACTGTACATGGATTTGTTTTAATACAAGCTATTGGGAAACATAAAAATACAAAGACTTTTAGTGATTTCAGTGACGTATTCTTGCAAGCATTAACTTAGAATTTCAATAAAAGTTGAAGTATTTTTGTCTTATTTGATCAGTATAACAAGGCATCTATCAAATCTGGAACCCGTTCAAAACGAGGGCATTCGATAGATTCCATTGACCAAAAATTTTAGGTCGAGAATCACTCCTTCCCAGGAAGTGGGACCGTTTCATTCATTCGGTTTCAAATAAAGCAAGCCTTGAAGAGTTTATGTCCATAAGAATTACTAAAAAAGCCTACTGACTTCTGGAGGGTTTCCTGAAGCCAAAGTCGTGAGCAAGAACCTCAATCGAATATTGACCACTTGCAATCTTATCATGAGAAAGATGGCACACGATTTGTTCTTCATGGTAAAACATTCGGATTGCAAAATTTGGAATGTAAAAAGTTGATAGTGCTCAGCCGTGACACTGATAATCTTTCACTGCGAAATACCAGTGGTGACATGGCCCAAAGTGCTAAAGAGAAAGCCGATCTACTTGGTAGTCTCTTTGCGTCAAACTCGAATATGAACGACGAAGGCGCTGTATCAACTACTATACCGTGAGGCGGTAAGACCATGCTGGAAATCTCCATAACACAGTGGTAGGTCCGGCAGTCGTTGCTGTATCTAGATGTTCATAAGTCGAGTGGGCCAGATGCTATACCAGCAGAGGTGCTTGAACAGTGAGCTCCTGAGTTGTGTCCTGTACTCACCCGCCTTTTCGCGCTCTCCTACCGCACTTGGCGATTTCCGTCTTTATGGAACACTGAGAATGAGAACCGGGTGCCCAAAAAGGGTGATACATCAGATCCATCGAATTACAGGTCTATCGCTATTACCTCTCTCCTCTTCAAGGTGATGGAGCGTGTGATCAACAAACACCATTTGAGATACCTAGAAAAACACGACCTGATCAGCGTTCGTTTGGTTCTGGCACTGGAGTCTTCTATCAAAGTTGCCATCTTACGGAGTGCCCGAAGGTTTGTGCAAATGGGTGGCTAGCGTAGTTAACGTTAGTTGCTCTGATAGCATGAAAATTAATGCTGGTGTCCCGCAAGGCTCTGTGCTATCCTTTACGTTGTTTCTATTGCATATCAATGAAAAGTTGGACATCAACAACATGCATGCTATGCAGATGACAGCACTGTAGGCGCTTATTACACGGGTCGTGCAAACATCCCTCGTTCCGAAGTGGAGAAAAAGCGCGAAGAACTTGAACTGACCTGAACTGGGGACGGGAAAATTTGGTCCGATTCAACCCTACGAAGACACAAGTCTACACGTTCACCGCTAAGCAAACCCCATTTACTGTGGTCCCACAATCAATCAATCAAAGAACACGTTTCTAAGAACACGTTTGAATCGTCAATATTGGTAAACAATGTTAATTTCTGCCAAAAAGAGCTGGCAAGTAGTTTAATTTAAAGTAATAATACAATACTTTGAATATTAGCTAAAGAGTATACAATATGTACCGAAACACTTATTAGGTAATAAAAAATAAGTAAGTAAGCCACTAAAAACAAAGTCAAACATATCAATTTTGTTTTTGTTTGCCACCATTAGCGGCATCATAATTATATTTTTGCACAATCATATGTTCATACATATACTTAAAATTATCCATATCCATAAATATAATATAATAATAAATATTATAAATGCGAAAGTAAATCTGTCTGTTACCTTTTCACTGTGAAACCACTGTAACGATCAAGATGAAATTTGGCAGGCAGATAGTTTTACGTCCTGGAAAAGGATAAAAGCTATTTCAAAACGTCAAGTATTATTCGTTTAATAATTGAGGAGTTGCCGTTGAAATCCTACACCGATGACTGAATATTAAGAATACAAAGAAGTTTGCAAGAGTAGACCAGCCTCCACAGCGGCTCAGCCATCGCTTCGCTCAACCATGTTTTAGGGACGTAACGACCCGACGCACATGCCCCGACCGTAGAGACTTTGAGAGAGCATGACACACTCAAGCAACTCCAATAAAACTTCGATTGTATTAGTCACAATGTGTGTAGTAAAGGAAAAAAATATAACTCCGATTCATATTGAGATTTACATACACAAGTTTACATTTTACATCACAGGGCGAACACACGTACTCTGAACTTAAAACTGATTTATAGTTGCTTTTGAAAATATTTAGATAAAAGGAGAAGATTGGAAGGTCAAAAGCATTTACTAAATTATCAAATTTTTTACAATAATATTACTAAATAAATATATAAATACATACACACGGACACACATTAATATATATAAAACACAGAGTATCAAAAATTTATACTACTAGAAAAAATAAACATATATGTATAAACTTACATAGGTACAAGTATAATAATATAATAAATATAGTATTAATAACCCGCTGCAATCCACTATCGGCAACCCAGCTCCAGCGAGGCTCCAAATACGAGAGAACGCTTCACACAAACGTGCACACATACCCATATGCCTACACATACTCACAGATGGTGTATATCATGAAGTAGCCCAGCTCCCACACGACAGTCCGGCAACAAATGCACACCATTTAACGTACTGTCACTTCAGAAACAAGCCTAAGGGAAGAAGAAGTGACAAGAAACTTCCCGGGTGTACACCTATTACCATCAATCACGCAGGAACCAGGCCACCAAATATACAAAATCAATGCAAATATGTGTAAACACACATTCATGTACACGTCTATGCGCCACACCCACCCCCATCCAGAACCCCTCAACACTTAGCAGCCAACGGTGGACTATCCATGGTGCATCCGTTGATCGTTATGTGTCATTAATTATCAACTACATAAGTCATAGACGGATGTTCAGTATTGGGTTCATACCTTTAATTCCAGACATTATTATCTTTATTCAATTCTTCCACAGTATAGTATACCTTGTTAATAAGAACCTTTTTTATATAAGTTTCAAAAGTATGTACAGGTAGTATGTACAGGTAGTATGTACAGGTAGTATGTACAGGTAGTATGTACAGGTAGTATGTACAGGTAGTATGTACAGGTAGTATGTACAGGTAGGTTAACAATATTCTCAGGAATTCTAATAAAAAAGTAAATACTCTGAATAATGAAAGAGCCACGCACCTTCTGAAGGCGACATTTTGGAATCGCAAGTTTATTTTTATTTCTAGTATTAACATTGTGTATGTCACTATTTTTAACAAATAAATTTAGGTTTTTACGTACATACAGTAAGCACGCGTAAATATACTGAGAAGCTACAGTAAGTATATTATTTTTTTTAAAGAGGTCACGAAGAGATTTTCGACGTGATAAGTTATACATTGATCTTATTGCTCTTTTTTGAAGTACAAAAATAGTTTCTTTATCGGCGGCCCTCCCCACAATAAAATACCATATGACAAAACGAAAGAAAATAACTAAAGTATACTAACCAAGCAGTTTCTATATTAGTAAATTGAGCATCTTTTCTGACTGCATAAGCGGCGGAGCTAAGTTTTCGAGCTAAGACAGAAATATGTGAGTGCCATTGCAATTTAGTATCTAAAGTGATGCCCAAGAAGACTGTTGACTCAACTAGTTTGAGTGCTTCAGCGTTAATAAATAATTGTGTTGGAGTGTCTTTGACATTTGGTAAAGAAAACTTTAAACATTTTGTTTTCTGTGCATTCAGTAAAAGATTATTTGATGTGAATCAACTAAGAACTTGCGAAGGTGTATGATTTATATCGTCATATGTATCTTTGTTTCTATCAACATTAAACATCAAAGACGCATCATCTGCAAAAAATACAATTTTGCACAGGTTTTCGACATAAAACGGCAGATCATTAATATACACTAAGAATAAAAAGGAACCTAGTAGACCTGGGGTACTCCCATCACAACAGGTGATCCAGAAGATTTCATTCCATTGATTTCAACTTTTTGAGTTATGTCACTTAAATATGAAAAAATAAGTTTAAGAGCCGTATCTACAACACCATAATGATTCAGCTTTCGAATAAGAGTTTTGTGTTCAACACAATTAAATGCCTTAGACAAGTCGCAGAAATACCAACGGTATTCTGCGACCTTTCCCATGCGCCAAAAATATGTTTTACTAGGTCAATACCCGCGTCGGTAGTGGACCTACCTTTCGTAAATCCGAACTGTTGACTGTGTAGCAGTTTATGGATGTTAAAATATCTAAGTAGTTGATTGAGCATGATTTTCTCGAAAATCTTCTTTGATGCTTCTGACGGGGATGACTTCAGCAGGTTAGTAGTCAGAGCAGGCATATCCTTGAAACATTTTTAAAATGCATTAGCTACATCAACATCTGATTTAACAGTATCTGCTCCAATTTTTAAACTATTATGACTATCACGTGGTTTGAGTTTTCCTGTTTTGCTACTAATGACACTGCACGATGCTTTAATTTTATTGTCAGAATTCCTAATTTTATTACTAAGAAACATTGACTTAGCAGCAACACAGACTTTTTAAAATGTTTTAGAAAAAAAATTCACATATTCAATAAAATCTGAACTTGTATTCATCACTTTGGAATGTACCTACGCAACAAATAAATATCGCAAAAAAAAAACAATCACAATGTATCATTTTTTAGAATAAAAACATTTTTCCACTGTTGTAATACTTGGAATCGTTCACATACCGATTGTAAATTAATATATTAGGCGTTAATTGGTAAAATAATTAATAGGTATGTGTAGGCGAAACAAATTATGCACTGTTTTATTTTAAATAGTTGTTAAATCACTATAATTTAGCACACACTCAATAAGTTAGGTTACTTTACGTAGTTTAACGTGTAATTGATTATTAAAATTACGCTTTGAATATTTTTAAAATTTAATTATAACGCAGAGCACTTTCATCTAGATGTTTACCCTACTAGCGCCATATAGCCCGGATACCAGCTTGGACCTTTTGACTCGGTTCAACGACGGGCTGTGAGAATTGTCGACGATCCCAAACTCACTTGCGGTATCGAGCCCTTAAGTCTGAGGAGAGACTTTGCCTCCCTGTGTGTGTTCTACCGCTTGTACAATGGATTGTGTTCTGAGGAATTGTTCGAAATGATGCCCACGGCTACTTTCTACCATCGCACCGCTCGCCATCGACCGGAAATTCATTCTCACACTTTGGAACCAAAATGGTCGCGAACAGTGCGGTTTCAGAGAAACTTCCTCCCGCGAACCCTTGGGTTGTGGAATGAGCTCCCTGCCAAGGTTTTCTCTAAGGACTACAGTATGGGGTTCTTCAAAAAAGAAGTTATTAGATTTCTGAAGGGTCGGCAACGCGCGAGTGATGCCCCTGGTGTTGCAAGCGTCCATAGGCTACGGTGACCGCTTACCATCAGGCGGACCGTAGGCTTGTTTGCCACCTTAGTGGTATTAAAAAAAAAAAAAAAAAGTCTTTACTTCATCGTGATATTGCTGAAGTCATTACTAATCTCCGTCGACATCAGGTCGTAATTATTGCGGACATTAAGATGATCTTTAGGCATCCTTTGGCGAGAACACCCCTCGCATCCAATCAGGGTCTTTGAGCTGAATATCAACATATAGGGTTTATGATCAAGTCCCTTCGTCGCAATTCGAGCCCTCTTAGAGCTCTCTGAGCGTGAGTGGCTTAGTTTCCCAAGGGCTTCGGGCATTTTGTCGACAGATGTCTATGTTGATGATATCTGTACGAAAGACGCCAACCAAAAAGAGTCCTTATTGCTCCGTAATGTACTTTTGGGACTCATGAAAGCTGGTAGTTATGAGTTGAGAAAGTGGGTATCTATCTCACCGGCTGTTCTTAAACACCGACTATGTAAATGATAAAAATCCATGGGATTAAAGATGCTCAATTACAGGATACATAGGTAAACCAAATTAAAATAGAAATAATACAAAATTGTACGCCTTAAAAAAATTATGTAAAACATTGATTGTATTTGTAGTCTTTATGATTTTTTTAATAGAGTAACTATCGAGTTTCTTGCCGGATTCTTTTCGGTAGTAATCAACAACATTATGAAGTACGTACAGTTTTCTCTGCAGTTATCAGGATTTTTGATTCCAACGGTCGGGTCAGTCCTGATATCTTTTGGGCAAAATGTTTTATCCAAAAGTTGTGGTTGGACAAAGTGCCGTGGAACACGCCACTAATCGGTGACTTATTATCCAGTTGGCGGTTTTTGAAATTTTTAATTTCAATGAAAATTTGAATTTTATTGGATTTCTTACTTGAAATCTTAATAGATTGTTGCGGTGAGCTGCGGCGAGATACAGAAATGGATGGAAACGAGGAGAGCGGGGATGACCCGCCTAACTCACATAAACGTCCTCGGGCTGAGGACGCAACCACCAAAAATACGCACGACATCGGCGTTGGCGGAGGCGACGGCGGTGACTTTTATTTACCTTTCCATAAACCTAATTACAAAAGACTCTATTCTAAATTCTTTTAACGTAGATTTCAAGGTTTTTGAAGAAAGCACTTCTCAAGAGAAATTAGGCAATAAAAGTTCTATCTATTTGAACCATATTTTCAGAACGGAAATAAAAGGTGTGACGGCTATTCAGAGAGTAAATGCCAATAAAATAGCGGTCATATTTAAACACTATAATACAGCAAACAATTTAATTAACAACACAACTTTTCTTACAAAACATAACATGAAAGCGTTCATACCAGCAGCTAAAATAGAAAAAACAGGTATAATCAGATCCGTTCCACCAAATATTTCAAACAATGAACTATATACCCGATTATCTTCTCTTAATGAAATCATTGCAATAAGAAGATTTACAAAGAAAGTTGGACAAGAACGTGGCCCACTACAGAATATAAGTAAGTAGCGGTGGCCGTGCGCGGTGCGTGCGTATCGATCTCGCTCATATGCAAACTGGCTGGTCGCTGCAGGCGCACACTATGCTAGGTGTCTCCGTATTGCATTCTATTTCGCCAAGGTTGTCGACATGTTTCCTGGACATACTGCCCGGGTTGAAGTGTTGCTTCAAGATCGAGACAATGGTAGAGGACATACGTTGTTGAAGCCTCGACGTATCGTCCCTTTCTTTGTCTTGACGTCAGCGACCCTCACGATGCCGTCACTACCTGGGTAGGTTTTCACCACTCGCCCAAGCAGCCAGAATAGAGGCGGGACTGCTTTGATCCTCACCAGGACCAGTGCGCCTTGTTGTAGTTCGCCAGACGCCGCAGCCCATTTTGATTTCTGTTGCAATAGGAAAACATACTCCATATGAAAACGCTGCCAAAAATGCTGCTTCAGTACTTCCACCCGCTTATAGCGCTCTAGTCGGGTAATAGAAGAGACCGAAATGAGCGGATGCGGAACAAACGTAGCCGTCCAATTAAAAAGTGGGATGGGGTAAGAGCGGACAAGTCAGTGGGATCATTTGAAGTAGTGTTAAAGGGCGTGAATTTAAAATGCTTTCGATTTGAGTTAGTAGGGTTACCATTTCCTCGTAGGTTAGATTGGTTAGTTTAAGTAACCTTTTTTTTACAGCTTTTACAGCAAGACAGACAAAGATACACAGGTAGGCTTTAATTAATTTGCACCCGCGACCCTTGCGGTCGGCTATCAATATTGGCCCGGCGTAGTCGACACTACAATTTAAAAACGGGAATTCGAGAGACCTTCTTGTTGCTGGCTATTGACCCATATTGGGCTGGATGGAATTGGCTCTTTTTATGAAGCAAGTGATGCACTTATTTATTGTGGACTTTGACAGATTTTTGCCTCCTAGAGGCCAATAATTTTGGCGAATAGTGGCTAGAAGTAGTTGAGAACCAGCATGAAGTAACTTTTCATGCTGCGTTTGAAATAATATTTTAGTTAAAATGTGTTTACTACACAACAAAATTGCATGTTTTGTATCGTAATTGTAAGGCGAATTATTAAGCCTGCCACCTACACGAATGAGATCATAAGAATCTAGAAATGGATTTAAAGAAATTAATCTATTTTTCCGCGGTAAAGATTTTCCACATTTAAGAATGGAATATTCCTCTGAGAACATTTCAGACTGAGCTGCATGTATTATACAGTACAGTGAATTTTGAAGTTCATTACGTGATAGAAAGCCTTAATTTTTAGATGTTTTGTTTTTTTAAATTGTAAATAAATCTTAGTAAATAAGCAACTACCCTTTGTAAATAATTAAATTTTGAATATTTATTAATTAATTGCAATATAATTGAATGAGAATTAGTCGTAAAATAATTTGAATTTATTACCGAAAAGCTGCTTACTACTTCTGGTAGATCTTGTTTCAAGTAGGTATTTGGTAATTCAGGCCAGTCAACTTCATCGGATAATAGGAACGATGGTCCGGTCCACCACAACTTGGAACCGCTGATCTGATCAGCCTTCAGGCCTCTTGAAAGAAGATCTGCCGGGTTGGTGCTAGATGGTACGAAGCTCCATGTGCAACCTGAAGTGTTTTCTTGAATTTTATTTACGCGATTAGACACGAATTTCTTTAGTTCGGTTGTAGGCATAGACAACCAACCAAGAACTATCGTGGAATCGCACCAAAATCGGCATTTTTTAATAGATAAGGTAATCGATTCCTTAACTTTAGTACATAGTCTTGATCCTACTAAAGCTCCGCAAAGCTCTAGTCGCGGAGTGGTCATTGGTTTAATAGGGGCGACACGACTTTTAGAAGTGAGTAGATGAACGGTGACTGATCCCCTGTTAACAGAGCGTACGTAAATGCATGCGCCGTAAGCTTTCTCTGACGCATCTGTAAACACATGAAGCTCTTAAGTAACAGAGCTTTCACCTGAAATCCACCGAGGTATTTTTAAGGTATTTAAATAATGCAAAGTTTTAGAAAAGGTTATCCATGATTGTCGGATAGCTAAAGGTACCCCTTCGTCCCATTCACATTTATTAATCCATAATGCTTGCATTAATATTTTTGCCTCTATGACACAAGGACTGACCAAACCCAAGGGATCAAACTTTTGCTGATCACCGAAAGAATGTGACGCTTTGTTATTATTTCTTGATTTTTGATTTCTATAGAAAATGATAGTATATCCAAATCACATAACCAATTTAGACCTAAGGTTTTTGATGAAATATTAGATTGTTTGCTGGAAAGATCTAAGCAGTTATTCGAGTTTTCTTGATTTTTCGCTATTTGTCCTAATATTTCAGGGCTATTCGACTGCCACTTACGTAAGTGAAATTTTGCTTTATGTGAAATAGACATGACTTCCTTACAAATTTTGACTGTGAGAGAGATTGAATCTGCACCACTAAGAAAATCGTCGACATAAAAATCACGTGTAATTGCATTTTTAACGTGTGCATTTTGTCCTTCATCAGCTAAGCTGACTAAGTACTTAGTTGCTAAAAAAGGGGCCGAGGCAGTGCCGTACGGTACAGTGCTTAGAGTGTATGTCTTTAGGGGCTTTGCTGGGTGGGCGCGAAAAATTATTCGCTGTAATGAACGTTGTTCAGGAGTTATTAAAATAGCACGATACATTTTTTCTATATCTCCCGAGACTACGTATCTATGTTGACGAAAACGCAGCAAAATAGACAGGAGATCATCCTGGACGGTAGGCCCTACCATCTGAATATCGTTACGTGACAAGCCTGTAGAGGTTTTAGCTGACGCGTCGAACACTGTGCGTAATTTAGTAGTCGTGCTCGATTCGCGTAGAACGCCA
Source organism: Apoda limacodes (assembly GCA_946406115.1). Classification (NCBI taxonomy): domain Eukaryota; kingdom Metazoa; phylum Arthropoda; class Insecta; order Lepidoptera; family Limacodidae; genus Apoda; species Apoda limacodes. The sequence goes on from OX291548.1 coordinate 945,998, forward strand.
TGTTGGGGTAAAAAATAATTTGCTTCACCTTTAGTAGAGTCGTTCATGTCCTCTGTCATATGACCTAGGATTTCGTAGTCGTGCATGAAATCGAGATGCATTTTTTTGAAATTAAAATCCTTTTGGAAACGTTTTTCTAGAGTAAAAATCGTAGTTTCGCTATTACGAAACGTATTTGATTTAAAAATTTCCTCACGGGAGCGTTCCGCGACTGATATGGAATGCTTATTGGAGATAGAGTCAAGTTCCCAAAATTTTGTAAGATCGGGATTGATGTATGTAGAGGAAAAATAACAGAATTGTGAATGGGCGGAGCGTGCCCGTACTGGTATAGAGCCTGACACTATCCAACCTAGCTTACTTTTACACAACGTAGGCTGCCTTTATCCTAGGTTTATTTGATTTTTACCTACAACTTCCCAGAAAAATTCTGCCCCTACTAAAATGTCTATAGCAGACGGAATATTGAACGTAGGGTCGGCTAACTGAACGCCAGAAGGAATATTTAAAAGCTGAGTATTTATAGAAATAGTTTTTGGGTGATCTCAGGTAAGATTAGACAATCTATTTCATTAGAGTAGCCACCGTTAATCGATTCAAACGTGAGGTAACAAGACTGTGTACTATTACTGAGTTGGTTGTTGATACCCGTGACCGTGGAGCTCGCACTATGCCTGGACAATCCTAATTTGTTGCATAGACTCGCATATTATTTTATATATTGCATAGTAATAAAATTGGCCGTACTTCCATTGTCGAGTAGCAGGCGTGCCTCATGCTTTTCTCCACTAGAGCTCGTTACTCTCACTAGCGCTGTGGAAAGCAAAACAAGAGACCGCGTAGTAGGCTGTTTTAAAGAAGTATTAGCTGCAAGCGCAATGTTTTCAGAAGGGCTTGGCATAGGATTTAAATTGACAGACTCAGAAGTTTCCAAATGCAAAAGAGTGTTGTGTTTAGTTTTACAGTATTTACAGTGAGCTAATTTACATCGTTTCTCAATGTGACCAGGCCGTAAACAGTTTTGACAAACATTGAGCTCCTGTACCTTTTTAATGCATGCTTCTATAGATAGATTTTTAAAAGATTCACATGTGTATAGAAAATGACCTATTGTACATAAAGGACATTGTATTGTAAAATTATGTGTTTAAGAATTGTTTTTATATTGATTGTTATTGTTGTTTGTTACGATAAAGCTTTTCGATTTGTTGTAAAAATTTTCTGATTTGTTTATTTTGCTTCCTCTAAAGTTTCTAATAGATCTGCCTTATTACTTATAAATGTACTTAGTTGAGCAAGATTAGGGGAGTCATTGAGAGTATTTCGGTACTCTTCCCAATATCTGGAGGTTAAAGGATCTAATTTTGTGGACAACATATAAATTATTAGAGTGTCCCAATGTTTTGTGGGTTCGTTTAACAATTGAAGGGCCCGGAGATTCTTATTTGTTACGTCAATTAGACGACGTAGCTGTTGAACAATGCCTTCACGTGATTATTAATTAGTAGACGATTATTATTGATTTTTCGCAAAGCAAGTCCCAAGCTAACTTGTAATTGTCACTTTTAAAAATAATACTTTTAATTATTTCTGACGCTGAACCCTTTAGACTGGCTCTTAAGTAGTGAAATTTGTTTATTGTGACTATGCTATCATTAGAATGTATCAGCGACAAAAAATATCCCTGAATTCGAGCCAAGATTGGTAACCACCGTCAAAGTGGGGCAATTCAATTTTCGGAAGACGAATAAAATTGTTTTTGTGGCCACCTGATATCTCGTCTTCGGAACCCGTTACAAAACCTGTAGAGTCACGTCGCTTGCACTGCGCGCTTACGAGAAGACAGCGTGCTGCCGCTACCAGTAAGTGGGATTGCTCCTCAAACTGGGCCCGCACGGCGTACGCCTCCTTCGGATTGTCAGCCAACACTTCGATTTCGGTCTGTAATTCCTCATATTCGACATATAAGGCATCGAATTTACCAAACCGGCCATCTTACTCCATGCGCTGTAATTCAGAAAGATTACTACAGCTTTTTAAAATATCTAAATAGTTGCTGAAAGTCGTTAGCGTCGCTTTCATTGAGCTACGCCTTCTAATAAGCTTGTCTGCCATGATTGTAAAAAAATTTAACTAATGTAAAAAATGTAAAAATGACTGATAAGCGGCTGCTAAATACTTACGTAAGCAAATTGAATAAATGCACAGCTGTGCTGCCGCGGGATCGGTGACGTGTCTCGCCACGCCCCGGCCAGGTTACGGTTAGAATAGCAGGCAAAATTTAAATTTTAATTGTTCTGTCGCTGCGATTTAGGTATGTTATCATAAGCTTAAAGCGAAAAATATTCAGTTCAAATCGAAAGCATTTTGATGTACTTAGACTAAAAAAATAAATGGAAAAATTTAAGGAACAGAAAAATTGGAAATTGGAAATAAATTATAGATGAAATAATTGGGACGAGCTCACGAATGTCAAAGTCCTTTTCCACTAATCCACTTGATGAGTTTGCAATCTTCGGCTGTAGTTGTAGGCACTGTAGACAGCGTGGCGACGCCCGTCTTATCGAGGAATCCACTTGAGGTCAAAGTCCGCTATCGATGTACTGTATCTTGTAAGGTGACTGGTTTTCTATTTTGCGACGAAGGACCAATATTGCGGCTATCTTGAAGTGATAGCTGCCACGACGTGATGCAATAAATTAAAACTTTCTTTAGTACAAAAGATATATATTTTTGATAAAATTATTAAATATATGTAAGTGGCAGTGGCCGTGCGCGGTGCGTGCGTATTGATCTCGCTCATATGCAAACTGGCTGGTCGCTGCAGCCGCACACTATGCCAGGTGTCTCCGTATTGCATTCTCTTTCGCCAAGGTTGTCGACACGTTTCCTGGACAACAATCAAATACAGATTTTCCACCGCTATTGCCACCAAAAATCCAACTTGTAAATAATACTGTAAATAAACCTGTACATACATCTGTAAATAAGCCTATACATACCTCTGTAAATAAACATGTACATAATATACCTATAACTAAAGAGGTCTCTTGTAACGAAGACATCAAGACCCAAATAATATATAAACACGTATACTGATGGCCCTAGTACAGACATTGGTGGAGTTTGGTAATAAGGGTAATAATTAACCCACTACAACAAAAACAATTAAAGAAGCATTTATAAAAAATCTTAAATAATGGCTTTAGAAACAATCAACGTATCGCTCAATATAACATTCAAAGTGCAAATAGTAAAAAAGCCTTATTAATACAATTTCTAAAAGATCAAAATATTGATATTTGTTTACTAATGAAACCTGGTTCAAAGACAATTGTTTTAAGATACCTGGATAAAATATTTACAATAAAAACTCTAATAATACTCATAATGGTGTCGCAATACTTATCAAACCATACCTGAAATATAATATTATTTCACCAAATTTTATGAAGACATTCAAACTGTTGCTTTATCTGCGTCTACTATACGTGGTAACTTAACTATTCTCTGTGTATACTGTCCACCTTCTAATGGACACTGAGTTTTCACAGACTACATAAGAGATCTCCGAAAGCCCATCTTTATAAGTGGTGATTTTAATGCTCATCACATTGCATTTGGTTGTGTATGTACTAAGAGCCGCGGTCAGGATTTATATAATGTAATTGATGACTTAGATCTATGTATTTTAAATGATGGTAGTTTTACAACAATAAATAACCCTGGACGAAATCCTTCTGCCATTGATGTTAGCTTTATCAGTGCTAGCCTTGCATCACTATGTGAATGGTCTGTACATGATAATACCATGGGAAGTTACCATTACCCGACAATAACAGAAATTTCATTAAGTGTTGATTAATATCACATTAGTTCTCCGACAGATAGATTTCTTTTCAAAAAAGCTGATTGGCTAAAATATAGAACTCTTTCAAAAACAATATTTGATGACCTGGTCCTAAAATACTATGACCCTATTTCTGCTTACAAAGATTTCTGTTCTCGTTTAGATATGCTTAAAGAAATGGCAATTCCTAAGCTTACTAAGACAAATTACTTTAAAAGCAGACCTCCAGCTCCTTGGTGGAATAATATCTGCGAACAAAGTGTCATAGCCTCATACAATGCATTAAAACTATATAGAAGTAACCCTACTTTTGAAAATTATTTAAATTACAAGAGAAAAGATGCCTTGAAAAACGCACAATTTCAGAACAAAAAAATTAGGATGGGATAACTTGTGCAGCACCTTTAATAGAACTACTCCTAAAAGTAAAATGTGGAACTTATTAAAAATGTTTCAAGGTATGAGAGAGAGAGAGAGGTAATAAATCATATAAAAATGAATTTATTTCTTCATTTATAGATAAACTAACAGATAATAACAATTTAACCGAGGCCCATAATTTAAACATTTTTTTTTGAAAAGAACAATAATGACCGAAATTCTAAATTTTTACTATATCCCTTTTCATGGTCTGAGTTTACAATGAGTTTTCTATCTAGAAAAAACACAACCCCAGATTTGGATGATTACCCATATATTCTTATTCAAAATTTAGATGAATCAGCTCAAAAATGTTTTCTTTATTAACCTACTTTGGCAAAAAAAATCTATTCCACAGACATGGAAAACTCAGTGTGTCATTCTAATACTCAAGCCAGATAAATCTCCAGCGCTGGCCAGTTCTTATCGACCTTTTTCATTGCCATCATGTCTAGGTAAAATATTTAAAAATATGATTAAAATCCGTCTTGATTGGTATGTTGAAGCTAATGGAATCATTCCACATGTTCAGAATGGCTTTCGTCGAGGGCGCAGCTGTGCTGATAGCTTTGTCACTTTGATCTCGTGACCTGAAAAATGCAAAAGACAAAAAGTTACATACTGTTTGTGTACTCTTAGATGTTCAAGCTGCCTTTGACAGTGTAGATCCTACTATATTTATTCAAATTATGTCTAGGTTAGGTATACCTGGGAAAATGTGTAAATGGATTTTCAACTTTCTACATAATAGAACACTCTATATAAAACACAATAACAATTTATATGGACCAAAATCTGCTTCCAGAGGTACAACGCAAAGTGCTACATTATCACCTTTACTATACAATATATAGTGTGTTATTTGTAAATTTGTAAATAATAGAGATGTAAATATTCTGCGATTTGCAGATGACATTGTTTTGTACAGTATTAATTATAATTAACAGACAGCAATAGACAACATAAATAATGCTTTATCTCAATTATATCAATATTAGAACCACTTATTAAATTTAAAAATTAACCCATCAAAAAGCAGTATAATGGTTTTTAGCAAGGAAAATCCACTTTCAAATGTTGTGGATAATGGTGAATCTATAAATAGAGTGAGTTCAAAGAAATTCCTAGGTGTAATAATAGATCAAAAATTAACTTTTGAGGAACATATACGATTTCATCATCATTACAAAAAATGCCCTTAAAGGACTAAATGTCATCAAATGTCTTGCTGGAGTATCATGGGGAGCAGACCCCAAAATACTGTCAATTTTGTACAAATCTATTGTTAGAAGTCATTTTGATTATAGCTCGCTTGCTTATATGAATAGTACTCATGTCAAAAAATTAGCTCCCAAATAATAATAATCACCCGCTCGCTTCCCCTCTGTGAGGTCGTGTTATTGTCCCTACGAAACGAAACGTGAAGTGCGTATCGTGTTAATTATGGCGAATGTACTAAAGTGTAACGTGTGTAATATAGTTATTGACGAAATGTTGTCATATATTCAAGATAAAGTATCTGTAATCGACGAAGAAACACTGGTGCGGATATGTATTTCCTCGTTCTCTAGCGAAGAAATCCAAAAGTCGAAAACGCTCCTGTTTGAATCGATCCCTACTAAAAATATGAAAATAAAGCGTAAAAATAAGGAAAAGGACGAAAGGAACCTGGCTGATATTGTTAATGTGTTTAAATCAACAGAACCAGATATGATTCCTATTTTCTGTGCGAGGGACCTTGAGAAACTTCCACCCGTCTTATTCGATCATCTCGACTGTACTAAGCTTTTAAAGGACCTTCTTCGGTTAGAAAATGAATTAAAAGGAATAAAGTCGACATATGTTACGCAAACTGAATTGAGTAAAATGAAATCGGAGCTATTACAGTTGAAAAATGATTCGTTACCGCCTGAATCTGCTACAATGTGAACCAAAGACGAGGAGCATGGCTACTTGATAGTGGACCTATGGGAATTCCACACATACATAACTCGTCGCTAAACATCACCGAGCAAGATAATCAACAGTCATTCGAATGTATTTCAAACGACCAAAAATACGAAGAGAAATTGAAGGTACATGCAAAACAAATCGTAAGCGACTCAGCTGAGCCTAAGTCTGAATATCAACAGTCGTCGCCGAATGAGTCATAGCACTCCATCCGCCCGCAGCCCGTGCATACCCCGCAGCCCGCGAGTACTGAGCTAGCCTTGCGCGCGCAGCTGAGTTTCGCCGCTATGCAACCAACTAATGAATCTTTAGACAACAATGAAGGGTAGCAAAAAGTATCTAAACCTAAGCATAAAAGTTTGGCAAAATACCGCTACATAGGAATTACAGGTATCAGCAGGGATAATGAGGGAAAATTTAAAGCCGCGGAGAAAAAGGTGCCTATCTTTATAACTAATGTTCACAAAGAAACCATAGAGACAGACATAACCGATTACATCTACAAGAAAACGCAGGAATTAATAAGCCTCGAGAAAATAACTTTTAAACAAGAAAGAGATTATCATGCATACAAGTTCTTTGTTTCGGAACACAAATTACCTATGTATAGTATAATGACAATTTATGGCCTAAAGGTATTATATTCAGGCGTTTCGTAAATTTCAAGCGGAAAATATCGAGCGGTAATGATAAGTTTACCGCCTTCGGCACTAATTCTGCTCGTCATGTGTAATATACATACCTTTGTTAGTTTTAACTGTAAGAGTGTTAAGCGCTCTGTGGAGTATATCAGGGAATTGTATTTGACAACCGACATAATTGCCCTGCAAGAAAAATGGCTATTTCCAGATGATATTGATTTCTTGGATTGTATTGACAAACGATTTGGATACACTGCAACGTTGGCGGTTGACACGGGAGCCGGGATGCTCAGAGGTCGACTATACGGGGGTGTGGCATTGTTATGGAACAAAAGTGTCTTCCAGAATGTGTCCATAATCCAGTGTAATAACCCACGAGTATGTACAATAAAAGTAACACTACAACAAAGTGCATTCATAGTGTGTTCTATTTATATGCCCACGGATACTACAATATACCTGCCGGATTTTACTGACTGTCTTGGTTTGGTGAGCGCTATTATTAATAATGACAATATAGAATCTGTTTATTTACTTGGGGACTATAGTGCCCATTCATCTGAGCCCTTTTATAAAGAGCTAAATAGTTTTTGTACTGAATATGAGCTGATTTGTGCTGATATTGATATTTTAGGATTAATGTCAGGCACATATAGTTTTATAAGTGAAGCTAATGGATCTAGGCGATGGCTAGACCATTGCATTGTGACTAAGTCTGCCATGCAGACTATTAGTAGTGTAAATATTATGTATGACGTTCTGTATCTGTGTTGATAGTGGTGTGTTTCCTGATGAGATGAAATTTAGCAAAGTTATACCTCTTTTTAAATCAGGTAGTTCAACAGATCCTAATAATTTTCGGCCTATTTCAATACTACCTATACTCAGTAAAGTTTTTGAAAAAATCATACTTTGTCAAATGTTAAGCCATTTCTGTATTAATGAGCTACTTAGTAGTAAACAGTTTGGCTTTATGAAAGGCCGTTCCACAACCGATGCAGGAGTGGCACTATTAAAAAATATATATAACGCCTGGGAGGATTCGCATGACGCCCTTGGAGTGTTTTGTGATTTATCTAAGGCATTTGACTGTGTTCAACATGAAAATCTCATCAGGAAGCTACATCACTATGGTATTCGAGGCAAAGCTCTCGACCTCTTGACATCCTATATGAGTAGGAGAGTACAGAAAATAGATGTCAACGGTGAAAGATCTCCGGGATCAGCAGTCACTATAGGAGTCCTTCAGGGCTCAATTTTAGGTCCTTTTCTATTTCTTATTTACATTAATGATCTCCCATATAATGTAAAAAACCATGACATTGTCTTATTTGCTGATGACACCTCTTTGCTTTTTAAAGTTAAGAGACGACAGACATGTTATAATAATGCCCTTTCTAAAATTGTAAATTGGTATAACGCTAATAATTTGTTACTTAATGAAAAAAAAACCAAATGTGTTAAATTTACATTACCAAATGTTAGTCAGAGACAGACATGTATTAATATTAATGGCGAGCAATTAGAACTTGTTAATTCAACAGTCTTTCTTGGCATAACGCTGGACTCCAAACTTCAATGGGGTCCTCATATTCATAACCTAGCCAAAAAACTTAGCTCTGCTGTGTATGCGATCAAGAAAATAAGACAATTGACCGATGTCGACACTGCAAAAATAGTATATTTTAGCTATTTCCATAGTTTAATGACATATGGTATCCTATTGTGGGGTAGCGCTGCTGATGTAAATACAATATTTTTGTTACAAAAAAGGGCAATTCGTGCTATTTATAAATTAGGATCTAGGATATCTCTGAGGGATAGGTTTAGGGAAGTAAAAATTTTAACTTTAGTGTCGCAGTACATATATGAAAATCTTTTATATGTACATAAAAATATCAATAGTTTCAGCAAGAAAAGTGACGTTCACAAAGTAAATACTAGAAGTAAAAATAAGCTACTGGTGCATGATACACGTCTACACAAAATAAGTAACTCTTTTATGGGGCAATGTATACACTTACAAACACACTACACTACTTTACAACAAAGTTCCCAATAAAATTCAAAATCTATCAATAAGTAAATTTAAATATTGTATCAAGCAGGTACTTTGTAAAAAGGCATACTATAATATTTCAGACTATGTAAATGATAAAAATCCTTGGGACTGATGATGCTCAATTACAGGATGCATAGGTAAACCAAATTAAAATGGAAATAACATAAAATTATACGACCAATTTTTTTTTTATTTAAAACATTAATTGTATTTTAGTTTATTTGTATTATTGATAGTGTTTTTAAAAGAGTAACTATCGAGTTTCTTGCCGGATTCTTCTCGGTAGAAATCAACAACATTGTGAACCGGCGGGAAGGTGGGAGGGTTGAAAAAATAATATTTTATAACTTTGACGATTCAAAAGTGATTGTAAAATCCTTATTTGAATAAACCATTTTGACTTTGACTTTGACTTTGTGGTCTGATGATTTTCCTCTAATAATACAATGTAAGTTGGATACCTTACAACCAAAAGTTGTGTATGGTTATAAAGAAGTAGGTATTAAAGTAAGATTGGGAGAAAGAAAACCCGATCAGTTATAATCATATAATATGTTGTATCAGGAAAAATTAGGACTAATTAAATTTCCAAATGAACTAAGTGCTTGTAGTGATAACTGTAATGATTTAAACCACAGATGTTTTATTGACAAGTTGTATAACGAAATTGTATGTGCGTTAGCTTATGCAGCTTCCGAGAGTCATTCAGGAAGCCGTAATAAAAATAAATATAAACCTGTTATTGGTTGGAATAGGTATGTCAGTGAGGCTCACACGGATGCTAGGAATAAGTTTAAATTACGGGCACTTTATGGCAAACCAAAATCGGGTCGTATCTGGCATGAGATGCAAGAAAGCCGTAAGATTTTTAAATCACGACTAAAGTGGTATCAAAATAATAAAGAGCAACTAAAAATGGACAAGCTCGCGAAATATCATGTTAAGCACTATTTCAAAATTTTTTGGAAGCATACTAATAAGTTTAAGCACAAGCCAAGTATCCCTGTGAGTGTTAATGTCGTCAGCGATCAAAAGCGCATAGCGGATATGTTCAAGGATCACTTTGCAGTGAAATCACCGTTGGGGCCGTCACAGTCTGAGTCACAGTGCGAGACGGGACAATATGGACGTGAGCTAGGTGCCAAGTTTACGGCCGATGAGGTCAGGAATGTTGTAAATTCGATGTCTCGTGGTAAATCTTCAGGGCATGATGAACTGAGCATTGAGCACCTGAAACATGCTGTGCCTCATCTGCCTGAAGTACTGGCGACGTTTTACACATTATGTGTGCGACACTCTTACCTACCAGCAGATATGATGAACTACAGGTGGTGCCAATTGTAAAGTGTATAACTGGTGACATTAGTGATAAAAATAATTACAGGCCGATTTCGTTAGTTACTGTCCTGGCCAAGGTACTCGATGGTTTGCTTAATTCTGAGCTTGATAAACACCTAAATATCCATGACAACCAATTTGGTTTCAAATCCGGATTCTCAACGGAGACAGCAATATTATGTTTAAAGCAAACCATTAAGTATTACACAGACCGTAAAACGCCTGTGTTTGCAGGCTTCTTGGACCTTTCAAAGGCGTTTGACTTGGTTTCCTATAACATCTTGTGGAAAAAACTAAGCAACACCTCTATGCCAACTGAACTTATCAAGTTGTTTAAATATTGGTATGAAAACCTGATCAACGTCGTTCGTTGGTCAAATGTTTTTTCGGACCCATATAGGATGGAGTGCGGGTTGAGACAGGGGGGGGGGGGGCTGACCTCGCCTAAGCTCTTCAATCTATATGTAAACGCTGCTGCTGAGTGCGTCTGCATGCGGGTTGTCTAAGTTGATAGCTATTTGTGAGCGCCATGCTGCTAGTCATGGACTATCGTACAACCCGATAAAGAATAAGTGTATGGGCTTTCGGGTTGCTGGAAAATGTCGAGACAGTATACCATCAATTAAGCTTAACGGTATGCCTCTAAAGAGGGTCGAAACATTTAAATATCTTGGACACCTAGTTACTGCTAACCTAAAGGATGACGATAACATAGAAAGGGAACGGAGGGCGCTCTCTGTAAGGGCAAATATGGTTGCACGCAGGTTTGCTCGTTGTTCGGAGGAGGTCAAAATTACACTATTTAGAGCATTTCGTACGTCCCTGTGGCTACACGAGTAGCCTGTGGGCCGAGTATACGAAAAAACAGTACAGCCCCTTAAGAGTGCAATATAATAATGCGTTCAGGGTGCTGCTGGGGCTGCCTCGATTTTGCAGTGCATCAGGGATGTTTGCCGAATACCGCGTGGATTGTTTTTATACAACCATGCGTAAGCGGTGTACATCCCTGGTGCGCAGGGTTCGTGGCGGCCAGAGCAGTAACCTAAAAGTATTCGCTGAGAGATTTGACTGTCAGTATATGAACCATGCTGCAATGGTTCATGTACTGACTAAATAATTAATATTTATTGAAATTTGGAATAAACGTGACATTTTTTTTTTATTTTATTTAATTGTATACCTATTATTGTAAAAGAATGTAATAATTTATGTATCACACATTATGATCCCTGATGGTTGAAATAAATGAATTTTAATTTAATAAACAAATAATAAACAAAATTCTACCTTCTGTAAATGGAACTCCTGAACCACTCACAGGCGAGACCCTCTTTATACATTACCCAGAATATTACTGTAAATAGAAAATAAATTTAATAATGTTAAAAAACAATCTCCACGGCCATGTTACTGTTTTTAATATCAATGTATTTCACATCCAGTTAAAGTTATCCAAAATAGAATTAACAATAATTCAGACATGCTACAGTTCTTGGCAGAAAATAAAATAAATTATGTAATTTATACTGATGGCAGTAAAGGGAATGACTGTGTACATGCTGCTTTATATGATTCACAAACTAGATTTTCTCAAAGCTTTATTCTTCACACATCCTGCTCTATATTTACAGCGGAGGCATATGCAGTTTATCAAGCATTAATGTGAATTCGTGAAATTCATAATTGTAAACACTTTTTGATAGTTTCTGATTCCTTGAGTTTAATCAAAGGATTAACTAACCTTAAAGTGAGATGTAAAACCAATTATATCCTTTATTTTATTAAAGAAATAATTTATCAATATAATTTTTAACCAAATCCAAATTCCATTTCTTTGGGTGCCTTCTCACAAAGGCATCTCCGGAAATAAAATGGCCAATAAAACCCCTTATCAAGGTCTAAATAGTATTGATGTCAAAAATTTAATTAATGTTCCTATGACCGATTACCAACAAATTATTCAACAAAATATTTATAAGCTATGGTTAGAAATGTGGAAGAAAGACCAAGAAACGAAAGGAAAATGGTATGAACTCATCCAAAAAAGCTTACCAAAAAAGCTGTTCGACCATGGTCATCGGAGACCTTGTCTTAGTGAAGGAGGCGAATATGCCGCCCCTCCGTTGGAGGAGGGGTCGTATATTGCAATCGTTTCCAGGGCAGGATGGAGTTTCTCCAGTTGCTGAGGTGTTGGTTGGTGACTTCGTTCTGAGACGAGCTGTGGCGACTTTGTCCCGTCTCCCTGTTACTTAGGATTCTCCTGTTTGAGGAGTCTCGGGCCAGGGGATTTTTCAGTAAACGTACCTAGCGCGCTGGCGATGACGTATCGCCCTTTCACTTCTTAGGACTAACTGGGCGATGGCTCACTACTTGGTTTGCAAATCTAGTTTATACGGAAGCACGGCTGACGTTTGACGGATACACGCGGTTGCGCGGCCTGCGAATCGGAAAGCAAATTACCTAGTTACGGACTGCTGTGTTAATTGATTTATATTGTCAATTTCGTCCACGGGGCCAATAGAGTTTGGGAGTGCTAGTGGACAGTGCACCAAGTGCTTACTCTTGGGACAGCTTCTACTTCCCAGCTTCTACACCGCGCCGGTATTTACCGGTTTGATTCGGATTCAAACAATGGCGGCTGACAGCAGTCTGGTGACTAAGACATACCATATAATTAATTTCTCTTATTTCCCTTCTGTTTGATATCCCAAGCAATAAAATTTCCTGTGTGCAAGCTAGGCCTCTTCTGTCGATAGGACATACGGACTGTCACCCTTACGTCAAGACGGCTATTACATAAGGTCAGTATCCAACAGCCACCTTTCTTGTCATTCTACCTCTAATTAATTCTAACAGGATAACTGAACAGTAAATACGCAGTGTACATACTGTAGAAACAGGGTAGTAAGAGTCATAAATGTAATTCAGTTAAGTGAGTGTCGTGACCATTTTGTAGATAAACTCACTTTTAAATCGTTTTTATTCGACAGTTAAAACTAACGTAAAAGTAACATAAAAGAGTCAAAAGTAACGAAATTTTTTACAAAAGTAACGTTTTGGCAATGCTGTTGACGCGCTGTGCGATGAAATGGTGGTGGACGACACACGCTCCCCCACCGCACCGCCTCACCGCAACCATGCTAACCGTTTGGCTCGAGTTGATCTACTTTATACACAATCTAGATACTTTCTAAAACAAATTCTAAATCTTCTGCAGCACAAATATTATTAAGATATCTCTTTGGGAAAGAAGCTGAAGTTACAGTTGTCTCCGGCTGCGGATTCTATTCGAGGCATTAATGGTCTTACGGTCTCGAGGCTTAGAGGTCAGGTTTCCATTATTATTTCTCCCCTCCATAATTTTCTTATTCGTTGGACTATTTCAGCCATGGTGATGGATGATATCTTGTGTGATCATCCCCAAGTTTTGATTGCTCCAAAAATTACTAAGTTGACAACGGGTCTGGCATTGGCTGATCCTGAGTATCATTTTCCCAGTTCGGTGGATCTACTCCTCGGTGCAGATTTTCAATGCAACTTAGGACCGGCTAAACTACTTCAGGCTGGTGGATTTATGGCACTACCCACAGACCTTAGTCATTCCATAATGGGCCCAGCACTTCAAATTTGTGCCCCTCTTCAGACTGACCATGACTGGCTCATCGGTATTGGAAATTGGAAAGTAGAAGAGCCTCCTGCAACTCCTGGGTCTGACCCGATAATACCGGTTAACTTTCGGCTGGGCAATTCTTCACTCGGCTCCCCTTCTTGCCGAACCGACCTACCCTCGGCCACTTCAGGAGGCTAGCCGAAAAACGGTTAATGTCCATGGAGAGGCCTATGAGGCGCGAACGTGTCTTCTGACAGAAGTATTCGAAGTTCGTGCAGGAGGAACAAGCTACGGGGTACGTACCAGGTAACCTTCCGTGAGCCGGATTCTCGCCTGTCTCTTCGGGATACGTCCTGGGAGAATGGCGAGGCTGGCCGGTGTACCCTAGGCATTGGTTGAGTAATCTGCTTCCAATTGCTCACCAATGGCTTATAACCTGGACCGGAGGGCCACTAAAATGGGCCCAAGGCGTGGGCTTGTTCGGATGCGGAGGCCGCTTGCGGCTAGGTGGTGGGCTGTGGAGGGAGAGGGGTGTCTGGGCTTTCTTCCGGTCTGGACCTCCTTCCTTTTACAGCCGAGGTGCGGCCGCGGTGGGAGAGTTGTGTCGGTGTTGCGTTGCCACTCAGCCTGTACACCGCGGCCTTGGTAGGGTCGCTTTGTAGTTTGCAACAGGGTGGAGCGCGGTGGGATGGCTGGAACTGGTCGTATCGTTATCAGAACGTGAACAAGCGCTCCATATTTTAGTGCGCAATGTACAACGATAGCATTTTGGGACTTTGATAGGGGAACTTCAAGCTGGTCCCTCCAAGATCAAAGGAGCTTTGGCCAGACTTAATCCATTTCTCGACGATCGCGAAATCATTCATGTTGGTGGCGGATTACGTCATGCAAACTTGCCTTACGGAGCTCGGTATCCGCTACTTTTGCCTAAGGATAGCCACTTGACCTTGCTATTGATTCAGGACCGCTATTTAAGAAACTCTCACGTGGGTCTCAGCATTCAGAAGTCCATACTTCAACGAGAGTTTTAGATTATCTGAGTTCGAAAGGTTATTAGGAGTGTGTATTTATGTGCATACCCTGTCTTACGTTCAAAGCAACTTTGACTCAGCCACAAATGGGCGATTTGCTTCCCGATCGAGTAAGCCCTGCTTGCCAAATATCATACATTCGGATTGTGGCACGAAGTGTAAGAGTGCCAATCGGTGTCTACGAGAAGTCCACCAGTTCCTTATTGTAAATCAGCAGGGCATAGGACATCACCTTTCCCGCAAGAGCATTAAGTGGATTTTCGATCCTTTAGCATAGCCTTTTTAGGGCGGAATCTTCGAAGCGGTGGTGAAGGTAACAAAAACTCATCTTCGCCGGCGAGACTGTTCTTTCCTTCGAGGAGCTTTTAACAGACTTCTGTTAAATTGAGGCAGTGCTCATTTCGAGTACCCTTTGCCCTGTTACTACTCTGTTGCGATTGCGATTTCTTAGGGTATACAGTGTCTCAGTCAGATCCGATCTGCCTGGGGTGGGGGATTGTTTTGTACCGTTGCTATCAGGACCGTGCCTTACGCACGAAACACAAGGTTCCGAACGCAACCTGTTTTGTTTACCTGGCAACACTCTATGGTTGTCATTGTTCTGCAGAAAATTAATGTAAAAACGAATTTAGCTTTCTTTGCCCCTCGATATCTCAAGAACCAATTGCTCTCGTGACCAAATCAATCGACACGCCACGTCATTACTTAGATCTAAAAAGAGTGTGAGCAAAATCGGTCCAGCGGTTTGTTTTTTATCACTAAAAAACTGTTTTTTTTTAAGAAGCAATAATAATCTTTATGTATAAATTCTCAAATATAAAAAAATATACTAAAGAGAAGTTGCTTGTGCGGTAATTGCTAACGATTTTTTTTTTATTTAATTTCGAAAGTGTAGGAGCCATTTTGTTTGGCGTGCTTTTAGTTCGCGAGGCTAAATCACACTGAAGTTGACAGTTGTGTAGCCGACGGTGTTTTGAAACGACCTTGCAAAGGTCACCTCTATGGAAAGGCTTGTTGACGACCGTCTGTCAGGCGCTTTATTTATTCGGTGGTCAGTGATGCATGCGGGGTGCGGAGTGCCGACGCAGCGCGACGCACGCGGATATGCGAGTGACCGACTGACCGAGTCTCGCTCCGCCGCTCTAACATAGCCTTGTCACATGCAATTATTATCACTTGACTTTTAATAATGCTATTAATATTAGTTGGTCAGAGCGTGTTACGATTTTGTTCGATGCCGGATGAACATTGTTAAAGTTATGCAGTAAATTATTTTATGTAAACATTTTTTTGATCTTGAATTTAGTTGCTTTTTTGTATTAATTTCAATGAAAAAACCCTACTCAGTATGTCGTTAGGGCCTTTTTTATGAATTAAAAAAATTAGTGAACCGTTACAGATTAGCTTAAAAGGCGAATATGAGAATATGCCGTTTAAACGGTACACTCAAGAAAGCAAATAAATAAAAATAAGATTGTACACTGCATTTTGCAGAACTAACAGATAAGCTATGGCTTTAGACGCTTAGAGGGCTCTGGACTTTTTATCATTATCACTTTACGTTGTCATTTTTGATTCAAATATTGTGCAGCGTTACGAGTTGGTGAACTTGCTTTTGAATATGATTTTACAAATAATTAGTAAAGTAGCTCGTTACGGTTTTAGTATCAGGATCACTATTACACTACTTATAGATTTTATTGTAAAAAATTCTGCAATCGTTTGGATATTATTTTTTCAAATTTGCGGAAACTTTGCAAGTATCGTATCTTAAGACCTATGAAGCATTAATGGAGTATTCAAAAAACAACTTGTAAGTAGCGTGTTAAAATTTAAGATAATACTTATGGCAAATTCTTTTGCCATAAAACCGATACAGATCGGGATTTATTGAACAAAAAAAATACCTAAGTCTGACTCCCGCACCAAGAGTTCCATAGAAACTTATTATTTAGGTAGTATTTTTTGATTGCGTTTCACGCTTCTAGCACAACGCGAGATACACAAATATGCGTAAAAAATAGCCGTATTTTTTTATTGCATTGATTTAGAAGCTTGATTTTTTTTTTACAGCTTTAAGGGATTTGTCTTGATTGATGACTTAACGAGTTCCTGAGAAAAAGAGTCTTTACAGAAAGACGGACAACAAAAGAGTCTTCACAGACAGACGGACAAGAAATTGATACTACAAGGGTTCCTTTTTTTACTTTTGAGGTACTTCCGTAACAATTCAGTGTAATTATTTCTAACTTCCCATATTTCGTAGTGCCGTACGTTTCATTATTTGATAGCTGTAATACGAGTATTATTATTTATTATACACACAACATAATAAGTCCCGATTTTTTTCTTATTATTCATTAAATATTATAATAAAACCCGCCCTAAATTCGGTTATCGGCTGGGACTCCTTTATTTAATCACAGTATTAATACTGTGATTTACTCCTCAATTACACTTATGAAGTGGTCTTATGAAGTGGTGGCTCTAGAGACCTAGGGGGGTGAAGAGATTTAAAAAGAAAGGAAGACTTATTAGATGATGAGCAGTTAAGTTTGTTGGATTGAGCTGATGTCCTTTTCCTTCCTCCTTTTGGCTGCGATCACTGTTTCACTTCACTTTTAATGTTAGTTGGCCCTCGTGGGTAATATAGTTTTTATATGTAATTACTAAAACGAGCAGAGAAACTTTGAATTCACTTTTCATTATTATTCAAAATCTTGAAATATATGTACATATCAGCTGGGGCGAGCGGACGAACAGTGTTGCTGCGCTTGAAGTGTGGCCACTTCACTCGTCACTTAATACAACTTGACTTCCTGAATAACGTCACCACACTTTGGCGTGAACATGAAGTTTGCTATATCAAGCTGTAGCTATAGCTATAGTTCGTTTAAGCTCGGTTATAGTTATTCTCGCGGGAACTTTTGAATTTTTCGGGATAAAAAGGACTATATATGCTATTCCAGGACCTAATCTATAGACGTGGCAAGTTTCATCCCGATCCGTCCAGTGGCTGAAGCGTTATTGAGTAACAAACATCCGTCTATACTTACAAACTTTCATATTTATAATATTAGTAGGATAATTGACCTTACCTCACCACACACGTTGTGAGTGACTGCAAGACTAGGGGCATCGTTACCGCACGGGCGCAGGCTCTGTGTTACCGCACGGGCGCAGGCTCTGTGTTACCGCACGGGCGCAGGCTCTGTGTTACCGCACGGGCGCAGGCTCTGTGTTACCGCACGGGCGCAGGCTCTGTGTTACCGCACGGGCGCAGGCTCTGTGTTACCGCACGGGCGCAGGCTCTGTGTTACCGCACGGGCGCAGGCTCTGTGTGGGTTCTAGGAAAAGCTTTTGCCTAATGGAGGTGTCAATTAGACACGTTTAATGTCGGTGGATTTCCTACTTACTTACTTACTTAATTCACGAAAGAAACTAGCACACGGTAGCAGTAGTAGTACTAGCAGCAGCAGTAGCAGTAGCAGCTCTGTAGTAGTAGTAATTAATTGTATTTATGGTTAATCCATTGACAATCACTGACTGGTTCTGAAATTCAACTGAAAATATAATAATATCAAATAAGATGAGACTTATATTAGGTACTTAGTAATTGAAATAAGCCTAATATTAAGTCTAATATGTGACGCGGAGCGTAGGTACTGGTGTCAGGTCAGAGAAGGGTCTACTCAGCTTACACTACAGCTAGTCCATAGGGTACCTACTATTATATACTACTACCCACGAATCGCTGCAGCCGCGGGCAACTGCTAGAGCATTATTTATGTCATCGTAGTTAATTTGACTTTAGTCCTTTAACGTTACTATTATATTCATAAAAGTGCTTAGTAATATGTCAAGGAAACCATTAAAATTTACGATGCCGAAAATTTATTTTAGCACTATGGTGTCAGATTATTCAATAACTTTTGACTTCTATTTAGGTAACATTAAATAACTACAAAAACGCGGCGCTTTTAATGAGACATAAGTAAAACTAATAAGTATATTGGCATGTGATTTGACTCGTTTCGTATTTGTGCTAGTTATTGTGTTCTAATAGAATAATAGTTTTTACTGTGAAGTTACTTTGTTAAAACTGTCATCGCTTAAAAATTTCCTCTTAACACGAAAAGTGATTGACTGATCCACCGTTAATATAATTATTTTTCGAACCACGAGTACCTATTGATTCAGCAGTTTAAATACACTGCCATTGTCTTATTTCTATTACGTGCTAAGAAGATAGTCATATATCATAAAACAACTTAAATCCGGAGACACCAGTCGATTTTAATTCTCAAATTAAAATGAAACGTATATGATGTAAGCCTGGGCACAATCACTTTTGATTTCTCGTTCTCATTTGGTCATTTCGCATCTAAATGAATATTATCACGTTAACAATCAAACCACAAAGCTGTATTCTGATTTAATACTGCATATCACATTTTGCATCATAACATGCACGAATCTATATTTTACAGGCTTTTATTTAGTTTCTAATGTCCCGTTGTCTGTAATAAAATCTTGCAAGGCAAATTTCACCCACTTAACAGTGTCTGATTGAGCTAAAATTTTGGATCAACATGTAAATCGGATGACAGTAAAATATATTGATGTCAGCTAGTCTGATGATGGAGCTAGAAGGTAGTCATAGGATCTCTGTAACGAAACGACGCTACCCCATCGAGTTTGGGCTTGTTTGATTTGTCTTAAGAAGTAGTCTGGTCTTTAACAAAAATCAGGGTCTGAAGAATGGTTTTAGATGATGAAAAAATCTAGCAATTATCTTAAGAGAAAAAAAAGACAAGTAGAAGAGTATAAGAAACATATAAATAAGAAAAAATCTCCTAGAAAAGCTCGCGATGAAGGTAAAATTTTAACAAAAGAAAATCAATGTGTTTTTGCATTTAATTTTGATTGATAATCTGTGTTAACCACAATAAAAGGTGATGCTGGACAAATCTTTTATTCAATAAAAGTAGCAATGTATATATTGTATAACCAATGCTGCTCGTATAATGTCAGACGGACATCGTGGACAACGAAAAAAATCTATTTAAGCCATTATGTGCAGTAAAGTTTTTAAAAATCATCCAACTTTGGAAACGATTAAATATTGCTTATTTGAAACAGGGCATACTGAAATAAAGTGGGACTCAATTCATTCTAAAATAGAAAGAAAAGATAAATATTTATCCATTTATAAAACTGTGGGCTGGGTACAAGTCATTTATAAATTGGCGAGTAAATCCACGGCCCTCTAGAGTAAAGAATATAGTTTTTGATGATTTTTGCGATTTTAAATCATTTTCAGTAAATAATAATTACACTTTTTTATTATTTATATATTTTATAGGCCCTTATTATGCTTACAGAATTATTCAAAGCGTATAGTGAATAAGTATACAATTTTTCATCCTATAACTAAACATTCTTTAAATAACCTTCCATGGAGAAAATTGTGTTGCCTCTGTTACGTTACTAAAAACCATCATCAAATCAAAACTATTCTTGAATTACAATCTTAAGTCTGAGGAGAGAGTAGCCGTAGGCATCATTTAGAAAAGTTGCTCTGAACATATCCAAGTAAAAGCGGTAGAACACACACATGGAGGCAAAGTCTCTCCTAACATTCTAGGGCGAACCCTAGTGTCGAAACGGCTAGTGAGTTCGGGATCGTGGACGATTCTCACAAACCGTCGGTGAACCGAGTTAAAAGGGCTAAGCTAGTATCCGGGTACACCCGCACAGTGATGACAGCAGTACTCCATATGGGGCCGAACTTACGGTGTGTAAAGCAGCAACATTTGCCCCGACGTAAAGTATGTTTTGTTAAGTACGCCAAGTTTTTTGGACACTAGCTTCACCTTGCAAATGATCTTAGAACTGAACATTGTTGGAGATGTCAACACCAAGGAAAACAATGCTCTTGGAGATGGTGAAACGAATGTTCTGTAATAGTGGGACCTCAGCAAATGGGGTTTTCTTAGCGATGAACGCGCAGACTTGTGTCTTCCTAGGGTTGAATCAGACGAAGATTTCCCGTCCCTAGTCTTAGATCTTGAACTGAGTGGTCTCGATTTGAGATACAAGTTTTACACGTTTTTTCTCCATAACAGAACAGCCCGTGTAATAAGCGTCTCCAGTACTGTCATCTGCATAGCAATGTATTTTAATAATGGACAACATGTGACTGATATGCAGTAGAAACAGCTTAGGGGGAAGCACAGAGACTTGCGGGACACCAGCCATGCAATGTCCATGCTATCAAAGCAACTATCGTCAAATAAGGCTCGTATGCTTCTGCCGGACAAAAAGCTAGCCAAATATGCGCACAAACCCTCGGGCAACCCGCAAGATGACAACTTCGACAGAAGACCCTGGTGCCCGGCCCGATTACACGCCTTCCCTGCGTCCAGGCTACATGCCAATGCCTTTCCCTGACTCTCAATGGCTAGTGTCGATAGCTATGTAAGATAGAAAACTAGAAGGTCACCAGTTAAGCGACCGTGGCGAAAACCATATTGACGGTCGCTGACCAGGTCGTGTTTTTCTAAGTATTATGTAGGCAAACATAAAAACTGTATCTCAAAATTTTATAAAAGATAGATTGTACGTTCACTGTCATATTATATAAATAACTTATCCAAGAAATTGGCTAATTAGACTGCCTCTTTTGGGCAAAATGATTTTATGAAGACTTTGGAAACTGATCCAAATCATTATTTTTAGTTAGTTGTACAACAGAAAGTCCCTCTGGCTCAACCCTTGTTTTTAAATAGATTCACATGAATGTTCTGCCAAAAATGATAACAAAAATCATGTCATAGTTTTAAACTTAGATCACCACAATATACAAGGTATGCTAGGGACAGACTTGGAAATAGAGTTATTCATGAACTGCTGTAACATAGATATCCTTTGCATTACAGAACACTGGTTAAAATCACACCATATACATAGTAGATCTTTAATCCTTGTAAATAACAAAGTAAAACAAAAGGAACGGAGTGATATAGTAAGCCTCTCAGTTGAACGAACTATTGAGATAGCCTGTGTGAAGATGGAGCAACTTATTGTTATTAGTGTATACAGACCGCATCCAGTTGCTCCCAAACTAGCTTTGATATGTAATAAATGTATTGAGTGTGGTGTATTTTCTGATCTGAAGAAGTCAAGTAAAGTAATACCTACTGACCTGTCTAACTTTGGACCAATTTCTATACTACCAGTTTTCAGTAAAATTTTTGAAAACACTGATCTTAATTGTTTATTCAATAAATCCATTGTGTATTCAGTTTTGTTCACTGATAACTTGTAAACAGTTTGGATTTATAAGGGGTCGCTTAACCGATGCTGATGTTAAACTTATCCAGCATAGATATTTTGATGCTTGGGAAGACTTGATGGATGCCTTTGGGTGTTTTATGTGATCTATGTATTAAATAATTATGTTAAATTTTATTTTTTGAACATTGGTTGCACTGACTTTCCTGCGATTCCGAGTTTGTTAATGGATTCCTCTTCAACACTTTCATCTGAATCATACGAGTCTGTATCATGTTGAATTCTAGCTTCGGATTTAATATCCAATATTTCCAAGGTATCATTTTCGGGTGGCGGGCTAAAAATTGTCATGATCAAAAGGAATATAATTTTCTTCATCACTCGAAGTTTCACGTAATATTTTTCTAAATTCTTCAGAAATATACCTTTGAACGCGTAATCGTATGTGCGTTGTGGACCATCATAGCACTCCCCCTCTAAAAGAGAGAAAAAACGAGATGAAAAAAAAGTCATGCAAAATTTTTTTCTACGGAACCCTAATTTGCTTAGCGATGCTCGCTGTGACGCTCCTCAGCTAGCGTCCGATGTCTAGCTCAGAAATGCATGTCTAGTCAACTGTCGACTGTTGCATGACGTAATGTTTACAATCTGATTGAGCTGATCTGCTCAAAGCTAAGTTACATTATTTATTCAAACTCGAGTACAGTTTTATGAGTCGTGCCGGTGTATGTATATTCGTCCGGGAGGATATCTGCTGTCGCCGCCTTCATAGCCTTGAAGACATGGACCTGTCGATATTGTGGGTGCACGTAGATTACGGCGGCCACATTCGTATCTATGCGTGCCTGTACAGGTCTCATAGCGGTAACACGGACGTAACTCGACTCTTCACGCACCTGAGTTTGACGACAGACAAAGTTCTAGAGCACTACACCCACAGCCGAACTAGTTATTTTGGGAGACTTTAACGCCCACCATCGTGAGTGGCTCAGTTCTCGAACCAATAACTATGCAGGCATATCTACTCATGAATTTGCTCTGACCTATGAATTATCTCAGCTGGTACTTTCTCCAACGAGAATACCTTCTGCTGACTACACGTCCGCACGGATACTCCGTCTCAGTGGATGCGCCTCTTGGCTCCTCGGACCACTATCTCGTTCGGACTCAAGTGTCATTTCAAGTGTTCGGACTCGCACTTTACTGGTTTTTTTGATGATTTATGTGGACGTTATGGCGTGCGAACTCCTATACACCGGTACAAAGTTTGTTTGTTTAAATGACCTAATCTCTTAAACTACCTGTCAGGTTTCAAGAAATCATTTTGTATTTGATAGCCCGATTTTTATGAAAGTTTATAGGCTATATAACTTTACGATATAACCATGATATAACCATTAGCAGTAAAGCCGTTAATTATTGCGAGTGAAACCGCTGGGAACAGCTAAGTAGTAAGTGATATAATAATACTGATAGACAACACTTTGTTTATAAACTCAGCACCTAGATCGACCGTTCCTCTCCCTACTCTTGGCTCTTCTTTTTCCTAACCTGCAAGTAGCTGCCGGCGTCAAAAAACGACCGCGGTTTAATTAAAACGCAAATTAAATACTGCCTCGAGGTTCAGTAAGAATGTAACTGCCAGAGCGAAATTCCAAGTCATCGGCAAAATAGATGGGCGACATGCTGGGAGTCCTGCTTTCTTGTCGCTTGCCAAAGCTGCCGAAGGGAACTTTTGCCAGTCGTCGTTACCACCACTGCGAAAGACCGATGGTGACTTGGCCCATAGTGCTAAAGAGAAAGCTGATCTACTGGGCAGTCTCTCTGCCTTGAACTCGAACATGAAAGATGAAGGCGCTGTACCACCTACTATACTGTGGTGCGGTAAGACCATGCCGGAAATTTCCATAACACAGCGGGAGGTCCAGCCAGCGTTGCTTTCTCTAGACGTTCATAAGTCGAGTGGGCCAAACGGCATCCCAGCAGTGGTGCTCAAGCAGTGTGCTCCTGAGTTATGTAATGTACTCACGCGACTCTTCGCGCTTTCCTACCACAGTAGGCAATTTCTGTCTTCATGGAAGACTGCGAATGTGCACCCGGTGCCCAAAAAGGGCGAAAGATCAGATCCATTGGATTACAGGCCTATCTCTATTACCTCCCTCCTCTCCAAGGTGATGGAGCGTGTGATCAACACACAGCTTCTAAGATACCTAGAAGAACACGACCTGGTCAGTGGCCGTCAATATGGCTTTGCCACGGTCGCTCGACTGGTTACCTTCTAGTGTATCTCACTGGCATGAGATGAGAGGGGAGGCATTGGCATGTAGCCTGGACATAGCGAAGGCGTTCGATCGGATCTGGTACCGGGGTCTTACATCGAAGTTGCCATCTTACGGAGTGCCCGAGGGTTTGTGCAAATAGGTGGCTGGCTTTTTGACCGGCAGACACATACAAACCGTAGTTGATGGTAGTTGCTCTGATAGCATGGACATTAATGCTGGTGTCCCGCAAGGCTCTGTGCTGTCTCCTTCGCTGTTTCTACTGCATATCAATGACATGTTGGACATCAACAACATTATGAGACGCTTATTAAACGGGTCGTGCAAACATCCCTCGTTCCGTTGTGGAGGAAAACCGCGAAGAATTTGTGTATCAAATCGAGACCACACTGTCTAAGGTCTCTGACTGGGGACGGATAAACTCGGTCCGATTCAACCCTACAAAGACAAGTCTACGCGTTCACCGATAAAAAAACCCCATTCACTGTAGTCCCACAATTCCAGAACACTCCACTCTCCATCTCCAAGAGCATTGGGATCCTTGGTGTTGACATCTCCAGCGATGTTCAGTTCCAAGATCATCTGCAGGACAAGGTGGCGCTAGCGTCCAAAAAACTTGGGGTACTCATCTGAGCGGAGCAGTACTTCACGTCGGGGCAAAGAATGTTTCTTTACAAGTCGCAAGTTCGGGCCCATATGGATTATTGCTGCTATCTCTGGGCGGGTGCACCTGGATACCAGCTTGGCCCTTTTGACTCGGTTCAACGACGGGCTGTGAGAATTGTCGACGATTCCAAACTCACTTGCGGTATCGAGCCCTTAAGTCTGAGGAGAGACTTTGCCTCCCTGTGTGTGTTCTGAGGAATTGTTCGAAATGATGCCCACGGCTACTTTATACCATTGCACCGCTCGCCATCGGCAGTGAATTCATTCTCACACGTTAGAACCGAAATGGTGAAACTTCCTCGCACGAAATCTTAAGTTGTGGAATGAACTCCCTGCCAAGGTTTTCTCCAAGGACTACAGTATGGGGTTCTTTGAGAAAGAATTTATTAGATTTCTAAAGTGTCAGCAACGCGCGAGTGATACCCGTGGTGTTGCAAGCGTCCATAGGCAACGGTGACCGCTTACCATCAGGCGGGCCGTAAGCTTGTTTGCCACTTTAGCGATAAAAAAAAAAGTTATTATTTGCGACGCCGTTCTGGATAGAAATACATTTTTATGTATTACATCTAAATATTTCTTATCGTAGGTAATATTATGCTACTGTTTAGTGTTAAGTGAGCTGTTTTACACATCATTTAGCAAAAGAAATGTACTCGAAGGTTGAGTATGACAATTTTTTTCTGAGTTATTTATACATACATACATACATACATACATAACATCACGCCTGTTTCCCAGAGGGGTAGGCAGAGACCAAAGACTGCCACTTGCTACGATCCTGGCATACCTCTCTAGCTTAATCTATACGCATATCTATATGAGTTATTTATCTTAAGGGTTTATCCACCCTTTCAAAAATAAAGCAAAGACAAAGAAAATATTTGACACAAAAAGATAACAGTAGGTGTGGTACTTGCAAACATGAAATATAATGCACAAAGAAGTACATAAGGGTGTGATTTAATATGCAGGTTAAGTGGCTTTGATTGCCATAAAAGAAATTGTACATGCGTAGAAGGAACATGTTATGAGTTAAGGGCAGTTAAGAGAAAAAGAATAAGCTGGCAATTTTTGTGACAAAAAAATTGATTTACGAAAAGTAGTGTCTTTGTCTTTCGCAATACAAAGTATATTTTTCTACAATAAAATTCCAGAACATGTGGTTAATTTACCCTCAAATAAATTAAAAAATACATGTCAAAGCTAGTTTAATGGAAAAGCTATTACAAAGTTGATGAATACATAAATGATAAAAATGCTTGAAAAAATTAGAACTTAATTGATTTGTATTTGTATTGGGGCATTTGAAATAATTTTTAATTAAAAACATTGTATATTGTGTTATTACCTAGTGTAAGGCTATATAGTATTTTAATATCATGTATAAAAGATTAACTGCTGAGTTTATTGCCGGTCATTCTCGGTAGTAAAGTATTACGAACCTTCCAGTCTTCTCCTCTTATATTTTGTTCCTTTACTACACACATTGTAACTAGTACAATCGAAGTTTTATTGGAGTTGCTTGACTGTGTCATGCTCTCTCAAAGTGTCTCTGCGGTGGTGGCGTGTGTGTCGGGTCGTTACGTTCCCTAAAACATGGTTGAGCGAAGCGATGGTTGATTTATGTGTCATACTCGTGAACGGGTGCCGCCTGTGGAGGCTGGTCTGCTCTTGCAAACTTCTTTGTATTCTTAGTATTTATTTTTTGTTTTGTTTATCAATACTGTTGGACATTGATTATTTCTAAGTGATGAATACATAAACTGTATTTTTTTTATATTTTGCAATTAGACACTTTTTTTATATGGTGCTTGTGCTTTATATTTCATATTTTTTATGTTTGTAATGGAAAGTGTCCTTCTATGATAGGGAGGGCATTTTCCAATATTTTAATTGGACGCTGTAAGAAAAAGGGAGAAAAGAAATGCCCTTGCTGAGTTTCTTGCCGGTTCTTCTCAGCACAAGGTCTCCTTCGCTCTATAGACTTACGAACCGATAGCTTAGTGACATTCATAAGTGCTCAATTATTGTAGCCTAAATTGAATAAATGATATTGATTGATTGATTGATGGTGTGAAGATGACGTAACAAGAAAACGTGAATACAGTCATGTATTCACGTTTTCTTGTTACGTCATCTTCACACTAGCGATTGTGATAAAGTTGTTTCGTACTGTGCATCTGTTCTAATCCCAAGGGTTAGTCTAGTTCACCTCATTGGATAGGTTTGAGGATAAGCGAAGATCTGAGCATTTTGGCGTTCCGTCTGTGCGCGTCGCCTGTTAGCAGTCGACCACCCCGATGGACCTAGTGGAGACTAGACGGTAACTACGGTTTAGATCACGTCGTCGGGTGGCGTCTTCTATGTCACTAATTCAAAGGTGATTCTTCTATATCACGTCGGGGTCACCAACTTGGTGATTAATGCGGTAAAAATAGGTTGGCGAAGGAAGTACTTCGGTATATAAATTGTATGTTCAGTAAAGAGCTGAATAGAAATAAGTACAGTATGCTCTCGGTGAGCGGGCACTAGTATCCAGAACGGTCGCCCGCCGGTAACTGGCTAGCACATGGGTGGAGTGTCAAGCGTGTTTCGCTGTGTAAGCGACTTATATCGTATGTGCGGTGTGGACCGCCATAAGAGTATACATAAAAATAAATTAACAAATATTGTATCTTTATTATTTTCTATGAAGGTACCCGGATATTTTTTTGTTTGACACTCACATAAGGGTTATTTACTTTGAGCGCCTAGCCTAGCTAAGCTACAGTTATAAACTACCGCCTGCACTCGCTCGCGCAATAAGTACACACACACACACACACAGACATTACCCCGTGCGGGCGATAGATAGAGATACTAACAAAGGTTTGCCTGGTAGAGATCGCTTTTTAGCGATAAGGTCGCCTATTTGTACTTTTTTTTATTTTATTATTAAAGCTTTTTATTGTGTTTCTATTTATATTGTGCAATAAAGAAAATTTCATTCATTCATTCATTCAAAGACAAAGTGAATAATGATTTATAATTTCGATTTCGTAAAACGCAAGGTTCATTTTGATCCAAATAAATAAATGTTTTTTTCGTTTGGTTGATATAAATAACTTGTTTGCAATTTAATATATTAAAATGTAATTTAAGTTTAGGCTTTTTGTGATATAATAACTGCTGTATTACCCTTCTTAACTAGTCGCGTCAACAAAGTTACACTTATATGGGTACTTGCGTATATGGGCATACATAACCCCAACTTCAAATGTAAAATAAAAATCATTTTTAAGCAATTTGTATTACTTGTGTATATTATAAAAATAGATATAATCATGTTTGTACTAAAGAATAACTGTATTCATATGCAACATTTTGATGAACTAATAAAGAGATCAATCAATATATCTAAAAACTTTTTTATCAGTACATTCATCACATATCATAACAAAGTGGTCATAAAAGGCCTGCTGATAGAATTTGGCAGACCTTATTTTTTTATCCTTTGACCATGGGCAGATATGGCAGTTTTTTTAAAGGACCGCCTCTGGACGTGGAGCCAGTATCTTGAACTTTGGCACTAAACTTGAGACGTTTTTGTATAGCTTGGGGCAGTTGTGGTATGGTATGGCATATGGTTCTAGCTAGACAATGGCTCATTATCATCACTGTCTCATTCCAAGTCCGTTTCGTTGACACTTACTTGATGTTTAGAGTCGTTGTCACTTTGAATGACTTCAACCTCCACTACATCTTCATTAGAACGGCCTATTGCGCTTTCTTCCTTAGAAAGCCACTAACTTGCCATTTCGGGCGTTCTTAGCTAAAAAATTATACAATAAGGTGTAAAATAAGAAACTTAACATTATGGATCTAAATAATCCATTAAAAAAATTAAATCATAATACTCAATAGTCGCACTAAAACTAGCGTGGGGCAATATATACCCCAGGCGAGATCTCTTGACAAAACCAAATGGTATGGAGCAGTGTTTGCGACAGAAGCGGACCGGTAAATTTAGGCAGCTACCATGATCACCGTGACGGTAACTTTAAAAATGGAGGATATCAAAAATTGCAATGCATGTGATTGATTTAACATATAAAAAGCAGACATCCAATTCTTAAATTAAGATCGTACTTTATATTTATTCACACTCGACGGAAAACTTTGTGTTCAAATACAAACTATTAACCTAAAAACATCGGATCGATAACTAATGCTGCGCTTCTTTATAGCATGTTGGGTAACTTTTTAGTAGGACATTTAATTATATAAAAAAAAATCTTGCATTTTTGGCGGCCGATAAATCGTTAAGGATATAGAAAACAAAACTTGTTCACTTACAAAAAAATCTGCACTATCACTATCAACTATTACACTAAAAAATATAACCTCATGCAGAAAATAAAGTCGACGGGTTATAGGTAAATTTTACGATTGAGTTATACATTTCAAAAATAGAAAATAATTCACTTACTAACTATAAAGCATTTAAAGAGAAAAAATAATTTTGTCAATAATAAAACACCACTGGAAGAAATGGGCACGTTTGTTAGTCTATGCAACATATACATAAACATGTAGGTTATTTCTCATTGCAAATTTTTAATTTTGAAGTTTTGGAGTTTGATTAGTGTCGTGATTAGAAAACCAGTTAAAGTATGTGACAATAAATCGAATCAGGTAAATATTTCAATAATTTGTGAGTTAATCAACAGAAAAGTGAACATAAAATAAAGTGAGGTTATGTTTACACAAATTGCAAAAAGGTTCCGAGTCAGGTTTACCTAGTTACTTTGGTAGTTTTAGGGATTACAATATGAGGGTGACGCGAACGCGCGGACGCCCACGGGGAGCCACGACGCGGCGCACTTGTCACATTGTCACCCGACACCTGCCACTCACTCACTCATGTCGTTCCCTTACACCACTTCCTACAAACTTAACTGTTGATAACTTAACTTGTAACTAGTAGAGACTAAGATGATTCGAGAAGATCGTAATCAAAGTTAATGACGTCAGGAAAATGTTCATTGTTTTTTTTTTTTTATTTAAGGTTTTCGTTTCTTTTTTTTGTTTTTTAAGGGTTCCATAGAAAATATTGCAAAGCGGACCCCTTTATTTTAGTCAAGTATGTTCGTTCATCTGTCCATCTATCTGTTTTTGTCAAGACCCACGCTTAGTGATGGGATACCGTGAGTCAACATGGGATGTTGCAGCATGCCTAAGCATTCTATGGGATGATTCGTGATTTAACAGAATGCTGTACAGTCGAGAAGTAGAAAAATGACAAGTCAAATAACTATTATAATAGTTCTTGTTAGCGCCAGTGTCATAGGTGCATTTTAATTTATTTGGTAGTAACTGAATTACCCACATCTCACATTATTAATTCTTACATTCATTAGTTTGCTACTTTAACTCACCAGTCAGTCTTGCGATCGACCTCGTACAACGCGTCGCCGCGCCGGTTGTCGATTGTAAAGCTCATACCTACTTGGTGGTCTTCTGGACCCCTGGAATTAGTGCACGCTGTGCTGTTCCATACCGCAAATACGTCTACTTAAATTAAGTTCCAGTTTATTATCGAAGGACGCATAAACAAACAGAAATCAAGAAGAAAGGTAACGAGCTCACGAGGTGATCGTAAGCCTGGTGATAGTGTAGCTATTCTCTGGACATAAGGTCAGACTTTCATTTTGATTCTTTATTTAATTATAATTTGGCCTATGAAATTTTTCAAGTGAATTAGCGTACGACTATATTGCTTAGCAGTCGCGTTCACAGTCCTATTGCTTGAACTAGCTTCCTTACTGTTTTCTCAATAGTAGCTTCTGCCCGCGGCTCTACGGCAACTCCTTGATTATAGAAAACTTTGTTGTAGCAAGCTATACTTGTATATATACGTATAGTTAATCCACTTAAAATTCGGTTATAGTTATAAATGCGGAAACTTTAAATGTTTTCGGAATAAAGCCTGCGTCCTTCTCCGTCTCTTCAACTATCTATGTGCTAAATTTAAGCTCAATTGGTTGGTCTGTTGCGACGTGAAGGACGGACAAACAAATGAATTCAGGGGCTCACCATACTGCGGTGCGCTCACATAATAAGTATTTATCAAATACATAACATAAAATAAACTTATATACCTTAATACACAAACTACATACATCTTAAATAATATAGATAAATAAACAGTGTTGATGAGACAGTTTAACTCTTTAAGCAATGTATAATTACTAGATTTTTAAATATTCTTAAAGTTTGTGCTTTTTTGACATTGAAGGGTAAAGTATTTCATAGCCTTATGGCTATGACAGTAAACGAGTCATGATATGCTTGCGAATAATGTATTGGTGTTCTTTCAAGTTTACGGAGTAGACGGATTGAAGAAAGAGATCAAGCTACTAAAAACACAAGTCAAAAAAAAATCTGCACTATCACTATCACTATTACACTAAAAAATATAACCTCATGCAGAAAATAAAGTCGACGGGTTATAGGTAAATTTTACGATTGAGTTATACATTTCAAAAATAGAAAATAATTCACTTACTAACTATAAAGCATTTAAAGAGAAAAAATAATTTTGTCAATAATAAAACACCACTGGAAGAAATGGGCACGTTTGTTAGTCTATGCAACATATACATAAACATGTAGGTTATTTCTCATTGCAAATTTTTAATTTTGAAGTTTTGGAGTTTGATTAGTGTCGTGATTAGAAAACCAGTTAAAGTATGTGACAATAAATCGAATCAGGTAAATATTTCAATAATTTGTGAGTTAATCAACAGAAAAGTGAACATAAAATAAAGTGAGGTTATGTTTACACAAATTGCAAAAAGGTTCCGAGTCAGGTTTACCTAGTTACTTTGGTAGTTTTAGGGATTACAATATGAGGGTGACGCGGACGCGCGGACGCCCACGGGGAGCCACGACGCGGCGCACTTGTCACATTGTCACCCGACACCTGCCACTCACTCACTCATGTCGTTCCCTTACACCACTTCCTACAAACTTAACTGTTGATAACTTAACTTGTAACTAGTAGAGACTAAGATGATTCGAGAAGATCGTAATCAAAGTTAATGACGTCAGGAAAATGTTCATTGTTTTTTTTTTTTTAATTTAAGGTTTTCGTTTCTTTTTTTTGTTTTTTAAGGGTTCCATAGAAAATATTGCAAAGCGGACCCCTTTATTTTAGTCAAGTATGTTCGTTCATCTG
Organism: Apoda limacodes; assembly: GCA_946406115.1. Lineage (NCBI taxonomy): Eukaryota > Metazoa > Arthropoda > Insecta > Lepidoptera > Limacodidae > Apoda > Apoda limacodes. The sequence continues at coordinate 978,360 of OX291548.1, forward strand.
TCCATCTATCTGTTTTTGTCAAGACCCACGCTTAGTGATGGGATACCGTGAGTCAACATGGGATGTTGCAGCATGCCTAAGCATTCTATGGGATGATTCGTGATTTAACAGAATGCTGTACAGTCGAGAAGTAGAAAAATGACAAGTCAAATAACTATTATAATAGTTCTTGTTAGCGCCAGTGTCATAGGTGCATTTTAATTTATTTGGTAGTAACTGAATTACCCACATCTCACATTATTAATTCTTACATTCATTAGTTTGCTACTTTAACTCACCAGTCAGTCTTGCGATCGACCTCGTACAACGCGTCGCCGCGCCGGTTGTCGATTGTAAAGCTCATACCTACTTGGTGGTCTTCTGGACCCCTGGAATTAGTGCACGCTGTGCTGTTCCATACCGCAAATACGTCTACTTAAATTAAGTTCCAGTTTATTATCGAAGGACGCATAAACAAACAGAAATCAAGAAGAAAGGTAACGAGCTCACGAGGTGATCGTAAGCCTGGTGATAGTGTAGCTATTCTCTGGACATAAGGTCAGACTTTCATTTTGATTCTTTATTTAATTATAATTTGGCCTATGAAATTTTTCAAGTGAATTAGCGTACGACTATATTGCTTAGCAGTCGCGTTCACAGTCCTATTGCTTGAACTAGCTTCCTTACTGTTTTCTCAATAGTAGCTTCTGCCCGCGGCTCTACGGCAACTCCTTGATTATAGAAAACTTTGTTGTAGCAAGCTATACTTGTATATATACGTATAGTTAATCCACTTAAAATTCGGTTATAGTTATAAATGCGGAAACTTTAAATGTTTTCGGAATAAAGCCTGCGTCCTTCTCCGTCTCTTCAACTATCTATGTGCTAAATTTAAGCTCAATTGGTTGGTCTGTTGCGACGTGAAGGACGGACAAACAAATGAATTCAGGGGCTCACCATACTGCGGTGCGCTCACATAATAAGTATTTATCAAATACATAACATAAAATAAACTTATATACCTTAATACACAAACTACATACATCTTAAATAATATAGATAAATAAACAGTGTTGATGAGACAGTTTAACTCTTTAAGCAATGTATAATTACTAGATTTTTAAATATTCTTAAAGTTTGTGCTTTTTTGACATTGAAGGGTAAAGTATTTCATAGCCTTATGGCTATGACAGTAAACGAGTCATGATATGCTTGCGAATAATGTATTGGTGTTCTTTCAAGTTTACGGAGTAGACGGATTGAAGAAAGAGATCAAGCTACTAAAAACACAAGTAGAATCTGCACACGCAGAAATAGAAAATCTCCTTGGTGAAACAATGAATTTAGACAAAATTGTTATAAATCAACAACGGCAATAAATAAACCAATTAAAGAAAGTATGTTAGATTCCTTGAGCACTACAAAAGGTCGGTAGCACAACAGCGACATATAAAGAAATTTGTCAAATTTAAAGAATTAAACACAACTTTACACAATCAGGACCAAAGAATTATAGATTTCGGTCTATGTCACAATGCTTCTTTTTTTGTTTAATTTTTCTGTTTTCTATACCGAGACGAATGTTAATCATAGAGAAGAAAAAGTTAGACCTAAGCTATGAAGCCAGCATCACCAGCTCTATCTTTCGGTCGCTTCGAACTTACTGAAAGTCTGGCAATGAAAAAGATGTACAAGGACGGCGTGAATGTTTTGTTATCAAATAATGCTAGCATATCGGAGTAATGAGCTGGACTACTCTGTGTATTTATATGTACGATATTGAAATGTTTTAGTGAGTCTGAAAAAGTGGAAGTTGAAGGAGCGCTGAGAAAAGGAACAGCATTAAAAGAACTCTCGTCACTGTTCAATGCATCTGAAAAACAAGAGACATAATTATCACTGTTGCTGTCACTATTCATATAATAAAATAAAATATGAATTTATATATACGTATAAAATAATATTAAGACTATTTGTATGTCTAATATAAAATAAAATAGAAATATATAAGTATGTGTGTTCTACCTGCCAGCAGTCTGGTTCAGAAAAAATACAAATTACATACAATCAAAACTAAACAAACAAAAAGTATGAATGAAACAAAAAAAGAATTATTCAGGTACATGTTACACGGAAAATTACATCTATATTTTAGTGAAATAAATAGAGAAGTTAATGTCAATTAAAATAGTTAAAAATATTATAATAGTTGAACAAACAACAACAAATTAAAGTTGTAGTGTATTAACCGTTTTCAAAGCCGTAAAACTCTTAAAAAACTAAATCAAAATATTTTTGAAATTTGGAAGGTTAGTGATAAATAAATAACATTCTTCTCCTTTTACAATACTGCCATCCTGATCTCTTATTGAGTTCAGTTCCGAGGTTCCGGATTTTCCTCGAGCTGCTCTAATGCACTTCCAGAAAACATTTTTATTTTTCTGGAAATCATGAGATAACCGTATGTCAACATTTTTCTCTTCCTCTTTCTTTCGGTTAACAACTTCTTTCACTATACCGTTTAGTTTCTTATATTTTTTTTGAGCCTTTTTCACATCTTAATTCGTTGCATTTTGCATTTTTTCGTCAGCTTTAGCAGACAACCAATCCTTCCATGCTTTTTTCTTTGCACACACTGCTTTTTGTACTTCATCATCCCACCACACATTTTTAACCTTTTTTACATTTCCTCTTTTAGCAACTCCACATACTTCAGTTGCCACACTTACAATACCATTCTTAAATCCACTCCACATTTCTTCAATTTCACTTACTTCATTCAAATCCCTGAACCTTTCATTTAGTTTATTTACAAACTCGTCTTTTGTATAAGTCTGGGCTCAGGTTTCCGATGGCGCCAACACTTAAACAAACCACCAATTCGGCTAAATACCAGGTGGTGGTCCGTGTCGATACCAATCCCTTTGTAGACCTTTGTGTCTTGTACTTTTCTTCTCAATCTTTCATCCACTATTACAAAATCTATCATGCTCCTTGCATTACCTTCTTCTCGTGTAAAAATATGGACCTTTAGGTGTTCAAACATTGTGTTTGTTATTGAAAGATTCCATTCTGAACATATTTCTAGTAGACTACTTCCATTCTCATTTATTCTTTCGTCTTCAAAACTACCAAGAACCTTTTCGTATCCATGACGTTTCACTCCCACCCATCCATTAAAATCTCCTAACGTTATTATCTTTTCGTTTTCCTTGCATTTACTCAATACATCCCTGACACTGTACCAAAACTCCTCTCGATCAGTTTGAGATTTTTGGGAGCCACACACGGGAGTACACCCCTAATAGGAAGATTCGGAGTAGTCCAATCTTCAGTCTGGTCCAGAGCAGCCTGGGACTTACGCATTCTGCCACTCTCGCAGACAGGATTAACCCAACTCCCTGGCAGCCTCTTTGGGTATTGGTAACACGATCTCTGATCCTTTCCACTTTGTTTCATTCACACAAAGAACATCAATCTTTCTTTCACTCATCGTCTGACATACATCGTCAATTTTACTCATAATTCCTCCCCTTACATTCAACGTCGCAAAGCGGCTTTCCGCGGCCCGCTTTTCGCCTCTGTGGGGAACACGATGTGATGGGTGGCGAGCCACATCGCCATCGGCCGGTGAATTTGATTCTCCCATACTGTTCCATCTCCATTTACTAATCCTCCCCCCCCCAGAATACTAATTATATATATATATATGTACGTCTACTATGTAATATTATATGTTATATGAATATATTTTTCTCGGGAGTTACTTTAAATCCCGTCACAGAATAATTGAAAACTTTTAACGCATCACATGGTGCCTCCCCTATGCAATCTGAAAAACAATAGGCAATTAATATTAACAAAAAATATTACATAAATATTGATTGTTTTTTTTTTTAAATCAAACTATTTTCATTGTCAATCTTGTTTTTTTAATGTTTCAATACAAAACATGTATTAAATAGTTGATACACTATAATTTTATATTTCGTTTGTGATTTTACAAAGATTACCTATTGGACGCACGCACTAAAACAGTATTGTAATTAGTTTGTAAAGCTAGTTGTAGTTAATTTACTTGACGATTCGAAAGTGTTCTTAGTAACCCATTTGAATAAAAAGATTTTGATTTAAGAGTGTTTGGGAATGTGGTTTATGTCCATATACCAAGAGTAAAAAGGCATAAGTAGAATTCTAAAAGTAATCGGGGCATATTGGTGGGATATGGTATGAATTGTAAGGGACATAGAGTATGGACTCCAGATAATAATAAAATTGAAACATACAGGGATATAATATGAATGAAAAATCAAGAGCAGGTAAAAATGACTTCTATTTGAAAACACAAGAAAACTCTCTAGAAAATGAGGAAATGAAAGTAGACTTAAATGAAAACAGAGATGAAGTAATACTTCAGGAAGGGAATTTCATTACAGAAACAAACAACACAAAGGAAATGGAAAAAATATTACAAGGAAACAATGTTGTAGAAAATGGTTCAGATGTAGATCTTAGTGTAGAATCAGAGAAAGAAGTTGAAGTATTAGAAAATTAATCTGGTAACAGAACTAGGGGTAAAAGAATAATTAAGAAACCATCACACTTAAATGACTATGAAATGGGATTTATTGCAAGCTATAGAGAACCTTTAACATTTAATGAAGCTTTTGCTTGTGAACAGTCTGAAGAATGGCAAGAAGCAGTAAAAATTAATTAGAAATGTTGAGAAAAAATAACACATGGACTGAAACAAATTTACCGCTGAACAAAAGGGCGATTGAAGCTACGTGGGTGTTTAAAATTAAGAAATCAGAAAAAGGAGAGCAACAGTTTAAAGCTAGACTAGTTGCAACAGGCTTTCAACAAAAATATTAATTTGACCATTCTGAAATTTATGCCCCAGTAGCAAAACTTCCTACTCTCCGTATTTTATTAGCCATAACAAATAAATTTAAATTGTTTTCAAACCAGATGGATGTGAAAAGTGCATTCCTCAACGGGGAAATTGAAGAAGAAGTAAAGGTAAAGGTGTAATAGATGATGGAAAAGTATTAAAATTAAATAAATCTTTATATGGGCTTAAAAGTCACCAAAGAATTGGAATAAAACGTTTAATGATTTTATGACAAAAGAAGGTATCATGAGAAGTAAATTAGATTACTGTTTGTACTACAAAGAATCTAAAATGTTCTTTGTGTTACTCTATGTGGATGATTTGATTATAGCTGCAGATAATTTGATAGAAATAAACAAACTGAAGGACTTAAGAATAATTTTGAAATGAAAGATATGAACGGAGTATCTAAATATTTAGGTATAAATATAACACGAAAAGAAAATACAATAGAATAAGACCAAAAGAATTATTTGGAAGAAATTTTAAAGAAATATGGAATGGAAAACTGTCAGCCTATAGGAACACCTCTAGAACCAGGACTGCAATTATCTAGAGATCCAGGGGACCAAGAAACAATAAATAAATGCAGAAAATTTATTGGAAGTCTAATATATGCAATGTTAGCGACACGTCCTGATCTGTGTTTTGCTATTAGTTTCATTACCAGATATCAGGCATATGGAAATGAGAGCGTGTGAAAAGCCTTAAAAATTCGTGGAACATTAGAAGTGAAATTAGTATATAAGGCAGATGAAGATAGGATATTAATTGGTTATACAGATGCTGACTGGGCAGGGGATAACAGTGACCGAAAGTCCACTTCAGGTTATATTAAGCAGGTATATGGTTGTACTATATCATGGTGCTCTAGTAAGCAGCAGTGTGTTAGTTTATCATCCACGGAAGCCGAGTATATCGCGTAAGGAAAAGGAGTAGCGGAATGCTGTTGGATTAAAAATTTATTACAGGAAATAGGAATTAAATGTAACAAAGCAATAGTATATGAGGATAACCAATCTGCCATTTCAATAGCTAAAAATCCTGAGCACCACAACCGCTTAAAGCATGTGGATCTTAAATATCACTTTGTCAGAGATAAGGTTATGGATAAAACTATTGAATTGAACTACATAGCGTCTGAGGATCAAAAGGCTGATCTATGTACTAAAAGTCTAAACAAATAACGCCGGCGGGCGTTACTTTCTCTAGACGTTCATAAGTCGAGTGGGCCAGACGGTATACCAGCAATGGTGCTTAAGCAGTGTGCTCCTGAGCTATGTCCTGTACTCACGCGCCTCTTCGCGCTTTCCTACCACACTAGGCAATTTCCGTCTTCATGGAAGACTGCGAATGTGTATCCGGTGCCCAAAAAGAGCGATAGATCAGATCCATCGAATTACAGGCCTATCGCTATTACCTCTCTCCTTTCCTAGGTGATGGAGCATGTGATATACACACAGATTCTAAGATACCCAGAAAAAAATGACCTGGTCAGTGACCGTCATTATAACAGTCACCACGGTCGCTCGACTGGTGAAGTTCTAGTGTATCTCACATACGGATGAGCACTAACCATTAAGAGTCAGAAGGAGGCATTGGCGCGAAGGTGTTCGATCGGGTCTGACATCGGGGTCTTTTATCGAAGTTGCCATCTTACGGAGTTTTGTGCAAATGGGTGGCTATCTTTTTGTCCGGCAGACGCATACCAGCCGTAGTTGACGGCAGTTGCTTTGATAGCATGGACATTAATGCTGGGACACCAGGCTCTGTGTCTCCTACGCTGTTTCTACTGCATATCAATGACGTGTTGGACATCAACAACATGCATTGCTATGCAGGTGACAGTAATGGAGACGCTTATGACACGGTTCGTGCAAACATCCCTCGTTCCGTTGTGGAGACAAACCGCGGACAACTTGTGTCTCAAATCGAGACCACACTGTCTAAGGTTTCTGACTGGGGACGGATAAACTTGATCCGATTCAACCCTACAAAGACACAAGTCTGCGCGTTCACTGCTAAGAAATCCCCATTCACTGTAGTCCCATAATTCCAGAACACTCCCCTTGCCATCTCCAAGAGCATTGGGATCATTGGCGTTGACTTCTCCAGCGATGTTTAGTTCCGAGATCATTTACAAGACAAAGTGAAGCTGGCGTCCAAAAAACTAGGTGTACTCAACAGAGCGAGGCAGTACTTCACGTCGGGGCAGAGGTTGCTGCTTTACAAGTCGCAAGTTCGGCCCCATATGGAGTACTGCCGCCATCTCTGGGCGGGTGCACCCGGATACCAGCTTGGCCCTTTTGACTCGGTTTCACCCGCCCTCAATACAGTTATCGGTGTAGGATTTCAACGGCAACTCCTCAATTATAGAAAAAAATAAACGACTCACACTTGACGTTTTTAAGTAGCCTATGTCCTTTTTCGGGACTCAAATGCCAAAATTCTTCTTAATCGGTACAGCGGTCTGAGGGTAAAGAGGTAACAGACAGACATTAAACAGTCTTTGCTAATTAGATAGATAATAAAATTGCAATTATGTGTGATAAAATTTATTTTTTAACAAGTTATAAGAATTGACATATTATTAAAGCTAAATAGATAAAATATTTGGTAAATATTTTTGTAAGAATATCTATTTCATTATTATGTCTGTAAAATTTTTAATGAAATAGCTTATAGCTTATTATAAACCATATAACAACAACCATATATTATGTTCAGATTTGCGTGCTACAAGTCGGCAAAATAGATGAAACCAATGTAATGTAAATATCTAATATATTATACTCCATTTTATAAGAATAAAGATTCATTCAAACATACCTTCGCATTTAATATATTATAATATGGATAGTGTGACATTACGTACTACGGAACCGGTCGCACGCGCGCGAGGCGTGGCAGTGTGCCACTTCCGGCGATTGTTCCACTGTTTGTTTTAATAATTTATGTCATTCATACATACTTGTATATATAATGTGGTAGGCTTAACAAATTAACTACCGTTTTTAAAGCTTCGAAGTTTAAATTAAGAACTTGTTTAGTGCGAAAATCACTTTTTCATCTCTCATACTTTGAAAAATATTTCGATCGCGTGGATTTTTCTACACTATTGGCAAAATTATAATCAGTTGGGATCCGTGGTAATCTTCTAAGATGGGTATATATAAGTATTATATATAATATAAATAATCGCTCTCAAGCAGTTGTAATAGGTGGATCTCGTTCACATCGAATGTTACATCGGGCGACCCCAAGATTCATTATTAGGACCCTTTCTTTACAAGGTGTTAGGTAACTGGTGTATACTCCCGTTACGTACGTGTGCACCTTGTATCATATGAATACTATGCCGATGGCAAAAGGTAAAAATTGTGAACTGTGTAAATTGACTAATTTCTATACAAACTAAATCAATATTTTCCTCGCTTATTTTTTTGCACAACCCTAACTTTAATCAAACACGACTTACGCGCCACGGCATGACAATCACTTTAGTATCTATGGGAGACTAGTACTTTGCGTAATCGAGCGAGTTAAGGTTGAGCAACCCTGCCAAATCTCCTTTGTAAGCACGACAACATCAGCAGCCAAATCTAGGACGTGCGTCAATACGAAACAGCAAACTAAGTAAAATGTTTAATATATAAATCTCTGTAGATACTAAGAATAGCGAATATCATTGTTATAATTAATCTAAGTAGTTACTCTGTCCAAATAAATATATTTTTATAAATACTTCAGTGTCGTCCCTATAGTTGTAAATCCGAAGGAAGATTTTTTTTATCAACTTTGGGCAGAAAGTTGATAAAAAAATCTCAGCTCGCGGCTCTACACCGGGACAACGTGCGCTTCAACGCTTCACCAGGGATCACCGAACAAATAAATTTATTAAGGAAACGGACCGAAGCGACCAGAGGACTACAAGAATAACAAGGACGCTTCAAGGATGAGAGTAGCTGAGGAACTGTGTATTTCCTATGTCTATGACATGTGTCTGTATTGTTAAGGATTAGAAAACGCCATAGCAATATAGGATTTTTTTTCTCTTTCTTCTCTATTTTTTCGATATTACTCTCGTAGAAAAAATAATAAAGGTATAAGGTAAGTATGCAATAAAACTTTTGTGAATAGAATTAAATATCTCTAATATCCATTAATATCTGAAACTTATATTTTTACTTAGTCACGATATAACTTTCGCAAAGAAATATATTTAGGGTTCTGTACGCAATGAAATTCTTGTGAGCAGAAATAAATAAACGATTTTTGATATTTTGATACTTATATAACGTCGGTCGGCAAGGCGCGAGTGATGCCCTTAGTGTTGCAAGCGTCCATAGGCTACGGTGACCGCTTACCATCAGGCGGACCGTAGGCTTGTTTGCCACCTTAGTGGTATAAAAAAAAATATGCATTTTACTGTGTATTTTTGAGGGTAAATTTTTTGTTACTTTTGTCTGCGATTTATATTTTCTGCGTATAAAATGGAGAATATTACACGTGTACCCGTAGAAATGGTTAAGATTATTCTAGTCTTTAAGGGAGATACTAAACTTTTGCCACTTTTTATTAAAAAATGTGAATACATCTTACATACGTTTAGAAGGGCAGCGAACAAAATAAATACTTGTTTCACGTAATTACTAGTAGATTAGGTGGAGAGGCAGCAAAATTAATCGGTGCACGGGACCTCATAAAAACCTGGGAAGGTCTCAAAGCAATATTTACTCAACACTTTGGGGACCCTAGGTCGCTTAGCCATGGAACTAGAGTCGATAAAAAGACATAGTAATGAAAGTTGTTTAGACTTTTGTCACGGAATACAACACATATGAAGTGTACTTATTGCCAAACTTATTAAAACAATTAATGACCCGACTGTACCTAAGGCAAAACAGCACATTTATAATAATACATGTTTTAACGTATTTCTTTATAATTTACCAGCATATTTAATTAGACTAGTCCGGTTAAGAAACATAAGTTCTCTCGAGGATGCTTCAAAAGCTGTTCTGGAAGAACAAAATTTTAAAACCGTATACGATATCAAAAACAATTCTCACTCTTTATACCGAAATTATAACCAAAATAACCCTAAAATAATAAAACCTAGTTTATTACAAAATCAATTCAATACATTTACAAAAATTAACAAGCCGAGCAGTACATTTCATCAAAAAAATAATCAATTCCAAAATAGTAATTTTAATTCAAACGTCTCGTCGAACATTAATTCTTACAATAATCAACGACAAAACATAAATAGGTCACCACCGCCGATACATAGTCAGTACTTAGTCAATAACTCGCCGCGCTACGAGACGCATCGTCAGTACAACAGCCCGCCGCCGCCGCCGCCGCCACCGCCGCCGGTAATGCAATCCGGGTCAAATACGGACGTCACTATGCGGACAGCCAGTTCACGACGAGTGAATTACACAAACAACAATTATAACGAATGTAATTCAGAACATCATAATGAAGTATAGCCGTTCCTAACAGGCGCAAGTTGAATTTTTTTCCTACTAGCCTCAAATATAAAGAGAAAACAAAATTTAATTGCAACTAACGTCTTAACCTGAGGTGGTCCGAGGAGCCAAGAGGCGCATCCACTGAGACGGAGTATCCGTCCGGACGTGTAGTCAGCAGAAGGTCCAGTAAGGAGCTCGTATGGTCCTCTATATCTGGTATTCTCGTTGGAGAAAGTACCATTTGAGAGAATCCATAGGTCAGAGCAAATTCATGAACAGATATCCCTGTATAGTTATTGGTTCGACAACTGGGCCACTTACGATGGTAAGCGTTAAAGTCTCCCAAAATAACTAGTTCTGCTATGGGATATTGCTCTAGAACCTTGTCAGTTGTTAAACTCAGGTGCGTGAAGATTCGAGTTACGTCCGTGTCACCGCTATGACACCTGTACAGGCACGCATAGTTACGAGTGTGGCCGCTGTAATCTACGCGCACCCACAATATCGACAGGTCCCTGTTTTCAAGGGTATAAGGCGGCGACAGCAGATATTCTCCCGGACGAACATATATACACCGGCACGACTCACAAAACTATGCTCGAGTTTGTAGCCTGGATAGTGAAGGTATAATGTGTCCGTCTGGGATGAATAGGATATTATCGGAAATTTATTAAATATTTTGCTTAAATTACCAGGCCAATGACGGCATGTCTTAAAAAAGGAACGAAAATAGTTATAAATGACGAATATAAAGACTGTTTCGAAACATGTAAAAAACTTTTAATTAATGCACCATTATTTATCCAGACTTCGATAAGCCGTTTATTTTGACCACCGACGCATCAAATTTTGCGACCGGTAGTAGACCGGTGTAGTATTATCACAAGGAAGGTTAAGTTCAGATAAACCGGTAGCATACGCAAGCAGAACGTTAAGCGACACAGAATCGAATACAGTACAATTGAAAAAGTCATTTGAGCGGTAAAGCATTTTAACCCATACCTATATGGCAAAAAAATCATAATTTATACAGATCACCCACCACTAGCTTGGCTCTATTTTCTAAAAGAACCAAATAGCAAATATACTCGTTGGCGTTAACGTTTAGAGGAATATTATTTTGAAATCCGCTATATAAAAAGACAGCAGAATACTAACGGACAAGGCATCCTGTCCCGTGTAAAAATAAACGCAATCGATGAAGACATAGATCCTATATTAGTCAACATAGGCAACGATGATGAACGAGTCCAGGAAATAATCCAGGAATTAGAAAGCGATCTAGATTAAAAACAAAAAAAAACAAGATGAAGTAGAGCCTATTGAACTATGCTACCTAGAGACCGAAAGAGAACCAGAAGCCGGCGAAACCTCAGAATCAGACGACGGCGTAACAGCTAACTAAGTGTTACATAGGGAACATGGAGGTATACCTATATTAAAGGAAGACATAGACACGAAACCTAGACAAATCCTAGTGTACTGATGGTTGACAGATAAAATCGACGAATTCTAGAACTACATTTACCCACAGAAAACGAAGAATTAGTTAAAAATTTTATGAAAATATATACAGATTTAAAAAACAAATATTTTATATATTATGAGGATAAGCCTCAAATCTTAAACTAAATCTTCATTTTAAAAAAACTTTCTCGAATGTAGCACCAAAGTTATATAAAAAAGGAGCTTTGAACCTATTCGAATGTACAGAACGCATTATAAACTTAACAGACTCTGAAGTCGATCAAAAACATGTGGTACAACAATATCACAAAGCTAAAACATGCCACAGAGGCATAAGAGAAACCCTTACAAAAATTAAGCGTGAATACTGGTGGCAAAATATGAAAGAGACGGTTACAGCTATTATCAATGCATGTGAACAGAGGAAAAAAATTAAGTACGAAAGAAAACCAATTACACCTTGTATACAACTTACTCAAAACCATAATTCAGCATTCCAGGAAGTCTTCATGGACTTACTCTATATAGAAAGTAAATATTATCTTACAATAGTAGACACTTTTAGCAAATTAGGTCAAGCCATTTATATCCCAAATAGAAGTACGCCAGAAGTATTCAGGGCACTAATCAAATATTTCAGCATGTACGGGCTACCAAAAAAAAAAAAATAGTGACTCCAGCACAGAATTCACTAACGAACTTATAAAAGAACTATAAATCTTTACAAAATAGAACTGCATATCGGGAATAATGCTAGCTCAATGGCCTTAGTCGAACGGTTCCATTCAACAATTAACGAAATATATCGCTTAGCCAAATATAACAAAAGTGAACTTGACGCTGCTTCCGTTATGACATACGCCATCATGGCATATAATAACATTATACATTCCGCCACCATTTAAAAAGTTTTTGGGAATACCGATTCGGGCAACACTTTTGATATCGATAGGGAACAAATCTAATGCAAAAACTACTTCAAAACCACAGGAAAGTTATATACAAAAACGTTACAGACAAATAACAAAAAGAAAAAAATTAAAGTAAGAGAAAAGAAGGGTGGAGAAGAAACACCAGCAATTAATGTAGGAGATGAGATTTCCATGTAAGATACCAGAACTAGGAAATCAAAACATTAACCTCGCTTTGAAAAAGCAAAAATTATAGATAAGCCTTGTAGAAAAATATTACCAGTAGAATAGGAAAACGAGAGTTGCCATTAAGAACATCTAACGTCCTCCGCAGATTGTGTCTGGGACTTTTAACGCTACACAATCCCAACGAAATGCCTGGACCTTCACAACTTGAAGCAGAATCCGGAAATAACAGCTCTGAAAGTGGGCACAGCAGTGATGAGGAATGCTTATTGGACTATATTTAAGACACTAGATTTAGATACGTTAGTTTTAGAAGTAGATAGAAGTAACAATGAATACTATAAGTTAATTGACGTAATCAATAAGGATTCCGAAATAAACCAAGAATTATTAGGAGTAAAAAATCAAATAAATACACTTTCTAAATTAGTTACAGACAGATTGTATTGAACTTTACCATCGAGAATGACTAAAAAAGCAATATTTAGGTCATTAAGATCACTAATTAAAATAATATCAGGTAATTTAGACGAAGAAGATACAACGCGGAAATGCTTCATTTACAAATGAGGAACACTTTATTGAACGCAAAAAACTTTTGATAAAATGGTTAACGCATCAGATAGCTTAGATTACAACATAAGAAACATCGGAAATAAAACAAAAGAAATCGAATATACTCTAAGGTCTGAAGTAACGTTGAGTACAATTGTTTCATTAATGAACAGATTCTATCAGATTTGAATAACTTATATAGTATCGTAGATACTATGCTAGAAACAGAAACTGCTATAGCTTTTAGTAAACTACAAACGTTACATCAATCAATAATTAACTCTACAGAACTATTAGTAATCTTAAAAGAGGTAGAAAAACACGCACAAATTATATATCCTGTTACTAAAGACAATTTAATTAAGATGGAACGAAATATGATATTTAAATAATTTGTATATAGTAGAAAATTAGTTTTCGTAATAGAAATACCGTTTATAGACTCTGACACATATGTATATTATAAATTAATCCCTATCCCTAAATTTAATCCTGAAAATCATAAAACCCTAACCATAATTCCCAAGTACCCTTTCCTCTTGGTGAATCGATTGAATTACAGACCTGTAACCAACTCTTGTGAAGAGATTTATAAGTTCTTGTGCTCTAGAGATAACCTAACACAACAATGAGTCGAAACCTGTATTGAAGAAATAATTTTATTTGTATTGTTTTCCTCGTAATTAATTTTAAATTATTTTACTACCGCCTACACCGTCTCAGTATAATTTCTCTCTTGGGGAGGAAGCAGTTAAGGTTGCGCAACCCTGCCAAATCTCCTTTGTTAGCACGGCAACATCAGCAGCCAAATCTAGGACGTGCGTCAATACGAAGCAGCAAACTAGGTAAAATGTTGAATATATAAATCTCAGTAAAAACTAAGAATAGCGAATATCATTGTTATAATTAATAGTAGTTATTCTGTCCAAATAAATATAAAATAATAATAACAACAACAACAACAACAACAACAACAACAACAACAACAACAACAACAACAACAACAACAACAACAACAACAACAACAACAACAACAACAACAACAACAACAACAACAACAACAACAACAACAACAACAACAACAACAACAACAACAACAGCAGCAGCAGCAGCAGCAGCAACAACAACAACAACAACAACAACAACAACAACAACAACAACAACAACAACAACAACAACAACAACAACAACAACAACAACAACAACAACAACAACAACAACAACAACAACAACAACAACAACAACAACAACAACAACAACAACAACAACAACAACAACAACAACAACAACAACAACAACAACAACAACAACAACAACAACAACAACAACAACAACAACAACAACAATAATAATAATAATAATATTTTGGACATTACACACAGCGCCGTCTGGCTCCAAAGTAAGCAAAGTTTGTGTTATGGGTACCACGGATACAAAAATACATAAATATTACTCTTTTTAGCAAATACATACAAGTCATACATAAATACACCCAGACTAAAGACAAACACAAATATTTATATTATTAAATTAATGATTGTCCAGTGTGGGAATCGAATCCACATCCTCTGCACAGCAGCTGGCCACACTATCAACTAGGCTGCGAGGGAGTCATACTATTCAAGTGCCAATAATGGATGGGCAGAACAAAACCCTTAAACGTCGGACATAGAGATAGACAACGTAGTAATACTGTTCCTTTGCCAATAATGGCAGAACAACCATACTTACTACGCTACGTCTGTTACAATATTTTGTATGAAACTTCAATTTATTTTTTTGCAACTTTAAACAATTGTTAGTTAAATTTATCTTCAAATTATTTATCAAACAATATTATAACAATATACAATCAATCAATGTTGCAGCTATATGAGAGCTACAATTATATATATTTTTTAATCTTAATTTGCCAAATCTACTTGATTTCTTTTAACTTTTGTTTGTACGACATGCTATTATTACTATTATCGGTGTTGCTTACCAATTACCAGTTGTGTGTCACAACCGCAGCCTATTTTATTAATGAGTATTAGCATGACATTCAATTGTTAATCTTAATTACTCTATATATAATATGATTGGTTTAGTTTTGTTGCGCTTGGCCCCGACGCTCGGCTCCGGCCACACTAACAAATTACAGTAATTGTACTGTAACAACTGTGTTTTGTGTTGTCAATCATGTACAAGTGGGTTGATGAAATATTAATATTTTTTTTTATTGAAGCTGTATTTTAATGCCTTAAAATTCTGTGTAGGTTTTTGAATTTTGACTAATCAAGATTGTTGTTAAATCAGTTTCTTGTGGTTTTAGAAATCAAAGAATTGGTGGTTACTACAGCAGTGAAGTCACGGCAGCGCGACAAGGCTGGCTGTAACAGCTAGCTATAATTGTTTATTATAACATGTAATTGTTAACAATGTAAGGAAACAATAAAAAACCACTTGTTACTAGCAGCACAGTAACGCTTAAGTTGTGGACTGAGCTCTCTGCCAAGGTTTTCTCCAAGGACTACAGTATGGGGTTCTTCAAGAAAGAAATTATTAGATTTCTGAAGGGTCGGCAACGAGCGAGTGATACCCCTGGTGTTGCAAGCGTCCATAGGCTGCGGTGACTACTTACCATCAGGCGGATAAAAAAAAAAGAGTCACTTCATTCAAAAATGCTTGCATGTAAACCGCCCATTGTTTTTTATTCATTTTTTCATTAGCAAAAAATTTAATTAAGTATTTACCCTTATGAATTCGTTTTAAACGCGGTCTGTGCTTAAGACTAAAGTCTTAAAGGCAATCGATCATGCTATTGGCTTGTTTATGTAACATGCTACTAGTCCATCGAAGCACATATGTATGGTATAGATAAGCTATATGCTTAGCTGCCCGCCCATCTCGTCAATAAATTTAAACGGGATAACCCAGTACAGAGACGAATTGAGAACTTTCTTCATCTTTTGAAGGCTAACTGTCACACAAATTCGTATAAGTGCTACAGAAGTTAAAACTTATACTGACATACATATATATGTCGCAGGGAAATTATGAAATTAGGGATTCGATCAAATCCCTAAGAGAATTGATCAAATCTCGGGAAATAATAAAATGGTCAAGCGTTTTGATCATTTCCCTGAACAATTTCAGTTATTTGATCAAATACCTAGCACGGTTTAGTGAAATGACACAATTGACACCACGCCACCTTTGCTACTTGCTGTCTTGCTTATGCGGTGCTAGTGTCCCCTCTCTCGTCTTACTCCCTGTAGCTGCAAGCAAACTAGCGCCCGAACATTGATTGAAAGAGGTCGCGCGAATTTATTATCGCGTAAAAGCTAGTTATCTTTGTTTTTTTACTTACGCACGATATAAAAATGGATTCAAATTCAGGCAAAGAATATCAGACGAGTTCAAAGCAGTTCAATGAAACTATCAAGATATTACTGAAAGATAGGAGTGACAAAAAAACTTATGAGTCGTGAAATAATTAAAGAAATTATAATTGACATTAAACTCT
The DNA here is from genome assembly GCA_946406115.1 of Apoda limacodes. Classification (NCBI taxonomy): domain Eukaryota; kingdom Metazoa; phylum Arthropoda; class Insecta; order Lepidoptera; family Limacodidae; genus Apoda; species Apoda limacodes. Next base: position 995,340 of record OX291548.1, read on the forward strand.
TTTAATTGGCACCAGTGCTGAAAGTTTAAAGGTCAAAGAAATAGTACTATCACGGACAAAAGTATGATTTGATGGAAGTAGGTAATCACAAATTATTGATTTTAAAGAGAAAGACTCCAGTTGTGAAAATAGTGCTTTCAGAGAAATTTTGTGATTTTCTACAAAAAACTCATCAGTCCACTGGCCATGAGGACAGAGATAAAATCTTGCACTCTTTGAAGTCTAGATACTTTATATCCACCTCAGCTGTACTGGAGTTTTTTAAACTTTCCTCAGTGTGTTAAGCCAAAAAAAAGTTTCCGAAAGAAGGAATCGTTGATTGCCTAATTGTATCCAGTGATTTCAGTTATCGTGGCCAAGTCGATTTCATTGATTTATAGTCAAACCCTGTGTCCGGTCCCCTTATTCAAGTCAGTAAAAACCATATGGTTCCGAAATGACTGTGACATACATGATTGTTAATTTACTTTACGTTTTAATGAAAAAATGTGTGAAATAACGATTTTATCAGCAATGTAGGTCATAACCATTAACTTATTGTACACATTTTTTCATTAAAACGTAAAGTAATGGACAGTGCATTGCAGTCATATCGGAACCAGATGGTTTTTACTGACTGCTTTAAGGGGCTGATAGAGGGTTCAAAAGGCTATTACATTACCAGGTCAACGTGACTAAATTCAGTTATCTTCGGTCGTTGACCTCTAAAAGAGCTGCTGAAGTTGCCCTAGAACTACTAAAATTTTTTTTGGAAGTGGGTTGTCCTAACATAATACAAAGTAAAAACTGTCGAGAGTTTTCGGGCATTCACTATCAGCACTGAGCGCCTCCAATCAAGCCCGCTAGTACTAATTAATATATTAAAATAAAATAAACTGTTGACTCTATCAAAGACTATCATTTAGAATATTCTTAGGTTGTACGTAACAGCTTGTACATTGTCAACGCTGCAATTTAAAAATTTGAACTCCAAATGTTTTCTGTTGGTCGGCAACTGTCCTATTATAGGTTAACCATTCATACATTTATATCTGCAACATTTAATACATATATACACATGTACATACAGTATGTCTGGGGAACACTTGCTAAAAGGGCAGTTTTCATGTTTACCCTGCAGTGTTCTCTTAAATCTCTTTGACACGACCTTACATAAACGGTTTTAACATGTTTGGTGTCATGGTGAGCCAGCATAGCACCAAAATTGGCATGTAGTAAAATAACTCATAACCTTAGTACACAATCTTGATTCTAGCCATGCTCCAGAAAGTGCCAACTTAGGCACTGTCAGTACTGGAACCCACTCCTCCCCCCGTCGACCTCATGTAAATGCAAGCTCCAAAAGCTTTTTTACTGACGTCCATGAAAACATGAAGTTCATGTAATACAGAGTGATTAATAAAAACCCATCTAGTTATTTTTAGAGTATTTGAATGGGCAAGTGTGACTATAAATAATGACCATAGGTAGTAAATATGTTGTGTGTATACTGTTATCCCAATCACATCCTGTCAGACACAGACTTCGCATTATTATTTTCGCTTAGACCACACAAGGATCATCGAGACCTAACAGGTCGAAGATCTGACTTATTACAGATAAAATATTTCACTTTGTAATCTTACGTAAGATCAATACGTATCGTAAAAGAAAGTGTATCTGTGTTACTGACCCATGTACACCGAGAGTCTTAGAAGAAATCATCATATTTTTGGATAAATTAAGACTATTCAAAGTAAACTAAGTCACCTACATTTTCAGCTAGAATTTCTGGATTATTAGACTTCCACTTTCGCAAATAAAAGTTTTCTTTGCAAAGGGCAATATTATATAATATTGTACACATACAATAATCTATAATATTTTATATATTATGTTTGATAATATTTTAAAAAATAAAATAAATGAAATTATAGAATGGCTAAAATATATGAATATTGTAGTTTGTTTCTATTTATTGTTATAATGAACAAATTATATCTAAAAATAATAGTTGTGAGGGATGGTGGATGGTCAATATGCAGTGCGGTTAAAATAATTAAAAAAAAAACTTTTTACACTGGCTTTGGCTGGCATGCGAGAACGTGCGGCCTAGGGTCCATGGTGCTGGAAACTGAACTGTGTGACATCGAATGCACACACGTTCACGAGATACACCTACATCTACAACACCACCCATATTTATTAAAAATATATAAATAATAACACAGACAGAACCATCTTAAAAACATATTTAAATATAAAAATAAAAACAAACAAATTTAATAAATGCGTCGCTTAAAATAGTGTATGTATTATTCCATAATGTATCGGATAGATGATAATGATGTGTGTTATCCAAAGCTCTATTTTATCTATCCCACCTGACCGTCTCACTCGACTGCCTTGTTTGTTACTCTATAAAACTCAACTCAACTCAACGGGACCGAGCACTTTTTTCGTTATAGAGAGTTATCGTTATATGAAGTGGATAAATAAAACAACCAAACCAGAAAAGCAATAGTAGATTGACTTAGTTCAAAACGTCACTTTTCTTTTCTCCCTTTGCAATCGCACGTATCACACAATCTTTTTCGTCAACACATAACGTGTTTCTTTTACTAGCCATGTTTGGCTTGGTTTGTTTACCACTGATAACACGATACGTACCTGGTGTGTTTAGTTAGAGACCATCATTTTCAAGGAAACCAAGCATAGCATAATGATGCACGTGTTCAAGGCAATTAACAATAACAAAAGTAAGGCGGTTGTTTACGACCTCAGAAGTTTCGGGGCCTCAAAGGTTTAGTCGGCGTTTTTTGTAACCTCATAAGAAAACATACACAATAAAACCGACAATGAATATTTTTTGTGTCAAAATATGAACACATGTCTTCGTAAAAGAGAATGGCTGCTGCCCTATAAAGAGTGAATCAATGTGTGGGTTTTAAGGTTAACCAACCAAATTCTGCTCTTTTCTACGTTATAGAGAGTTTATCGTTATAAAGAATAACTTTATAAAGAGTTTACACTGTATTTAAAAAAATAGTCAAAAACTTTTAAAAAGGTCTGTCTTGTTGCAAAATCAATTCATTTCAGACATAAAGTAAAAAATTCAACAAATATAATAAAAACTACATGGAACATAATAAATAATGAAACTAATAAAGCTAGGAATTCTTGTCAGGACTTTCAGTTGATTGTAGATGCTACTAGTTTTGAAACAAATTCTGAGGTTGCAGTCGCCTTTGAACATTTTTTTATCAATATTCCATTCAAAACAACTGAACATCTCAACTCAAGTCCTATTTTAGCAGAAAAATTATTAAAAACTAGAGTTCCTGAATGTAAAGTTCCCTTTGTATTTAAAACCTTTGGGGACTTTCTGTAAAAACTATAAATTCAATAATTCGTGTTATGGCACAACCCTTAGCCACAATTTTTAATAGTAGTGTTTATAATGGTGTGTTTCCTGTTAAGATGAAACTTAGCAAAATTATACCTCTTTTAAAACCAGGTAGTTCAACAGATCCTAATAATTTTCAGCGTGAGTAGGAGAGTACAGAAAATAGATGTCAACGGTGAAAGATCTCCGGGATCAGCAGCCATTATGGGAGTCCCTCAGGGCTCAATTTTAGGTCCTTTTCTATTTCTTATTTACATTAATGATCTCCCATATCATGTAAAAAACCATGACATTGTCTTATTTGCTCATGCCACCTCTTTGCTTTTTAAAGTTAAGAGACGACAGACATGTTATGATGAATTAAATAATGCATTTTCTAAAATTGCAAATTGGTTTAACGCTAATAATTTGTTGCTTAATAAAAAAAACCAAATGTGTTAAATTTTATACCACTAAGGTGGCAAAAAAGCTTACGGCCCGCCTGATGGTAAGCGGTCACCGTAGCCTATGGACGCTTGCAGCACCAGGGGTGCCGATGACAAGCAGTGCGATGGTAGAAAATAGCCGTGGACATCATTTCGAACAATTCCTCAGAACACAACCCATTGTACAAGCGGTAGAACACACACAGGGAGGCAAAGTCTCTCCTCAGACTTAAGGGTTCGATACCGCAAGTGAGTTTGGAATCGTCGACAATTCTCACAGCCAAATGTTAGTCAGATACAGACATGTATTAATATTAATGGCGAGCAATTAAAACTTGTTAATTCAACAGTCTTTCTTGGCATAACGCTGTACTCCAAACTTCAATGGGGTCCTCATATTCATAACCTAGCCAAAAAACTTAGCTCTGCTGTGTATGCGATCAACAAAATAAGACAATTACTGCAAAAATAGAATATTTTAGCTATTTCCATAGTTTATTAACATATGAAATCTTATTGTGGGGTAGCGCTGCTGATGTAAATACATTATTTTTGTTACAAACAAGGGCAATTCGTGCTATTTATAAATTAGGATCTAGGATATCTCTGAGGGATAGGTTTAGGGAAGTTAAAATTTTAACTTTAGCGTCGCACTAATATATGAAAATCTTTTATATGTAATGTATACACTTTTGCAACAAAGTTCCTAATAATATTCAAAAGCTATCAGTAAGTAAATTCAAATCTTTTATCAAACAAGTACTTTGTAAACAAGCATACCACAATATTTCAGACTATGTAAATGATAAAAATCCTTGGGACTGAAGATGCTCAATTACAGGATGCATAGGTAAACCAAATTAAAATGGAAATAATATAAAATTGTACGGCTTATTTTTTATTTAAAACATTGATTGTATTTTTATGATGTTTTTTAAAAGAGAAAATATCGAGTTTCTTGCCGGATTTTTCTCGGTAGAAATCAACAACATTGTGAACCGGATACTCAAAAAATAGTTTTTCATAACTTTGACGATTCAAAAGTGATAGTAAAATCCTAATTTGAAAAAACCATCTTTGACTTTGACTTTATTTTAGTAACAATATTTTGATTTAGTAGTAAATAAATAAATATTTCGTATAAAATAAAGTGTTATAAAATAAAATAAACAATTAAAAAATTTGAGAACTCAATGCACAATCAGGCAAGTTGGCGGAGTTACATTTGAAAAAATATTCCGTAAAGAGGTCTTAAGTGCCTCAGGGCAAACACGAACGGTAGTAGCCAATCGAGTGGCTGCTAGCAGGCCCCTACCGCAACCGACATTGCAGGCCCCTACCGCAACCGACATTGCAGGCCTCTACCGCAACCGACACTCATCATCTAACCGCGAAGACGCGCGCGTGATGATTTTTATGTATTTACTTGGAAATATCTGATATTGAATCCGAAGCTAGAACTCAACGTGAGATACAGACTCGTATGATTCAGATGAAAGTGTTAAAGAGGAATCAATCATAGAACTCGGAATGGGAGGAAATTCTATGAACCCAATCGTTACAAAATTAAATTTAAATCTGTGTTTACTTTTGGTTACAAATAAATATTGTAATAAATAATATTATTTTGTTTAGTTGACAACCCTATATCAAAAGCATTGTAATATTTGATTTTATTCATACACAATACGTAGAGGTACCCGATCGTCGTTATGTGTACTTAACAAACAGTTCGGTCAATAAAATTCAAAATCTATCAATAAGTAAATTTAAATCTTTTATCAAGCAGGTACTTTGTAAAAAGGCATACTACAATATTTCAGACTATGTAAATGATAAAAATCCTTGGGACTGATGATGCTCAATTACAGGATGCATAGGTAAACCAAATTAAAATGGAAATAACATAAAATTGTACGATTAAATTTTTTTTATTTAAAACATTAATTGTATTTTAGTTTATTTGTATTGTTGATAGTGTTTTTAAAAGAGTAACTATCGAGTTTCTTGCCGGATTCTTCTCGGTAGAAATCAACAACATTGTGAACCGGCGGGAAGGTGGGAGGGTTCAAAAAATAATATTTTATAACTTTGACGATTCAAAAGTGATTGTAAAATCCTTATTTGAATAAACCATTTTGACTTTGACTTTGACTTTGAATATCAGTAGCTCTATAAAGTTAAAATATGAAAACTTATGAAAACAGTAATTTTAATGAAAGAAGCTCTCAGAAACTCAGCTGCTTAGCACGCTTATCAAATATTTAATTCATGGGTGAAATTGCAAAAGGCACCTGGGTACCTCGTCACTCACATAAGGGTTAAGTTTGAGGAGAGACATGTTCTGCCTGTATGCTTACTCTAACTCAAAAGTATTTTTAATCAAGTGTATTCTAAGCAGCACTTTTAAATCGTCAATATAACTTCTAAAATAGAATTTACTTTGCCACCGGTCTGGATTACTATTAATACCGAGAAAAGCCGGCTTCTTGCTCGGTAGTTAATTTTTTATATATATTTTTTCAACTTCTAATTCCAAACGCTTGTTGTATTATCAGTAACATTGCAGGCATAAAAAATAAAATGTTCAAGCATATACGTGTACTTGCAATGATACGCGGACGTACCTTTGCGCACGCACGCGCCCAACTCACGCACTCACGCCTCAGCGCACAAACAACCTTGTCGTTTAGCATTATTGGTATCCCGCAGTAGTTAAACGTTAAATGTCACTGATTAATTACCATTACAATACATGCTAACTTAATTTAATATTCATGGGTAACTAGCTTATGCCCGCGAATCTACCCTTGCTAAATTTAGTTATCAGCATGGGATTTCTATGGCAAGTCCTTGATCATATTAAGAAAGTGATCTATAGCAAGCTACAGCTGTAGTTATAGTTTATTCACTAGGAATTCGTAGATAGTTATTCCTTTGGTTGTTCCGTAATGATGTAAAGCAATAACAAAACAAACAGACTTTCACAAAAACATATTATTAGAATTAGGAGTTACCGAACATTTTCAGCCATCATATCTTTGCAAATTTTTGTAACACTAATTACTTAATTGTAAAAAGATTTACAATTTAAGTAGAGGTTGTTACAGTTTGTAACAGAACCTCCGGTGAACAAGCACTCATTACAGCCTTTGCATTGTATGACTGTTGTTTTGTTTCCTCCATGTGTTATTTTATATTTTCTATATGACGTCAGCCTGCCCCGAATTTGAAATCATGTAATGTGTAATTATTTTTCTTTGATAAAGTAATAAGTTAATAACAAATGTGTTTAGAAATGTGTTCAAAATATTCCGTTTTTGGTAACTACTTTGTTAAAAATGTTTTTTTTCCCCTGCTAATGGTTATTTACTTCGTGTCTATGTATTTTATTATAGATCTTTAAATAAAATATTTGACCACTTTTAGAATTTTCATATTTTAAAATATATTTATAAATATAACAAAAAAATCATAGGTGCTTGTAAATATTTTGATTTTTTTACTGTCAAAAAAAAGTATAGTTAATGAAATACATATTATGCATGTTAGGACATTTTTATTTCTGTACAGTTGAACGACAGTAGTGATAATCATAGTCGATGTGGTAGGTAAGAGTATGTATAGTCGCGGTCAGAAAATGTTTACCACCTTAAGGATCACAATTGCATGCACACATTTAAGTCACAAGTTCTAAATGTCTATTTCATAATAATTTAATTGACCATAGATTATCTTTTTTCAAATGTGACAATCAATCGCTCTAGGACAGGGATGGCGAACCTTTATTAATGAATGTGCCATTTTCTATGAAAAAAACAATACTGTACCTATGACGTGCAGTCAAATAATCTGGGTTGCTTAATAATAATGGAGGAAAATTAAACGAATTGCTGTTATTTAGATACTTGCAGCTCGAAATGTTTACAGCAATCGAAACCTTTAATATTTATATTCAAATTAAAAAAAAAATAGTGTGATTTCTGCTGTTGCAAATTAGGTGCTAAAAATCTCACATTAGGGCAGGCTCGTACTTTGTTACTAAGCAGTATGGAAGCTAAACTAGAGTTCATTTCTAAAAATGACTTGCAAGCATACGTAGGTGAAAATAGAAATTTCATAAATGATTGGCGTGCCCGAATTGCCATGGGTTTGCCATCTCTGCTCTAGGAGATGGACTGACTACTATCAAGTTTTATTATATAGAAAACCTTCTTTGAAAAAACTAATATTTTAGTTTTTTAAATATGAATATGAAGAAATAATAAAATAGACACTTCGAAAATCTTTATTTAATATATAGTACAACCTCCCTCTGCAGCTATGACGGCACGTAGTCTATCTCGCATAGATGCAACAAGACGCGTGCATAGATCAGTACGTCTGATATCATCCCATACTTGAGCACAGTGTGATCTAAGAGCTTGAGGGTTTCTTTCATTTTGACAGTCCCAGCGTTGAACCATAAGCCCCCATGAATTTTCAATAGGGTTTAAATCAGTAGACCGAGCGGGCCATTGAATGGGACGAATGTCACGCTGCAGGTTGAACCACGCCATAGTAGCACGGGCTGTGTGTATCCGTGCATTATCTTGAACGTCAGTAATGTGTGGGAATTCCGTTGCAGTATTCACTACGCGCACAGTAGGCAGCATCACTTCTTCCAAAAGCGACACATAATAGCCGTAGCCCTATTCTCTAACGACGCCAGTTCTCCGACGCCGTCAAGGCTCATCCACCCCCATAAGTTTACTGTAATGCAACCTGACAAAACTTGATATGGCATTTTAGACTTAGTGAAGAAAATTCATCGGCAAAATAGGTGGGCGACTTGCGAGTTATCCTTCTGGGAGTCGTGCTTTCTGGTCGCTTGCCAAAGCTGCCGAAGGGAACTTCTGCCAGTCGTCGTTACCACCACTGCGAAAGACCGATGGTGACTTGGCCCATAGTGCTAAAGAGAAAGCCGATCTACTGGGCAGTCTCTTTGCCTCGAACTCGAATATGAGCGATGAAGGCGCTGTACCACCTACTATACCGTGGTGCGGTAAGTCCATGCCGGAAATCTCCATAACGCAGCGGGAGGTCAGGCGGGCGTTGCTTTCTCTAGACGTTCATAAGTCGAGTGGGCCAAACGGTATACCAGCAGTGGTGCTTAAGCAGTGTGCTCCTGAGTTATGTCCTGTACTCACGCGCCTCTTCGCGCTTTCCTACCACACTAGGCAATTTCCGTCTACATGGAAGACTGCGAATGTGCACCCGGTGCCCAAAAAGGGCGATAGATCAGATCCATCGAATTACAGGCCTATCGCTATTACCTCTCTCCTCTCTAAGGTGATGGAGCGTGTGATCAACACACAGCTTCTAAGATACCTAGAAGTACACGATCTGGTCAGTGACCGTCAATATGGCTTTCGCCACGGTCGCTCGACTGGTGACCTTCTAGTGTATCTCACACACCGATGGGCACTAGCCATTGAGAGTCAGGGGGAGGCATTGGCATGTAGCCTGGACATAGCGAAGGCGTTCGATCGGGTCTGGCACCGCGGTCTTCTATCGAAGTTGCCATCTTACGGAGTGCCCGAGGGTTTGTGCAAATGGGTGGCTAGCTTTTTGTCCGGCAGACGCATACGAACCGTAGTTGACGGTAGTTGCTCTGATAGCATGGACATTAATGCTGGTGTCCCGCAAGGCTCTGTGCTGTCTCCTACGCTGTTTCTACTGCATATCAATGACATGTTGGACATCAACAACATACATTGCTATGCGGATGACAGTACTGGAGACGCTTTTTACACGGGTCGTGCAAACATCCCTCGTTCCGTTGTGGAGGAAAACCGCGGAGAACTTGTGTCTCAAATCGAGACCACACTGTCCCAGGTCTCTGACTGGGGACGGGTAAACTTGGTTCGATTCAACCCTACAAAGACACAAGTGTGCGCGTTCACCGCTAAGAAAACTCCATTCACTGTGGTCCCACAATTCCAGAACACTCCCCTCTCCATCTCCAAGAGCATTGGGATCCTTGGTGTCGACATCTCCAGCGATGTTCAGTTCCGAGATCATTTACAAGATAAGGTAAAGCTGGCGTCCAAAAAACTTGGTGTACTCAACAGAGTGAAGCAGTGCTTCACGTCGGGGCAAAGGTTGTTACTTTACAAGTCGCAAGTTAGGCCCCATATGGAGTACTGCTGCCATCTCTGGGCAGGTGCACCCGGATACCAGCTTGGCCCTTTTGACTCGGTTCAACGACGGGCTGTGAGAATTGTCGACGATTCCAAACTCACTTGCGGTATCGAGCCCTTAAGTCTGAGGAGAGACTTTGCCTCACTGTGTGTGTTCTACCGCTTGTACAATGGGTTGTGTTCTGAGGAATTGTTCGAAATGATGCCCACGGCAACTTTCTACCATCGCACCGCTCGCCATCGGCAGGGAATTCATTCTCACACTTTAGAACCTAAATGGTCGCGTACAGTGCGGTTTCAGAGAAACTTCCTCCCGCGAACGCTTAAGTTGTGGAATGAGCTCCCTGCCAAGGTTTTCTGCAAGGACTACAGTATGGAGTTCTTCAAGAAAGAAGTTATTAGATTTCTGAAGGGTCGGCAACGCGCAAGTGATACCCCTGGTGTTGCAAGCGTCCATAGGCTACGGTGACCGCTTACCATCAGGCGGGCCGTAAGCTTGTTTGCCACCTTAGTGGTATATAAAAAAAAAAAAAAAAAAAAAAAAAAAGTGTGATATAGAATCTAATTTCAAAACTGGTAAACATTTTCTGACCGCGACCGTACATACTGTGGTACGAGTGTGCACATCTTGTGTAAGTGATTAACTTTTGCAGTCGATTTTTAAATTTATGGCGAAATTTATTAATTTATTGTTTTAATTAAGTGTTTTAATTTATTGTACATACGCGCATGTCGTATTTCATCATGCTCTGGATTAAAATAGACGCAGAGAGCATTGGCACTTAACCAAGTTTATGACTGAATGGTATCGTAACTAACGGGAAATATATTATTAATATTTTGTAAAGGTGCACAGCGTGCTGCGCTAGTTCTCTTCTTGTAAAGGTGCACAGCGTGCTGCGCTAGTTCTCTTCCCCTAAAGGTGCACAGCGTGCTGCGCTAGTTCTCTTCTTCTAAAGGTGCACAGCGTGCTGTGCTAGTTCTCTTCTTGTAAAGGTGCACAGCGTGCTGCGCTCGATCTCTTCTTGTAAAGGTGCACAGCGTGCTGCGCTCGATCTCTTCTTGTAAAGGTGCACAGCGTGCTGCGCTAGTTCTCTTCTCCTAAAGGTGCACAGCGTGCTGCGCTGGTTCTCTTATTGTAAAGGTGCACAGCGTCCTGCGCTAGTTCTCTTCTTGTAAAGGTGCACAGCATGCTGCGCTAGTTCTCTTCTTGTAAAGGTGCACAGCGTGCTGCGCTAGTTCTCTTCTTGTAAAGGGGCACAGCGTGCTGCGCTAGTTTTATTCTTGTAAAGGTGCACATCGTGCTGCGCCAGTTCTCTTCTCCTAAAGGTGCACAGCATGCTGCGCTAGTTCTCTTCTTGTAAAGGTGCACAGCGTGCTGCGCTAGTTCTCTTCTTGTAAAGGGGCACAGCGTGCTGCGCTAGTTTTCTTCTTGTAAAGGTGCACAGCATGCTGCGCTAGTTCTCTTCTTGTAAAGGTGCACAGCGTGCTGCGCTAGTTCTCTTCTTGTAAAGGGGCACAGCGTGCTGCGCTAGTTTTCTTCTTGTAAAGGTGCACATCGTGCTGCGCTAGTTCTCTTCTCCTAAAGGTGCACAGCGTGCTGCGCTAGTTCTCTTCTTGTAAAGGTGCACAGCGTGCTGCGCTAGTTCTCTTCTCCTAAAGGTGCACAGCGTGCTGCGCTAGTTCTTTTCTTGTAAAGGTGCACAGCGTGCTGCGCTAGTTCTCTTCTCCTAAAGGTGCACAGCGTGCTGCGCTAGTTCTCTTCTTGTAAAGGTGCACAGCGTGCTGCGCTAGTTCTCTTCTCCTAAAGGTGCACAGCGTGCTGCGCTAGTTCTCTTCTCCTAAAGGTGCACTGCGTCCTGCGCTAGTTCTCTTCTTGTAAAGGTGCACAGCGTGCTGCGCTAGTTCTCTTCTTGTAAAGGTGCACAGCGTGCTGCGCTAGTTCTCTTCTTGTAAATGTGCACAGCGTGCTGCGCTAGTTCTCTTCTTGTAAAGGTGCACAGCGTGCTGCGCTAGTTCTCTTCTCCTAAAGGTGCACAGCGTGCTGCGCTAGTTTGCTTCTTGGCAGTGGAGCTTGTTTCAATACTTGTTAGAGGCGCACCCTGAGTTCACCTTTGCAATTATTATAATTTAATACAATTGTTCCTTATGAAATACCACTTTAACCTTATTTACACTTACATGGTTGAAGCTACACAATTAAGATTTATACATAAATATAGAAGAAAGAAGATCAGAGTTTAACCTGAAAGGTTTTGAGAAATCATATGACATAAATCCAGATTTCTCTCTAAGACGGAAAATACATGTAAACTACACCACCTAAGTTTAAGTAGGCGGCAAAAATCGACAGATAATTACTTAAATCAGTAATAATTTATAAACAACATCAAAGTTTATGTTTGCAAGTATGCAGATATCTATATCTTAACACTACATAAAAATAAAACTGTGGTTTATTTAAAAAAAAATGATATATTTCGCTTAGTACAAGCCTATTCAGTCATAAGCAAAATTAAATAAAAAAAGAAAATATAATATGAAATTACAGCTGTAGCATACAACTGCTTAACTATACTACTTAACCTACTTAACTATATAGATGTAGCTAATCTTTATATGAAACAGCTTGTGAGGACCCCGATACCTAATAAAATTCAGTTATATACTTATTACGTACATCATGTTTTATTCAAGTCTCCAAAAATAAATCGGTTAAAAACCCAACATCATAGACAGCAGGTATAAAACATAGGAACGCAATTTTGGCGCTTAAAACAAGACGGGGCGTGCTCTAGTTGTCCGTATCGCTCTTACGACCGTGCGCTGGCGGAGCCAGTCCGAGTGACGAGTCGAGATAGCTAGCAAAGGGATAGGATGAAGAAGAAGGGGGCATCGGCTTTATTGCAAGAGCAATAAAGGCGAAGTTACTAAACTTTAAACGAGTTACAGAGTATGAGGTACAGTGAGAAATATGACGAGAAAAGAGAAAGAGAGCATAGAAAATGGAAAGGTTGAGGACAGTCAATTTTTAGCAACGGTTGGCAGTGGTCAGCTTTTGAGTTAAGTATCTTAGATCTTTTATCTGACTGATAATTGCAATTGTTTTAATTTGTGTACTAACGTTTTTTATCCCGACAATTGTTAATTTACTTAAGGCTCGGAGAGCCCATCCTAACTCGTAATTTAACTAACGTAAATAACTACTCGACACTTATTGTAATTTTGTGTGAACTTTTGTTCGTTTCTAAGTGTCGTATTTTCAGACTGTAACGTAGTTTGGTCTAGATAGTAAAAAAAGGAAAGCGCTTTTTCGGAAATGCCTTTCTGGATTGAGGGTGATTGACCTTTACCATCTTCGGTCATCCTTTGGGCAAGTCTAACTTTCTGATCTCTGAAGCCTAAACTTCGTGGAACAGAAATTACGACTTTGGAGACAAGGAAAGGACTATCAATTTTCCCAAAAAGGATCCCTCTTTTGCAGCAGACAACGTATTTTGTGTTCAAAATATACACTTGTATTTGTATAAATTCCAGGTGAATAAAACGAGATAAAAGTGCAGATAAATTCCGTTAGTACAAGTTTTCAAGGGAGATGCACAACATCGCTGAGCTGAAACGAGAGAGAGAGAGAGAGAGAGAGAGAGAGAGAGAGAGAGAGAGAGAGTCTACGCACGACTGTAAATCAGTAACTGGAATAACCGTAATCTAGTTTAGGAATCCGTAGGCACTGTAGACAATATAGGTATAGGTTTAACAATTGGTTATTGATAAACAACTCTCCGCGTCTTCACGTAAACTCTACACATCCGTAATTTAAACAAAATAGCATCAAATTCCTTTATTTTCTCCATCGCAATTAATATTAATTCATTAAGGCCTTAGGACCTTACAAGCTATCCATGCCCTAAAAATAGCTTTTGCGCATTTTCTTTACTGGTGTGTGTACCTAGACGTTTTTGTATATCTTACTTAACTAAATACTAAATACATTCTCACGCGAAATATTTCATCAGTAATTACCCACTGTTTTCAATTATTGATATGTTCTTGATAAATACTCGTATCTGTATATCTATAAAATAAAAGTAATTGATGTCAAACAGATAATTTATTTATAACATCAAGTTACATATTTCTACTTGTGTTGTAAAGCAGAATGGCAGACTTCTACGTATTTTGGGTACCACATAAAGAATTCGCGTATGTCTTAGTAAATGTGCGGTTATAATAGCTTTTTACAAGTATAACAAAAGTGTAATCGTTGCATATTTTTAGAAGTTGGGAATATAAAGTTATAGGTATCTCAAAATGATCAAAACATACATTATATTTAAAGTAAAAGTATTCAAAATAAAAACGTATTTGGCCTGGTTATGTGGGTCTTACTTATAGTTACTTACTTATAGTCTTACTTACTTATGGGTTATAACAGCCTTTCGAACAGAATAGCAGAAATGAAATAACAATTTTTTTCTTTTATTTGTTAGACGATACCAATAAAAATATAATAAAGAAATACAAATATTTAAAAATGAATGTAGGTTCATATATTCATTTACGTAGTATTTGTTTCCTCTACAGCTAAATAATTACACAGCAAAGACAGGAAAGATTTTACTGATGGCTGGATGAGATGAAATGATAACAAGTGATAGTAAGAAGTTATTGAATATCCAAATATAGATGGATACCATGCATTAACTTGTTCAAATAGCATCTGACACTAAGGCTTGGCTTGTCCAATGTTTGTTCTTTCAGAAGACATGACATGAACATGACAATTAAGTATGAACAATCATCTGTTTACTCCACCCAGAGAGATAAGATCCTTGTGTTACTGAGTTGAGACCACATAGTACCATCTGGTTACATGAGCTAGGCACTAAGTGACTTTGGGGATTAATCTTATGATTTCTTATTAACTTGACTGTTTTGGACAGTTGATGTTATTATGTTGGTTTTTAATTGTCTTTTCCTGTCATACTTGAGAACTGTTGATAAACTACAATTAAAAGTTTCCAAAATATCTAAGATCATTATTTAATATCTGCAAGAATTCTCTTCTTCTAACTTGAAAAAAAATATACAATATTGAATAACGAGGGGCATGGGTTTCAAGAGCATTATTTTTGCTTAATTTTGGGTGTTTTCTGTATGTAAATCCAATAAGCAGATACATGCCTGTTGTCTAGTACCCATAGTGCAATCTTTGCTTAGTAAGGAATCAGAAAGGTGGTAGGAAGTCCAGGAATATATAATGTTTTAAGTAAAAGACTATGACCGCTAAGTAAAACTATCATTGATAACATGTTCAATAAAAAGAATACCTATTCGTTGTATATTTTATAAGTTTAAATTAAAAAGTTATGCATTAAATTGACAAACTTACTATGGCCATACACACATAAGTAATGTTTTGCTAAAATGCGCCAAACATGCTAATCAGACTTTTGTGAGTTTTTAAATTTACTTTTGCGTTGTCATATATAATACCAATCCTGAGCAAAAAAGAGAAAGAAAATATGTCTGATAAATTTCTATTTTTTATCAATGAAAACGATATAGTAGTAGTTAGGTTTCACACAAAGCACTATTTACTTGTGGCATATTTGTTAAAAATAACAATGTAAAGGGATGTTTTACTGTAATGGCACGGCCTAGAGTTATTCCACATGCGGGCCCAGTACAGAAAGTGGAATTCATACATATTTTTTTTGATTCTGCAGGTTTTCTCACAATGTTTTTTTTACTAAATAGCCAGTGATGTAAAAAAATAATGTACTTCATGAGTACACACCGGGCTCGGACCTCCAGCCCTCAGTTCATGAAACAATGAAATGAGTTTATTATTATTTCTCTAGTATTTAGTCTAACTCTAATACACAATACACTCATGAGCATAAAAGAAGAAATAATGGCTAAAGATGTAATTGAAAAACATGGATGTCTTTGTTAGTGTTAAAAAACTTTGAACTATAAGCTTTAAGGCAAGACTAAAATCATAAAAATCATTTTAGGATTTTAGAAAGATAGTCAGTTTAAATCATGGTGTAGTTTAAATCAAAATTAAGCTGAATTTATTGTTGTACTGTGAATTGCCCCCTTTATCTGTAATTACAGCTTCTAAATGTTTTTTCATTGACCTGATGAGTTTCTTGACTGTCTCTAGGGTATTCTTTCCCACTCTTCTACCAGTGCCACTGGTTAAGTTCATAAATTGCTCATGAGCTAAGCTGGATATCTGGTTTGAACCCTTTGCTTAAGCTTGTTCCACAAATGTTCATTAGAGCTTAAGTCTAGACCTAGATTTTGGTAATCAGGAATATGACCGCTCCTCGTACAGTGTAGCATCAAGAATTATCTTGCACCCATATGTAATCCAATTTTAAAAAAATCCAGGAACAACATGATCTAGCAATATATCGGAGATGTAGAGATCTGCAGTTTAATATCCACCTCGACCACTACCAGGCACAAAAACAACCTTATTTATCCTTTCCCTTGAAACACTGGCCCACATCATATAAGATCCTCCTCAATAAGCCATGGTTACAGCAAACAACATTATGAAAATCACTCGCTCTGCCTCTATGGTAGCTTCCATAGACACATTCTGCATTCATCGAAGAATGTAACTTGTCTCCATTGTCCAACTTCCCAGTTGAACGTATTTCACAATTAAGGCTTGTTTGTAACATAATGTTGAAATGTAGCTCACAGCGACACAACACAGCACCACAGTTACTATTTAAAACAATAATTGAATACTCATTGACTTATTGCACTTTCTTAGCGTCCTTTGACAGAACCAGATGGAATTAAAACATAGATTTACATATTATATGTAGTTAATTATTATTATTTATAAAACTGCACTAACAGCTATATGCTGATATTAATAAGTTCCAGTATACTATTCAAAGTATTTGTACAATCTTTTTTTAAGAGTTGACTGAGGGGGCACTTATTATGACAATTTATGGTAACTTGTTCCAATCGTTCACACGACGGTTTGGCAAAAAGTGTCTGCATGGAATAATTGATGTTGATAAACCTTGAAGTTTGAGTGTTTTCTCGTGTATATATCTGTTAGGTCTGGTGTATTGCAATAATTATTAAGTACTTTAATATGTATCAATTATGTGTCCCCATTTCCTGCGCTGTTCCAGAGATGTAGGGCCCAGGCTTTTGAATCGGTCTTCATATGAGATTTTTTTTAAGCTTGGTTCCATTTCAGTTGCTTTGCACCTTTTAAGCTCAATTTCTTAAATTATGGTCTCTATATTTGTGGTATTATACAAGTTTTATATAATTTGAAAAACAGCATTGTGTTGATATAAGAAAATGCTTTTCGTATAATATATGGAGTTCGTTTCCCTTGTAACAGCTGTGTATGATATGCGGATATGATATCAGGTATATGCGGATATAAACACCTTAATCTCTCTGGCACTAAACAGCTTCCAATTGTTTGTTATTAATTGTGTTTGATCTTCTGAGGTTCTTATTTCCGATATGTAATGTGTATTCCGATTTGTAGCTTCAATAAAAAACACAATTTAGCGTTTTGTCATCGGTTAAATGACAGCAGAAATATGTGTTGCCACTTTACAACAAATTATCTTTAAAAATGAAATAAACTTACATAAACATTCTATTGAAGTACTTTCTTCTGAATTAGATCCTGTTATATTAAATAATTAATTAGTGAACGCGTTCTCGATATTTTGGTTTATCAAAATGATTGAGATGTTATTTTTGTAGTCTCAAACGTTGTTATAGGATGGTGGCCTAGTGGTTTCGATTTTACCCCGCATCTTGAGGGGCAGAGGTTCAAGCTCAGTGTGTACCAATAAGTTTTTTCCTTAGTTTCACAAGTATATTGATTATTCACTTAACTGACTTTTCGGTAAAGGAAAAACACGTGATGAAATTTGCACACGTCAAAAAAAAAGACTTATGTAAAGTCCACAATCCGCACTGGGCCTACATGATGGACTATACCCAAATCACCCTTGGTGGGGATTGGCCGTGCCCAAAAGTGGGGACGTATGAGGCGGGTTTGGAGGATTCAGTGCTGGACAAGTGCTAATTAAGAAACACAATAACAATACGTTTCGTATCTGCATTACAAACTAAAAAAAAAAAACATAGAGTTTTCTGTCGGTCAAAGATAAGATCGGAAGGAAACTGAATGTGAAAATCACAACCATTGGGCCCGCGTAATAGAGTATAGCCTGAATTGCACCTCACCTAGCGCAAGTGATGCTCCAGGAGTTGCAGGCGTCCATATGCTGCGGTGACTTCTTACCATCAGGCGGACCACAAGCTTGTTTGCCTCCTTAGTGGTATTAGAAAGAAAACCTAAGGTAGACCAGTGTCCCGACAGTGGGGATGCAAGAAAGATTATAACTAATTAAAAACTTAGATTACTTTTATGACATGAATGTTTGTTACATTTTCTTGTAACAAAGCTTGAAATATCGATTATTTAATATAATCGATAAGCAATTTCTAATGTGAGACTGGTAACACCGTAGATAATTTGTATCCTTTTGTTTTACGTTCTTTTTTTATAAAATACTGAGATTTAATAAAACTAAACATTTTCCTCTCCCAACTTTAAAATATATGATTTGACTTGACAAAATTTGACAACCCAGACTGCCGTTTTCCTTTGAATTCTTAGTTAAGTAGGTATACATAATAGTTTATATTCATATGTTCGTACTCAGAAATCTTGCGAAACACTGAAATGTTCTCACAAAATGTAAAGTGCCTATATCGACAGCGAGTCGACAACATAAACAACAGTCGATATCAATTCATATTACAAAATGTTTCAAAACAGCGGTTATACTGCTATAAATACCCTGATAGTGTATATAATAGTTAAGTGTACTTAATACCAAGCTTTCACTGAATTATATAAGAAAAAAATGTAATTGTGTGTTTTTACAACTCTATACATATTTTTTGTATTTTTATATTTCGAAATAACTTAATTATTATAATATGTAATTTAACTTAACTATATTAACGTAATAATAATTTCGGCTTGAAGATGCGCCGTGCGACGTTGGGGTGCGATTAATATTACATATGTTAAAAAAAGACGCCCCGTACACGCGCCCGCACAAGCGCCCCGCTTTGTGTCTGGACACATAGTGGGCAAAAGTTGGGCACTTACGGTTTCGCATCTCAAGGCTTAAGACTAGATCTTATGGAAATAATTGATAAAATTTCTGATAATAGTAGTAGTAGTTTCTTATAAAAGTATAAGCGCACTTAATGTAAAAAAAAATGTAATGTTTACATTTCCCTATTGTAAGGGTTTGCCACAGGAGGAAAACAACCTTAGATGTGAGTTAAATTTAGCTTTGCATACTATGTCTAGCAATAACAATAACTTTTATGTGATAGATACTTACAGTATTTTTAGACATAATTATATGAGGACAAGACATTAATATTATCTCACACACCATTGTACCAGAGTGTTAGCCTTGTCGCTATCATTTTATATTAATACCACAGCCAATAATTTGGCTAAACAATCTGCTTTTATTGAGCAGTGTAGTTATAGTAGTGTAATTGACATATCAGCCAAGTATTTGGCTACACAACATGCTTCTATTGAGCAGTGCAATTATAATAGTGTAATTGACATTTCAGCTAATCATTTAGCTAAACAACCTGCTTCTATTGAGCAGTATAATAATTTGGCATGTAATAATTTAAATTAAATTTTTAGACAACCAAGGACCACTTTGGCATATTATATAATTCCAACATTAATAATGATTATATTAAACAATCTATGTCTACTGAAGTTTTATGCAAAAAGAAAAAAAAAAAACTTTTTCATACTAAAAATAATATTCCATTGAACCTGGTGCATCAGAATATACAAGGAATGTCTCAGAAATAACTAGAAATTGAATTGTTCATAAACTGCCAAAAGATTGATATCTTATGTATCACTGAACACTGGCTACGCAGCCTCAATTTCACTAATCACCAGGTGGGAAGTTCGTTCAGCCGAATAAATGTAATCCATGGTGGCTCTTTAATTTTAGTTAATAAACAGCTAAAGTTTAAGGAACGTAAAGACATTGTGAGCCTCTCAGTTGAGCGAACTGCCGAGCTGTCCTGTATAGAAGTTGAGCATCTCATTGTTGTGAGTGTATACAAGCCGCCTTGTGCAATTTATGATAATTTTGAAGTAGTTATGAAAGAAGTGCTGAATAAAATCAGCAATTCCAATAAACAAATCATTGTTTGTGGAGACTTCAATATAAACATTTTAGAAAATTGCTCATTAAGCACCAGATTGCTCGCCTTATTTCGGTATTTTAATTTAAATAATTTGTTTTGTGAACCAAATAGAATTGCTGTATCTTTGCATCGACAATATATTTACTGACATAAAACTAATTCAAAAATCAATTATAAGCAATCTAGAGTCAGATCATTGTGGACTGTTAGTGGTTTTAGAAAGAAACAATAGTAGTACTAGAAAGGAAATTAAATTTATACCAATAACAACTAAACGGGTTGAATCATTTAAATCTAACTTATTGCATAAACCAACGGATTTGCTTTATAATGGCAACCCAAATGATATGTACAATACTGTTCTTGACACTATTACTACAGAGTATAATAAAATATTTACTGCAAAAAAGAAACTTGTTACCAGTCGCTTTAGTTTTAGTGAATGGGCTACCCCAGGTATTCATAAAAGTAGGCGTAAACTGTATGAATTATATAAAGAAAAAACATATAATAATAGCCAAATACTTTAGTATATTATTATATGTTTTTTCTCTTTGCTTTTTAAAGTTAAGAGACGACAGACATGTTATAATGAATTAAATAATGCCTTTTCTTAAATTGTAAATTGGTTTAACGCTAATAATTTGTTTCTTAATAAAAAAAAAACCAAATGTGTTAAATTTACATTACCAAATGTTAGTCAGACAGACACGTATTAATATTGATGGCGAGCAATTAGAACTTGTTAATTTAACAATCTTTCTTGGTATAACGCGGGACTCCAAACTTCAATGGATCCTCATATTCATAACCTAGCCAAAAAACTTAGCTATTCTGTGTATGCGATCAACAAAATAAGACAATTGATCGATATCGACACTGCAAAAATAGTATATTTTAGCTATTTCCATAGTTTAATAACATATGGTATCCTATTGTGGGGTAGCGCTGCTGATGTAAATACAATATTTTTGTTACAAAAAAGGGCAATTCGTGCTATTTACAAATTAGGATCTAGGATATCTCCGAGGGATAGGTTTAGGGAAGTAAATATTTTAACTCTAGCGTCGCAGTACGTATATGGAAATCTTTATATGTACATAAAAATATCAATAGTTTCAGCAAGAAACGTGACGTTCACAAAGTAAATACTAGAAGTAAAAATAAGCTGTTGGTGCATGATACACGTCTACACAAAATTAGTAACTCTTTTATGGGGCAATGTTTATACTTTTACAACAAAGTTCCCAATAATATTCAAAAGCTATCAAGAAGTAAATTTAAATCTTTTATCAAACAGGTGCTTTATAAAAAGGCATAGTATAATATTTCAGACTATGTAATTGATAAAGATCCTTGGGACTGAAGATGCTCAATTAAAGGATGCATAGGTAAACCAAATTAAAATGGAAATAATATTAAATTGTACGGCTTAATTTTTTTGTTTAAAACATTGATTGTATTCTTAGTTTTTATGATGTTTTTAAAAAGAGTAACTATCGAGTTTCGTGCCGGATTATTCTCGGTAGAAATCAACAACATTGTAAACCGGAGGGAAGGTGGGAGGGTCCAAAAAATAATATTTCAAAACTTTGATGCGTCAAACGTGATTGTAAAATCCTAATTTGAATAAACCATTTTGACTTTGACTTTGAATACTTTAGGGAGTGGCTCTCTGTACCTACTAACTAGCACTTCACCAGGACTAGATTTTTTATAGTGAAAATAGCCTTAAGGCTATGGCATACCCTAGCAAAAGCGTGCCGTTTTCGACCAGTGTATATAGACATATTACACTATTGAAGCATACAAAGAGTCACAGTTCCACATACGATAGACGCTATCACGTGACTACATGGAAGGTTATCTACATTACTTTTTACAGTTTTTATGAAGACCTAACTCCCTGTCACTTATCTCAGCCGACCCCATCTGATTGTTATCTACATACTTTTGTCAGTTTTTATAAACACATTACAGTTACAGATATAGATTAATAAACACATTACAGTTACAGATATAGATTTTCATTCATAACAAGGTAACATGTCATTACAAAGAAGTTCAAAATAAAATATGGTATGTTATATACAAAAATATTAATATAATAATTATAAAAAAAATTATATAAAGTCTTGCTAAAGAAATTATAATATTCATATATTTATTTATAACATCTGTTATACGTCAATTTTACATTAGATTGTAATATAATTATTAGTGATGTTACAAGAAAAATAGAATAAAAAGATTATAATAACATAAGTAAACAATTTGTCTCTATCAAGA
Source organism: Apoda limacodes (assembly GCA_946406115.1). NCBI lineage: Eukaryota > Metazoa > Arthropoda > Insecta > Lepidoptera > Limacodidae > Apoda > Apoda limacodes. The sequence goes on from OX291548.1 coordinate 1,017,902, forward strand.
AACAAAAAAAATCTAATTGTAAAATATTCTATTAGGTTTAAAGGATTTTCGCGGTACTAGATTTTTTGCGCGTAAAACGACAAGCACTATTCTTTCAAGTAGCAAAAAAGTAGCTGATAGGACAGATAATTATTTATGTAGGATATATTCAAATCGGTTTTTCAAGGAGTTCCCATAGGAATCCTTTGGCGGAGACCGATAACCGCGCGTAGCTATGGACAGACAGTATCTCATAATCTAACGTTTTCATGGACTTGTTTTTGTCTTATATTTTTAAGATTTTCTAAAGATTCTAGACTTAAAGGGAAATAGATTGGTGCCACGGCCCAAAACGAGAATTGGTATCCTACACCCAGGGCAGTTATTTGTTCGGAGCATTTTGATTTAAGCTGTTTTTTAGAAAATAATGGACGAAGATACTTAAAAAATGGCCCAAACCCAACAGTCAAGCTGATGGCTCGTTCTACCAACATAATATTTAGAAAAAGTTACAAAAATGTATTAAACGAATTGCGAGAATTAGAACGGAATTTTTAATAATTATTTTACTTCTGAATGTTACTCATGCATTTTTTTAAAGGCTGAACTTTATTTTTTTATTATTCATTATAAGATATACAAACAAAACCTAGTGCTTGTCTTAAATTTTTGTCTTTATATTTAGGTCAAAAAATTTCCATCATCAAGTACATCTATAAAAGAAAATCAAAAAAACACTGTAAGTAGTTAGTATTCGCATATATCAGTTATCACCATCAGTTAATGTAAGAGCACCGATGATTTTGGTTTTCGAATGAACACAATAATATCAGCACATTTGATCCCTATTGTGATAGTGATGAAACAAAGAAAATTGCAGATTTTTTTAGATCCATGACACATGCTGAAGCTGTTCAGAAATGTTTTACATGCATTTCATGAAAAAAATGCCGAACTGTTATGGTCCAATAAGAAAGTGTCCTGGGTTTATTTAGATTAGCTAAATAAATTACAAAACTCAGAAATGTTTCATTTAGGAAATAAATTCAGTAACTCACATTTGAACTTTGAAAAAAATATGTATGTATGTATGTCATTTATTTCTTTTTAAAAATTACATTATGTCTTAAAACATATACATAATAAATTCAAAAAAAAGATCGTCAAATACAATAATAAAATTATAAGGGATAATAATATTCAAACCAAATATGTCAAAAATGTAAAACAAAAAATAAATAAATTGAATCAATATTCAATACGAAATGTCTAAATATCAAAATAAAAATAAAGAAATGTCAAAATTAAAAACGAATAAATAAATGTAATCAAAATTAATTGAAAAACAAAAGATAAAATAAAAATCACAGCTTTTCATTGTATTCTTTGACAGAATAAAGTGATTTCGTCAATAAAAGTTCTTTCAGTCGGCGACCAAATATCGGATCCGAGGGTTCTTCCTTTAGTTCGACGGGCTGATGCTCATAGTAAGCGGGACCTACGACTCGCGGGATTTTATCAAGCAGCGCCAAGCGTCGTGGCACACGTTACAAGCGCCCAGTTTGGCGAGTCACTCTGCCAGGGACGCTAATGCCTTTGCAGGTGTTTATGTTGCATGGAGTGTACATTATGAGGTCAAACACATATTGAGAATAGAGTGTCATTATTCCAAGTTTTTTAAACAGTCCTCTACACGATTGACGAGGTTTTACACCCGCCAGTGTGCGAAGAGCTCTCTTTTGAATTATAAATACTCGATTGGAGTCTGTCGAGTTGCCCCATAGCATTATGCCGTACGACTAAAGAGAGTGAAAATATGCAAAATAGATCTGTAGTAACACGACGTCGGAAACAAGTGGTTTAAGCTTTCGTAGTGCGAATACTGCACTACTTATAGCTTTTCATGTTGGTACATCCGATATCAATAAACTGTTTGACCGATGATAACCAAGAAAGTTGGCACATCTAAGTGTTTTTATATGGAGAATGCTGTCCGATTTATAAAAACCCTGAAATTTACCACTGGATGGCCGTGCAGTGCACGAAAGGTCAAAATAACATCTGCTGGGCCAGCTAGTAAGTTTTGTGTCCCACCACCACATTGGTTAAACAATGTTATAACTTCTGATAGTTAAAATGTTATGTCAATATAGTATAAATGTAACGTATGCGTTCACCACTTCCTATACTTTAGAAAATTAATATTGATTGTAATACTGATGCAGGAGGGCAAGCAAGCTACTACATAATTCCAAATTGGTAATATAGATAGAAGTTGTAAATGTTAAGAAAACCAGCTGTATGTGACATAAAAACACCAAAGAGTTAAATTTAAAAAAAATGTGCTATAAGTTTTATATCTATCTAGCTATAGGTCATTAGTTTTATGATGATGATTCAAATTATCCTACGGCCAACCAAATTATAATAAACTAACGGTAGCCCTCGTTATCACCCGCCCTAAATTTGGTTATCGATGTAGGATTTCAACGGCAACTCCTTAATATTAGAAAAAAAAACTGACTCACAATTGAAGTTTTAAAGTAGCCTATGTCCTTTCCCAGGACACAAATTATCTCCATGCCAAATTTGCCAGCGGTTTCACGCACCCTTAATTCGGTTATCGGCATAGGATTCAACGGCAACTCCTTGATGATAGAAAAAAACCGACTCACACATTTCCAAGAAGCCTATGTCCTTTTCCAGGGCCCAAACTATCTTCATGCCAAATTTCATCTTAATCGGTACAGCAGTTTAAGCCAGAAGAGGTAACAGACAGACAGACAGACCTGCATTTATAATATTAGTATGGATAAAAAGAAAACAATGCTATAAAATGCGTAAGCCAGGTAATTTGCTTTTTAATACTAGCTATGCCTAAGACATAGTGCCTACTTTGGTACCTATGCTTAGACCGCAACGTTTTAATCAAGTGGGTAGATACGTAGATACATAGTTTATGGTTTTTTGATTAAGTAAAACTCATATTATTTATTATTTTTATGATAAAACTTTTGGCGTTCATCTATATATTTTCATGCCATGAATCAAATTGGATAAAACAAAAGCCTACGGTAAAGTTTAAATTTTGAACTAATTTAGCCGATTTAACGTAATGCGTGTTCAAACAAAGTTAAGTTAAAGCATAAAGGTACAAGTAAGGTAAGGTAAAGTATATCTATATTCCAATTATGTACTATCTAAATCACAATAGTATTTGCTGTTTTATAGATACCTACATAAAACTTAAATGTCCACTGCAAACTAATTAGTATTAAATTATTTAGGTACATTTATAATTTAAGTATATTTCATTAAATTAGACTTTTAAAAAGCCTAAAATCGCCAATTTAATTAACAATTTTATAGATTCGGAATGATTTTACTACCGATAATATAAAAATATGTGTTGATAGTTAGTTAGGACTTTGAATTTTCCGAAGAAATTTTTGATCATAGCATCATAGTAATCTATCCATAATTTTGTTCATATCGCCACAGGAACAACACTCGGTCTAATGTAAAATTAAAGTACTGCTACTCATCACAAGATGTCACTAGTATCAACGTTTAAGCCTTATGCAATGAACATAAGGTTTAAATTGGAATAAAAATGGTGACTTTCTTACCCCACTTGTTTGTTTTTTTTGTTTGTTTGTTCTAAGCTGTGTTTGTAACAATGGTGATTATATTCTCTTTGATTGGAGTGTTTAGTTTATTCTTGCTTGAGAGGCTAAGGACTACGCCATACAGCCTGGTCTTCAAATTAGTAATTACCTTAAACCTTATCTATTTTTCTGTTGTTTCTTTCTTTTTTGTTATGGTAGTTAAGAATACTTTAGACATAGTAATTAAACAAATAAATAGATTTTTTATTATATTTTATTTTTTTCTGTATAATGTTCTGTGGTATAGGATATGTTTATTTAGCTAATTCAGCAAGCATGTATGTTTTTTGGAGATCTGACGGCGAATAAAGGGCTCCACTGAAAATCAGTGTTGTGGCTTTGGCCGCAGCTTATGCTGAGTGGATACCCTATTTGGCATTATGCAACACAAAAAACTTGTAGTTGCTAACCTTTTTTTTTTGTATTTGTGAATGTTTTGTTGTACCTATAATGTGTTGCTTATTTGCTAAATAAAAGTATTTTCTTCTTTTCTTCTTCCTTTCTTTCTTCTTTCTTCACTTCACCTACTCCACCCCCGCTATCAACGGCTACGCCGGTTTCCGAACCACAGTGTCATGTTACCATATCTATTGTTTTTTCATATCGATGATTCAAGATCATGCCATTTGCTGCGAACCAGTAATTTACTTCTAATATAGTTTAATTCATGTTTTCCTGTAAATTAATATAATATAATAAACATTTAAACCAAAGTAATTATAATAAAAATTAAAAAATAAGGCATGCAGAATTGCTTTGCATTCACTGTGGCAGCTCCATGAATTCTTTAAAATCATAGAACTGCGTCTGCAGTCTTTTCGCACATACTGGCGGACGAAGCATCTCTTATCCGCTGCGGCAAAAGAGGTTCTAAACATGGAAAACTTTAAATTATGAGATACTAAATATATCTAGTAAAACTTTGAATGATGAGATACTCAATATATCCAGTGAAACTTTAAGTGATAAGATACTAAATATATCAGTAATACTTTAAATTATGAGGGACTAAATTATACCCAGTAAAACCTTAAATGATGAGATTACTATCTATATACAGTAAAACTTGAAAAAATTAGATACTAAATATATCCAGTGAAACTTTGAATGATGAGATACTAAATATATCCAGTGAAACTTTAAGTGATGAGATACTAAATATATTCAGTGAAACTTTGAATGATGACATACTAAATATATATAGTAAAACTTTAAATGATGAGAGACTAAATATATCCAGTAAAACCCTAAATGATGGGATCACTATCTATATGCAGTAAAAATTGAAACAATGAGATACTAAATATATCCAGTGAAACTTTAAATAATGAAATACTAAATATATCCAGTAAAACTTTAAAGTAAAACGACACAGTCACTTATTTTTCTTTGTTGTTATAATTCCTAAAGCCTAACTCGAATACATTGAATTGCCAACTAATTGTAGACTCATAACGTTAATCGGAAACACAAAACCCATTAATAAATGGCAAGCAATTTCCTGTCCACAGCAATATAGCTGTTTAATAAAAGAATGGCCATGTATTACAAATATTTGACATGTGAAGGAGAGCGGTAATAATAGGCAGTGCGCAGAAACAATCTGTTAGTGTCACTCACGCACGACACTAGTGGTTCGACCTGACCGACGGCGTGTCGGCCGCTGGCTGCAAGAACAAAGAAAATTAATTTTAACAAAAACATTAATCCGTCTTCACCCACTTAAAAGTAAAAATAACCTCCTACAACAAACATGCTTACAGAACCTTGAGCTACATGACTTATTTGCCTTGTTGTCGGATGCCAACAGATAATTTAAAGAAGAAAGAAACTTAGAACTATTTTTTTTCTTTGAAACCCTAAATTAGACAAACGAACGAATTTATAAATATAAGGTAACTACAAGGCTTCAAGTTTCACCACATGGCTACGGCACCCTAAAAACATTTTTTTATACCACTATGGTGACAAACAAGCTTACGGTTCGCCTAGTGGTAAGCAGTCACCGCAGCCTATGGAAGTTTGCAACACCTGCGACATCAGTCGCAGGTTGCCGACCATTCAAAAATCTAATAACTTCTTTCTTGAAGAACTCCATACTGTAGTCCTTAGAGAAAACCTTGGCAGGGAGCTCATTCCACAACCCAAGCGGTCGCGAGAGGAATATTCTCTGAAACCGCACTGTACGCGACCATTTAGGTTCTTGCCTGAATGAATTGTCTGCCGATGCCGAGCGCTGCTATGGTAGAAAGTCGCCGTAGGCACCATTTCGAACAATTCCTTAGAACACATCCCATTGTACAAGCGGTAGAACACACACAGGAACGCAAAGTCTCTCCTCAAATTTAAGGGTTCGATACGGCTAGTGAGTTTGGGATCGTTGACAATTCTCTTAGCCCGTCGTTGAACCGAGTCAAAAGTGCCAAGCTAGTCCAGGTGCACCCACCCAGAGATGGCAGCAGTACTCCATATGGCGCCGAACTTGCGACATGTAAAGCAGCAACCTTTGCCCCGACGTGTAGTACTGCTTCGCTATGTTGAGTACACAAGTTTCTTGGACGGCAGCTTAACCTTAGTCTTGCAAATGATTTAGGAACTGAACGTCGCTGGAGATGTCAAGCAAGGATCCCAATGTTCTTGGAGATGGAGAGGGAAGAGTTATGGAATTGTGGGAACTCAGTGAAAAGGGTTTTCTTAGCACTGAACGCGCAGAGTAATGACTTCGTAGGGTTGAAATGAGACCAAATTTTTCCGTCCACGGTCAGAGACCTTTTAATACACAAGTTCTTAGCGGTTTTCCTTCACAACGGTATGAGGTATGTTTGCACAACCCATGTTATAAGCGACTCCAGTACTATCTAGTAATGTTATCTGCATAGTAATGTATGTTGTTGATGTCCAACCTGTCATTGATATGCAGTAGAGCCTTGCGAGACACTAGCATTAATTTTCAAGCTGTCAGAGCTACTACCGACAACTACGGTTCGTATGCATCTGCCGAATAAAAAGCTAGCCACCCATTTGCATAAACCCTCGGGCACACCGTAATATGGCAACTTCGATCGAAGACTCCGGTACCAGACTCGATGAAACGCCTTTCCTATGTCGAGGCTGCATGCCGATGCCTTCCCTGACTCTCAATGACTGATGCCCAGCGGTGTGTGGGATACACTAGAAAGTCACCATTAAAGCGACTATGGTGAAAGCCATATTGACGTTCGCTGACCAGGTCATGTTTTTCTAGGTGTTCACGCATTACTGACTTAACAAAAGAAAAAGGCTTTCGAATTTCACCATTTGAATTTTGAACCCTAAAAATGTCCAACAGGGATCTGTTTTTTCCTCTAGACTGCGGAAACCTAGCATTTGAAAAGCTATAGACAAACTATATATTTTTAAAAGGGTTCCCTTTTTTCTATCCAGTGGCTAAAATGAAGACATTATAATCGATTTCGTGCATTTTTTGTCGCATATTCTATAAAGTTTAAACGACATTAAAAGCGTAGGTGGTGCAAAAAATAAGTAATAACTAACCGCAGATCACCGCAACATTGCTTGAAACAATTTGAATTTCAAAACCAACAATTCCTATCAGATTCTAATCCTGTACCAAATATGCCCTTGATATCGCACAATTTTTGAAATCAGTTAAAAAAATGACATCTGAAAATGTAGAATCTTACAACTTTTTTATTTTTTTTAATGTGACACAGTATGGTGGTTTAAGAGTAATCAACGCTTTTTATACGACCACAAAAAAAAATATAAAAATATACAGTAATCATACAAAACCTAGTATTTTTTTTGACTTTTAGGATAAGATTTGAATAGGCTATTTGTATTAAACCAGGGAGCGTGAGAATATCCTTCACGCTGCAGACATCACTGACTTGTCACATGTCATTGTTAATTTTTCACAAAAATATTTTAAACAGCAATTTTATAAATATGAATCACAACTCAAGAACGCGGCTCTTCTATTAATTAATTAAGTGCAGTCTATTATTCGTTTTAAGTACGATTAAGTTTTGAGATTTCTCGTGCTAAAGCATGTTTAATGTTGCAAGTAAATTCTTTACGGAACGAGTCTCTGAAAAGTCTACTAATATGACACTAGTTGTGGTTTCTTAGTATTAAAAATCGGCCAAGTGCAAGTCGTACTCGCGCACGAAGGGTTCCGTACCGTTATCTATAAAAACGGCAAAAAAAATCACGTTTGTTGTATGGGAGCCCCCCTTAAATATTGGTTTTATCTTAATTCCTTTATTTTTTTAGTGTCTATATAACTAAATTGTCTGTGAATATTTTAAGCGTCTATCTGTTGCCGTTATCAATATCGAGCATAATCGAGCAAAAACATCACGTTTGTTGTATGGCAGCCCCTTAAAATATTTATTTTATTCTGTATTTTGTAGTTATAGCGGCAACAGCAATACATTATCTCTGAAAATTTCAACTGTCTAACTATCACGGTTCATGAGATACAGCCTGACAGACGGACGGGTTCTGCTACTTATCCTTTGAATACGGAACCCTAAAATTCACATTAAAGCTCATGATCAAATCTATCCAGCAAATGCTCAAGATGTCTGTAACAAATGAGCTAACTCCTAATTTTCTGCTAGCGCTGTTATATCTATACGTTGCTTAATTGCTATTTATGATACTCAGGTACTTTAAAAATTTCCTTTAGAACGCGGTATAATAATAAACTACTTTTTTAACAAAAACAACCTAATTTCAAAAAGTAAAAATAAGCTAATAAAGTGACACTTAGTGACAGAACATTCAGCTTAAAATAAATCCAAATCAGTTAATAAATGACGGATTTCTAAGGTAACAAACATTAAAAAAAACATACAACCGAATTGAAAACCTTCTCCTTTTTCGAAGTCAGTTTCTACAACGCTGCGATACATTTCTCATTTAAAACCGCACGATATTGACTAATTTCCGTTATTCAAGTGTATTTGTATTAGTTATAAACTGGATATTTCTAAAATTGTACCTTTACGTGACAGAATCATTACAAGAAAACGAGTAGAAGAACTAAATTAACTGACAAAGCATTTTTATACCACGTTACACTTTGCCACGTTAAACTTTAAAATAATTTAAAAGTTAAGATAGTAGCCTAGTCACTCCAATTTTTTTTTTTTTTTTTTTTATACCACTAAGGTGGCAAACAAGCTTACGGTCCGCCTGATGGTAAGCGGTCACCGAAGCCTATGGACGCTTGCAACACCAGGGGTATCACTTGCGCGTTACCGACCCTTCAGAAATCTAATAACTTCTTTCTTGAAGAACTCCATACTGTAGTCCTTACAGAACACCTTGGCAGGGAGCTCATTCCACAACTTAAGCGTTCGCGGGAGGAAGTTTCTCTGAAACCGCACTGTACGCGACCATTTAGGTTCTAAAGTGTGAAAATGAATTCCCTGCCGATGGCGAGCGGTGCGATGATAGAAAGTAGCCGTGGGCATCATTTCGAACAATTCCTCAGAACATAACCCATTGTACAAGCAGTAGAACACAGACAGTGAGGCAAAGTCTCTCCTCAGACTTAAAGGCTCGATACCGCAAGTGAGTTTGGAATCGTCGACAATTCTCACAGCCCGTCGTTGAACTGAGTCAAAAGAGCCAAGCTGGTATCCGGGAGCACCTGCCTAGAGATGGCAGCAGTACTCCATATTGGGCCGAAATTGCGACTTGTAAAGTAACAACCTTTGCCCCGACGTGAAGTACTGCTTCGCTCTGTTGAGTACACCAAGTTTTTTTTTTTCTTACTTCTAGGTATCTTAGAAGCTGTGTGTTGATCACACGCTCCATCACCTTAGAGAGGAGAGAGGTAATAGCGATAGGCCTGTTATTCGATGGATCTTATCTATCGCCCTTTTTGGGCACCGGGTGCACATTCGCAGGCTTCCATGAAGACGGAAATTGCCTAGTGTGGTAGGAAAGCGCGAAGAGGCGCGTGAGTACAGGACATAACTCAGGAGCACACTGCTTAAGCACCACTGCTGGTATACCGTCTGGCCCACTCGACTTATGAACGTCTAGAGAAAGCAACGCCCGCCTGACCTCCCGCTGCGTTATAGAGATTTCCGGCATGGTATTACCGCACCACGGTATAGTAGTTGGTACAGCGCCTTCATCGTTCATGTTCGAGTTCGAGGCAAAGAGACTGCCCAATAGATCGGCTTTCTCTTTAGCACTATGGGCCAAGTCACCATCGGTCTTTCGCAGTGGTGGTAACGACGACTGACAAAAGTTCCCTTCGGCAGCTTTGGCAAGCGACCAGAAAGCACGACTCCCAGAAGGATAGCTCGCAAGTCGCCCACCTATTTTGCCGATGAATTGGAATTTTGCTCTGGCAGTTGCTTTCTTACTGAACCTCGAGGCAGCATTTAATTTGCGTTTTAACTCAGAAATATTCGGATCCTTATTATTACGAGCCGTGGTCCAAGCCTCTTATGCATTTTGCTTAAGAATTTTAGCTTTTCTGCAAGACCTATTAAACCACGGTCGTTTTTTGACGCCGGCAGCTACTCGCGGGTTAGGAATATAGCATTCCATACCAGCAAGGATTGTCTCAGTGACTGCGGCTGCGCAAACGTCAGGATCTTCTGAGTTAAATCAGATCTGCCTCCACGGGTACGATGCGTAAAATTCTCGCAATCCATCCCAGTCTGCCGACTTATAGTGCCACACACGACGCCAATTAGTTGTGTGCATGACACTTGAGTCCGAACGAAACAGTGGTCCGAGGAGCCAGAAAAAAGCATGAAAGCCAGACCACTGCCACCGGAGAGATATAAAGCAGTCATAAAGAAATTTCAAATAATGTAAGAAATGGGAATACATAGGCCATCCAAAGGGGAATGAGAAAATTGCTACCTTGCGGTGACTATAGGGCACTCAACAAGATCACAAAACCGGATAAATATCCAATACCGCGTTTACAGCATTTTACTTATATTCTTAGTACAAAAACCATTTTTTAGCGTTTAGATCTAAATAGAGCGTACCATAATATAGCAATAGCACCGGAAGAAATAGAGAAAACTGTCAAAATCACGCCCTTTAGCTTATTTGAATTTCCAAAATTAGGGTTTGGTTGCCACAATGGGACTTAAGACTTAGGAAAAGGGCTTAGATGTTCCAAAGATTTATGCAGAGATTAAGGGAGCAACAGGCTAACAAATACAAACAGTCACAGACAGAATAAGACAAGAGCTACGTCAGTGACTTCAATTCTAATTATTTAGACGTAGTCATCATAGCCAGTATCAACGAAACGGAGCATAGAAAACACTAAGAAGCATTTTTTGAAAGATTTCAGGAATGCGGCATAGCTATATACTTATCAAAGTGCAGCTTTGGGCAGAAAAACATGACTTTACAATAATCAACTAATAAGGTTTTTTTTAAAAATTGGAGTGAGCCGCAGCCAGATGCGCATAGGGCAGCATGCTGGATTTTGTCATACCTAAGCAAGAGCCTTAAAAATATTTCACATTGGTCCATTTCTACCTCTATATTATTCTGTCAATTTTAAAGCTATGAATATGCAGGTATTAAATGGGGTTCTTCAAGAAAGAAGTTATTGGATTTTTTAAGGGTTGGCAACGCAAGCATCCATAGGCTACGGTGACCGCTTACTATTTGCCGGACCGCAAGCTGGTTTGCCACCTTAGTGGTACAAAAAAAGTATCTAAATGTTTTAAATATATTAAAGTTTAGTCAGCCGAGATGGAAGTCCTTGTGGTTGACGTGACAATTAGCAAAAGCCGTGGGAGCGGCAGCGCGCTTGTTGACGCGGCCACGACTGCGAGCGACTCACAAATAAGAATTGTGTTCTGAGATCACGATTTTGATATTATCTACTAATTGCATTGTCGAGTAGATAGATATAATTAATATTGATGTGTGAAGGTTTGACTCAAACAAAGCAAATAAATAAGTAGTTTAAAGTCAAAATGCTACATTACCGACATGCTTTATCATTTTTTTGTAGAAACTGCTTGGAATGTAATAGTAGATTATTTATAATAGATTTGAGCTTGTCAGGATTACTAAGTAATGGTCCTGTATGTTAGTTTATTCAAGCACTACGGAAGACCGAGGAATGTTGAATAAAGGGGCAATTACCTCACATATGGTTATTGTTATAGGCGCGGCGGAGACATATTATGTGCGTCACATTTACCTACAATTTTATTAAATTATGAAATATTTTGCTGTTGCTGATGCGTATCCTATCGCGCATATTTTCAAATTGTAAAACCTTTACATTTACTACATTCATAAGAAAATGAAGGTAACCAATTTAATTACACGTTTCATTACATTTACAACTTTTCTTTTTCCTTGCTACCTAATACTAAAATATATTAACAGCAATATTATTTTTTCAGGATGGAGAAATTTCCTCTAATTAACCTAGCTTATTAATATAATATACCAATTAAAACCATTGCCTTTATGTCCTTTATTTATTAAAGTCATATGTCATGTTCGCATTTTAAAATCAACGAACGTTGCGGAAACAAATTCCTATGACTTCCTATTCTTATCTACTCCTACTTGACTCTACCACATAATACTATTTTAAATAATTACGTACAAAAACTTTAAACTTGTAAGTTTATGTACAACGGATAGGCCTTGACTATTTTAGCACGTCTATTCATTTCTCCTTAGCTTGAACGCGCCTAACAAGCTTACTCCTGATTCGTTTAACGTGAATACATTAAACGCTAACAAACGCTAATCTCGCCTGACTAGCTTTGTCCCCTGATTTTCTTATCTACAAATAAATAAGTCGATTTGTCCGCTTAGTCAATTTTCTGATTACATTACTCAAAATAACCTATTTGTAAAGGTTTTCTCGGACGAAACATTTTTAACCAATTAAAATGTACTGAACCCACCTGTTTATCCGTACGTACATTTTTAAATAGCGCATTATTATGCCTTACCAACCTAATAATTACCTACGGGCCCTTATAAATTTTCTTTAATTTATACGAGAATCCTGTTCGTCGTTTCTCATAATGCAACAGCATTGCATACCCCACAACCAAATTTTTCGTTCTCACTCTATGATCGAATACTACTTTTTGCCGCTGCTGTGCTCGCGTTATATTTCGACTTTTTCTAATAAAATCTTAGTGTACCTCCTTAATCTGCTTGTTCGGCGACATCTTTTACAGATCTTCCTTACTTTATTCTTACGCTATTCAAAGTATTCTCCACTATCATAGTCGAGAGCACATTATATACTTTTTCCGACCTTGACTCCATGACATATGGCTTTAACTTTAAAACAAATGAATTCCCTCCAGTAATACCAAAACAAGTCGGATTATGATATATTTTCTCTGTACACAAAACGCTTCAAAATTGAATCACATAAGTGTTATCAAAATTACATCAAAACAATTAAAAATAGCATACAAGATAACATTAAATACTTATGGACTACATTTCTAATAAAAAAATACATTCTGACATTCCAAGCACGATTACTTACAAAAATTGTAGCACAAATAAACCTGAAGAAATATGTGACTTATTCTCAATTTTTTTTAAATCAGTTTTCGAACCTTCTATTATTTCTGACAGCTACCAAATAGATGACCATCTTGGCAGCCATGGTGACCTTCATATCACTGACTTAAAAATATCTTGAGACAAAGTTTTACAAGAACTACGTGCTCTTGACTTATCTAAAGGACCGGGCACAGATAATGTTTTACCAGTTTTTTTTATATAACACCGCTAAGGCTACTTGTATACCGTTATATAGCATTTTTAATAAATGTTTATTAGAAGGCGTCTTGCCAGCGTCTGAAAAGCTGCAAACGTTGTTCCAATACACGAGAGTGGTTCAAAAAAATAAGTAGAACATTATCGTCCCATCTCGATACTATGCACGTTGTCAAAGGTCTTTGAAAAAATTATATACCTGTATCCTCACTTACATAACAATATCATACCGCAGCAACACGGTTTTGTGCAACAACGTTCAACAGTCACCAATCTCCTAGTATACATATCATATAGCTGTTCAAAAGTATTGATAGTAACCAACAGGTAGACAGTGTACTACAATGACCTTCAAAAGGCCTTTGACAGAGCGGATCACAAAATTCTTCTTGGAAATATCGCATATAACGGCATTAGTGGGATCCTATGGCACTGGTTCAAATTTTGCGTAACAAACCGTAACCAATAAGTGGTAATTAATGGTTACGAGTCTCAGATCGAAGTAACTACGTCTGGTTCACCGCAACCGCAACCGTTGTTATTTACACTGTTTATAAACTTTATCAACCAATGCTCAAATTTTGCAAATTCCATCTATACGCTGATTTAAGGTCATCATACCATACCATTAAATCTAATGAAGACTATTACAAGTACCAAGACGGTTTGAACCGTTAGTCCGATTACTGCAGAATGAACAAAATAGACCTAAGCTATAAAGCAAAAAAAGCGTCGTGATGTTAGTCAGAACGCATCTCTAATAATCAACCAGAGAAGCGGCCACACTTTTAGTGCAGAAACACTGTTCTTCTGCTCGCCCCGCATTTGTGTGTGTCAACCACAAATTATGAGTGTGAGTTATTGGAAACAGTGGAGAAGATCGATACGATCGTATACATTTCAGGTCAGACAAAAGTGGTTTACTGACTCTAATCCTCTAAAAATTGGAACTGTAGTGCTTATAGATTCTGATGATATACTCCTTTTGCGTTGGTCTATGGGCGAAATAGAACAGTTATTTCCGGGCAAAGACGAAATCACGAGTAGCTTTAGTAAAAACGCCGACAGGAACTTTCAAACGTCCTGTAGTAAAGTTATGCCCGATTCCAACACATTAGTATTTAAACTCCATATTTAAATTAACAATCAATTAATACCTAAACAATATTATACTTTCTTTTAATAGTTATTTTTACGCGAATATATATTTTTTGTTTTAATATTTAAATTCCATCTTTTTGTTTTGAAAATCCTTGAGATTTCCAAGGGTGGCAGTATGGTTGCGCCGCAATGCTTATAGTGTAAGTAATGCCCTCTGGTGCTAAAATCTCTCTAAATTATTGTGTCGCTGATTCGCGGACTGGAGTCTATATTGCCCCTCAAAGGTGGCTCGTGATTGGCTGCACATCGAGACACGCCTAATAATCATAATGTTCGTTATATGAACCCGCTCTGAACACACGCTTTTTCGCATCCATGTGATAAATTGGTTTTGAAAATACCACGCGCCCCGCCCGCATACATATATGTGCTTGAACAAATTTTAGTGAATACATTTTGAATATTCTGTGATATAGACGCTTTATGTGCTTAATTTGGAGTTTGAACTGACAGTGCTGGCCAGCAACCTTCCCTCTGGATTGCAAAGGAGAAATCGGTGCATAAGGATTTGTTGAGCACAGGATTACAGGAGGAGTAGTAGCCATACATAAAACCCAAATTTCAAAATCGCTTTCTATGGTGTGGTACCGCACGCCACACCGGTTTTTTTGTTGTATACTACATATCAAATTTCTTTAAACCTGAACTTGCATTTATTACTGATTTTGGCACTTCTCCAAACAAACAACTTAATATTTTGATACTGTTTTTTACTAGTCTTACTACTGGGTTGGCATACATTAAAACATTACACTTTATTTCTAGTGTAGAGTTATAGGTAATATTAGTTTTTTTTTTGTATTTAATAGTAATTCGTTGTAATTGTTCATTCTTTGTTTAAATATTTGTGTTAAAGTTTAGTTTATTAAAAAATTTAATTGATTTCTTGTTTATTTAAATAAAATGGCCAAACCTAAAACTGTTTTGGCTGAAAGCTTGCGTTGGTTAGCAACGGCTGCAGTCTTGATTACAGGGCCGGGAAAAATGATGCCCTACTTCATAGGTATGAGCAGCTTGATGATAGGATGAACGCCATTCGTAATGCATATGAGCAAGCCTTTGTGGGCTTGCAGAAAGAGGATGTTGCTGGGCTTACAGCGATTGAAACTAAGCTGTGGACCTTTCAATGCAACTTGTGGTCAGGGTAGCACAGATTTATCGGGCTGAGGCTAAGACCATTGCCCCTCAGGACGAATGTGAGGACTCTGTAATGGTCGCTCAGGGGGTTCCTTCCTCATTTAGCAGTGTGGCGCTCCTTCATAAATAGATTTAACAGTTTAGTACACAATCGGTTTGATCTAACCTGTTTACAAAGGTTCTCCTATTAGCTGGGATAAATCGTTGGAGAGTCAAATGATATGATCTGGAATTTGTCCCAGGACGATGCTGGTTATAAAACAGCCCGAGACTTATTGTGTATTGTGCGGAACATACAAGAAAATTTTAACACCGGGCACATGACGTAGATTATTAATGCTCAAAAAATAAAAGTGATGTGCATACAGTCGGCGCAGAAAGCTAGACTCACGAAATACACCCCTACTATAACTGCTCATAGCTAAAGTCATGACTGTTTGCACGCAGGACTCCTATGTAAACAGAACGGCCCCTTGTATTATGTTTGATATAATATAAAATAAGTTCAGGCATGTCAAGTATGTCATACTTAGACATACAATGCCGTTTGGAACTTTTCGCATTATGAATCAAGTTTACTATTTTAAAGGAAGAATTTACACTGAACGGCAATATGTCACAATATTTAAATAGAGCGTTATAATCGCTCCTATGTAGATGTTTGATATTTCTCGGTACAATTGTTTTTAATATTCTTATTGGTAAGTTGTATGTCTTTTCTATATGCGTTTTACAAGTACGTCCGTAGCTGCTAATGCCATAGCCAATGATCAAATCGGAAAGTGCAAGATTCATAATGCGAAAAGTTCCAAACGGCATTGTATGTCTAAGTATTGATAATTTACTTAATATAGCCCTGAACTTATTATATATTATATCAAACTTAATACAAGGGACCGTTCTGTTTCTCGGAACTGAACATCGCTGGAGATGTCGACACCAAGGATCCCAATGCTCTTGGAGATGGAGACGGGAGTGTTCTGGAATTGTGGGACTACAGTGAATGGAGTTTTCTTAGCGGTGAACGCGCACACTTGTGTCTTTGTTGGGTTGAATCGGACCAAGTTTACCCCTCCCCAGTCAGAGACCTTGGACAGTGTGGTCTCGATTGGGACACAAGTTCTCCGCGGTTTTCCTCCACAACGGAACGAGGGATGTTTGCACGACCCGTGTAAAAAGCGTCTCCAGTACTGTCATCTGCATAGCAATGTATGTTGTTGTTTTCCAACATGTCATTGATATGCAGTAGAAACAGCGTAGGAGACACCACAGAGCCTTGCGGGACACCAGCATTAATGTCCATGCTATCAGAGCAACTACCGTCAACTACGGTTCGTATGCGTCTGCCGGACAAAAAGCCACCCATTTGCACAAACCCTCGGGCACTCCGTAAGATGGCAACTTCGATAAAAGACCCCGGTGCCAGACCCGATCGAACGCCTTCGCTATGTCTAGGCATGCCAATGCCTCCCCCTGACTCTCAATGGCTAGTGCCCATCGGTGTGTAAGATACACTAGAAAGTCACCAGTCTAGCGACCGTGGCGAAAGCCATATTGACGGTCACTGACCAGATCGTGTACTTCTAGGTATCTTATAAGCTGTGTGTTGATCACACGCTTAATCACCTTGAAGAGGAGAGAGGCAATAGCGATAGGCCTGTTATTCGATGGATCTGATCTATCGCCCTTTTTGGGCACCGGGTGCACATTCACAGTCTTCCATGAAGACGGAAATTGCCTAGTGTGGTAGGAAAGCGCGAAGAGGCGCGGGAGTACAGGACATAACTCAGGAGCACACTGCTTAAGCACCACTGCTGGTATACCGTCTGGCCCACTCGACTTATGAACGTCTAGAGAAAGCAACGCCCGCCGGACCTCCCGCTGCGTTATGGAGATTTCCGTCATGGTCTTACCGCACCACGGTATAGTAGGTGGTACAGCACCTTCATCGTTCATGTTCAAATGTAAGATTTTAATTAATACCCAGTAGCTGTTGATTTTTATTGAATTTGGTGAAACATTTATATATTGTAAAAAGGAAGACAAACAATTTCAACCTGTTAAGGACGTCAGAAATTAAAAATATTGAAGGACGACAGAAATTGCAATGACATTGTTTCGTCTACATAAAAGTTTTCAGTCGTACTTATGCGATTGTAAAATTTTCTCGTCAACAAATATGACCCAGTCAAAAATTATAATATTCCAAGCAAAAGCTTACTCTTGCTTGAGCATGCGCTTCTTTTAGCGGCATCTGCGGCGAAATCTGAAAATTAAATTTTAATAAAGTTAAGTGTTGCCAACTATCGAAAATTGTAATCCTTTTAGAAATTATTCACTTGTTTTGTGTGTTAATAAAATCCCATTTTTTTAATAAGAGAAAATAATACCAATACATAAATTTATTTAAGCAATGTAATAATTAATGACTAAATTTCAACTGAAATTCTTAATTAATTTTTTCATAATAATTTTCGCAATGTGTATCCTCTACAAGTAAGGCTGAGCTCTTCTCGTGCATTAAAATTATTTTCTGGCAGTCATCATAACTCACCTGTACCCTTAACCCTATGTAAATCTTAGCGATCGGCCACACCAAAATCTATTTGCATAAATAGGAAGGTATAATTTTTGGTAAAAGGGTAAAGAGTATTGTTTAGACTTTGAAATCTTAAATTTAAGATTACATTTCCAATCCGTAATTAGTATTCTGTGATTTTTTGATTTTTCGGTCTCTATTGGGCTGCGCTGACTTAGTTCAGTTACTCTGAGCCGGTAAACAAGTACGTCTATCGTAGGTTGCAGAAGCAGGAGCCCCAACCAACAGGCGGCTTGTTGTGCCAATTCAAAGCCACCATCTTTTCGCCACTAAAAAATTGCTCCCTGTTACCTATTACCTAGATAATGAATCACACTTTAATATTATAAAGGCGAAAGTTTGTAAACGGGTTTGCATGTTTGTTTCTTCTTTACGTTCAAACGGCTGGACCAATTTTAATGGAATTTGGTACGGAGATAGGTGACATCCTGAATTAACATATATGCTACTTTTTATCCTAAAAAAATATATTGTTTTCGTGGGATGAGCAAGGAATCAGATATGACTCGAAAACTGAATTTAGCGCAGGTGAAACCGCGGGAACAGCTAGTAACATAATAAAAAACGAAAGTTTTTTTTACACTGACCGGCGTGCATATTTGTAACTACCTATAATGCAAACGGTGTTTAATTCCATTACAGTTACCATTGCTGCACGCGTATGTGTTGTGTGTCACGCAATACCACAACATACCTACGCGAGCGGCAATGATAAAATAATACGTAAAGGCTAAACAATGGATTTTTAACATCAATTCTCTTGAAGTTACAAAATAAGCTCGCCGATTACCGGGTCATGTCTGATTTGTTATATAGAAAACCGACGACATGGTTCAGTAAAATATATTTTTCTATCACTTATGGCGCATCTATATACCTAAAAAAGTGCAGATAAATACGTACCACTGACTGATCGACTCATCAATCGTTTGAGTGTATTTAAGGTTTGAGTGTATAGATAATGATACTTACGTGATATTGAGAAGCAGTGCTCTGGGTATTGAGAAACGGCTCCATTTGGTGAGCCGCTTTTATAGCCGCATTTTCCACAGGAGTTGTGGATTTAACATAAACATGCCGGCGGTATGACGATAGGTCTCCCCCCTCGTTCCGGAGGATCCAATGTGTTATTGTTTTTCTCTGTAAATAGAATGTTTTAAATTTGACGCTTGTTTAAAACAGGTGTCAAAAAAATTAAGTCGATACCTAAAAAAATTTATAAAATGTCACTCATGAGACTGTGTTTAGTAACCTATTTAAGACCAGACATTAAAATTTTTCTTTATTACTGTTTTTCTTTTGTATTGTATTTATTATTCTACATTAAGTATTTATTATTACCTACTGGCTTTTCGGTGAAGAAAAACATCGTGAGGAAACCTGCATACATAAAAAAAGACTCATGTGAAGTCCTCAATCCGCACTGGGCCCGCGTGTGGACTTTGGCTTAAATCACCCTCATAAGTGGAGGCCGTGCCCCACAGTAGGAACGTAGGTATGAGGCTGGCAAGGATTGAAATTATTAGTTTACTACTTTGGATTCAAGATGGATACTATTTATAAATACGTAATTAACAAAGTAAATTTACTTACTGTTATTCCAGTTCATCGCTTAATATCCTTTATTCTGTAGCCCGCTTCTCGCAGGGCTACAATCTGCTTCCGCTGCACTTTGGTAGGTTGAGGTGCCGTTTTTTATTTAGATAGCGATGCAATAAAATATTGCGCGCAAGGCTAATCGTGTCAATGTCAACGACAACACGAAATTTTGATTTATTTTATTTTACCTAGATGTTGATTGAGCTCGGTACTTACGCCGCTCTGCCGCGCCGGCTTTCATTCATGTTTGTAGTATACATATATCTATAGATATGTTCGCAGACGGAGCTATGTTCAGTCTCTACGATTTATCTATAGCGTAATGTTTTAGTTATAGGTATGTTTTCGTGGGTAGCTTGATGTGTCGCATAATTTCATATCAATTTATCGCACTCTACATATGCCCAACTAATTTGCTTTCTTTATGGATGGAGGCATTGCGACGCTCGCCGCTGACCTATGTATGTCTACGTAAACTTATGCTGGCCCGGGGTTCTAGTAATATTTTTTTTATTCTGGCTCCTAAACCTACATAAAGGTTTCAAGCCCGTCTTCTAAAAGTTTATGAAAATGTTAAAGACCTCCACCGACACGTTCCTCGGTAGCTAATTTTATTTCCTTGATCTTTTACGATCTTTATATTAGTTTTTTTATATATAATTTAATACTAGTGGTTCTGCGAGCTGCAGATCTCGCAAGTCTGTCTTTGCATCGTTGTTGTTGAGGCGTCGTTGGACCTGTGTGACAGTACACTGTTGTACTTAAGTTTTGTATCTTTAAAAATAAATTAAACAACTTATTAAAACTGAAAGTCATGAATAATGAACAAGGACACCACAACACAGTGTAAAGTACAAATAAAGCTATCTTGATAACATTCCCAGTGATATAAAATAACATCTTAATAAAATCTCAGTCAATTTACAGAATAATTAATAAATTACCTTCAATTATTTCTTTTGTTTGTACCTGAAAGTGGCAGAGATAAGACTTGGACCACAACCTATTTATTTTTTAAGCTAGTGTCATCTAGTGGGCATTTGTTCAACTAAGTAGTCTGTTTGAAAGGTTTAGATCCGAATCACAAAATGGTCAAATGCGGAGCCTGTGGTAAATTTGTAGCAGCGACAGAGGGCGCTAAGTGTAGCAAATGTTACCAGGTATATGAGCGAGCATGTGTTGCCTTGCCCGCTACAGGGCGCATACTTAGCTCATGGATATGCCCCAGTTGTTCATCCAAGCTACCAAGGGACAACAATGCTGATACACCGGTTAAAGGCGTAAGCACTAAGTCTTGTATCGAGATTGCAGATGATAGTTCATTGGCCACAACCATCATTAGTATCGAGCCCACTTCAGAGGCTGCACAATCAGACTTAGCCCTACAGATGAAATTACTACGGGAAGAAATTGTTGATTTTCGAGGTGTGTTATCCAGGGTAAGAGCCAGCATCACTGCATGTGAGGACCGTCTTACTGTTCTGGAGACGCGTATAGCTAGGATTGAGACAAGCAACCCCCCCACAAACAATTTTTGTAACCACGAAAACTCAGAACTCGCAGCAACTGTCTCTAGATTACAAGCAGAACTTAACGACCGAGATCAAGAACTTCTGTCAAATGATGTGGAAATAACAAACTTAAAATACGGCTCACCTTGTGAAACTGGTTGCTAATAAACTTGGTCTAGGCCTGGATGATAGGGATATTGTCTGTGCTATAAGAGTTGGATCGCATAAGCAATCTGAAGGAACCAAAGGCAGCGTGGGTCGACCGCGACCACGGACGGTAGTTCTGCGGCTAGCACGCCGCGCACTTCGCGATGAGTTTCTGCGCAATGCTCGCACTCGCCGAGGTGTCTCCACAACTGAAATGGAACTGCAGGGGGAGCCAAAAAGATTTTACGTCAACGAGCGGTTAACTAGATTTAATCGACAGCTTTTCCACAGAGTTAGAGAAGCGGCAGAGTTATTACATAATTCAATATGCTTAAAACAAAATATCTTAAAGTTGGATTTTTCAACGCTGGCTCCCTAGGCACTAATCATGAGGAATTCATTGTAAATATGGAAAATTTAGCTCTTGATATTATTGCAATTAATGAGACTTGGATAAGAGAAGGAGAGGACAGCCGAGCTCCTAACTTGCCTGGATACAGACTACGCCACATCCCCGGTCCAATGAATGTACGAGGTGGCCGGGGAGGAGGAGTAGGTTTCTACCTAAGGAAAGGCATCTATGCACGTACGTGCACACACCCAGTCACTACAAACGTTGAACAGATGTAGATTAGCATTAAGATCAATGTTTAGTAAAGATTTATTAAGTTGGACCGCGGCGCGTGACAAGGTTAATAGGATTGTCGCTACTCTGGGTGGACCGGCATCTCAGTCAGTCACATATAATCCTTTGACAGGTCGCGGTGTATGTAATTTTTTTTTGATTGTATTAATTTTATACATAGTGAATAATTACGTCACACAGAGAAACACAATACAGACATTCACATACACACTACATACAATCGTACTCAAAAAACGTTAATACAAAAAACATCTGACGCCAAAATTTGGGTAAGTCCATGCAATTTCATTAAGGCCTACGTTGGCCCAGTTTTTACGATCCAGTTTTTGGTAGCAGAGCGTGGTTCTGTTCTAGTTATTTATTTGTTTTCGTATTTGGGTCGTTTTACAAATCATTTGGGATTTACTGGTAGTCAGGTAATTACATATTACAAATCGTAACGTTGGGTCGCGTCGTTGATAGGCATGGTTAAACAGTCTTATCTAATCGTTCGTCGGACATAATAATATTCGCTTATGACTTACCTACCTCTTTGTTATTGCGGTTAAAATAGATTGGAATAAATAGGTTTTAAAATAGTTGTTTTGTTAGGATAACGTATTAATTTGTGTAATTGTGTAGTCGGGGTTTTTGTACATAGTAGTTGGGGTTTTTTTTTGGGCTTACATAGAATCTTGGTTGCTGTAACAAACTGTTTATATAACAAACAGAGTCGTTTGTATCTTGTTTTTGTTTTGAATTGTTTATTGTGTGTTAATTTAGTTATAAAATATAACGTCATCGGTCGAGGAGTTCAGGGCTATTATAAAGAATTTAGTGAGATGGTTTTCATATTGTTTAGGGCTTGTTACACGGGAAGATCGGACGTTTGCATTAAGGCAAAGAGCAGAACAGTTTCCGACAAGAGTAAATGAACTGGAACATGCATACCAGGGTATCTTATCGTTAACCGATGACGAAACTATCCTAAAGGCGGTAAATTCTGACTATGATTTTTGTATGATAGTAGTGGACGAGGTTAACGATGCTGTGTTGTTGAAAGAGACTAGCCCGCAGCCGGCAAGTAGGAAGGTTTCGGAACAAAAATGCAACGAACGGTTGCCAACTTTGGATATTCCTCATTTTAGCTGATCATTGGATGAGTGGACTAATTTTATCACACTTTTTGATAGCATTGTGCACCGACGGACTGACTTATCTGACTCACAAAAATTAAGTTACCTTTTTACGTCTATCAAGGATGAGACTCTCTGTTTGATAAAACATTTGGATATCACTGATGTCAATTATAATATAGCCAGGGAGTTATTAGTGAAGCGGTACCAAAATAACCGTCGCATTGCGGATACTCATGTGGCTGCCATTTTAGGTATTCCACAACTGTTTTTGGTTAACCAGCTGCGGTCGGACCTGCTTAACCCTATTTTGGTAGCGACGAATGCGTTAAGAGGCCTAACATTCGCTGTATCAGAGTGGTCATTTTTATTGTTGCATATTGTTTTAAATAAATTGCCCAATGACGTCAGGGCTCGTTTCGAACAGTTGCACGGAGGTGACTCGGCGTCACATATACCTACTTTCGACACTTTAGTGTCATTTTTGGAGGATCAAAGTAGGAAGCTCGAAAATTTACCCGCCGAGCCACAATCTGGACCATCACGATTTTGGACCCCGTCAACAACCCCAGTCTGGACCCCGTCATCAACCTCGACCCGGGACATCGCGAGGTACCGGGTCGTTTCGGCCCCCCAAAAATTTTGACAGTTGAACGGACTGAACGGTGTGGGGTGTGTTATGAACCGGGACACACCATTCTGGATTGCCACCAGTTCAGAAAATCTGGGGTGGCCCGAAAACGATTTCTGACCCGTAGGTTAGGCCTATGTTATTATTGTCTGGGGGAGCACCTAGCCAAGGATTGTGGTGGGGGTCACCACCCGGACTTATGTATGCCCATCCGAGAGGATGGTCTTCGGATGACTCATGGAGGTGTGTCTACGGCTCGCACGGGCGGGGGTTCAACGCCGCCGAATCGAACCCAATCGCCCCCGTCCCCAGTGCGACATCGACCTTGTCCTCCCCGCTCACCGCGGGCGAGCCTACGGGATGGTCGTCAGTCACCACCCTCACGTGCCCCTTCCGCACAGGTAGGTATTGCGGAACGGGCACATTACGCGGAGTATGAGCCTCTGCCCCTCCCTAGCGCATAGCGTCCTCGAGTTAGTCGCGAGTTGAGGGCGGGATCGACAGCGTCTCGGCAGCCACTTATGCCCACGTGGGATCAGTATGCTTATACAGGTTCAAGCGTGGGGCATTATGAACCACAGGAGCCCCGGGGCCAATTACGGTCCTCGAGTCGGGCCAACGCCCGTTGACTCGTGGCAGCCGCTTCACCAGTCTCTCCACCACCTGTCACAACAGTTTTGCCCACCGCGCAGGTTTTATTGTGTGGTTGTGCGCGCCATTTTGGACTCAGGCGCTCAGGGGTGTCTAATGTCGCTGTGGCTGGTGAAGCGTCTCCGCTACAGGTAAGTTCGCGGAGTCATGGGATTTCTGGAGTAGGGGGTCTACGGGTGGACAACGTCGTGGGTACAGTCTCGTTTTCCTTTACCTCCTTGCTCCATCCTAGTATGCAGTATCAACTTGGAGCTGTTGTCCTGAGGGATATTTTAGGTCATCAGCCTCACGTGCCCCTGCCGACGGACGTGCTGGATCTCTCGTCCGGCCTGCAGTTGGCCGATCGAAGTTTCCACCTACTGGTCCTGTGGAACTTCTGCTTGGCGCTGATGTCCTTGGATTGCTCGGACTGGACAAGGCCATGTAACTTCAGCCAGGTGAGTTGGTCGCTGTTCCGACTGATCTCGGATCTGTTATAATGGGCCCAGCACATTCTCTCGCCGCTGAGGCGTCTACGGAGTCGTCGGTGCAGTTGGGACTCTCGCTCGCTGACTCCGTTCAGCGTTTTTGGGAAATTGAAGAGCCCCCCCCCCCGGCGTCACGGACTCGACCAGTCGATGACGAGTGCGAGTCATATTTTCTCGCCAATACGGGTCGTCTAAGTTCTGGCCGGTTTTACGTAGCGAATACGAATCTCTAGGTCACATGTTGGTTTCGCAGTTCGAGTTGGAAGGCAACGAACATTATTTTGTTCCACATCACGCCGTCTTTAAAAATGGTAAGATACGGGTGGTGTTTGATGGGTCGGCGCCTACATCTTCGGGTGTATCCTTGAACGACTGCCTGATGTCGGGACCTAAGCTTCAGGTAGACATCTCGGACATCTTGACTGGTTTTGCGTCACCACCAGGTTGTATTTGTGGCTGACATTAAAATGATGTTCCGTCAGGTCATGATACATCCAGAAGATAGGCGGTTTCAGCTCATGTTGTGAAGAGAGAATCCGGCCTATCCATTAGTGGTTTATGAGCTTAACACCAATACCTACGGGCTAAAGTCGAGCCCGTTTGTAGCAATTCGCTCGTTGCTGCACGTGGCTGATAGTGAGCGTCTGAATTTCCCGCGCGCAGCTGCTGTCTTCCCTTTTGACGCCTACGTCGACGATATTCTCACGGGTGCTTCGTCTGTGGAGAAAGCGTTAGTCCTGAGAGATGAGCAAATCGGCTTGTTACGGGCAGGTGGTTATGAATTGTGGAAATGGATTTCCAATTCACCTGCCATCTTGGAAGACTTACCGTCAGCACATCAGCAGGAGCCCCACCTCTTCCAGAATCCTGAGAATCCTGACTCCATCGCGGTCCTCGGAGTTCAATATCGGCCAGTTCAGGATATCTTCACCGTCGGACACAATGAAGAGGTGGACTAAAAGGCTGGTTCTGTCCACAGTAGCGCGTGTCTTGGATCCCAATGGTTGGGTGGCTCCTGTAGTCTTTTGGGCCAGGAGCTCTGGATTTCTGGTCTCGACTGGGATACCCCGTTGACCGGAGAGTTGTTGTCTTACTGGCTACGTTTTTATGAGATACTTTTGGACCTTCAACATGTCTCCGTGCCTCGGTCGATCTTACACCCAGGTCGTTATCGGGCCAGTCTTCACGGCTTCTCTGATGCGTCGGAATCCGGTTATGCAGTTGTCGTTTATCTCATCACCGTTGACAGCAATGGTCATGTCCGCGTCAGTCTGGTGGTCGCAAAGAGTAGGGTTGCACTTTGGCGGACCAAATTGACAATCCCCAAGCTGGAGTTGTCTGGAGCTACATTGCTGACTCGACTCCGCAACCATGTCTTCTCCACCTTGGGTCAATGGGTCCAATTGGACTCCGTCACGGCATGGGGCCGTCCATTAATCACGTGAGGCTCGAAAGGGAGGGGGGGGGTCGGCAAAAATCACGAAATATCACAAGGGGGGAGGGGGGGTGTAGTAAGATATCACGTGTATTTATTTTTCCGTCAAATGTGCGGTTTCTAAACAGAAAGCGACGTGAAATGTGATCTTAACCCGCTATTGCAAGGCAACAAACGAAGTCCCCGCGCGCAGCGACGACCGCCGGAATCCGCTTGCCAGTCGCAAGTGATTCTGTTAGTTTGGCGCTGAATACATGCGTAAATATACCTCGTATGTTTTGCATTAAAACAAAATATAGGTGATCTGTATAAATACCTATTTGCATAGAAGAAAGGGTAATAAGAAAGGGGCATAGAAAAGAAAAGACCTAGTATGGCTCAGAAAGAATTTAATGAGTTGTGGGTTAATGCAAAACCCCAACGCACGAGGGCTTTAACAAATTGCTTTATCACCTGTAGGTATTGCCCTAGCCTGCAGCAGGATCGTCAGCAACTTGTGAAAAGGACGTGCGGCGTGGATTGTACTTCTGTACAAGGAAGAATGTCAAGCAACATGTATATTCATGTCAGAAGCAACCTAATCTGAGCAATAATAGTGTAGAGAGTCGCTATAGAGTCGAAGGCACTCACTCTTTCCCTCGTCCAATACAAGCAGAAATCCAATATTTCGTACCTTCTATACATAAACGATATCCCTAAAGCGATAGGTACCCAATTAGCCCTCTTCGCGGACGATACCGTTATTAACACCGCCGGTAGGCAAGTGAGTCGAATCACTAAGAGACTCCAATCCGCAATCACCACCCTAGGTGAACGGTTTCGGAAATAGAGAATTGAAGTGAATCCCTACAAAAGCTCTGCCGCTCTCTTTACCACTCGCCTTCCTTCCCCTCTAACACAACGCATACGTCCCCAGGTTCGTCGGCGACCGCACGGATACACGAGGTATCACGCTGGTCGAAGGAACGACCCTAAGAACGACAACCCAAGCCGAGGCGCGAGGCCCGCGGGGAGCCCTTGAGCATTGGGCGCTATATGGGCTGAAACTCCTTCAGAGAAAAAAAAAATCTAGAGATGCACAATGTTCGTACTTCACACATCCTCACGCGACGATCGATCGGTAGATTGAAACAGATTATCTGCGTAGTGTACGAAAATGATGACACCGAGTGGCTTGATGAAACTGACGTTGATCTTCAACAAAGCACAGTGCCAACAACTGACATGCAAGATTCTTATCCAGTTGTTAGTGTTGAAGAAAGTCTTGCTAATCTGCAATCTTTCTGTCTAGACATTTTCATCATGGTCCTTAATTTTCTAGAATAAAATTAGATTATACTTTATACCTGTATTTTTATTGCTATTTATCCTCTATAGTGCGGACATAACTTCATCCATACAAAACTGCAATTATCATTATATGCAGATGACCTCCAAATATATTTGCTATTTATTTCCAGTGACACACCAACATCTGTAAACACGATTGACGAGGATCTTAATAGAATAGCACAGAGGTCGGATAAAAACTGTCGTGTTCTGAATCCAATCAAATCAAAATTTATAGTGTTGGGTTCTAAGAAACATGTTCAAGAAATTAAGGAGTATCAGCCTACAGTGGGCATTTCTGGACAGCCTGTAGAGCAGGTATCTGAATACAGGAATCTGGGCCTTATAATAGACATTAACTTAAAGTTTGAGACACATGTTCTGGAGGCTGTTAAGAACTGTTTTTATCACTTAAGACTGCTGTATAAAGTGCAACCTTTTATAAACACAGACTTAAGAATAAGACTTTGTGATACAATGGTTCTCTCGAAGCTCAACTATGCCGATACAGTCTATGGACCTTGTTTATTGGCAAGAACACAGGCTTATACAAAGGGTTCAAAATGAATGTGCACGCTTCTGCTTCCCTGTTCCACCTAAAACACATGTGACACCTTATTTGAACAAAGCCAGGATACTAAAGATGGAAGCACGCAGAAAACTTCACCTGGCTTCATTGATGTTTGGCATTGTAAAATTTCAAAAGCCATCCTATCTATATGAAAAAATAACATGGGCCCGAGAAAGGAACAGGTATGAAACATATGAAACCAGCTTTCTTTCTAATCACCACCATCTTATACAATAGATTTTCAGTAATTTTGTGCATATTCACAAAAAACTCGTATCAAAACGAAATTCGACACAATATGCACAAATATTTTCTTCCTTGTTTGGTATACGGCATAAATTACACATATTAGAATAACTTTTAGTAATAAGTTCAATAGTTTAATTCATAACACCGACACTTTTCACAATTAAATTTTAATTTATATTTTTGCATCTATAAAAACCATAGATCACAACACAGATAATAGTATATGTCCGAGGTATTTGTCGAGCATAGATAAAAATATGTAAGTTAATGTAATTCTACGTTATTTTTTTATTTGCCACAATAGCAGCAAAGGACTTAGTCCATACAGCCTAGACGCGTTTATTTGTTATTGTTTAATTTTGTTTTAAGTTATTATAGTATAGCCAATAGCATATTACAGCAACAGTAGTTTTCATTATAAAACCGTAATACTAACATAATTCTAATTCACTAAACTAAAATGTACTAACCATATTATATTTTTTTTTGTTTTTTTTTGTAGTTAATGCAATAGTCTTTGTAGTGGATTTTTGTACTTAATTTGTAAACTGTTTCGTAGTTCCGACGACAAACTTAGGTCCTCACTGAAAATCAGTGGTGTGGCTTACTGGTTACTGGTTACTGCAGCAGCTTTATACTGAGTGAGGTCCTTTTTGGCTTGGCGCAACAAATCGTATCTCTTTAGTATTAGTACAGTGGTATTGTATTTAATATGTACTTGTGTTGCGCTTACTGCTGAATAAATTATTTCTTTTCTTTTGCATAGCCTAAATCTGAATAAATGTTGATCACGCACTGATTTGATGTGACATAGATAATTTGCGTTTTTTTTTTCCACCCCCGACTCCTTGAAGTTTATCGGATAAAAAATATGCGTTTAAATAAGGGTAACAAAAAATAAGAAATATTAAGAATTATAATATATAATTAAGAAATATAAATGAATTTGTTCTTCGGCGACTCCAGATAATAATCAGATCTGTATCTCATTTAACCTCTTATTTGTATTAGTAAGTAGTACACACAGCTGTAGAGTCGCCGGACTACAGAATAATGACTATGACTATGAATGAATAACTTGAGGCTGCAAAAAGACTGTTGAAGGACTGTATAGCTAGTGACACAGACCTTATAATTCTAAATTAGGCCCCAAATTAAGCAACCCTAAGCATGGCAGATTTTTATTAACAGCTGTAGAGAGCTGTGTGCGGTAAGATCATGCCGAAAATCTTAATAACACAGCGGGAGATCCGGCGGGCGTTGCTTTCTCTAGATATTCATAAGTCGAGTGGGCCAGACGGTAAGCAGTGGTATTTAAGAAATGTGAATGAGTTATATCCTGTACTCATGCGCCTTTTCGTGCTTTCCCACCACACTAGGTAATTTCCGTCTTCATGGAATACTGCGAATGTGCACCCGGTGCCCGAAAAAGGTCGATAGATCAGATCCATCGAATTACAGGCCTATCGCTATTATACTTCTCTCCTCTCCAAAGTGATAGAGCGTGTGATTAGCACACAGCTTCTAAGATACCCAGAAAAAACGACCTGGTCAGCGACCGTCATTATAACATTCACCACGGTCGTCCGACTGGTGAACTTCTAGTGTATCTCACACCGATGGGCACTAGCCATTGAGAGTCAGAAGGAGGCATTGGCATGTAGCCTGGTCATAGCGAAGGGTCTGGTCTTCTATCGAAGTTGCCATCTTACGCGGTGCCCGAGGGTTTGTGCAAATGGGTGGTGTGTAAATTATAAGAGGAAACAAGAGAGGTACCTCAAAATTCCTTTAAGGCGGTCACTGGTTAGAGTCCACAAGTTAGAGTTGACAAAAACCTCTATTTCGAAACTTCACACGATTTCAAGCTATATCTATAATCTCTAGGTTTTATTTATATTTCATTATTATTATTAAGATAAATTATTTTGCTTGCGAGGGAAGCATTCAGCCATGTTCTGACGTCACGATGATTTAAGCAATGAGGAGGATGGATTAGGAACTGGTATTGTGTGTCACAATTTTAAGATTAAAAGTGTGATTGGTGTTTTGAATGTGTACATCAAGACACGCGTTTTGGCCAAGACAGGTGGCTAGTTTTTGTCCGGCAGAGGCATACGAGCCGTAGTTGACGGTAGTTGCTCTGATAGTATGGACATTAAGGCTGGTGTCTCCCAAGGCTCTGTGCAGTCCACTATGCCGTTTCTTCTGCATAGCCATGTATGTTGTTGATATCCAAAATGCCATTGTCATTGGTGACTGTACTGGAAACGCTTATGTACTACTCATGTATGAGTTGTGCTTACATCCCTTGTTACGTTGAAAAGCGTGGAGAATTTATGTCTCAAATCGAGACTACTCTGACCAAGCATTCTGATTGAGGATGGATAAACTTGGTTCAATTTAACCCTACAAAGACACAAATCTGCGCATTCACCGCTAAGAAAACCCATAAGACGTAGACATAGACATAGACAGACATTTATTTGGCATCAGAAAACACACACAATACAAAACAAAAACCATTCACTGTGGTCCTACAGTTCCAGAACTCTCCCCTATCCATCTCCAAGAGCATTGAGACCCTTGGTGTTGACATCTCCAGCTTCAGTTTGAGAGCAAAGTTCAGTTTGAGAGCATTTGCAAGACAAGGTACAGCTGGCGTCCAAAATACTTGGTGTACTCAACAGAGCGAAGCAGTACTTCACGTCGCGGGGCAAAGGTTGCTGCTCTACAAGTCGCAAGTTCAGCCCTATGTGGAATACTGCTACCATCTCTAGGCGGGTGCACCCGGTTACCAGCTTGATCCTTTTGACTCGGTTCAACGACGGGCTGTGATATTTACAACGATCCCAAACACATAAGGCGTGTCAAGCCTGTGTGTCTTCTACCGTTTGTACAATGGGATGTATTCAGAGGAATTGTTTAAAATTATGCCCACATCTACTTTCTACCATCGCACCGCTCGCCATCGTCAGGGAATTCATTCTTACACTTTAGAACCGAAATAGTCACGTACAGTGCAGTTTTTGGTTTGTGGAATAAGCTTCCTGCCAAGGTTTTTTGTAAGGACTACAGTATGGGGTTCTTTAAGAAAGAAGTTATTGGATTTTTGGCAACGCGCGAGTGATACCCCTGGTGTTACAAGCGTCCATAGGCTACGGTGACTGCTTAACATCAGGTGCACCGTAAGCTTATTTGCCACCTTAGACCTTGACCTATGTACATTGCTATTTTTGTATTTTACATGTTTTAAGTGTTCCATAATTGTGTGTGTGTGTGTGTGTGTGTTACCAGAGATGAGTTACAGTCACAGTTACAGTTATAGTTACAGCACTGACACAGCCGCTAACTTAAGTGTTTTACGAGTGTAAGTTATAAGCTTAATAGCTTGTTGTAAATTCGTGGAAATACTAAAATCATTAAGTAGTGGTGACTTATTTATTTAAAGAGTAAAACAATCACTTACTCAGTTCTCGCATTAATTTAAGAGACAACATTTATGTAGAGCTTCATTAGTGCATTTACAGTACCTTCTTATTTATCAGTTAATTAAGTTCAGCTACAACTTACATAGACATTAAGACATTTACTTCTAATGAATGGGACGATTTTCAACTATTAATTATGCATTCTGGACCAGTCAGACCAGGAGCGGCACGATATGATTGATAGCTGCTGTAAAGGGGCATTGTCATATTAACATTACTTACACATTTTGTTTTTTTTTCAGCTGTGCAGATGTGCCGTCAAGGTTTGATTTCATAAAATCTTTGACTTCATATGTATCCCAGTTACTATTGTGGTACTCAATTCCCAAA
The DNA here is from genome assembly GCA_946406115.1 of Apoda limacodes. Classification (NCBI taxonomy): domain Eukaryota; kingdom Metazoa; phylum Arthropoda; class Insecta; order Lepidoptera; family Limacodidae; genus Apoda; species Apoda limacodes. Next base: position 1,050,386 of record OX291548.1, read on the forward strand.
AATTGGTCAACCGTGTCATTTTATACCAATGGAGAAATATTGGAAAACAGGATAAATGATATACATTATACCTAGGAGTCAAATATAATCTCTAACAATAATAATCTAATTAACATTTCCCCTTTTTAATACACGTAAACCAGAATTATCTGGTTAAAAAAATGATGGTTGGTGGTTTTGGATAAAGGAACAACTTTACTTAAGTACTGGTTTTTCTATATGATATCCTCCAGATTTGCCTTAAAGCGCTGGTTCTTACTGTCACCACGGTTACAAAACATTTAATTTGGAGAATTTATGATTTTTATTTCTTCTTTTCGAAAGGCGCGTAATAGTCTTTAAACATACAGTTAACAATTTAATGACGTCCGCTTGCATCAACCAGCGAATGAATATATTCGAGTCTCTTCTCTTTTAGTCTTGTTAGTGTAGAAACAAGAAAATATATATAACATACTGGTCACGCCTCATAGCGTTCGCGTTTTAGTATTTTAGTTATACCTACGATCTCACAACCTTATCATTCTTTCGTTCCCCCTCATGCACTAAATTCAAAAGAAACAGTTCTGGTTAACCGATCGCACTGTGTTGACATATCGTGAATTACGCATATTGTGAATTCCGCTAATAATTTAAACATACGTTAATAGTTTTTTCGCAACCCGCTTGCATTTGACTGATGCCTGTGCCCATTGTCGCTGAAATGCTGTGTGTGTCTTACGGTAATAACAGGAGCTCCTGAAGGATTTTCTGGTGCATCATAGTGCCGTAGTGCAGTACGTGCTCACGAACTTTGAGTGGATTGAAGTACCTATATCTACATTCGAAGGTCAGTGCATGAGATTTCCTATATCCTTAATTTATCGTGAGATCCTTTTTTTGTTAACATAATTTTACTATATCCGCTTAGTCCACTTTAGAACAACGGTGGCAATTAAGCATAGGCGTCGCCATTTGTAATAGGTCCTTCGGCCGCATTCTTTCCCGCTACAAAAAATAAGTAAATTTTTTTTTCTCCGCGTTTTATAAATCATCAATACTTATATATATTTTATACTATTATTTAAACCTATAGATTACCTTACTTTTATTTCGTTTGTACTAAAAATCCATAAACTATTGAAAAATTCTATGATAAATTTAGATTGTGGGTATTTTCTTACCAGTACTTACATACATACTGTTACTATTTGTGTAACCTTGTTCACGTAATTTTGAATTAGCAACCGTTTAAGATAACTTATACGCTGTATCTATAAACTTAAAATAAACTTTGTTTTTTTATGTATCAAAATGTCAAAAAATAGCAAACCAGAAATTACAGATTCGCAATTATTAATTTTAGAATATAAACGCAATGCTAATTCTGAAATTCTGCAGCATAGTTTCGATCTAGGTAGTACTATTGTAACCAATAAAGAGAATATAAATTCTTTTCTAAGTGAAAGCGCTAATGATCTATATTATTTACGAACAGATTTTCATTAAATTTTATATGATTATAATACTAGGCTAGGCCTACACTACCGGTAGTCGAACTTTTATCTTTTTCCGGCGACAGTCGCTCATGGCCTTTATTTTATGCCAGCTTCAAATCCACTGTGCACGATAATCCATCGCTTACAAATTCTGAAAGGCTGTACTATTTGCTTGTTAAAATTTCTGATAAAGCGTTATCTGCTTGTGCTGGTATAACTCCGTCACCGGAAAATTATGAAACTTTATTTAAAACGTTAATCGATAAATACGACGATAAACGTATGCTCGCTTCCACTCATATAAATCAGTTATTTAATTTTAAGCCGATGCCACATGCGTCCGCAAATAACTGATTTTTTTATTGATAGTTATGCAAATTCTGTTGTCACGCTTAAAAATTTAAATATTAAAGATCTCGCTGACTTAATAATTTTACAAATCGCTCTTAAAAAACTTGATTCCGACACCATTCGCACTTTTGAGATGAGTACCAACCCTAATGAGATACCTACGTTTAATAGTTTAGTAAAATTTATAAAAACGCTATCTAAAATATTGCAGCGTACGCCGGCAATTAGTTGTAATAATAATACAAATGCTGCTAAACTAAATCGCTCCCGCTCAAATAATATAACCGCACCGCTACCTTACTATCAGACGTACCTGACGGTTGATTCTCCGCAAAATAATTCGCCCGCCAATAAGTGTTTATTGCGTAAACATAAAACACCAACACTTATTTAAATTTGCCGCGTTTATCAAAATGTCTCCGGAAGACAGATTTCAAATCGGCAAAAGAAATACACGCGTGTATTAATTGCCTTAGTATTAAACATAAGGTTTCCGCGTGTAACTCGGATTCCGTTTGTCGCGTTTGTAAGTCCAGGCACCACACGCTGCTTTACTTCAACCGAGATTCGAACCGCGAACCGGCGGAGCCACTTTCGCTGCCCGCCTCGCCAGCCGTTACCGGCCCGCGGGGTTATCACCAATCTTGCGTGAGCAGTGCAAGAGCCTCATATTTCGCAATAATGGCTGTCAAACACCAATTTCGAATTATGAAGCAGCGTCCGCGATGCAAGTAGCGATAAGTCGACGCTAGCGCCTCTATCAGGCGATTTAGGAGTTAAAAATGCATTTTCAATCGCTACGCGTCATAGAAAACTTCAAAATCGGAATTATGAATGACAACAATCACGATTAGCGAGCGGTTAGCAAGCCATATGAACTGTCAAGTTTGCGTTTACCTTTTTAATGGTTGCAAACTGATCGCTTTCTGATTGCAAAGCTTATATTTATTAAATAAAATACTTTAGACATTTTCAAAACATTGATTGTTAAAACAGATATCCGCAAGAAATGAATTAAAGTTAAGTAACAAAACAGAAACCAGTGTGCGAGGTCAGAATACGCTTCGTTGTAACTAATACAATTTTCTGTTTAAACTAGTGTTTTGGTTAATTTTGTGTGTGTTTGTGAATTTTAACTCGCTAAAAATAGTGAAAAGAATACCAGAGAAACTGTATGTGCTGATTTAAAACCCAAAATTGCCTATAAAATACTGTTACCTACTAATGAAGGAATCTAGAAAGTTGACAACATAAGATTACTAAAATCGAAGAAAATTGTATGTATTTAACGGCAAGATACTGGGACTTACCTATTCATTACACCATAAATGAATAGAAAAACTTACAGTTAAAACCTATAACCTAACATATTCCAAACAATTGATGTGGTATATGTTTGAATTCACATACCTAACTACCCTTTCTTTTATGTTTGGTCAGTTTTCTACAAGTGTACCTACCCAACGCTCACAACAATAGTATTTAATCATTAGGGCAACACAATTAAAAAAAACAGACTAAGAATTATACTGTAAACATAGGTAATCAAAGTGAATTAGAAGAAATCTACCAATTTATATATTTCTATAAGGCAGAGGGCAAATACTGTCCTACAGCATAGCCTACAGGTGTTCTTAAACACCATATTGCAATTAAAAAGTAGTTTTGGAACAAACTTATCAGCTGATTATTACTCAACAGAATAATCATTATAAAATATTTGTTGGTCTAATAATAATCTGTGTGTGCAAAATTTCATTTCATCATTGTCATAAACTTAAACATACTGTATAAAGCATTAGTAGGATTTCTTCTATTACTCTATTCAAACCCTAGAATATGCTGCTCAGCTTTAGGACCTACTTTTTATAACTTACCGTTTACCTTAATACCATATCCTATATAGCTAATTTTCTAAATTATTTTGCAGATAATATGATGAAGATATGTTACAAGGTTGATAAACCTATGCTGTCATGATAACAAAATGGAATCAACACCTGAATTTGTGAATACTGCAACTTTTCTGCGAATAAGAAAGGACAAAGTGTAGTCAGCAGTAGTACCTATATATCAATAAATAAATGTTACTAAGGAATAAATGAAATATATTTTACTGACTGCACTGAACAAGAACACATGGAATGAAATATAATTGTTACCATAATACATTAAACTATAAAAACAAACCAGCATTTTTTTTATACCACTAAGTCGGCAAACAAGCTTGGTTGTCTGCCTGATGGTAAACGGTCACCGCAGCCTATGGACACTTGCAACAACTAGGGCATCACTTGTAATAAAACTATTGACCTATCACTTACCAACAACTTATTTACAAACAAAAGTTGAGTGTTGCGATCTTTTAGGTATAATGGGCTTACACACGACTCAATCTACTTTAGTTAAGGGTTTCGGTGGCTCGGAGAAGATAGTAAAGGGTTCAGTAGATTTAAAAAAATTCTCGCGTTATTCAAATGTTAACTACAACGTTTCCACGCTGGCTGTCGATCAAATAACGGATCACTTACCGACCTCTGTGGTAAAAACCTCCGCGCTTCCACATTTAATAAACCTACCGCTCGCTGACGACACGTTCGCCACTCCAAATAAAATAGACGTGTTGATCGGCGCTTCATTATTTCCGCACTTATTATTATCTGACGTAGAAAATGCTGACTCGTCAGTGCCGCCCGCGATTAATACTGTATTAGGTTACGTAATTATGGGATCCGTACCTACGCTCTGTGACCGCTCGCTTTCTGCAACTACGTGCTGTTTTGTTTAGGAGCCGGTCGAAAAATTAATAACCCGATTTTGGGAACTTGAAGAAATTACCCATCCATCTATTCAGCTTGCTGCTGACGTTGAATGTGAAGACTTCAACCGCTTGACAACTAAAAGAGATCCCGACAGTGTTCGATATATTGTTGGGTTGCCGTTTAACAAGGATGCTTTCTTGCTGGGTGATTCATACGCAATCGCTCGTAGACGTTTTTATGTTTAGAGAAGAAGTTAGAAGCTTCTCCCAACTTACGTAACGCGTATGATGAAGTCATTAAGGAATATATTGATAAAAACTATATCTCCCTCGCTCCTTCCGACGATTCCAAGACGTTACCCTATTATGTTATACCGCATCATGCAGTCGTCCGCGAGGATAAAGCTTCTACCCGTTTGCGCATCGGTTTGGACGCTAGCAGCACAACCAGCTCTGGACTTTCTTTAAACGACATATTGCATGCAGGGCCTAACCTACAAGGCAACCTATATGACATAATTTTAAATTTTCGAATATACGCCATCGCAATGACGGCAGATTGTCGTCAACAATTTTTACAAATAATTATGCAAGGTGAAGATCGCTGTTATCAGCGTATTTTATACGGATTCGACCCGCAAGAACCCCTAGTTGTTTATTAATTTAATAGGGTCTGTTTCGGAAAAAAGTCTAGTCCCTACCACGCTTTGCGCACTGTTCATCAGCTGATTCTCGATGACGGTACTAAGTATCCACGCGCTAGCGAAGTAGCTTCTAAATCTTTATATATGGATGATTTAGCTTTTTCTGTGATGAAAAAATCAGACGAAAAGGCTATTTCAAAGGATTTAATAAATTTATTTAAAGGAGCTCAGTGGGACTTACTGAAGTGGAACAGCAACTCACATGCAGTATTGAATGACATTCCCGATACACATAAATTATCTACTGAAGAAGAATTCGATAAATCTACGCAACACAAAATATTGGGATTGCATTGGTCTACTTTTGGCTCTTTAATTTTAGTTAATAAACAGCTAAAGTTTAAGGAACGTAAAGACATTGTGAGCCTCTCAGTTGAGCGAACTGCCGAGCTGTCCTGTATAGAAGTTGAGCATCTCATTGTTGTGAGTGTATACAAGCCGCCTTGTGCAATTTATGATAATTTTGAATTAGTTATGGAATAAGTGCTGAATAAAATCAGTAATTCCAATAAACAAATCATTGTTTGTGGAGACTTCAATATAAACATTTTGGAAAATAGCTCATTAAGCACCAGATTGCTTGCCTTATTTCAGTCTTTTAATTTAAATAATTTGTTTTGTGAACAAACTAGAATTGCTGTATCCAGTGCCACTTGCATCGACAATATATTTACTGACATAAAACCAATTCAAAAATCAATTATAAGCAATCTAGAGTCAGATCATTGTGGACAGTTAGTGGTTTTAGAAAGAAAGAATAGTATTACTAAAAAGGAAATTAAATTTATACCAATAACAACTAAACGGGTTGAATCACTTATTTCCAGTCGCTTTAGTTTTAGTGAATGGGCTACCCCAGGTATTCATAAAAGTAGGCGTAAACTGTATGAATTATATAAAGAAAAAACATATAATAATAGCCAAATATTTAGGGAATATTTAAAAAAATACTCAAAAACCTTTAAAAAGGTCTGTCTTGTTGCAAAAGCAATTCACCTCAGACATAAAGTAAAAAATTCAACAAATAAAATAAAAACTACATGGAACATAATAAATAATGAAACTGGTAAAGCTAGGAATTCTTGTCAGGACTTTGAGTTGATTGTAGATGATGCTAGTTTTAAAACAAATTCTGAGGTAGCAGTTGCCTTTGAACAGTTTTTTGGGAATATCCCATTCAAAACAACTGAACATCTAAACTCAAGTCCAATCTTAGCAGAAAAATTATTAAAAGCTAGTGTTCCTGAATGTAACGTTCCCTTTGTATTTAAAAACATTAGTCCTACAGATATCATTAATACATTTAAAACATTAGAAATTAAAAGCACCACAGACCTTTGGGGACTTTCTGTAAAAACTATAAATTCAATTATTCATGTTATAGCACAACCCTTAGCCATTATATTTAATAGTTGTGTTGATAGTGGTGTGTTTCCTGATGAGATGAAACTTAGCAAAGTTATACCTCTTTTTAAATCAGGTGGTTCAACAGATCCTAATAATTTTCGGCCTATTTCAATACTACCTATACTCAGTAAAGTTTTTGAAAAAATCATACTTTGTCAAATGTTAAGCCATTTCTGTATTAATGAGCTACTTAGTAGTAAACAGTTTGGCTTTATGAAAGGCCGTTCCACAACCGATGCAGGAGTGGCACTATTAAAAAATATATATAACGCCTGGGAGGATTCGCATGACGCCCTTGGAGTGTTTTGTGATTTATCTAAGGCATTTGACTGTGATCAACATGAAAATCTCATCAGGAAGCTACATCACTATGGTATTAGAGGCAAAGCCCTCGACCTTTTGACATCCTATATGAGTAGGAGAGTACAGAAAATAGATGTCAACGGTGAAAGATCTCCGGGATCAGCAGTCACTATAGGAGTCCCTCAGGGCTCAATTTTAGGTCCTTTTCTATTTCTTATTTACATTAATGATCTCCCATATAATGTAAAAAACCATGACATTGTCTTATTTGCTGATGACACCTCTTTGCTTTTTAAAGTTAAGAGACGACAGACATGTTATAATGAATTAAATAATGCCCTTTCTAAAATTGTAAATTGGTTAAACGCTAATAATATATTACTTAATGAAAAAAAAACCAAATGTGTTAAATTTACATTACCAAATGTTAGTCAGAGACAGACATGTATTAAAATTAATGGCGAGCAATTAGAACTTGTTAATTCAACAGTCTTTCTTGGCATAACGCTGGACTCCAAACTTCAATGGGGTCCTCATATTCATAACCTAGCCAAAAAACTTAGCTCTGCTGTGTATGCGATCAAGAAAATAAGACAATTGACCGATGTCGACACTGCAAAAATAGTATATTTTAGCTATTTCCATAGTTTAATGACATATGGTATCCTATTGTGGGGTAGCGCTGCTGATGTAAATACAATATTTTTGTTACAAAAAAGGGCAATTCGTGCTATTTATAAATTAGGATCTAGGATATCTCTGAGGGATAGGTTTAGGGAAGTAAAAATTTTAACTTTAGTGTCGCAGTACATATATGAAAATCTTTTATATGTACATAAAAATATCAATAGTTTCAGCAAGAAAAGTGACGTTCACAAAGTAAATACTAGAAGTAAAAATAAGCTACTGGTGCATGATACACGTCTACACAAAATAAGTAACTCTTTTATGGGGCAATGTATACACTTTTACAACAAAGTTCCCAATAAAATTCAAAATCTATCAATAAGTAAATTTAAATCTTTTATCAAGCAGGTACTTTGTAAAAAGGCATACTACAATATTTCAGACTATGTAAATGATAAAAATCCTTGGGACTGATGATGCTCAATTACAGGATGCATAGGTAAACCAAATTAAAATGGAAAAAACATAAAATTGTACGACTAAAATTTTTTTAAAATAAAACATGTATTATTGATAGTGTTTTTAAAAGAGTAACTATCGAGTTTCTTGCCGGATTCTTCTCGGTAGAAATCAACAACATTGTGAACCGGCGGGAAGGTGGGAGGGTTCAAAAAATAATATTTTATAACTTTGACGATTCAAAAGTGATTGTAAAATCCTTATTTGAATAAACCATTTTGACTTTTGACTTTGACTACTTATTCCGATGAATTTTACTTTAAAAGTAACAAAACGCTCGATTTTGTCTAACATCGCTCGTCTTTGGGACATAATGGGCTTTGTCTCTCCTACAATTCTTTTCGCAAAATTGTTAATAAAGCAACTCTGGCAGTTAAAGTTAGATTGGGACGATGTTCCCCCTCCGCACATTCTTAAATTATGGCAACAGTTCCGCTCTGAGCTACCAGCCCTAAACGATTTCCGCATTCCGCGTTATTTCGGTGTGACAGAAGACTGTGTAGTCACCCTAGTTGGTTTTTCCGACGCTAGTGAACTCGCATACGATGCCGACGTTTATTTGCTTGTAAAATCTGTGTCTAGAATCACAGTCCAAATGGTTTGTGGGAAGTCTAAGGTCGCTCCGTCTTCTCCCCTCTCCATCGCTAGATTGGAACTCTGTGGGGCAGAACTGCTGTCTAAACTTCTTCGCTCCGTTATAAATATTTTTTTACTCCGCTTTAATTTGAATGTTTACGCCTTTACCGATTCTAAGGTAGCGTTATACTGGATTAAAGGTTCGCCACATCGTTGGTTAACCTTTGTCGCAAACCGCGTCGTCCAAGTAACAGACAATGTATCTGCTGATAAGTTTTTCCACATGGCAGGTTTTGAAAATCCCGCGGATTGTATTTCGCGTGGAATTACGCCTCAAAAGTTAGTTTCGCACCCGCTGTGGCTTTTTGGCCCATCGTGGCTGCCGCTGGATACGTCAAAATGGCCCATTTATGACATAGATGTCACCTCTTCTATTGAAGATGTACCAGAAGCTAAGGTTCTAACTCATTCTGTTGTTACACCTGTACAGGAATGTTCCGCGATTTATGATTTTGCTCTACGTACTTCGTCATGGAAAAAATTATTATGCGTAATTGTTTATGTCTGTAGATTCGCTAAACTCCTACCGCGACGCGATTCGATTGCTATAAGTGCTTTCGACATAGATTTTGCAGAAACCAGATTGCTGAAGGTTTTGCAAGAAAAATATTTTGAGAAGGAGTTTGAAAGTTTACGTCAAAGTAAACTTTGTAGTCAAGCTTTTAACAAATTGACTTGTTAATTATCATAGTGTCGTAGTGCAGTACGTGCTCACGAACTTTGAGTGGATTGAAGTACCTATATCTACATTCGAAGGTGAGTGCATGAGATTTCCTATATCCTTTATTTATCGTGAGATCCTTTTTTTTTTGTTAACATAATTTTACTATATCCGCTTAGTCCACTTTAGAATAACGGTGGCAATTAAGCATAGGCGTCGCCACATACATTTATGATAGTCTGATTTAACGGTGTTACCATTACCCACAGTCTGAAGAGCATTTTTAGGATATAATTTAAAAATATATGAAATAAAAGTAAAATAATTTAAAACTAAGAGTAGTAAAAGGATTGTATTTTCACTTTAACCATGGGAATGATTCTATCCTTTCCCGGATAAAGTTCCTTCACAACACCAAGAGGCCAATTTAATGGTTGAGCTTTATCATCTTTTAGCAGAATAATACATCCTAGTAGAATAGGATTGGATGGAGTATTTCATTTTTGCCATCTTTGAAGTGTTGAAATGTGTTCTATGTGAAACCTAGACAAGTAAGACTGAACTAGTTCGGTCCGTCTTCAAAGACCCACCAAGCAGACCCGCGGTGGGTCTCCGAATACTTATGTGTCTCCCAATACCTACTAACTGGTAGGTCCTATGTGAATATTTAGTTTTATATCCCACCAGCTAAGTTTATCAAGTAACTCATAGCGATTGGACCTGTTTTCAGGAGTTTGACTGAAATCTTCATCAGGTGTATCGAAGTGGTGTTAAATTTAGAAAATGAGCAAGGCATTATTTAAACCATTTATTTCGGAGGGGTCTCGACTTAAAACACGTAAGGGACGACTATTGATTATTCGCTCAATCTGCACTAAAACGGTGTTTATTTCTTCATATATCACAATTTGGTTGTGAACTACATGATGTAAATGCGTTTTAACTAATTTTACATTACTTTCCCATATGCCACCAACATATGGACCAGGTAATTGGAGGTTTTGGCTTAAATATAATCCTTAAATCGGGTAGGTTTTCACACAACATTTTTTATAATTCTCAGCAATTAAATAATTTCATTCATGTCTCATCGACTTATCTCTTTGCGCCAATAAAGTTTGTCCTACATTCACTTAATATCATAGAAACTGGACAAAGGTCCTCTGAGGTCTACTTATAAAGCGTTTAAATGCGGCTAAGAAAGTTCCGAACTTAAATCAGATACTTATTCCAAATGAAGAGCTTTTGTTGTTAAGCAAAATAATAGGCATATATAGGTCTTAAGCTTTTTGGTTCCGCGATGTCTACTAGGTGTGACGAAAATCGGTCCAGTGTAATCAGCACCTGAAAAGGTGTTACCGTCAGTTATTCTAAATTGAGTGGCAAATAAGCATATGATACGATAAGCCTGATGCTAAATGGTCACCGTAGGCGCTTACAATACTAGGGATTTTACTCGCGCGTTACCGACTTTTTTGGATCAATTCCTCAAAACGCAGCCTAATAAACCTACAAGTGGTAGAACAGACACAGGGTGGAAACATCTCTCTTAAGACTCAAACATTTGCTCACAATGAACAAAAGCTCAAAATAAAAATTCACATCGAGCAAACGCGGATGTCAGTCTCCACATTCCGTTTCCCATTGTCATGGGAGACCCGAAAAAATATAATGATGATGTGTACAAAGATAGTTTCAAAATGTAGTCTCGCACAACAGTCGTACCGTAGCCCGGGCCAACGAGTGGTGTCAGGTCTTAGTAAGTGGAGTTCTATAATATCTGTTTAACCTTATGGCTGAACGGCGTCACTATATGTATAAAATTGTTTAGCACTTCTGGAATCCCGGATGGGGCAAATGCGCAAGCACATAAACAGGAAATTAATATTCGATTTCCCGACTGATTGTGCAACCTAGGTGTTTTGCAAGTTCAATGACACAGTGATGGTACCAAAGTTCACAATCATATATATTAAAAACAAGCAAGTATATAAAATTACAAAAATTTTACGTAAATTTTAAACAAATAGTCTACCTCGCATTAGTTATATACTTATATAAGTTTCAATTCGATTACTAGTTGGAAAATAAAGTCGCAATTATGAATATGTGCTGGGCTTCAAAGAAACATGACGCAACGGCCCTGGTTAACATTAAAACGTTCTTTCTAATTTAATTATTTATTTACTTTGAAGACTTTCTTCTAAAATCTTGTTTTTTATTAATTTGTTAATAAACTATGAAAATGTATGTAATAAAACTTGAAACAATATACCTAGTGATATCTATTATTTTCATCGGGTTCTGAGCAATATTATTTTAAAGTTTCATGTATCTACCTCTCTATCTACCACCTCGGGAAATTGGTTCAAAATCGACTGCAAAATTTGCAATGAATAAAAACGTGTTTAAATATATACTTTATGGCAAAATGTATTCAGTGGTTGGATTACATAATATTTTAAATGCATAAGTCATGAGAGGAAGCAACTGTTCAATGTTTGTATTCTGGACTTCCGTGGTTTCGAGGAGTAGATAGGTTAATGATGAATCTTATTGACAAATTCCTACACGAATTGTATTAGCAATTTAATAAATAAACGTTTTAAGGCTGTCTTGAATACCAATTTGTTTCGTTGTTATTTCTAAATCTGATTTGAAGACTAATTTGTTTTGGTGCTATATTTAATGTTGATTTTAACACTAATTAAATTTGTTGTTATTTTTAATTCCGATTTGCACACTTATCTGTTTTGTTGTGATTTGTGTTTTGTTGTTCTGTAATTCTGATTTAAGCCTTTAAATCTTGCATACAAGACAATATACAAAAACAATCATTTCACTTCGCTGCTAAGTTAGTGTACTATACATACCACAATGTCACAATCCTTTAACACTTCGAGAACAGTTTGTGGCATGTTGGAGGACTTTACATCTGGGCTGGTATTTGTCCAAAGTTCAAACCAATGGTTAAGACACAGCTTTTAAACAGACTTGATAGAATAGACAGTACGTCATTACCACTTCTATGAACGCCTGCTTTGCCTTGAGAAAAGTAAAATTATTAAAGCCCGTGGGACTCATAAAGGTACTACAGTAGACTAGATCACTAGTGTATTGTAGGTACCTAGGGCATGTTATATCAGAATAATTTTTAATTCCGATATTGATAACTAATTAGACTAATTGGAAATATTGTATATAAAGTTAGATTAGATAAGGAAAGGAAGACATTTTAAACCAATTTCTTGTAAAATTTACCATAAGCAACACAATATCACCACTTTAGTGATTACAATATGCCAAAAAACATAAAATTACAGAAATTATTTAGTAACTGTTATCCAAAAATAATTTAATGAAAGATATTCAAAAATAATTTGTCGTGTTAAGTGACTTATTCGCATGTTACTGTACTTGTTACACTTATAAGAGCTACGTCGGGCAGGCGAAGGACCGGGTGTGTAAGTGTTTATTTGGAAAGGCCTAGTTCCAACAGTGGACTGCTATAATGGTTGATGATCGGTAATATGACTCACCCGTCTCGTCACGCACCTTACATTACGTCAAGTGCGCTCGCTCCGTGAACAAAATCTTATTTCTAAATCAAACTACTCAAAATATGGTAAGAAATTAGTTTATGTTCTACTGACAATGTGTTTATAGTATGTGTACCGTAATTTGGGCGCGAAATAATTATTTTGTTTTTACTTACGTTTATCTATTGGTATATTCTGGCCCTTTTAACGAGTCCGATGGATGTGTATGTGTAGGTAAAGTGTACTGACTGGGACTCGTTTTGGAAGCCGGGACGATCTTTTCTTCAAATGGTGACAAAATGGAGCTGAAGTTCCTGACAGCTTTACGGTGACTCCCACTTGAGCACTACACCAAAAAGTAATTTCTTAAAAATTCACAACAACCGACAACTGAATTTTGGACAGTTGAGAAAAATTATATAATTAAAACTGTAGCGGCTACCGCTCGACGCATACAGTAAAGTACGACTGTTTGTGGCGCACTGCAGTAGGCGCGATGAATCATAGCTAACCCGTCACCAGTCCGAAATGGGTGAATCATTGATTCTCTCTCGGGTGACCGTGTCTGGATGAGGATAAACCTAGCCAGAGTCTATATTAAAAATCATAGACATATGTCTCATTATAATCCACTACTTATTTATTTAATTTATATTTAAAAATAAATTCAGAATAAACTTTATAAAACTATCAATAATGTTAAAAAAACAAGATAATAAAACTATTAATACTATATTATTTATGTATCTCTTAGAAAACGAACGTTTCGTAAAAACTCCAACACTTCTACTTTTATTCTACTACTAAAATTAAAAAAGGGTTAAAATCAATTAAGATAAAATAATTCTTATTAGCCTCATACGTTCCTGTACTGGACACGGCCTATCCTCACCGAGGGTGACTATTGCCATAGTCCACACGCGGGTCCAGTGCGGATTTTGGACTTCACATACGTCTTTTTGTTGACATATACATATACATATACACGCGTGAATAATCAATGTACTTGAGAAATTAAGGAAAAAAGGAGGAATTTTTCAGGCAATTTTTGTCATTATTATAATTTTGAAAAAGACAAAATTGGCGTCTATGGACAGGGCCCTCTTATTTTTCAGATTTCTCTTTTTCCATCTCAAGTTCTTGGTAATCTTACACTTTGTATTGTAGCGGTTGGTTCACTGTTTTCTTCGAAACAAACTGCCATGAATTAAGTCTTTCTTTTTTTTACATTTTACCCATATTTATTCACTTGTTGACTTAGAAAATGTGTTGTCCTCCGAAGCCCGAAGAAAGATTCTATTCTTTCAGAATTATGAAGGTAATGTAGTACCTACTATTCATTTTCAAAGTCGTCTTTTTTTATTTGGCTTCGCAAGTTTATTGCGAGACTTGAGTTAATTAAGTGTTTTGTGCGTCTCGCTTGCTTTCTGGAGAGTATTAAGAGTCCCTTTATGTTTACTTCGTGCAACCTGTAGGTCGATTCCGTAAAAAGATTGCTAACCTTTTTTGTTTGAAATTTTCGATTTTGACAGTAATGCCATTCCGGATGCTCAAAATTTCAGCTTCAATTACAAACAAAGTTTGATTGCAGCTGAAATTTATCGATAGATTTTTTTTGTATGGAAACAGTGATTCCGTAAAATCGTTGCAACCCTTTAGCACTCCCTGGCAACGAATTCGTGGCTCATTTCCGCCTCACGAAAGCTGCTTTCGAAGAGTTGTGCAGGTGATCCCGTTGTTACGAACCCGCAAAGGGAATACAATGATTCGCGAATAACTTAAAGTAAGTCAAGCCGATATTACGCGGATCAACAATGCTATGACCATTGAATTTATAACCAAACACGTCAATCATTTAAATTACATTCAATGTTTACTTAGCACATTGCAATGTTGCGCCATCTCGTACCTTTGGTAATTTCGTGAATCTGTGACTAATAATTACATTAGTAGAATAAATAAAAAGGGATCCTTAACAATTTTCACCGTTTAATTTAATTTTGTATTCCATAAACACTTTATGCTTGAAAATGTTTCAAAGATTGCCTGAAAATGACTGGTGGTGAAACCACTTGAATACCATTCTTGAAATAACACTTATGCGGACCTGAAAGAGTACGCTTCGCTGCTGTGTGCGGAATGAGTTATTATTCAATTTTAAGTTTACACATTTAAATCACATTGGACAATGAATAATATTGTTACCATTGCAATAAAAGCTTCGGTGAATTTGGGCTTGCAATTAGATTGCACAATTGCATGGAATGTATATAATGTATTTAGATGTTTCAATGCAATTGAAGCAATCAAATTAAATGAAATATTGAACCGAAATTGAACAATGTAATATCAGCTTTAGGTTGTTTTCAAGTTTCTATATCCAAGTCATCTTTATTAGATACTAACTTATCGTTTATTTTTGTTTGTAGGTTCTTGCAGCTTTATCTTTTTTTGCCTGTGGTTCATATCAGCGTGGTGTTGCTTCATCTTACCTCCACAATATGTCGCAGACCTGTTTGAGTAGGTGCTTGGAAGAAGAAACCAATGCCATGAATACGGAGGCAATTTTGAAAAAATATATCAAGTTTCCCTCACAAAGACTCCAAAGGGAAACTATTATGGCAAAGTGAGTACCCACTAAACCATATAATATATAAACTTATTTATACTGTAGAAATATTTGTTTTCTATTAAGTCCCATACAAATAACATTTTATCAGCAAGTTGATATCGTTAAAATGAAAAATATTAAATCAGAACAAAATCATTATTGGGATAAACCGATAATATATATAAAGTAACCAACCTGAGCTATTAAGCCAAAAAATAAACACTATAATTAATATTAGTAAATAATAAAAAAGTTTTAATCTTTTCTAGTTTTATGAACATGAAAGGTATCCCGGGGATAATCGGATGCATAGATGGGACACATGTTTCTATTATCCGGCCGGTGGACCATGAGGAGGCATTTTTTAATCGCAAAGGATACCATTCCCTCAATGTATTAGTTGTAAGTTTTTTATAACATACATTTTTTTAAGACTAATACAACATATTTTAATCATTTTAGAATTATCAGTAGTACTAAAAAATCAATAAAGTACCTACCTGCTCAACTAATTTATTTAGTCAGTATAATTAAATCTTTAAATTGTTTTTTAAGGTATACTTAAGAAACCACAATAACTAAAACATTATTTGAAGAACAATATGGTAATATGCATATCATTTCTTGGAATAATAGTTCATTAAAATTTACCGTTTCATTTGCTTTATACAAATATTGTTGACTTGTGATTTCAAAATCAGTCAGTTGATGGCATATTACATGCATGATTCCCAGGATCAGGACAGGACTGTGATCGGCATTTTTTTTACTGGGACAATATGGGGAAATCTAAAACCAAAGGAGATACAAGAAAACTGCCTTAGGAAACATTCGATCTTTTTTAGTGATATTTATTCGGCAAAGTAAATTTTTTGGTCAAGCGTGAGTTGTCCGTGAAAATGAATAAAATTGATTTTTTTTGTCATTTGTTTTTTTATAACCTTTTTTTTGCGGAAATGTTAGTTTTAATCCTTAAAAACATTTATGAAACTTTTGTTAATCACATTGTTTGCAGCTACAGAAAAAAATTGAATAAGCAGAAATTAAGTGCAATGAGTACAGTTTAATAGTTATTGTGAATATAGTTTTAGTAAGCAAAGTCAGAGCAAACATGTTATAACTCTATTACAAAGCAATGTTATAATTTAGGTTAGTACAGAATTATAATAAAATTATCACCATACTAGCCTACTGGTTTATATCATAATACCTAATCATAAAAAAAAGTTATCATACAGTGCTAAAATTATAAAATGATGCAAAAGCATACTAACATCTACTGGTATCCTTACTCCAGGTGTACCCTCCACCGCTACCTTCCCAATAATGCAAACAATCCTCTCTTCTAAATCGGAGAGAGGAATTGCTTTGTTGGGTCCACCGCCCGTGCCCACACGACTTCTTCTCATATCCGCCGCCTTAGCTAAGGTGCGGCATTTCAGCAAGTTCCAGTACTTATTAATTTAAAAAAAGATTGCATGCACATTTCATATGAATTTAATATTCATATGTCACATAATCAGTGAATGGTGAAGGTAGAGCTATTTCAGGCTAACAAACCTTTTGTGCAGGCTTTAGTGTATTAATAGTGATATAGAAAAAACTAATAATTCTTTTAGCCATATAAAGTAAGAGAAAAAAGATTAACCAGACTTTAGTATTATAAGTGAGTTACAGTATCTGCTTATACTGCTTGTGCGCTAGTTGAGGAGTATCAAAAACTGCTCTTACTACTCCAATCACTGGTCATAATCAAAGGGCAAAATCTGTCAAACCTTGGGATTGACTAGTCAAAGCCTCATACAAACTTTAATTTGACAAATATTAGGATTAGGTTATGTTATTTTCATTTTTAGCAACCTAAGGCGTATGTCCACTTAGCGTCTTCTCATACATATGCTTTCAACAATTAATAATTGTAGTATGTTTGCTTACAGCTTTCATACAAATTAGTGACACTCTGTCAACAAAGAGGCAAGATCGGAACTAGAACATCTTTGTGATGAGTTAGATTGTATGAACGCCTTTGACTAATGAACCCTAAGGTTTCTGGGTTTCAACTTTTGAGTATAACACAAATCAAGGCTATGTTCCAAAACCCGCCAAGTAATTACCGCCCAATAGAAAATTAATCTGTTTTGGGATGGGGATTAACACTTAATTTCTTACACATTTTTACTGTTAATTAAATTTCAACTGTACATATATGGCGATATAAATAATTTAACTTGACAGTTGGAAAATTACTCTACACCGGGCGTTCCAAAAAAACTTTTTTAACTTCCGCATTGGAATTAGGAACACAGTCTAAGAAAAATGTGTTAGATGTGGAAAAGCCAGACAGACCCCAATCAGCATGCCGATAGCATGCAATATAAGTAGGTAATACATATTTAACATTCTAAGCAGTTGGGTAAAAAAGAATTGAAAAATCTACATACTCGCCTCCATTTTTTGGGTCTTTTAATGGACCCCCCGCCAATGGCATTCAGTTTTTGGCCCAGGGCCTCCCACGCCTTGTTGGCCTCTTGCTGGCCAAGGGGACCTTTTCCTAGATTGCCCAATACATTTTTTTTGTTTGCCTCCGCAAACTCAACGAGAAGTTGTAGTTGGCGGTGGCAAACTTGGCGATTTGGCGGCATTTCTACAAAACAAGTTAACAAATTAGGTACAATCTTTTGCTGATTTGTGTAGAATAGTTAAAGAATCCATAAATCTGAGTACTTACTTTTCGTCAATTCCTTTTTTAATGAGAAATATAGAAATTTTCTTAAAACACCGTATGTACCTAAAAACGTTTTTACTATACATACCACAGATAATAGTGGAGGGAATTGCCCTCAGTGCCACAGATCCGCCCTTGCATACAACACATCTTGGGCACACTAAACACTATCTTCCAAGCAGAATGTGCTGGTAGTACCCGAGCTGCAACAGCGGTCCTGTCTAGAGGCATAAGCGATGCATCGATACGCATCATCTCCGACAGTGCCGCTGCGCTACAAGCTCTCAACAACAACCGCATCAACAGTGGACTAATCCTGGAGTGTTACTGTGAACTGCAAAAAATTGCATTGAAGAACCGGGTACTCTTCAATGGATACGTGGTCATAGTGGGTCTCTAGGCAATGGTGCGGCAGATGAGTTGGCAAAGAGAGGATCGGGCACTAAAATAATGGGACCCGAACCAATTGTACCGACACCATTCACCCAACTCAAAACATAATTACGTGACAGAACCTTAAACACAACAAACAGTGGGCAGAACAAACGGACTGCAAACAAACCAAGAATGTTCTTACATCCTTGGACGCAAATCTGTCGCATAAACTATTAAAACTTAGTAGGAAAAACCTACGCTACATAGTTGGCATAATAACAGGTCACTGCCCGCTAAACAGGTACTTTTTCAATATCGGCGTTACCGACAGTCCTCTATGCAGGGGCTGTATGGAAGCCGAGGAGACACCATCTCACGTGGTTCTTCATTGCAAAAGCGAGAGCGACCAACAGACAAAGCTCCTTAAGAATCCACAAACCATGAGAGAGGCGCTGAATAACATCAGATGCCTCCTTAACTTCTGGATGGAGCTGGGATGGTATGAAAAACCGTAAGTCCAACTAAGTCCAACATGCTAACGGCCTATATTTTTCCCAGTCTCGTCTACTGATTCGTAGACTAATAAGAGATTTTCCTAACTATTTTACAGTTAGTCGACTTTTTAGACAGAACACCAAACAAGGAAGTGCAATATCAAATACCTGGCAACCCTGATTGTCGGGCGAGCGAGTCAGGGGGGTTAAGTGCGAATTTAAACAATGGAGACGTGTTTTTGCTTGTTTATTTTTCAAAATAAGTCTAGTAGGATTCGACGACTTTCAGCAGTGTTATGAAGACCTGTGAAAAATTATGCATTGAAGACATACAGAGGATGTATTGAAAACAATTAGCAAGCAAAGTTGTGATAATTTCCATTTAACGCTTCAACAAATTAAGTTTTTTGGTGCCTTTATTAGAGCGATGGCATGTTTATGTAAGGCTAAATGGATCTAATTTCCAACAGACTTTCAGAGCTTCGAAAGAAGAATTAAAAAAAATCATTTTTTTTAATCTGTAATAAAGGATTTCATCGCAAGAATTACTAGGATTTCATACAAAATCGTAGTAATCATTATGTTAGCAGTAAGGTAAAATTCTCTTGAATTTTTTAAATTTTACAAATGAATGATAACCATTACAACGTTATGCGTAAGTGAGAATTATTGTGCACACACTTAGGCATTGATTGATTCACCTATACTTATCAGAATCGAAAAATTTCGCGCTCGCTGCACTCGCGTTAATGTTAAAGCCCAGTGTCCTAGTTTGCGCCGTGAAATGTCGCAAAGCAACCCATTTTACCGCAATGTAAAACGTGTCTATTCTACTTGGCAACAAGCCTAAGGCTGGTACTGTTCATCCCCCCCCGAATGCAAATCCTGGCTACGCGCCTGCCTGTATTACGCACATGTGAGTCCCACAAACTTTCCTGAACTTTGTCGAAGATTGAACCTAGAAAAACAACCTTATCTGCGAACTCATTGCGAGGAGTGTGAATGATTTCGTCAGATGTGTTGTCATGTTTGTTCTTATATAGAACCGCATGAGACGAAATCTCTTCCAAACACCAAGCATGCAGGAGTATATTTAGTTTCTCGTTTGCCTGTAAAGTAAAGTTAATTTGCGAGTTTTGTTTTTTGTAAGCTAGGCAAACATAACACTGCGCAATCAATTTTGCGATGTTTTTATACATTCCAATCTAAAAGTATCGCATACGGATTCTTTCATATGTTTTTTGTATTCCAAAGTGAGCACAGGTAAGTAGGTGTTTATTGGGCATTCTAGCTCAATTGGAGCAGTGAAGATGCGCCAGCCAGAATTGATTACGTGCATCTGCGCTGCGGAAAGTGAGCCAGAATGCCCAATAAACATTTTGGAATTGATTACGTGCATCTGCGCTGCGGAAAGTGAGCCAGAATGCCCAATAAACATTTTGAAATTGGTTACGCAAAGTTTTCAATTTGGGTGATGTAAACGACACGAAATAGTTTTTTAAATAACCACAGCGAATGATTAATTTACTAATAAAAACTTACCAATAAATATTTTTCATGACTTCCACTTGCACACTATTACACTAGATTTTGTTTAAATTAGGATTTATGACATTTAGATAAACATTTGTAATTAGTTTAATTCTTGAAAATATATGTCTGAAGATAGACAAGATAAATAGAAGAACAACTTAATGGAATTGAACCATTTTGTTCTAGGTAAGATCCTATCGTTTACTGCAATGACAAAGGAAAACATGTGCTCCGAGCAGATCGGACTCCTATTTTACAGGAAAGAGAAAAGTTTTAACATAGATTAGATACAGACCAACCTTCTTCTAGCTCTATGCACAAGGTGTTTAGGCCGTATTTTTCAAAACAAGGCAACAGGAAAGGATAACGTACTTGACATGACCAACCTTCTTCTAGCTCTATGCACAAGGCGTTTAGGCCGTATCGTTCCGTATTAGGATATAGGAGAGAAAATATGTTTTGACACAGATACAGACAAACCTTCTACTAGCTCTATGCACAAGGCGTTTAGACCATATTTTTCAAAACAAGGCAACAGGAAAGGATAACGTACTTGACATGACCAACCTTCTTCTAGCTCTATGCACAAGGTGTTTAGGCCGTATCGTTCCGTATTAGGATATAGGAGAGAAAATATGTTTTGACACAGATACAGACGAACCTTCTACTAGCTCTATGCACAAGGCGTTTACGTCATATTTTTCAAAACAAGGCATCAGGAAAGGATAACGTACTTGACATCGCCAACCTTCTTCTAGCTCTATGCACAAGGTGTTTAGGCTGTATCGTTCCGTTTTAGGATACAGGGAGGGATAACTTAACACACTCATCTTATCTAACTCTAAGCACATGATTTTTAAAGTTAAAACTTTCGTTATCGCAGTAAACGATATGATCTATTATTACACAGGCTTCTTCTAAAACAGAACAAATTAAACTCCAAAATTTTATCTACTTATCTTAAATCAGATTTAGATGTTTTTTACTAAACATGTAATTTTATATATAATAAAATGACGTACGCACATATTAGAACAATTGTTTGAAATGAAAACTGTTCCCATAAATCAGGCGCTTCACCATTAACACTGTCGATCAAACATCTTAATCGGTCAGCGATAACGAAAGATACTTTCGTTACACAGTGTTTTTAAAATCAAACTTACGTTTAGTTTTTTACAAAAGGTTATAGCAAATAGGACAAGTCTTAAAATATCTTTAACCATAATTAACTTTAATTGTAAAAATATAAATGAAGAATGCAGAAAGATTTTTTAAAATGAAAGTTATGCTTTTGTACATAATGTTTGTTTAAGTTTTAATTTTTTTTAATCTAATGAAACCTTAAGCCCGAATATATGTAAAATTTCACTAATAATTTTGATCAACACTCGATTTCATAAAAGTTTTCGTGGTAAGTCCCCAGTTATTGCATATCCAACAAAACGTGACTGCTGTGCAGCGTAAACCAAGTAGCTACCTATTCTACAAATCTTATGGAAAGAAACATTAATGCGGCTTTTCTTTGTGTTACGATATCTAAGCGGCATAATCTGCTCTGGGTTCCTTACGTACCTGTTTAATTATTTATGGTTTAGTTTTGTTATTTCTATTGGGTACTATATACTTAAAGCAAAATAATATGATTAAGAAAACAAACATAAACTTTTAAGCGAGCCTTTTGAGGTTTAAAAATTAAAAAACTATAAGTAATTAAGGTAATTGAAAAATATATATTCGAGTAGGTAACTTGTTTTAACATTAAAGCACAAGACTTTTTATTTTACTAGTTTGACCTTTATCTTATTTTTCCTTACAAACATAAATAAGGTATGCCAAAACAATTAATTATAACATATAAGTAATTTATATTCGCGGACACTGAGTAGAACCATTCTTAATTCAACATTGAACCCCAAACCAAATAGCGGCATATTCTTTGTACTTCATATTTCTGTTATTAATGTAAAATAAAATAGTAATTAAATATATTTATTCTTCAATCTTTTCTATGGGAATGCCGTTTTGCTGACTTGAAACAATTTAAGGGGTAGAAAACCTAATTGGTATATTATAAATTTAGATGACTTAACAATATATTTGTACTAAACACGTATAACAGTAAGCGTATACAACTTGAATAATCTTTATTTAGTATGAACGTAAATACCTGTTTATAATAATATAAGTTTGGTTAACCTACACTTCATAGTACTTTATTGTAGGTTAAACTACAATTTATGTTACTTGACTCTTGAACTAAGAAAACCAAGGTCTTTTCTGTTGGAGTCTAATTTGCTATCGCTCGGTGTCAGCTGATTATGTAGGGTACCAGTGTGTACGATTTAATTTCTTCTGATTATAGTTAACTGTAATAAAAGGTTGCAGATCTCTGACTTTTCCCTTTTTAAGCCTTATTTTCCGGTTAAAAATATACACAATTTCCAACACTCTTGGGTGTGAATAAGTGCTGCTAAACAACCAAGCTGTGAAGCTGCTATTGGTGAACTTCTAATTTTCAAGCTGAGGATCAAAGCATCAAAAATTATGTTCGTAAGTTTTAACTTTGAAGTAATCTGTGTGTTTGTTTAATTATTTATTATAAATTAAAGTTTTAAACTTAGTATTATCTGTACATAAATCTGTAATGTTAATTTTATAACAGGCTTTTATTTAACTCTGTGTAATCCATCTTGTTTCGAGATGACTCTATGGCTTAACGTTCTGAAACATGAAAGAAAAGACTAACGATGTAAAGCGGCAGCGTAGGTCAAAATCATCTCGAAATCATATGATTTGTTCGTAATTGAATAAAGGCCCTGTTCTTGTTACTTTTCTAAATAATGCGAATCAATTTTAGGTAAATACGTCTATAAATATAATGAGAAGTCAAGATCTTTCTAACTACTATATTGTTACAGGTCGGAGTTTGAATTCAAACAGAAGAGGAAGGTTGGAAAAGAGGGAACCACCTGCTTTTCCTTTTCCGATTCAGACGACGGTGAGACTAGGTTAGTTTAATATGGAAAACTCAATTATTTTTGTTGAAAAATGTAATTTACATAAATCTTTTTATAACTCCAAAAGCTGACCTCAGAATTTCTAGTTTTGTCATATCTCCCATACAACACACCCTCCATAATCCGAATCTAGATACTTTGGGACACTTTATATAAACACTCCTACCAACTATTCCTACCTATTTAATCCGAACTTATCTTACTTGCCTTGTTGACTGCACACTTTTTTTTTTGTATTATGTTCGGATTAAAGACGTAATTAGTAAAAGTGTTTATATCAAGTGTCCAAAGTATCTAGATTCGGATTGTTGAAGGTGTGTTGTAAGAGATTAATTTTGTCTTACGCTTTTAATAGTTTCATTACTTATTAAGTTCACTGTATTCAAATTAAATACCAAACCCTAATGATTAAAGAGGATAGTAAAGCCATTGTTTTTATAACATTAATATTTATTTTTAAACATAAATTAGTACTTTAAATAAGAATACTGAGGCCTATTTATTACTGGTAGTATTAAGAATACTGTACGTGCAGTACATAATTTCTTTATGGAAATAAATATTGACTTCTTATATTTTTGATACACAGGATCGAAGCAAGTTCTGTTAAGGCAGAGCCAAAAGTAAAAAAACCGCGCAAGAAAGTGGAAGGGAAGGCGCGAGGAACTGTGACTGCATCGCTGAGCGCTCATTGTCCGCAATCATCACGAAAACGGTCCTCGAGCTACAGACTCCTGTCTTCGGACAGTGAAGACGAACTTGAAGCTTCTCGGTCTGCTCGTGCTGCCGCTCAGCACGGACTTACGTCGTCTCTGACCCGGCGAGTGGCGGATGGTGTGCTGCGTCGGACTGCGGAACTCGACGGCGATACTTTCATCGAGCTGAGAGTTTACAACACCAAAGACGTTATCGCTGCTACTGGGTGGAAAGAGCGTTTGGAGAAAGCCCAAGTTGCGTTACGCTTTCAAGCGTCGTCATCCGATTTGGAGGAACTAAGAATTTTTCTCAGAAAAGCAAAGCTAAAGTTTGTCCAAGAAGGCAAGTTTTACTCTAATAAAAAAGAATGAAACTTTTGTAAACTAGCTCCTAAATTTTTTTTATTAGTAATAATAAAGTAACTAAATAGGTAGATACTGTACTTAGTTTTTTTATCATACAAATTATTTTAGTAACATATGAAGTATAATTTTGATTACATATAATACCAGATAAATTACTAATTTTTTCCTGGGATAAAAGTAGATAACCTAAATTAGTCATTTTATTAACAACTTCCTTAATGTGCTTAAAATACGAATACTTTTTTTAAATTTGGTTTTTTTTGTTTATAGAAATTTAGATTTTCCGACGGTAGATATATGACCACACTAACAACTCCTAAGAGCCATACTACTGATCTATGTAAATATGAGTAAAAAAGTTTTTTGTACTGTTTGCGAACAAGATGTTTCGAGTAGGATATTTTCTGCCCATCTTCGTAGTAATATTCATAAGAATAATAGCGCTATTGAGATCAATGAATGTGTAGAAAAAATTAGTTCAGCATTTAGAAACCGTATTTCTAGTTACAGGGTGCATTGCCCCACTAGCAATGCCTCGAGGTCGCCATCAAGTAACAGCTCAGCAAATTCGTATCTGCTTACACCTCACACGTTCATATCTCGAATACCTTTGCGTCGTGCTGTACGACAGCTTATCGATGTTAAATTAGCACAACATGTTAATTTAAAAGTAAATTTTGAATTTTTTGGAGAGTTCATTTTACCGAAAAATGACTATATTGAAATTAAATCTCTTGCAACAGAAAATGTAATTATTCATCAAAATTACAATTTTAACCACTTGTATTCTGATCTTGTGTCAAAAATAAACAAAAAAATTAGCGAATTCCAAGAGAAGGACAGTGGGTGGTCATTTTTAAAAAGCCTGTATTTAGAAATTAATTTAAATCGGTATTCACCTTTAAGAGCTTCGAGTTTTATTGAATTGCCAAAATATGTAAAAAATAAAAAAGCTTGTATTAATGTAAAAAATAACGATAATTTTTGTTTTTTGTGGAGTATAATTGCAGCATTGTTCCCAGCTAAATCAAACGCAGACAGAACTACGTCTTATCCTCACTTCGAAGATGTACTTAACACCAAAAATATGGCATTTCCGGCGACATTCTCGGACATTAAAATATTTGAAAAAAATAATCACAGAATTAGTGTCAACGTTTACGGCTTGAATTCCAATAATAAAATAATTGGACCATTGTATAGAACAACACATAGAAAAAAGCATCATGTCAATCTTCTATTCTTGCAAAATAAGTCCCGTAGTCATTACTGTCTAATTAAAAACTTGGAACGATTGGTTAGATCCCAAACTACTAAACATCATGGGAAAATCTTTTTTTGTGATGACTGCTTGCTTTTTTTTAATTGTAAAACTAATTTTGATGAGCATGTATGTGGAGGGGTATCGACCAAATTGCCTAATAAAGGCTCAATTTTACAGTTTACGCATTTTGAGCGTATGCAAGACGTACCCTTTGTCATTTATGCAGATTTCGAATGTTTTTTAGAACCATGCCAAACAAATCAAACTTTTAACAAAGGTGGTTTTACGTCAGACTTGCAAAAACATGTTCCTGCCGCGTTTGGTTATTACATTGTATGCTCGTACGATACTTCTTTAAATAAATATGTGTCATATCGGGGTCCAAACTGTGTTGAGAAATTTATAGAATATCTTCAACGCGACGTTCTAAAGATATATAAAATTTTGAAAAATCCTGTGCCATTGATATTTACCGAAAATAATTCAAAAGATTTCACTAATGCCAGAGACTGTTCTATTTGCTCCCAATTGTTATTTGATGATAAAGTAAGAGATCATGACCACCTAACAGGCAAATATAGGGGTGCCGCACATTCTTACTGCAATATACATTTCCAATTACCAAAATTCATTCCAGTGTTTTTTCACAACCTTTCAGGCTACGATGCACATTTATTTATACGTGAGCTGGGAGATATTCGTGGCAAAATAAAAGTTATAGCTAAAACTAAAGAAAATTACATTTCATTTACAAAGTTTTTTTCAACCGAAGAAGGAAGCTTTGTTCCAGTCCGTTTTGTAGATTCATTTAAATTTTTAGGAGCTAGTTTACAAAAGTTAGCGGAAAATTTAATTACCATAGACTTGGTCAACTTGTCTAAGTTTTTTACGAATAAAACAAAGTTTAAATTGTTGAGACGCAAAGGAGTATATCCGTATGAATATATGAAAAGCTGGAAATCGTATGACGAAACTAACTTACCGTCCTATGAAGATTTTTTTAGTACACTAACAAATCAAAATATCTCTAAAGAGGACTATAATCACGCCCTTAAGGTTTGGAATACGTTTAAGATTCAAAATTTAGGGAAATACACAGATCTGTACCTACTTACGGATATTTTATTATTAGCCGATGTTTTTCAAAAATTTCGAGCTACTTGTAGGTTAAATTTCGAAGTCGATGCTGCTTATTATTTGACAGCTCCTGCTTTGAGCTGGGACAGCATGTTATTAAAAACTAATATTAAATTAGAACTTATTAATGATCTAGAAATCATTCGAATGCTTCAAAAAGGAATACGGGGAGGAGTATGCTTATGTTCTACGCGGTTCGCAAAAGCCAACAATAAGTATTTAAATAATTATAACCCTGCTGAACCTGAGAAGTACCTTATTTATATTGATTGTAACAATTTATATGGTTACGCTATGTGCGCATACTTACCATATTCTGATTTTAGACTATTAGATAGACGAGAAATCGATGAATTAAACGTTTGCAAAATACCAGACGAAAACGAATATGGGTACATTTTAGAAGTAGATATCGAATATCCAGAAGAACTTCATGATTCACACAATGATTTACCGTTCTGTCCTCAAAAATGTGTTCCACCCGGTTCAAAAACATCAAAATTGATTCCTAATTTATACGACAAATTTTTTTACGTTATTCATTACGTCCATTTGAAACTGTGTTTAAAAGCGGGACTTAAGTTAACTACCGTGCATCGAGTAATAAAATTCAAACAAAGCCCTTATCTAAAAGACTATATTGACCTAAACACTAAACTAAGGCAACAAGCTAAATCTGTATTTGAACAAGACTTTTTCAAACTAATGAATAACAGCATATTTGGAAAAACTTTGGAAAACACAGAGAATAGATTAGACGTTAAAATAGTAAATCAATGGAGTGATGATAAAAACAAGACAAAAAAAAATTACTGTGCAGAGCAGTTAATATCTAGACCTAACTTTCATAGTTCAACTACATTTACCGAAAATTGTGTAGCTGTTCAATTGAAACCAGAAAAAGTAGTCCTTGATAAACCTATATACATAGGTTTCACAGTCTTAGAACTATCCAAAAGCCATATGTATAATTTTCACTATACTATTATGAAACCTTTTTACGGCTCTAATTTAAAAATGTGTTATACCGATACTGATAGTTTTTTTATATTCAATAGAAACAAAAGACTTCTATAAGCATTTAAAGCTAAATTTAAAGCACTATTTTGATACAAGTAACTACTCGGAGCCAAATAAATATCAAATTGAACGCGTCAACAAAAAAGTGCCAGGTTTGTTTAAAGATGAATTAGGAGGTCAAAATATTGTAGAGTTTGTTGGGTTGCGATCTAAGTTATATTGTATTAGAACGGAATCGTGCGAAATAAAAAAGGCTAAAGGTGTTCAAAAATATGTTTTAAATGGTGTTCATTTCAATGACTATTATAAGTCTTTGAAGAAAAAAGACAAAATCCTACGAAGAAAAAATGTTTTTTTTTAAGTCTCTTAAACATGAAATATTTACAAGATCTGTTAACAAAGTAGCTTTGTCTTCCAATGACGAAAAACGTCGAATAATGGAAGACAACATAAAAACGTTTGCTTGGGGACATTGCTCATTTTTCTGAATATCACTGTTGCGAAGATGGCAGAAAGTTATTTAACCGATATTATTATTTCAAAACATAATTATGTATATTCAAATAATATTTATGTAACTACAGGATTATGGGCAGTCAATAATTTTTTACCACAAATTCATATCCTTGTCAATAGCGAGAATTATGATTTATTTATTACTACTAAGGAATGGCACAGAATTTACATTGAAATCAACTCGAAATGTATAGACAACATGACTATTCTATACCAACTTCTTTTTTGTGAAAAACGTTGTCCTGAAAATGTGATTTCTTTAATTTGTGGTGCTCTTAGTACATTTTGTCATTGTGTAGAATTAAGATTAAACTATTTACTTAAGCATGACTATGTAATAGTTAGTCATTTTGTACATAATATAAAAAATAATTTAGCTTGTTATAATACCCTAACTGTCAGTCAAATTGAAATGGTACTTCATTTTTATAAAAGTAAATCTAACGTTTTAGCTGTGCAAGAACTTTTACTTTTTGGTAGTTCATATTTTTATAACTATTTGACTTGTTGTTAATTTTTTTTGGATTTTGTGTTTTTTATAATTTTGTGATTTTTTTATAATAACAATAAAATGTACCTATTTGAAAATGTTGTTTTATTAATCTAAGTCCAACTTTAGTGTAAACCTTTAGATAAAGAATGTTGGTAGATATAATTAGCATTTGTGACAGACAGACAAACAAAAAAACTTTAACTACTTTATTACGAACGTTAGAAAAGAAAATTTATGCTGATTCAGATACATTTCGATATTCAAGATGTCTTCGGTGTAGGCAGCCGGTCATACGATATCTAACATACATGAACCAACAAGTTTTTATTTGAAACCTGTATGACGCAAACAGATTGTTGCATTATATGAAAAATAAATCACATAATTAAAAGGTGTCGATTCGTTAACACGTCTTTATTATAATTTTAAAATATGTCTAATTACCAAAAGGCAAATTATATCGCTTTTTCAGTAGGCAAAGTTTTAAAGTATGTGGTCAAAATTGAAATTAGTCAATTAACAGAACTACCAAACGTTGTGGAAAGCAGAACAATTGTTTAATAATAATTGTTTAATAATTGTTTATTTCTCTCACAAGCATTAGGTACAATGAGATGTTTTAACAAGGGCAAGTAGTACATGTTATGCTTGAGAGACAATTGGATGCCAAACTAAGCTGGGCTTGTATTATGGAACCAATTGTCTTTCGTCGACAAGATCGCCTGTTCTAGATTAGGCATTATAGCGGGTAGGTATTATTTAGTTAAGATTTTACAGAATCTTAAGATAAGAGATACATATTAAGTTCGTAATTTGAACTAAGGTAATATGAACAATAATAACTTATAATTATACTAAGAAAACAAAGGCAGTTTAACAATGTGTGTGTGTGTGGGTCTGCGTGTGTGTGACTATTAGTTAATTGTATGTGTGAAGGTGTGCCTGTAAGTAAGTGAATGTGACAAGCGTTATTATAATTATATATGACACATATGTATAGATATATGTAAATAACATGTAAATATGTATTTAATAGAATATTTAAATATACACATAATTATATATTAAGATATAAGAAGAACAATATAAAGATGATTTTCTCAATTTTTTTTTTTTATTTAGCAATAAGAAGAATATGTTCGGTTTCAGTGTAGTCTAGAAAGGACAACCAAGCTTTGAGGATAATTTTACATTTGCGATAAGTTTTAGGATACAAATTTAGTATTTTATTGATTTTATTGTACAAAAAGGGAGCTAAAAATCCTGAGTGATAGGTGCAAAAGGTTGTACTATAGGCTGCAGGATTACATAAGTTATCTGTTTTTCTTTTTGAATTATTTATAGCAGGATAGAATGTGAAATTCCTGTGGAATTTAAGAGTTGTATTTAGAATAAATAATAAATAATTGCCGGACTGATAATACCTGGCTTAACTTATATAGATCATGAGTAGGAAACCTAAATGGTTTAACCTAATTGTAAAAACAAGTTATCATGCAGAAAGTGAAAATGACCCAGTGATGAATTCTGTACTGCATTCCCTTTTCCTTATTTCGACAGAGTTGGGAAAACAAACTGAGAAAATTTAATGAGCAGAGGTATGTATAAACTTTCCTATTTTTGCTTTTACTTTCAAAATTTACAGAAAATCTAATTATTTTCCTTGTCTTTCAGATATACCTGAGGCAAAGAATATCAGTAGCAGTAGCAGAGGAAGAGGTTTCCTCCGTGGAGATTTCATTCAAAACTTATTTCTCTTTTTTTTTGTATTGTAAATAAACGATTTTGTCATGTACAAACATTAAGATATGTAATGTCTCTTTAGGAATAGAAATTAAATAAAAAATGTTTTATTGTTATAACATTTATTGAATTTTCTTAATAAAAATACTTAAACTTAGTTAAGCAAAATACTTATACTTAGTTAATATATTTTAATACTTAATACTTATATTATACATTTGTACACAAATGAAAAAACTAAACTATTATATTTTAAACTAATTCAAGTATTTTATTTTTAACGTCCACATTTTCATTGCACCATTTCTTAATACAAATAACATTTTCCAGAGCACAATATTTTCTATGATTAAAACATTTGTTTTTTTGCCCTTTAGAATAGGTGCTGTACAAATTAGGTAAATTAGGGCATCCCTTTTCTGCAATATCTTCAACATTACATTCTGTACAAAGTTCATTAATCCATAGGATTTTTTCTCTACCCTTCAAAAGCAAATATTGGTGTTTTAAAATTAGTTTGATAAGTTTTCTAAATTCTTGATAATCTATGTAACCGTCACTCCAATAAATACCGTGACATGAGTAGAGGGGATTCGTTGGTTCTGGCGCACTACCCTCCAACCCCAACCCCTCGCCTAAAAACTTTTCTGCCCCGCACGACTCGCGCTTGACCACTCTCAAAACATCGTTGGTTCTGGCTCACTACCCTCCAATCCCAACCCCTCGCCTAAAAACTTTTCTGCCCCGCACGACTCGCGCTTGAACACTCTCAAAACCACCCCTGTGTCTGGGGTGTGGCGACTCGCGCTTGACCACTCTCAAAACCACCCCCTGTGTCTGGGGTGTGGCGACTCGCGCTTGACCACTCTCAAAACCACCCCCTGTGTCTGGGGTGTGGCGACTCGCGCTTGACCACTCTCAAAACCACTCCCTGTGTCTGGGGCTATGTCGACTCACGCTTGACCAAAACTACTGCGTGACGTCACAGTGGCTCCTGTGTATAACTTGTCTCTAGTTTTGTTATGTAATTACATCATTATCGTAATGGGTTATCATGTTTTTCCCCGTTCATAATAAAGTTATTCCTATTTAATTACAATGATGTTGGTGGTGACATTCCAAAAACTAGTCCCCCGAGGGTGTATCTCAAGATTTTAGGGGTGTGTCCACTCACGCTTTACAAAAACTTAACCTGGAGACGTGTCGGTTCACGCTTGATATGACTTAACATGTTATACCTACAGAAAACCTTCAATTCAAGTCGGTCGAAGTTTAAAGAGAAAAGCTGATAATAGTGTTAAAGATTTACAACTAGCATCGACGTCAACATGATGTGTCAAATATGTGATTTACAGGTTAACCAAAGATTCTATGCTCAGCACTTACGATCTAAGAAACACAAATAGAAATGTCTTATTCTTAATCATAATTTACTTTATGTGTCTGTTATATCACTTGTGAAGTATTTAGAGAAAAGCTGATAATAGTGTTAAAGATTTACAACTAGCATCGACGTCAACATGATGTGTCAAATATGTGATTTACAGGTTAACCAAAGATTCTATGCTCAGCACTTACGATCTAAGAAACACAAATAGAAATGTCTTATTCTTAATCATAATTTACTTTATGTGTCTGTAATATCACTTGTGAAGTATTTAGAAGTATTTATAGCATCAATTGAAGAATCAATACTATTTTATTATTCATGCAGATTTTGATCAGGAAACAAAAGATTTAAAAATTCTTCGAATTTTTAAATTTGTCTATTGGGAATTGGATAAAAATTGGTGAATTAGAAAATTATTCAGAACCTTTAAGTGATGACATTAAAAATAAAATGTGTAATGTCACATAGTGATTTAGAAAAAAAAGAAAATGGTAGACCTTAAAAAAAAAACAGTTCTTAGAAATGCATGTTAATAAGTTCAATCCCTTACGGGGATCTTCGTATATTCGTAAAAAAGAACGATCAACAATGTTTTTAAGTGGACTATATCCTGCAAATATACATTCCGATAGTGTATCATCATACTTTAGCCATCAAAATAAACTAACGTTTAATAATATTCAGTTCCCAATCAAATTATCTGATATACCCAAGGTAGAAAAACAAAATGACATTAGCATTAATATGTTTGAATTAGAGTTTAACAAAGAAAAAAAAACTTTACAAAATGTTCTAATTAATTACAAATTTACTTATTATTTTTAAACAATGGTTGAAATGGGTTTTAATTAATCACCAGAAGCATGACTGTGCTCAAATTTTTACTGAATAACTAGGAATTCATAAAAAAGAAAAATATTGGTTTAATACGGAAACAAATAATGATGAAATCTATTTTGATAAATTTCAAAGAATATTAAAATTACATTTTATAATATATGCAGACTTTGTAGCTCATTTAAAACCCGTCGCCTATTGTATCCCTGATCCATCGAAGTCATATACGTAAAAAATACATGAACATGTAGTTTGTTCTTATGGATACTATATAAAATGTTCATATGATGATAAACTGTCTATATACAGAACATACTCAGAGCCTAATTGTACAAAAATGTTTTGAAAAATGATATTAGCAATATACATAGGATAAATTGTTTTCAAAAATGTCCACTTTCTTTAACTAATGAAGAGAAGGATAAGACAATCGCAATTATGTTATATTAGGTGATGAAATCACAGTAGACTATGACTGGAATACTAGTAATTTTAGAGGTGTTAGTCACGAATTATTTAGTAGCACAAAGTATCGTGTTCCATTTTTTAGTTCATTTGCGGTTTTTAGATTATTTTTAATTTATGATCTACTAGAGTTTAGATATATAGAATATTATATAAAGACAAATTTGCAGAATTAAGAAATCAATTACAAACGAAAATGATTTTAATAAACTTATTAGGAAAGGTGTTTTTCTTTATGAATTTGTTAATTCTTATGAGTCCTTAAAAATTACATCTCTTCCAAATCAAGACGCTTTCTTTAACTCTTAATACCAGTGTATCTAATTATAATAATAAACATGCTCAAAACGATGTCAGCCCAATTTAAATGTAAAAATATGTTGGAATATTCCAATCTATATTTAAGAACTTATGTAATGCTACTCACTGATATTTCTGATAACTTTAGAATTTTTTATATCTAATGTGATATAATTGTAATTATTTATTTTCTTCTTTTTACACTAAGCTGTACACCTATCTATAATATATTTTTGCCACGCAAAATGAGCTCTATTTTAAAATTAACCTGAAACCTTAAGTACCCTGAACATTTACATGATCTTAATTCAGATTTACCTTTATGCCTGAAAAACATTGTAAACGGTTACAGTAAAGATAAGAAATTAGTATCAAATTTTTATAATAAAACTAAAATATAATTTACTATAGAAATCTCAAACAATGTTTACAACTTACTATGAAGTAAATTAGGGTTCATAGAATTTTACAGTTTAAGCATAGTCCTTAGTTGAAATATATATATACATTTAAATACACAAGTAAGAACTACAGCTAAAAGTGACTGAAAAAAGATTTTTATAAATAATACATTCTTTGGTAAAACTATGGAAAATGTTAAAAACGTGAATTTGTGAAAAAAAAGATATTTATTTGGAGAATTATAAGTCGTGTCTATGTATCACAAATGTAAATATTTCACGTGCAGAATTCGAAGTGTGAAACACACTATATTACACAAAAAAATAAATAAACTTGTTGTAGACTTATATAAATACTTAACCATTGTTTTTTATCTTTATAATATCCAAGTTTCGTTTTATTAAAGTTTAATAATAAAGTAACTATAAATGTTATCACTAGGATAGTCTGAAGTATCGAAACAAAAAGTGCATGGTATAATAATGAAAGTTATACATCAAAATTTTTATATTTCCAATATACATAATCGTAACAAGTATTTCGAGAGTCATACAGACTTCACAAAAATTAATAAAACTTGTTGTAGATTTATAATTGCTTGATGTAATTGCCGAATCTAAAGTTTTCAAGAAAATTGTGACAAAAAAGAGATTTATTTGGAGAACTATAAGTCGTGTCTATGTATCACAAATGTAAATATTTCACGTGCAGAAAACACACTATATTACACAAAAAAATAAATAAACTTGTTGTAGACTCTAGTAGATCATAAATTAAAAATAATCTAAAAACCGCAAATGAACTATACGACATATTAGGTTTATATGAGAATGAAATATATTTTTACTTATTTTGCGGAATTATTTTTATTTCTCAATCTTTAAAATTCAAAGCATGAACAATAAAATGAGCATCATAATTGTTTAGATTGTGAAATAGAATAGGAATGAAAAATGGAACACGATACTTTGTGCTACTAAATAATTCGTGACTAACACCTCTAAAATTACTAGTATTCCAGTCATAGTCTACTGTGATTTCATCACCTAATATAACATAATTGCGATTGTCTTATCCTTCTCTTCATTAGTTAAAGAAAGTGGACATTTTTGAAAACAATTTATCCTATGTATATTGCTAATATCATTTTTCAAAACATTTTTGTACAATTAGGCTCTGAGTATGTTCTGTATATAGACAGTTTATCATCATATGAACATTTTATATAGTATCCATAAGAACAAACTACATGTTCATGTATTTTTTACGTATATGACTTCGATGGATCAGGGATACAATAGGCGACGGGTTTTAAATGAGCTACAAAGTCTGCATATATTATAAAATGTAATTTTAATATTCTTTGAAATTTATCAAAATAGATTTCATCATTATTTGTTTCCCTATTAAACCAATATTTTTCTTTTTTATGAATTCCTAGTTATTCAGTAAAAATTTGAGCACAGTCATGCTTCTGGTGATTAATTAAAACCCATTTCAACCATTGTTTAAAAATAATAAGTAAATTTGTAATTAATTAGAACATTTTGTAAAGTTTTTTTTTCTTTGTTAAACTCTAATTCAAACATATTAATGCTAATGTCATTTTGTTTTTCTACCTTGGGTATATCAGATAATTTGATTGGGAACTGAATATTATTAAACGTTAGTTTATTTTGATGGCTAAAGTATGATGATACACTATCGGAATGTATATTTGCAGGATATAGTCCACTTAAAAACATTGTTGATCGTT
Source organism: Apoda limacodes (assembly GCA_946406115.1). Lineage (NCBI taxonomy): Eukaryota > Metazoa > Arthropoda > Insecta > Lepidoptera > Limacodidae > Apoda > Apoda limacodes. The sequence continues at coordinate 1,086,514 of OX291548.1, forward strand.
CTTTTTTACGAATATACGAAGATCCCCGTAAGGGATTGAACTTATTAACATGCATTTCTAAGAACTGTTTTTTTTTTAAGGTCTACCATTTTCTTTTTTTTCTAAATCACTATGTGACATTACACATTTTATTTTTAATGTCATCACTTAAAGGTTCTGAATAATTTTCTAATTCACCAATTTTTATCCAATTCCCAATAGACAAATTTAAAAATTCGAAGAATTTTTAAATCTTTTGTTTCCTGATCAAAATCTGCATGAATAATAAAATAGTATTGATTCTTCAATTGATGCTATAAATACTTCTAAATACTTCACAAGTGATATTACAGACACATAAAGTAAATTATGATTAAGAATAAGACATTTCTATTTGTGTTTCTTAGATCGTAAGTGCTGAGCATAGAATCTTTGGTTAACCTGTAAATCACATATTTGACACATCATGTTGACGTCGATGCTAGTTGTAAATCTTTAACACTATTATCAGCTTTTCTCTAAATACTTCACAAGTGATATAACAGACACATAAAGTAAATTATGATTAAGAATAAGACATTTCTATTTGTGTTTCTTAGATCGTAAGTGCTGAGCATAGAATCTTTGGTTAACCTGTAAATCACATATTTGACACATCATGTTGACGTCGATGCTAGTTGTAAATCTTTAACACTATTATCAGCTTTTCTCTTTAAACTTCGACCGACTTGAATTGAAGGTTTTCTGTAGGTATAACATGTTAAGTCATATCAAGCGTGAACCGACACGTCTCCAGGTTAAGTTTTTGTAAAGCGTGAGTGGACACACCCCTAAAATCTTGAGATACACCCTCGGGGGACTAGTTTTTGGAATGTCACCACCAACATCATTGTAATTAAATAGGAATAACTTTATTATGAACGGGGAAAAACATGATAACCCATTACGATAATGATGTAATTACATAACAAAACTAGAGACAAGTTATACACAGGAGCCACTGTGACGTCACGCAGTAGTTTTGGTCAAGCGTGAGTCGACATAGCCCCAGACACAGGGAGTGGTTTTGAGAGTGGTCAAGCGCGAGTCGCCACACCCCAGACACAGGGGGTGGTTTTGAGAGTGGTCAAGCGCGAGTCGCCACACCCCAGACACAGGGGGTGGTTTTGAGAGTGGTCAAGCGCGAGTCGCCACACCCCAGACACAGGGGTGGTTTTGAGAGTGTTCAAGCGCGAGTCGTGCGGGGCAGAAAAGTTTTTAGGCGAGAGGTTGGGATTGGAGGGTAGTGAGCCAGAACCAACGATGTTTTGAGAGTGGTCAAGCGCGAGTCGTGCGGGGCAGAAAAGTTTTTAGGCGAGGGGTTGGGGTTGGAGGGTAGTGAGCCAGAACCAACGATGTTTTGAGAGTGGTCAAGCGCGAGTCGTACAAAGCAGAAAAGTCGGTGAGCTTTTTTTTTAGGCGAGGGGATGAGGTTGGGGGGTAGTGCGCCAGAACCAACGAATCCCCTCTACTGACATGTCTTTTTCTGATTTATTTTTTCGGTCTGTCTGAAATGCAATAACAGCATATCTCGGTTTTTCTATTTGTTTTAATTACCCATGTATGTTTTGTTGTTTTTGGTAATAAGGGATATTCATACAAGTCCCAGTTTCGGAATAACAAGTTGATTGAACGATCTTTTTCTAGATATTTTAATAGATTTAGTTTTTCTCGATCGGAAACTTTTACATGTGGAACACGCCAAACAATTTTTTTAAGTATGATATCATCTATTACTTCTCCAGTGTTTAGTTTTATTGCGTTTAGATTAGTATTGCTGCGTAAAAGTATTAGCTCATGTCTACAATTCATTATTATTTTATTATAATCCTCAGCAAATCCAAGCATTTTGTTCAGTGGTATAGATACTGCAAAATTCCCTGATCTTGTATTTTTTGTTCCATCTATATCCCAACCCCATGCTTTCGAAATTTTAGATTCATTTTCATTCATAGACAAAAATGATTTTATAGTTGTTGTTATACCAGCATTTTTAATTCTATCTATTTCAACTCCGTTAAGTTCATAGCGAACATCTTGAAACAGAAATAAAATGGGGTTGTTAGTAAAATTAACGCTAGTTGCAACATCTTTTAGATCTCCTTTTTTAACGATGACCATTCCTTCTAGGTATATTGTACTCGCTGATGGCAATACGTACAAGTCTTGTTGGTTGATAGGTATTCTTATTTCATCATTTTTATTAAAAGTAGTGATATATGGCTTATACGAATGAATTTCCATGCTTTCTATAGTATTATCAAATACTATAGGTTGCGCTACGTTTAATACACTCATTTTAGTAATCCAATTAATTTTAAAAAGTCTTTATTTTCAACACTTAATTTTTTTTTAAAGTTAGTAGATGTTAGTGACACAGGTGCTCTTTTGCGAATTACCGGTATCTTTCTGAGCTTCTTTGGTCGTGAAAAAGAATTTATATTAATTTGGTGAAAGTCTATCATTTTTTCTTCAGATGTAGGTACAGTAGTACCTCTTCTCCCCGAAAATTAACTAACTTGTTCTGTGAATCTAAAATTTTTATATTTACACTACTGATAGTCTTTTGATTAATCGGAAAATATATTATATTCTTTGGTACCTCAATAATTCTATATCCAGGCGGAACATTAGGTGCAAATTCATGGATTATGTGGCTTGGAATTCCATTAATAAAGGATCCACAGACAATATCACATTCAACTCGGACAACAGTGGTAGAAAGAATACTAACTGGGATCTGTGATTCATGAAATTTATTCTTTTGTAATGTTTTTTTATTGTATCCGAGAATACTCCCAATAGAATTTTCTTTTTCAAAATGAATGTCTTTAGAGCAACAAATTACAGTACGTAAAGTATTATTGTTACAAGTTAAACTAAAGGTGCTGCTTCTAATGTTTTTCTTTATATAGTCACAAATGTCCTGTAGTTAATAAGATCCTTCAGGAATTTCAATCACTTCATTATCACCATAATGAAATTTATTATTTTTACTTTCAACGTTTGGAATAGAGTTAAAAGTAGAAAAGTATAAAAGACCACATTCGTAATCTCCGTCTAACTGTAGAGCAGGAGAATAACAAGTATTTAAGCTTGATGTGAATCCAGATATTGACAGCGTGAAAGACATGATTAAAATGGTTTATTTTATTGAATTATCTTAATTTATTCTTTTGAATGCCAAAAATTGTTCAAATATTTTATACACAAGTGACCACAATTAACAGTATTAGAGTTCTGATAAACATTGTAATTGTAATAAACATTAGACAAATTTAAATAGGACAGTAACTCTTGGGGTGGTCTTAGATTTCCAAAACTATTGAAGTACTCACAGTAGTTGTTAATTTTTATATAGGCTACCCAGTGCGTTCCAGGATTCTTAGAGTTATCCAAATTGACAATCGCACACTCAATATCTTTAGGTTTTTTTGGTAAAGCATCTTTCATGAATACTCCTCGAAAATACGGTATATCATTAGTGTGCTTTAAAATATCTACATTCGTTAAAGCACGTCTAGGTAGCCTTCTAGTTAGTTTTTTGCTGATTTTAAACATAATCCGTTACCTTTATAAGGTTTGATGTAGAGACCTTTTCCTAACGCAATAGATTCCATCATTTTGTTATGACGCTGTGACTCTTCAAGGTTTTGCTTTGCTGATTTATAGCTATTCACTGCTTTAGCAATACCTGCAGCTCCTCTAGCTAAAGACCCTAATGCAGATAAGCCAGCAAAAATTGGTATAAGTGGTAGAATCCCTCCAGTTTTTGGTATTGGTATAAGACGGGGTAAGCAAACATTTTTATTTTTAAATAATTTTTTTGCAGTCAAGTAGGCTATCTTTATAGCAGTATTGTTATCTTTTGGCTTGCGGTTTTTCATATAATTACGGATTTTAGACACGACTGACTTAAAAGATTTAACTCCAGCACCATTTTTTAATTTAGTTTTCATAACTTTGCTTACGAGCCAAGACGCTAATTTTTCTCCGGTTCTAGTATTTTTTGACTTCATTCTTTGTTTTGCCATATTAAGAAGCGCAAAGTCAGCTTTATGACGATCTTCTAAATTACGATGTTCGGAATATGCTATATCGTGACGCTTACAAGCCTCGTCTAATTCGTTTATCCCTTTGTCACCTCGAGCCAATCTTTCTTGTAGTCTTGTACCAGGACCACAATAATTATATCCTGGTAAATGAAGTTCAAATGGTAAATTGTTTACAATATTATTAACAAGTCCTCCACCGTTCATCACTGAATTTAAAATGAATACATGGTTGAATATCTTACAATTATAAAGTATTTATAAGTTAAAAGTAAACACTATACAATAGACATTTTGTTAATCCAACTATTTTCCTTTTCATTGAGTCCTAACCATTTTACAAATAATTTATTTCCTTTCTTTCTTATCACTCTTTCAATTAAATAAATGTTTGGATGTTTAGTTTTTTGCAACTCTTGTTCGTAAAAGGATCCGAGTATTATTTGATTTCTTTGATCATGAATGTGATAAGTTACTGGGTAAGTATTATTAACTTTTGTTATGGTAAATAGTTCAGAAGACCAGTTAGGTGTATACCCCTTTTTGAAATTTTCTTTATATTTGCTAATCCGAACACAGTCACCTACTTTTAATTTTGATTTTCTTAAGTACTGAGGTGTTTCATTCCTCTTTATGTTATTCATAACGACGGTTTGGTTATCACATGTTACATTTATCGGTTTAAATTTTATGGTTCGATGGACAGTATCATTATATGATGACAAAGCATCGTTCAAAGGTGATCCGATCCATTTGTTATTTCCAATTAAAGTAAAATATTTATATAATTTTGATTTCAGTGTTCTTATAAATCTTTCAACAATTGACGCCTTTTTCACAGAATATGTAGAATAGTGATTTATATTAAAAGTTGTTATTATTTTCTTAAACACTTCATTGTAAAATTCTTTTCCCATATCTGTCTGAAGGTTAATAGGAACTCGACCACAATCCAAAATTTTTTTAAAAGCGTTTCCTACGTCACGTTTTGTTTTCGTTTTCAGAGGAACTCCCCACGCGAATTTTGAAAAGCAGTCAATAACAACTAAAATATATTTAAAACCTTTGTTCACTTTTTCCATTTTCTGCATGTCAATTAAATCAGCTTGCCATAAATCATCAATTCCTTTTAATATTACCGCCCTACGAATGAAGTGTTTTCTAGCTGATTTGTGAAGTTCACCAACTATGTCTTCTCTGTTCATAATTGTTTAGGTGCGGTTTTCTGTGATCCAACCTTTTTTAATTCTGATTTAATATCTAGCAACTGATTTTTTAAAGTTTGAATCAGGCTTTTTATAGCATTTATTTCGAGCAGGAAAGATTGTTTTCCACAATATTCTTTTAGTACATTATCTACATACTGCTTATTGACGGCTTCGTCAGGTAGCTGAGGTGTTTTGAGTCCTTTTATACTTGCTGATATTAAGTCTAAATCTCCATTAATAGACTTAAGAAATACTTTGTCAGTAATATCGAAAACTTCTGACAAACGCAATCTTTTATGCACGTGATGACCAAACTTGTCAACGTTCATTGTTTAATAAATGTATACCTAAATGGTTTGATTACAACTGAATGTTAATATAAAGTTCTCTGTATTATATTTGAATAAATCGTTAAGAATGCATGTAATACGTTACTTTTCATATTTTATTTGTTAATAATACCAGCTTCTTGCAACTCCTCTACGATAGATATTATTTCATTGTCTAATCCACTGTTTCCTGCATCACGAGAAGATATTAAAAGTTTTAGTCTTTCAACTAACTCATTAGGGTCATCCCAATACATATAATCAACATTTTTATTATATTTTTTTAAAATTGGTAACCCAGACCCTTGATTAAGACTTTCGGTGCTTGTACATTGCTTAGATAACTTGAAAAGTGGTTTGATAATATTTAAGTACTTGCTTCCTTTATTACTTTTAATTGGTTTTTTAGGGTTGAAGTCACGCCTATGTGCATTTGTAATAGTTAAAATCTGTTTGTAACTGTTTAAGTCACTATTAGTGATTGTTTTTAAATCTGGTATTCTTTTAAATAATAATTCCATTAGACCTTCAGTTTTTTTGTAAGGCTTTCCAGAAACTAAAATTGTATTTTCTGTTTGGACAATTCGAGAATTACCTATCATCAGTTTACCACGTTCATTTCTAACACCAAATGGAATATCTTCCAATACTTTTACAGTTCCTTCTGAAGGTGGTGACCAATTATGTTGTGGACTTGAAATAGATTCAATTGTTTTGAATGAAGCGTCACTTGAAATGTTGGTTTCTTTATTATTTGTATCGCTCATACTTTCTGAATCATCTTCATAGATATCGTCTTCATAATCATCAAAGTTCTTAAGAGTTTTATCAACTTTTTCACACTGTTCATCGGAATCTATTTCATATTCACTTCCACCCTGAAGATCAAAATCAAATTCAGTTTTCATATATTTTGCTTTTTTCCCTGGGATTACGTCTTCATTGTAATTAGGTTTGATATTTTGTGTTGCATTTCTTGATACCATTTTATGAAGTGGATCCGTTAAAGGTTTGAACACAGATTTAAGGACTTTATCATTTTCAGTTTGAATATTACGCAACTGCCTAACTTTTTTCTTAACAACGCTAGCTGATTTAATTATCTCTTTTTTGATATTTACTTGCGAATCCATTTTTCACAATAAGCTTTACCAATGTTATAGACAACACTAAACACATATCAGAGTTTTTGTCGTTTATAAGAGTTTTAATCAAGAATGACAAAAGTATCAAACTTTTTTCTATAGCAACCTTTATTTTTTTCACAGTCTTTATTGATTACTATGAAATCATACGAAGTTTTCCAGATTTCCGAACACATATCACGAAATTGATTCCAATTCATATCTGTACTGACATGTTCATCATAAACATGTCGTAAATTAATGTCATCTTGTTTAAACAAAATTATAAGATTTGCATTATCTCTAATTAATTGTTTAGGTACTTTACTATATGTTTGATTCAAATAAAAGCAGTCTATACGCTTATGTCGCCCCATTAAGAAATAATCACGAATGTTATTTTGATTTTCACAAGCAACATCGTCGAAAATAATTACTGAATCAGGTTTTGCATGATGAGGGCTTATAACGTCACTATTATCGTTATATTTCATTAATTGTACTTCTGGAACCTCATTTAACACTTTTTCTAAAAATATATATTTTGGTTGGTAAAGCGTTTTGGAATATAAATATATATTTTTATAGCATAAACCATTTTCATGCAAAAGAAGTCCAACTATTAGGTTTGTTTTTCCACAGTTAGATGGTCAACAAATCAAACATCGAATCGAATTAGGTAATAGTTTACCATGACGTGTTATGCCTAGATCAGATTCAGAACATATTTTTTCTAAATGTAGCTTTAGTGGCTGCTTTACAAATTTCATGATGTCTTGGTGAAAGAAGTTAATTATGCAATGAAATCTCTAATCGCTATGACTCCATATTTATATTAATTTGAGAGACATTGACACACAAGACTACCGAAAGATAAAAGAAAGGTAAGATTTTTATAATTGATTAATGAAATATTATTTGCCCGACAGTTGTAATAGGGTAAAACATTTTTCTACTAGAACAGAACAGAACGGTTTGTATATATTTGTAAGTTTATGTCTTCTTCTCTCGTAAAACGGAATGATGCTCTCCAAAATACCTTGTTCATAGAGCTAGAAGAAGGTTGGTCGGTATGAAATACGTTAATCTATTTACATTCACCCAAATTGAAAACTTTACGTAATCAATTTCAAAATGTTTATTGGGCATTCTGGCTCACTTTCCGCAGCGCAGATGCACGTAATCAATTCCAAAATGTTTATTGGGCATTCTAGCTCAATTGGAGCAGTGAAGATGCGCCAGCATCTGCGCTGCGGAAAGTGAGCCAGAATGCCCAATAAACACCTACTCAGGTAGGGGGGCAGCGGATTTCAGAAGTTACCTGTTCCCTTACTTCAGCAGGGATGACTTCTTTTTTGCCATACACAGAACATTCTAATGTCTTTCTTCGACAGAGTTTATAAAGTTTGTAATCTCTAACTAGGTATTGGAGATATGCACTTACGTTAGAAAAAATGTTTGTCAAAAGATTATACCACCAACCTCTTGAGGTAGAGTTGTAATAGTAAAGATATGTAATCGCGTTACCAATAAGCTGTTCAGAAAAAAGCCTATTCTATTTCTGTTGAACTGGTGGGCTGTAACCGTTATGTATGTGATGTTTAATCAGCTGAGTTCGGCCTAGCGGTTGACACTTGTCTGACACCTTATAAAATCTGTAAATGATAGTGTCTGCGCTAATCTTTTGTACGTCTGACAGTTCAATTTAGTGGGATAGTTTTGACTTTTCGGAAATGTTCGCAACAAGACAATTTTTTTATAACATTCTCTACAAGTAAGCCTTGTCCTTTATACTTACTTGAAAAATTTTATTTTATGACTTCTTTAAATCAACCTGTGAGAACAGTTACTTCACAATTATTGAAAAAACTACGCAACGTTACTGACTTTTTTGTGCGCCTGCCATATAAACTCCTAATTGTTTGTACGGTGTTTTGTTCACCAGAAGTCTACTTACAAATAGTTTTTATATTTAATGTTCTTATAGTTTTAGTATTAGTACCTGGAGGACCGAGCTACGCTCGTATTTTTTTTAACAACGCCATCTATTGTCAAGTAGCTTAACAACGCCATCTATTATCAAGTAGCTTTTTAGTTGCTGTGTCAGTAAAAATAAAAGTATTACTACTCGCTAATAGATGTCAGGAAGAGCCATATTTTTCAGTTTATCATTGCCTTAAAATAACGATAAAACGACGTTTTCTGAAAATGAAACCTAGCTAGATCAATTTATCGCCCCCGAAACCCGCATAAAACCCTGCATACAAAATTTCATGAAAATCTTTGGAGCCGTTTCCGAGATTCAGATTATATATATTACATATGTATAAGAATTGCTCGTTTAAAGGTATGAGATAGATTACTGCGTGATGTTAAATTTATATACTTTCGTTAAAAAAACTTGAGACATATCAATAAAATTTGGTTTTTATTCTTTACAATTACTCAAACAAAATTCTCTCAACTGGTTCTTCTCTAACGAGCATACCTGATATAGAGGCTCATACGAGCTCCTTACTGGACCTTTTGCTAACTACACGTCCGAACTGATATTCCGTCTCAGTGGATACGCCTCTTGGCTCCTCTGACCACTCTTTCGTCCGGAACCAAGTGTCATGCACACTAACCGTTTCCTCTGCGCCAATTAATTGGCGTTGTGTGTAGCATTATAAGTCAGCAGATTGTGATGGATTGCGGGATTTTTATGCATCGTACCCGTGGAGGCGGCTATGCTTCAGCTCAGAAGATCCTGACATCTGCGCAGTTACTGTGGTCCCATAATTCCAGAACACAGCACTTACCATCTCCAAGAGTATTGGGATCTTTGGTGTTGACATCTCCAGCTATATCCTGTTTGGCGTCCAAGAAACCAGGAGTACTCAACAGAGCGAAGCGATACTTCACCTCAGGGCAAAGGTTGTTGCTTTACAAATCACAAGTCCGGCCCCATATGGAGTACTGCTGCCATCGCTAGGCGGGTACACCTGGATACCCAGCTTAGCCCTTTTAATTCGGTTAAACGTAGGGCAGTAAGAATCGTTGACGATCCCAAACTCAGAAGTCGTATCGAACCTTTAAAGTCAAAGTCAAAGTCAAAATGATTTATTCAAATAAGGATTTTACAATCACTTTTGAATCGTCAAAGTTATAAAATATTATTTTTTGAACCCTCCCACCTTCCCGCCGGTTCACAATGTTGTTGATTTCTACCGAGAAGAATCCGGCAAGAAACTCGATAGTTACTCTTTTAAAAACACTTAAATAAACTAAAATACAATTAATGTTTTAAATAAAAGATTTTTAGTCGTACAATTTTATGTTATTTCCATTTTAATTTGGTTTACCTATGCATCCTGTAATTGAGCATCATCAGTCCCAAGGATTTTTATCATTTACATAGTCAAAGTCAGTAAAGTTAAGTCTGAAGAGAGGTTTTGCCTCCCTGTGTGTGTTCTACCGCTTGTAAAATGTGTTCTGTGTTTTGAGGAATTGTTTGAAATAATTTCCACAGCTACTTTCTACCGTCACTCCGCTCGCCATCGACAGCGAATTCATTCTCACTCTTTGTAACCTAAATGGTCACGAACGAAAAGTGCGGTTTGAGAGGAACTTTCTCCCGCAAACGCTTAAATTGTGGAATGAGCTCCTTGCCGAGGTTTTCCCCAGGGACTACGGTATGGGGTTCTTCAAGAAGGAAGTGATTAGATTTTTAAATTTCCGATAAGATTTGATTATAGTCCTAATAGTTTAGGTTCTAATGGTATTTTTACACTCTTGCATTCAACGCTATGTTATTGGGCACATGTACGAACACAAACGTGTAAACAGTTTGCTTTGCCCGACAACGCGTTCCGAGGCTGCGTGGCGCGAATCTTAACGCGACATAGGTAATATTTAATTTCATCAGCACGCTAGATTGCAATAATTTAGTGCAGGTAAAATTATCGATAGTGTTTGACAACACTATTACACTCACACATTTGCAATTTTTTTCTGTTTCGTTTTTCATTTGGCATTGTTGATCTTGTACATTCTATATCTATGGTAGCAAGCGACGTGAAGATGCGTCTCGTGTCACTACGAGCAACGAGTGGCGCGAAGCGGATTCTCTGCGCCATTTCAGTCCAGACACAGATTCTGATTTGACGCAAGTTATAGAAATTCAAATGACAGACTGGGATCTTGTTATAATTGCACTTCTTCCAGAAGAAGAAGAAGAAAGAGAACAAGAAGATAAAGTTAAAAATAAAAGGTCACATAGGAGTATGTGGGTCCATGACTTATGGAGAAATCGAAGAACTCGGGGTGAATATCATACTTTGTCTCGAGATAGGATTACCGCTTACCCAGACAAGTTTTTTGATTACTATAAAATGAACTTAGGAAAGTTTCAAAACTTGGTAAATATATTGCGGCCACATATTGAAAAACAGAATAATAATTACAGGCCTAGTATATCCATCGAAGAGCGATTGTCTCTCTGTCTTAGGTAAGTAATGTTTTTTAAAAATTTTATTGAATTACTTACAAAATATAGTATTTAGTGCAAAAAAGTGAAGACGATATTCGAAGTTCAGCAACGTCGGAAGTGATTAGTCATTGGACGGGTGAGCTTAGATTAGAGGCACTTTTTAGGGTTCCGTATCCAGAGGGTGCCAACGGAGCCCTCTTACTAAGCCTACGCTGTCCGTCTGTGTGTGTGTCCGTTTGTCTGTCTGTCTGTCTGTTTGTCTGTCTGTCTGTCCAATCATTAAAAGGCTCGTATCTCTTAGACCGAAATAGGTAGAAGCTTGCATTTTTCACAGAATATGTGTTATATGTTTAAAAAAAGTTAAAATTGAAGGGAGGTCCCTAAACATGAAACATATTTTCGTTTTTTTAAATTTTGAAAGTAGCCTATGTCCTTCATGTCTTCAACTATACCTTTATACCAAATTTCATCTAAAGCGGTTCAGCGCTTTAACCATGAAGAGATAACATATAGACAGACATACCTAATGACCTTGAAACGGCTGAACCAATTTTGATAAAACATGCATGTGTTTGAGTGTGCATGTAAGTCTATGTTGCTAGTTTTCTTGAGTATGAGTTCATAGCGTTGTGATTTAAAAATGTTATTGTGTGAGTTGTTTTGTATGTAGTGTTACCTCGTCTCCCGCAAATTTTGTTTTCTAGGATTTTTTGTTTAGGGATGAATACGCATAGCAGGCTACTCCATAGGTTAAATACTCAAAGTATATAAAAATCAATGAGATAATCTATTCATAACGAGCATCAAATTTTTCAATTATAAAATAATTTAAATTACAAAAAAAACATGCAAATATCATCTTTCACTCAACAGAGACGCTAAAGTAAGCTATTTTGTGCATTCCTTATCATCTACGTTGCAGGTGGCGTGTGCAGTTTGATTACAACTGTCATTTGTCGATGGCCTGTTTAGTGCCAAGCTATTTGACACGACAACGTCTGCATTAGGAGTGTCCCTCGCCGACCGATTAATATTAATGTCATCGTACGTATATAATAATTCTATCTCCTCCTGTTTGGTCAAGAGTTTAATTTCTGCGTCATTGATAAGCCGAAAGACCTCGCGCTCAATCTCCTCATTTTATTAGGCATTTTCTTGACCTTGCTGGCCATAGTTTAAAAAAAAAATCCGTAGAATCCTCTGCATCTTTAAGTGCTATGTATTTAGCTAAGTATAATATGTGACGTGCTGAGAGACTGCGATGACGCTGGCGACGGCACATATTGCGATGCTGGTGACGGTACCGACTGCAACGCTGGCGACGGCACATATTGTGACGCTGGTGACGGTACCGACTGCGACGCTGGCGACGGCACATATTGTGACGCTGGTGACGGTACCGACTGCGACGCTGGCGACGGCACATATTGTGACGCTGGTGACGGTACCGACTGCAACGCTGGCGACGGCACATATTGTGACGCTGGTGACGGTACCGACTGCGACGCTGGCGACGGCACATATTGCGATGGCACAGATTGTGACGCTGGTGACGGAACAGGTGTTGACAGTGTAGACCTATCATACGAGGAGTAATTGTCATCCAGATTTAAAACTTGGGGCCGGTCTTGTATTATGTGCTGTATTAAAAATTCCAGTTCACTCTCAAATTTTATAGGCTTGTCCTTTATTCGAGCAGAACCACTTTTTCTAACTTTCCTTAATTTGAGGGATCTTCGGTAGCTGTCTCGTATTTTTTTCCAAACATTTTGACATTCTGGTGCTGAAATATTAAATAAATAAATATTACTGTACTTACAATATCTGTATATTTGTTATAGTTGATGTTAAATATGATATGATATAAATTTATGGGTAAATAAGTAAAGTTTACACGTCAATAAGCATTTTTCATACATAACAATATGTAAGTACGGACAAGATAATAATAAAATACAAATTTAAAAGAAAAAGAAGATGAGCACAATTTAAATTAATTAAATTCTTACTAAATTAAATAATTTCTTATTAATTAAGGATGCGCTCTTAACACCCATTAGGCAAATTTCAAGCGCCGAGGCTGGTGCACATTATTTACCTACATAATTTAATTATGTAGGCATGCAGATTTCGTAGGTAGGTACCTATATAGTAAATTGAATGTACTAAATACTTGCGTACATAATGTTCACCATCCTTTGTTTACTATTTTCCTACTAGCATATTACTATTATTATTCCTATCTTTTGCCCGCAGCTCGGCTCGCGCTAAATCTGATAATAGGCGTAGGGTTGTTACGGCAACTTCTTGATAATAGTAAAGAGGTTTGCTATAGTAAACTCTAGTTGTAGCTATGTCACACTCAGAGAACTCTCGACCGGGATAAAACGTCACTTTCAGCCCCATAAACTATATCTGTGCAAGAAATGCTCTGTTGCCGAGTTTATGAGAAGACAAACTAACAAACATACTTTAACATTTATAATATTATTAATAGGCATAGGGATTAGTATTTAAAAAGAAAAATTTGATTGTGATGGTTATCCAAAAACTTTTTTTCAGGTTTTTGACTACGGCTATAAGTTTTAAGTCTGTGGCACAAAGCTATCGCGTGTGTTATAGTCTGTGGCACATAGCTATCGCGTGAGTTATGGTCTGTGGCACAAAGCTATCGCGTGGGTGATAGTCTGTGGCACAAAGCTATCGCGTGGGTTATAGTACTGCTCTAACAATCATCCACGAAACTTGTGCAGCGATTTGGAAAGCACTTAAACCAATCTTAATGCCAAAACCAACTCCACAGCTATGGAAATCTATAGAAGAAGATTTCAACAGAATTTGGAACTTTCCCAATTGTATAGGTGCCATTCACGGAAAGCACGTAAATATTAGAGCACCATGGAATAGTGGAAGCCTGTATTTCAATTACAAAAAGCATTTCAGTACTGTATTACTGGCAATAACAGATGCAAAATATAGATTTGTTGTTGTTGACATAGAGGAATATGGGCGTAATAGTGATGGAGGCATTTTATATAATACGTTTTTGTCGGGGATGAAGCTTTTCCCCTTTCTCAAAATTTAATGCGACCTTTTCTGGGAGATCAAATCTCAAATGATACAGAGAAAAAAATATACAACTATCGCTCAAGTAGAGCAAGGCGCATAGTTAAAACTACCTTCGGAATTATGCAACAAAAATTAGAGTGCAGCCGAAATATCTTGATAACATTATTTTAGCATGTACGTGTCTACATAATTATATGATAGACGATAATCCATGTATCGAAAATTGTAATTTACCAGGAGACAGCATTCTACAAAATGTGTCACAGGCGAATAATGTGTCACAGGCGAATAATGTGTCACAGGCGAATAATGTGTCACAGGCGAATAATGTGTCACAGGCGAATAATGTGTCACAGGCGAATAATCAAAACGTTGATGAAGAACCTTTAGCTATCCGAAATCACTTTAAGAACTTACTTACTTTACTTTAATTCTGCAAATGGTTTGGTATACTGGCAAAACGATATGATCGATAGATGTTAACAACAGGGAATACCTATACCAAAGTTAGGCAAGTTAAGCAACGTCGGGGCTGGTCAGTACTTGGATGGGTGACCGCTAAGCGGCACATTTTTTTTCGTTATAAATTACGTAACGTAGGTACGGAACTCTTGATGCGCGAGTTCAACTCGCACTTGGCCGGTTTTTATGTACTATTATAGATTAGATTTATACAGTTATAGATCAGATAGTAGAATCATAAATATAATACAACGTATTTCAGTTAAAACTAAAACACAGCTAATTTAAAAGAAATCACAAATAGGTACTTACGGCACTTAGGCGTTGATGCCCTGCCGACCAACTGACTAATTGTGCCGTGGGGAATTTCGAGCGTCTTTTTCCCCACGGCACAACTACTAATAATATAAGTGTTGTGAATTCAAAAATAAAAATGGTCGATTGGTCTGTACCATCGATATGAAAAAGTCTGTACCCATACTTCCATACTAATATTATAAATTCGAAACTTCCATACTAATAAGTTTGAAAGTGTCGAAGTCAGCTGTCTATACTAAAAGTTTTTGTACTATTTTTGTAGTATTTTTAATTTTAAATTTAGTTAAAAGGTATATTATAAAATATTTATAGGTCAGAAAACTTTGAAGTAAAATAATAAATTAGTTTTTGAATAGAATTTTTGTTATTTTTTTTGTATTATACACCCTACCAATCCTACCGTGAATTTCATATATAAATGTGTATTCATTCATATATAATTTCATATATATGTGTTATTAGTAAATTAAAAAAAAAAACATTTAATTGCTTAAGCCTTTAAGCTAACGCTAAGGTGTAATTTTAATTTAAAGAACTGAAGATTTTCATGAAATATATCACTTCTGTAAAAAAATTACTAGTCTACGTTCAAAATTTACGGAGATAAAGCAGTTTCTAGTTTGATAGATGTCATCCGAAATGAAGATCTTGATGAGATCTATCACTTCCGTAAAGAAACTACTAGTCTACGTTCAAAAGTTACGGGGATAAAGCAGTTTCTAGTTTGACGGCTGTTATCAGAAATGAAGATCTTGATGAGATCTATCACTTCTGTAAAGGAATTACTAGCCTACGATCAAAATTTACGGAGATAAAGCAGTTTCTAGTTTGACAGCTGTCATCCCAAAATAAAGATCTTGATGAGATCTATCACTTCCGTAAAAAACTACTAGTCTACGTTCAAAAGTTAAGGAGATAAAGCCGTTTCTAGTTTGACGGCTGTTATCAGAAATGAAGATCTTGATGAGATCTATCACTTCTGTAAAGGAATTACTAGTCTACGATCAAAATTTACGGAGATAAAGCAGTTTCTAGTTTGACAGCTGTCATCCGAAATGAAGATCTTGATGAGATCTATCACTTCCGTAAAGAAACTACTAGTCTACGTTCAAAAGCTACGGAGATAAAGCTGTTTCTAGTTTGACAGCTGTCATCCGAAATGAAGATCTTGATGAGATCTATCACTTCCGTAATAAAACTACTAGTCTACGATCAAAATTTACGGAGATAAAGCATTTTCTAGTTTGACAGCTGTCAGCCGAAATGAAGATTTACTCCTGTTAAGTAAAATTTACAAAGAAAAATGTGTGAGTAATGACACTTTTTGTACATCCCAGAACAAATAATATAGGTAATAAAAAAATATACAACGAAATTCAACCCTGGCAAGCTAAGGAAACTGTGGCAACCGACAAAGACACCAAGCGACGTGAAGATGCGCTGCGCAGCGTCTCGTGTCACTACGAGCAACGAGAGGCGACGCGACGAGACGTGAAGAGGCCTTGGGAAGCGCCGCGCGCGCTGCTCGGCGCAGCTCGAGGTATCTTGAGTCATTGTTGCATCTTCAAGCCTCTTTACGTCGCGTCTTGGTCTGAACCGACCCTTAGTCAACCAATTTGACAGATAAAGATGTGACCAAGTAATAACTATTAATATAGTATGTGTAATGTGTTTTTGATATAAAGTCAAAAGTAACTTTATACTCCTTAACTCGGACTTCAGTGCATAATGAATAACTTTAAAAAATAAAAAGATAATAGAAAGACTGATTTTAAGACAAAAAATGTTATCAAACGTCCGTTGACAGATTCAAATAAGTGCAACGTGAACGCCCAGTGACAAAATTAAGGTAAACAGCTGTTTCTACACGGGTCAATGTTCTTTCAAATCTTTTTTAATTCGGCTTCGCAAGTTTATTGCAAGACTTGATAGCAGTGGTATAAATTAGACTTTTGATACTGGTTGCGTGAGCTACTTTTAGTTTTATCATTTATTATTTTCTAATAAAACTTTTAAAATAGAAACGAATAATATAACAAAGCGACGCCACAGAACGATAGTAAATGGGTTTTAACTATCATTCGCGTCTTTTCAATCAGACTACAGGAGTCACAATTTGCCAGATCTATCGACGGGTTATGATAGCGATAAAGAAGAACTTAAAGAGCAAATAAAAATTCTAAGAAGTGAGCTTGAGAGTGTTCATGCTGAGGTAGAAAATGTGTGCTGTGAAAACGGAAACTTTATGAAACAAATCGAAGCTTAAAATAATAAAATTAAACAATTACAAAATTTTGTAGTGAACCACTCACACCAAATAAAAAAGGTCTCTTAGAAAAAGGAAAATAAAATTTATACAATGCAAAGAAGTGGCTTAACCTATCGACAGATAATAACTCCAGTAACTTAGCAATGGAAAATTTAAGTATTATTGATTTGAGATGGCGGTAATAGTCAACAAAAACAGTCTTAAGTTATCAGTTAGAGATAGAAAATAAAAATATTAGCTCGTCACCGCTAGAGGCACTGACTTTACTATTGGTCAAAAATTAGAAAATGATATGGGTGCTCTAAAAATACTAGCAAACGAAAGATAAATATCTTTGTTGGACAACAGTGCTGTGGCCTTGCTGATTCACTCAAGGCACAACACCGAATACGAAAATAATGATATATCGGCGATCGTGAAACCTTTTGGCAAAAGTGAAGAAATTATGAGTTTGAGTGTTATAAGATTGACGAAAACTCTAAAAATAAGTACCTTATATTATGTGTCGGTGTAATACAACCAAAATTTCTATGGAATTGTCTACTGCAACAAAATGTTTAAAAAATATAAAAATTATAAAAATTGGTATCAATTTAAATAAGTATCTGAATGAATGTAAGCTAAATAACATGTTAAAAACCTTTTGTTTTAATAATCCTAATTGTCAATTTAAATAATGTTATAAGGGTAACTTGAGGAACAATAATTTTATTATTTATGGAAATTTATAAATTTAAAAACTAGTATGAAAATTTATTTGGTTATTGACTCTCAAGATTATGAAGATTAATAAAATAAAAAATTTAAAACTTTAGGCTCTTTAAAAAGAAAAACAGATAAAAATATATATAAGTGTTTTAGACAAAAGACCACACCTGAATATTTTTTTATACTTAATCAGATTTTTTTTTTTGAACTGACTATGCAGTTGGCTTTTGCAGCCATTTCTGCTTCACTGGGCTTTTGAGAGTCTCAGCCCATATAGCGCCCAACGCTCAAGGGCTCCCCGCGGGGGGAGCCTTGGCTTGGGTTGTCGCTCTTGATGGGCATAGTGAGAAATTTTGTGTACCCATGAAAACATA
Source organism: Apoda limacodes (assembly GCA_946406115.1). Taxonomy (NCBI): domain Eukaryota; kingdom Metazoa; phylum Arthropoda; class Insecta; order Lepidoptera; family Limacodidae; genus Apoda; species Apoda limacodes. The sequence goes on from OX291548.1 coordinate 1,104,916, forward strand.
ATATTATTTCACGAGAACATAGCAGGTCTTTTGAATAAAAACCCTATTTTGGAAGTATTTATAAATGAATACACTGAAAAAAAAAATCCTCAATATACTGTGCTTCTCAGAAGCTCATGTTGGAGCTGGCGATGAAGTAAACATAAACCTTAAAGGACTCAAATTATTATTATAATAATAATTATTCCAGAGTAAGTGAAAGGCGTGGAGGTGTCTGTATTTGACTGCGAAAAAATATTGAATTCAAAATAATACCAATTTGCAGCAATGAAGCGTCAGAAAAAACATCACGTTGTGGTCTAGAATTACCTGCTTACAAACCATAGTCATCTGTTTGTATAGAACACCCAATTCCAATATTACAGGTTTTTTTTTATAAACTTGAAAAACTATTGCATAGAATTACGACGAAGAAAAAATATTGAATAATAATAGCTGGTTATTTCAACATTGATAGGCTGAAACAAACTAATCCAATATCTGAATTACAAAACAATGTCGCTTTAACATGGTCGCATGTGATTAGTGATCAAGATGTAAACTCGGCATTTAATAAATTTCACGACGATTTTTGCCTAATGTCATGTCATGATCATTTTTTAAATAGTTAAAATACAATATTAAAAAAGAATGACCTAAAAGAACAATATAAAATCTAATATTTAATAAATTACTCTATTTGTTTCCACAATAAGTGCTTTATTTTATTTAATACACTAACTTTCTACAGAAAAGAGTAATCTGCATCCCGAAAAGTTAAAATCGCACTTTATTTTCTCTTTGATTCAACTTCGAAATGGATGCCATTAGACAGAAACTGTCTAATTTGTTTGAAGTTTTCTACACAAAGATGAGTGAGTTTGGAGAGAAGAACCTAAAGCAGATCACAACTGCTACAGCAGCCACTTGATTTTTGCTGACCGAAGCACTTCAGAGCCTGCAGAGTCAAGTTGACTTAGTGGCCCAGGAATCGTACAACCAGGAGATGCGAAGCCATCGAAAGTTTCTTCTTCTTCACGGAGTCAACGAGCAGAAAGATAACCCTGCCTGTAGTCTAAGAAATAGGTGCTGCTGAGAATATTCCTCAGTTTTCCAGTGAGGACATAAGTCACTGGACATATACCGTATATATAGGACATAACACCGTATGGGCCGCAGTTGCGAAAATAAACCTAGGCCTATCCTGGTTAAATTTATAGACTTGAACTTGAGGGTTTGGTTCGGCAAAAGTTCTTTTAAAGGATCAGGCATTAACTCTTTCTGAGTTTTTGACAAATTCACGACGTGGTACACGTTTGTACCGTGTAGCTGACTCTACGTTGTAGCATAGAAGCGCTGGTCAAGGCAGCGATCGCCCGCTTGCTTATCGCAAGTCGCAACCGTTCGGCGCAATATTGAAGATCCGCGCATGATTTTGCAGTAAACCTTTAGGACCGTGTACACTACTGTTAAGTAGTAGCGATGTTATAATATTTGATTTGAATGATACATACCAGAAACATGTCGATAAAATCAATAAAATAGGGCATCACAACACTACCAGAAAGACACGCAGCGACCAAAGACCTCTGTCGCTCGTTGTGTTATACAATACATTGCTCTCTAGACACCGTTATAACACGCTCATAGTTGCGACTGCGAGAAATACTGTCAGTAATGAATATTTTTTAAATTTAAATATTTTAAAATGTCGTTTTTGTACTAAGCGACGGAAGCCGCGTTGTGGTGCGCTCACCGTGCTCACATTGCAGTTCTGACTTGTCTTATCGTTCTATGAGTGTAATTCCTTTATAAATATAACGTAAAAGCTTGGACTTGGAGCGTTAAAGCTGGAAAAAGTCCTATTAAATTTCATTATTGACACTATATTTAACAACTAAAGTATTAAAGTCTCGGAAATTTGCAGCATTAATTAGTTTTAGCCCTATCATTACTGGGAGCAGTCCCGAACGTCCCACAAAATACAACGTATTAAGTTAGTATCTGTTGTATTTAATCACCGGGACCGGTATTCAAAATTTGACAGTAACAGCTTACGTACAACACACAAAAAACCAAAATGCCTGTGGTAATTTGTAGTGAGTTGGTTTATTTCACATTATAGTTTTGGGACCGTGGTTATGGCAACATTTGGTCATCTGTGGTTGAAAATGGTCTTGGTTTTTCGTCCGGGACTGCTCCCGCTATCCGATCACTCAGAGAATACACATATCAGGTGTACCCAACTAGTGATGGGCAATAAATAACACTTTTAAACCGATTTAAGTAAAGAGTATTAAAGTTAAGTAACTGTAACTAACGTAAAGATATTTTGTTCTGACGTTGTTGTTTTTAGATGACATGTAACCATACAACCAAAAAATCTATTTATTTTAATGGAAGTAATATTATGGTGTATTTACTGGATATTCACTATTTCGCATGATGCGAAATATACTAGGCAAATGTACTAACCTAATACCTATTATTTTTTACCACATATCTAGTAAAATTTATGGTATACGTAACCTTGACACAGCGCAGCTAATGAGTTAAAAATAATATTTACGTAACATAAATACTATATTTCTCATCTATTCCACATTACATTGAACGCTAAAGTAATTAAATAATTGTTTAAATTATGACACAATAGTATAGTATTTAACTTAATTTATTGTAATAGTACATAAAAACGGCTAAAAGTAATTTTTTCCCCATTTCAAGGCTACATTGACCGTTTGGTCAAAAACGTATCCTCTGAGCGGCCGCTCTATAGGTATATAAGCACAGTTTTTCATTCCCACGGCTTTCCGGTATGTTTAGATGGTGTTAAGGTTTCCGTACCTGAAAGGTAATTAGGAACCCTATTACTAAGGCTTCGCTGTCCGTCCGTCCGTCTGTCACCAGGCTGTATCTCATGAACCGTTATAGTTAGACAGTTGAAATTTTCACAGAAGATGTATTTCTGCTGCCGCTATAAAAACAAATAATATTAATAAAAAACAAAAAAAAAAAATGTTTAAGGGGGCTTCCATACAACAAACGTGACTTTTTTGCTTGTTTTTGTAGATAATGGGATGGAAACCTTTGTGTGCGAGTCCGACTCGCACTTGGCCGATTTTTATGATAAATAAGGCTAGTTATTAATTGGGATCCGGTATCAATTTTAAAGGTTCCGTACCTAAAGCGTAAAAAACGGGACCCTATTACTAATACTCTGCTGTCCGTCCGTCCGTCAGTCACCAGGTTGAATCTCATGAACCGTGATAGTAAGACAGTTGGAATGTTCACAGAAGATGTATTTTTATTGCCGCTTATAGCAACAAATACTAAAAAACAGAATAAAATAAATATTTAAGAGGGCTCCCATACAACAAACGTGATTTTTTGATCGTTGTTGCTCGATATTGATAACGGCAACAGTTAGGCACTTGTAATATTCACAGAATATTTAGTTATATATTCATTTTACAAACAAATAATTAAATTAAAATTAAACAAATATTTAAGGGGAGCTCCCATACAACAAACGTGATTCTTTTGCAGTTTTTATAGATAATGGTACGGAACCCTTCATGCGCGAGTCCGACTCGCACTTAACCGATTTTTTAATTCAGTTACTTTCAACTTAAGCTCTAACTCAAAAAACTGAACTAAAAAAGTAAATCAGAATCGACATAAAAGGTTTACGGAAGGACACTTCCAATTTTATGCTCTAGGTATTTAATATTACATTAAAAAAAAATCGTGAGTGTGACACACATTCTAATGTTGCTGAATAAAAACAGTAAGCAATAGTATCTATGCTGTATATACATACACTAAAACCAAACATGGATCGTATACTGACCGAGAGGACCCATCGAAACCAACTACCACTAATAAATTAAAAACACAATGAGTTTGAATAAGGTACTGCATCGTAAGAAACAAACTGTTGCATCAAAATCTACGCTTGACGACTACTACCTTAATTACGGCGCACAAAGCAAATTAAAATCGAGAAAACGAAATCACTCTATTGATAAATTTTATTTATTGAAGTGAAAACTTCTTTAGCGGCGCTGTGCACTTTTTTTGTGATGGGTAAAAACTGTTAAACTCGCGTCAGGTCACGTGTCCTGATCGAAAATTCGTAAGATGTCACTCGCGTTAGGACAAGTGACCTTTATTTACATTAGGTTAGTTTTTATTTTTAGTATATGGCGATTATGAGTAGTACAGGGAGGTTGGATATGGGATTTTAATTCTATGAGATTGAGCTGTCAAATATACAACGTCAAAAAAGTAAATAAACAAAAGTTATTATTTTTAATAAATAAATATGGATAAGAAGTGATGGGAAGTAAATAGCGAGTATGTTTTCACTTCTGCCGGCACTCCCGGAAAAAAATACCGCTACGAGTGTCTATTGTCTTAAAAGATTATTTTAGTTGTTATTAGTGCAGTCATTGAAGCGAAATATAGGGTCTTACCTCCGATTTTTTTTACTGTGAACCGATTTGCATGAAATTTTGGAATTAGGCTCATCTTACCCTTTACTTCAAAAGTGAAAATGACCTAAGCTCCGCCTATTATTTTTAAGGGGTGTAAAAACCCGTTAATGGAAAAATTGACATTGAGCCATTTTATCGCTAGAAAACGTGTTTAATATTAAGGGGTGAAATTATAAAGTGTTTTCTAACACAATAACGTCATAATAGAATCATTTTCAACCCCTTGAAAACCTTATAACCCGTGCAAACAACCACTAAATTGAAATAATCACAAAAAATTACTTTGGTATGACATAAGTATAGAGTAAATAATATTTTATGTTCTCTATCTTAATTATCAAACTTTCGACCCTTAAAAAAAACCCCTTGATAAAAAATTGTTTAAAAAAATTTCCTTTGGAGAAATGAAAAGGATTTAAATGTTATTCCACATTCTCGAAAATGATTATCATATTCTCAAGCTTTTCATCCCTTAATACTACCCCTAAATTAAAACAGTAAATATATATGATAACACATTTAAAAATAATTGATATATATAAATATACATAAGACAATAGTTTTGGGTCTCTTTGCTCCAAATATTCACGCTCCGAAATTTTCAGTTTACTAAGTAGAGAAAAAAATACGATTAGTTTTTGGACCATAACTCCTTCAATTTTGATGCTATCACAACTTACAAAAAACCATTTTAAAGGCAATAAAAAGGGCTACAATAATATACAGTGAAAAACCTTTTATTTTAAAACGGTGAAGGGTCAAAGGGCTCGAGAGAGACTGTGACTGCGCTGCCGCGCTCTTTAAACAATCATATCTCCGTCAATTTTTGTGTGACAGAAAAAAAAACAATAATTTTTTTGTCATAACAAGACCTACATTTTTAATTATTATACTTTTATACGTACCTTTCATCATTTTTGAGATATTATGAAAAGAAGGTGGTTTTTGTAAAAAATCGAAAATTTTTTTTTCTTAAAATCGCGATTTTTTTTAAAAATTTGTATCCTAAAGCAACCAAGCTGCTAGAATCCATTAAACTCTTAATATTAAAGTTAATTCTAGACGGAATACGATTAATTTTAATTTTGGTGGAAATGGCACTTACGATTTAAAAGGAAAAACCATTAGATGTTCCTCTTATTTGCATTACAGCTCACTCATTTTACGTGCAAAAGACTTTTAACGTGCTCATTTTAAAGCTTATTTTAAGCACTACAAATCCCTATTATTTCATTGCAATGCATAAAATTTATTTGCTTGCCGCTAGATGGCATTGAATACATCGATTAAACTTCAGACAAAATAAAAAACGGCTTTGATCTTTAATATCTAGCTTAATATTGCAGTTAGAACACTTCATAAAAAACCGATTTGTTAAATTTTTTACCTGCTACAATTTTGTTCATCATAAAATTTTTGTTAAAATGCATATTTTTGGAGATATTTGTAAAAAACTGATGAAAAACGTGAAAAAAATCCGAATTTTATAGAACTTTTTTTTCTTATAATTAGGCCTTCTATCCGAGGTTATTTTGAAAAAAAAAAACGGGTTGCACTCCGGGAGTGCCGGCAGAAGTGAAAACATACTCGCTATTTACTTCCCATCACTTCTTATCCATATTTATTTATTAAAAATAATAACTTTTGTTTATTTACTTTTTTGACGTTGTATATTTGACAGCTCAATCTCATAGAATTAAAATCCCATATCCAACCTCCCTGTACTACTCATAATCGCCATATACTAAAAATAAAAACTAACCTTATGTAAAGAAAGGTCACGTGTCCTAACGCGAGTGACATCTTACGAATTTTCGATCAGGACACGTGACCTGACGCGAGTTTAACAGTTTTTACCCATCACAAAAATAGTGCACAGCGCCGCTAAAGAAGTTTTCACTTTAAAAAATTACTCCACCGAGAAGGGGTGGCAACCACCCCCAGGGTGGGTGCGGAGTTAAGATCATTTTCACTTTGAAGTTAAGGGTAAGATGAGCCTAATTCCAAAATTTCATGCAAATCGGTTCACAGTAAAAAAAATCGGAGCAATAACGCTTCAATGACTGCACTATATGTGTGGGTTAGGAAAGCCGAATATTAAAATTACCGGAGAATGTTAAAAATAATATTAATATATGTGTGTAGGAACTCTTTAGTAATGTACCTATATGCTAATACTATGAAAAGTAAGTTAGCTTTTAATTATAATGGTTTTCTGTAGTTATGTGTCAGTTAACCGTCTAAAATAAAACTACATTGTTCTATCTTAGAAATCTATTTTATATTTAAGTACATATTCGCCTGCTCAATAATAATTTAATGTTTTTTTTTTTAACAAGACTTTTGATGATATGGGTGTGACTGATCAGTATTGGTGATGGGTGGGAGTGTGACTGATCAGTATTGAGGCAAATCTTTGCAAGGGATTAGCGACTCTTTGAATAAATAGTTTGTAAGATTTTTGTATGTTAAGAGCGTTCCCTATTTCAATCGCCTTGAGAATTTGTGTTTCCCCTTTCCTTATTAATTCCAGCTCACCTTTAGTTCTTTACGAAAACTTAGCTACCTAGCGGAAGTGCCCAGCTCTCCACTGACAATGCCATCGAATATTTAGACTGGGCATCAGTTTATCACAAATGGTAATTTCATATTATACTTAAATAAATAATTTTTGAGATTTGAGAATGAAGAATAAATTGAAAAAGCGGTATTTTTGAAGTGAAAACTTCTTTAGCGGCGCTGTGCACTTTTTTTGTGATGGGTAAAAACTGTTAAACTCGCGTCAGGTCAAGTGTCCTGATCGAAAATTCGTAAGATGTCACTCGCGTTAGGACACGTGACCTTTATTTACATTAGGTTAGTTTTCATTGAAGTGAAAACTTCTTTAGCGGCGTTGTATACTTTTTTGTGATGGGTAAAAAATGTTAAACTCGCGTCAGGATCACGTGACCTGATCGAAAATTCGTAAGACGGAGGGAGAGTAGGAGAGGGAGTATCCCCCTCTCTTTCTACTGTGCGGCGAAGTTCTGAAGTGTTAAATATTTAATGTAATATTAATTGTCATGTTTGTGTACGATAGGGCAATAAATGAATATTGTATTTTACCACATAAATGATAGTACTTTTATACTGATAATTAAAGCAATTTGTGCAAAATTATTTCCTAACCATTCCAAAATATCAAAAATTATATTCAAGTTTTCACTTCTGCCGGCACTCCCGGAGTGCAACCCGTTTTTTTTAATCGACTCCACTATCTACTCCACTGCCACGCGCATGCACGCACGGGCGGATTTCTATATTATTATATTGAGACCTTTTTGACGTTTCTTGCACATACATATTAATATCATAAATGCGAAAGTGTCTCTTTGTCAGTTGGGCTTACACTTTGAGCCGATTATAATAAAACTTGATGAGAGGAGACCATAGCTATTTAAAGATGTCAAGTGTGAATCGATTTAGCCTAGACAAGGTTAATAAGAAATAGAAAACAGACTTTCACGAATATGATCTATTTACGATTAGGGTTGGTACGAATTTAAATCAAATTAAATTTATAACAAAGATTTGATCATAGAGTCATGCATGTGATTCAAATATAGTCAAGATTTTATTTTTAATAATCTTTATTAGTGTTGAATTATACGCTTCTTATTGTATTCGTTCGTACACTTGAGTACAATATGGTACTTATGCACTAGTTTTTGGTTTCTTACCATAGTTTATTTAGTAACAATTACAAAATTGTAAGTAAAAAAGTATGAATATATAAAATCAATATTATAAATGAACAACAAAGCCCCATTTGCTTCTCACCTAGTAAGACAATGTCGTCGGATGCGTAACCTAAAGGTCCGTGATTGCTAAAGGCCAGTACTTGTTAAATAAAATAAGAGAAATTAATTATTCGTCTTCCAGCGTGTGTTTGTTCTTCTTCCGTGGATATCGGAACAAACAACAGATTATTCAATTCACGGCCTCTTTGTCTGATCTCATCGGACCCAAATGACCTTGAGGCTCTTAATCCCGGCCATTTTCTAAATGGTACTCCACTTAACTCACTACCTGAGTATCCATGTATCGAAACCGCCGTGAACAGGTTGACGCGTTTTGAACTACTGAAGCAGATGTCGCAATCGTTTTGGAAACGATTCTCACTGGAATATCTTCATCTTCTACAACAGCGTGTTTGGTGGTCTAAAAAAACGAAACGTCCTAAGGTCGGAGACCTTTTCTTAGTGAAGGAGGCGATTATGCCGCCCCTCCATTGGAGAAGGGGTCGTATATTGCAATTGTTTCCAGGGCAAGATGGAGTTCCTCGAGTTGCTGAGGTATTGGTTGGTGCCTCCATTTTGAAACGAGCTGTGGAGACTTTGTCCCGTCTCCCTGTTATTTAGGGTTCACCCGTTTGAGGAGCTTCAGCCCGATTCAATCTGGCTGGGTCGGGGGATTTTCCGGTAAAGATAAGCGATGACGCATCGACTTTCACTTGGTACGACATTGACCATGCGCTGGCTCACGTCCGGCGTGCGAATTAGTTCTAGAATAGTCGGGAACGACTTCACAAGGGCGCGTACTCATATATTCTTGTGTTCTGTTGGAAATACAAATTTGTGCTATCGACGTGTATTATTGGGTTTTGGAAACTTGTGCTTGCAAAGGACATTCCGGCTGGTGCTTGTCGTGTTCTTAACGTAAGATAGCGTCGCGACGACCGGGTGGCAATTCAGTTTTTTCCTGTTAATCTATACCTACTCCCTTAGCAATAAAATCCTCTTATTTTATATAAGGGTTAAATTTCCCTTTCAAGAGCTAGGCTAACCCTAAGGCCCTAACCGACGATAGAACAGACTGACCGTCACCCCTTCCCATCGAGACTGGCAGTCACATGAGGTTAGTCAAAACAAGACATTTTTTGTAGCAGCATATTTATTTTAGTATTCAAAAGATACAGTTACTATGCGAATGTACAGTATTTCTTAGTTTACGAGCTACCCTAGGTTAACCCTCTCCCACTTTTTACTTTTTGTAATGATTTCAAGAAAAAAAAATTACGCTAAATATTAGGTTACTTTGATGTATCATAGCAATGTATAGGAATAATCGCCATTTTTATTTCGGCTTGACTAACTAATTATTGATATTTCGTTTGATAAATAATTGTACAGGAAGTACTTCTTCTTTCACATACATTTAAATTTATAATAAGTTAATACATAAGTTTGAAAAATAACGAACGCCGAATAATTTGCAAGATATTTTTGCCGATCCATCGATTGTAACAAAAGCTACTGGAAACCTGCACTAAACATAGCCTGATATCTACTTACCTATTTTTTATAACATTACCTTATGTTTTTAAAGATGTAAGTAGGTAGTCAATGTGGCTGCAGGTTATAGTCACAAAGACTTTTTCTGTATAAATAATTAAGTCCTCCTCTCTTTCGACCGCCATTACTTATACCTTTGAAAACCTTAACGTGAAGCCGTAAATCTTATCACTGTATAGTTTTTGTTCCCTACAAAAAGCTCGCTGACCGAGGGCTACGCAAAAACACGATTGTCAACAATTTGTCAACTCCCTGCGTTAAGCTCGGTACATGTAGCTCGAGGCCTTACATAAATCACATAGATAATCTTGATATGAATTATGTAAAAGTGTACGGCCAGAGTAAAATGTCTTCGAAGTAGCCAATGCTGTAAAAACTGCAATCTACGCGTACTTTGGTTCGATCTTTTGTATCGTTTACACATTTTTATTGGGCTATTAATTTAATTTTTATTGGAGTTTACTCCTTAAGAATCGATTTTCATATAAGGCCTAGTATGGAAATTTATATACAGTGAAATTAATACAATCGTTAACTGTACGCAAACATGTAATACTGTGTCAGACCACATGACTGCCATTTTTAGGAAATTGAGTATAAAGTTTTTCTACCTCAATATATTGAATTTGATAGAAATTAAACGACTTTTATTGATATTGTTTGTCGAGCACCCGTTGCAGTCTGAAACGCGGCGCAACTACGTAGCGTTTGCTGGCAACACTAGGTAACAACTCACTGTCGTAGTCTATGGGAAAAACAACCTAACGAAAGCAAATTATTATTTTGTGCCTCTTCAAATTAATTACAGCATTTTTCTTCGTATTACGCTTTAACGGTAGTTAGTATTGCGTTAGCGAAAAGTGGTTCGTATGTGCGAAAGTGCTAAGTGTTTAGGGCAACTTGCAAAAGTAAAGTAGTTTGAAATTTTAATTTAAGGTTAAGATCCTGTTCCTATTTTTATGTTCCTCTTTTACTTATTAGCTGTAATTGAGGACTCCCTAAGGTCACCTTAGACGACATAAGGACAGACAGACGTGGTCCGTGTTGGTGCAACTGTAATATTTGAGGTGAGTAATTGTCATTCCTCTAAGGTTATAAAACGAGTTAAGTTTCGCTTTACCAGTCATTAAGACAAAACAAGAGTTTAGTATCTGGAGCGTGGTTAACTATTGAAAGAGAAGAAAAGAGAGAAAAATATTTATTTGGTTAAAACAACACAATAAGGCTTATATTAGACAATATATATACATACTGACTCTACTATGTGCTGCTTATCACCAAAAAAAAGTCTCCCACTCAGCATAAAATCTGTGGCCAACACCACAGCACTGATTTTCAGTGAGAGCTTTTAGGCTGGCATCGGTGCACCGAGACGGATATCTACATATACCTTAACCTATAACTTATATAAAATAAAGAAACTTCAATAAAATAAACTAGAATAAGCTACCCATAACCATAGCATGAGTGCAATAAACTATAACAATAAGAAAACAAAGTATACTACGTGAGGAAACGAACAATACAATAACGAATTAAAAGATGAAGGAAAACTAAAAAACAGGGTAAAAACGTAAAAATAATCAAAAAAATAAACAATGCTTGCCTCTTTTTTTTTTTTTTAATTTTTTTTGTGTTTAATAGATTTTTGTTTTATCTGTTCATTCTTCGTTTATATTTTGTTTGCAAATTTAGTTAAACATTGGAATAATTTTTATTTATATAAAATGGTTACACCTAAAACTGTTTTGGCTGGAGGCTTGCGTTGGTTAGCAACGGCTGCAGCCTTGATTACAAGGTAGGACAAAAGCGATGCCGTACTTCATCGGTATGAGCCGCTCAATAATAGGATTAACGCCGTTCGTGATGCATATGAGCAGACCATTATGGGCTTGTAGGAGAATGACGTTGGTTCGATCTTACTGGTTCACAAAAGTTCTCCTGTTTGCTGGAATCAAACGCTGGATAGCCGTAATATGATATGACCCGGCATATTTTTGAGGGCGATGCTGGTTATAAAACTTATTGTGCAGACGTCATGACAATATTGGGAAAATTGGTCATACCTATGTCAGCGCCTTATTGCAGTTGCCTTCTGTTTCAGAAGTGGCAAATCATAACGGAACGACCGTTTCCGGTGGTCCGTCTCCGGTAAAGGACCGGATGATGTAGGGAACGATAGAAGTTTATGGGCATTCGCTCTTAGGTCCATTACCATTGTGGTAATTTATATTTAGAGATCAAAGAATCTCTAGATGTTTGACATCGCTAAGTCAAAACAGTTCACTTTACGTAGATACTTGACGTAGTCGTGAAAAATTCTGTTGATAATTATTTTCACGGATTCTATTATTAAATTACAAATTGCTGCATATCTACTTCTATGCTATGAAAGAAAACCGTCCTCGTACGGTTCTTAGTATATATATACTACGTATATATATTGCTTTACTACGGCTCTACGCCTAAACTGAGGGCCGTGAGAAGACGTCTTTGTATGCGGGTGCACGTTTGTTGTCTAACTAAGGCGCACGGCAGCTGCTTTGCTGTGCTTTTACTGGGGAAGGCCGGAGTCTACTAAACTCCAAATCCTCGGCCTGCCCGGAGTCTCCTTGACTCCAAACCTTCGGCCTGTGCAGTAGGGGTGCTATCTTGAACACCGCTACACACGAAGGTTACGGGGCGACCTGCTCTACGCCGAAGCTACTGGCGAGCTACGTTCACGTGCGGTCTTGCACTGTGCTAGCCACGTGCTGCCTTACCTTGTGCCTGCCACGGGCGGCATATTCACTACTCACCACACGCTGTTAAGCCACGTAAAATCAGTCCCATCCGCGTCTTCTTTCTACGGCGGTGTTGACCTAAGGGGTGCCTACAGCGAGCAAGACATCGAATCGGGCTCTAGGCCGAAGAGACCTGAGTGTACTAGTTCCCTAATAAAAGCTTTAAAAACTACACTTAAAATCTGTGTAGGCAGGCTTGCGTTTGGCTATCTTTCTATTTATTTAGGTAGTCCTATATGATTGTGAATTAGGTAGCTGTGATCTAGATATTTAAGTGTTAAGAATCACCCTATGTGATTAGGATATTGTGCATTAAAAGCTATTACTATATAATGAAAGAGTATACTAATATAACCTGCCTTACCCTTGAAAAGTGTTTCTTTACTCGCCTTTGAACTCCCTCTATCTTTTCTCCTCCTTCTGAGCACCTAGCCGGTGCATTCGGTAACAGGGCACTACTGCTTTAACCTGTCCTGTTATAGTGGCGCGCGCTTTCACGTGGGTTTTAGAGGTATTCTACTTTCTTTAGAGTAAAGAGATTTTTCAAGGCAAGGTTCAGAGATTTTAGGGTGTCTAATCCTTATTTTTTTCAGCTTCTTATGAAATTGTATTTAAGCATGTTAATAATTTCTTTAGAACGTGTCGGTGGTAAGCCGAGTACCATATACTAGGTTACTAACGTCTTTTGCTTTTTATTTCATTGTATTTAACTGATTACTACTACTAAATCTAATCTATCTGATATCTGTGTGTAACAGAGGCATTCCAGATGGCAGGCGATTTAATTAGGTTTCTGCCTAAAAAGGCTCTACAGTATGAGTTGCTACTCAGAGGTGTAGAACCTGCTTCTAAAATCGATCTGATGCGCGATCAGTACGAAAAACTACCTTCTACTACTGTTGTTTCTGATCTAAGCCCATTGGAATGTGACGAAGATATCGATCAGATATCTAAATTGCTTAAAATCTGGAAAGCCAAAGTTGATTTATTGTCAATTTCTAGCGGAAAGTTGTCTAAAGTTGATGCATTCGTTGAGCACTTAATGCATAGATTTGCAAAAATTTGTTTGGATGAGGATGAGGATGAAGCTCTTATAGATAAGTTCTCAGACCTTTCGTCAGACTATACAAAGATTTCTCAAAGTTATTTGAATTTTTTGCAAGGGCATTGTCGAAAATGTTGATCCTAAGCCTTGTATTTCTTCTCCTACTAATACGGAAAAAATAGTTGTAATTGAACGCTCTCCTCTTCTAGATTTTAAAAAGTTCAAATACGAGGGTCAATCTTGTCCAATTGAATTCTTAAGAAACGTTACTGAAATGGCTTCATTTAAGTCTGTTTCGTATGACAAATTGTATTCACTTTTGTTTGAAATGTTGAGCGGCCCAGCACTCGAATGGTTCCGTAACAAAAAAGATGTACTAATAAATTGGAATTTATTCAAAACCGATTTTCTTAAGGATTATGAGGTTCCTGATGCTGACTATTTATTAAGAAAAAAAATTGAGGCCAAAAAACAAAAATCTAATGAAAAGGCCATAATTTTTATTACTGAGGTGCAAACTCTTTGCAGAAAACTTAGGTCCCCAATGTCAGAATCAGAGATTGTTTCTATTTTGCGCAGAAACTTAATCACTTATTTTGAAATACAGTTGCGACCATCGGACGTTGTTTCAATTGATTCTTTGTCTGAAGCTTGTAAATGGTTAGAAACGTCTATTGCGATAAATACTTCTATTCCTAGCACTAGCTCTCTTAATACTTCTAATAATAATATTCTTTCTACTTCTATAGAAAACAAGGTTAGTCTAGTACAGTCTACTCCTAAAACTGACAAGAGAAATCTATGTTTTAGATGTAACTCTGAATCGCACACGACGTTACAATGTAACTCTCGTGACATTGTATGTTTCGGCTGAGGCCGTAAAGACGTACGTGTGATCGATTGTCCTAATTGTTCTCCTACTTCGACAATTAGTGCATCTAGACCTGCTCGAAAGTATAACCATTTTAAACCACAAAGTGGTGGAAAAAAGGTCACTTTTACTAAAGGTTCAAATCCAAAAAACTTGTAAGAGAGAACCCTACTTCTAATACTGATTTTAAGCCAAATCACTTTTCAAAGAAAGGTTTTTCAAACTTGAAAAATGAAAGGTTGATCCCTAAGAAAATCGATTTTTGTGCTAAAGATAGTACACACAAAAATTCGAAATCTTGTATACAATCTGTCACTCAACATATCAACTTCTTTGATAAAGGCGAGTGGGATGCATGGCTTAAAACGGTAAAAATCTTTTCGAAATCGTACTAAGTCGATTCGGTTATCTTTAAAGAAAATGATTTTGTACGTCCTTATGTAAATATCTCTGTACATTATCTTACTTTATGTGGTTTGTTAGATAGCGGTAGCGCAATCTCTATTTTAGGTAATAATTCACATCTCGTACTCTGCGAGAATGGGTTAAGTGTAAATCGTTGCGATAACATTCAGTGTTCCGTAGCAAACGGAACAAGAATGTCTTCTATCGGATCGATTGAATTACCTGTCGAATTCAATGGAATTCGAAAGCTTTTAACTTTCTACGTTATACCAGAAGTTAAGCAGTCTCTACTACTTGGTGTTGACTTCTGGAAAGCTTTCCAAATTATGCCTTCTTGCATAAACGCTAACTTAGTGCATTTGGATACTAAATTTCCTTTTGTTGTGAACGTATCTTCTGATACGAAACTTTCTCACTATGATGAGTTGAGTGAGGTTCAAAAGATTACTGCGGATGCAATCATAGATCGATTCCACAAAATATCTGATGAACGTCAACCCCTTGGTAGGACTTAACTTATCGAGCGTTGTATTGATACTGGCGATAGTCCTCCAGTCCAACAAAAATGCTATAGACTATCTCCTGAAAAAGTCAAAGCTCATAAAGTTGAGATTGATAAGATGCTAGTACTTGGTGTCATTGAGCCTGGTAAAAGGCCGTGGCGTAGCCCAGTGATTATCACTTCTAAAAAAGATTGTCAGTGGAGGTTCTGTATCGATAGTCGAAAACTAAACTCTGTAACTGTCAAAGATGCTTATAATCCACCTTTGATTTCTGAGATTCTAGATAGTCTTCGGGATGCTAAATATCTATCTTTTGTTGATATTGCGAAGGCCTACTAGAATGTTCCTTTGAGAAAAAAGGACAAAATCAAGACTTGTTGTCAAGTTCCGGGTAGAAACAGCTTCATTTTTAACGTAATGCCATTTGGTATAGTTAATTCTGGTGCTACCCAACAGCGTCTTATGGATCGCCTTTTCTATAGCGATCCAGAACTTCAAAACAAGGTGTTCGCGTATTGTGATGACGTAATTCTCGTGACAGACAATTTTGATGACCATATTCGTCTACTTAATAGATTATGTGACAAAATTGTGTCATCCAACATCACAGTAAACTTTAAAAAGTCTTGTTTTTTTCTTAAACAGCTTAAATACTTGGGTTACATAGTTGACAAACACGGTCTACATACTGATCCCGAAAAGGTAGATTCTATTCTAAAAATCCAACCCCCAAAGTCTGTAAGGGATTTAAAAAGATTCCTTGGTACTGCTAGCTGGTACAGGAGGTTCATACCAAACTTCTACTAAAAAAGGAACGCCTAAATTCTCTTGGAAGACGAGGTGGAAAAAGCTTTTAAAACTTTAAAAGAACTCCTTATTTCGTCACCTATTCTCCCTTGTCCTAACTTTTCTAAGCCGTTCGCTGTACACTGCGACGCGTCAAGTCATGGAATTGGTGCAATGTTGACACAAGAATTAGATGGTGTTGAAAAACCAATCGCTTTCATGAGTAAATCACTCTCTGCTCCTCAGAAAAATTACTCAACAACGGAACGTGAGTTACTTAGTGTAATTATTGCTCTAGAACACTGGTCTTACTACTTAGACAATGGCCAAAAGTTTTTTTTTTTTTTTTTTTTAATACCACTAAGGTGCAAACAAGCTTACGGCCCGCCTGATGGTAAGCGGTCACCGTAGCCTATGGACGCTTGCAACACCAGGGGTATCACTTGCGCGTTGCCGACCCTTCAGAAATCTAATAACTTCTTTCTTGAAGAACTCCATACTGTAGTCCTTGCAGAAAACCTTGGCAGGGAGCTCATTCCACAACTTAAGCGTTCGCGGGAGGAAGTTTCTCTGAAACCGCACTGTACGCGACCATTTAGGTTCTAAAGTGTGAGAATGAATTCCCTGCCGATGGCGAGCGGTGCGATGGTAGAAAGTAGCCGTGGGCATCATTTCGAACAATTCCTCAGAACACAACCCATTGTACAAGCGGTAGAACACACACAGTGAGGCAAAGTCTCTCCTCAGACTTAAGGGCTCGATACCGCAAGTGAGTTTGGGATCGTCGACAATTCTCACAGCCCGTCGTTGAACCGAGTCAAAAGGGTCAAGCTGGTATCCGGGTGCACCTGCCCAGAGATGGCAGCAGTACTCCATATGGGGCCGAACTTGCGACTTGTAAAGTAACAACCTTTGCCCCGACGTGAAGTACTGCTTCGCTCTGTTGAGTACACCAAGTTTTTTGGACGCCAGCTTTACCTTATCTTGTAAATGATCTCGGAACTGAACATCGCTGGAGATGTCGACACCAAGGATCCCAATGCTCTTGGAGATGGAGAGGGGAGTGTTCTGGAATTGTGGGACCACAGTGAATGGAGTTTTCTTAGCGGTGAACGCGCACACTTGTGTCTTTGTAGGGTTGAATCGGACCAAGTTTACCCGTCCCCAGTCAGAGACCTAGGACAGTGTGGTCTCGATTTGAGACACAAGTTCTCCGCGGTTTTCCTCCACAACGGAACGAGGGATGTTTGCACGACCCGTGTAAAAAGTGTCTCCAGTACTGTCATCTGCATAGCAATGTATGTTGTTGATGTCCAACATGTCATTGATATGCAGTAGAAACAGCGTAGGAGACAGCACAGAGCCTTGCGGGACACCAGCATTAATGTCCATGCTATCAGAGCAACTACCGTCAACTACAGTTCGTATGCGTCTGCCGGACAAAAAGCTAGCCACCCATTTGCACAAACCCTCGGGCACTCCGTAAGATGGCAACTTCGATAGAAGACCGCGGTGCCAGATCCGATCGAACGCCTTCGCTATGTCCAGGCTACATGCCAATGCCTCCCCCTGACTCTCAATGGCTAGTGCCCATCGGTGTGTGAGATACACTAGAAGGTCACCAGTCGAGCGACCGTGGCGAAAGCCATATTGACGGTCACTGACCAGATCGTGTACTTCTAGGTATCTTAGAAGCTGTGTGTTGATCACACGCTCCATCACCTTAGAGAGGAGAGAGGTAATAGCGATAGGCCTGTAATTCGATGGATCTGATCTATCGCCCTTTTTGGGCACCGGGTGCACATTCGCAGTCTTCCATGTAGACGGAAATTGCCTAGTGTGGTAGGAAAGCGCGAAGAGGCGCGTGAGTACAGGACATAACTCAGGAGCACACTGCTTAAGCACCACTGCTGGTATACCGTCTGGCCCACTCGACTTATGAACGTCTAGAGAAAGCAACGCCCGCCTGACCTCCCGCTGCGTTATGGAGATTTCCGGCATGGACTTACCGCACCACGGTATAGTAGGTGGTACAGCGCCTTCATCGTTCATATTCGAGTTCGAGGCAAAGAGACTGCCCAGTAGATCGGCTTTCTCTTTAGCACTATGGGCCAAGTCACCATCGGTCTTTCGCAGTGGTGGTAACGACGACTGGCAGAAGTTCCCTTCGGCAGCTTTGGCAAGCGACCAGAAAGCACGACTCCCAGAAGGATAGCTCGCAAGTCGCCCACCTATTTTGCCGATGAATTGGAATTTTGCTCTGGCAGTTGCTTTCTTACTGAACCTCGAGGCAGCATTTAATTTGCGTTTTAACTCAGAAATATTCGGATCCTTATTATAACGAGCCGTGGTCCAAGCTTCATATGCATTTTGCTTAAGAATTTTAGCTTTTCTGCAAGACCTATTAAACCACGGTCGTTTTTTGACGCCGGCAGCTACTCGCGGGTTAGGAATATAGCATTCCATACCAGCAAGGATTGTCTCAGTGACTGCGGCTGCGCAGACGTCAGGATCTTCTGAGTTAAAGCAGATCTGCCTCCACGGGTACGATGCGTAAAATTCACGCAATCCATCCCAGTCTGCCGACTTATAGTGCCACACACGACGCCAGTTAGTTGGCCCAGAAGGATCAGGTTGTGTGCATGACACTTGAGTCCGAACGAGACAGTGGTCCGAGGAGCCAAGAGGCGCATCCACTGAGACGGAGTACCCGTCCGGACGAGTAGTCAGCAGAAGGTCCAGTAAGGAGCTCGTATGTTCCTCTATATCTGGTATTCTCGTTGGAGAAAGTACCAGCTGAGAGAATCCATAGGTCAGAGCAAATTCATGAGCAGATATCCCAGCATAGTTATTGGTTCGAGAACTGAGCCACTCGCGATGGTGGGCGTTAAAGTCTCCCAAAATAACTAGTTCTGCTGTGGGATATTGCTCTAGAACTTTGTCAGTCGTCAAACTCAGGTGCGTGAAGAGTCGAGTTACGTCCGTGTCACCGCTATGAGACCTGTATAGGCACGCATAGATACGAGTGTGGCCGCCGTAATCTACGCGCACCCACAATATCGACAGGTCCCTGTCTTCAAGGCTATGAAGGCGGCGACAGCAGATATCCTCCCGGACGAACATACATACACCGGCACGACTCATAAAATTGTGTTCGAGTTTGTAGCCGGGATAATGAAGGTATGATGTGTCGGCCGGGCAGGATATCTGCGTCTCCGTTAGAAAAAGAATGGTCGGCTGCGCAGTTTCGAGATGGTGGTGGACTGCGTTAAGATTTGCGTGAATACCCCTGATGTTGCAAAAATCCACATTATATGTGGATGGAGTAGCCGCTGTGCAAACTCTTTTCTTTTTCTGTCTTCTGGCCATAATATATATATAAAAAAAGTTACTAAGACTAAGGATGAGGATTCACTGCACAGACAGCATAGAGGGCAAAGGGTGCGGTTCTAAGACTGCCGAAGCTCGCCACAGATGATACGGTTGCTGGCACGGCGGGCGGAAGGGCCCCTGATCCCCCTCTGTTGTAGTAGCCGGGTCCACTCCGGTCTCCTTCTCCGGCACGACTACCACTTCAGATACTTTACACAGGCTGGCGAATCAGCCTCCCAGGGCGGAGATTAAGTGATCCCTGGGTTCGGGATCCCGTTCAACCTGCGGGCGGCCAGCGGTCAGCCGTTTCATCAGGTCTCCCTGACCGCCGAACCAGCACGCCGCGTCTATGCCGAGTATGACAGCAACAAGCACCGCCGGTCCTCCGCTGTCCGTGCAGCGAATCCTCAAAGAGCTCTGGCAACCTTACTTACCGCCAGGAACACAACACTACTCAATGTTAGTGTTATTATGGCCGCGGTTTTCTGTAAGGTGGAGGTACTTCCCCAGTTCGGGCCGCTCATTCGAGCAAGTACTCGCTATGCCCTGCTTAGTTGTTCGGGTAGCTTATTCGAGCGAGTACTTGCAGTGCCCTACCTCTCTTGAAGTTTACACAGACCACTCATCGTTGTTATGGTTTTTAAAACTAGACAATCCTACCAGTCGTTTAGCTCGCTAGTGTATTAGGTTGTCGGCATTTAACTTTGAGATTTGCCACAAACAAGGTTCCGACAATGTGATACCTGACTTCTTATCTCGTGCTAACATGGTGAATGCAATCACTTATAACAGCACATCGTCTACTGATGCCTGGTATAATGCTCTTAAGGCTAATATTCAAGCTAACCCTAGTGCATATCGTCAATACCTAATAAAGGATAGCAAATTGTATAAACATTGTCGCACTAACTCTATTTTGTGCTCTGAATATGACTGGAAAGAAGTCATACCAAACGAAGTGAGAAAACAAGTGATCTCTGAAAATCACTCTCCTCCTACTTGTGCTCATTTTGGTATACAAAAAACTTACCAAGGAATAAGCCTACGTTATTTTTGGAATGGTATTTACTCTGACGTTGCTAAGTTTATAGCAAAATGTAATGTTTGTCTTGCTTACAAACATCAAAACTCTAAAACTATTGGTTTAATGGGTAAACCTAAACAATGTTGTAGACCATTTCAGTGTATTACAACTGATTTAATAGGCCCATTGCCTTTATCTCGAAAGCTTAATCGATATATTTTGGTAGTGATGTGTCATTTCTCTAAATACACTCTCCTATTTCCGATTAAAAAGGCAACTTCTTCTGTCTTAAATCATGTCATGGAAAACTTAGTTTTTCTTGTGTATGGTGTACCTGAAACGGTTATCATGGATAAAAGTCCCCAGTATGCTGGTACTGAGTTCGTGGACATGCTTAAAAGGTACAATGTTCCGAAAATTCACTTTACTACTCCTTATACTCCTCAAGTGAATACTACTGAACGGACAAATAAGACCATTGGTACGGCAGTCGCATGTTTCCTGGAGGAAGACCATAGAAAATGGGATGTGAATATACACAAGATTCAGTTCGCTATTAACTCATCTGTAAATGAGGTTACTAAATACACTCCGGCATTCTTGGTGTTCGGAAGAGAGCTGGTATCTTGTGGCTCTATCTATAAAAACAACGAAAATTCTGACGAAGTCATTATGTCTCCTAGTGACGAGTTCGCAGATAGCGTTGGTTTTCTTTCCCCTATCTTCGAAGAGGTGCAGGAAAGGTTGTGGAACGCCCACGAGCGTAATGCTGCTTATTACAACTTACGTCGTAGAGACATGTCATTCAACGTCGGTGACTATGTCTGGAATTGGTGTTACAACCAAATTGTTGGACATAAATTCCATTCGGCTAAGTTTGGCTAAAAAGTTTTCTCGTTGCAAAGTCGTAAATAAAATATCTCCTCTAATTTACGAACTGGTCGATGAGAATAATAAAAACATTGGCCGCTGGCATATAAAAGATTTCAAATGCATAGGTAATTAATCTTAATTACCGGCATTAGTCATTTATATGGTTATTTGTAATATAGTATTGTTTTACTTGTACAAAGTTCATATTAGGTTAGGATAACGTAGTTATTCATCACATTCATTTTCTCATTACAAAGCGTTGCTAATTGAGCAAAAGATTTTTTTATGAAAGACGTGTTCACGTAAAGTGAAAACGATTCGCTCTTGACCTTTGGTTTGTTTGTAAACAATGGTCAGCCGTCAGGTTGACAACTGTCTTCTGTCTGTCTTTCTTCTTCAGCGACTCGTAAGCTGTAATAAGGTTGACTGTCCTGTCAATCATTTTACCTATCTATGGTAGAATGTGCATGGACATAAGATACTACTACTCTATAATGCTTATGTCAAATATGAACATAATCTACAATCTGAAGTTTTGAACTTTAGAACAACTAATTCTCCTTGTTGTTAATACAGAGGCTACTCGTAACTCTGTCGGTAAATATTTAAATAGTGTCTTTGAAACTTAACAAAGAGACTAATTATAAGTTAAATACTTTAGGTTCACTTGGTGGACTGGCGATTGTAGCTCAGCACCAACGTACGTAAGGTTCATGATGAGACTTTCAGACAATCAAAAACCGAACTTTGGAAGGATTTTGAATGTTGCTGTTTGTTTGAATGAAAGTGAGTGATACCAGAAGTTGTATATACTCATCAGCCATCTCTTATCATTGAAGAAAAGTGTCTTCAAGAGAAAAATTTTCAACGAGACTTGGTCAATGGTCACCATAACTGAACGACCGTTTCCGGTAGTCCGTCTCCGGTAAAGGACCGGATGATGTAGGAAACGATAGAAGTTTATGGGCATTCGCTCTTAGGTCCATTACCATTGTGGTAATTTAAATTTAGAGATCAAAGAATCTCTAGATGTTTTACATCGCTAAGTCAAAACAGTTCACTTTACGTAGATACTTGACGTAGTCGTGAAAAATTCTGTTGATAATTATTTTCACGGATTCTATTATTAAATTACAAATTGCTGCATATCTACTTCTATGCTATGAAAGAAAACCGTCCTCGTACGGTTCTTAGTATATATATACTACGTATATATATTGCTTTACTACGGCTCTACGCCTAAACTGAGGGCCGTGAGAAGACGTCTTTGTATGCGGGTGCACGTTTGTTGTCTAACGAAGGCGCACGGCAGCTGCTTTGCTGTGCTTTTACTGGGGAAGGCCGGAGTCTACTAAACTCCAAATCCTCGGCCTGCCCGGAGTCTCCTTGACTCCAAACCTTCGGCCTGTGCAGTAGGGGTGCTATCTTGAACACCGCTACACACGAAGGTTACGGGGCGACCTGCTCTACGCCGAAGCTACTGGCGAGCTACGTTCACGTGCGGTCTTGCACTGTGCTAGCCACGTGCGGCCATACCTTGTGCCTGCCACGGGCGGCATATTCCTTAAAAAGTGTTTCTTTACTCGCCTTTGAACTCCCTCTATCTTTTCTCCTCCTTCTGAGCACCTAGCCGGTGCATTCGGTAACAGGGCACTACTGCTTTAACCTGTCCTGTTATAATCCTGTGGCAAGAGCTGCTTAACGCTATTTTGGTGGCAGTCAATGGACTCAAGGGATTAGGGCTACCGTCTTACACCGGAACTTAGCCATTTTGAATTTTTTTGTGGCGGCAAATCAGCCATCATTATTCCTACCTTCTCCGATATGGAAAAATTTCTTTAGGACGAGTGTCGGAGGGCAAAGAGCCTTCCTTCTCTTCTCCTCCCTGCTGCTCTCCTCTAGCCGAATCCGCGCAGAGTACCTTTGTATCCGCGAGCATCACAAGCGCCACGGAAACTGCCTACAGGGCCCCCACACCTTGCCTCTAATTTCGAGGGTCATTGGGACTGCATCCAGGCAAACATTACCTCAGCCAACCTACTTCTACTGTCGTGGGCCGAACCCGCTTTTGGCTTCGTGTCATGCATTTTTGAAGGCATTGGTCTACGAATGAAAGCGAAAAAAACTGTAACACAAACAAGTTTCAATCTGCAGTGATCATAGTGTATTTGAACTTTAAAGTAAAACAACAAATTATAAAAAGTTTAAGACGGGCCCTAGCCATCACCATCTTAAAATACTGGTACAGCGCCATCTAGTTATTATTAAGAGAAACATTAACACATTTGCTTGTAGGAAACGATATCAAAAAATAAGCAAGTTGGTCAGTAATTGGATGGGTGACAGATTAACGGCAATCTTTTTGTTTTTGTTTTTTCGTAATTATTACGTAAATAAATTACTTACGTAAATGGTGGTAGGTACGGAACTCTCGATGCATGAGTCAGACTTGCACTTGGCCAGTTTTTTTACTTTATTTGAAACATTGATGATTTTTTTATGATGTATAATAGTTATGGTAATCATATGATTTTTTTAAAAGAGTAACTCGAGTTTCTTTCCGGATTCTTCTCTGTAGAAATCCACATTACAAATATATACCTTCACAGATATCTCCACTTGTATAAAGTGTGTACACAGAAATTTACACTTATTTGCTATTACTAGTGACCTTTATTTTGTATTACTGTGTTCATACAAGACATAAGGATAAATTGGTAGTTCCTCTTTATTACAGAACATGTGTTACTTTACCTCCAAACAAATTTAAAATACACGTATATGTCGAAGATAGTTTATTAAAAAAAAGCTATTACAAATTTGACGAATAAATTAAGGATAAAAGTATCTGGAAGAATTAGAACTTAATTAAGTTAAAAAATATAAAAAATCAGCCAAGTGCGAGTCGGACTCCCGCACGAAGGGTTCGTGATCGATCAAAATCGAGCAAAAAAATTACGTTTGTTGTATGGGAGCCCCCTTAAATATTACCTTAGACGGACGGACGGACAGCGGAGCCTTAGTAATAGGGTTCCCAATTACCCTTTGGGTACGGAACCCTAAAAATAAGTGCTGAGTTTCTTGCTAATTTTTCTCGATAGTAAATCATTCCGAACAGGAAGTTTATAAAACTAATAATAAAATTGACGATTCATAAGTGCTGTTTAATAGTGTAGCGCATTATATCGTACCGCAAGGCTGACGTCACGCGTCCTACATCGAAGAAAAATAGAAACCGAAGCGCAAGTAAAGTGGACCACGGCGGTCCCCAGGCATAACACCTCGCTTGGCAGGACATCTCCTCTTTGCCGCCGCTCCACATTGGTGACCCCGAACTTGAACATTTACGTTACGGTCCCGTTGTGGAGGAAAACAACGGAGAGCTTGTGCCTCAAATCGAGACCACACTGTCCAAGGTCTCTGACTGGGAACGGGTAAACTTGGTCCGATTCAACCCTACAAAGACACAAGTGTGCGCGTTCACCGCTAAGAAAACCCCATTCACTGTAGTTCCACAATTCCAGAACACTCCCCTCTCCATCTCCAAGAGCATGGGATCCTTGGTGTTGACATCAAACTCAAACTCAAATCAAACTTTATTCAAGTTGGTTTCTAAGAACACTTTTGAATCGTCAATACAATGTAAACAATGTTAATTTCTGCCAAAAAGAGCTGGCAAGAAGTTCCATTTAAAGTAGTAATACAATAATTTGATAATTAGCTAAAGAGTATACAATATGTACCAATACAATAGGTAATTAAAAAACAAGTAAGTAAGCTACTAAAAAAAAAGTCAAACATGTTAATTTTTTTTTTGTTTTTATGTAGCATAGGTGGCGCACCATTTGAAGCGTCAAGTATCGTTAATCGAGAGAGGGATTTAGATATTTAAAAGAAATCTGATATTTAATAGTACTAGTGGCATTAGCGCCATCATAATTATATTTTTGCACAATCATATGTACATACATTTATTTACATATACTTAAAATTATCCATACTATCCATGAATATAATATAATAATAAATATTGTAAATGCGAAAGTAAATCTGTTCGTTACCTTTTCAAGGTGAAACCACTATACCGATCAAGATGAAATTTTGCATGCAGATAGTTTTGAGTCCCGGAAAAGGACATAAGCTACTTGAAAACGTCAAGTATTATTCGTTTAGTAATTGAGGAGTTGCCGTTGAAATCCTACACCGATGACCGAATACTAAGAATACAAAGAAGTTTGCAAGAGCAGACCAGCCTCTACAGCGGCACCCGTTCACAAGCATGAGACATGAATCAGCCATCGCTTAACTCAACCATATTTTAGGTAACGACCCGACGCACATGCCACCACCGCAGAGACTTTAAGAGAGCATGACACACTCCAGCAACTCCAATAATACTTCGATTGTATTAGTTACAATGTGTGTAGTAAAGGAACAAAATATAAATCCGATTCATATTGAGATTTACACACACAAGTTTACATTTAACATTACAGGGCGAACACCATCGATATGAAAAAACAATAGATATGGTAACATGACACTGTGGTTCAGAAACCGGCGTAGCCGTTGATTGCGGGGGTGGAGTAGGTGAAGTGGGGCAAGAAAGTCGCAATTTTTATTCCAATTTAAACCTTATGTTTATTACATAAGGCTTACACGTTGATACTAGTGACATCTTGTGATTAGTAGCAGTACTTTAATTTTACATTAGACTCAGTGTTGTTCCTGTGACGATATGAATAAAATTATCGATAGATTACTATGATGCTTGATGATCAAAAATATCTTTGGAAAATTCAAAGTCCTAACTAACTATCAACACATATTTTTATATTATCGGTAGTAAGATCATTCCGAATCTATAAAATTGTTAATTAAACTGGCGATTTTAGGCTTTTTAAAAGTCTAATTTAATGAAATATACTTAAATTATAAATGTAGCTAAATTATTTTATTCTAATTAGTTTGCAGTGGACATATAAAACAGCAAATAATATTGTGATTTAGATAGTACATTATTAGAATATAGATATATAAAGTATATTATTTTTTTACCTTACTTGTACCTTTATGCTTTAACTTAACTTTGTTTTAACACGCATTACGTTAAAACGGCTAAATTAGTTCAAAATTTAAACTTTACCGTAGGCTTTCGTTTTATCGAATTTGATTCATGGAATGAAAATATATAGATGAACGCTAAAAGTTTTATCATAAAAATAATAAATAATATGAGTTTTAATTTAACAATATGATTTGAAATTTGAAAAATAATCTATACTTACTATACTATTATAAAATAAATGTAAAAGTTTGTTTGTTCTTCCTTCATGTCGCACTGGAGCATCATATAAACCTAAATTTGGCCCATAGATAGTATAAAATACCGAGAAGTCCAAAGTACCCGTAGAAATAACTATAACCAAATTACACGCGGAGGAATGTTAGCTTCAGCTGTAGCTTGCTATTGCAAACTTTCTTTCTAAAAACAAGAAGTTGCCGTAGAAATTTAACACTGATAACCAAATTTAGTGCAGTCGGAGCAGCAGGCAAGAGCTAGTATAGGTTTTACTCCACATACACTACTCGTTGTATTATTTTCCAGATGTTGAGAAGTCTCGCAGAAGCATGCAAAAGTCAACAATCACATAACATAAAGCTTAACAAATAAGCGAAATAAAAATATTATCCAAGTCCATCATCCTGTATATTAAATAAAACAACGAAACACTTCTATGAATCACAGGAAAGCTCGGAGCTAGACAAATTCTCTAAAACTGTATGTACTTTGACACAATATTATACAACAGTTTCATTGCTGACTAGATTATGCCCAGCGGCTCCACCCGCCCTAAATTAACTGATTATCGGCGGGAAATTTTTACGGAAACTCCTTGATGGTATTATGAAAGTTTGCTATGTAAAGCTGTAGTTCGTACAAGTGGAATTTGTGAAAAGTGGGGAACTTGTGAATTTTCCGGGATAAAAAAATAGCCTATTTTCTTTCTATTCCAGGACTAAACTTAAATGCGTGCCAAGTTTCATCCCGCCCCGTCCAGTGGTTGACGCGTGATTGAGTAACAAACATCCAAACTTTCGCATTTAAAATATTAGTTGGATGAAAAGCAGTATTTTTAGATGTATTTTGCATTAAATAAGCGCTTTAAATGTATAATTAAATTTTCATTTAACTGATTGTACCCACAGGTTGACAGAATTATTTAACTTATTACAATAATTTAATTATTCGAACGCTTTTGAAATTTTGAACGCAACCCTAAAACATTCGATTGACTACAAGCATCAATTCACTTCATTTCCACAGCTGTGTAAATTGATCACAACGGGTAAAAAACATCGATATCTTTATCTCATGCGTACAACACTAAGCAAATTAAGCTATTTCGCTAAGCGATATATATAGAAGTTTAGCTACTCACGGGTAGATGGCGTATTACATATTTAATTTATTCTTTATATAATTGTAATACGGTTAAGATTAGGTCAATAATTTTTCGAAACAAAGACTCCACAACAATTACTACTCAAATAGAGGTGAGGTACTTTATTGTCTTTGACTTATTTCGTTGTGAATTTATGAAACAATATCCTAATAATCTTGAAAAACAGTCACAGTTCAAGTGTAATTTTTTTTTTTTATCATAAATATAAAGAAAGGTTTAATATTATGCCATGAAATTGAAAAAAATAACACTTTTTACGAACAAGATTACAGTGATGATTAACATGATTTCGATAAAAATAGTGCACCTCTGTTAAAGTAATTTATTATAAATTAAAGTAAATCGGTTATTTATGAAAAAATAATACTAAAGTGTGATAAGTTACATCGCTGGAACTCTTATTTACTTTTTTTTATAGTTTTTACAACTTTTTACAGCACAATACGACATTATTTAACTAAAACAAACAAAAAATCTTTAGATGTTCACTCGCCGAGGGTGACCTTGTGTTTGTTGCGTCAAATCGATGCGCTACTCAACATAGTCTAAAAATTAGACTATGGGCGGCTAGCCTGCCGGTGCTTTTTGGACATATCTATAGTTTTTTCATATCGATGGCGAACACACGTACTCTGAATTTAAAACTGATTTATTTTAAATTCAGAAAAAATTGATACTACTAAAAAAATATACATATATGTATAACCTTACATAGGTACAAGTATAAGTATTATTCACATTCAAATTCAAATTCAAAAAGGTGAAGCTGGCGTCCAAAAAACTTGGAGTACTCAACAGAGCAAAGCAGTATGTCACGTCAGGGCAAAGGTTGTTACTTTACAAGTCGCAGGCCCCATATGGAGTACTGCTGCCATCTCTGGGCGGGTGCACCCGGATATCAGCTGGGCCCTTTTGACTCGGTTCAACGACGGGCTGTGAGAATTGTCAACGATTCCAAACTCACTTGCGTTATCGAGCCCTTAAGTCTGAGGAGAGACTTTGCCTCCCTTTGTGTTTTCTACCACTAGTACAATGGGTTGTGTTCTGAGGAATTGTTTGAAATGATGCCCACGGCTACTTTCTACCATCGCACCGCTCGCCATCGGCAGGGAATTCATTCTCACACTTTAGAACCGAAATGGTCGCGTACAGTGTGGTTTCAGAGAAACTTTCTCCCGCGAACGCTAGGGTTATGGAATGAGCTCCTGCCAAGGTTTTCTCTAAGGACTACAGTATGGGGTTCTTCAAGCACGAAGTTATTGGATTTTTGAAGGGTCGGCAACGCGCGAGTGATACCCCTGGTGTTGGAAGCGTCCATAGGCCAATAATCTAGAAAATTCTAGTCGGTTATTTATTATATATGTTACGCCGTTTATTTCTCCCTCCCATTGAAAAGTAGGATTTGGGATATACTGGAATTATGATAATGTAGGTAGTAATTTCGGTAAAAAATATTTAAGAAGTATGGAAACATTCGTCTCATTGTGTGTGTGACATTGTAATAATTTTTTAGTATTTTTACTAACCTGCACATCATCGTTAGTATTACAGAATTGGCTTTTTAGCCTATTTCGCACCCTGTTTTCTCTATAATTACCGCGCACTAGGCCCGTATGGGTGCCTAGAGCGTGAGCGCAAACATTCTTCTTATTAAGTAGGTAGCCCAATACTAGACTTGTGCCCAAAAGTGGAAAGTGTGGGTTGATATATTTATTCATTTAGTTCTTTTTTCAATATACTAAGGTGACAAATAAGCATACGTCCCGCCTCATGTTAGGCAGTCACCGCAGCCTATGGACGTTTGCAACTCCAGGGACAGCGCTCGCGTGTTGCTGGCCCTTGTGCGTTACTAACTAGGCTTAAAGGTGTGTGTAGTGTACTCCAGTCTACCCTAAAACAAAATTATGTCTAACTACCTATACAGCATACCATTATGTGGGATTTAATTGAATACCTAATGTATTCATAGAGAAGTAGCTATAGGTCTAATTATCTGTTGGATATACAAAAATAAGATAGTCAAACATTTTAAATAGATAAACATAAATTGGGGTTCGAAATAATTGCGCGGTAAAAGATAAGACAGCGCTGCATTAGATATATGTCTATTGTACATTTTGTTTCGTTGCATGGTAAAGTAGCTTAAAACAGTACAACTCGCGGTGTTAAAATAATAATAAAACTTTGTGCTAGAATCGTACGATCGTCACGTGACCATGTCATGCGATGGCGTCACAAGGTTTTGAAGACGAAATAAAAAATATCGGAAAAAGGGATATTTCCTAATTAGTGCGTGTAAAAGAGATAAAAAAGAAATCGTTCGCTCGCTTGATTTTGGCGCCACGGCGCTGGAGACTGTCGTGACAGAGTCCTCTCTCTTCCATTCGAAATTCAAAATTCGTGAGTGACGCGCGCGATTTTGCATAATGGAGTGTTTCCCGCCTTTTTTGAGTCGAGTAATACGGAAAGCGTCCCACCTCCCGCATTCTTAAATAGAGTTTTGACAAATATCAGTTAAAGACTGTGCTTCCCGCGTTTTTCTTAAAAAATAGTGTTTGCAATTACAGAGTGCAAATGTGAATAAATAATAAAACTTTAAGTGGTTATTTACATTGAATTAACATTGAACCGTGTACCCGTGTGTAACCGTGATGGTGTTATTAGTGTTCGGGTTGGCAGATTTTTGGTGTCTCGTCGATCGATCCTTTCTGAGTGAGTAGATTGATTTTTATTCTCAGAGGAAATAACTATAAGCGCGGAAGTAAAAAAAAAGAATTCCTTCTGAATACGGCTGTTTATCTAGAAATTCAATTGAAGAGTTTCTATATGAATTGTTGTTGGGTAGGTAAACTATTAATTATAACCATTGTTTTACTTTTCTTGTGTGATCCCAAAATATGTTTCGTATGTGAAAATTGTAAATTTTGAAAAGGTACATATACCTAGAGATGAGTGATAGGGTATGTGCTAACGGTTTAGGTACACAAATCACACACTGGTGTTGTGGCAAACCGTACATAGGATATCTAGAGTTCTACTATCGCATTTTAAGAATGTTAATTTAATAGATAACTACCTAAATTACTTAAAAATTAAATTAAATGTGCATAATAAAATACAAACAAAATACATGTCTTGGTTGACGATTTTAAGAACATGGCGCCGGGTCTAATTACACTGTGTGACACGATTTTTCTAACATAAATAAGATTACGTGATTTGAATTCCTTATTCCATTGTTGAAAACATTGTCAATTGATATGGTTGTCTAACACGTAACGTTTCTAAGTTATAGTGTCAATACTATTTACGTGTACCCTCGTAAAAAACAAAAGATCAAACGTTGTTAATTGCAGATTTCTTTTAATACTGAAGTCTGTACGACTATAAATTAAAAGTTTTAGTGGTCTTAAGATAATTCTAACAGTTTATTTGGGTATTCATAACATTTTTTTCGAAAGTCATGAAGAAAAGTAACCACCGCAAGTGTTTAAATCATTTGTTTATAATGATAGAGGATTCTACTCTTCACAAGAGGCAAAGTTAATATTTCATCATTTTCTTTTGGAATATTTGACTCATTTTTTATATTGACCACTTAAACCTCAGCTATTTTGATTCGTTGTCACTTGTCAATATATATAACATTTTTTTTGTGTAAAATTAATAATTTAAATAAAAAATATGATATACAATTTTGATACTGTCTTTATTTATTTATAGTACATCAATTTATCATAACTTTAAAATGATACGTGTTACAAAAAATCTATTTAAGTTTTTCTGTTCAGCAGGTTTATTTTGATAAAAAATAGCCGTTTCATTAAATGTTAGAGCACAAAAAAAAAAAATTGTCACACAGTGTTATTATTCTTGAATTTTACCTAACAGTGATAACTGTGAATTACCTTTTTGTACGATTTAATTAGTGATTTTAATTGGCAAGGGCACTAAATTTAGTACCTTACAGATTGAGTAAAGATTTTCCTTTATAGAATTATAACCTATTGTACGGGTTTTTTATGACAAATATGTATTAGGTAAGTGTTTCTTTCGAAAGTAATTAATGGGACTGTAAGGTCGCAACCCTTTGATGATAACGCTTCGTCAACAGACCTAGGGATGTCGCGGTTATAGTAAGATCTCTCCATTTTAATATCAGTATTAGAACAGGAATGGGTAGTAAATAGGAAGAGCATGTCTTCCTGTGACGGCGAAGCTCGAGTACTAGGGTGTGAGTAGAGCCGGTTTACTTTTAGGTCTTGCTAGCTCAGCTCCACCCTACTCCAAGAAAGTTAAAGAGGTTGTTTAAATTTTATGAGTTCTAATCCGGATCAGGATATAAATGATAAAGTAGAAATCTTAATATTGGTGTGTCTAGTAGGTAGTTGTATGAGACACTTATTCAATACTTACCTATCTAAACTGTTAGCATAAATTGGTCCGGATTAGTTTTCGTCAAAGTAATGAGTGATAAGTTGTCGGGATACAGATGACTCCTTTCTTTTGGGAAGTTCGTTTTATTAATAAATAAATCACTCATTGTGGAGACGAATAGAATAAGAATTATATATCTTTAGATTTTTGAATTTACTTCTTTATATTTTACTACGTCTATTTTTAATATGTAACCATTAAGTTATGCCAAAACAATGATAATAAAAAAATATATATATATTTTAGAATTGCTTTCTTCTTTTGATATAAAAAGAAAGAAAAACATTTACGGTAATCTTACTGAGACAATGACTGAACCTGGGTACGACATAAGTCAAACTTTGACCGAACAAATTAAACATGGATTTGTTTAAGGTGACATTAGTTGGTCTAGGGTCTGTCCAATTCTTCTTCATAGAAAATCCTATTATCATAGCGTATTATTATCCAGGTAGGGCCCCCCTTAATAACAGATGAGCCGGGGGGGGACCCCGACCTACTGGCGAAACGCGAAGGTTCTAATCACTCAAAATGCCTATTGTTGATCTGACTAAAGTGTTAGATTTTTGAGTGAGCAATGTTTTCATTACTGACTGAATAGTAGGAAAGTACCTACTAAGACGGATTAGCTACCCATGTAAATTGGCGTTCTGTCGTCATAATTATCTTAATTGACTGTGACAAATTATTAAAAGAAACTCTATTAAATCTTTACGTTATTCGCAATTTGTTCCATATTTATTTATATTATCTTAATATCTCAAGTTCGTAAGAGAAAGGCTGCACATGATGTCTCCTTTATAAGTTCTTGTACCTACGCAAAGAACGGAATTATTCACTGTTATCTGTAAGATGTCTGAATACTGAAAATTCCACGTTTACTAAGAGATTTTGGTTTGTAAGAAGAACTACCATGAAGACTAAATAGTACCTTGTGTAAAATATCTTATTATAGGGCCGTATGGTTGTGTACCACCTTTACAGCAAACAAAGGGAATTACCTTCAGGGTGCAGAAATATTAGGTTAAATTCAATCGATTGCTTATCGACCAATTGGTGTAATGGTTATAACGTTGGTTAAACATACGAAGGGCCGCGGTTCGATCCCAGCAGTAGTCCCATATGCTTTTTGTGTATTGTCGCGAACTGTAAAGGAAATCTTAATTTCTTATGTTCGTTTTACTGGCATATTGTAAGGTTAAATAAATAAATAAAGTAATAGAAACTAAATTATGAAAGGCTTACTCTTTGACAGGATATAAATAGTTATTAATTGAAAGTGAATAAGGGTAGTTATGGGGAAGGTTATTGTATTAGAAATCTACTCAAGTTCAGTGTGACGATAATTTAAATTATGCTAGTCACGTATTATAACAGCTATCTTAGTTAGTTAAAATAAATGGTTAGGGCTTAGATTGTTATATTATGTAGAATTTAATCTTAAAATCAAAGTTCACTCGCCATGCTAGTGACTGACTAAACTCATACCTTCTTAGAATCAGGGTTACTTAGGTTCTCAATGTAGCGGTCCTAATCACGCCATTAGACGATCATTGCCAAATTAAAATTCTATTAATAGTTTTCCTCGGTATGTAGGGTTTAGGAGGTAGGGGTAGCTGAACGCGTTTATTTAGGGGGGGGGGTTTCTACATGTGAGGATGTACTCTCTCACGGTGGCTAGCGATGCGATGGTAGAGAGGGGACCGGACGTATGCATAGTTTTCAACAATTCCTCAGATATACACAATCGTTAACAAACATCAACTAAATCCGATTTTATCTTAGTACTGTGCACATGTCTTTTCTAATAAAATATTAAAGACGTGGTTGGTATGGCCAAGTCCTTACTTTAGTCCATAGAGAATAATGACGTCCACCTACGCTCTGCTATAATGACACACCTTTAGAGAATGGGAAGCTAATTTTTGAAGTGAAAACTTCTTTAGCGGCGTTGTGCACTATTTTTGTGATGGGTAAAAAATGTTAAATTCTATAGGACGAATAAAAAGTAAGAGGAAATTGGGTTGATGAAAAGATGAAAGTGCGGATTACACATGTTAAAATGTAATATCCAGGTTGTATGTTTACACTTCTTCCGCCACTCCCGGAGTGCAACCCGTTTTTTTTGTTGTTTCTTTGGTAAATTATTGTAATAAAACTTCTTTTTAATTTAACATTAATATATGATTAGTCGTCTGTGGTGGCGTTTATTAGGAACGGTTTATGTACAGCAGTGAACTCTTATAGGCTATTGATTGATGTGATTAAAAGTAAAGTTCCTTTTACAATCTAATAACTGTATTAATATAATATAATATAATATAATATAATATAATATAATATAATATAATATAATATAATATAATATAATATAATATAATATAATATAATATAATATAATATAATATAATATAATATAATATAATATAATATAATATAATATAATATAATATAATATAATATAATATAATATAATATAATATAATATAATATAATATAATATAATATAATATAATATAATATAATATAATATAATATAATATAATATAATATAATACAGCCAATCTGAGTAAACTATTGAATTATACCTACGATTATAATTGTTTTGGGGGTCAATTCTAGTGATTAAAGTTTAATGACATGCAACACTTAGAGCGGATACGTCCCACAACAGAACTGTACAGGCAATGCATGCAACATGACAAATAAGGCCAAGTTTCACCGACACGCGGCTAATTTATTCGTGTTCGTGTCGCCACTTTAATGATATGCTGTCGGAATTACGGATATGCCAATTTATGATACTCAAGTACAATGTATAATACAAAGAAAAGCCAATTCACTAGCTCAACTTTACAAAATGTAACATAAAAATGGAAAATGTAAAACATTTTTGTACACTTGTTAGGTGACTTTTAAACAATTTAAAAAAAACTTTAAATTTGACAAAAAACTCTGAATTTTTTTTTTTTTAATATTATAAGTGCATTTAGATATGAGAAAAGGGTATAGTATAACACAATTATATAATGGAAATACACAACGACAGTGTTAAAGCAAAATGTATTAAATTTAATTATAATACAATAGTATAATGGAAATACACAACTACGGTGGTAAAGTAAAATTTATTAAGTTAAATTATAACACAATAATATAATAGAAGTACACAACGACGGTGGTAAAGTAAAATGTATTAAGTTCATACAATGTGCGTACAGACCCTTCGATTGTCTGTGGCACAAGGTTTGCCCTTAACATGGAGTTTCTTCTTAGGCGCTTTGAGATGAGAAAAACGCGGATTGCACACAACAGACCGATTTTATTTTACTTATGCTTCTAAATTTTACATTCTAACACATATGTACAAAAATTTTACAGTTTAGCTATCATACCTAGTATATTTCTTGCTGTCTCTTGAATGACTGACTAAAACAAATTTTTCGTTTTATATTTATACAAAAATAAAAAAAACCCCAACAGAGGGAGAGGTTGTTCCATGGAATCTTCTAGTTTTAGTGCTTAAGTCACAGTACTTACTGTGGTGATTGAAAATCTAGCCCACACAAAAACTTAGTGAAGAATATCATATAGTTATCGATATAGATATATATCAAAAGTATAGATATATCTGTATAGCTATAATCTGCTACTGACAGTTGAGGTTTCTATTGGCTATTGCCATTACAGTCACACGATCCGTGGCTCGATTATAAATAACGTTCTTTTACGTTTTTA
Organism: Apoda limacodes; assembly: GCA_946406115.1. NCBI lineage: Eukaryota > Metazoa > Arthropoda > Insecta > Lepidoptera > Limacodidae > Apoda > Apoda limacodes. The sequence continues at coordinate 1,141,031 of OX291548.1, forward strand.
CGTATTATAGCCAAATGGTAGGAGCTATAATGTCGTTTGAGTTGTCTTAGTAGCAGTAGTAGTATGTTCCACTGTCTACGGAAGGCCGTAGTGAAAGAAGGCTGTACTGAACGACTACAGACTTTGTGCTAAATCTCAAAAAATGGTTCTACAATTCGGACATACCTTTCAGTACTTATTGTGTCTGTCCATTTGTCTTGAAAAAATATGAAATATAAGTTTTCAGGGTTTTTTCTCACGCTCCTGTACTTCATGGCTTAGAGTTACCCCTATAAAACCTAGTTATATCGGTAGGTGTCTATGAGAGGTATCTAGTGATACTTTTATCCTTTATGTATGTATACTGGTTGCATGGATATAAGCTACCGTATTTACTAAGTTTACATGTAATTTGTACCCTAAACGCACTACTAACCGTAACGGTATAGGTATTTACGTGTAGGGGAAAAAGTGTGCATTTAACCTGCGATATTTATTTTAGGAACTCTACATAAGAGTTCAGTATAGTTTTTCCCAACAAAGGGCATATGTTTTACTATTATACACTAAAGTAAAATTCCCGCTTTTTTAGGGATGATCGTTCGTAATAAGTCGACAACACGGCGGTACTCACACAATATTATTTTTGATATCAACAAATAGTAAAGAGGGGAAATGAAACAAACCTACTCTACTTTAACGTAACTTATAACAATTTCACAACTTATTGTTATTACATTTCCTTAAATCTAAAACTAGTCAGGAAAATAGTTTTAATATGTTAATATATAACTTAATAATAACGTATTATATTGCGAAACATTGCATGATATTAAAATGCATTTTATTTATTTATTTAATCTTATGCACAAAAAAATGTGTACAATGGCGAGCTTAATGCTATGAGGCATTCTCTACCAGCCAACCATACTTAATATGATAAATTGTCGGCGGTGCAGTGAGAGAAAAAATTAACAAAAATACAAAAGTATTTTTAAGTATATGAGTAAACCTATACTATACTAGATAATAATAATAAACTGATTAATACATTTAATATATAAATACATAGAATACTATATACCAATATATATAATAATAAATTTACATAAAGTACTATACACAAACATGTATAAATACATACATACATTCATACATACAAACATATATAAAATACATGACGCAATGTAAAATCTTCAATTATAGAACCATATTTTCAAACTTGTATCTGCTTTAAATAATATTCTTTAAGCTTACATTTAAAGGTGTATTTATTCTGAGCACTGCGGATATCTTTGGGAGGCCGTTCCAGAGTTGTATAGCCTGAACTGTGAATGAATGAGACACAAAACCTGAACGGTGACGAGGAGTAGAGAGACTAGTACTTTGAGAAGAACGAAGTGAACGCTCGTGATAGAGCCAAGGTATTGAAATCTAGATTTAAGGTAGTTTGGAGAGTTAGGATCGTTTAAAATAGAAAAGAGAATACAGAGTATTCTGACGCTTCTGCGTTGACGTATGGGTAGCCATTTGAGTTGATTACGAAAAGCAGATATGTGGTCATATTTACGAAGACAGAAAACGTAACGGATACAGTTATAGATGCAGTTTGTGTTACATTATCGTAGCGGTGATAACATACAATTGTGTCTTACAAGAGGCACAGAGTGCGGCACCACATATTGCTCTAACGCATTTTTTTTGTTTTTGTTACCTTGTTAATTAAAATGTGATTGTGTCATGTCATAAATAAATAATAGTAAAGTAAGCATAAAACAGTTTTTATAAGAAACACTGTCTTTTCGTGTTTTTACAACTTTCTATGTATTTTTTTATTTTTATTGCTTAAAACCATTTTTTTATTGTAACCAGTAAACTTTACTATATACATCCATAGTAAATTGTATATTTCATAAGATAAAAGTTTGACGTTAGATTGGATTAATGTACGCAAATTACTAACACAAAAATATATTTAAATCAAAAAAGTTTAAAATCACAAACGGACACCAATTTTATTTGTTTGTAAAACAAATTCGATTCCCATTTTAAAACACATTTCTAACGAAAATACATTTTTTTGCAGGTGCTGCCTACTGAGGTACAGTATACCTTCAGGTGCTGCCTACTGAGGTGCAGTATATCTTCAGGTGGTGTCTACTGAGGTGAAGTATATCTTCACGTCACAACTGAGTAATGGGGTGAACAGATTTTTGTTACAGTGATAGCTTGAAGGTGGCAGAAGGTCATAGGATACTTTTGTCCCCATCGACGGTTTTTTAATATGCTATTTATAGTTTATTTGAACACAGGGAGAAATAAAGAAAACTAATTTCTTAATTAATCACCCTATAAACTGTACGAAAAATTAGAGATTTATTAACAGTATCTCAAAATATTTTAATATTAAACACTAAAATTGAAGTCTGCTACTCTATTTATTTCCTACAACATCTCATTTGTGAAGCTAGTACATAATACATCTCGACTCGCAATCGACTCGCAGCCGCAAATGAAGCGGAAAGTTGACTTATTCGTTGTACGATTTGTTGCCAGCGAATTCATATCGTTCCGTTATTTACTTTGTGTAGGTTTGTCGTTAATGCTTCGTTAATTTCGGCTCCATTCGTATTTCTATTGTGAACGTGGTTAATGTTAAGATGCTAATAAATATCACATTATTATGTTTGTGGTACCTATCTCATACAACTCTCATATGACCTATAGACACATAGTAAATAATATTACTAGTATAGATGGGCTGTACTTAATTTCAATTACACTTACTGTTCTTACTAGTAAATACACTTTGTAATTATTTTCAATTTTGTGATGACGGTAAAATTGCTCTTTGATGCATATTTTTGCTTAAAATATTTTTTAAATGATAGTAGGACAATCCGCTTGTACAATGGGTTGTGTTCCAAGGAATTGTTCGAAATGATGCCCACGGCTACTTTCTACCATCGCATCGCACCGCTCGCCATCGGCAGGGAATTCATTCTCACACTGTAGAATCGAAATGGTCGCGCACAGTGAACAGTATTGGGTCCTTCAAGAAAGAAGTTATTAGACTTTTGAATGGTCGGCAACGCGCGAGTGATGCCCCAGGTGTTGCAAGCGTCCTTAGGCCACGGTGACCGCTTAGCATCAGGCGGACCGTGTGCTTGTTTGCCACTTAGTGGTATAAAAAAATTAAATCATAATTTACTTTAGGATAATGTGTTTCAATGTAGTGTTATGAAATTACGTGATTAAAAGTTTTTTGCTGCATTGATCAGCGTTGCTCGGCTTACGCGTACTATTTTTTCCCAGGTCGGTCGCCCTGACTACACAAACCGCACTATTTTAGCACATACCGACGATCGTTGGCCTAAATAACTCTATAGTGCAGCTCCCCCTGTTCTTTGGGATGTTGTCGCTGTAACAGGAGTAGAACGTTGAAGATCACACGAAGAAATTCGTATTGTATATTAAGATATGTATATATAATTAAAGAAACTCGCCCAACAAAATAGTGACTCCGACGTGATGTCAAGACGAGAAATGCAATTTCATTCAACGTGCTGCACTTTAGAGACAGCGTGGACAGTGTCTCGGCGTGGGCAGCCAGCTTGCCAGAAAACCACGAAGCGGTTTCTGAAATGAAGTTTATGGTCAACTTATAAGGAAGTACTCCCAATTTTAGTATAATATGTGTGTCGTGCGTGATCGTGCTCGTGAATGTGTGAAGTGTACATTCCTATCTACGCTGTAAACCCGTAACCGTAAGCGTGTTCATGATTGCTTTCATTGCAATACAATAGGTACAATTTTCGTCAATCAACAATAATAATTCTATTCCCAATATAAACAAATTCTAGAAGAAGAAGAAAAAATAACCACTTGAAAGCATTTTTTGACTTAAGTCCTATTAGTAAAGAAACTTACAAGTCACTTCGCTTTATGATACTTTGAATGAGCCGACATCTCACTGAGACACTATAGTTGTTGACGTTATAGCATCCAAACTAGATGGCGCTACCAGTTGCAACTGGGAGGAGTACAGGAGTAACTTGACACTTACAATACACAAAAAATGATTCGGTGAACACTGAAAAATCATTACAGTCACATTTAAAGAAATTTGAAAATACTAATCTTTTATAGAAATAAACAATTTCAACGCAAACAAATGACAATGACACAAATTTCACACTGACAATATTGAAACGGTATCTAAACGTTTTATATTGTCAAATTTTTGACCCACTGGGTTTACTATTTGCATTTACCGTTATTTATAAAATCATACTTAAGTTATATTGGGATGATGATATCCTAGTTGAAATAATAAAAACCTTGAATAAATTTCTACAATGACACCAAATATTTTGCGGAAATTCAGGTACCTAAATATATTCATTGTGACTTTCCTACCTCCATTGAGGCCCACTGTTCTACTGATGCTTCGCAAGACGCTTATGTGGCTTGCATTTATTTAAAATCGACTAATATTGCTGGTGACATCTCAGTTAATTTACTGAGAAACAATACTACGCTTACAATTACTAGGCGCTTTACTTGATGCTAAATTGCACAATAAGGTTTTACAATATCTAAAATTCAATATTAAACGATCAATATTTTGGTCAGATTCAACAATTGTTCTATGGTGGTTGAATACTCAATCTAAAACACTTAAAACTTTCGCGTCAAATCGTATTGAGCAAATTAATAAACTAACTAATAAGAAAAATTATTGGCGTCATGTTCCTTCCTAATCCAATCCCGCGGACATGGCGTCAAGGAGTATTCAGCCACGTCTTCTGCTTAATAATACCATTTGGTGGCACGGTCCTCCTTTTCAGCTTAAGGCTAAAGAAGAATGACCTGGGCACACTTCTGTTTCTCCCGTGTCTTTACCTGAAACTAAAAACGTATTAAATACTACAGTACTACCTTATAATGTTATACCGTTTAATAAATACTCTAGACTCTATAAATTACAAAGAATCATTGCTTAGATACTAAGGCTTATGAATAATATCAAAAGATATAGTTAACTTAGCTGCACCACAAAGGGATTTTTTTTCAAACTAAATAAATTTTCTTGAAACTGTGAAAACAGTAAATCGTAAAATATAATTAAATCATTAAATCCCTTCCTGAACGAACAAGGTATCTGACGTGTCGAGGGTGTAACGTCCCCACTTTTTATAAATATTCGAATAAAATAATAAATTGTTCAAAGAAACTTCTTAAGCATCATCTCTCACTAAAAGAGAAATCAAAAGAATCTCAAAATTAATAATAGTAGAGAAGTATTTTATTTGGCCAAGCGTGATCGTCAAAAGTGGTAGGACCCGAACCCGTTGTGTTAAATAAGTAGTATCCCAGTTGTTTTAGAGGTACGTCAGAGTACTATAGCAAACAATAGTATACAAATAAGCGTTAAGGAAAATAATCAAGAAATAAATATAGCTAAATCTACGATCATAAATAATGTCCACTTTGAATTTTTACCATTTCTTAAGTCTGTACAAAAACACCTAAACAAATCAAATACTTGAATATCAGAACTAAAGGAAACAGGTACTAAAGAGATTATATGATTTTCCGTCATCTCTACACAAAGGAACCCTAATTGATGCTACTTCCACATTTGAAAGTAAAATCCATACGAATGCTAAATCCATTCGTTTTGTAGAGTGGGAAACAGGTAGCTAGCGTTCAGGCCTTGCGACCTGAAAGTAGGTTTAAGGGGCGCTCCCTTACGATGCACATCAGCGCTCACCTACACTACCTAACCAGCCAAAATAGTAAAACCCTACTAACGCCGCTAAGGATGGACATGGATTACACATAGTAATTACTATATCTCTTGGCAGACCTAGTTCTTTAGTGGGCTATATAATTATTATGGCTGGTATAATCTTTGTTCCCACTTCTACTTTTATAGAAGATTTATCTTTTCCTAGCTGAAAATGTCCTAGAAACAAGGTCCGTTAATATAACCGTGAACGGGTGCCGCCTGTGGAGGCTGGTATGCTCTTGCAAACTTCTTTGTATTCTTAGTATTTAGTCTTACTTTTTTGTTTTGTTTATTAATACTGTAAGACATTGATTATTTCTTAGTGATGAATACATAAACTGTCTTTTGTTTATATTAGATACTTTTTTATGTTGTGCTTGTGCTTTATATTTCATGTTTTTTTATGTTTGTAATGGAAAGTGTCCTTTTATGATAGGGAGGGCATTTTCCAATATTTTAATTGGACGCTGTAAGAGAAAGAGAGAAAAGAAATGCCCTTGCTGAGTTTCTTGCCGGTTCTTCTCAGTACAAGGTCTGTAGACCCCTGTAGACTTACGAACCGATGGCGTAGTGACATTCATAAGTGTTCAATTATTGTAGCCTAAACTGAATAAATTATATTGAATTTGAATTTGAATATTCCTTCCTACTGAGGTGATTGAGATTTCTTTGTACCATAAATTTCTAACCGGCAAAAGCGGGCCCGTCATTTGAATGTTTTAACATTAATTTAGATATTTTTAGAACACAACCTAAAGAATTTCACAACGAACACACAATATTTTCACTGTATGGTCAAAACAGCCAAATTCGAATCTAACATTAATTAAGAATAATCTAACATTCAAAAATATATATACGTTTTTCGCACAGATTAAAGTAATCATGACCTCGTATCCTCTTACTCCACTATTAAATGAGACTAAGAAATTATCTCCAGTGACACCTGGGCACTTCCTTGTGGGTCGGCCTCTAATCTCTCTACATGCAAAAAAAAATTGGATCCGTTGGACAAAATATTACTTATCTGCTCTACAGCAACGAGGAGAATGGAAGATACAACAGAAACAATTACACCTTGGCAACCTCGCGTTTATAAAGGACCATTAACCACCTCCACCCAGGCGCAGACCGTATTTGTAGAGTTGTCGAAGTAGGTGCCACCAAAGGTGGCATCATAAGAAGATCAGTCACCAAGCTTTGTCCTTTAGAAAGTCTAGAATCTCGAGAGTCTCTTGGAAATCAAGTTCCCAAGGATAAGCACATTAGATTGTTCTGTTGACCAAAAATGAATGCGCTATGACGTCACTTCCGGGCCACATTCACGCATTGGCTGCATTTACTCGGGAGGTAAAGCAGTGGATGCGCTATCAAAATACTGAACGGCCATATTGTTTGCTTACATTTGGTGAACAGAACGATTTCAATACCTATGCGATGTCATAGCTCTTAATGCCGTCAATAGAACGCACCTTTCGTCATAGCGACGCCTGAGTCACGGTGTGCGGGGGACGACGCGGCGCGGACACCGACCGGTAGCCCAGCCGCCGTCGAGCGCCATCTACATTTATTCAAGATGGAGAACGACAGTAGCGACGACGATAACGAAAGACGCACACACAATTCTATGTCTCTTTATAATTTCAAAATACTAATTAATAACTTTCTTAGAAATTCGTACTATATATTACTAAAGAAACCCTACACCATCAAAGCTGACTTTTCGACACAACAGCTACATGTTTTATTCGCCTTGAAGTAGAATGCCATTAAACGTTATATATAAAGCAGACATACTGACTAAACATTAATTTTTTTTTTTTTTCTGAGCTGACTATGCAATTGGCTGTTGCAGCCATTACTGCTTCACCGGACTTTTGGAGCGAGACTCTGAAGGAGCCTCAGGCCATATAGCGCCCAACGTTCAAGGGCTCCCCGCAGGGGAAGCCTCGGCTTGGGTTGTCGCTCTCGGGGGCGTCCCTTCGACCGGCGTGAGTCTCGAACCCGAAGGTGAGTCACCGCCAGGAGGGGAGTTCCCCGTTACGCGGGTACGGTTGCGATTGAGTGGGGGCGAGAAGCGCCCCGGCACTCTTTGATACCTAGTGTATCCTTGTGGGCGCCGACGAACCCGGGGACGTCGGCGTCGTGTTTGGAGGGAGGCCCTATTCGAGGAGGTCGTATAGACTAATCTCGCTATCCGGACAGCGAGATCGTCATCTGGGAACGTTAGTACGTGCCGAGGCCGCCTAACAATAGTTTTACGACCGTGACCGGGTCGATAGGGGGGATGATACGTTGTGGATTGCACAATTAATCGATTCGAGTGATTTTGCGTACGCTCGAAAAAGCGGACTGCCAAGTCTTTAAAGTATTGGGGAATCGTGGGAAGTTCGAAGTCTCTGTGTAGGTCCGCATTGCGAACGTACCAAGAGGCTCCAGAGGCCGCTCTGAGAAAGCGGTTTTGGAGGGTCTGGAGTTTGTGGAGATTGCGCTTGGACAGCGCAAAGACTACGCTAGCATAAGCTAGTATGGCGCGGATGCAAGTTGTGTAAAGATTTAGCTTATTTCTAAGCGACATCTTACTATACTTGCCTATCATGGGATAGAGACGACCGAGGACAAAATCGGCTCGGTCTCTGACTATTTTGGTGTGAGCTTGGAAGTTCAAACGACTATCCATGGTCACACCGAGATATTAGGTCTTATTTTGCCAGGGAATGGCACGACCGAAAAGAGAAAGGGGAGGTGGCCGCGGAGGGCGGCCTAAGGTAAAAAGGACGGCAGAGCTTTTGTCGGGATTCTCCTCGATTCTCCATTTCCGAAACCAGTGATTCGACTTACTTGCCTTTCGGTGGTATAGAGAGCGGTATCGTCCGCAAAGAGGGCTAAATGGGTACCTATCGTTTTAGGGATATCGTTAGTGTACAGAAGGTACAAGATGGGAGCGAGCACGGACCCTTGCGGGACTCCTGCTTGTATGGGACGGGGGGAAGAGAGAGTGCCTTTAACTTTATAGCGAAAGCTACGATTCGACAAATAGTCTCGTATGATGAACACAAGACGATCTGGCAACTGAAAGTTGTACAGTTTAAAAATTAAACCGTTGTGCCAGACTTTGTCGAAAGCTTTCGCTACATCGAAGAAGACAGCGCCCGTGTGACGGGTCTTACCTAACGCTGGTTAAAAGCCAGTAAGAATATGTTCCGTTATGCGGAGGACCTGATGGACGCATGAGTGTTTGGCACGGAAGCCGAACTGCTCGTCTATTAAAATGCCTCTGGAGACTTTAGCGTTCCGTAGGCGAGGAGGAGGCGTTCGTAGAGTTTACCAAGGGTCTTTAGTAAACTTATGGGGCGATAGGAGGACGGCTCGGTACGAGCTTTACCTGGCTTATGGATGCCTATAACAATTGCATCTTTCCATTGAGAAGGAAAGATGCAATGTTCCATAGCAGCGTTAAAGATCGCTACTAGGAGGCAGATAAGGGGAAGAGTGAGGCGCTTTAGGATATCGTTAGAGATACCGTCAGCACCGGGGGCTTTACGGGGGCGTAGGTCTTCGATGACCTGTACGACTTCGTCGACAGTGACGGGGGGCAGGGGGTCTTGTGGAGGCAGAGAGCGCTCCACTTCGCCGTCTACCTCGCGCACGTGGTCGGGATCGAAAGGCTGTGTGCTTAAGGCACATTGGGCTTGGAAGCTAGACGCTAGGCAATCCGCTTTTTCGTCGTCATTGAACGCGGGAACGTTGTTGGGACGAGTTAACGGAGGGAGAGAGTTGGCGGTTTCGGATTTTAGAGCTCTGGCTGTGTGCCAATAAGCTTGGTGAGAAGGAGAGATGTTCTCCATAAGATCACCGAAACGTTGGGCGCGAAGCTCAGCTACAGCGGTTCTTCCACGGTGGTGTAAGTCGTTGAAGCGAGCTTTATTTTCGGTAGTGGGAGCGCGAACGCCTGCGCGGCGGGCCGCGTTACGCTTAGTCATTAGCAACCTGATGTGCTGAGGCGGGATTAGGTGGTGATAATCACCAACCGGCACCTGTCGTGAGCACTCGTCAACGGTGGCGGTCAGGTGGCTAGTGAGTGAGTCGATAGCTACGTTTAGGTCGGTCGCGGAAGAGATTACATTGGGAACGCGGTCTAGATGTGGCGCGCTGGGATTTTCGAGCCATTGCCCAAATTTATCCCAGTCCGTCACGGTTCTAGTGTCGGGAGGAGAGTCCGAAGGGGAGCCTAATCGGAGGACAACAGGGCGATGGTCCGAGTCAAGTTCGTCAAGCACCTCTATAGAGCGAAAGCTTAGCCTTACATTCTTTAGAAGTGCTATGTCTAGTACGTCAGGGTTGTTCCTAGTATTGTGGGGAAAGAAAGTGGGCGTCATGGGAGCGATAATGTCAAAGTTTAGTCTGTCAACTAAATCGTCAAGGAGTCTGCCTCTCCGTGAAGTTACAGAAGAGTTCCAGCGGCGATGCTTGCAATTTAGGTCGCCGGCAAGAATGACGGCGTCGCCTAAATTTAAGAGCGACTGAAGGTCGCTCTCGAGCAAATCTTTTAGGGGAGAGAGATAAACCGATGCAATGATGATCGGCTGATGGCCGGTCATCGCTAAGCGACAGACGGATGCTTCTAAGTTCGTAAGTGGTGGAGCATCGATAGGGGAGCAATGCAGGGAGCGCCTGTAATAGATGAGAGTGCCCCCAAGATTGGAGGCAGTTCTATCATTACGGACGGTGCGATAGTTCGCGATCGAAGGGGTGCGGACAGCGGGCTTTAGGAACGTTTCCTGGATGAAGAAGACATCCGGCTTTTGGGACGAGAGGAATTGCGATAATTCCTCTCTTTGATTACGAAGACCGTTTGCATTAAAATAGCCTAAGGAGACGGACCGGGGTTTTTCACGCGCGGTTGTGCAATCCATTTTGGTTTTAAGGTTTTGGGGCCACCCTGCGGAGGGCGGCGAAGAAGTCGCGATGCTTAGCCATGAAGCTGAGCATTTGATTGAGATCGGTGAGTTGTACGTATTTGGCGTACACGATCTCGAAATAGGATGGGTCACAGGCCCAAGAAATCTCGGTGAGAATACCGAAATGCTGCTGCTCGGCCGTCTGAGCGGCGTTGCGGGGCAGCGCGAGAGAGGGGCGCGGAGGGCAAGACGCGTTTGCGCGACGCGAGAGGCGCTGGACGCGGGATGTCCCGGGACATAAGAGGGGCGGGGTAGGGAATACCCGTGACTGAGAGGGGCCCAGGGAGAGCAGACAAAAGTTTGTCTGTCTCTTTCGATTTAGATGCGTCAACTAGCGCTGGAGGACGGCTCCAGGCGTTGACGGCAGGAAGGGGAGCAGGCACGAGCGGAGCCTGTTGGCGGGAGGCGGGGGGGCGCGATTTACCCTGTTTGGGTTTACGCGAGCTCTGTTTGGGAGCTTTGGGGCACCGGCGGTAATTCGCTGGGTGGCCTTCGCTCCCACAGAGTACGCAAGCGACCGGGTCGGATGCGTTGTCGCGATTGCGATCACAGTCCGGAGTGGCGTGATCGCGCAGACATTTCACGCAGCGCGGTCTGCGTCTGCAGTTGCGCTGTGCGTGGCCATACAATTGGCATCGGTGGCATTGTCCTGGGTTCGACCGCTGGTGCGGAGTCTCGACCCGGACGCCCTTGAGGCTGCACACATCTTTAATGTTAAAGATGGCTGGCTCAGGGCTGGCCGCCGAGGTGGACGGAGAGGGGGAAGCGCTAGGCGCTTTGAGGCGTTTAGCCTCGGAGTCGGAGGGAGGAGGAGTAGAAGACTCAAACATTAATCTACGGTTTATTTGCTTTAATGTCGGACCCTAACAGAACTGTCTTTACTTGCCTTTATTATATTTAACATCAAGGTATCGGATGACACGTCAGCAATCTCAGAATAAATCCGACACGTCACGACCAGTCACACCGGCCCGACCGGTTCCGGTCATTCCGGAACTGATACCGCGGTCACTACACCGTATTGTTTCAACAAGGAAGTATTTATATATCTGATGTATTACATAATATTATGTTATCTATATTTTCGAAACTAAATGTTTGTGCCCAGTTTGTAATCAAATTTAGAGGTATAAAAGGAATAAAGAAGATGGATTTCATCATAATAATCTTAGATAATTTTTCTGCTGGTTCTTTTTCTGTTGATCGTAGGAATGACGCAGTAGAATTTTGTAGTGTATCTATGTAGGTAGTTCTCAAGAAATATACATTACATGTTTATACCTACCTGCATTGTACAACATAGCCAATAAATCAGTATCGATTAAGCTGTCGTCTTGTTACTTACTTTTCCTATACATCACATATTTGGCGACGAGTATGGCTACTGGAGACAAAGCAAGTAGCAGCCTTGCAGTTGCGATACCATCTACTTCACTCAACATAAAAGAATTTAACCCACAGATGTGTAAATGGAGCACCTACGTGAGTAAATTGTCCGCGTGGTTTGATATTAACAATGTGCAAGGCGCGATGTGCACTAAGTACCTTATAACGGTGGTTGGAAGTGAAATTCTCGATTTAATCATCGATTTGTGCAACCCATTAAAACCTGAAGACGTTAATTATTACGAAGTTGTGAAAAAGGTTGATGAACATTTTACTCCAAAACGTTCCGAAATCGCCAAACGAATGTGTTTTCGAGCGTGTAAACAAAATGTCGGCCAGTCACTCAACGATTTCATAGCTCACTTTAAACAGTTAGCGAAAAACTAACTAACTTTGTGGGATCATCGTACCTGCAGGAGCAACTGCGAGACCAGTTCGTGTACGGGCTTCGAAGTGATACAATAAGGTTTAGATTATTGACTGAAGTAAAATTAACATATTCGCGGGCAACTGAGTTGGCTTTATCATTGGAGGCAGCAGATCGAGACGAGCAGGGCAGCGCCGGTATGGAGTTCTACCGCGAGGAGCCGACGTACGCGGTGCAGAGCGGCGGTGACGCGCGCTGGAATCGGCGCGTGGCGAGCGGCGGCAGCGGCCTAGCGACAGTAGGTAGCGCCGGCAGCGCGCTGGGCGTGCGCGGTGGATCTCGAGGTGGCACAGGAGGCGCCATCTCGTGTTGGCGATGCTCAGGCCGTCATTATGCTGGGAGATGCAGTTTTGTTAATGTGGAGTGTTATGTGTGCGGTAAACGGGGTCATATTGCGAAAGTGTGTAAAAAGCGTAAAGCGTTTAATAGCAATATAAATAACATTATATTGGGTAATATTTACTTCTCTGCAACACGACACGACATTTTAACCTGAAAAAAATCTTAAATCTTAAATCTTATTCGATGGAGTAGCACCTGATATAGAAATGATATATGAAAGTCGGTGCCAAATAATAGTTTTCGATAAAAAAAAAATATTTATTACCAGATTTTTTTTTCCCACCAAATGGTCGAAATAACATATAAAATTCACTTGCTCGGCATTGAAGCAGTTCAGATTTCTTGTAGCTGTCCACACTGATCAAATTAAAGAATAGGCTGAAATAAAACAATTTACACTTAAAAACCATGTAATTACACTTTTAAAATATTGTAAACGGATTAAGAAAAAAAAAAAGGAAACACGAACACTTTTTTTTAATTGCATGTTACCTCTTAGCTTCAAAAAAAAACTCCCAAACAACCGATAAGACAATTAGATTACATTACGTACTACATAAAATAGAAAATTACATAAATATAACTTACGTTTTATTATACAGAGTCTTGTCAAGTTTACTGCCAGCCTGATATAGAGCTTATGGTAAAACATGGAAGTAAGTGTGCAAAGCCGAGTGAAGCGTGCCATGGCTACGGCCGGCGAGCGCCAGAAAGAACTTGTACTTATTTAATGTAGTCAGGGCGTCCCACTTGTAAACTTGAAAACTGGTGCATAAAACTAAGTGTAAACTATTAAAATTAGGTTTTTTTATGACTTTATTTACGAACGGTTGACAGGTTTTGGACGTATTTATGCTTTTATGTACATCTATAAAAATGCTGAAGTTATAAATCCAAATTATAAATAAGTATTTCAAATTAAGTATTTATTACTTCAGGAAGGGAAAAATATCAATACTCTCTCCTTCTCATTTCACATCCCTAAAATTGTGCGCTCGCGCATTGAAATAGGTAACCACAAAAATATTAGGACCTCAATCTAGCGTCAGTTTTTGGGAGTACTTTTTGAGGCTGGCAATATTTTCATAAAAAAAATATTGTTTTTTTTCTTCATTTTATTCAGATAAATAGGGGGCGTAGTATAGATAGGATGGATTGCTGGAGGCACGTTTAATATCATTTAATGCCTTAAGTCTCTGGGAGGTTAGATTGGTTGGCCAGAGATATAGGATCGTAGGGAACATAGGTTTTCTATTTCAGGAACTTACTTTTAGAAGGTCGAGTTAGGTATTAATCCTACGTTGAACGGCATGTCTATTATATTACTTAATCTTGTTCTACTCTTTAGTGTATATTTTAAAAGTAAATATATAATTTATAACATTAAAAACAATCACACATAATAACGCATTATACATCTCACATTACCAATTTATAGAATACGTATCATTCTAAACATCTCTTATTTATAGAAGACGTGAAGTGATAAGGACTGTCAACCAGGATTGAAGGAGAATGCTAAAGTTATTAAAGTTATTTATAAATGACTGTAAAGAAGAAAATGTGTTTGTCCATATTAAAAAATTGTCATCAATAAATCTTAGCCACTGGGGCTAAACCATTAGGGTTTTATTTGACATTCTTCTAAAAAATTGAAATAATTTAACTTTTCAAACGAACGTCCACTACCTGATTTTCTGTGTTCATGATTTTTAATAAAACTTGCAACAATATTTTTGAAAAACAATAGCTTCACCTATAATTATAGATATTTAAAAAAAATCAAAGGAACCGCCACGGGGACCTGCACGGGGACCTGCACGGGGACCTGCACGGGGACCTGCACGGGGACCTGCACGGGGACCTGCACGGGGATCTGCACGGGGACCTGCACGGGGACCTGCACGGCACCGTCTCACGCAAATCTTTTCATGGGTGAACTTGAGATCATTTTTCTATCGTAATAAACAAGTAACTTAATCACTTTGATTAATTGGGCGATATAAGCCAGAAAGCTAATTTCTGTAATTCTAACGTTGTGTATGTAAATGCACTATAAATCATTAGATAATGTCATATACATTACTATGAGCTATATATGTTATATACTTCTTATAAGTAATTTATACCGTAATGACGCCTTGAAACTTTTAACTTTTTGTATGGAATTTAACGTTATTACCGTTTTGTAGTCACATTTATTGACTTTTTGCTACAACTAAGAGTCCATGCACTAGATAATAAGCTATTCTAATTATTTAACCAACTTTCATTACAAACAAATGCAAAACACGCTTTAAAAATTTGCACAAGTGTTGAAACAATGGTCACTTCCATATTTTTATTGCATTAAATACAATAAATGAAAATCATTCAGTAAGTAAATGCACTAGACAAAATCCAGTTGTATAACATATATTTTTTTCAATCCTTTAGATGCAATAGTTGAGCCACAAAATTTGCACAAAAACGGCGTATTTTTGCGCTCTAGCCTATACCGCAGCCTTAAATAAGAAAAAGTGCCTTGTAAATAAATTAGACAGACTGATCAAAGAGTGTAGTGAGTTAAGCGATAAGTAATAGTTAATTAGCCAAACCATGCAATGCCGTACTGGTCTATGCAGGTGCAAAGGTCACGCGTTTGGCCTTAAGCGTGGAACTGTGGAACGGAAGCGGCAAAATCATAAAACGTAATTTTATGGTCAAGATTATACTATTTATATCTACGCAAGATGTCTGTTGCAAATGAGAACACATCCTACATAAACTCACTCATATTCTTATCCTTTTCTCTTTTACTTAAGTTTTAGTCAGAAAGTTCAGTTGAAAATTTCCTAGAGATATATCTTTAGCTAATATTTCGATCAGGCTCGTGCAGCCCATCGTGCGACCTCAGTCGCGTCGCCGGCTTATGTTCAGTGGGATTAAGATTTTTATTTAGTATTCAACGTTTTTGATCCCTTAAACGTTAAATTTTTGTGGTTTTATACAGTTATCATTTATCTGAATTGCGTTTATCTGGAAAAGTGCAAATTCTCATTTTTAGTAAGGACGTAACAACGTAAGGAGGGCTCCCATACAACAAACGTAATTTTTTGCCGTTTTTATAGATAATAGTATGGAAACTTTCGTGCGGGAGTCCGACTCGCACTTGGCCGATTTTTTTTGTATGACACGTTATAAAGATAAACACGCAAAAAGTTAATAAATAATTCTTATTTTTTTAAAATATCAAACAAGCCAATGACACGGCGCTGGATTAAAAAGGCTATCATGTCTATAAAACTTTTATTTTCCATTTAATTCTATGATTAAATTTTTGTTACTTTGTTTACGTTTTGGAGTAAAGTCCTAGACAAAATTTCCGCCGTACGGCCATTGCGGGATTCGAATTATTAACGGACTCATCTCACGATTTACCCTTAAAACTCTGCTCTCGCAGAGCTGCTTTGATCAGTCTGTACAATTTATTTACAAGGCACTTTTTCTTATTTAAGGCTGCGGTATAGGCTAGAGCCGACTAGCAAAGGCTTATTTCACGGCCTCGACAGCACTGAACTTAACTACACCTGCTCGAAAAGAGCCTTCATACATATCCTAAAGTAGAGTTGAAAGTAGGAAAGACGGGGGCTGGTTGCCTATAGGGGGTAGGTAGACTAACTGTCAATAACTAATCCAAGGTCCGAGTATTATGTCATCCAACTGCAGCCAAGAATCCAACTTGCAGTCCCGCTCAATTATCCCGGTCGTAGCGTTACGATCGAAATTTTGATAAACGACACATTACCTGATACATTTTTTGAACTTTTTCGATTTCAGAACACGAACTAAAATACTCAAAGATGTCGTGTAAGCAAAAAGTAGATTCTACAGCAAAATAATATTATTAATTTAATCAGGGAATTTGATGTTTTATGAATGTAAATACTGCGTTTCTGATTTGGAAGTCTAATTTGTAGGTAATTGTAATTGATTGGCGCATAATTAATGTTGTTCTTATCCCAAATATAATAAAATTAAGCCTAAGAGACTGATTAATATCTAATTAATATGTATATGTTAAATTGTAGATTAGTGAGTTTTACAGATAAAAGATGATTTATTTTTTGCTATTTCAATTTAAAAATTGTGCCTTTATTACCACGTCGGTCAACTTACCCCTTGTACACACACAGTCTACCTGCCCCGGACTTGGGGTTGGTCGACTAATTTTCCATGTTTTATGAAATCGAGTTTACTAACTTAACTACGACGAATTTTGACTATGATTTTATTTTTCATATGTGTATATATGTCATATAAATACAAAAACCCCTTTAGTGAGGGAAGGTCGTGCCTCAGCACTAATGTCGTATAAGGCTGATAAGGTACGGCATGTTTTTATTATGGAACATTTATGGCAAAGTACAAATCGTGGTTAATAATTTAAAAATCAAGTTGAACTGAAATTTGCGCGGTTTCGCAAATTGGCTAGTTAGATTATAAAAGTTTTTGAATTTATATACTTAACAATAACTGAAACACCTAAAATACTTTGATTTATGGCTACAGCACCTATTATTCTGCACAACACCTAATAATGGGTGTCTCAAAACCTATTTTACATTTAATTTTTTAACAAAACACATATTGCACTTAAATTTTGAGAGTATTTAATTTTCAACTTTAAATATGGTCACGGAGGTAACTTGTCAAAGTCATTTTTTTAATACAGTAATTTGTACAAGTCATTTTCAAATACATTTTTTAAAAATAAATTTTAATACATTGCATAAATAAAATTAAAAATTGTCACATAAATTAATAATCGTTAATAAGCAATTCAAAATATAAGTACCCATATTTATTGCGTTAATCATTTAAAAAATCTTTAATGTATGCTTAGTATAGTATGTTTATAGTTAGTTAGTATAGTATGTATGCTTAGTATGCTTTGTCGACTAAGAAGTTTTTTAATCTAATACAAAATGTCTCAAATGACGGTGCCTCTTTTATTTAGTGATTTTAGTTTATTTTAGATTTCAACACGACACGACACAACACAACTCCTACCGCCCTCAGTGATAACGTTGTACGGTGGGCTTTTTTACATTTACGTTTACATTTATATGTTTCAAAATCGCTCAAATATTGCCACATATATTTCGAAACTCCATTTATGTAGACGCAGGGCCCTTGTGGAGCACAACAACTGAGAAATGACCGCCTCAGCTTTGCTGGTAAACGTTCACCCTTTTTATGAAATTTCCAATGACTTTTGACATACTTGTTGTTGAATTTCCTCAATAACTCGACGAATTTCGGTTTTGAGCTGAGGAATTGTCTGTTAATTACTTGCATACACTTTTTCCTTCAGAAACACCCAAAGAAAAAAGACCAGAGGTATCAGATCACATGATCTTGGTGGCCAGTTTACTTCTCCTCGCCGCGAGATAACTCGTCTTGGAAATTTTGTCTGCAACAACTGCATTGTTTCAGCCACACCATACTGTTGATATCAATCTCATTTAACGCAGGCCACAAAAAGTTAGTGAAAATCTCACGATAATGAAGACTATTTGTAACTGCATTTCCTTTTGCGTTTTGAAAAAAAACACGGACCAATAATTCCACCCGTCTAAAATACCTACCACACAGTTACACGAGGAGGGTGCATAGGTTGCTGATGGATCTGACTTACCCATAAAGTTCGCCTAAAGATGTTTTTTTTTTGAAAAATCGCCATTGACTAGTTGATGCTCCAGTATCCAATTGACGAATGTCCGGCGTTGCGCATGCGCATGGTCTGCTGGCTTTAGATGTTGTGTTAATTAAATCTTGTAATCGTGCATGTGCAGATCTTTATTCAAAACTCGTTGCAAAGTGCTTCTGGACATGTTGAATTGTTAACAACGATGATGAATGGAGGCAAATGGGAGTTCGTGTACACTTTTTCAACTACTGCAATGTTTTCAGGCTATCTACACGTACGAGGACAGACACCTGCACAAAGCCAACAAATTTATTAATTAAATTCCAGACAGCAGCTCGAGATGGAGCATGATGATGACCGTAAAGTCTGCGACATCTTTGGACCGATTTTGTAAAGTTCTCACTATATCAGTATATCAGTAGTGGAATTTCACAATTTCTAAGCGCTGCTCGATTGAAAACCGCTGCATAACGTCTTCACCTCAAACTTTTCTGATGACAACTACAAAATATTCGCGTTCGCAACAAAAATTCGAAATAGAAAATTCAAGTTGGTTTTAAGACATCCTATATTAGTGATATTAAAGAGTCTTAAGAAATTAAAATCATTAGTTGTTAGCAAATTAATATAGATTTTAATTTAAAAATAATACGGGATCAAACGCATAGTTTCATAACATACCTTTTCTAAAGATGCCTTCATATTGTGCGAAATCTAAATTTGATCCTCTGTTATCTACACGTACTAACCTTAGACGAATGCAATAGATAATACGGAACGTGTGAAACGGAAGGAGATAGCTATATTTAGAAAGTGACATGTGATTGAATCAAACTACAACAATTGTTTTAATTTCACCACCTCAGATTTTGCATGCTTGTACGATATATACGCTATCATTGTTTTTTGCCGACGTTTCGGTTGGGTTGCAGGCGACATACTTTTTTATTTCAATCGCTTCGCATACCAATCTTCGGTAATATTGGCGCTCAGTGGACAAAACTTCAAGCTGGTGGAGCTCAATCGAATGGTTGGAATTTGAGTTAATTTTTATCGCGTCTGGCGAATTCTTTTAAAAATGAAGAAGAAGAAGAAAGAAGAATTTTTTTGAGTGATAAAATAACTACGCGTTTGATTCAATTTTATTTTTATACTAGCGGCCCGTCTAGGCTTCGCACAGGTGGCCGGTGGGGTTTTTATCCATAAACCTTCTTTGAAAAAAGTCAAAATATTCAATGTCGGTTGCGTCCGCTGCGTAGGGAGGTAAGCAGCCGACCGCGCGTATGAGCCGCGCGGCATGGTATCTCGCAGAGCTAACTGGGGCCACCGTCCTTCCCCCTTATGACTGCCCGCCGGCCTTGCACATCATAAATGCGCGCGCAGTACTTAATAATTATTTTGCTGCGATGTTATTTTAAAACTGCGATATCTTCTAAGATATTCATTGAAATCGAATAAATTTTGTTTTAAATTAAATACTTGTGATGAATAACTAAATTTCTTTTGATAAGGATTAATATCATGTTTATAAAATCACCTTCGCAAATAATGCATTATTTTAGAACAAATTTGGTTAGCATAAAAAAATCGGCCATGTGCGAGTCGAACTCGCGCACGAAGGTTCCATACCCATTTTCAATAAAAACGGCAAAGAAATCACGTTTGTTGTATGGGAGTCCCCCTAAAATATTTGTTTTATTTTAATTGAATTATTTATTTTAAGACAACAAACGGTCATTTGCAGAGAGTGAAAAATACAATACATTTTATTTTATTAATTAAATAGTGTCGTTACATGATTAATTATGATAATTATTAAGAGCTAAAACAAAGTACATAGTTGAGCACAAGGTGAATATTTAAAGCGTCTACCTGTTGCCGTTATCAATATCGAGCAAAATCGACCAGATATATTGCTGTTATAGCGGCAACAGAAATACATCTTCTGTGAAAATTTCAACTGTCTTAATATCACGGTTCATGAGATACAGCCTGGTGACAGACGGACGGACGGACAGCGGAGCCTTACTAATAGGGTTCCGCTTAGTTCCCTTCGGGTACGGAACCCTAAAAAGGTTGTAATGAGCCAACTTTAAAAGAGAGACATATGCAGTCGCGTATTTATTTAGAATTTTCAAAGGGGAACAATTCTGTCATACATTTTTTTTGTAAAACTTTAACCGCAGGAAAAAAAACCCGAGTTTGAAACATTCTTCATTGGTGCTCCACTCCTTTTGATCTAAGCGTAATGATATATAGCCTATAGCCTTTCTCGATTAATGGGCTATCTAACACTGAAAGATTTTTTCACATCGGACCAGAAGTTCCTGAGATTAGCGCGTTCAAACAAACAAACAAATAAACTCCTCAGCTTTATAATATTAGTATATATTAGTAACGTAATGCGAAAATTTCAAAACTTATGGAGTATAAACTTTAATTGAATCTTTTTTGTTCTTCGTAGGTGTACTACGAGTATGTATCACTCGGGCGGGAGACAATGTGATAACACTTCGTGTGATTTAACGACTCAAACTACACCCTCGTCGTCAATCGGTCACTTTCACCCCTTGGTGAATAATGTAATTACTTACTATTACCCAACACAAACTTTTTTACCTTTGGGGTTGAATTTTGAAAAAAGATTTAATGGCGGCGTAATTAATTAAGTCGAACTATATCAATACCCAGTTTCAAGTAAATTTATGAGCAGGCACAAATCGTCTGAAAAGGCATGTTTAGCTGTTTATAAGGATGTGGCAACTCTGATACATGGAAATGAGCGGTGGATTTGGCAAACGAAGCATGCAAGTATCGCAGTGTGCCTAGCCAAGTTAGGTACGATACGGCGCCATTTCATGATTTTCCTAAGTAATGCCTAGCCAATTTATAAAATGGCTAAAAATACTTCAAAATGTAAAAATAAAATCAAAAGTAACTAAGCAATAAATAAAACCGACAAACCTGTGCGTATAGCTTAATATATTAAAGTTACTATTTAATTAGCTTCTGATAATGACACTTTCTCTGTTAACGATTCGTTTATGAAGTTTTCAGCTTGAACGAGTTTAGTACGTGCATTATAAATGCACAAAATAATCGAGTGGTATTAAAACAAAAATTTGGTAGCTTTTACACTTGGTTGTATCGGTATTACCCCACAGTCTCTCTTTCCAACTTTTACACTTGGTTGTATGGATATTACACCACGGTCACTATATAGAACTCTTACATTTGGTTGTATCGTTAATACATCACGGTCACTCTATACAACTTTTTTTTATTACTACTACATTAGCAAGACGATGTATGCACACGCTCACATGTGTGTGTTATTGATACTGTCTGGTTGTTTGGCACGGCCCGCCCTAAGAAACTTATACATATATATATATATATACGTAAACCCTGAAAACACTACACCCTTTTTTGTAGGCATGTTATAATAAAATAATAAGAGGGCGACAAATTTGATTTTTTTAAATATCAAGAATATTTTAAAGAATCTATTTCAAAAAGTAAACTAAATTGCAACAAACTTTGGTTGTTTATTCGCTTGTGTCGTTGTACATAAGTTTGTTCGCTTGTGTCGTTGTACATAAGTTTGTTTGCTAGTGTCGTTGTACATAAGTTTACACCGTTTCAATATGGGACTTTAGTATTGATTTTTAATCACCGGGTCAGAAAAGTTTGTTGCACTTTAGTTATGAAATCAAATATTTTATGGACTAGCTTTTAGCTTAGCTTCTGATCTTGCCATATATATTTTCAAGTATATGTATGGATTTAGTACCTACGTAAGTAACTGTAAAACTTGTTCTTAGCCGGTAAGTGAATGTCGATAACAAAGAACACTACCTAACTCGTTTGCGCGCAAATGTTTTTTGATTAATTTATAAGCCATGTTTTTGTACTTATGCAATAACTGTGATCCATTTAGTAATTGGAACCACAGTAAAAGTAATTAATAATTACTTAGCAACTAATGAATATAACTGACCGTGACTTTCTAAATCCGATGTCAGTGAAGTTGTGTTGTGATTCCGATGTCGACGCTTATTGTATAGTTAAGAAGCCTATATAATAATGTTTATATTAACAATACCTCTTACAATATCATTAGTAAAGTTTAAGATCTTGTGCAGTTTCATCAAAGGGACAGTAAACATATATCGGTGAGTTTTTCCAAATGTGTGTCGTCTGCGTCGTGTTTTTGCTTGAATATTTTTAATTTCGTAACTGTGATCTAAATAATTATATAGTTCAATACCAAAAGAAAGCTTTGTCAAGTAATAGTTATATACTAAACAAAATTTGTATGTTTTAAACTTGTAAATACAACAAAACATGTCACGTCATGTTGTACATACGAGTACGAGCTAAACATTGTAATGAGAGTGCTAATTAAATAGTTCATCGATGTTATTTGAATGTTTGCGACTTGAATGAATTTACCTGATAAGGTAAAGTGTAAATGA
The DNA here is from genome assembly GCA_946406115.1 of Apoda limacodes. NCBI lineage: Eukaryota > Metazoa > Arthropoda > Insecta > Lepidoptera > Limacodidae > Apoda > Apoda limacodes. Next base: position 1,164,090 of record OX291548.1, read on the forward strand.
TTTTGAAAGTCTGATTAAAATGATAGAAACTTTAGATGAAACAGAGTAAATTGAAATTTAAGTTTAGTTCCAAAAGCTAAGGCAATATGAAATTCTCATTTATGTTTGCAGACACGAAGGTGGAATTTGAAAAGTTTGCCGAAGTCAATGTTTATTAAGTAGAAAATGCTGAAGTACAGATAAAGTACCTGAGACAAGAGCCGGTCGCGCATAGTAAGGTAGTATTGTATTTATGTTACTTAATAAATGTAAAAAACCTACTGAAACGTGCCAATGGTTCTGTACTAAATAGACATTTTGAATGTTAGTTTGTTTCTTGGCTTACAAACTAAACTTCCAAAATAGATCGGCGTTTTTGCGAACGTGTGACTGCGAATAGGTTTTTGCAAACGTGTGACTGCGAGTAGGTTTTTGCAAACGTGTGACTGCGAGTAGGTTATTGCGGACGTGTGACTGCGAGTAGGTTTTTGCAAACGTGTGACTGCGAGTAGGTTATTGCGGACGTGTGACTGCGAGTAGGTTTTAGAACTTAGTTGTAGGTTTTAAGTTTAAGCTTTCTGCCTCCCCTGTAAAGTAAGCTTTCTGAATATTTTTCTCATTCTACTCCTTTTATACGTTTTAAGAAAAAATACGGGAGAGCTGAATTGTAGAACAATAAACCGGTTGTTCGATTGTTGGCTTTTTTATTTTCTCATATCGTATATGGAGATAATATAATAAAATACGTGACCAGTGTGCTATCAGTTTACTTGTTCATAATAGACTGAATATACAGAAACATATATATCCTAATATACTACATCTTAATAATGAAATTTATAAATATAACTTTCCCGCCAGAGCGTGCGAAGGCGTATTATGTACCTCCATATTAATATTTTTTTATGAAAATAATATTTATATTCACTATAAATATATAATTCTTGCCTGTGGCTCCATTTGCGCTAAATGTAATCAGCGTGGGATTTTTACTGCAAATTTTCGATTGTAATAAGGGAGTTTTCTATATAAAACTATAGTAATTCGATTATATTTCGGCGAGAAATCCTAGTTTTCTAGAATGAAATTTAGTCTGTGTGTAACAAGCCAAACTGATTCAACTGTTGTGGCGTAAAAGAGTAGCAAAGATAGCGACACGTGGCGTGAAGGAGTAGCAAACATAGCGGTTTAGTTAGTACGTAAAAAAACATAATTTTTTGTAGCTTAAAAAATTATAAACTATCTGATGGTAAAAAAATACTTCGACAGTTGCTTTGTTTAAATTAAAGATTGAAAAAGCGACAACTTTCAAATTTGTGTTTTAGTGAGGATGGTTTTAGGTTTTTAGCTACGGCTTTACTCGTGCGTTATTCGATCTGCGTACGTTATACGCGAACTCGTACTGTGCGTTATACGATAACTTGTACTGTAGAATACTTAGAGGTACTCGTTGATGAATCTGAACAAAAGTATTATTGTATGTCCCTTCAGCTATATATCGTTGTACCATAATTTAACGTAAAGGAATAGTGCCTCGCATTTTAACCGCAAAACAGATTATTACTGTGGGACCTTTCGAACAGTCAAAAGTTCCTACTCCTAAATAAAAAATATTTTTTGCGATATCACCTAAAAAAAATTTGGGGAATTCGAAAAAAAATCATGGCAACACTCGATACGAAAATAGTCTTTCTCTCAGTCACTCTCACTTTCGTTCTCATTCTCTATAAAAATCACTTATATCCGTTGCTTTTGCGCTAAGTTATAGAAGGACAAACGTTACAGACACACTCACGAATTTATGTCTATATATGTCCTAAATCTAAATTAGCCCAGAGGTTCAAACCTTGAAATATTTTGCGCGCTATTCCGCCTCACACTTTTAAGTAGCTTTTATTTTTGTCCAAATTACCAAAAATCACATTACCAAAGGACAATGCTCAAAAATGTATGGGCCCCGTCCTTAGAGCTGTAGCACTATGATACCTACTTCAACTGAAAGCCCTTAAGCAGGTCATTATTTGATTGCCAGGCAGTAAAACTGTAATGTGAATACGAAAAAGTTGTTATAACATAAAAAAACGCAAAGAAGGTCACAATATATATATCAGACGTACTTAAACTGTTTTAGCAATAACAATGGTAAAGTCTAATCCCATAAAAAGTTACCACTGCTGGAGCACCCCGTCAAACATGAGCAGTAATACGCCTGAATGCAGTTTATTCCCTGTGCGTCATTTATGAACAAATACATGAAATAGGATCTGTTATAATAATAAATAATAAAACATATCTATACTAATATATAAAGCTGAAGAGTTTGTTTGTTTGAACGCGCTAATCTCAAGAACTACTGGTCCGATTTGAAAAATTCTTTCAGTGTTAGATAGCTCATTTATCGAGGAAGGCTACAAGCTATTTATCATCACGCTAAGACCAAAAAGAGCGGAGCACCAATGAAGAATGTTTCGAAATCGGGTTTTTATCATTTTAAGAGCTTCCGCTGCGTGCGCTGCGTAAACGGTTAGAGTTTTGAAAAAATCGTGTATGACAGAATTGTTCCCCTTCAAAAGTAAAAAAAAAAAGTCCGCGACGGCATAAGTCTATCTTTAAAGGTTGGTTCTATAATAGAGGGGTTGCCGTCGGTTTCTACGCCGATAACCGGCTGCGAAAAGCTAGTGTCTTGATATAATGCGACCTCTGAGTAGTTTGCATTCTTGTGTCGCTATGCCATAACGAGTCATTGTTGGACTTGGCGATGCACAAACCTCTATGTTATATATGTCGCAGGCAAATCGTATAATTCGCCGTTTTACAATATGCCTAGGCAGATCGTAAAGTATGGAAACGAAAAGAACAGAAATCGCACTGTATAAGTCATGTATGTTAGGTTTGGTTCAGTTTCTCATTTGCAAACGTAGATGCGGAGCGAGCAAAGCGAGCGGAGCGTTCCAGCCAAGCTTCATATAATAATCTGTTCAGTTATATGATAATTTCTATTCCATACTTTACGATCTGCCTAGGAATATTGTTAAACGGCGAATTATATGATTTGCCTGCGACATATACACCATCACGTAAATGTTGACTGACATACGAAACTGCCAGTTTTAAATGATACACTGAATATGATTATATCCTCATCTGTAAGTTCAGAGAACGGTATATTTATAGACTCATGTTCTTTGTTATCGCTGCCGATTGAAATTTTAGCAACAATTTAGTTTCCCAAGTTATTTGTAGTATTCGTCATGCTTCCAATGCGTTCAATAAAATCTGTATTTAAACACTATCTTGGATGCGTTATAAAGCGCTCATGCAATTTTTTAATCAGTGAAGAGGTGTAGCAGTGATTTATTAAAGAGTTGATTTCTTAAGATCATAAAAGTACAATTGTTACTAGACGCGATTTGTATGCTTCCTCATTTGTGAGCTGTGTTGCGTTTTATCTTTAGTTTTACAGCATGTGGCAATGTGCCATAGCCACATTCTTCAATAACAGGAATTAAATCTCTGAATCCTCTATCTGATATGCTGCGGCTGTTCAGTTTTAGGAGCGCGTGCGTTACATATCATTCCATCCTGCTCACTCATAGATCACCGCTGACATCGGTTTTCGCAAACGTATCAAATGGAACGAATCGAAATCGAATTGAAAATGATTGCTAATTACTGAAATAACTGTATTATATCTGGGTAACTTTATGATGACATAACTTTTTCCTCTTCACATTATAGGTTTGTTGCCCTAGAATGAAAAGATTCGCTCGTTAAGGTCCTTAGCTCAAGGTATGTGCTAAAGTGCTACAACACTGAGGTCGTGTTGGGCATTGTCCTTTCATCGAGATCAGTTCAGCAGTTCAGCTGTGAAAATGTAACAGACGAACCGACAAACAGGATTTATAATATAAATATGCGCTACTCCGACTCACACTTGACGATTTTCTAAGTATCTATGTCCTTCCGTTTCCTCAGAATTTGTTTATTAAAATTGGCTCAGTGGCTTAGCCCAATGCCTCTTACTCTTAACCCTTTGTGCGCTAATTCGACTTAGACTTGACGTTTTTAAGTACGTTACGTAATTTTCAAAATCGCAAGCCATCACATTGCCAAATTTTAGCTAGATTTGTTTAGCCATAAGCTATGAATGTAACAAACAAACAGACAGACAAAAATATTTTTGTATTTATATCTAATATTAGTAAGGATTTATTTTATTTGCTACTACATATATGTCTCTAAACTTCGACAAAAACGCAAAATATATATTAACATACAAATGATTTGCCCGCGACTATGTCCGCGGAGACTTTTGAACAAAAAAAGACGGCTTTTGACTGTTTACTGGTTTACTTGCAATAATATCGCAATTCTCATACAAAATTTCTTCCCCTATAAAAATACCTCAATCTTAATTCTTAACCTAAGGTTCAAATATCAAAATGTATGCATTTAGCTCTATAAAATGACGGATTTTTATTATACTCAATTTCCAACCCTCATTTTACCTTCTTTTGTAAATTTTTTCTAATTGCTCGTTTATGTTAAAACTAAAACGTCTGTGCAAAACTTTAAGTCTCTAGACACGAAAACATCGGAATTTTTATACCAATTTTGTCCCATATTTGGATCTCTCGGGGATGAATTTTGAAAAACGGTGAAACACTTTTGGGGAATTTCAAAACAATCGGCCAAGTGCAAGTTGGACTGGCGCACGAAGGGTTCCGTACCATTATCTATAAAAATAGCAAAAAATCACGTTTGTTCTATGGGAGCCCTCTTAAATATTAATTTATTCTATTTTTTTTTATTTGTTGTTATAGCGGCAACAGAAATACATCTTCTGTGAAAATTTCAAATGTCTAACTATCACGGTACATGAGATACAGCCTGGTGACAGACGGACGGACGGACAACAGAGCCTTGGTAATGGGGCTCTGATAATTACCCTTCGGGTACGGAACCCTAAACAAGGGTTTTGACTGTATATGGCAATACCTTCAAACTTTTCTGACGTGTTATACAAATTTTTGTTTTCCTATTTTGGCCTCTAGAAGATTATTTTTCTCACAGTAATACTTAAAGCATAATTATGAACCTCAAGGCTAAATACCAATTATTATGCATTTAGTTTAGAAAATGATGGACATCAATACAAATTTTCATTCAATTTAACCCTCGTAGGCAAAACCCTTTCAAAGTGCTCATTTAGGTTGTAAAGAAATTCTCTATACAAAATTCTAAGTTCTTAGACAAAAAATACTGGAATTCTCATACAATTTTTTTAACAACTATTTTTTACCCTGAGGAATGATTTTCTAAAAAATAGTGAAACTCGTCAATCTTATATATTTAATTATAATTATAGACCAAATACCATTTTTTCCGGGTTCCGTACCCTAAGGGTAATTAGCGGAACGCTATTAGCTGTATCTCATGAACCGTGATAGTTAGAAAGTTGAAATTTTCACAGAAGATGTATCTGTTGCCGATATAACAACAAATACTCAAAAATAGAATAAAATAAATATTAAAGTGGGCTCCCCTACAACAAACGTGATTATTTTTTTGCTCGATTTTGCTCGATATTGTTAACGGCAACAGGTATATGCTTAAAATATTCACAGAATATTTAGTTATATAGTCATTTTAAAAACTAATAATTAAATTGAAATAAAACAAATATTTAAGGGAGGCTCCCATACAACAAGCGTGATTTTTTGCCGTTTTTATAAATAATGGTACGGAAACTTTCGGGCGCGAGTCTGACTCGTACTCGGCCGATTTTTCTTTGCAATTTTTTTTAAGAGAGGTAGGGCACAGCCAGTTCTCGCTCTACTGAATCGCCTAAACAATAGCACTTGCTCAAATGAGCAGCCTGAACTGGGGAAGTACCTCCACCTTACAGAAGACCGCGACCATATAACACGAACGTTGAGTAGTGTTGTGTTCCTGGCAGTGAGTAAGGTAGCCAGAGCTCATGAGGATTCGCTGCGCAGACAGCGGAGGACCGGTGGTGCGCGTTGCTGTGATTTCTCGGCAAAGACGCCGTGTGCTGGTGTGGCGGTCAGGGAGACCCAGTGAAAAGGCCCGCCGCTGCCCACCCGCAGGTTGAACGGTTTCCCAACCCATGGATTACTTTGGCCTCCGCCCTGGAAGGCTGAACCGCCAACTTGTGCAAAGTCTTTGTAGTAGTAGTCGTGCCGGAGAAGGAGACCGCAGTGGATCTGGCTACTACAACAAAGGGGACCGGGGGCCCTTCCACCCGCCGCGCTAGCAACCGTACTATCTGTGCCGAGCTTTCGCAGTTCTGGTACCGCATTTTTTGTCTCCTTAGCTGACTGGTCAGTGAATCCTCATTTTAGTCTAAGAGACTTCTATAAAAAAAACGCCAAAAAGTAAAAAAAAGATAAAAGTTTTTTAGCGGCTGCTCCATCCACATTCATTGTGGAATTTTGCAATATAAGGGGTATTCAGACTTACCTTAATGCAGTCAACTATTTTCTTTTTAACAGAGACGCAAGTATTCTACCTGGCCGATACATCTTACTTACCTTATCCCGGCAACAAACTCGAAGGCAATTTTGTGAGCCGTGCCGGTATATGTTTGTTCGTCCAGGAGAATATCTGCTGTCGCCACCTTCATAGCATTAAAGACAAGGACTTGTTAATATTGTGAGTGCGTGTAGATCACGGTGGCCACACCCGTAGTATCTATGCGTGCCTGTACAGGTTTCTCAGCGGTGACACGGACGTCGCTCGACTTCTGACCTGAGTTTGACGACATAGAAAGTTCTAGAGCAATATCCCACAGCAGACTTAGTTATTTTGAGAGACTTTAACGCCCACCATCATGAGTGGATCAGTTCTACGCAGTAACTACGCAGAGATATCTGCTCATGAATTTGCTCTGACCTATGGATTAACTCGGCTGGCACTTTCTCAAACGAGAATACCAGATATAGAGGACCATACGAGCTCTTTATATTATTTTATTATTATTTATCAGATATTTCGTCTCAGTGGATGCGCCTCTTGGCTCCTCGGACGACTGTCTCGTTCGGACTCAAGTGTCATGCACGCAAACCAATCCACATGGGCCAACTAACTGGCGTCGTGTGTGGCATTATAAGTCAGCAGACTGAGCTATCTATTGCGTGAATTTTATGCATCGTATCCGGGGAGGCAGCTCTGCTTTAGCTCAGAAAATCCTGACGTCTACGCAGCCGCAGTCACTGAAGCAATCAACGCTGGTATGGAATGTTTTATTCCTAACCCGCAAGTAGCTGCCGGTGTCAAAAACGACCGTGGCTGAATAGATCTTGCAGAGAAGCTAAAATTTTTAAGCAATCTGCGTATAAGGCTTGGACAATGGCTTGAAATAAAAGGATCCCAATTCATCGGCGAAATAGGTAGGCGACTAGCGAGCTATCCATCGTGGAATCGTACTTTCTGGTCGCTTGCTAAAGCTGCCGAAGGTTGCCAGTCATCGCTACCACCACTGCGAAAGACCGGCGGTGACTTGGCCCATAGTGATAAAGAGAAAGCCGATCTTCTTGGTAGTCTCTTTCTCTCAAATTCGAATATGAACGACGAAGGCACTGTACCACCCACTATACCGTGGTGAGTTAGACTAAGCCGGAAATCTCCATAACACAGCGGAAAGTTCGGCGGGCGTTGCTTTCTCTAGACGTTAACAAGTCGAGTGGGACGTTTTACTAGCAGTAGTGCTTAAACAGTGCGCTCCTAAGTTATGTCTCAGCGCATCTTCGCACTTTCCTACTACACTAGGCAATTTCCATCTCTATGGAAGACTGTGAATACGCACCCTTTGCTCTAAAAGGGCGATAGATAGATCAAATACTTCGAATTACAGTCCTATCGATATTACCTCCCTCCTCTTCAAGGTGATAGAGCATGAGATCAACACACAGCTTCTATGATACCTAGAAAAACACGACCTGGTCAGTGAAATGGACATTAATCCCGCAAGGCTCTGTGCTGTCACCTTCGCTGTTTCTACTGCATATCAATGACATGTTGGACATCAACAACATACTTTGCTATGCAAATAACAGTACTAAAGACGCTTATGACAGGAGCTGTGCTAAAATCCTTAGTTACGATGAGGAGAATAAGCGCGGAGAACTTGTGTCTTAAATCGAGACCACTTGGTCAAAGGGTTATGACTGGTAACGGGAAAACTTGGTGTGATTCAACCCTACGAAGACCCGACTATGCGCGTTTACCGCTAATAAAACCCCATTTACTGAGGTCCTACAATTTAGAAATACTCTCCTTACCATCTCCAAGAGCATTGGTGGTGCTGACATCTCCAGCGATGTTCAGTTCCAATCTCATTTGCAAGACAATATGAAACTGGCGTCTAAAAAGCTTGAAGTACTCAACAGAGCGAAGCAGTACTTCACCTCGGGGCAAAAGTTGCTGTTTTAAAAGTCGCAAAGTTCATCCCCATAAGGAATACTGCTGCCATTCATGGGCGGCTACACCGGTATACCAGCTTGGCCCTTTTGACTCGGTTCAACGACGGGTTGAGAGAATCGTCAACGATCCCAAACTCACAAGCCGTATCAAACCCTTAAGTCTAAGGACAGACTTTGCCTCCCTATGTGTGTTCTTTCGCTCATATAATGGGATATGTTCTGGATAATTGTTCAAATGATGTCAACGGCTACTTTCTGCTATCGCACCGGCGTCGGCAGGTTATTTATCCTCAGAACCTAAATGGTCACGTACAGAGTGGTTTCAGAGGAATTCCCTCCCGTGAATGCTAGGTTGTGGAATGAGCTCTTTGCCAAGGTTTTTTCTAAGGACGACAGTATGGGGTTCCTAGATTATAATTACAAAGAATTTATTAGATATTTGAAGGGTCAGCAACGCGCGAGTCATGTCCCAGGTCCAAAGGCTGCGGAGACCCATTACCATCAGGCGGACAGCAAGCTTGTTTGCCACCGTATTCGGATAAAAAAAACTTCGAATTCCTAGATATAAAAAATGTCGGAGTTCTTAAACAATTTTTTATTACCCATTTTACCCTTAAGGGGATGATTATCCATTATCAGTGAAATATGCCATTCTTTATTTCTCAAGGCCAAATACTAAGCTTTATTCATTAAGCTTTAAAATTAAACAAGTTTCATGAGAACTTCCAACCCCTATTTTACTTTCTTACTACTCTTACTTCAATATGTCCAATACTTTACTTCAAGTCAACAAAAATATCGAAATTCTCGTACAAAATTTCAACCCCTATTTTATCCCCTTAGGCGATGATTTTACAAAAACGACGGAACATATAATCTTGATTTTCAACTGTAAGGCCAAATACCAAGTTAAATGGATTTAGCACTAAAAATTACGAATTTCCATACAAATTTCCAACCCCTATTTTACCCCCTCATGGGATGAATTATGGTTTAAGAAACGTTTTGTAAAAAAATTTCATACTTCTGTACCCAGCGGTTTCAGCTGTGCATTTTAATGTTCTTAAGTTATAATTAGCACTAAATAACAGTTATTTAACACTAGGTATTTATAGTCTAATTAGTCTTTACGTGCGGTATATCAGTCGTTATTTCACGAAAATCTATGGAGTATTACGGAAGTTGTGACCGTGAGAACTTTTGAGCCCTTTTTAAATTTCCAAGATTGCGCGCGCTTGACTCGTGACGTCAGGGTTCCGTTTCGCTCGTGCCCCGCGCCCCGCGCCCCGCGCCGTATTAAACTCATTGTAGTTTTATCTCGCGCGCGCTGCAGTTATTTTATGTCATTGCTTTGTTTAGGTATTAGTTTACTGTTGTTTGTAACAATCAACCTGTTAGTTAAATAAGTGCCTTGTGAGAAAAATCTGAGCCATGGAAGAGGGTTACCGAAAGAGTTTTGCAAGTTTAAGTATCGCAATAACAGGGCGTTCAGGTTTCAATTAATCTACCTTGACAGGCAAACTTATGAGGCACGATGTCTTTCTTTAGTTTGAGCCGTTCTCCAACTAAATTGTGCTTCACATAGTTATCCATGTCCTTTTCCATCTGAAACCAAAATATTTTTTTTAAATTAAAGCAAAAAGTTTAATATTTCTGCCAAAATGTTTCTAAAATTTCATACACTATCTATGAGTTGGTTTACTTACGTACATAGGTTTTTTTATACCACTAAGTTGGCAAACAAGCTTACGGTCCGCCTGATGGTAAGCGGTCACCGTAGCCTATGGACGCTTGCAACACCAGGGGTCTCACGTTGCCGACCCTTCAGAAATCTAATAACTTCTTTCTTAAAGAACTTCATACTGTAGTCCGTGCAGAAAAACTTGGCAGGGAGCTCATTCCACAACTTAAGCGTTCGCGGGAGGAAGTTTCTCTGAAACCGCACTAACAACTATAGGTTGATTACCACTGTCTTTCTTAAACTTATTACACTTATAAACAACACACCTACCTATTGTTACTTAATAAGTATTAGTGGTTAAAAGAATAGGTAGATAATAATCCTACTAATATAATAAACGTTAAAGTTTGTTTGGATGGATGTTTGTTTCTCTTTCACGCAAAAACTACTACATTGATTTTAATGAAACTTTACAATAATTTTGCTTATACATCAGAATAACATATAGGCTATAACTTATGCGCAGACAAAGTCGCGGGCCGCAGCTATTACGAAAGGTTATACGTCCAATACGTATCATTCTTTTTTTTCAAATACCTACTTATCGCGTGGTTATTCTAGGTCAGTGGTAGGTACTAGATAGGTGGGTAATAGGTAATAATCACAATAAAAGGATAAATTAAATAGTTTCTTACATCGAAATGATCTTCACAACAAAATGCAATTGTCTTCGGTCCTATTGAATCTTGTCTGCGTATTGCGGTCATTCATTTCTTCCTTATTATAGGATTTTTAGGTACATTAAAAAACAGTTTGTCGGGTGTTTTAACATTGGAATTAAAACATTTAGGCACTGCACAGTATTTGCTATTCATTTTTTCGTAATAAAACCGCAAGTACGAGCGACGACCATCGGTGATTGAATGAATAAAAATGCCCGCTCTCCAGGCCGGCGCGCTTCGTTGTCGAGTTGACAGGAATCGTGACGTCACAGCGCGATCAAACGCCTAGTGCGTTTTAATTATGGGACGCGCGAAAATGCGCACTTTGATTGCTGTTATCTCGGCCATCTTTGCGGATATAAATAAAGTGAAAATGCAGATGTTTTTTATGCTCACGGACTACGCAAGGTAGACACCGATTTCTCTTAAGCTACGGCTACAGACAACCTCTGGTGCCAATTTTATAACAAAATACAAGCTATTCGGTCTCTCGGGAAGATGTTCCCTGTTTATCTGTCTCCACAGTAAAGTCGTCAATGTTACTTTGATCACTAGGCATAATTTTCAGTTTTTCATAGGCATACTTAAAGGTACGTTTCGCGTTTAAAGCCTGTAGAGTATATCGATCACCATCTAAAATCTCTATTTCTTTGAAAGGTCCACGATATTTGGGATCCAGTTTCGTTTGATTTCTTGCCTCATTTTCTATCAAAACAAAGTCACCTATAGAGAATTTATTAAGTTTTGCTTTATTTTTGTCAAATCTTTGTTTATCATAGTAAGCAGCTTTTTCAATGTTATGATAAGCCTGTTCCCTAATAGTTGCCAAATTTATTTCAATTTCAGCATCATCACTAGCCATTAATAATAAGGGCGTGCTACTTTACCGATCATAAGTTCTAAAGGACTGGCTTTTGTAATACGATTGATAGTACAATTCATGACTAATTGAATCTCGCCTAAAGCATCTTGGCTCGATTTGTCGTCAGAAGTTTCTACAGCTGTAAGCTTTGATTTTAAAACACTCATTATTCGTGCTACTTGTCCGTTTGCACGTGAGGATCCAGTAGCGATAAGGTGTAAATTGATGTTTGAACTGTAACAAAATCTTTAAATTCTTTACTCTTAAAACAACAACCTTAGTCCGCTATTATCCGAAAAGGGGCTCCAAATAAGGCTTTACTTTCCTTAATGTCCCTTATACTATTTTTTGTGTCAATGTGTCGAATGGCAGAGTAATACATGAGATGAGATTTGGAAAATGCGTCAATTATAACAAAAACGTATTCTTTTGAGTCCCTTTTACCGCTGAGCTTACCTGTAGCATCCACGTGAATCGTATGCCAAGGGGAAGATATTTTAGGGATTGGATTTTTGCATCATGTATTGCATCGCCACCTAAGGTTCTGCCGTCGAAATACCATACATTAAATTTAGAATTCAACTGATTAATAATAGATTGAATGGCACGACTAAATATTGCAGGCCCGAGTGGGTCACCCTGTTGACAAGCTACTTCAGAAGATATAATATGTTATGTTTATAGAATAATTTTGAGGCTGTGCCACATAAAATGATAAATATTGGGTATTTTATTTTTATTTCAGCCAGCAAAGATACCCTATCAACAGAATTAAACGCATTTTGAATATCTACCTTCAGCAACACTTCACCTAAATTATTATTTAAAAAAGTTCTTAAATCCGATCGATTGCAGCTTCATAGCTACCGCTAGATCTAAAACCTAAAACTGCTTGAGTTTGAAATACTTACCTAAATACTCTGAAACTTCCCAGCAACAAATTTTGGCAGTAAGACGCCGGTAGGTAATACCTACGGCAATTGGTCTAATTCCGCCATTTTTTTCCATAAGTACACACAAAGTTGCGGCGAGAGGGTATCCATTCCGCCAACAGAACCACTGCGAAAGGACATAACACCTTTAAGTACATCATCGGAAGAAACTTGCAAGTAAGGCTCATCGATACAAGGAGGTTCAAGAGAAGAAGGATTGTTTGTTAAAGATAGATGTTTTGCTTGAAGGGAGATAAGAGTTTCAGGTGTGTCAGGTGCGATTGTGTCGCTAGAGAACAATAAATGTGCAGCTGCTTTTATATAACCATCTCCTAGTTTGGATTCTACAGTTTTTATAATATCGGGTTTATTATTTTGTTTGTAAATGATGAACACTTCAATGAACGTGAAACGAGTACAATTTTGCTTTATTTTACTGTTCAAAGATGATCTATTGTCAATATCTACTTTAATATGCAGAATTCTATAAGTAAAAGTAAGTAAATGTTTCCAAGCCTGGTTGGAATTATCTGAAATCTTGCGATCGTTTTTGTGCCACATGAACTCTTGCCACTCGAGGAATGCGTTTTAAAATTGGAACAGAAGTTTAGAAATTACTTAAAGTCTCCCAAAATGGTTTTTCATTGTTTAAACTGTGATTAACATGTGGGTTCGAACATTGGTTGTTTGGGTATTTCTAACATTAACTTTGATCCGGGCGCTGGCAAGGTGTAACCGTTTTTCCTACATTATGTGGGATTTACATATAATTAAGACACTGAGCACGTAAAATTTAGATTATATTTAACTTTCACTAATAATTTTAAATATCAATCTGGAATCTAAGAATATTTATTTCATACTAGCTACCGGGCAGACGTTGTCCTGCATGATATCGACCGCAGCGGCGCCATCTGCCGGGCTGATCTGTAAATATAAACCATTCAGGGCGCCATCCAAACGCATACAAAAATAAAATTCAAAGTCGGTCCAGCCGTTAAGGAGGAGTACAGTGACATTCACAAGTACAGTAGAATTATACATATAAATTGTAAATAAAATTTACTTGTTATTTCGTTACTGGGCAACCATTTTTAGTCAAAATTTATGTTCACCACCCCAAAACCGTTGAGATATATTTTATTTAACTAGAATTCATTTAAACATTTTACCGATGTGATGTCTAATTTCGGTGGACTATAATATGTTTACATACAAAGCTTATCGTTGTAACACATACAACTCCGTTTGATATTTTTTCTACCAACATAACAACTATGTATGAACGCAACCGCCTGCACATGCAGTTGCGTTCATCTATCGACAACGATAGGCGAAAGTAAGCAACGTCAGGCGAGGTCTTCGACTGCACAGAAAGGGAAGGGCACAAGTCGGTTTAGCCGTCGCGTCGGCCCTGGCTGTTGTTATCAGTCGTTAAGTCAGAAGACTTATAAGTGAGTTGAAAACTCTAACAGTTGAGTGCCCACTATCCTGACACGTCCACCAATTCGCATTAGGTGAAAGACTATGCTATACCTAAAGCCTCCTTTCTCAAAAACGAAGCTTGTATTCCGTCGTGGAGACGATGAAAGGCTGAGACAAAATACCAAGCAAAATACATAACAATACAATTTGTATTTATTTTTCAGATTTTGGACAAAGCAAACAATGAAAAAGCTATCAGCTGCAGTTTTAGTATTTTCAATAACTTTTCGTAAGTATTCTTATATTATCCTTATATTCTAATATTCATCACGGAACAAAACAAACTGTAAGACGACCGACTAATGGCAAACAATTTAAAGTTCCCAGCTCGATTCACTTATGCTGAACAGTTTTTATAGTTTTCAAAGAGACTGAACTTTTTCATTTTTTGTCTGAATGGGTTCCGTGTGTAACATTTTCGGCAAAAGAGGTAATCGAATTAAAAAAAAAACTCTTTTAAAAAAAAACAATCTGCTTCAAAAAGATGCACTAAGAAGGTAAAACAAAAATCTGTTCTAAAGTCAAAAGTCAAAATGGTTTATTCAAATAAGGATTTTACAATCACTTTTGAATCGTCAAAGTTATAAAATATTATTTTTTGAACCCTCCCACCTTCCCGCCGGTTCACAATGTTGTTGATTTCTACCGAGAAGAATCCGGCAAGAAACTCGATAGTTACTCTTTTAAAAACACTTAAATAAACTAAAATACAATTAATGTTTTAAATAAAAGATTTTTAGTCGTACAATTTTATGATACCTATGCATCCTGTAATTGAGCATCATCAGTCCCAAGGATTTTTATCATTAACATAGTCTGAAATATTGTAATATGCCTTTTTACAAAGTACCTGCTTGATAAAAGATTTAAATTTACTTATTGATAGATTTTGAATTTTATTGGGAACTTTGTTGTAAAAGTGTATACATTGCCCCATAAAAGAGTTACTTATTTTGTGTAGACGTGTATCATGCACCAACAGCTTATTTTTACTTCTAGTATTTACTTTGTGAACGTCACTTTTCTTGCTGAAACTATTGATATTTTTATGTACATATAAAAGATTTTCATATATGTACTGCGACACTAAAGTTAAAATTTTTACTTCCCTAAACCTATCCCTCAGAGATATCCTAGATCCTAATTTATAAATAGCACGAATTGCCCTTTTTTGTAACAAAAATATTGTATTTACATCAGCAGCGCTACCCCACAATAGGATACCATATGTCATTAAACTATGGAAATAGCTAAAATATACTATTTTTGCAGTGTCGACATCGGTCAATTGTCTTATTTTCTTGATCGCATACACAGCAGAGCTAAGTTTTTTGGCTAGGTTATGAATATGAGGACCCCATTGAAGTTTGGAGTCCAGCGTTATGCCAAGAAAGACTGTTGAATAAACAAGTTCTAATTGCTCGCCATTAATATTAATACATGTCTGTCTCTGACTAACATTTGGTAATGTAAATTTAACACATTTGGTTTTTTTTTCATTAAGTAACAAATTATTAGCGTTAAACCAATTTACAATTTTAGAAAGGGCATCATTTAATTCATTATAACATGTCTGTCGTCTCTTAACTTTAAAAAGCAAAGAGGTGTCATCAGCAAATAAGACAATGTCATGGTTTTTTACATTATATGGGAGATCGTTAATGTAAATAAGAAATAGAAAAGGACCTAAAATTGAGCCCTGAGGGACTCCTATAGTGACTGCTGATCCCGGAGATCTTTCACCGTTGACATCTATTTTCTGTACTCTCCTACTCATATAGGATGTCAAAAGGTCGAGAGCTTTGCCTCTAATACCATAGTGATGTAGCTTCCTGATGAGATTTTCATGTTGAACACAGTCAAATGCCTTAGATAAATCACAAAACACTCCAAGGGCGTCATGCGAATCCTCCCAGGCGTTATATATATTTTTTAATAGTGCCACTCCTGCATCGGTTGTGGAACGGCCTTTCATAAAGCCAAACTGTTTACTACTAAGTAGCTCATTAATACAGAAATGGCTTAACATTTGACAAAGTATGATTTTTTCAAAAACTTTACTGAGTATAGGTAGTATTGAAATAGGCCGAAAATTATTAGGATCTGTTGAACTACCTGATTTAAAAAGAGGTATAACTTTGCTAAGTTTCATCTCATCAGGAAACACACCACTATCAACACAACTATTAAATATAATGGCTAAGGGTTGTGCTATAACATGAATAATTGAATTTATAGTTTTTACAGAAAGTCCCCAAAGGTCTGTGGTGTTTTTAATTTCTAATGTTTTAAATGTATTAATGATATCTGTAGGACTAATGTTTTTAAATACAAAGGGAACGTTACATTCAGGAACACTAGCTTTTAATAATTTTTCTGCTAAGATTGGACTTGAGTTTAGATGTTCAGTTGTTTTGAATGGGATATTCCTAAAAAACTGTTCAAAGGCAACTGCTACCTCAGAATTTGTTTTAAAACTAGCATCATCTACAATCAACTCAAAGTCCTGACAAGAATTCCTAGCTTTACCAGTTTCATTATTTATTATGTTCCATGTAGTTTTTATTTTATTTGTTGAATTTTTTACTTTATGTCTGAGGTGAATTACTTTTGCAACAAGACAGACCTTTTTAAAGGTTTTTGAGTATTTTTTTAAATATTCCCTAAATATTTGGCTATTATTATATGTTTTTTCTTTATATAATTCATACAGTTTACGCCTACTTTTATGAATACCTGGGGTAGCCCATTCACTAAAACTAAAGCGACTGGAAATAAGTTTCTTTTTTGCAGTAAATATTTTATTATACTCTGTAGTAATAGTGTCAAGAACAGTATTGTACATATCATTTGGGTTGCCATTATAAAGCAAATCTGGAAGTTTATGCATTAAGTTAGATTTAAATGATTCAACCCGTTTAGTTGTTATTGGTATAAATTTAATTTCCTTTTTACTAATACTATTCTTTCTTTCTAAAACCACTAACTGTCCACAATGATCTGACTCTAGATTGCTTATAATTGATTTTTGAATTGGTTTTATGTCAGTAAATATATTGTCGATGCAAGTGGCACTGGATACAGCAATTCTAGTTGGTTCACAAAACAAATTATTTAAATTAAAAGACTGAAATAAGGCAAGCAATCTGGTGCTTAATGAGCTATTTTCCAAAATGTTTATATTGAAGTCTCCACAAACAATGATTTGTTTATTAGAATTGCTGATTTTATTCAGCACTTCTTCCATAACTAATTCAAAATTATCATAAATTGCACAAGGCGGCTTGTATACACTCACAACAATGAGATGCTCAACTTCTATACAGGACAGCTCGGCAGTTCGCTCAACTGAGAGGCTCACAATGTCTTTACGTTCCTTAAACTTTAGCTGTTTATTAACTAAAATTAAAGAGCCACCATGGATAGCATTTACTCGGCTGAACGAACTTCCCACCTGGTGATTAGTGAAATTGAACATCAACTGATGGCTGCGTAGCCAGTGTTCAGTGATACATAAAATGTCAATCTTTTGGCAGTTTATGAACAATTCAATTTCTAGTTCTTTCTGAGACATTCCTTGTATATTCTGATGCACCAGGTTCAATGGAATATTATTTTTAGTATGACAAAGTTTATTGTTTTGTTTCTGTTTGCATAAAACTTGAGTAGACATAGATTGTTTAATATAATCATTATTAATGTTGGAATTATATAATATGCCAAAGTGGTCCTTTGTTGTCTGAAAATTTAATTTAAATTATTACATGTCAAATTATTATACTGCTCAATAGAAGCAGGTTGTTTAGCTAAATGACTAGCTGAAATGTCAATTACACTATTATAATTGCACTGCTCAATGGAAGCAGGTTGTTTAGCCAAATACTTGGCTGAAATGTCAATTACACTACTATAATTACACTGCTCAATAAAAGCAGATTGTTTAGCCAAATTATTGGCTGTGGTATTAATATAAAATGATAGCGACAAGGCTAACACTCTGGTACAATGGTGTGTGAGATAATATTTATGTCTTGTCCTTATATAATTATGTCTAAAAATACTGTTAGTATCTATCACATGAAAGTTATTGTTATTGCTAGACATAGTATGCAAAGCTAAATTTAACTCACATCTAAGGTTGTTTTCCTCCTGTGGCAAACCCTTACAATAGGGAAATGTAAACATTACAATTTTTTTTACTTTAAGTGCGCTTATACTATTATAATATTGTCTTAATTCACTTTTATTTACATTACCCCTGTTACCGATAAATATTACTAATGTAGAGGATGGAGTGATTTTGTCAGACTTAATTAAACTTCTCATTATATTAACATAATTGGCATTTGGCATACAATTATTTAAAACCGGTTGTCCTACACTTGAGCTGAGAAAGTGTCCAAAACCTTTTCCCATTTCATCGCAAAACATTACTATATTGTCATCAACATTACATTTTTGTGAAACACTAGTTGAGTGAGAACTGTTGTGAGCATATGATTGTTGCTCGGATTCCAAACTGACACACATTGATGACTGGGGTGTTGGTAAAAGTAGTAACGAGGCTGCACAATCCGGCTGTGAATCGCTGAGGCGTTTACAATCACACATACTGTGATTGAGTTGTAATGATTCAAAACGCTCTGCATTATAATTACTCAATTCAATTAGCTCATTCATAGCCAGTGTGTGCTCCTCCATCTCTCTCAGAGACTCTTCATACTTGCAGGTCATCATCTGCAAGGATGTATGTAAATCTTTTATTTGCAAGTCGAGTAAATGTGTATCAGTTTTATGTTGTAGCCTACTGTTTTCTAATTGCAACTTACATACTTCCAGATGTTCCACTAACTGTAATTTTTCTTTGCAGTAATTTACATTTCTACTAAATATTTTTTGCTTTTTGATCATTTTTTCATTTTTTTTTATAAATCTGTTGATTTTGATGTATTTTTTTATCTGTTTTCTACTGCACTTAGCAAGCCTCACTGGTTTAGAAGAATTAATGGTGTCATCACCTGTAAGATCTATAGTGGTGGTATTGCTAGTTGCAGCAGAAACAAGATTAGGGGCCTTACTACATAATTCGTCAAAAAGATTTTGAGTTTGATGCTGTGTGTAAGAATGGGTGGCCTCTTCAAGTTGTGAGATCTGTTGATGGGCCTCGCGTAGTTCCTCTTCAAGATATGAGATCTTATTAAGGGCCACCACATACTCCTCACTACAGCTGTCAAACGTTTCTACAATTTTCTGAAATTGGTCCCGCTCTTCTAGGACAGTACCATATTGAGTGTGCAACACTGACAACTCATTGCGGAGGCTACTATTTTTGTTTAATATTTCTAAGAGTTCTCTTTCGTTATCATCCCTTTCACTGTATAGCTGATCACACTTTTCCTTGGAAATCTTAAGTTCCTGCAAAGCCAGTTGAAGTTTGGACTCTTCCTGGCGAGCAGATGCCTTGCGAGTCATCATTTTAAGGCTGTTTGAGCGTAATAAATACAAAAGAGAGAGGTTAAAACTTACCAAGGAATAGCTTGACAGCGTAACGAAAGAGATGGTTTGTTGACAATTTGCTTCTTAATTGGTTTCTTTGCCTAATAACTGTGATCTTTTATGAATACAATACTGATAAATAATAGTAAAACTCACAATCACAACTAAATAATATACAAAATATGATTGAAAAATTTGAACTTTATAACGGATGGATCGCAGTAACACTTGAAAAAAAAATGTTATCTCGCACTTATTTATGTACATTTAAACCATTATTCTAAATATATAACTAGTTATTTGTAATGTTTTGCGTGAATTTATATTAAAAAGGTACAATTTACTGAAAAACAATTAAATAAAATTACGACAACTTTTGGTCAGCTGTTACTTCATGGGTTGCCACAGGGAAAAAAAAACTGAATTACAGTTTGAAGTTGGTGTCAGACACCATCTTCAAACTGTAATTCAGATCAGATTTTTGGAAATAAGTAATTTAAGTGGATCTTTTTGAAGCCGGTTGTTTGTTTTTGTTAAAAAGTTTTTATTTTGTACTTTTGAGTGACGAATTCCTTTTTTTTCTCGTACACTAAAAACATCGATACTCGTAACAAAATTCATGACAATCATCAACATAAAAGCCGTTTCACCAGTTCAAAATTTACACCAATTCGGTTTTTTGACCAAAAATTTAAGTTTTAAATTCACTTCATTAATACGGGACCATATATATATATATATGTATACACTCTTTTAAATAAAAAAAGTCTATATACGACGAAGTTATGCTCGAACACACATAAAAAAAAATACAAACATTCGAATTGAGAACCTCCTCCTTTTTTGAAGTCGTTTAAAACATCTACTACAGATAAATGGTAACTATATTCAGATATTGATTCAGATAACATTTATCTTAAGAGGTTTAATTTAAATGTTATGTTAGTTTTTTTCGTAAAAAACCTTTTGTTTTTTTTTAATTAAGATTCTTTAATTGTTCCTTTCTTTCGTTATTTTCAACAAAAGGAAACTTGTTATTTCTACTAAATTGCAACTGAAAGTGAACTATATTTAAACACGGTTCATTTAAAACAAACAAAAAGTGTTTTTGTGATTTAATACAAAGAAAATACATTTAAAATCTTTCATTAGTAATTCTTAAAAACTATGTTAAATCATCACTTCTTACCACTTAAATTATATGTCGAAAACACGAGACTGCAGCCAACACCACTGCACCAGCAAACTGGGTGACGTGTCACGGGTCGCTTTCCGGTATGCAGTTTCCACACTAGAACACGTCTACTCCAACGTCGGTCGTAATAGGTTTGACGCGCTTGTCAAAGACCTTCGTCTTCTTGTAGACTATGCGGCTTAGGTGACAAGGTGACAAGATGACTTGACGAAGCCTTGTTGTTATTCTTAAACCGTATTATTTCTAATTAAGGTCTTTGAAACAATTTTCCATAAATAATAGGTTGAACCGCCGTGAAACACAACCCATCAAATTTACATATTTAATAGGCCATACAATTATGTTACCCTAAAATAAGTACCGGGGCGGAACGCTTGAACCACACATAGTAAAGGTTTACGTAGTAACTTCTTTATTACATTTATTATTTTTTATCAATGTTTTTCTATTAAAATAAACAAAAAAAACCAAACTACCATCACATAATTTTTACAATCTTCCTCAATACATTTTTTTGTTTTGCTGTAAAAATTTTGCTTTAATAGCTACTTTTTGGTGAGAAATCAATATTTAGGAGAGTGTTTATTACGACTCTTTTTAAATCTTACTAAAAAGCTTCGTATACTTAAATGGTACGGCCGAAACATCATACCTACATTATCCCGGCTACAAACTCGAGCACAATTTTGTGAGTCGCGCCGGTGTATGTATGTTCGTCAGGCGGACCGTAGGTTTGTTTGCTACCTTAGTGGTTTAAAAAAAAAAATTGGTATTCCAGATTTCTTTGTTTTAGTTTGATACCTACTTTGTAAATTTACAGTAGTTACTCGCGTAAATATTTCCTAAACTAAGGTTGCTACTAACTTTAAAAAAATGTTGGCGTATTCACTATAGATATTTTAAAAGATAAAACTTTTATGTAACCCTTTTTGTAGTTATTAATGAAATAAATTACAGTTTCGAAGTCGGTTAATTTTTTTAAAAACCTTTTTTTTGAAGTTCACTTTTATAATTAGAAGTTAGAATCGGTAAAAATACTGTGACGTTGTAAAAAACATACAGGTACATGTTTTTATTGAAAATTGAATGGTTTTTTAATTTAGCTTTTTACTTAAAATATTAATATCTAGACACGCGATAGCGTGTCAAGCCAAGTTCAAGTAACAGAACTGGCGAGCAGCACCGTGTGTAATATTACACGAACCATTTGGAGCCACTTTTGACCCCCTCATAACTCAAAAACTATTTCACATAAACGTGTCAAATTTGGCTAAAATATTGAGAATTGCGAGATACATATGTGCTCCAAATTATAAGCACATCTCAAACGGTTATTTAGATATTAACGTTCAAAAATCGTCATTTTTATCACTGACTGACCTATAGATCAAAACTCTAACCCAGTTCCAGATGACCTAGAAAGTTCAAATTTGGCACGCAGATAGGTAATTAGGTGAATACAAAGGAATAAATCAGAAACTGGTACATTTTTATCATTTTATTATAATTTTTCACTTAACCTTTAAGCGGGCACGCGGTCGTTTGTAACGGCTGCGGTCGCGCGTAACCTTAATGACCGTCAAGGTTTTTAAGAATTAAAATGACAAATTATTAAATTATTTGAATAACATTGTACTTAAACACATTCCCTTTAGATAAAATAAAAAAAAATATACTTTAACGAAGTACGTCGCGCGAATTTTCAACGACGTTAGGCGCGCGTTTACGTTGTTAAACAGCATGCACAACGAAAGATATAATTTAGATTAAGCAATGCGCAAAGAATCTATTGTTTTGAGTTCACAATTAACCTATGAGACGCTACTAGTATTGGCAAACATGAGAGAGCAAATATGTTATCAAACATACAAATTTATAACGGAAAATAGGGTTACCGCTTGAAGGTTCACTGATTCTATTAGGAACACTTAACTTATACTTATAAAAACTGTTATGTAAAAATCAGCAAACAGCAATCAAAACTTATGACAGCCGGTCTTCATGTTGATTATAAGGTTTTCACGTGAATATATAACGAGTTGAATACCACCCTTAATTTGGCTATAATATAATTCGTATATAAGAAACTACCCAAGTCAGACCTTAGGGCTACAATATATTATCCTAAGTTATAAGAAGAAAGATATTTTATGTTGTTATAAATAAATTTTAGGCCTGGCCATTGAACTGGCATCCA
This sequence comes from Apoda limacodes, assembly GCA_946406115.1. NCBI lineage: Eukaryota > Metazoa > Arthropoda > Insecta > Lepidoptera > Limacodidae > Apoda > Apoda limacodes. The sequence goes on from OX291548.1 coordinate 1,187,083, forward strand.
TTTAGATCTCACTTCTTTTGTCGTTGAAGTCAACATCCAAAGGCATATATCATAATATAGAACATGGCTCTCATTTCACATTTATGTTTTTGATGGGATTTAAAATATATATAAATATTTTGAGCTTTCAAAAACAGTACATGTGACAAATAATTTCATAAAATGACAATTCCAGATAAAAGTCATTAGTATATATGTACATGTTTACTATGTTATAAGTATATGCCTACAAGTTTACTGACTAAGTCATTAGTCTATACCTACATGTTTACTCACTTAGTCATAAGTCTGTACCTACATGTTTACTTACTTAGTCCTCAGTCTGTTCCTACATATTTACTCACTAATTCATTATTTTGTGCCTACATATTTACTCACTAAGTCATTATTCTGTACCTACATTTTTACTCACTAAGTCATTAGTCTGTACATACATGTTTACTCACTAATTCATAAGTCTGTACCTACATGTTTACTCACTTAGTCCTCAGTCTGTTCTTACATATTTACTTACTAATTCATTATTTTGTACCTACATATTTACTCACTAAGTCATTATTCTGTACCTACATGTTTACTCACTAAGTCCTTAGTCTATGCGTACATATTAACATGTTTAGTAACAAAAACCTAATATATTGGTAAATGGTAAATCAGAATATTTATTGGTTATTAGTTGGTTAAATATGAATGTGATCGCCTACAAACAAGAGCTACATAGAGAGCGATGTGGCAGCCGCTTAACTTTTAGAGTTATAGTGTAAAAAATATTCTGCAGTAAAGTTATTTATTAAATAGCATGTAATTTTTTTTTACAGTCATAATTGATTCAGCGATCGCAGTAACTTCTCTTATGCAAAAAATCAATGCAGGTGATGACCGAATAAATATCAGCGGTAAAGATGAAGATAATGATAAATATATCACAAAAAATAGTTTGAAATCAATTCAGGCATCAGATTATCAGGATATCTACGAACATTCAAGTCCTCAAAATTATGCAAGGCATAAGATTCCAGTTATTTCAAAAGTAACTGGTATGGAGAAGAGTATCGGAGTCAAAAAACGCTCCAAGAGATCTAATTCTTTATATGATAGTTCTAAATCAAGATACGCACGTATTCAGGTACCATAATATATTTGTTTGTTACTTTCTGCTTTATGCATTCCTTAACCATTCATCCGATAGCAATAAAACGGTGATAAGTTTTTGTGCACATGTAATAGTAACAATAGTTTTATTTATTTGTTAAACATACTTAGGTTATAATAAAACAGGTCTTAAAATAGTTATTAGATAATGGAGAGCGCTATCTTTTACCATAAAGGCATACAAATATTATTCAAAAAAGAAAAAAAAAGTTAAATGGTAATTAAATTTTGAACTAAAGTGAACTATACATATATATTTATATACATATAGCTTAAAACGTACATTATTTTTGATAAGGTTTATAAATACAAATAGCAGTATAATCAAAGATGACTGATACGTCTAGATCCCGTCTGTGACACATTGCAGCTATAGAACGTAAACCTTTACCCAGGACGTCTGCAATGATTAAATAAAAAAAAAAAAACGGCTTGCACTCCGGGAGTGCCGGCAGAAGTGAAAACATACAACCAACCAACAATACAAAGGGATATAACATTTTAACATGTTTAATCCGCACTTTCATCTTTTCATCAACCCAATTTCCTCTTTCTTTTTATTCGTCTTATACAGTTTATCATTTTTTACCCCTCACAAAAAAGTGCACAGCGTCGCTAAAGACGCTATCACTTCAAAAAAAACATAAAAGATATAAATATCAAAAGAAAACGTGGTACCATGTATTTTATGAACTACTTATTAATTAATAACCGTATCTTAAATTACATAAATATTTTGATAAAAAATCTTTACATTTCCTATGTGAATTGAGATTAAAATACTCTCTAGTTTATTGATTAAAATCCCTTATCGTTTCCCTACCTGAAGTGTCCCAACGGAGCCCGATATTGCTAAGCCTACGCTGTCCTTTAAAGAGCACGAAATAGACAAAAGACTGAAACTTTCTCAGTAAACGTGTTGTATATAGGCGGGTTTCCTTACTAATAAAAAATATAAAAGCAAAAACTATAAATTTAACAGGGCTTTTTAGAATAGGTGCCGTTGTTCCGGCTATAATTAAATGACACTGTTACTTTCAATACACTTACGAGTATAAAATTCATAATAAATGTCAATTGTGGAAATTGTACACACAAACGCATTGTCATCTGATTCCTGCGGTTCGACGCGGCCGCTCTAGCAATATCGCTTTCGCAAAAGAAATTTAGTAATTATGCTAATAATTACGCATTGATTGTGCTTTATGCTGTCTGTGCGCATTTGATCTATCTGTTGACCGAAAATGAATGCGCTCTATGTTCAATATGGCGGCACCATCTTTTTATATTTAACGAGGTACAAAAAATTATCTATTTAATAAAATCAAACGGAATATTATATTTAATTCAATAGTATCAAAAATTAAAATTAAATGAAGTGTACCAACGGACTACTATTGTATAAAGTAAAGACCAACTAATTATTTGAAATTATTTCTGTGCCGTGATATTTTTGGTTTAGGGAAAAATTTATTTCCGTATAAAGAGTCAATCAAGAAATTTAATATTGCAGTACATAAGATATTCCATCTCTCTGGCTCTGCCTATATCAAAAGTTTACACGGTATACCCACAAATTTACTTTGGCGTTTATAATATTAGTATTGATTTTAAATGTTAGATGCTTAGTTTTTAAAAAATATTTAAATAAAATAACATGACCAGTTTATAAATTGTATTAAATTGATCAAGATAATTTATTTATTAAAAAAATTTTTAAATCAATATTAAATAATGGAAAAAAAAATATTTAAAATCTATAATCACGAGGAATCTAATTTTCACGCTTTACTTTTTAAACTTCTATAACAATGGTTCCTAACCTTTTCAATCTTATCACCCCTATGACTTATTTTGAAAACAGATTTTCCCCCTTCGAGTATATAATGTTATCAAAGAAAACACGATTTACATATAATTATTAACTTTGCTTCGTGGTTTTGCCCGCATAATAAATCATTCCCGTGGAAACTCTCAATCGGGGTAAAAATTATCATATATGTTAATCCAAACCATGGTCTATCTCCCTTCTAAATTTTATTTAAATCCGTTCAGCCATTTATACGGGCTTGGGTCACAAAAATCTTTATGAACATTCAGTCATGATATTAAAAAAAAATGTTATTACACCACCACGCCGCGCTCTGGGTACTTTGGGTGTTATTGTTTTATTTTGCAAGGTTTTTGTTAAGTTAGTTTGACTTAAAGCGCAGCTCTAGCAAAGCCTCAGGTCATTTTCCACAATCAGACCATTTCTTGACTTTGTTTTTACTATTACTAAAGTTAAGAAACCACTCTCACATCTATAAGTGGTACCTAGCAAATGGTAATAAATTCTGAAGCTCTGTCACCCATGGGGTATTCGGTTTTTTGCTTCTGCTGCTTTGGCTTTAAAAATATCATGATCCGTAAAAAAGAGTTTTTTTTATTAACCACCAAAGAGTTGGATTGACGATTGTCTAAGTCGGAAAATTATTGGTTCAGAGACAGTAGGAAAATTTATTGAACCACGGAACCTTATCTTGTCAAGATATTAGACATATTTCCATGATATACATCACAAGAGAACTATTATCATTTTTTCGTTAATAGTTATAAAAGTTATAAAACCTAACCCTTGCAGAATTGCAGTTTTACCCCCGCGGGGGTCATCACCCCCAGGTTCAGAACCAATGATCTATAACCTGCATTTTGTGACAATGATAATATTGGACGAATCACATAGCGCCATCTGTTCCCAACCTTTAGCAAGGGTACCAGAAAATGGATACAAATACTATATCTATATACATATACGTTTTTTGTAAATACATGAATATTATACATAGAAAACACACAAAATAAAACATAAATATAAATGTTTGTCCTGTGCGGAAATCGAACCCAAGCCTCCAGTTTAGAAGGCACGTCACTACCCACTCAGCCACAGAGGCTGACGTATAACACCGTTTATTTAATACCATATTTATAAAATAAAAACAAAATTTGTTGTTTTGTTGCGTTAAGCATAAAAATACTCTTTAAAGTATTTAATTTATCTTATTTTTTTCTTAATTTCAGAATCGACACTTTATTAATAAAATCGATGATCAAGCCTTAGATTTAGCAAAGCCTGCAGAAATTGTTAATAAACCGGATGTTCCTAGCATTTCCCAACAAAAGGGCCAAGGCAATATTCAAGTTTATGACACTTCATTAAATTATTTAGAACCAAGTCCAAGTGCCGTACCTGAAACCGCATTTTCTTCAAAGATTAAAACACCGGAATTAAAATCAGATAGTTTAATCCAACATATGAAACCTCAAACTCTGCTGGGCAAAGATGAGGATGATGGGACTTGTTTCCCTACATTTGTATCAACTCATACAGTAACCAAGTACGTAACTGTTACAGAGTCACTACTTCCAAATCACATCTCAAGTGCACGTGAAATGATCAGAAATAAAAAAAGTCAATTAAATGAGAGTGTCAACAATTTGAATGAGTTATTAGAGTATGGTAATTATTTAACAGATTTGGAAAGTGAAAATAGGATAACACGCCGCATATATCAGCCAGATTTGGATCTTGACCTTAATAATGAGAACGACGTTGAATCACAAATGATAGAATCTAATCAAATACCTTACAACTCCCCAAAAATACTTGTTGAATACTTAGTGAAAGCGTTACACAATTTTTTTAATTTAACCCAGACTCCTAATTTATTAATAACTTCAACACCTGTTTTAAAATATGAAACAATTTATGAATCACAAGTTATCCCTTTAAGTTTTGGAATCAATGTACTGAAGACTACTATTTCAAAACCTGTAACAACAATAACCAAAACGGAATATGAACTGGTTACTCGTACTGTAACACCATTGATGCAACCTTTTTTTCCGATGAATCCAGCATTGACGCAACAGTTGAAAGTAACTTCGTCGCCAGTTATCGTCACCACGCACGTTACGTCCTCGACCAGTACTGTCATTAAGTTAACATTCGGTGCAAATGTTATGCTTTCAACAATATATTCAAATACAATAGTGCCAACTGTAATTACTTCTTACGTAACTTCTTCCGTACTGTTACAGCCAACTATTCTGAACTACCAACAGTTTCCATTTCCCTAATGGGATAGTGAACATGGATTGCTATTTTTATTTAAATAAGTCTTGTACTAGCCTTGTTTTAGTTTTTACAAAACCAAAGATAATTTTGTTTGTTGTACATTTATAAAAAAATTATATTTTATTTTAAGTAGGTACGGTGTAAATATACAAGTAAGTAAGTAATATTACTTTCTTACAAATAAATTTGTTCTGTATTATTTATTGCTAGAATATTTACTTACCTTTACTAACTGACTTTGGACGGTTGTAGACGCATTGACTTGTACATTTATACACGCACTAAACCGTACAGCACACGCATTACGTGTTACAGTTGTACGCGCATGAACTTGTACAGTTATACTCGCATTAACATGTACGTTTGGTAGGGCTTTTAAAATACAATAAACGTTTTCGAAATAAAATTTCTCTTTTTTGTATATTTTTCGAGCTTACTAGCTTTGAAAGTTGAAAAATTTGTTTCTCCCCCCCCCCCCACTCAATCATACTTCGGGCGATGCGTCCGCTAGTCTAAACTTGTGTGGATTCTAATTAATGGCGAGCGGGACACTTCTCGGCTATGCATTATATGTATACGAGCGTAATCATTTATTTTTATTACATTTAAATGGGCGATTAAAAATTGTTAAGGTTCAGTAAGAAAGCATCTGCCAGAGCAAAATTCCCATTCATCGGTAAAATAGGTGGGTGACTTGCGAGCTATCCTTCTGGAAGTCGTGCTTTCTGGTCGCCTGCTAAAGCTGCAGAAGGAAACTTTTGTCAGTCGTCGTTGCCACCACTGCGGAAGACCGATAGTGCTAAAGAGAAAGCCGATCTACTGGGCAGACTCTTTGCCTCAAACTCGAATATGAACGATGTAGGCGCTGTACCACCTACTATACCGTGGTGCGGCAAGACCATGCCATAAATTTCCATAACACAGTGGGAGGTCCGGCTGGCGTTGCTTTTCTAGACGTTTATTAGTCGAGTGGGCCAGACGGTATACCAGCAGTGGCTCTTAAGCAGCGTGCTCCTAAGTTATGTCTTGTACTCACGCGCCTCTTCGCTTTCTCCTACCACACTAGGCGTTTTCCGTCTTCATTGTCACAGAAGGGGACATAAATATGAACACACGACTTTCAGATAAAACAAATATTTAATAAATTAAATTAAATTAAAATTTTATATAAAAATAATAATATGCATATTATGTAAAAAAAAAGATTTGAAATTAATAAAATAAAAATAAATAAAAAAATAAATAATCACAAAAAAAAAAGAATAAATCGGTAGGTTTGGTCAATTCCACTCTTTCTGGTATAGAGTAAAGTACGTCTTAACTTGAGTCTAGATTCGGGGCGTAGCGGTGCGTGAGTTCTGTGACTTCCCTCTGGACTCTCGTTCTTGAAGGAAAACTCGTTGTCGGTACCAGAAAGGGGATGCTCCAGGTGTAGATGTTGAAGTCCACGATCAGTGCAATGGCGTGGCGTAGGTATCGGATGTGAAGGCGAAGATCAGATTTTTGAATATTTATTAAACGTAATCGAGGAACGAAGAATCCTATACGAAGAATCCTGGCGAGGAACCCTGACAAAGAACCCTGAAACAAAGGTCGGTATCAGATTCCCGTAGGAAACTAATCTCGACCTTTGCCACGTTCTGCTTTCCTTCTATTGCCCTACCTAAAACACTGGCCCTGGCCTCCAGGAAAAGCAGAAAGTGAGCAAAGGTTGAGAAAAATGGGGAAGATGAAAAAAAAAAATTTACACAAAAAAATATAAAAAAAATGATAAGCAGCAAAAAGGCGGAGTGTGTGTGTGTGTGTATGGTACTTACCCAGATTTGGGGTTCAAGAATTTCTAAAATTAAATATTTTGGAACGACGTGCTCGCTTCCAACTACTTTTTCATGTGCGTCGAATCAGAGGGCGCAATTGGTTTTGTTAGATGCGCAACGCCTTGTAGAAAAAAAATATCTAACTGGTGTGAGTGCCGAAGAAAAGTCGAGGTTAAACGATTTGCGGCGCTCGTTACCATATAAGGTAGTGATGGAGTTAAAAAGGAATGAAATTAATGTTTGTGTGAGTGGATGACGTAGTATGACGTGTAAACTAAAAGTGTGACAATAGCTCATTGCTATGCTTAAAATAAGGGTAAATGTTGGATAGTAAGTAAGTAAGTAAATAAGTAAGTAGGTATTGTCGAGTTTGTGAGTGTGAATATATAAATTAAAGAAATACTTTATAACAAATAATTAATAAATAAAAAATAAATAAATACGCACGGATATGAGAATTATTATCATATACGTGACACCCCCCTCACCTAGTGAAAGGTTTTCGCTAGGTAAGAGTGAAAACCTTTAATACAAAACCACCCAAAAAAAAAAATTCGCCCTACTTACGCACAAAAAAAAACTAACATACTTCCACATGCATAAATTCATACATCTCAAACAGAACTGACTAAACACTAAATAATTATAAAAATTGAGAAAAATTATGTATATATATGTATATATGTTAACACGCCGCCTGACATCCTTCCCCATACATGTTGGCAGAACAATTTAGGTTGAATACAAAAAGCATCAATTAGTACTCGCCCATGCGTTTGACAGTAGTAAAGGTTTTAGGTATAAAATAAATACATGAACTATAGCGATATAAGCAAAGTAGGTTGTGCTAGACTAGACTCATTTTTTTTTTAATTATTTTTCTGCAGTATTTCTCTCTATCATGGCGTGCCGCCTAATTCCTAGTGCAGTGAATATAATCTAGTCAGTTATCAGCCTCGGCATAGACAGATAACTCATTCCATTTCCCCTCCGAGTAATCTCTTCCCTCCCCGTTTTTCCCCCCATTACCAAATTCCCCACACAATCTCAATCCAATATCCAATATCCTCAGTATTTATATTTTATCCAAATTTAAATTTATATTTTTTTTTTAAATTTAATTTCCCCTAATTCCTCTTTAACAAAAATATATCAATAACTAGCACAATCTAGCTTAGTTACATCATTCCAATTATCATCATTATTGTGTGTTGTGTGTTGTGTGTGTCGAACAAACCAGTGATTTTTTTTTATCAAAAACTAAATAGTAGGTAGTGCGAACTAAATTTAATTCTTGTGACCAAGTTTCATTTGCCTCGATCAGTCTAAGTGATTTACCTTATAGTTTTTTACGTAAAATCGGTTTCCTTTTAAGTGTGTTTTTTTTGTGTTATTTAAAAGTGTTTTTTTTATTAATAATAATGGAATTCAGTGTAAAGTTCCTTTCGTTGCAAAAATCTGAGCTTGAATACGAAGCGGCCTTAAGAGGTGACACACCGGCGTTGACACACCGGTGGACAACGACCCCGTTTTGAGGTTACAAATTTCAAAATTGTGCAGAGGTAAGGGTTTTTCTTATGAAGAAATTTTAGAATCCCACTAAGACACTTCAGTAGATCTTATAGGAGTTCAAAGTAGCCTTAAGAAGTGCAATGTAAGCATATCCTTAAGAAGTGCAATGTAAGCATATCCTTAAGAAGTGCAATGTAAGCATATCCTTAAGAAGTGCAATGTAAGCATATCCTTAAGAAGTGCAATGTAAGCATATCCTTAAGAAGTGCAATGTAAGCATATCCTTAAGAAGTGCAATGTAAGCATATCCTCTTTGGAGAACAATCTTGATAAAAGTATTTTACTTCGTACAGAAAACCTACTACATCATATATATTATAGATTGTCCCGTATCTCACCTACTTCTAGCGAACATTCAAAGTTAAACCTTACATTTAATAATTATTATTCAACAATAAAGTCATTTTTACTTAAACTAAATCCCGACTCCGTCACTACTTCGGATAGTACAGAACCCAGTCCAAACCCTCCGTCCGCCTCACAGACAGTCCTTTCGGTCTCATGTGACAGGGGCATAGCCTGCGACCTACACAAAATCAAGTATGACGGGAAATCCTGTCCGCGCGCGTTCGCACAACGGGTGGACGAATTTATGCAATCTAGGAGCATAAGTCAGTAAAAATGCTTTCCTATGACACGGATATTTTTACTGATTACGCCTTGCATTGGTTCCGTAGTGTTAGAGAGTGCGTATCGTCGTGGTCTGATTTAATCCAGTTACTTAAAAGTGATTTCGAAGCTGACGATTACGATTACCGGTTATTAGCGGAAATTAGGGCTCGCACACAGGGCGAAAGTGAATCCATCAATATTTACTTAGCAATCATGCACGGTTTATTTTCCAGACTATCTTATGCACTTTCCGAAGAAAACAAATTAGAAATTATTTTACATAATATCAGATCAATGTATGCTAACGTTTTAGCCTGTACCTCAGTAATCAAAACGATAGAATCGCTCAGATCGGCCGTAATTACGAGTCCGTTCAAGGCAGACTATCTCGTTTGAAGGAACCCCTTCGGTCCTCCGCAGACACTCTCGCTCCTGAATTAGCATATAAACACACACCAAGCTTTTGTAAATCCACCAATAGGACTATTAAAAATAATTATTTTCCTAACAAGTATAGATTTAACTCAACAAATAATAACATTAAACAACTATACTCAGGTGGTCAAATAGATAAAATAAGTGCTATTACTAGCAAAAATAGCCATTTATATTTTGTTCGTTGCCGAGTCAACGGACATTCTTTAATTAACTGCACTAGCCAACAAATAGGCATTATTTGTTTCAAATGTTTCGTTAATTGCGTGCAGTGAAACCCTTTGAAAAAAGGGTTTCACTGCACGCAATTGCATACGTTGCAACCCTAATCTTGAAAATAATAAAAATTCAAAAAACTAGTTTTTAAGGGTGTCGACAGCCCGTAAAAATTCAATAATAAGGAATGGAAGGAATGGTTGTTCTTTATTAATAGATTTTTAAGTAATTATATTTCTCATCCTAATGCCACTGTTTTACAAGAAAAGCGGATCGATCATAGACCACACTTGAATTTATGTCTCTCGTCTGATAGCTCCTTGTATAATTGTCATTATTATATCAATTATTATTAAAAGAAATTTTTTTTATAGACTCCTCCTTTTATAGTCTCTGCGTCTAATGGTGACAGAGTGTATTCTATAGGTTTCATGTACTTACCTATTAATTTTAACAACAATTATATATTGTGAAAAACTCATATCGTTCCAGACATACGGTTACCGTTAATATTTGGTATCGACTTCATAAAACACTTCAATTTGTTACCGAATAATATTAACGACGCAAATTGTATTTTAGTTCCTACCCCGCAAGTTTTTCAATTAGATTCCAAAACAATTCAAGGCGTCCAATCTTACGATAATCTAGACAACTCTCAACGTCAAATAGCGGACAGTTTATTAGAACAGTTGAAGGACATCTCCTTCGAAAAGAGAGGCTTAGGTAGGACACATTTAATTTCACATAGCATAGATACTGGTAATACGCCACCCATTAAGCAACGGTATTATAGAATGTCTCCGGAAAAACAGCGGATTATCACAGAACAAGTTAAAGAAATGTTGGAATTAGACGTAATAGAGCCTTGTGAAAGCCCTGGGTCTTCTCCTGTTCTTATCGCGGACAAAAAGGACGGACAGCCTCGTTTCTGTTAAGATAGCTGAAAATTAAACTCCGTTACCCGTAAGGATGCGTATAGTTTACCTTACATTTCAGAGATCTTGGACAAACTTAGGACTGTAAATACCTATCGAGTATAGACCTCAGGAAATCATTTTGGCAAATACCTATCGCTTCAGATGCTGAAAAGGATAAAACTTGTTTCTTTATCCTCGGAATTGGCAGTCTAAGATGGAAAGTCACCGCATTCGGCTTGGTAAATGCACCAGCTACTCAACAGCGTCTTGTTGACCTTCTTTTTGGCCCCGAATTTGAAAATAGGCTCTTCTGTTAAATTCAATTCAATATAATTTTATTCAGATTAGGCTACAATAATTGAGCACTTATGAATGTCACTACGCCATCGGTTCGTAAGTCTACAGGGCGGGAGACCTTGTACTGAGAAGAACCGGCAAGAAACTCAGCAAGGGCATTTCTTTTCTCCCTTTCTTTTACAGCGTCCAATTAAAATATTGGAAAATGCCCTCCCTATCATAAAAGGACACTTTCCATTACAAACATAAAAAAACATGAAATATAAAGCACAAGCACAACATAAAAAAGTATCTAATATAAACAAAAGACAGTTTATGTATTCATCACTAAGAATACAATGACGTCATAATAGTTTCTAATAGTTTCTCCTCACATGTCGAACTTTTGCAAAGAGTTTATAAAAAATTAAAAAACGCAAATTTAACTATAAATTTGGCTAAGTCAAAGTTTGTTAGGAGCTCACTAAAATATTTAGGCTATGTGGTCGATCAAAAAGGCTTACGTACTGATCCTGAAAAAGTCGAAGCTATTATGAAATTCCCTACTCCGACTAATAGGAAGGAACTACAACGATTTTTAGGTACCGCATCTTGGTACAGACGTTTCATACCTAATTTCGGCTTTATAGCGGGACCTTTAAATAAGCTTACCTCCTCCAAAAAGGGAACGCTCCCTTTTAAGTGGAATCCACAAGCAAATGACTTTTTTGACCTTCTAGTGTATCTCACACACAGATAGTAGTAAAAGTAGCCATTGAAAGTCAGGGAATGGCATGTAGCCTGGACATAGCGAAAACGTATGATCGGGTCTGGCACCGGGGTCTTCTATCGAAGTTGCCATCTTACGGAGTGCCCGAGGGTTTGTGCAAATGGGTGGCTAGCTTTTTGTCCGGCAGACGCATACGAACCGTAGTTGGCGGTAGTTGCTCTGATAGCATGGACATTAGTGCTGGTGTCCCGCAAGGCTCTGTGCTGTCTCCTACGCTGTTTCTACTGCACATCAATGACATGTTGGACATCAACAACATGCATTGCTATACAGATGACAGTACTGGAGACGCTTATTACACGGGTCGTACAAACATCCCTCGTTCCGTTGTGAAGGAAAACCGTGGAGAACTTGTGTCTCAAATCGAGACCACACTGTCCAAGGTCTCAGACTGGGGACGGGAAATCTTGGTCCGATTCAACCCAAAAAGACACAAGTCTGCGCGTTCACCGCTAAGAAAACTCCATACCCTGTAGTCCCACAATTCCAGAAAACTTCTCTCTCCATCTCCAAGAGAATTAGCATCCTTATCTCCAGCGATGTTCAGTTCCGAGATCATTTGCAAGGCAAGACAAGGTGAAGCTGGCGTCCAAAAAACTATGTGTACTTAAGAGAGCGAGGTAGTACTTTACATCGGGCAGAGGTTGCTGCTTTACAAGTCGCAAGTTCGGCCCCATATGGAGTACTGCTGCCATCTCTGGGCGGGTGCACCCGGATACCAGCTTGGCCCTTTTGACTCGCTTCAACGACGGGCTGTGAGTATTGTCGACGATCCCAAACTCACTTGCCGTATCGAACCCTTAAGTCTGAGGAGAGACTTTGCCTCCCTGTGTGTGTTCTACAGCTTGTACAATGGGTTGTGTTCTGAGGAATTGTTCGAAATAATGCCCACGGCTACTTTCTACCATCGCACCGCTCGCCATCGGCAGGAAATTCATTCTCACACTTTAGAACCTAAATGGTCGCGTACAGTGCGGTTTCAGAGAAACTTCGTCCCGCAAACGCTGGGTTGTGGAATGAGCTCTCTGCCAAGGTTTTCTCTCAGGACTACAGTATGGGGTTCTTTAAGACAGAAGTTATTATATTTTTGAAGAGTCGGCAACTATAAACGGATTCTACGAATGAAACATAGCTGCAGCTATAGCTTGCTATGATAAACTTCTTAAGTATAATCAAGGAGTTGCTGTAAGGATCCTATGCCGATAACCAAATTAAGGGCGGGTGGAGTCGCGGGCAATAGCTAGTAAAATTAAAAGTGCTGTACAAGTTTTTTTTTAAAATTTTATACCACTAAGGTGACAAACGAGCTTGCGGTCCGCCTGATGGTAAGCGGTCACCGTAGCCTATGGTCGCTTGTAACACCAGGGGTATCACTTGCACGTTGCCGACTCTTAAAAATATAATAACTTCTGTCTTAAAGAACCCCATACTGTAGTCCTGAGAGAAAACCTTGGCAGAGAGCTCATTCCACAACCCAGCGTTTGCGGGACGAAGTTTCTCTGAAACCGCACTGTACGCGACCATTTAGGTTCTAAAGTGTGAGAATGAATTTCCTGCCGATGGCGAGCGGTGCGATGGTAGAAAGTAGCCGTGGGCATCATTTCGAACAATTCCTCAGAACACAACCCATTGTACAAGCGGTAGAACACACACAGTGAGGCAAAGTCTCTCCTCAGACTTAAGGGCTCGATACCGCAAGTGAGTTTGGAATCGTCGACAATTCTCACAGCCCGTCGTTGAACCGAGTCAAAAGGGCCAAGCTGGTATCCGGGTGCACCTGCCCAGAGATGGCAGCAGTACTCCATATGGGGCCGAACTTGCAACTTGTAAAGCAACAACCTCTGCCCCGACGTGAAGTACTGCTTCGCTCTGTTGAGTACACCAAGTTTTTTGGACGCAAGCTTCACCTTATCTTGTAAATGATCTCAGAACTGAACATCGCTGGAGATGTCGACACCAAGGATCCCAATGCTCTTGGAGATGGAGAGGGGAGTGTTCTGGAATTGTGGGACTACAGTGAATGGAGTTTTCTTAGCGGTGAACGCGCACACTTGTGTCTTTGTAGGGTTGAATCGGACCAAGTTTACCCGTCCCCAGTCAGAGACCTGGGACAGTGTGGTCTCGATTTGAGACACAAGTTCTCCGCGGTTTTCCTCCACAACGGAACGAGGGATGTTTGCACGACCCGTGTAAAAAGCGTCTCAAGTACTGTCATCTGCATAGCAATGTATGTTGTTGATGTCCAACATGTCATTGATATGCAGTAGAAACAGCGTAGGAGACAGCACAGAGCCTTGCGGGACACCAGCATTAATGTCCATGCTAGCAGAGCAACTACCGTCAACTACGGTTCGTATGCGTCTGCCGGACAAAAAGCTAGCCACCCATTTGCACAAACCCTCGGGCACTCCGTAAGATGGCAAATTCGATAGAAAACCCCAGTGCCAGACCCGATCAAACGCCTTCGCTATGTCCAGGCTACATACCAATGCCTTCCCCTGACTCTCAATACACTAGAAGGTCACCAGTCGAGCGACCGTGGCGAAAGCCATATTGACGGTCACTGACCAGATCGTGTATTTCTAGGTATCTTAGAAGCTGTGTGTTGATCACACGCTCCATCACCTTAGAGAGGAGAGAGGTAATAGCGATAGGCCTGTAATTCGATGGATCTGATCTATCGCCCTTTTTGGGCACCGGGTGCACATTCGCAGTCTTCCATGAAGACGGAAATTGCCTAGTGTGGTAGGAAAGCACGAAGAGGCGCGTGAGTACAGGACATAACTCAGGAGCATACTGCTTAAGCACCACTGCTGGTATACCGTCTGGCCCACTCGACTTATTAACGTCTAGAGAAAGCAACGCCCGCCTAACCTCCCGCTGCGTTATGGAGATTTCCGGCATGGTCTTACCGCACCACGGTATAGTAGGTGGTACAGCGCCTTCATCGTTCATATTGCAAATCACACTGCAAAAATAGTATATTTTAGCTATTTCCATAGTTTAATGACATATGGTATCCTATTGTGGGGTAGCGCTGCTGATGTAAATACAATATTTTTGTTACAAAAAAGGGCAATTCGTGCTATTTATAAATTAGGATCTAGGATATCTCTGAGGGATAGGTTTAGGGAAGTAAAAATTTTAACTTTAGTGTCGCAGTACATATATGAAAATCTTTTATATGTACATAAAAATATCAATAGTTTCAGCAAGAAAAGTGACGTTCCCAAAGTAAATACTAGAAGTAAAAATAAGCTGTTGGTGCATGATACACGTCTACACAAAATAAGTAACTCTTTTATGGGGCAATGTATACACTTTTACAACAAAGTTCCCAATAAAATTCAAAATCTATCAATAAGTAAATTTAAATCTTTTATCAAGCAGGTACTTTGTAAAAAGGCATATTACAATATTTCAGACTATGTAAATGATAAAAATCCTTGGGACTGATGATGCTCAATTACAGGATGCATAGGTAAACCAAATTAAAATGGAAATAACATAAAATTGTACGACTAAAAATCTTTTATTTAAAACATTAATTGTATTTTAGTTTATTTAAGTGTTTTTAAAAGAGTAACTATCGAGTTTCTTGCCGGATTCTTCTCGGTAGAAATCAACAACATTGTGAACCGGCGGGAAGGTGGGAGGGTTCAAAAAATAATATTTTATAACTTTGACGATTCAAAAGTGATTGTAAAATCCTTATTTGAATAAACCATTTTGACTTTGACTTTGACTATTCGAGTTCGAGGCAAAGAGACTGCCCAGTAGATCGGCTTTCTCTTTAGCACTATGGGCCAAGTCACCATCGGTCTTTCGCAGTGGTGGTAACGACGACTGGCAAAAGTTCCCTTTGGCAGCTTTGGCAAGCGTCCAGAAAGCACGACTCCCAGAAGGATAGCTCGCAAGTCGCCCACCTATTTTGCCGATGAATTGGAATTTTGCTCTGGCAGTTGCTTTCTTACTGAACCTCGAGGCAGCATTTAATTTGCGTTTTAACTCAGAAATATTCGGATCCTTATTAAAACGAGCCGTGGTCCAAGCCTCATATGCATTTTGCTTAAGAATTTTAGCTTTTCTGCAAGACCTATTAAACCACGGTCGTTTTTTGACGCCGGCAGCAACTCGCGGGTTAGGAATATAGCATTCCATACCAGCAAGGATTGTCTCAGTGACTGCGGCTGCGCAGACGTCAGGATCTTCTGAGTTAAAGCAGATCTGCCTCCACGGGTACGATGCGTAAAATTCTCGCAATCCATCCCAGTCTGCCGACTTATAGTGCCACACACGACGCCAATTAGTTGGCCAGGAAGGATCGGGTTGTGTGCATGACACTTGAGTCCGAACGAGACAGTGGTCCGAGGAGCCACGAGGCGCATCCACTGCGTGCGTGAAGAGTCGAGTTACGTCCGTGTCACCGCTATGAGACCTGTATAGGCACGCATAGATACGAGTGTGGCCACCGTAATCTACGCGCACCCACAATATCCACAGGTCCCTGTCTTCAAGGCTATGAAGGCGACGACAGCAGATTTCCTCCCGGACGAACATACATACACCGGCACGACTCATAAAATTGTGTTCGAGTTTGTAGCCGGGATAGTGAAGGTATGATGTGTCGGCCGGGCAGGATATCTGCGTCTCCGTTAGAAAAAGAATGGTCGGCTGCGCAGTTTCGAGATGGTGGTGGACTGCGTTAAGATTTGCGAGAATACCCCTGATGTTGCAAAAATCCACATTATATGTGGATGGAGTAGCCGCTGTACAAACTCTTTTCTTTTTCGTTCTCATAGCCATTATATATATAAAAAAAGTTACTAAGACTAAGGATGAGGATTCACTGCACAGACAGCTTAGAGGACAAAAGGTGCGGTTCTAAAACTGCCGAAGCTCGCCACAGATGATACGGTTGCTGGCACGGCGGGCGGAAGGGCCCCTGATCCCCCTCTGTTGTAGTAGCCGGGTCCACTCCGGTCTCCTTCTCCGGCACGACTACCACTTCAGATACTTTACACAGGCTGGCGGATCAGCCTGCCAGGGCGGAGATTAAGTGATCCCTGGGTTCGGGATCCCGTTCAACCTGAGGGCGGCCAGCGGTCAGGTCTCCCTGACCGCCGAACCAGCACGCCGCGTCTACGCCGAGCATGACAGCAACAAGCACCGCCGGTCCTCCGCTGTCCGCGCAGCGAATCCTCAAAGAGCTCTGGCAACCTTACTCACCGCCAGGAACACAACACTACTCAATGTTAGTGTTATTATGGCCGCGGTTTTCTGTAAGGTGGGAGGTACTTCCCCAGTTCGGGCCGCTCATTCGAGCAAGTACTCGCTATGCCCTGCTTTAGTTGTTCGGGTGGCTTATTCGAGAGAGTACTTGCAGTGACCTACCTCTCTTATTTCTTTGTCTTATGTTAATCCCAAGAATTTTATTTCAGAAACTTCTTCAATTTTCTCTTTGTTATGATGTATATCATATGACTTAGGTTTTTGTTTGTAGTTAGTAAATGCAATATATTTTGTTTTAGAGATATTAGTACACAAGTTATTTTCCTCAAGCCATCTAACTATACATGCTGTTGTGCTATTTAGTTCAAACTGAAAGGATTTATTTTTATCTTTATCTGGTTCTACTACTGAAATGTCATCGGCGAAAAGTACACATTGACATTCCGTGGTTTTTGGCAAATCGTTAATATATAAAAAACACTAGCGGCCCCAAAATGCTTCCCTGTGGAACGCAGCATATGTTCATTTCATAGGGGGGTCTAATGTTCAATAACTCTTGATATGTGTTCATATAATTGATTTCAACACAATTTTTTCTTCCAGTCAAGTATGTTTGAATCCATTGAAGAGCAGATCCTCTTATACCAATCCGTTCGCATTTTGAAGTAAGATTTTATGATGTACACAGTCATATCAAAAAATATGACTACCATTGGAATTATTTTGTCGATATTTAAAGTTATACTTTTGATTCAGTTAAAAGTAGCAAGGGTTGTAGACTTATTTTTCTGGAAACCGTTTTGTTCTGGATTTATAATTTGATGTTTATCTAAGAAGTTTGAGATACGATTATGCATAGTTCTTTCAAATATTTTGGAAAAAAGGGATAATAGTGTTACTGGTCTATAGCTATTTAGTTCTTCAACGTCTGACTTTTTATATAGTGGTTTTATTATACATATTTTGAGTTTTTCTGGAAATATTCCTTGTTCCAATGAAAGGTCGACAATGTAAGTTATTATGGGAGTTATTTGTTTGGTAGCTGCTTTCAAAACTTTATTAGACACGGAGTCATAGCCAATAGAGTTCGTATTTTTTAAATTTTTAATAATTTTTTGGATTTCATCTTTAGAGCATGGTTTGACAAACATACTGCTTTCGAAAAATCCAATCTTAGGTTATTGCCCGAAGTATTTCTATGATTTTTATTACTCCCAACTTTTATAAAAAGTTATTTAACTCTTTGGCGATTTTGACTAGATCTGTCTCAGAAGATCCATTTATTTTGAAAGACTTAATAGCTTTTTACTATAATATAATTTTTTACTATATTACCAGTTGTCTTACATTTGTATGTTGCTTTTGAGGTATGTGTATGGTTTATACTTCTCTGTGAGTAGTTAATACAATTTTTTAAAATTTTTGTATATTGTTTGTATAAATCCTTATGTTTCGATGTTTTATATTTATAGTATTGGTATCGTAGTTGTCTTTTTTTAATACATGCTTTTTTAATCCCGTTTGTTATCCATTTTGTACGCGATTTTATTTTTAAAATAGGAAAGCATAAGTCGTAAAACTTACAGTATAGTTCATGAAACTTGTCAAAAGCAGAGTTTACGTCAGCGTCCTGGTAAATGTGATGCCTTTTTAAGTTCTGTAGTCTCTTTTTTTTACATACCAAGACTGTACTCTAGGTTCCTTTTTTTCATCAAGAAAAGTTAGTGTTTGGCTCGTGTTGTGATCCGATAAATATAGTTGATGCGGACGTCTAATTTCATTTGGGATATTGCTTGCAATGTGGTCAATACAGGCGTTTTTTCTAGTGGGTTCCTTAATGTGCAATTTAAGAATAAAGTTTACTAAAATGTTTTTAAAGTTGCAGATTTAACTGTGAATCGAGAAGTATCAATATTGAGGTCACCCGCCAGTATAATTTTCTTTTTACACCGAAATGATATTTTACTCAACACTTATTCTAATTTTCTTAAAAATATAGAAGTGTCTAAGTTTGGAATTCTGTATATACATATTACTAAACATTGCATAGAAGTGATTTCAATTGCACAACATTCAAAATATTTTTCTACTGATTCTTCCATACATACAGAAATAACTTTATATTATAGGTTTTTTTCTGACAAAGATGCAAACTTCACCTCGTTTTTCCTCTTTACTTGAAAAAGAGCAAACTAATTTGAAGTCTTTCAAGTAAGCGTTAACCTTACTTCCGGCTTTAATGAAAGTTTCAGTGAAGCATAATATGTCTAAATTTTTTCTTTTCTATAAACTCATCTATACATATTTCAGTTAAACTTAATTTATTCAAAAAAGGCTTTATTTTTACTAACGAAAAACGTAAAGTAGGTACTGTAAGCGACGCACACCAAACGCTCAAATTTGGCTTTAGGTATAGAAGGTATTTTTTATTTAATAATAAGTTAGTAATAATCCCTGTTCAACTAAAATAGCAACCTAAGTCAAAAATGTACATATTATCTTCTATTTTATTAAAGGTATGTGAAATGTTGGGTACTTGTGAGAACAGCGGTAGATATCCAAAAAAAATTAATTCGTCAGTTGCAAAAAACGACACACGCATCCAACATTCCGTAGTTATTACAAGCATTTTTGAAGTTTTACTGTCCATATCATACAATTCTCTGTTCCTTCGAGCCGATTTGACCACAGCGTAATGTATAAGACTCCGCCTGCAAAAATATTAACGCGCCGTCAGCTACGTGAAACATCCGCTAAAACCACGTTGGAATGTGCGTCACTCCAGTTACCACGAACAAAAACCGATCACCACGTGCAGCCAAAAAGTGAAAAAAGTGCCGTGACTACTGGGGACATGGAAAAACATCTTGTAAGTGTGCAAAAAAACCGAAAGTGGTACATTTATGTCAAATAAAAGCAAAAGGTCGACTGCTTCGTCGGTTGCCCGACGCAAACAACTGGAACTGCAAGCCGCAGAAGCAAAAGCTAAGATCCAAATGGAGCTGATCGATAAGCAGTTAGAAGCCAACTTGGCTAGAGTAGAAGCAGATGATGCGAGGTCTAAGACTGTCAGCCAGAGCAGCCGTGAAAGTATCAGCCAAGAGAAAGTTCAATCAAACGTTGAGGAATGGTTAGACCATGGTCACGCAGAGGCTGACTCTGTACTTAATGAACCTGTGAGGCTGACATCAGTTGCTGATCGTGCTGTTCCAGCTCACCACTCCTTTGATCAAGGCATAAACTAACTTGCAAATACATTGAAGGATTTAATGAATCAGTCATCATCGCAGCATGAGAAACGACTTAGCCGCCTCGCTACGCCAAGGGATCTGCCTAGCTTTGATGGTGATTGCATCGAGTGGCAGCATTTTAAGGGTGCTTACGACGATTCGACATGTATATGCAAGTTCAGTAATGCTGAAAACCTATGGAGACTTCGAAAAGCTCTACGTGGCGACGCTAAGGAAGCAGTGACCGACCTTCTGATCGGTAGCACGCCACCGGAAGTAGTTATGGAACCTCTGGAGTTACGGTTTGGTCCATCTGATTTAATTATTCAAAAAATTACTATGCAGTTAAAAAAAATGCCGCCATTATCTACTTTTTACCATCATGAATTAAATAATTTTTCAGTCAAAGTAAATAATTACGTCGCGACGATTCTTACTTTAGACAAACAAGATTATTTGCGCAGTCCCGAGCTCGCTTCTGCGGTAATTTCTAAGTTACCGAGTACACTAACTGGGAAATGGACCGACTTCGCATATGAGAATATTTTACAAGGTAAACCTAAAATAGAATTATTGGCTAACTTTTTAAAGCACGAAGCAAAAATGTTGTCTGTCGTTGGCTTGCACCAGTTACAAGAACAAAGAAAAATAAGCGAGTTTACGCGAAACCAAAGAGAAAAAAATAAAGTCCGTTCCAGGCCTATATTCACGACATCCAGTGAAGGAGACGAGTAGATATGTAAGTATTGTAATAAGTCAAAACATTTATTACCCGATTGTCGCGTATTTAAGCGAACTTTGCGTAGAGATAAATGAAGGTTTGTAAAATCACGACGACTATGTTATTGCCGTCTTGTCAGCCGTCACGACAGAAGTCAGTGCCCAGCAGCGGTATGCAGTGTAAACGGTTGTGGACTCGACCATCATCCACTGCTACATTGGACAAAACCAAGAACATTTACGAGTGAAGAGCCTTTGACGGAACCGCAGATGTCTCAGTCGCCTACTACGGTCGCTCACGTCTCTTCGGAGCGTGACCTCACGCCAACTTCTAGCGGTAATGTATTACTAAGAATTGTAGCTGTGACACTTAATGGTCCGAAAGGTAGAGTGTCAACTTATGCACTTCTTGACGATGCAGCTTCAGTGTCCATTATATCTTCTGATCTAGCGGATACGTTAGGTCTAGAATGTAAACGATCGAGCTCCATCAAATTTATTGATGCGTTTGGCCTTGAGGTATATCAGTCGGATGCGCCGAAGGTCACAGCGAAAATATGTGGACAAAACTGTAATGATTTTTATGATATTAGGTTCCGTAAAGTGACTAACTTAAATTTTCTCTAAGGACTTCAGTATGGGGTTCTTCAAAAAAGAAGTTATTAGATTTCTGAAGGGTCGGCAACACGCGAGTGATGCCCCTGGTGTTGCAAGCGTCCATAGGCTACGGTGACTTTCGACCTTAATTCGAGATAATAAGTCACATATAAGAGCCGTAGAGATATTGGATGATACTTCAAGACTAGTGGATGACCGATGGGAAGTAGGTTTGCCGTTCAGAAAAGATCAGTTTACGATGCCCGACTCTTACCATTCCGCTATGACTCGCTTACAGTCGCTTATGCGAAAATTTCAAAAAGATAAAAAATATGCAGATAGGTACAAAATGGAAATCCAAAAAATTATTTGACAGTGGCTATGCTCGTGCGTTAACAGAAAATGAACTTTTTGCTAAACACATTTGGTACCTTCCACATTTTGGGGTACAAAATCCTAATAAACCGAATAAATTAAGGTTAATGTATGACGCAGCCGCTCGGCAGACGGCGTGTGCCTTAACGATTATTTACTCACGGGGCCTGATTTATACAATTCATTATTAGGTATTATGTTTCGGTTTCGCGAAAATAAAATAGTTATTATCGGTGACATACGGGACATGTTTCTCAGAATTAAAATCCGTTCTGAAGATCAACATGTGTTTAGATTCTTATGGCAGGATGACACAAGTGATAGAGTAAAAATCTACACTATGCAATCTTTAATTTTTGGTGCAACTTGCTCACCGTTCGTAGCACAATATATTAAAAATAAAAATGCGTTAAAACATAAAGTATTAATGGTATGTGAAATGTTAGGTACTTGTGAAAACAGCGGTAGATATACAAAAAAAAAAATTTCGTCAGTTTCAAAAAACGACACACGCATCCAACATTCCGTAGTTATTACAAGCATTTTTGAAGTTTTATTGTCCATATCATACAGGTACTAAAGACATATTAGAACTTTTCTGCAGTTCATTGGTATGCTTTTTCTTATTTGCCATTAATTCAAAATAATGGGGTATAGTCCCTTTTTGTATTTGTATAACACAAATTAGTCGATAGTTCAACAGTTCTCTCTTTCTTATTTTTTATTAAATCAAAAAAGTAAGGTATAGTCCCTTTTCTATGTTTAGTAGAAGAATTGCAATAATTATAGGTCTTTACTTTTTAACTTTTTCTGATTGGGTTTGTCTCATACTTTGTTTTTTAAAGTTTAGAAAATTATTTTCATTGTACTGTATATTTAATAAGTGATTTATTCTGTGACACACTCTCCATAAATATTTTTTTTGGTCATTATAATATATGTTTATGAATGTACAATTTGGCAATTTGTAGCACATATTTTTAGCATACTATTTAATTTTCTTATATTCAAGTGTATATTATTATTAACGCCTAAAACAAAGACTTGAGACTTAAGATGTTTAATAGCTGCCACAAGTTCATATAAGATTTTAGAAGGATTAGTCATTTTGACCGACACATAAAATGAACTGAATATTTGTACTGGGTTCTAGTTTGTAGCATTCTTTAAATATTTCTTCAGTTGTTGCAAAGGGTTTTGTGACAGAAAATAAATCATAGGTCCCGTACTCTTGGCCCTGTATATTCCTAGAATTAATTCATTGTGAAGCGAGATTAACACACTGTTGTTATTTTTGGTTTTTCTGATATATTTTTTTTTGCTTATTGTGGCACTACTGCCATCTAGCGATGACTGTAACATTTTTTTCTTAACTTGGTCCTCAATATTGCTGCACTGTTGATTCACGCAGCAGTCTGTCTGTTCCTGTTGTAGTTCAAGGTCCACCGTACTTGTGTTAATATGTATATGAGAAGCACTAGATAATCTGGACCTTGTTTATCGGCGTTTTTTACAAGTCGATTTTCGTTTATGTTTCAACGCAGAGGGCGCTATAAGTATTTGGTTCATTTGTTCAATTTTTGTATTTTGTTCTTATATTTGCTTTTTTAAAAAATAGTTTTCAGAACACATGTTTTTAATTTCGGCTTGAGCGCTCTCCAGCTCATTTTTAAGATTAAAAATTTCTTTATCTAATTTATCTATATCTGATGACTGCCTTGTTGATAGGTCAGGTAAACTTTCTGGGCTACCTGAGTGTGTTGAGAGTTATAAATAGATTCGAGAGATATTGCTTTTTATTTGCGTAGTGTGACATTTTTGTAGCAAGCCATCTTTGTACAAGTATTTTATTTTAAAAACGTTTAACTTCAGTGTGTTTCTAAAAAACGCAAAAAACAGTATTTTCGAATTTATTAGGATTTTAACCTAGTGTCACAATTTGTGTGACCCAAGGCGTCTATCCGCTGAGCCACTGCTGACACACAAAGACGAATGAAAATTGTACTTACAAATTGCTGTCCTTACTTTTCAAAGTAGATATTCATTAGACTGTGACTCACCACTTTGGAATGTACCTACGCAACAGATAAATATCGCAAAAAAACAATCACATGTATTATTTTTTAGATTAAAAACATATTTCCACTGTTGTGTCACTTAGTATCGTTCACAAACCGATTGTAAATTAACATAGTAGGTGTTAATTGGTAACATAATTAGAAGTTATGTGTAGGCGAAACAAATTATGCACTGTTTTATTTTAAATAGTTGTTAAATCACTATAATTTAGCACACACTTAATAAGTTAGGTCTCTTTACGTAGTTTAACGTGTAATTCAGTACTAAAATCACGCTTTAAATATTTTTAAAAGCTAATTATAACGCAGAGCACTTTCACTTAGATGTTTACCCTACTAGCGCCATCTGTATCTATAATAAATAGCTAATAAATCTCCTGGTATATTGCCTCATGCTCGTTGGTTTCCGCAAGCTAATCGAATACTGAATTTAATAACTTGTTTGTAGTAAAAGTTAACATCCCGTCATGGTTCTGTATTAAGAACAAAACATCGTGCAAAAATGGTACACCACATCTTTTTGACATGGTTTAAGCCTCCAGATACTTGCTAGACGACCTGAAAAAGGTTAACGATCCCGTTATTAACTAAAGTACCTAGAGGACCGAGCTTCGCTCGTTTTCTTTTAACAACGCCATCTATTGTCAAGTAGCTTAACAACGCCATCTATTATCAAGTAGCTTTATTGTTGCTGTGTCGGTAAAAATAATAGTATTACTACTCGCCAACAGATGTCAGGAAGAGTCATATTTTTCAGTTTATCATTGTCTGAAAACAAGGATAAAACGACGTTTTCTAAAAATGAAACCTAGCTAGATCGATTTATCGCCCCCGAAACCCCCTGCATACTAAATTTCAAGAAAATCGTTGGAGCCGTTTTGGAGATTCAGATTATAAATATACATATATATATATACAATAATTGCTCGTTTAAAGGTATTAGATAGCTATTGTGCGTACCCTGAGAGCATTCTGCTTTCTATGATAACTGATAACAGGAAACTCATTAGTGAACTAGCAGCCCGGCTGGCGAGATGGCGATCTTATGTTTTTAAGGCTATCATTGCAAAGAAGCTGGTTTGTGTCAGTGCACAACAAAAGACACATGAGAATTTAGGTAGAATCTAAAATTTTAAGTGATCTGCGGAGACAGAATAAATAACTAAAAATTGACGAGGATATTTACTTTACTAAAAGGCACATTAATCCCCCTCTATTAGAATAAAAAGGAAACCATACATCTGCGCTGCACCCTTATAGGTATACTAACTGAATCAACTAATAATAAAAACTAGCCAAGTGTGAGTCGGACTCAGGCACTAAGAATATACTGGCTTTTTGTATTTTACAGAATTTTAAATATTGTTTTATTTAATTTCAAATAGATACATTGTATAGCAACTCGCACTTACGGGTAGTACCCTATAGGAATTGTTAATCAGTAAGGGAGTTACTCTTTTTGTATAAAAATGTATATTAGAAAGGCTGGATAAATAACATATACGATTAAGTACAACATATATAAGTAAATAACATATACGAGTAAGTACCACATATACCAGTAAGTACCACTTACAAGACTTAATAACATATACGAGTAAATACAACATATACGAGTAAGTAACACATATACCAGTAAGTACCACATACACGAGTAAATAACATATACGAGTAAATACAACATATACAAGTAAGTACCGCATATACCAGTAAGTACCACATACACGAGTAAATAACATATACGAGTAAGTACCACATATACCAGTAAGTACCACATACACGAGTCAATAACATATATCACAGTGATTGATCAATAAATGTCAAAAACCAATAAGAAATTCGTTTGTATGAAGCCCGCTGCGAGACGCTGCGAATCGTATCCTCTTAAGAATTAAATGGTATTAATTGTATCGCTTTCTTAAACGCCAGACGGTGAATACAAAAAAAAAACACGTTGACATGCGCAGGCACAGCGCAGTGCCATTTATGAACAACTGAACTAAAGTACGCTCGACTTCATTGGACTGTTGAAGTAAGTTGACCGAAGCGTTGTCCGTTTCTCGAGGCACAACAGCAGGTCTATTCGAACACCAACCCCGAATCTCAAATCCATGTGCTTTGTGTATCATGATGACATCCTTGACTAACTGGGTTATCTGCTCTTCGATGTCGGCTGAGTCTAAGTAATCGTCGACTTAATGCCGTTTATTTATTTCTTCTACGGCTCGGGGATGTAACAAAGCATAATATTCAGTGTTACGCCTCAATATGTAAGTAGCAGTTAAATTCACCTTTAACTGCCTTCGCGCCAAATATCATCGAGGTCATGTGATATACACGTGGCGCACTCTGTCTATCCATCCCACGCCATGAAAAGTATTGAGCGTTCTGATCCTCTTTGAAAATTGCATAAACATCTCACGTATATCACCTGTTACTGGAATAGCTCCTTCTCTGAATAGCATTAAAACTCCCAATAATGAATTTAAAGGATCTGGATCAGCAAATAATTCTGTATTTAGGGATATGCCTTTAGTCTCTGTCTTCGCGTCATGAACAAGTCGTAGTTTTTCCGGCTTGTTCGGTAAAAAATATGTAGTCGGATCGTTGCATACTCTGTGCGCTAGTCAGTCGTCATTAATCTGTGCGCAACGTCGAGGCTGTTGTTTTATCGATCTTATTGGGATAATTTATAATTAAATTCGGTTTGCGTGAAACAACCTACACATACACAACATATACAGACACCACACCACATATTCAGACTAAACGTTATTCAAACAACTGACTCCAAAATTGGGTAAGTCCTCATAATTTTCCTTACGGCGTGTGCGTGGCCTTTTTAGTAAACAAGTTGGTAGCTTAGAGCCTGGTTTGGATCAGATATAGGTATTTGGATCGTATTACAAATTATTTTAAATTGTCGGTTAGTTTGTTTTCGTCGAATTTACAGTAAATTATAATTTAAAATTCGTGACGTCGTATAGTTCACCGGTCTTATCTCATATAATCGTTCGTCGGACATAATAATATTAGCTTATGACTTACCTACCTCTTTGTTATTGCGGTTAAAATAGATTGGAATAAATAGGTTTTAAAATTGTTATTTTGTTAGGATTACGATAACGTAACAATTTGTGTAATTGTGTGGTCGGGGTTTTTGTACATGGTAGTTAGGGTTTTTTGGGGTTTATATAGTAACTTGGTTGCTGTAACAAACTGTTTATATAACAAACAGAGTCATTTGCTTGTGTCTTTGTTTTTGTTTTGGATTGTTCATTGTGTGTTAATTTAGTTAGAAAATATGACGTCATCATTCAAGGAGTTAAGGGCTATTTTAACGAATTTAGTGAGATGGTTTTCAAGTTGTTTAGGGCTCGTTACACGGGAAGATCGGACGTTTGCATTAAGGCAAAGAGCAGAACAGTTTCCAACAAGAGTAAATGAACTGGAACAGGCATACCAGGGTATCTTGTCGTTAACAGATGACGAAAGTATCCTAAAGGCGGTAAATTCTGACTATGATTTTTGTATGTCAGTAGTGGACGAGGTTAACGAGGCTGTGTCGACATTAGAGACTAGCCCGCAGCCGGCAAGTAGGAAGGTTTCGGAACAAAAATGCAACGAACGGTTGCCAACTTTGGATATTCCTCATTGTAGCTGATCATTGGATGAGTAGTCTAATTTTATCACACTTTTTGATAGCATTGTGCACCGACGGACTGACTTATCTGACTCATAAAAATTAAGTTACCTTTTAACGTCTATCAAGGATAAGCCTCTCTGTTTGATAAAACATTTGGACATGGCCGCCGATGGCACGCGCGTCTCGGCAGCCACTTATGCCAGCGTGGGACCCGTATATACGGGTCCAAGCGTGGGGCATTATGAGCCACAGGAGCCCCGGGTCCAAGTACGGCGCTCGGGTCGGGCCAACGCCCGTTGACTCGTGGCAGCCGTTTCACCAGCCCCTTCACCACCTGTCACAACCGTTTTGCCCACCGCGCAGGTTCTAGTCCATTCGTCGCACGGACCTGGGGTAGTTGTGCGCGCCATTTTGGACTCAGGCGCTCAGGAGTATCTAATGTCGCTGTGGCTAGTGAAGGGTTTCCGCTTACAGGTAAGTTCACGGAGTCATGGGATTTCTGGAGTAGGGGGTCTACGGGTGGACAACGTTGTAGGTACAGTCTCGTTTTCCTTTTCCTCGTTGCTCCATCCTAGTATGCGGTATCAACTAGGAGATGTTGTCCTAAGGGATATTTTAGGTCATTACCCTCAGGTACCCCTGCCGAAGGACGTGCTGGCTCTCGTCTTGTCTGCAGTTGGCCGATAAAAGATTCCACCTAACTGGTCCTGTGTAACTTCTGCTTGGCGCTGATGTCCTTGGATTGCTCGGACTGGACAAGGCCATGTTAATTCAGCCTGGTGGCCGCTCTGGCGTCTACGGATTCGTCGGTGCAAGTGGGACTCTCGCTCGCTGACTCCCTTCAGCATTTTTGGGAAATTGAATTCAGGATATCTTCACCTACTCGGTTGAACCATCAGACACAATGAAGAGGTGGAAAAGGTTGGTTCTGTCCACAGTAGCGCGGGTCTTTGATCCTAATGGTGGGGTGTCTCCTGTAGTCTTTTGGGCCAAATGTTTTCTACAGGAGCTCTGGATTTCTGGTCTCGACTGGGATACCCCGTTGACCGGAGACTTGTTGTCTAATTGGCTACGTTTTTATGAGACACTTTCGGAACTTCAACATGTCTCCGTGCCTCGGTCGATCTTACCCCGAGGTCGTTATCAGGCCAGTCTTCACGGTTTCTCTGACGCGTCGGAATCCGGTAATGCGGCTGTCGTTTA
Organism: Apoda limacodes; assembly: GCA_946406115.1. Classification (NCBI taxonomy): domain Eukaryota; kingdom Metazoa; phylum Arthropoda; class Insecta; order Lepidoptera; family Limacodidae; genus Apoda; species Apoda limacodes. The sequence continues at coordinate 1,216,071 of OX291548.1, forward strand.
TCTCCGCACCTTTGACAGCAATGGTCATGTTCGCGTCAGTCTGGTGGTCGCAAAGAGTAAGATTGCACCTTTGCGGACCAAGTTGACGATCCCCAAGCTGGAGTTATCAGGAGCTGCATTGTTGACTCAACTCCTCAACCATGTCTTCTCCACCTTGTGTCAATAGGTCCAATTTGACTCCGTCACAGCATGGAGAGACAGCCAAATCGTGTTGTCTTGGTTTAAGGCGTCCCTTCATGCCCTACAGACCTTTGTGGCCAATCGCGTCTCTCAAATCCAGTCTTCTGCGGTGTCTCTGGATTGGCGTCACGTGCCAGGGTCCTTGAATCCCTCAGATTGAAAGCGTGAAGCGCATCACGGGGCCTGATTGCCTCGCAAATCATGAATCACCCGCTCTGGTGGGGTGCTGACTGGCTGGCCTCTCCTGAAGACACTTGGCCACACACAGTTGTGTAGTTTGTAGACCCTCTGCCGGGGTTAAAGGTTTTTTTTTTGCTGTTGAGCAGACTACGGACACTTCACCGAACTTCTTACTTAATCGGTTCAGTTCTCTCAACAAGCTCGTTGCTACAGGCCCAGTCGTTTGAAAAGGAAATTCGTCTTCTCCGCTCAGAGAACGGGAAATTGCGGGGAAGCCTTGCTCGTCTTAATTTCTTTCAAATTTAGTCGGAGTTTTTGCGAGTGGGTGGTAGGCTTCGTAACTCAGAATTGCCCTACGGGGCTCGGCATCCTCTCTTGTTGCCCAAGAGCGGTCATTTTGTTGAGTTTCTGATCAGGGACCGCCATGTTAGGAACTGTCATGCCGGTCTCAACGCATTGCTGGCTTGTCTGCAGCGAGAGTTTTGGATTTTGTCCGCCAGACGAGCAGCTCGGAGCATCATTTTTAAATGTATCCCTTGTTATAGGTTAAAGGGAACCTTGACTCAGCCACAAATGGGTGACTTGCCGTCCGATCGTGTCCGGCCCGCTCGACCTTTCGCTAAGGTTGGGTTGGATTTCGCGGGTCCGTTTTTGGTGAAGACGTCAAGTGTTTGCAATGCCCGACAGGTTAAGGCCTATTAATGCGTCTTCGTCTGTTTGTTATCTAAGGCTGTGCATCTGGAGCTCGTTTCAGCCTTGTCTACGGAGGCCTTTGTCGCATGTCTGTCGCGGTTTGTCAGTCGGCGTGGTCTCCCTCATTTAATTCGCTCGGACTGTGGCACAAACTTCAAGAGTGCAGATCGCTATCTGAGGGAGGTCCTTCAGTTTTGTCGGACAATTACACGTATATTGGTTCGGAGTTGTCCAAACGGGGCGTGACTTGGATTTTTGATCCTCTCGGCTATCCTTCGTGGGGCGGTATTTTCGAAGCAGCTGTCAAGGTCGCCAAAACTCACCACCGCCGTGTGATTGGAGAAACGGTCCTCACGTTTGAGGAATTACAAACGGTATTTTGCAACGTCGAAGCGGTACTGAACTCACGACCGCTTTGTCCGATCTCGTCGGATCCCAATTACCTGGAAGCGCGTAACTCCAGGCCATTTCTTGATCGGTAGTCCTTTAACCTCCTTGCCTGAATACCCCTTCATCGATGTGTCAGTTAATAGGTTATCGCGTTTTCAGTTGCTTCAACAAATTACGAAATTGTTCCACCGTCGGTGGTCTTCGGAATATTTACATTTGTTACAGCAACTGGCTCGGTTTATCCTCATCCAGACACGGTCTGGCTGGGGCGAGGGTTTGTTCGGTAAAAAATATGCGGTCCGATCGTTGCATACTCTGTGCGCTAGTCAGTCGTCATTAATCTGTGCGCAACGTCGAGGCTGTTGTTTTATCGATCTTGTTGGGATAATTTATAATTAAGTTCGGTTTGCGTGAAACAACCTACACATACACAACATATACAGACACCACACCACATATTCAGAAAAAACGTTATACAAACAACTGATTTCAAAATTGGGTAAGTCCTTATAATTTACCTTACGGCCTACGTATGGCCTTTTTAGTAAACACGGCTTATTGAGATTTCTCTTATAATTCTCCAAAACGTGGAAGAAACTAAACCTTACCTGTTGGTCTACCTTGGACTAGTTCAGCGTTGTCCTTGTACATGTTCTGAATCTGATTCGAATAATCTGTGGTGAAATTATGATCAGAGTCCATCATTTTTTTTATAATATGCAAGCAATGTTCAGCATTTCATCTGTTATTTGGAATCTCTCCATCATTGGATCTCCAAATTAATCCCATTTCCCATCCATCGCCAATTCGTTTCGACTTATCGTCTATTCAAAATCATTTTAAGAGCACGACGTTCGTTGCAGAACACCTTTACAACGGCGTAACATAGTTTGTAAGGTTTATATCGTATAAATAATTTTGTCTCATGTTCTGTAGGTTCGTAAATATTAATAATACGTATTAATAAGTAAAATGTATTGTATCGTTAGATACAAAGTAGGGCACGTTTTTTGCTTGTACATTCCATTAGAAAGTGTCTTAAGCCTTCCATTTGCAAGCGGGGAACGTGCGGGGTGAGAGGAAAGATATCTTGTGCAGATGTTGTCAGAAAGAGGCCCTGGACCAAAAGGCGGCAGTTCTACGCGATTCACGCACGAGGCATCACCTCTCCTCCGTGGTATTAAAATAGTGTAAGTATACTGTACTGTTGGCACATTATATGTTGTGTACATATTTTCCATAGTTTCATTCCCTCGCACCAAAATCTACCCCGCGCCAAAAATTACTACTTTACATACGGTCTTTTCACTTACTTTTTGTTCTGTCTTAGGGTTGAGTAAAAGGCTGTGATGTTCTGACATGCTGCAAATGGAACACTTCTTTGCATCTGTCCCGGCGATGAGAAGAACTGAGGCACCTAACACATAAACATCGTTTTACTGTCCACCCCATCCATTGGCTCACTTATAAATTTAGGGCACATATGAATTGTGTAAGTTACGTCCAAACAAAACACGCATCCAGTTTGTTTTTAGAAGAAGTCAAACATTCGTAAGACCGGAATCAGCACTGTCGGATGTCAAAGGCGTGTTAATTCTTGGGCTATCTCGCTCTACCATATTTGTCACAAGACGAGGCTTCAGTGTCAGCAATCTACTTTTTTCATTTTTCTTAGATGACACAGCTCTAACACACCACGCTTACGGATCTCCTGATCTTCTGACATAAGATCGCTACGCAGCAAATTCAATAGCGGTTGATGCTTGGTACTATGTTTACTATAGTCTAGCCAGCGATTAAATAAAAGCTCAGTTTTTATTTCAGTCGACACAAGACCGACACCGTATTTATATGACGTGGATCATTCATCGTTCATAATTTAAATGTAATGAACGTTCACAGTTTTACAAAACAAAATAAACAGATTAACAATTACATCTAATCTAATAATTGAAACCAATGAATAATAAATTCCAAGTAAACGGGAGTGAAAGTCGCGTGCATGTACATGTTGAGTTTGCGTTTACGGATAATCACGATTTACCGGTTCCTTTGGGTGGAATTCCGAAATAAATTCTGCTTAGACGTGTCGTAAAAACTCGCGAATGAAGCTTTGGAGGGACCTAATTTTTGATTAGAACGTGCTTTTCCTTTATCTTTAAAATTTGTAAAAGAATTGTAAAGGTTTATTTTTTGTTTTTGAAACTAATGAACTAAAGCTTATGAAAAATTCTAGACAAACTATAAGTTTTAAGTTATTTTAAAGTAGTCTCACTACTTAAGTACTACAACCTGATTTTGACAGAACCGAAAGCATTTTTTCTATACCTAGCTGAATGCGAAAATGAACATGAACAGGGTTTTAAATTTTCTTTACTTTTATAGTTACTATTCCAATGTCAGTTTTTCGGTTTTTAGTTTTGAGCTTAATGAAATCTTTAGTTCTTTGCAATTCAAAGATTATCATGTTTATTAAATATGTACGTTTTTGTAACATTTAAAGCATTCCTTCATTTTCTACGCTCGGAAATGTAAGTAAACCAATTGCCACGTAACAGGGGGCATAAATTAGAAACAAAAATTTAGTCAATCTAATTTAATACTAAATCAAAATTATAAAAAAAAATATTAAGTGTGCACACTAAAAAAATAAATAAAATTTTGAAAGCAAATGCGATCTCGGAAAAAATGGGGGCTGGTCAGTCGTCTTGTTCTTCCTGGACAAAAAGGTACGTATCTGTGGTGTCTGTCCGGCTTGCGATGCGCCCTTGGTAATATCTCTTAAATGGTTCTTAAATATGTGTATGAAAAATAAAAATAAAGTGTGTGAGATATATTAAATAACATTGTCCTGACATACTTCCTCATATAGTTTGGCAGCGATCAGACCGGTTGAATACAGTGAGATATCAGCAAACTGTACTCGTCCAAATCTCAAGATAAGAAATTCACAAAAATATAATTATACATAGACTAAATAATAGGATACTATGTTAAAAAATTATTAAAAAATAATAATGAATGCATGGCATCAGTTATAGCGCCTCAAAAATAAAAACGACATATAAGTCATAATGCGAAAAAACATAATCCCCAAAAAATAGGTTTATCATCAAAATCCGTAAAAAATAATAATAGACGTATATAAGCTTCAAAAGTTTGTGTTAATCTATAAACTTATTTAAGGAATTTAAACACACAAAATATCGCTTCCGGAGACTTTATATTAAACAGATGTCTCCGAACCCGTCTGTAATCTAGGCTTTAAGTTATAAGCCACTGAGTGATATTTAGTAACTAAATATCAACTGAATTAAAAAAAACGGGTTGCACTCCAGGAGTGCCGGCAGAAGTGAAAAACATTTGTAATCCGCACTTTCATCTTCATCAACCCAATTTCCTCTTAATTTTTATTCGTCCTATAGAATTTACCATTTTTTACCCATCACAAAAAAAGTGCACAACGCCGCTAAAGACGTTTTCACTTCAAAATTATAATAGGCATGGCATTATGGTTTCCGTCTTGCGCATATTTATGGCGTGGCATTATGGTTTCCGTCTGACGAATTTTCGATCAGCCTAACGCGAGTTTATCATCTTTTATCCATCACAAATAATAAATAAATCTGACAAGAGTTCCGTCTTACGAATTTTTTATGAATTTTCGATCAGGCACGTGTCCTGTATCCTGTATAAATAAATCTGACGAGAGTTCCGTCATACGAATTTTTTATGAATTTTCGATCAGGACACGTGACCAGATGCGAGTTTAACATTTTTTAACCCATCACAAAAAAGTGCACAACGCCGCTAAAATTTTCACTTTAAAAAAAAAAAAAACCTAATAATATTTATAACTAATTATGCATTTTAAATATTAAGAAATGGAATTGAGTAAATGCCAAGTTCCTAAGTCTTTACCTGACATATCTTCCAATATGTAAATAATAGGAGAAATCGTTGTCCTAATACGACATTGAACACATTTAGGAGCCAGTTTTTTACTATAAAAAGCCTTCTTATCGCTCTGTAAGTAACATTTTTTCACACTTTCTTTTGTGAGCGTTTTTTTCATGGCTGGCCCGGAGTGAGGCTTGCACTTTGTCGAAGATGAGGGCTCGTTTTCCTAAGTTTTCGGCATATGGGTCACGGGGAAGGAAAAGGGTTCGTTAGGTAAATCATTATCAATGTAGTGAGAACCACAAGTAACAAGCTCGCGGCCGTGTACCAACATTGATGGTGTGTCAGCTCATTAACTGAGGCGATCTGAAATTTTGGTAAGTTACGGTACCAATTTCTGTGATCGTCGTTAATCAAAGTAGAAATAGCTGTGACTATAGTTTTGGTGTATCGTTCGACTGTATTGACCTGTAGCTGGAAAGCAATGAGTGGTAACTCTTTACTAATAAATTGTGTTCCGTTGTCCATGATTACTGTTTGTGGGACTCCGTGAACCAAAATAATGTTGTCTTCAAAGTGTGTACATACCGCTGCGGCTGTCGCCTGTCGTAACGGAAAAATTAAACAATACTTAGAAAAGAAACAGGTAGCTACTAGTCTACTACTCAGTCTACAGAAATGGTTTGAAAGGGTCTGCAGGAGCTTTTGGGACGGCCTTACTTACCAATAGTATCGTCAGTAGGGTGTTTATGAGCCAGACAAGTATTGCACTCGGAAATAAAAAGGAACTACGTCTCTGTACATTTTTGGCTAGTAAAATTTTAGGAATGTACAGCGGAAAGTTTTAAAAATTCTAACGTGGACTGAAGTAGGGTCTCAGTAGTTTTGGGATATAATTTGTTTCCTCTGTTCCAATGGAATAACTTCTTTCCGTTGGAATTTTGAAACTAAGGAATTTTTTACTTTAATGTTTCTGAATAATTTTATATTTTAAAATTGGGGTAATTAAGTGGAGAATTAGTTCAATCGTCATATTATTTAATAAACCAACTATCATTTGTGGTATAATGGCGGGTGATAGTTGAGGGGGGGTGGGTCGCGAGGTTTGGTCGGACAAAGCGGTTGCGTTTACGGCACGCGAGGGAGCATCGGGGATTACGTTTTCAAATTCCTTTCGATGCTTACTTACCAAATTAAACGCCAAGAGTCTCACTACCCTTCTTGCCAAACGGCATGGGGATTTGTTAAAGACAGGGACCACTTTAAGGCCGAGCGATCGGTATAAATTTCGAACCTCCTACCGTTATCTAAATAACAACGCCAGTGTTCAAGGGCGGTGATTACTGCAAGAGCCTCTCTTTCAGTAACACTGTTATATTTCTCGACGGCACTAAGGGACTTAATCATGTACGCGACAGTATTTGTTTCCTCTATGGTACGCGATGGGGTGAGTCGGACCGTCGATCATTTGGCATAGCATCAACCCTAAACCGAAATTAACCATAAACTTCGAATAAGTGGTCAAAATTTGGGCATTAGAGAACAGGGGTGTTTGCTAATGAGTTTTTTAATATTTGGAAAGATTTTTCAGCTTGGAGGTTTCATTTAAACGAGGGTGATGCTTTTTTAGTAGGGTTAGTTTATTTAAGGGGCCAGCGATTGAGCTTAAATAATGTTTAAAGCGTCTGTACCATGAGGCAATACCCAAGAAGCTATTTAATTCTTTTCTATTAAAGGGGTGGGAAATTTAAGGATAGCATCGATCTTTTCTGAGTCGGTGCGTAAGCCTTGTTAGTCTACGACATAACATAAATATTTAATGAGCTTCTAAAAAATTTTAACTATATATTTATAGTTTAGTTAGCGTTTGTTAATTTAGTGACTACTCTCTGTAGGAGTTCCACGTGAGATGAGCAACTGTCTGATATTATTATTACTCTTATTATCATCGATGTAACACAACACTTTGACTCGAATTCCGTGGTCGTCTCAAGACTTCGGGAATCTAAAAGGGTCCTTCTTGACCACTGCAAAGTCTTCCAAATTTTAACTCAGGATGCTGCGATGACACTGTGCGATTATACGGCGTGATGATTTTTTATACTGTTATTATTACTTTAATTGGTAGTGGTTGTACGGATTCATAGTTACGACAAACAGTCGTAAGGGTACTTATCTATTGTTTTTATGTGTGGAGTGCAAGCTAAGACACTAGAGTAACAGGGTTTGATATTATATAAAAGGATCTCTAATTTGCCTTTTTTCTGAAAGGCGCAAAGAAAGTCTTGCGAAATGCGTCAGTGCCAAGTTAATTGTTATGGATTCGTTTACGCCCTGTGCACGCGCCCTAATTGTTATGGATTCGTTTACGCCCTGTGTAGGCGCCCTAATTTCTGCTAGTAATCTATTATTGTTGTCATCCTTTTCAGTCATTTTTTAAATGTTGTATGACTTCTGACCACGAAGATACAAAGTCTTTAATACTTCTGTGCCAGTGTAGAGCGTTGTCGGTAAAAATCTCTGTACCGTAAGAAAGCATTTTGGCGGGATCAATTTTTCTAGCCTTGTCGAGACTAATTCCTCAGGGGAAAATAAATGAAAAAATACGTGAAGTCCGTAAATTCAATTTATTTGTAGTTTTATGTACAGTCACTATACACAATGAAATAATCTGAAATTTTAATATTCCACACTCAAATGCACTTTGGCACACGTCTGTCGCATGACTGAAATAGTCGTGCGTGCGGGCGTGGATAATGACAACATTGGTTCAGTAAAATTAGTATTACTTTCTGTAGGGAGGATCAATTTTGGAATCATTGATTTTTCAAAAGTTAAATTTAGATTTCATGATTTTTGACTGCTCGCTTGAAGAAGGAGTGATACGCGATAACCTAAGGTAAATGTGATGTAACAGATTTTCGGTGCAAAATATCAAACTTTAATCTAATTTTGTTTTCAAGGTTGAAATATTTACTTGACACTTTTTAGGGTTCCGTACCCAAAGGGTAATTAGCGGACCCCTATTACTTAGACTCCGCTGCCCTTTCCGTCCGTCCGTCCGTCTGTCACCAGGATGTATCTCATAAACCATAAATAAAGATGTATTTCCTTTGCCCCTATAACAACAAATACTAAAAAACAGAATAAAATAAATATTTAAGGGGGCTCCCATACAACAAACGTGATTTTTTTGCTCGTTTTTGCTCGATATTGATACGGCAACAGTTAGACGCTTAAAATATTCACAAAATATTTTGTTATAAAGTCACTTTAAAAAAAATAATCAAATTTAAAATAAAACAAATATTTAAGGGGGGCTCCCATAGATCAAACGTGATTTTTTTTGCCGTTTTTATAAATAATGGTAGAGTCCGACTCGCACTTGGCCGATTTTTTAAGGCTTTCGCTTACACCACTTATATCTTCGAGCGGTTCTAAGTGAGATTCTACATATATCTCTTCTGAAGAAAAACCTGCACGATTCAGAGATTTGTGAATGTAACTCTGCTACATTTTCGGCGGGTTAATCCCTGCGAAGAGCAACCTCATATTCTAGTTCGGCCTTTTGCAATAATAATTTTTTTATATTGTAAGACATTATAAAAAGTAAAAAAAATTATATACCCACATGATGTGTTTAAAATGTAAGTAATGGCCTGAGGTGCTGATGCATTTTGAAACACCGAAATCGCTTAAGGAATTAAATACAGGCAACAGAAAAACTCTTTTTTTATTTCTGCAACCGATTGTTGACGACCACCGACTAACACCTCCATGTCAATTTTTTAAGTTGACAATATCTATTGTCTAGCTGAATTAAGTAAAGGAGTTTTCACCTCACCAGCACGAAAAGGATAGTTTTGCTGTCCAAATTCAGTCAGTAAAATCGAATTTTGCTGACTAGTCAGGCAAAGTAATTCAGTGATCGAATATTGACTTTTGGAATTAACCCGATGATGAAAAAAAAAACAATACAATGACTGGTGAGAAACAAATTTCGGGACAAATACTTAACCTTGTTCATTTTAATTAAGAATATAACTACATAGCATTTTTTCGTTTTTAAGTGAGTTTTTATAAATTATTAGTATTATTAAAAGTGTATGCAGCTTTTGATAGAAATGGCAGAGGTTGTAGTAGGTACAATTCCGAATGCAACCTCAATTTTTAAAAAAAAACAAATTAAGATGGCGGGAAGCTAGTTTTTTGAACATAAGATTGTTTATTTAATTAATAATTCTGTTTTGTTCGAAAAATGAGCGATATAAGCCACGAAGATATTTCTCTGACACCACAAGAATTAAGACAACAAGTCTCCAATGCCAAACTTAACTTTTTACCAGAAAAGTTACGTGAAAATATTTTTCTCGCTGGTAGAAGTGAAAAGTTGTATGTTGAACGCGTGAGCAAATTTTTTCGGTCTCGTGCGTTTAAATCCCTCGCTATGCTCAGTAGTCTATATTCAAATCACTCGCTACGCTTTTGATTTAATTCTAGCCTACTTCGCTAGCTCATGCAGGATTTAAAGTCGGCACTTCTACCAAAAAACGCTTTTACTTACTTGTATAACAAATAACTTTTACTTACTAACGGGACTTGCCTGTGGACCATGTCAACAAACATTTTGAAAAAAAGTCATGAAAGTAGTACGAATTAAAAAAAATTAATCACACTAAGCGATCGACTGTACATTTTTAGCTACATTTTTGAGTATTTCCATTTTATTACACGTTTGAATTTATACATTTTAAGTACTTACCAAGGGGATGAGACATTCATATAGACCAAAACATAAAAGTATTTTTAAAATTATTAATGTTTGACATATTTGTGTATAGAAAAATAAGTCTATGCTAAATCAATAAATTAATGCAAAAGCAATGAGGAACAAAGAATTACTTACATGCTTGATATATTTTGAGACACCTTAAGACACTTCGCAGCGCCTCGTAGCGGGCTTCATACAAACTAATTTCTCATTTGTTTTTGACATTTACTGATCAATCACTGTGAAATTTTCATAATTCATATTTCAGAAGTCATAATTCCAAGCCGAATATCAATATTTACTGTCTAGCTGAATTAAGTAAAGGAGTTCACTTACTAACGGGACTTGCCTGTGGACCATGTCAAACAAATATTTTGAAAAAGTCATCTAAGTAGTTCTAATTCAAAAAAAAAAAAAATCACACTAAGCGATCGACTAACACTTTTCAGCTTTATTTGTGAGTGCTTTATTTCATGTTTAAATAAATATATTTTAGGTACTTACTAAGGGGATGAGACATTCATATAGACCAAAACATTAAAGTAATTTTATATTTTATTTATGTTTGATATATTTGTGTATAGAATATGAAGTCAATGCTAAGTGAACAAACTAATGCAATAGTAACGAGGAACAGTAAATCAGTTACATGCCCGATGCATATTTAACCACTTAAATCCTTCTAGGAAATAAATACAGGGGGCAGTATAAACACTTTTTCTGAAATTTATTACCTCAACTGATTATTGACGAATTTAACTTTATAGACTAACACCTCCATGCCATTTTTTTAAGTTGACGATATTAATTGCCTCGCTGGATAAAGTAAGGGAATTCACTTACTAATGGGACTAGACTATGTACCTACCATGTCAACAAACATTTTGAAATAAAATCATCTTAGTAGTTCGAATTTAAAAAAAAAAATGTCACATTAAGCGATCGACTAACCCTTTTTAACTATATTTTTAAATATTTGAATTTCTTTTCACGTTTAAATTAACAGATTTTAAGTACTTACTAAGGGGTTGAGACATATGTAAAGACCTAAACATGAAAGTGTTTTTAATTTTCTTTAAGTTTGACATATTTTAGTCTTTACTATATTAACAATCAAATGCGTAATTATTAAAGAAAAGTAAATAACTTACATGTCCGATGCATTTTGAAATAACGAAATTGTTTTAGGAATTAAATTCAAGCAGCATTAAAAACACATTTTCTAAAATTTATTTCTTCAACCGGTTGTTGACGAATTTAACTTTATAGACCATCAACTAACACCTCCATACTAAGTTTAAGTTTAAAGTTGACAATATTAATTGCCTAGCGACAATTGTTCGTCGTAAAAGTTATATTAAAACAACATAGTGCTTCCTGTGATCTACGAGATCAACTTTCTAAAGTTAGAGGTTTAGACAGGGTATTTTATATATAGCCTTGTAGAACTTCATTTTCACACCATCACTCTATATTTCTCGGTGGATTTCTTTATAACAAGATTAGCAAAATGCTACATATCCATTAATTGTCATACTTTAAATGTAAAACAATGGTTTCTAAGTTACTTCAAACATTTGACTACATAGAGACTGAAAAACTGCTAACGATATATACATAACACTTCTACACTTACACTCACTCACACACACAAACACACACGCGCCCACACTCAGCACGCACACACACACCACACACGTCCATGTGAAAACAATATAAACAATACGTAGACAATGTATGTACTTGCAGTTAGGTATATTTTATTAAGGTTTTTTTTAATGTATGTTATTTTAACATTTAAGTAGTACTAAATATATAGATATTTCTTTGTTTTAACTAGTTGCATTGAGATTCAGTAAGAAAGCAACTGCCAGAGCAAAATTCCAATTCATCGGCAAAATAGGTGGGCGACTTGCGAGCTATCCTTCAGGGAGTCGTACTTTCTGGTCGCCGATCTACTGGGCAGTCTCTGCCGCAAACTTGAAAATGAACGATGAAAGCGCTGTACCACCTCCTATACCGTGGTGCGGTAAGACCATGCCGGAAATCTCCATAACACGGCGGGAGGTCCGGCGGGCGTTGCTTTTTCTAGACGTCCATAAGTCGAGTGGGCCAGACGGTATACCAGCTTGCTTAAAAATTGTGATCCTGAGTTATGTCCTGTACTCACGCGCTTCTCTGCGCTTTCCTACCGCACTAGGCAATTTACGTCTTCATGGCAGACTGCGAATGTTCACCCGGTGCCCAAAAAGGGCGATAGATCAGATCCATTGAATTACAGGCCTATCGCTATTTCCTCTCTCCTCTCAAAAGTGGTGGATAAACAGACAGCTTCTAAGATACCTAAAAAACACGACTTGGTCAGTGAACGTCAATGTGGCTTTCGCCGCGCGACTGGTGACCTTCTAGTGTATCTCTCACACCGATGGGCACTAGCCATTCAGAGTCCGGGAGAGGCAGGCATTAGCATGTAGCCTGGACATAAGAAAGGCGTTCGATCGGGTCTAGCACGGGGGTCTTCTATCATATTCATATTCTTTATTTCATAAATTAAAGCATTACATGTCAAATAATAATTAACTTCATACTTATAAATACATTAAATTAATTCTAACATTATCAACAAATGGAATTAAATTAAATATAATCAGTTAAAATAAAATATGTCATATGAGGTGGAATAAAATCATGTCAAATTAAGATACATTTATATTCAAATCTCGTGTTTCTAGAAATACTCTTTTGTGTCATAGTAAGCCTCATTTTGTAGCCGCTGTTTTAGTTTTGTCAAAAAGTATTGTTATCATCACATTTTTTGATAAATTTTGGTATAAATTATATACTTTAGGACCTATTGCAGACATAGTTTTAGAGGTCTTGGTTAGTCTATAATTAATGTTTTGAAGTTTTGTGACTTGTCTAGTAGAACATTTATGGATATCGGTGCGATCTGGAAATAGTCGGATGTTCGATCTCACATATTTATCGATATCATAAATATACTGCGAGGGCAGTGTTAAGATTTAAAAGATTTTAAAGAGTTCTTTTGCGGGTGTACCGTATTTAACTTGGCTAATAATCCTGACTGCTCTTTTTTGTACCCTAAATACTCTCTTCCATTCAGCTGCTGTATAGCCATATATATATTCCATAGCTCAAGCCCATAGGACAACACTGAATGGAACAATGAGTAATAGCAGGTTCGAAGAGCAGTGGAAGGTAAAATACCCGTTAGTCTCATCATATCAGCTTATATTGGTCCACTGCTGGACATAAGCCTCCTCTATGGCGCGCCATTTCTCCCGGTCCTCTGCCTTCCGCATGCAACCACCACCAGCCACCTTTTTAAGGTCGTCGGTCCACCGGGCTGGAGGGCGTCCCACGCTTCGCCTTCCCATTCGCGATCTCCACTCTAGGACACGTCAGCTCCATCGGCCATCGGTCCTCCGACAGACGTGCCCAGCCCACTGCCACTTTAGCTTGCTAATTCTGCGAGCTATGTCGGTAACTTTGGTTCTCTTCCGGATGTCCTCATTTCGGATTCGATCCCTTATAGACACTCCGAGCATAGCTCGCTCCATTGCGCGCTGTGCGACCTTAAACTTGTGGACCAGCCTTGCTGTAAGTGTCCACATTTCGGCGGCGTAAGTCATGACTGGTAGGACGCACTGGTCAAAGACTTTCGTCTTGCGGTATAGGCGACTTGAAGACTTGATGAAGTTAACCAAATGCTGCCCACCCTAGCTGGATCCTCCTGTCAGCTTCCTTCTCAAAATTGTTCCGGCCTAGTTGGATTTTTTGTCCAAGGTGCACATAATCCTGGACAACTTCGAGTAAGGTGACGTATACTGGTGTTGGCACGACGTGTTGGTTGAACATGACTTTTGTCTTATCCAAACATGACCCGCTCAGTTTTGCGCATAATGCATCAATGTGGTGCTCCCATTTCAAGGCCGAGTCGGGTGATTCCGAAGAATTTAGTGTGGTATGCTTGTTGAATTATTAAATCATTTATACACACAGATAATGCACGAGGTGGTCTACCCCCCGGTTAAAATTTAGTATCTGAGTCTTTGAAAGGTTTAACACCAGACCGTTAGCGTCAACAATTCTTGAGGCTCAGAATATCACATCTTATTTTTTCTTCTATGCCAGATAGGGAGTTGCTAATAATTATATACCAGGCATCGTCGGCAAACATATGCAAATCGCCATTTCAAGTCATTTACTTGGACCAGGAAGCATAGATTTGCCAAGGATGATCCTTGAGGAACGCCTATATTAATGCCCTCTACGTTAGATCGGGTTGAACCGTTATTCAGGAAAACCGATTGTTTTCTATTTGAGAGAAAGTCTTTAATAAATTTTAGAGATGGGCTCTTACTCCAATTAAACTAAAACTATCGAAGTTGCCATCTTACGGAGTGCCCGAGGTATTTTGCAAATGGGTGGCTAGAGCCGCTGACCGACAGAAGTATACGAACCGGAGTTGAAGGTAGTTGCTCTGATAGCATGGACATTAATGCTGGTGACCTTCCAGTGTATCTCACACACCGATGGGCACTAGCCATTTGTTCAGAACATAAAAGGTTAAAATCATATTTAAGAAGCTGGCAGCACTAGCATATTATATTTCCTTTTTTTTTTGTATTGTACTTCCGTTCATGTCGTCGATTAGTCTAAACCGTGTTAGCGATATTTTGTTAATTTAATAAAGCTTATAGTTTACTGAAGAAACGGTGTTTATTAAATATTCGCCCATCCTTCTACATGGTCCTTCGACAACGAGATCCAGCGCCTGGATAAACAAAATTTCGCCACACCGACTGGTTTACCTACAAGACGCCGCCATTTAATCGACACGCCAGGAAGGCATAACCTACACCGATTTTAAGCCATATAGCTACGAGGAGCGACTACTTGTTTTTCTTCGCATCGCGCCGAGGACGACGACACGTATCATTTTTGCCGCCGTGCGCCGATCACATGAAAACATCTCCAAAAGGCTGTCTGTGTATGTACAAATAACAACCCAGAAGAGGAGAAAACCGCATCGATATTGTCTTTACTACCAAGATCAAGTGGTTTCAGCATTACCAGGTTTTATTTGCAAAATTATTCATATCTCGTCATCTAAGAAATAACATTACAAAGTTTCGGGTAGATAAAATACATTTATCTACCAAGCTACGTGACACCGGAACGGGTTCTACACCAACTAGCAACACTGAGCGTAAGCATCCGCCCGCTAACAACCAATAAGAAAGCGCCGTGTCTCCGCCATCTTGTCAACTAGCGCCGCTTCGCTTCGTTACTGTTAGTTATGGACTACAAAATTTTGTAGCCTTTTTTGTAGAATTTCATTTATATTTCTTTATCATCAGTATTTGTTCTTCAGTGTTAATAGTAAGAAAAGGGCACTTAGCGTTCTAATTTGCATTGTGATACTGCAGTGTATTTATTGTTTTTTAACAAGAAAACTGCCAAATTTATTAGTAATGGCGGAATCGCAGCCAAGTCAGCTATCGCTTAAGGAACTAATTGCGTCGCGTGGCTATGCCAAGGCCTCGATAACTAGATTAAAAAACTATATAAATGAGCTGAGTGCTGATGATTTTTCTCGTGATATACTATGTTTAAAACGACGAAGATTGCGCGATGCATTTTCAGAGTATAACCAATACTGTATGAAAGTTAAAATGTTCGATGACACTGACTCTGAAGATCCAGGTGAGCTAGAAGACACGTATATTGAATTGTTATGTAAATTTAACAAATTTATAGACAGTGAGAGTTACTTCAGCTGCCATCAAACTTCTACCAACATCAAATTACCTCACATTGTGATACCAAAATTCAATGGTAAATACTCAGAATTTTATGAGTTTTTCAATATGTTTGAGTCCGTCATAGGATCTGACATGTCAAAACAACCAATACAGAAATTATATTACCTTAAAAGCTTTCTAACAGACGAACCTTTAACCCTAGTCAGTAACTTACCTCTCACGGACAGCAGTTACAAGGAAGCAGTTAAGTTATTAAAGGAGAGATATGATAACAAATTCCAAATAATTAATGAACATTTAAACACTATCCTTGATATGCAATCTATCACTAAGTCTACACCATCAAACCTTCGAGCATTTGTTTCTAACAGTAAGCAACAGTTAGCTGCGTTAAAAAATCTCAAGGAGCCAGTGGACCAATGGGACAGTATTTTAGTATGTATACTCTCCAAGAAACTTGATTTAATATCAAATAGAGCTTATCAACTTGAACGGGATTCTACACTAAAGCCAACTGTCAAGGAATTATTAGCATTTCTTGAGCACCGAGCCCTAGCACTTGAAAATACTGACAGTACAGGCCAGAAACCGCTACGAGTCGCATCAAATACTGCCATAGTCAAGTCAGGTAGAACGACTTCCCAGGAAAGCTCAAGTTGCATATATTGTAAGTTAAACCACAAATTATTTATGTGCCCTACTTTTAAACTTGCACCTCTTGACAAAAGAGTACAATTTGTCACACATAATAAATTATGCAAGCTGTGTTTAAATTCACATTCTAAAAAGTGTCGCTTTCATTTTAAATGTAAAACTTGCAAGCAGGACCACCATTCCCTTTTGCATGAGTCCAGTGACACCAGGCCAACAACTGTTACCTTATTGTCAAACGCCTCACACCAACAAGTTTTATTGCCTACAGCACGAGTAAAATTAATTGCTAAATCAGGCACGATCATAACTTGCAGAGCACTTTTAGACAGTGCTTCTCAGACATCTTTTATAACTAAAAGGCTTGCCCATATGCTGGGTAACAATCCCAACCATATTAAAACCAATATTGTTGGTATTACTAATACTCAACAAACAATAACACAGTCTATAAATGTTGAAATTCATTCTCTTGTATACCCTTTCAAAACAACTGCAAATTGTCATATAGTCCCACAAATTACTTCAAAGTTACCACAAAAAAGCTTTGACATTTCACACTTAAAGCTTCCCAATGTCTGTCAACTAGCTGACGAACGCTTTAACAAGCAAGGTGATGTGCATCTTCTCTTAGGAGCTGACATATTTTTTCAGATATTACTGCCTCAGCCTAATACAACAGTTGATAGTGCCGCTTCCAGTAGTACTGAGCAGCTCAAACTAGTCAATACATCCTTCGGCTACATAATCGCTGGTCGCACACCTTCAGCTACAGATGCTAACCAGGTGGTTTCTTTATTTTGTAGAGAATGTAATAATGACATTAGTGAGTCCATGTCCAGATTTTGGAAAACTGAACAAGTAAGTGAAGTTTACCCAGACACAATACCTGAGCATGAGTATACAGAAAATCATTTTCAAAATACTGTTGTTTTAACCAATAAGCAATTTCAAGTAACAATGCCTCTCAAAGTTCCTCTTAATCAAATCAATAAAGAACTTGGAGACTCTTTTCACTTAGCATTGTGCAGATTTTTAAACTTAGAAAAAAGATTTTCTAAAGACAATCAACTATTTCAAGATTATAAAAAATTCATTGACCAGTATGTTGAATTAGGTCATGGAAAATATATAAATATAAATCAATACAACCTATCTAAAGACCCTGTGTACTTTTTACCTCACCATCCTGTAATTAAAAAAGACAGTAAAACAACAAAATTGCGAGTTGTTTTTGATGGTTCGATGTTGACAAACCTGAAAGTTTCTCTGAATCATATGTTGCTTAATGGTCCAGTAGTACAAAAGGATCTTTTTGATATATTGATTGCATTTAGACTTGATAAATACTTTATTATCAGTGACATAAAAAAGATGTTTAGATTTATAATGCTTGATTCTTCTCAATGTTCGCTTCAAAATATCTTATGGAGAGATCAACCTAATGAAGAAATTAAATGTATTCAATTGCAAACTGTCACATACGGTTTGAAAACTTCCTCTTACTTAGCAACTAGATGTCTCATTGAACTAGCTCAAAGATTTGCTACAGAGATGCCTTTAGCATCCTCTATTTTGAAAAATAATACATATATTGATGATATTTTAGCAACCCATCATTCAGAGGAACACTTAATTAATATGCAAAAAGAATTAACCCAATTAATGTGTCTTGGTGGATTTCAATTACATAAGTGGCTATCCAACAGTGAAAAGATACTAGCAGATATACCCAAAGATAAACAATATTTTGGAGAAATAGAACTTCAAAAGGACAGTATGTCTATGAAAACATTAGGAGTTAATTTTGATATACATTCAGATACTTTTAAACTACATACAGCAGAACAATGCTCAACTTCAAAACTTACTAAAAGAGAAATCCTTAGTTACATAAGTAAATTTTTTGACCCCTTAGGTTTAATGGGACCTATATTTGTCCAAGCTAAATTAATCATGCAATCTTTGTGGGCTGATAACATAGCCTGGGATGAGGCCCCACCCAAAGCTGTTAGCCAACAGTGGGTAGACTTTGCTAATAGTCTAATGAAAATGCAACCTATACATGTACCACGATGTGTGAAACCAAATAACAACCTAATTTGCCAATTGATAGGTTTTGCTGATGCTTCACTCATTGCACATGGAGCTTGTCTTTACTTAAGAATTATTGATCCCCAAGGCAATGTTACTATGAATCTCCTTTGCTCCAAGTCGAGAATAAATCCTCTTAAAAATAAATTAACTATACCTAGATTAGAATTAAATGCAGCTTTATTACTAGCTAGACTCACTGATAAAGTAATCTCAACATTAAATATAAAAATTTCTTTAAAAGACATACATCTATTCACAGACTCTCAAATAGTGTTAGCTTGGTTAAACACTGATATTGCCAAACTTAACACTTATGTTGCTAACAGAACTAGAGTTATTCAGGAACTTTCTTCTTCAAATTGTTGTAAGTGGAGCTATATAGACTCAGTCTCGAATCCAGCTGACTGCATTAGCAAAGGGTTACTTCCTCATGATTTACAAAACCACAGTTTATGGTGGCATGGACCTACATCATTGCACGAACAACATTATGAATTTAAAAAGTTTTGCAATAAATCAGTCTTTATTCCAGAGCTTAAGCCATCAATTGTAGCATGCACAGTAACTATAAGTGACAAAAAAGATTGTATTCTTGAAAAAATTAAACAAAAATATTCTGACCTAAATAAAATGATTAGAATTTTAAGCTATATACTAAGGTTTTATAATAATTGTAAGTCAAAGTGTGTTAAACATAAAGAAAATTATTTGTCTGTTAGTGAGCTAAATAATGCCTTGTCATTGATCATTAAGTCCGAACAAAAAAAACATTACTACAATGAAATACAATCTATACAGTCTAAAACTCAAATCACAGGCAGCTTAAAACCTTTACATCCATTTTTAGACCAAGATAATATCTTGCGAGTAGGAGGCCGACTACATCACGCCTCACTACCGTATTCCATTAAACATCCCATTATTATACCCAAAAACTCAGTTATCACTGAATTGATAATAAAACGTGAACATTTAAGACTGCTACATGCAGGCCAAAGACTAGTATTGTGTTCTCTTAATCAAAAATATTGGATAATTGATGGTTTAAGAACTGTTAAGAAAGTGCTACATAAGTGTGTAACTTGTTTTAAGCTTAAAGCAACCGCTGCTAGTCAACTAATGGGCTCCTTGCCAGCAGACAGGGTGAATGCGTGCCGTCCTTTTGAGAAAGTCGGTATGGACTTCGCTGGCCCGATTTCCGTCAAGCTAAGTCGAATCAGAAAGGCAGTCATAGGCAAAGGATATATACTAGTCATGGTTTGCTTTGTTACCAAGGCCATTCACCTTGAACTTGCTTCAGACTTAACGACGAACACATTTTTAGCCTGTTTTAGGCGCTTTATAGCTAGACGGAATTTGCCCAGTGACGTCTACTGCGATAACGCGTCCACTTTCAAGGGAGCGAAGACCCGATTAGGTGATCTTTATAAATTATATGGTGGTGATTATGATCATCAAATACAAGTACAGTCCTTTGCATCAGAACTGAGTATACGATTTCATTTTATACCTAGTTATAGCCCAGTATTTGGTGGGCTTTGGGAAAGCTCTGTCAAAAGTGTTAAACACCATTTAAAAAGAGTCATGGGTGGAGCATTGCTGACATATGAACAACTTAATACAGTACTTGTTGAAATAGAAGCAGTATTAAACTCGCGTCCTATAAGTGCCATGTCCGCAGATCCCACTGATTTTTCATATTTAACTCCTGGACACTTTCTTACCGGATCACCAATGAAATCATATCCTGAAAAAGATGTCAGTAGATCTCCTACCAACTCATTGAAGTTTTGGTCACTATGCTCTAACATAAAACAAATATTTTGGAAGTATTGGAAAAATATGTACCTTAATACTTTGCAAAATCGCCCTAAATGGAGATCAGTCACTCCAAACATTACGGTAGGAACTTTAGTCATACTGAAGCAAGACAATGTACCACCTTTACAATGGCCTATGGCTAGAGTGAAACAAGTTTTCCCTGGCGCCGATGGCGCAGTTCGCGCTATAGAGGTCCAAACTAGTAATGGTCACACTCACCGTCGATCCATCACCAAGGTGTGCATTTTGCCCATAGATGACAATTAGATTATTTTATTATTATAGTCATTATATACTATAGTACCTATTGCTATAACATGTGTGTTAGCAAACCATAGATTTCTGGTTTTATTATTCATATTTGGAGTCCATAACTAACAGTCAACTTAGTTTTAATATTTAGTTTAGTTAAGCAAAAACTAGTAATAGTTAAGTAATTGTAATAATATATCATTATATATATACAAATGTAAACTAATATACATAACTATACCTATTAAAATGTTAAAAAGGTGTAGCTTAGTTACCTATGAGTACCTTTATTTTTAATTTCAAAATTAAGAGATTTGTATTTAATTTGCCAACTTTGCTCACATGTTTAAAAAAAAAAATATCATTAATAATTTCATTTCTTGAAGCCCCAGCTATGTTCAGAACATAAAAGGTTAAAATCATATTTAAGAAGCTGGCAGCACTAGCATATTATATTTCCTTTTTTTTTGTATTGTACTTCCGTTCATGTCGTCGATTAGTCTAAACCGTGTTAGCGATATTTTGTTAATTTAATAAAGCTTATAGTTTACTGAAGAAACGGTGTTTATTAAATATTCGCCCATCCTTCTACACCATTGAGAGTCATGGGGAGGCATTGTCATGTAGCCTGGACATAGCGAAGGCGTTCGATCCGGTCTGGCACCGCGGCCTTCTATCGAAATTGCCATCTTACGGAGTGCCCGAAGGTTTGTGCAAATGGATGGCTAGCTTTTTGTCCGGCAGATGCATACGATCCGTCGTTGACGGTAGTTGCTCTAATAGCATGGACATTAATGTTGGTGTCCCGCAAGGCTCTGTGCTGTCTCCTACGCTGCTTCTACTGCATATCAATGACTTGTTGGACATTAACAACATGCATTGCTATGCAGATGACAATACTGGAGACGCTTATTTCACGGGTCGTACAATCATCCCTCGTTCCGTTGTGAAGGAAAACCGCGGAGAACTTGTGTCTCAAATCGAGCCCACACTGTCCAAGGTCTCTGACTGGGGACGGTCCAATTCAACCCCATAAAGACACAAATGTACGCGTTCACCGCTAAGAAAACCCCATTCACAGTAGTCCCACAATTCCAGAACACTTTCCTTTCCATCCCCATGAGCATTAGGATCCTTGGTGTTGACATCTTCAGTTCCGAGATCATTTGCAAGACAAGGAGAAGCTGGCGTCCAAAAAACTATGTGTACTCGACATAGCAAGGCAGTACTTCACGTCGGGGCAGAGGTCACTGGTTTACAAGTCGCAAGTTCGGCCCCATACAAAGTACTGCTGCCATCTCTGGGCGGGTACACCCGGATATCAGCTTGGCCCTTTTGATTCGGTTCAACGACGGGCTGTAAGAATTGTCGACGATCCCAAACTCACTTGCCGTATCGAACCCTTAAGTCTAAGGAGAGACTTTGTCTTCTTGTGTGTGTTGTAACGCTTGTACAATGGGATGTGTTCTGAGGAATTGTTCAAAGTGATTCCCACGGCTACTTTCTACCACCGCACTGCTTGCCATCGGCAGGGAATTCATTCTCACTCTTTAGAACCGAAATGGTCGCGTACATCCTTCCGCGAACGCTTGGTCTGTGGAATGAGCTCCCTGCCAAGGTTTTCTCTAATGACTACAGTATGGGGTTCTTCAAGAAAGAAGTTATTGGATTTTTGAAGATTCTACAACGCGCGAGTGACACCCCTGATGTAACAAGCGTCCATAGGCCACGGTGACCGCTTACCATTAGTCGGACCATGTGCTTGTTTGCCAACTTAGTGGTATAAAAAAAATGACACAGGTTAATTCCTAATTTTGATGTCAGAGCTTAAAACTATTTAACCATATATAGTACAGATTTTACCTTTAATATACATGTATGTTTGTACTTAATCTTATTTTCAAGATAAATCTTTTATATTTTAATTTTAATTAAAATTATCAATATTTGTTTTGTATTCATTTCTAAATTTCGATGTGTCGAGTGTGGTGTTCTTTTAAATAAATATAAGGTCTCTAAATGTACGAACGATTTTGTAAAGAATGCAATTTGGCAAAAAGATAGCTTGCATTTTGGGAAAGGACATTGACTCTTTAAAAAAAAGCTAATGAAATCGACACCAATTGACACCGATTACGCACTTAAAATAATTGATTTGCGTGCCGTACTCTTATATGGAGAAGATTTGACGTAGATGGTCTTCGTGCTGGTCTTTTTGCAAAATAATAAGAAAATCATTAAAGTACGCATTAAAAAAATCTGATCATCTGGTTATCTTGTCGACAAAAGGCTCATATGTTTAAATGGCATTTTCCAAACCATATGACATGTACACAAAATTGAAGAGAACAAATGGGATTGAAATAGTTTTCTTCTAGATATTATCTGCGGACACTGGAAATTAAGTATACGCTTTAGCCAGGTCTAGAGTGGAGAATACTTCGCAACCTGATATACTGTATCCTATTATCACCACAAGGTGATATCGTCCTGGAAATTACGACGTTATCCTAAAAACTAGTTGAAAATAAATGTAATACATATTTATAGGACTACCATTTACAGCACTTAACTGGCATGTTGTCTGTTGACGACGGTAAGTCAGTGTAGAACGAAGTAGACACAAAGTTTCCTGCATGTATCAATGAGAAATTTTGCCTTTCTATCAGTGACAAATAGGCGACCCTGGGCAATGTAGGCCGCGTCGGGTTCTCAAGGAACATCATTTGCGTGGAATCTCTTCGCGGCTTTCTACCTAACTGTGTTGTAAGTGACTTCATTTATCTCCTTAATTCAGCAATTTCTTGCGCTATGCTATCTAACAAGTAACTGGAATACGCTGAATTTGAAGTGAAAGCATACTCTGTGTTGTGATGCGAAATTGGAGTGCACCTCGAAGGACGCGTTTAATTATGAAGCTATAACAGTTTGTATGTTTCGAGGGAGTCGATTTGCTCAAATAGTTGTCAGGAACTCCTCTGGAACATTGGGTCCCGTTAGACTTTAAAGGTACCGTAAAATAATTAGCACCATCTTCAATTTATCTACTGCGACCCGTGAAATTATTATGAATTCAACTTTCTTCGAAAACTGAAAACTAAACTTCGTTATGTCGAAGGCTAGGCATTGCGGATTGGCCTTCAATCTGTGCAAACCATACAAGACAGGCTCCTCTGGCCAGAAAGGTGGAACACGCGGTCCGACACGGTTAATTTCGGATGATGTGCCGTCTGTGTCAGTGCAATCGCGCACTCGTGCGACATTTTATGACGCCCCTTTCTCTTCACAGGATGGATTTGACATGATTCACACAAAAAACAAGGTCCACTTAAATTAAATAATTAATTCTGGGTCACCAGTTTAGGTAGTTGTAGTTACTAATCTTTTATCAGAACTGAGTAAGTCCAGTGGATATAGTCAGTGAAGAACCACAAGCCACACTTCACATTTATTTATTTATTTAACACTAGAAAGACAAAAATAATACTCTTACTGAGAAAGTAGGTGAGGGGTCAAATGATCCCTCCTCGCAAGAGCATTTTATTGAATTTGTCCACTGAGGAATTGATTTCAAAAATGGTTTGTAATGTATGGAAAAGTCGATTCAAACATTAGTTTAATTTTTAACATCGTTTTCCAGGGAGTTAAAATACTTGTCTCAAAACTTTTGGTTAAAATATTTTTCCGCAGTCGTGCTCGTCGACCTATCTGTTCAGGCACGTTTCAAGATATTCTTTTCCAAAAAACTTCACCTGATAATACCACACCGTTTTAATGTATATTGTCCGCATTATTATAATCTACATACATATTATGACAACTTTAATTGGATATAGTTCAACTCAAAAAATACATCAGTAAATATTATGGTTATTTATCATAAGATGATGATATTACAATACCATCAATGGTTTATTGTAATATAAATTATTTTGCTTAAAGTACCGTGAAGCTTTAGCACAAACATCAATAGTTTTGAAATGATCGAACGCTTAACTTCAAAATTGGCGCTAAGCAAAGAAAAAGGTTAGCGATTAGCTAAACACGCGCATCGAGGCTGCAAAAAGACGACTGAGGTGCAGCGCCGTGCCGTGAGTTGGTGCTCTATCCGACCGACAAGAGTAATAATAATATAATAATAATATTTTCTTTTCTTTTATATCACTAAGGTGGCAAACAAGCCTACGGTCCGACTGATGGTAAGCGGTCACCGTAGCCTATGGACGCTTGCAACACCAAGGGCATCACTCGCGCGTTGCCGACCCTTCAGAAATCTAATAACTTCTCTTTTGAAGAACCCCATACAATAGTTCTTAGAGAAAACCTTGGCAGGGAGCTCATTCCACAACTAAAGCGTTCGCGGGAGGAAGTTTCTCTGAAACCGCACTGTACGCGACCATTTCGGTTCTAATGTGTGAGATTGAATTCCCTGCCGATGGGAAGGATGGGGACAGACTGATCTCGATTTGAGACACAAGTTCTTCACGTTGTTCCTCCATAACGGAACGAGGGTTGCTTGCACGGCCCGTGTAATAAGCGTCTCCAGTACTGTCGTCTGCATAGCAATATATGTGGTTGATGTCTAACATATCATTTATGTGCAGTAGAAACAGCGTAGGAGACAGCACAGAGCCTTGCAGGACACCAGCATTAATGTCCATGCTATCATAGCAACTACCGTCAACTACGGCTCGTATGCGTCTGCCGGACAAAAAGCTAGCCACCCATTTGCACAAACCCTCGGGCACTCCGTAAGATGGTAACTTCGATAGAAGACCCCGGTGTCAGACCCGATCGAACGCCGTCGCTATGTCTAGGCTATATGCCAATGCCTCCCCCTGACTCTCAATGGCTAGTGTCCATCGGTGTGTGAGATACACTAGAAGGCCACCAGTCGAGCAACCGTGGCTAAAGCCATATTGACTGTCGCTGATCAGGTCGTGTTTTTCTAAGTATCTCAAAAGCTGTGTGTTGATCACACGCTCCATCACCTTGGAAAGGAGAGAGGTAATAGCGATAGGAATGTAATTCGATGGATCTGATCTATCACCCTTTTTGGGCACCGAGTGCACATTCGCAGTCTTCTATGAAGACGGAAATTGCCTAGTATGGTAGGCGCAAAAAAATATACTTTATTGCACATATAGAATACAAAACAATTAAAACAATAAAGAAATAGCAAATTGGCGATCTTATCGCTAACGAGCGATTTCTTCCAGACAACCTTTGTGTAGATGAGACTTTATATAATTATTGAGTACAATGTGCTAGCTGAAACTTAACAATATAAGAAAACAAAAAACAACAGTAAAATAATAAATACATTTATAGCAATAGCTATTTAGCTATATAATTTTATATACTTCATTCATATATACCAATGGATAATAAATAATACTAATACGTACAAACATCTAAACAAAATAAATATTTATCAAATACTAATCATAAAATAAACTAATATAAATACACAAGCTACATACATCTTAAATAATATAGATAAATAATCAATGTTAATGAGACAGCTTAAATTTTTAGTAATGTGTAATTACTAGATTTTTAAATATTCTTAAGGTTTGTGCTTGTCTGACTTTGAAGGGTTAACTAATGGCTGTGACAGTGAACGAGTCATTATATGCTTGCGAATAATGTGTTGGGGTTTTCAGCATCATGTTTGTAGTGGAGCGATGAGCTGTAGACCCTATTAAATTGAAACGTTCTTTCAAGTATAACGGAGTAGACGGATTGAACAGTACATTGTAGAGAAGAAACAAAAAAATTAGTATTCCGGCGAAGGCGAATTGGGAGCCACTTGAGTTTTAATCGGAATTCGGATATGTGATCATATTTACGTAAACCAAATATCAAATACATAGGTTCTGGAGACGCTCAAGCTTATTTAACTGCTCCTCAGTAAGGTCAAGATAGCTAGCATCCGCATAATCAAGGACAGGAATCAGAAGTGATTTAGCCAGTGCAATTTTAGTGGCAATGGGTAAGACGTTACGCAATCTGCTAATATATTTAGCTGTAGCAAATGTTTTTCTGCTAACTTCTTTTAATTTTGGTTCTCACGAAAGTGTCTAGTCTATAATGATGCCTAAGTTTTTAACAGCCTCGCTATATGGAAAGACTGTTCTATTAATACTCACTTTAAGGAGATTCTGTAAATTAATCTTAGATATCATTCTTGAACTACCCACAATGATAAGTTGCGTTTTATTTGGATTTACAATTAGACCGTAAGAGGAACTCCAATTCATAATACGAGTAAGATCGTCATATATAATCGCAACTGCACTTCTTAGTTCACTAACCGTAGCCTGAGTATATATTTGAAGATCGTCTGCATGTAGATTGTAGAGAGAAGGTAAATTAGATGTTATTATTAATGAAAATAGCAAAAAGAAGTAAAGACAACACGCAACCTTGCGGGACACCAGCATTGGTGTAGCACAAAGTAGAGAAGGAATCATCAACCTTGATCCGCTGTCAGCGCCCACGCAAGTAACTATGAAACCTTTTGGTTTTTGCTGTTGGAGATATGTTAAGAGAACTTAAAAGTGAAAGAAGTATATCAAAGTCAACAGTGTTAAAGACGTTGCTAAAATCTAATAGTGTTAGCACTATGACTTTTCTGTTTTCTATACCGAGACGAAAGTCATCAGAGATTTTGACAACTGCAGTAACCGTACTATGTCCGGGACGAAAACCAGATTGAAGGGGATTTAGTAAGTTATTTTTAGTGAGGAAATGAGACAGCTGTTCATGAACAAGACGTTAAAGAACTTTAGAAAGGAATGGTAAGATGTATATGGAACGGTAATCCGAATAACAGACAGGATTTGCTTTTTAGGCAAAGGTATAATTAATGAATCTTTCCAGGGTCCTGGAATGATTCATTATATACATATATATAATAATAGTGTCGATGTTATCGAATGGTGTTCGAACCATAAAATTCATTTGACTTCAAAGATATGGAGAATCTATCATATTTTTGATAATTTAAATTGCCATCACATTTAGTAATGTGTCATCTAAATAATATGTTATTAGATTTTTTAGTATACAAAAGGTGTTATCAATGGTTGATTTGATGTCAACTAAATTTAAATTGGGCAGCAAGCGAGATTTAACAACTGAACCATGATAGTTTCGTAATGACTGTCAGTTTGTCAATTTTAGGGCACGACGTCCCAAAGGAAATAAATTTTGAAACATAAAATACTAATTACAAAAAGCCGGCCTTATCGCTAACTAAGTAATTTCTTCTATAACTTAGGTACAAAAAAATATAAGGAAGGAGGAAAAGTTAGTCATTTCAAGAACTAGACTCAGTTAAAAAAACGTATTTATAAATATATATACATTGCAAACAACTATTTTGTTGTGTAAGCAATCAGACTGTGGATACTAAAAAGTCAAACATTTTCTTAATTTTTAAATACTTAAGCTATTGAATTAATTTATTTATTTATATATATATATAACTTAAGTATTTAAAAATTAGGAAAATGTATGACTTTTTGGTATCCACAGTCTGATTGCTTACACAACAAAATAGTTGTTTGGATTTGCGAGTAATGTGAGAGCGTTTCTAATAAAAGATTGTATTTGTAGAATCCCGAGCTGTTAAAGAAACATGGCATTGAAAGTGTGGTCTTAGGTAATTAGGTGTTAAGACGAATTGAAAGCAATTTGAGCTTTGATCGGAACTCCGAAATGTGAGAAAATATGCGTAGTTCAAAAATAAATTTTATACTCAAATTTAAACTTAATAATTTGTTAAATTTAATTATCACCACTTAAGCCACTTAAATTTAATAATTTGTTCCTCAGTAAATTCCGGATAGCCAGCATTCAGCATAGTGGAGTACCGAAAAGAGTAAGGATTGAGCACGAGCAATTTTAGTGAAAATGGGTAAAAAGACTTTGACGTAGCAAACAATTTTGTGCTGATTTGCTTAATTTGAGGTCTACAAGTCAGCGAATGATCAAATAATAACTGTTTTACCGTGTATGACTATGACGTATAAACAATAACTAAATTTTTAACTTTTATTACTATAGGCACAAAAGATTTTTGATAGGTCATTCAAATTAATTATAGCAATATTAGTCTTAATTACCTTTTGGTATCCAAAGTAAGGCGAAGAAAACACTTAAGTATTTGAATGCTGTCAGTAAGTCAGCTGAAGCGCTTTATTTTATTGTACACGTAAATAATTTTAGAATATGTTACTTTTTCTAAAACAATTACACAACATACATTTGCAGCACAGCAAAACATACTGAATAGATGCCAACTCTCACTATGTGAAACTAATAAAATATGTAAATATTATGCTCTTATAGAAAAAGCCTAACTCTAATATT
This sequence comes from Apoda limacodes, assembly GCA_946406115.1. NCBI lineage: Eukaryota > Metazoa > Arthropoda > Insecta > Lepidoptera > Limacodidae > Apoda > Apoda limacodes. Next base: position 1,245,174 of record OX291548.1, read on the forward strand.
TGTAAATTTTATTTGACACCGTATCTCCTCACGAGAGGCGAGGGCTGCCTCGTGCGCCGTTACATTAAACAGCTGTTTATTTGTTACACTAACATTGTATTATCTTAATTAAATGTCGCACACTTAAGCACAAGAGTGAGCATTTAACAAGAACATTAGCTCTGAAATATTGTCACTATATTATGGGGGTACTGCAATATTACTTTGTTAATGAAAACCTTAAATTAATTAATGAGTTCTAGAAATGTCACCTAAATATTGCTAAATAAACATGTTATAATTAAAATTTGTGTTTTAATTCAAAGTTGTTAAACGGTTAATTACATGATGACGTAGCGAATAAATATATATTATATAAAATAACATTTTAAACATCGTATAAATTTAAGGAAATAAACAGTTTTAGTGTAACATCATAAGTACTTAAATGAAAAATGAAATTAAAATATTAGTAGTTTCAGTATATAAACTAATGTTTAGCATATAAATACTAGAAATGGAAATAAACTGATGGCGCACGATACACGTCTACACAAAGCAAGTGAGTTTTATTGGGTTATTTGTTTACAATTACAATAAATTAACAGCAATAATATTCAACAGCTATCAATAGATAATTTCAAATGTGTTATTAAAAAAAGCTTTGTAACAAAGGATACTACAGAATTTCACATTATTTAAATGACAAACATTCATGGTACTGAAGATACTAAATTACACAATGCTCAGGTACCATTGTAAGAAAAGCCCTCTTTATATTGAATGAATTCATTTGAACAATATTTCATGAAACATTTCAACATAATTTCAGTTGAATTTAAATTTATGATAAGTATTGTTGTTTTTGTTTTTGTGATTATTCAACAATGTGCAAATATAACGGATCGAGCTCGTATTTTGGCGGTTCCAGAAAGAGATGGTCACTGGCTGCACGCACTGCCCTCATCTAAATTAGGCAGACTTTTGGACCGAGACACTTTACGGATTTCTGTTTATTTGCGTCTTGGCACAAATGTTTGTGAAGTACAGGTTTGCCCCTGTAGACGCAGTGTTGACGAGCGAAGTTTCGATGACCTCTCTTGCCTAAAAAGCGCAGGCCGCATATACTGCCATGGTATTATTAATGAACTCATCAAGAGAGCTATTTCTACTGCGTCTGTTCCATCAAACTTAAAACCTTGTGGACTTTTTAGAGACGATGTAAAGGGACCTGAGGGGACGACTTTAGTGCCATGGAGTCTTGGTCGTGCTCTGGTGTGGGACGCAACTTGTGTCGATACACTTGCTCCGTCCTACGTTCAGAGTACGTCAACTACACCTGGCGCGGCCGCTGAGCAAGCACAACTACGTAAGCGCCGCAAACATTCATCATTAATTGATCGTTATGAATTTGTGGCACTTGCATTTGAGACACTTGGCTCTTGGTCATCGGATACTTTACTTTTGTTAAGGACTTATCTAAAAGACTTGTTCTTGCGTCGGGTGATTTAAGGGCTGGGTGCTACCTCTCTCAAAGGCTAAGTTTGGCTGTGCAGAGAGGTAATGCCGCCAGTATTAATGGTACTATACCATAAGGGTTTACTTTGGATGAAATATTCTTTTTGTGAATATGGGTTTTTAAATTTAGATTATGTTTTTTTTTTTTTTTTGGGGTTTTTGTAAGATAATTTTAGTTTTGTTGTTTGTTGTTTATTTATTTTAAAAGATAAGACACAAAAATTGTAACTGAGGAATATTTTTTTTTAAAGAGTAACTGCTGAGTTTCTTGCTGGCTCTTCTCAATAAAAAAACATTTGATTACAAGAATAACATATGATTATTTAAAATTAAAGGACTATTTTATAAATACTCTTTATATATACAAATTAATACATTTTTCATTTCATTTTTATGTTAAACACTGCCAGCGACATTGGTCGCGTAGACTTTTGAAAGAAAAGGCAGCTTCGACTGTTTATGGTTTTTACCTACAATAGCATCGAAATTCTCGTACAAATTTTCATCCCCTATTTCGCCGTTTAGTGGATAATTAGAAGATTTCTCGGGTTTACCATAGACACTAAATTAAAATGAAAAACACTATGTGTACCATTTTACATATACCATTAATGTAACACTAAGTAGTGCAGTATTTGCACTACAAAAGCTAAAACCACTGGTGTCTGACGTGGCACTACAAAGAGCTCTTCGCACACTGGCGGGTGTAAAACCTTGCCACTCTTGCAGACAACTATTTAAAAAATACGGTATAATGACATATTACTCTAAATATGTGTTTGATATTATAATGCACACTCGACGCAGACACATCAGAGTCCCAGGCAGAGTGACCAAAATATTTAAGGTATGCTTGGAAAAGACCTTGAAATAGAGTTGTTCATGAACTGCTGCAACATAGATATTGTATGCATTACAGAACATGGGCTTAAATCTCACCAGTTCATGTTCAACTTCAGTAGCCACCAAATTGGTAGTTCGTTCAGCTGGGAACACGCTATTCATGGTGGCTCTTTGATTCTTGTACATAACAAGTTAAATCATAAAGATCGGAAAGATATTGTGAGCCTCTCTGTTGAACAAATAATTGAAATAGCCTCTGTGGAGTTAGAGCATTTCATTTTTGTTAGTGTGTATAGGCTGCCCTCAGCGGATTATGTAATTTTTGAAAATAAAATGGAGGAGGCTCTATCCATTATTTGTTAAAAAAAAAAGTATTTGATTACGGAGATTTCAATATAGATTTGTTAATAGAAAAGTCCTCCTTAGGCATTAAATTAAAAAGTCTATTTCAATCATTCAACTGTAAAAATATATTTCTATCACCGACTAGAATAACTGCCAATACAGCAACATGCATAGATAATATTTTTACAGATTGTATTACAGTTACAAATAAATTTATTATAAATAACCTTACCTCTGACCATTGTGGGCAGTTAGTGCAAATTGAATTGTTAACAGAGAATAAATGTAATCAAAAAATTGTTATAAGACCTAAACTAAACGACACTTGGAGATATTTAAAAATATTTTTTTGTTAAAAATCCCATCTCTTGTCGAACATAATGATCCAAATACACAATATAATATGTTTTTTAAAGTTTTTAGTGATGAGTACGACTCTGTATTTAAACCCAAGAGTGTCTTAGCTAACCAACGTCCATGCTTTAGTCATTGGGCTACTGTGAGCATCAATGTAAGCAGAAAACGATTGTATGAGTTATATAGTAAAAGAAAGTTTAATATAAGTGAGAAATTTAACGATTATGTTGAAAAATACTCTAAATTATTTAAAGTAATCTGTCGAATAACAAAACCACGATTTTAAGTAAAAAAATTAAAAATAGTTATGATGAAATAAAAACTATTTGGAGTATTATTAATGCTGAGACTGGAAATTAAAATCAAAATCTCATAAAACTGATTATTGTCTAGAAGTTGATGGGACTATTTTTAACTGTCAAACAGATATTGCCTCATTGTTCAATATTTTTTTCCTGGATATTCCATTCTCAACTACCAACTCATTAAACTCATTTCCATTAATAGCAGGGGCTCTGTTATAAGAAAATGTAAAAGAATGCCCAAAAGAATTTAAATTTAGACATGTAAATCATAATGATGTTATCAAAATATTTAATTCTCTAAAAATAAAAAATACAGCTGACCTCAGGGGCCATTCAGTTACCTTAGCAAAAACCATTATTTCTGTGATTGCTGAGTGAGTAGTGTATTTCCTGATTTAATGAAATGCAGTAAAATTATACCTATATTTAAATCAGGTAGTACTACTGACCTGTCTAACTTTAGACCTATCTCTATACTACCTGTTTTTAGTAAAATCTTTGAAAAACTGATCTTAAATCAAATGAGTAGTGATTTTACTTCACAACTGACTTGCAAACAGTTTGGGTTCACAAATTGTTTAACAACCGACGCTGGCGTTCAGCTTATTCAGCACATATTTGATGCTTGGAAGGATAAAATGGATGCCTTGGGTGTTTTTTGTGGTCTATCCAAGGCATTTGATTGCGTCCAACTTGAATCCCTAATTAAGAAATTGCAACACTATGGTATTAGGGGTACTGCACTTGAACTCATTAACTCGTACCTGGACAATAGGATAAGGAGTTGATATTTGTATTCATTCTTCGCGCGCTTCGCTTCCCATTTAGGGAAGCGCGCCCCTGGATCTAAAATTAAAATGGGCGTTCCACAAGTTTCCATCCTGGGGCCATTCCTATTTCTTATATACATTAATGATCTGCCGGAGGGCGTTAAAAATAATCACGAGATAGTGTTGTTCGCAAATGACACATGACTTTTGTTTAGAGTGAAAAGACGCGAAACAGTTCTAGATAATGTAAACAACTGTCTGTCTAAAGTTGTCCACTGGTTCAACATGGATAATTTGCTTTTTTTTTGCTGAATAATTTAAGAAAACCAAATGTATTAAATTCTTTACGCCAAATGTTAGTCAAGTAAGAACCAGTGTACTAATAAATGGGGAGCAATCAGATGTTGTAGATAGCGCTGTATTCTTAGGCATTACTTTAGATGCAAAACTTCAATGGGGCCCACACATAGCTGGATTGGCAAATAGACTTAGTTCTGCAGCTTTTGCGGTTAAAAAGATTCGTCAACGGCCCGGCTAGTATATTTCAGTTACTTTCATAGCTTGATGTCCTATGGTATCTAATTATGGGGACACGCAGCTGATATACTATTCGAGCAATATACAATTTATCTAACAGACACTCTTTAAGGGATAAATTTAAAGAGATCAATTTACTAACTTTACCTGGTCAATATATATTTGATAATTTAATGTATTTTGACATTTATTTGACATTACACACAGCGCCGTCTGGCCCCAAAGTAAGCAAAGCTTGTGTTATGGATATACCAGACAACGGATACAAATACATATATTACTTTTTTTTCGTAAATATCATACATAATTACACCCAGACTCAAGACAAACACAAATGTTTATTACATAAATGTTTGTCCTGTGTGGGAATCGAACCCATACCCTCTGCACAGCAGTCGGCCACACTACCAACTAGGCTGCGAGGGAGTCAAAGAATGTATGTACATAAGAATTATAATCTTTTTTAAAAACATAGTGATGTTCATAATCGAAAAAACTGGCTCTGATCCACACAAGGCTTGAGAAAATTGATAAATCATTTTGTACAACAAAATCCCTGCCGAAGTATGTAAACTGAATTTAAAAAATTTTAAAATTTTTGTTAAACAGAAACTTGTAAAAAAAGCTTACTATTCAATTAAAGATTATCTTATAGCTAATAAATAACGCACGGGAATAACTAAAATGTTGCTATCATTTGGAAATGTATCAATCGTTACACACATTGCAACTAGTACAATCGAAGTTTTATTGGAGTTCTTGAGTGTGTCATGCTCTCTCAAAGTGTCTCTGCGGTGGTGGCGTGTGTTTCGGGTCGTTACGTTCCCTAAAACATGGTTGATCGAAGCGATGGCTGATTCATGTGTCATACTCGTGAACGGGTGCCACCTGTGGAGACTGGTCTGCTCTTGCAAACTTCGTTGTATCTTTGTATACAACGAAGTTTGCAAGAGTCTTACTTTTTGTTTTGTTTATCAATACTGTAAGACATTGAAAAGTGATGAATAGGTACATAAACTGTCTTTTTTTATATTTTGCAATTTGATACTTTTTTATGTTGCGCTTGTGCATTTTATGTTTGTAATGGAAAGTGTCCTTCTATGATAGGAATGGGATTTTCCAATATTTTAAGTGGACGCTGTAAGAAAAAGGGAGAAAAGAAATGCTCTTGCTGAGTTTCTTGCCGGTTCTTCTCAGTACAAGGTCTCCCGCCCTTACGAACCGATGGCGTAGTGACATTCATAAGTGCTCAATTATTGTAGCCTAAATTGAATAAATGATTTATGACATAAATATCACATTAGTAAGTACTTGTATATTGGAGAAATATGAATTATGGAATATTTTTAGCTCAAATATTTTATTTTTACATGAAACAAATACATAGGGTTGCCAGATCTTAAAACCGAAAGGCCAGTCAGTTTTGCCGGATATTTGGGTCAAAAGGCCGGACATCTTTAATTTTTGTGTTATAGTATAACAAGACAATATTTTTAAGAGTAAAACAAGGTTTATTTATCGTGTACTATAAAAAAAACTGAAATTCTAATGAAACAACAATAAAATTGAATGAATCTGCCTTCTTTATTATTAATCATTCAATATTTATTAGAATATTTGGGGCGCGAGGAGGACAGTGCCAGACCGGGCGAGCGGAAACTAATACATGGCAAATGTAAAAAAAGTATCTTATTTAAATAGCCTAACAATATCCGGATAGGCCGGACACCGTTTAATTTGGCCGTACATGCAACCAAAACCCTGACTGTATCCGGCTTTATCCGGACGCCTGGCAACCCTACATACACGCAATGTTATGATTTATTTTGAGGTTAATGATTAAATTATTGTTACCACGTCTCACGTAGATTGCAAACAACAGAAACAAAGCAAGCAATTTCATTATTTCAGTGAAATGGTTAATGTAGCATGAAAACCATTTTCTAAAATCATTCGCTTTGGTTTATGAAACAAAGTTTTGTGTCGTAGGAGGTCAGCTTCTTCGAGGATTTAGAAGAATAGAGATATTTTGTAATGGCCTTCCAACAAAAAACCATCAAATAAGAATAATAGGTGATATCCGAAGTAATGTAAAATATTTTGATGATACCTACTCATATATTTACAGCAATCATCTAATTAAAACTGACCAAGAGCAAAACTACTTTTTTAAACGAAAAGTTATGTTTTTATGTGCGCTTGTGCTCTGATTCGTATTCGATTCTTCGTTTCCGTGATTTTGACGGACGTAAAAAAATAATTCGGCAAATCACGAATGCTGCTCGTGCACTACATCCGTGATTTGTAATTTTCTCGTTCGTATCTCGTAGGCAGAGAGCGCGTCTACAAAGTGTCCAGGATTTAATCGTTGTCATCTTCCAGCTCGTTTTTTATACATTTAAAGATGCCGAAGAATTAAAAAGTTCTGGATACATCCTCCGTTATCCACAATAGATGTACGAAGATAGAGTTTAGTGATAATTATGAAATGAGACGATGTGACAAATGTTGTAAGTACATATACCTGTAAATAATATAGTATATAAGAAAATAGCACATTGTTCATTAAGGGCGGTAAGGAGAACATTTATTAAAAGAGGTTATTTAGAAGCCTGAAGCCGAAGGCTTTAATGACCTGAGTTTGTAAATGCGGTACCGCCCGTGTTGCACACAGAGTTTTTTTATCTCATTTGTGAATAAATAAATAAAAAATATCAATAAACTTACATTACAGGTTGAAGTTGGTTTCTATGTACCTAACAGTTTGTGACACGCTTCACGTGCATGAAACCAACTTCAATCTGTAATGCAGATTGCACTGCACTGTAATGAGAGATAATATGTAATTATTTTTACCTTTTTAGTGCATCTTTTTGAAGCCGGTTTTTTTTGTTAAAAAGTTTTTTAGCTAAAGCATAGCGTAACTACTAATAGTAAGCTAAATTATTTGTCTCGGCGCAAAGTGTCGAAAAGCACAATTGCAAAAAATTGGAAGTATGTTCCTACCGATTGAAATTTTTGTATGAGCAAATTAATGCATGTGTGTGTATGCGCCTACATTAATTAGTCAGTTAAAATAAAATCATACCTTCGTGATTAAATATATGTTCTTCGCCACGAACCGAAGCGATTGAGTAAAACCCAGGTAAAAATTACAGTTTAATTATTTTTTGGGTTTCCGTGAAATTATGTAACTTACTAGTATATTAATAATAAAAAAAAAATCCCTAAATTATGTAACGAATTGACATATTATCTGATTTGAAAACAAAGAAAATAAAAAAATCATTTATCAGGTAGGTATAGTATATCACTAAACTACGTAGTAATATTATATTTTCTTTATCTAAACGTTCTTCAGAAATAAATTTGTATAATAGTAATTGCGTAAAAACAAACAATAAGCGGACAGACCGGGTAACTTTACTTTACATAAATTATGTTTGTGGCGATTTTATTAAGGTAGGTACTCACTGATTCTCATCTTTGTCGCAACAATTGAAAAATAAATAAGCTATAATGACACGTGACACGCTACTTAGACAGCACCTTGGCGCACGCGCACTGGTGGTTGGTCGGAGCGTTCGCCTGCCACGCAGGCGTAGGCGTAGGGTAACTATTATGCTTCTTGTAACGACATTTGAATGCGACATAAAGTAAAAAAATTATAAAAGAAGAAATTACTCGCCTAGACACGAATCTATAAAAGAACATAAAATCTATTAAGTTTTTCTCTATCTTTCCAGCCCCTGTTAAGAGTCACCCCGATGCACCATTGCGCGGCCATGAAGGAAAAGTGCTTTGCTGTTTCAGCCGATGAAAAATCTATTTCCTAGAAAACACTTCGTCGAGTTGAAAAGAATTTAACATCGTTCTCCATCCTCCCAGCAAGCCCTGTGCCTATTAGGTATCATCCTAAGAAAATAATATTGCCGTGGGGACTCTCGATTGGGGTAATGGAGTACCTAACTTATGTCCTTCTTAAATACTTCAGCTGTCCCTGCGTCAGAAACCAGATCAACTGAATAACAAATTATAAACAATTAGACTTTTGTAGTTTATAGGTTTTATAACATCAGCGTGATTATTGAAATCATCGTTTAATTCAATATCAGAATTGTATATATATTTATGTATATCTTAACGGTCTTACTCATCAGAAGGTCCACCAGGGGTCACCAGAAGTGGGTGACTAGGGGCTGGATTTTCACCATCCATTTTTGACACGAGGTGAGTCCTTCAGTGGCATAGTGTGAAAAAAATTGTCTGGAAAGCCTCAGCAAAAAATAACCTACCTTCGTCGTCATCGTACTTTGTCTTACTAAAAACTCTTTAACAAAAAAAAAACAGCCGGCTTCAAAAAGATGCATGAAAAAGATAACAATAATTACTTATTGCCCAAAATCTGACCTGAATTAGAGTTTGTAGTTGGTGTCTATGTACGGTTAGTTGCAGAACTGCATATAGAGTTTCAAAACAAAATAGAATGGCAGCGAGGCGTAGTCACTCAAACACTTAAAGAATTAAAGAAATATGTCTTGTAGAACCTGAGTGATATTAATTTCATTTTCAGAAAATCATCGTATCCGTAGCCTAGTGGATAGACGTATCAGATCTTAATACGTGTACTCAGTGGTTGTGGATTCGAATATCACCTTATGCCTTTTTTTTTGTTTTTGTTACATTTTACGAATTATGAATATTTTGTTTAGTTAATCAGCTTAGACCAATTTTCTAATAGCTATTAAGTTCAACGTAGGTAGACATTTAATGTTTCTCGTTCGTTGCCGATTTGTTTCTGGGGGTATGTGCTGACAAGTTTGTTTGGTGTTTTCATTTAGCTATTAAGTTAGATGCGGTAATTACTTAGGTCGTAGCCATTTTGTCGTTGTGGATATGTTACTGAAGGTGGTTGTGTTGATAAGATTGTTTTGTGTTTTTATTAAATTTCTTTGCTAAAAATAATATGCAATCAAAAATTAATATTCAAGAGAGGATGCGTATTATAGAACTACATAATATGGGTTACAATATATCTCAAATTTGCAATGAGACTGGTTTTACCGTTAGTATTTTATTTGATATTAATGTTATATGATAATTTTTTAATACCACACTTTACTATAAGTAAATTTCTAAAAAAAAAAAAAAATATAATTTCAGTAGTTTGATAAATGTATATTTTAATCTGGCTATTTGGTTTTTAGTGGATTACCGTGAAACGTTGGGTCTCGCGCAACCAAGAGGAGGGGAGCTTATCAACTCGACCTCGAAGCGGACGCTCGCGGCACATTGATGCGACTCAAAAAAGATTCATAGTGGAACTATACGAGAACAATGGTTTCATACCGAATGCTGTGTTTGGACACTTGTTTCATACATCTTCACACACAGTTCGTCGAGCTCTGCATATTGAAGGATTGTATCATAGAAAGCCAGTTAAAAAACCATACTTAACTAATACCCATAAACAAAATAGATTGTTGTTTGCAAGGGAGTATTTAGATTTTGACTGGGAGCACACATTATTCACCGATGAGAAGTCGTTCGTATCATCTGAAAACGGGAATTTGTGGCGCTGAAATGGAACCCGTTATGCAGAACACAATGTTGTCCCAAATATGGAATCTGGACGGATATCACTAAATATGTTGGGGTGGATGACTGCGGCTGGTCCTGGTGAATTAATCTCGATAGCAGGGCGCGCTAGAGTTTCACATTATGTGGAAGTGTTAGACGAGATCATGTTGCCATTAGCGCGGTGTGTTTATCCATTAGCTGATATGCCACAAATACAGTTTATGCATGATAACTGTCCTGTGCATCGAGCGCATATAGTGCAGGATTGGTTTACTCAACACCCGGACATTAATGTTATACCTTGGCCTGCAAAATCACCAGATTTAAATCCCATAGAAAACCTATAGGGTTTGATGGTGCAAAGATGGGACATGCGAAGTGAAGAACTACAGAGTCATTATAGGCTCACTGTTTAGAAATTTGGAATAATATTAGAGGAACAGATATCTGTTCTAATATAGTCGGATCTATGCGGCGGCACTTGCTTGCTGTGATTGAAGATAATGGAGGTTATATTAAATACGAAAAAATCTACCAAGTGCGAGTCGGACTTGCGCACGAAGGGTTCCGTACCATTATCTATAAAAACGGCAAAAAAATCACGTTTTTTGTATAGGAGCCCCCCTTAAATTTTTGTTTTATCTTAATTTAACTATTTATTTTTAAAGTAACTATATAACTAAATATTTTGTAAATATTTTAGGCGTCTACCTGTTGCCGTTATCAATATCGAGCAAAATCGAGTAAAAAAATCACGTTTGTTGTATGGGAGCCTCCTTAAATATTTATTTTATTCTATTTTTTAGTATTTTTTGTTATATCGGCAACAGAAATATATCTTATGTGGAAATTTCAATTGTCTAACTATCACGGTTCATGAGATACAGCCGGAGTTTTAGTAATAGGGTTCCGCTAATTATCCTTTGAGTACGGAACCCTAAAAATAAAGTAGTATTTTTCTTACAGATATTATTTTACATTTCAATATATTTAATACATAACATATTTTTTTTACTTTGTTGTTTTTCAACTAAATTAATGGTGACTTGTATTTTTTTTTATTCTTATAGTTAAGTTTCAATTTTCTTTTATGAAAACGAATACGTTATAGCTTAACTATAACTGTAGGAAATAAGAAAAAAGAGACATTTATCAAAAACATTATTTATGATTTATAAAATTTTAATAAAAACCATTTTGATTGCATGTGTTTTAATTCTTGCAAACAAAACAAAAAGTTCTCATACCAACTGGTCCTTTTCCGAGAGAACTAGATGTCAAAACATAAAAAAAAGTTATTCCAAACAAAAATACTCAATACGGAAATAGCGTGATTTGAACCATAGGCATTACACCACCGGGCAGATATCATTAAACGCGAAATAAACAATACGTATGTAGAACAACACTGCAGTTTACACCTTATTAATTTGTTAGGTTAAGAAACCAAAAGATAGAAGAACGGTTTAAATAAACTGGTTTAATATTATTGAAAGTTCTGATAATGTTTATGTGTGAGTGCGAGATTCACAGAATCGCTTCACGCAGTTTTAACGTTTACACTATGCAGGCACTTTAGCAAATGACTGTACCTAACAGTTTATAGCACATTTCAATTGCATGGCACCAACTTCAAACGGTAAGTCAGATCAGATTTTTGGCAATAAGTTATTATGTTTGCCTTTTTCATGCATCTTTTGAAGCCGGCTGTTTTTTTTTTGACGTGACAACGTCTTATAAATTGGTTTGCCGGGTGACACTTCAAGAAACTGCGTTACGCTCCGCTCACGTTATGCGCTCACAATGAGAGCGAGTGAGAGGCACGCGCCCGCCTAAGAGCGAGAGAGACAGACATAAAATCATTGTCACGTAAAACTTTCGCCCGCATACCGACTTTACAGGCAACCAGTTTTTGTTTAAAAGTTTTCATTTTTTGCTTTTGACTGATGAATTGATTTCTTTTCTCGTACAAAACATATTACATCCACACTTGTAACACAATTTTATACAATCATAACATAAAAGGCGTGTTTCACCAGTTCCAAATTAACATCAATTTATTTTTCTCCAAAAGTTTTAATCTACTTCATTAATATGGGACTACCTCAGGGGCTTACTTTTTCGAATAAAAAATTTTGAAATTTAACTGATACTTTTCACACTTTTGATAACGCCAGTTTCGCCACCAACACCTATCTTTCGTGTAGCTTTGAAACGTTACTAACAAAATTTTTGCTTGCAAAACTTGCAAAACGATCGGTTGACAAACATACTATGACAAAGCACACACACACACTACCATAAACAATAAATATTAACTTAAAAACCCCACCTCCAGACATGGGTCTAAAGTTTCATTTTTAGGTGGCAAAAGTGACAAATATATCGTAAACGAACGCATGACAGATTGTTACAGATGATACTAATTTTTTTATATTTTTGACACCAATGCAAAACGAACGGATGACAGATGACAAAGTTAACGAAAATAATGATTCTGCATTCCAAAACGAACGCGCCCTAAGTGGAGCGCTAGTAATTGCGCTCCTATAAAAAGAATTTCAGTACAGAGACTTAGAGCTAAAATCAACCAGCGTGAAAGAAAAAGTTTGACACAGTCTCACACGTGAAACAGAAGAATTTGTATGATAAATTAGGTAAAATGTGGAGCGCCGCTGCTGCTACATATAGGGCATTCCTTCTGAGCCGCGTTGCAATGTAATGGTAAAACCTCATTTTAGCACCAACTATCCGTTCCATCTAAGAACATTGATAATTTCAGCGGCGCTATCATTGTTCAAATAAAACGCGTTTCGCGTAATTTTTTGAGAGTTCCGTGTGTGTATACATGTGTATGTTTGAGTATTTTATTTTGATTTTTTATATATAATAACAAAGATATAGAGTTCATAATGCGAAAATAATCTTTCCTTTAAAAAAAAAAAGTTATAACTATTTTTCTCAAAGGATTCACTTTCACATTTGACAGCTGTCAAAAAGCCGACCCGAGATGGAACGCCTTAATAAAGTACTGGTACCAGCTTAATCACGCCTTCAGTCCAGCCAGCGCGCTGTTGCCGCTATTATCACAACATTTGTTTTAGTACGTGCGCGAGACGACACGCGTTTGTAAATCTAAATAGGAGAATGAATTTTAGTTAGTTTAGTTAGTGAGTAAATAGGTGAGGTGAGCTTTCAGCAATTCCTATGTTTTTTAGTGAACACCCATAAAAATTGTCACGAGCCGCATCTGATCCTATCATTACGAAAAATTAACATGGGCCCGAGAAAGTAACAAGTATTAAACAAGAGCATCACTGTATCGTAATCGTACTGTGATCTCGTACCACGACCTAGATCTGCAGCTTTTCGAGGTAGCTTTAAGTTTTCAGCTAGTCGTCGCTGGAACTTACCATCACCGTATCGTGCAGCGATTACAAAGAAGTCATTTATCGGCCATGGAATGCCAGCTTTGTTTCTAATCACCTCCATCTTCCTCAAAAGCTTTTCAGTAATTTTGTATATATTCAGAAAAAACCCATATTGCTACAAAATTCGTCACAATATGCACAAATATTTTCTTCCTTGTTTGGTATTTGGCATAAATTATAAAGATTAGAATAACTTTTAGTAATAAGTTCAATAGAGTAACTCAAAACACCGACACTTTACACAATTTAATTAAAGTCTGTTTATATTTTTGTATCTATAAAAATCATAGATCACAACATAGGCATCACTTCATAGAAAAATACAATCTTATGAAGCTATGATACCACGTTTAACCAATAAGAAAGAAAGTATTATCCTACTAAATACAGAATTTATTTTTGAAAACATCCTGTTTGACTTAGCAGGTAACTATTATTTGGACGCATTATAATTAATATTTGTCGTGTTGCCATCACTACCGTTGTTTATGTACTGTCAGTGTTGTTTGTTTACAAACACTTTCAAATACCTTATTATTCGTGAAATATTAGTTTTTTATTAGGTTTTAATAAATATGAATCGCAAGCCAAGATGCAAGTGCAAGGTGTGTTATGTGTCGAAGAAAAACAGTGACATATTTTTAGCCAGATTTCCGTTAGACGTAGATCGGTATGTAAATAAAATATTAAGTTACTGTCTTACGAATTTAATATATAATTAATTTATAGTAATATGATATATAATTTCAATTTTTAACTTTGAAGACAAAAAATATTACGTTGAGCATGTAAAATTTTAAATTTAACAAAGTGAATATAATCATATTTTACTTACTATTTAGGCCAGCCGCAAATTACGAGAAATTGATCGTGATCTATTCGGAATCTGAAATTCGTTACTAAAATGTATGGTTCACTCTGCAACGGAGCATTTGATTGAGCCGAACTTTAGGGTTTTTCCCGTTCGTCCAACTATTATATCCAACTAGTTGTGCGAACAAGGTTTCTTTCCCCGTGGACCAACTAAATGGTTGAACATTAGAAAACCGAAATTTAAAGGGCCCTTCGTACAACTGCATGGCCAGTTGGACCACTGCCCATAAATGATAATATTAAAGCTTTTAACCGACTTCAAAAAAGGAAATTCTTAAAATAGGTTTTCATAAAGCTTCTATAATGAACACTGGAAAAGGATGGAAGTTGTTGTAGTTAAAAAAAGTGTGAGTTGGATAAGCGCACTGAGGGCTTAATACGAAATTTAAATACCAAAGCTTTTTAACCAAGTTCAATTGAAGACAGGGTTTTGCACTCAAAGTCTTAAAAGTTTTTTTCCAAGTGATAGTTTTAAAATGGCTACCTATCTCCAAAACTATTGATCAATCAAGAACTTTGTTTCGGATGACAGTTGTCAAACTGGAAAGTGCTATACCTCTGTAATTATTGATCGTAGACTAGTAGTATATTTACAAAAGTGATAGATATCATCAAGATCTTCCAGCCAAGTATATATGACAATTCAGCACACACTAAAAAATTTCTATCGGAAATTCCTCATAATGTGCGGCCCGGCTTTAAATGTTTTGATTGTTACTAGTGTTACCGTAAGTACAAATTTAAATTTATCGATAAGTATATTTTGTATCTTTAAATTTTTGTGATATTTTTTTATAATCATAAAACCGTGTAGCCAGTGTCTATTTTGGCTCAATATAATGTTTTTGTTTTGTTTCAGGTTAGATTTGTTGGCAACGAAGATTTAGCGTACTTGCCTGTTCAAAAACTTAACGAATAAAAATTTGTATGTAAAGACCACTTTACACTTAATTCCTTTGCAAAATCTAAAAAAAGACTGAAAAAGACAGCCGTACCAACTATAACCTTGTTAATTAAGTGTTTCAATAAATAATATGTATTTATTATTTGATTCACTATAATATTATGTTTCGTTTGTAATTTTACAAAGATTACCTATTGGACGCACGCAATAAAACAGTATTGTAATTAGTCTGTTAATTCGTTGGTTCGTTTTGAAACAGCCAAACTGTCGACTGACGCTTTGTGTCTGGATCGTATTGATAAATCCAGGATTCATCAATGTCGTAAACGTGCCGAAACGAGCCTGCTTTATATTTTAGAATCATATCACGGTATCACTCCACACGGGCCTGAATCGATCGCGGTGAACATATTTTTGGTTATAATTTCGTATATTCTCATCACATATGTTTGCCAATTTTAGTAGCCTCTAATAGGTTCATTGTGACCTCAAAACAATAGATTCCCCCTTTCTGTGTGCATTGCCTTATCTAAAATGTATCTTTCGTTGTGTATGCTGCGTAGGTTTTGCAAAGTAAACGCGCGCCTGACGTAGAAGATTCGCGCGACGCACTTCGTAAAAGCTTTCACATAAACTTTTGTAGGTTTTATGCTAAAAATGTTTTTTTATATCTGAAGGGTAATGTGTTTAAGTACATTGTTATTTATCCTATAATATATAATTAAAGTATAATTTGTCTTTTTAATTCTTAAAAACCTTGACGCGGTTATTAAGGTAACGTGCGATCGCTGCCGTTACAAATGACCGCGCGCCCGCTTAAAGGTTAACAATTTTACTAACATATAGATATGGTGGTAACTTATTTTAGTATCAATAAATATAAGGTGTCATTAGCTTTCTATTTTCTAACTAATTTACAAAAAAAAAGTTAATTTTGTCATTGTTTTAGTCTTCTAACTGGTACAACAACTAATCATTTTGGTATAACACATAATTGGATTCATGATTTTTACCGTGACTAAACCAATCTGCGATTGTTGAGCTTGGTGACTAATTTAGTTTTAGTGACTTCCTCAAGACGACGGGATATAAAGATATCTTACTTAGATAAGAGAAGCTGGAGTGGACAGAAGAGCCGTTAATTTGATAAGATCTACAGATATTTCGACAAAAACAAGACGACTCATAAAGTCTAATCAAGTCGTAAGCTGACACAGAACTTTTACGAGCATCGACGGATCTAATCTGAGTTTGCGAATTGAAAAGTCGCTTTCAGAATGTAGGAACCATGACAAAATGGTTAAAGAATGATCCGAGCTGCTGACGATGAGGAGTCCGAGCTGCTGACGATGAGGAGTGCGAGCTGCTGATGATGAGGAATGCGAGCTGCCGTGCGTTCGACCTCAAATATTATAAAAAAAGTCTAAGTGCGAGGTGAACTCCGTACATACCATTTACGTAATATTTACAAACACAAACAAAAACAAAAACTGTACCGCTAAGCGGTCACCAAGCCAATTACTGATCAAGCCCGACGTTGCCTAGTTTTGAATATCGTTTCCAATAAACAAATGTGTTACTGTTTCTCTTAATAATAGATAAACGGTATATACGGTATACATATAGATACGGTAATTTAAGATGGTAAATACACTACTTTTCACTGCTAATTTAAAGTGTGTATGAACTACTGTTTTTACGATAGAGCAAAAACAACGAAAACGTGTTTCTTGTATGGGGACCCCTTCAATTTCATACTTTTATTATTTGTTTAACAATCCCTCATTATAACACATATTCTGTGTAAATTTTAGACTTCTACCTATTTTAGTCTAAAATATAGATAGCCCTTTAGAGGTAAGTTTTGGCGACCTTGACAGCTGCTTCGAAAATACCGTCCCAAGAAGGATAGCCGGGAGGATCAAAAATCCAAGTCACGCCCCGTCTGGACAACACCGGGTCAATAAACCTACGTGTGATTGTCTGACAAAACTAAAGGACATCCTTCAGATAGCGATCTGCACCCTTAAAATTTGTGCCACAGTCTGAGCGAATTAAGTGGGGGAGTCCACGCCGACTGACAAACCGCAACAGACACGCGACAAAGGCCTCCGTAGACAAGGCTGAAACGAGCTCCAAATGCACAGCCTTGGAAAACAAACAGAGGAAGACGCATGAATAGGCCTTAACCCGCGGGCATTGCGAACACTTGACGTTTTCACCAAAAACGGACCCGCGAAATCCAACCCAACCGTAGCGAAAGGCCGAGCGGGCCGCACACGATCGGATGGCAAGTCACCCATTTCTAGCTGGGTCAAGGTTCCCTTTAACCTATAACAAAGTATACATTTAAAGATGACGCTACGAGCTGCTCATCTGTCGGACAAAATCTAGAAATGTTTTACCAAAGAGAGAGGTTCTCCCCTGATCGACGTTAAAAGGTAACTTAATTTTTGTGAGTCAGATAAGTCAGTCCGTCGGTCTTCAATGCTATCAAAAAGTGTGATGGATTTAGTCCATTCATTCAATGATCCGCTAAAATGAGGAATATCCAGGGTTGGCAACCGTTCGTTGCAGTTTTGGTCCAAAAGCTCCTTCCTACTTGCCGGCTGCGGGGTAGCGTCTAATTTCGACACAGCCTCGGTAATCTCGTCTACTACTGACATACAGAATTCGTAATCTGAGCTAGCTGCTTGCAAAATCGTTTCATTCTCTGTTAACGACAAGAGGCCCTTATAGGCCTGATCCAGTTCACTGACTCTTGTCGGAAACTGTGCAGCCCTTTGCTTCAATACGAATTATTGCTATCGCGCACGAGAACCATCTCCAGAAATTGGTTAGGATAGCCTTGTGCTCCTTAATCGATGCCGTCATTTTTTTTATAATTGAATTCCACACAAAAAAACAAAAACACAAACAAACGACTCTGTTTGTTATATATATCGTTTGTTACAGCAACCAAGTTACAATATGAACCCGACTTAACAACAAATTTAATAAGATAAGACCGCAAAAAAATATAAACCTATTTATTCCAATCTGTTTTTACCGCAACAACAAAAATAAATGTAGATAAGTAATGTAGGTAACTAAACTGTACGAATATGTCCGACGAACAATTAGATAACGAGACCTACCTACTTTAACGACGTGACCCAACGTCACGAATTGTAAATTTATTTATTTACTGTAAATCCGAACGAATTGATACGATACAATATACGAAAACAAACTAACCACTAACAAAACCTACGCTCTTACCTACCATATTGTATCCTAAAACTGGGCCACGTGGGCTCTAAGGAAAATTACTTTTACTTACGGTTGGGCATTATTTGTTTTGCATAACTTTTTGTGTGAAATTGGGTGTAGTGAGTATGTGTATATGAATGTATTGTGTTTCTCTGATTCACTCACAATTATCAACTCAATATATAATTAGCTCGAAAAACGTACGGCAGCCGGCGCGCGCACGCACAGAGTAAGCAAAGAATGAATGCTCAACTCGCAACCGATCCGACCGGGCTAGATGATTCATTCTTTCCCGAACACAGGGAGTTGACCAAATTTCCTTGGATATGCTCATTGTGACTCCACCCTATAGCTTAGGTGTAATTACTAAGATTATCAATAAGTCTATTTTAAGCTCATCTTTCCCTGATCTTTGGAAAATCGCAAAAGTCAGCCTTTCCCTAAAACCACTCATCCCAGTTCTGAAAAAGATCTTCGGTCAATCAACTTCTTGTCTTCCATATCCAAGATTCTTGAAAAGGTAGTTCCTACTCAACTCACCGAATATCTTGAGCAGAACGCTATCATTCCCAGCTTACAGTCTGGATTTTGCAAAAATCACAGCACTGCAACAGCCTTAATAGATGTTATTGTTAACATGCTATCCACTCGTGATAAAGACATGGGATCTATTCCGGCTCTACTTGATTTTTCCTAGGCTTTCGACACCATAAATTATTCATTTCATCTTTTAAAATTTAAAAAGTTTTATGGTTTAGATGCATGGGCTATAAACTGGTTTGACAACTTTCTCCAAAACAGATTTCAGTTAGTCGAAATTGAGAAAGAGGATGGTAGTAAATTATGTTCTCTACAGGCTGTAAAACGAGGCGTACCCCAGGGCTCAATTCTCGGACCTCTTCTTTTTATAATTTACACAGCAGACATCACGTCATGCATAAAAAACTGTCAATATCATATCTATGCTGACGCACTCACTGCAACAGGATGTGTAGGAGCGCTAAAAGACAAAACGGAGGGTTAACTGATTTATTGCATTGCAGTTAACCCTCCGCCTCGTGATTTTCATTATGTATCTCTGGCGAAGAAGTATAAGAATTGCAGAAATAATAGTAATTATCATAGTTTTTGTACATGGCATTAGTAGCCGGCGCTCGTACGTACGTCGCGTTGAACAATTTATTTTAATCAACGGCATTAGTGACGACCTGGAAGTGCTAACGCTGATCACAGTAGTGGGTGAAGCCACGTACATGCTAATGTGTGACCTGAGTGCGCCACAACATCCGGAAGAAAAAACTTTTGCCCAGTCGGTGGATTTGATAACTAATAACCTGGAGCCACAACGTTCCGAAATTGCTAAAAAACATGTGTTTTTTTGACAGTTCCTGCAACATTCAAAACACCTAGCGGTCACCTGTTATTTTGGATCTAAACTGCAAGAAAACTTTCGAGATCAATTCGTCTCAGCTCTTGCAAGTGACGTCATGAGGTCAAGATTATTTACAGAGAAAAACATGATTATACCAAGCCCGTATACTTGGCTCTACCATAAGAGGCCGCAGAAAGGCACGTGATGACCAGCTGTACAGCGTCTACTCCAGGCAGTACCGGACAGGCAGACGAGTGCCTACACACAGTGCGTGGACGCCGTGTTGGCGGGAGTGGCTACAGCGGTGGCGAGATAGACACCGACAGTCATATTTCGGCAATAAATGAAGATTGTTACAAAACATTTTTTTGTCATGTAGTGTATCATGGTACACACCAAGTATTTACGTATACACTATTTGTCCAAGTAAATATATCAAGAAATAATTTAAATTGTTTTGTCTCATTCGATTGTTGGGTTATGTGCGAGATGAATATAATCTATAAGGATATTGATTCATGACCGTATTTGTGTATTTCATATACGCATGAGATTATTGAATTCAGTCTATTTTAAGTTATATGAAAGTGGGTTTTATCCACATTTGAACTTTAAAATATAGATACGTGAAATTGTTTTATCACCATTTGTGTAAAAAATTCTAATTTACGAGACATATATCTTGTATTTATTAAACTTTAATATCATCCATCTGAAATTATTTTATAAAATAAATGCAATAAATCGAAGGAACTAGAACATTCTGAAATTAGTAAGTCATTTAGCTTAAATTTTCAAAAAGAAAATTTGATTTTCTTTTTAAGTACCTACAACAATTTATTTGGAAAATCACTTAAAGAATTTCTATATGAATTGTTGTTGGTTAGGTGAATTTTATTAATTATTTGTGATATTTTTATGTGTCTTTCAAGCATATGTCAGATGTACGAACGTTATTAATGTCGTAAGAAACCGTACATAGGATATCTATAGTTTTATTATATTATTTAAATTATAATAGATAACTAGCTAATTGAAAAAAAAAATAGGTTCAATGAGCATGTTTTGGTTCAAATTGGATTCGTGTCTTGCTTATTGACATTTTGAGATCATGTCGAGATTTCTATCAGCAAAATTTGTGAATTACTTTTGTGTTTCTAAAAATTAATGGTTTTGGTTAGTACTGGTACGTAATTTAGTACACTTTATTTTGAGTAAAGGTTTCTTTTATGAAATTATAACCTATTGTAAGTTTCCTGATGGCAAAGATGTATTAGGTTGCAAATATTTGAATATTCGGATTTGTGACTAACATATCGCTCGATATGAAGGAAAACCAGGTCTAAAAGCCTACATCCAAGAAAGTAGTGGTACGTAGGAGGCATGGACAGGTTTTAAACCATGTTTCGGATCGAGGGACTATTAAGGGATGACATGCGACTTTTCCTTTTTGTGGGAAAGTTGCTTGATTCTAGCGAGCAATTAAAATATGAGTAAGTTTTGGCAAAAGCTCAGTGATAATAGGAGATAGCATACGGAGGCTGTAGAAGTTAAAGATAGAAATTTAAATTGTGAATAGAATTAGATATGTGTTGTCTTTTAGCGTCCCTAAACATCCTGTTGCAGTGATAGCGTAAAGATTTGTACCGAACAAATTTACATAATTGTGGGAAAATTTCTATATAGGGCGCGTCGCACACTTGCCGATCGGGATGGCGGCGTGGAGGCGTTACGTCTCTTTGGACAGTGTCTTCAGCTTCACCTTAACCGTGCCGCGACTTCAGTATTATAATGGGGTTCTTCAAAAAAGAAGTTATTAGATTTCTGAAGGGTCAGCAACGCGCGAGTGATGCCCTTGGCGTTGCAAGCGTCCATAGGCTACGGTGACCGCTTACCATCAGGCGGACCGTAGGCTTGTTTGCCACCTTAGTGGTATAAAAAAAAAAAAAAAACGCACTTAGGGTTGCCACTTGACAGGCATTATCCGTATTTGAGAGGCATTGTCAGGTTTACTGGTCAAAGACAGATATTATAAAAATTAACGCCTTTTTGAACGTATTTAGAATGTGAAATGAGTAGTTAACATCGCACATTACCGAGTTCAAGAAGATCTTTCAGGTTCGGTTTTCTATTTTGGTAACACTTATTTATTTTATTTATTTATTTACACACACACAACCACCATTACAGGCATTATAACCCAATGCGATAGTGCAGCACAGAAAAAAAACTACTTATATAATAACATTTTATAAGAAATAGTATACATGGCTATTTTTGTGAATTTATTAAGAGTACAATCAAATAGGTCCATCTTACTGTGTATAATATTCAGTGTATGCAGCGCGCGCGTCAACGGCGCTTTACGACGTAAGTTAGTCCTCCCGCCCGGGATCACTAGCAAACTCGGCCGGCTCCGCCGCCACACGTACTCGTCCGGAACGCATATACCTATTTTGCCTAATATATCCGTATAATATAATATGTATTAATATATAAATTATATAATATATTTTCCCACTAATAATTTTGAATATGTAGGATGTGAGCATAGATTTCGCATCTCTATCCACCACCGGGGCCGCCGGGGGCATCAAGGGGCCCGAGATTACTGCCCTGCCTTATTTCAGACCTGTTAAAATATGGTTTAGATATATGACCCTCGTATTCCACATATTGGCGTCTATCCTGCATGTAACTAGCAAAGAACTTCAGCAGGTTCGGTGTGAAACCGATGCTGGCAAACTTCTTAAGCAGTATATCATTATTGAATAGGTCAAACGCCTTTCGGAAGTCGAAGTCGGCAGCATCAATCTGTCCTCCCTCATCAACTGTCGGAATAATATCGTTAATATGAGTCAAAAGATTGCTGTTAGTACCTCTAGCCGACCTAAGCCCATGCTAGGCCTCTGAGAGTTGAGCACTCACCTGTCAATGTATATTATTATGGATTGCTGATTCGAGTACCTTAGCCGGAGTTGACAATACAGCCACTGGTCTATATCCATCCACTGATGCTCCTACTTTTCCTTTTGGTACTGGGACAACCCTGGTCAATTTCCACCAGTCTGGGAACGTAGCATTGCCCAAGCAACGGTTAAAAATGTGTAGTAGTGGTTGGTCCAGTACGGCCCTACAGTCCTTTAAGGTAAACGGTGGAATCCCGTCTGGTCCTGTGGACTTTTTTTGGTTTTAGTTTCTTGAGCGATCGCTGAACGTCTCTTAGCTGTAGTTGTTCTATGTGGATGCAGGCGCCACCATTAGATCCGCCGGCCTCCGTTACTGCTGCGCTTACATTTAATCTAGGTCGTTCTCTGCTATACACCGAATCAAAAACTCAGCAAACTCTTTCACACTTTGTGCACTGGTCAACGCCTGTCCGTTTTTTACGATTTTTTTGCCGGTTTTTATTGCCCTTTTTAGCCTTGACATAATTTCAAAACGACTTTGGATTATCCATTACCTGATTTTGATCCCTGTACCGATATTGTTTTTCAGCGACTTTTATCATGTTTTTAACCTTTAAACGGTACCTACTGAACAACTCATAATCACTCTCCGCCCTACTTTTTATGTACCGTTTGCGATAAAGAGATTTGAGCTTTAGATTTTGAATAATATCACTAGTGTACCATTCAGAATACACGTATTTAGAGCTTATACTACAATGTTTTTTCAATCGATGTCAGTGTATCGTAAAAAAAACTTAAACTAGCTTCTAAATCTAATTCATAAATAGGACTCCAATCTATGCTTGCGATTAATTAATATAATGAAAAAAAAATCAGCTTTGTTGAAGGTCTATTGTATAAATATGTCTTACCGTTTTTGCCGTTTTGCAAGTTTTGTATAAGTGGCGTCGCGGGCGTGACATACTTCGGCAGCGCCGGACGTTCACGCAGCCGCACCGTCACTTCTAGCGACGGGTGGTGCACGTCCACTGGGACCAGATGCCAATCCGAAGCGCGCACCACAACACTATCAAAACTGTCCACAGCACTTAGAACTAGATCTAGTTTCCTATAGTTAGAATTACATATCTCATTACTCTGAATGAAATCACATTTTTTTTTAAATATTCATAATAATTTCGAACATATGATGAACAAGAATGTAAATTGAAGTCACCTAATAATACTAGTTTACAGTACTTCGATTATGTTAAATAATATCATGTATTCACTTTCACAACTGTTTGGTGGAATGTATTTTGTAGGTAGACCGCTGCACTAAACAGTTCGAATACATGCTCTCCTACGACGATATTACCCGAGGGTCGATTCCGTAAAAAGATTGCTAACCTTTTTGAAAGAAATAAGATATACATTGCGGTTTCGCGACAATCGATGAATTTCATACGTAATTTCAAATCTTCTTATTTCTATGGATTTCAAACGAGAATTGTTAGCTTTCATTTTACAGAATCGAGCCGCCGGAACCAATACTCGGCGTAACTCGAAGCGCGGTGTGGCCGCGAAACGCGCCCGTCCGCTCGATCGCACCTTTGAATTGAGTATCCCGCCGGAATTACCTCCGCATCATGAATAGATTCGCTGCATCCCGTCTCCGTAATTGCGAACAAAACTGCACTAGATAATAGTACCCCATGATTGAACTCATTTAATTTTGTTCGAAGCCCATCTGTATCTGGTAATATATTTCAAATAATTTACTAGGAGCTGGTTTTTTTCTGTTGTTTTCGAAACCATACCCACTCGCAGAACTCAACATTTACTGGCCAATTTTCTGGTTGACATAACATGTCATATTTGCTCTCAGGAATACTAATGATGAACGATGAATAAACCCGTTCGGTTCTATGTTTTATCGTGTCCACTTTAATAGGTATTTTGCTTCCGCATATTTTCTGGATGGTTTCTGTTTTCTGCCGAGGTTTCTTATTGTAAACGCCAAACGTGTTTATTCCGCTAGTATTTTTCCGCTCGGTCCCCTGAGTTTCAGCTGAAATAGTACTTTCTTCTTTTTCACTTCATTTTTAGGATACTTGTTTTTCTTTTTATTCACTGTTGTGCAGTTTTCTCCGCTCTCACTTATCTCCGGATTCTCTCTTTCATTATTATTTACAAAGTTATTACTTACTAGACATTGCCAGCGGCTCCGCCCGCCCTGAATTCGCTTATCGGCGTGGAACTCCTTAATTATACTAATGAAGTTTGCTATAGCAAGCTACATCTATTGTTCTTTAAACTCTGTTATAGTTATTCCCGCGGGAACTTTTGAATTTTTCGAGATAAGAAGTAACTTATATGCTATTCCAGGACTTAACCTATATGTATGCCAAATTTCATCCCGATGCGTCCAGTGGTTAAAGCGTGATTGAGTAACAAACATCCATCTAGACATACAAACTTTCACATTTATAATAGTAGTAGGATTTCTTTTGACGTGACAACGTCTTATAAATTGGTTTGCCGGGTGACACTTCAAGAAACTGCGTTACGCTCCGCTCACGTTATGCGCTCACAATGAGAGCGAGTGAGAGGCACGCGGCATGGTTAGCCCGCCTAAGAGCGAGAGAGACAGACATAAAAAGTGAAAGGCACAAGTTGTCACGATTCCGGACGGTTGTCCGACACTAATTTTTTCATTATTATTTTTTCCGGTGTTTTGGTTACTAATCAAATTATCCGCTCTTTTTAGTTGTTTCGTAGCCGTACATTGTTGTGTGGCCCCTTCCTGTTCTGTAGGTGAATCATTCATTACTATCACCGGCTGATTTTGTTTAACAACATTCGTATACGACAAAGTTGTATTTCCCGACGTCTGGTTTAAATAAGTTTTCCCTGTGTATGTAGTAGTTTTGTTCTTCGTAGTAATTGTGGAACAAGTTTCCAATCGCTCATTTTTTTCTCTGAACAACTTTATTTCTGTTTGCAATGTAACATACTTATCTGCTTTATTTTGAGCTACCCTCATTTCTTTTCGTAGCTCATGCAGTGCAGTCTCAGTGCGGGCAAAACTGCTAAGAAGTTTTTCATATTCTTTCATTTGTAAATCCAATCGCGAATCCATCTCGAAACAAAATTCGCGCAGCTCATCCAACATTTTAATTTCATTTTCCACTATGGAAACATCGCATAGTTTTGTATAACCACCGCGTTCAGTGTTTATGTAGTTGCCAGTGCTTGGTGTAAAAGTGGTATTGATTATGGTGCTTCCTCGAACCGGTGTGTTGGAGTTATCCCGTTTAGGAAAAGCTCGCGTACATTCTGGACATACCCATTTGCTTTTAAATTCCTGCGTGAAACTGTCAAATTTCTCTGTCGTCAACGCCAAGCACTTCAGGTGGTACAATCTCTTGCATGTTTCTTATGAGCATTCCATAAATGACAAATCGTAAATCCCAGTGTCACACTCGTTACATTTTGTGGCCATTTATACAGTGGACAAATATTAAAATCACACTCAATTGCCGTTGACACAACCGTTACGTTCAACAGCATACGTCAATAGATTGTCATATCGTGTGACAGTGACGATTATTATAGTTATATATAAGAAAAGGAAGATTTATTAACGAAAATAATGTCAACTGGAACCTATAATAACTCTTAATAATAAATCATTTATTACACTACACAATTTCTCAAATATTTTAGAAAGGCTTTTTTTGGAAAATCAGGTATAACAGACAGGATAGGCAATTCTTCACTTATATGTGAAAAATAGAAAAATACCGTACCGCTTGTTTGTCCGTCGGTCAACGTACGTCCGTGCGTCAACGTACGTCCGTGCGTCAACGCCGCCTCCTCGACTTTTGCGTGTGTGAGCGACGAGCTTTAGAACCAATATATTTATAGTTAAATTATAGGTTGCCTTTGTTACTATTACTTATTAATTTAAATTTGACAATTACTTAAATATATTTTTATATATATATATATATATATGTATATAGGAGCTATTAAAATATATTTAAATTTGCTACCTTTGTCAAGAAGTGATCACAATTTTACATTTACGTATATTTAGGCAAATTATGAACGGAGATGTTTAGATTGAAAGATTATAAAATTAAGTTATGTTATAACCTTGTTTTCGCTTAAATGTTAGCCAATACATCAATGCAAACACATATTTAAGTATTCACATGTGAATAATGCGTTAGTAACAGCATTTTTGGGCATTTACGGTAATAAAATTACCATTGGATACTTTGTTCGTATGCTTGCATACAAGACCGAAGAAAAGCAATAAAAGCCATTTGCTTCTGTCATAGTTATATTAAAGTTGAAAAGCATGTAAACTATCATCTGACACATTTTCAAATGAGAGGAAATCACCGAATGAAAAATTTTTTTTTGCATGTTCGTGTGACCAGCCACCACGGTACGGCCAGCTGACTTTTTTTTACCTTCGAATAATTGCGTTAACTATCATTTAACAAATTTTCAGTCGGGAGAAAACGATTGAAAACAATTTTTTTTTACGTAATTGAGAGGCTGCCACTGCCCCACCCACCCACGGAGCAGCAGCTGACGTTCACCATACTGCATAATACAACTCTGAAGCATTTTACGAGTTATCGCTTGAGAGGAAATGACTGACAAAATATACTATCTGGCTCATGGACTATAATAACGTTACAGCGCCATTTAGCTTATTATTAAGATATACTATCTGGCTCACGGACTATAATAACGTTACAGCGCCATTTAGCTTATTATTAAGATATACTATCTGGCTCACGGACTATAATAACGTTACAGCGTCATTTAGCTTATTATTAAGATATACTATCTGGCTCACGGACTATAACAACGTTACAGCGCCATTTAGCTTATTATTAAGATATACTATCTGGCTCACGGACTATAATAACGTTACAGCGCCATTTAGCTTATTATTAAGATATACTATCTGGCTCACGGACTATAATAACGTTACAGCGCCATTTAGCTTATTATTAAGATATACTATCTGGCTCACGGACTATAATAACGTTACAGCGCCATTTAGCTTATTATTAAGAGAAACAGTAACACATTTGTTTGTTGGAAACAATATTCAAAGTTAAGCAACGTCAGTACTTGGAACCGCAACAGCAAGACGCTTTAAATATTCACATAATATTTAGTTATATATTCACTTTAAAAATAATTAATTAAATAATAATAAAACAAATATTTAAGGGGGGTTCAACATACGTGATTTTTTTGCCGTTTTTATAGATAATGGTAAGGAACCCTCGGTGCGCGAGTCTAACTTGCACTTGGCCGGTTTTTAACGTGATTTCCCCAGAAGGCCTATTCCACGGGTCAGTTGTAATCCTGTTTAATTTAAAACTTGCAATAGTTTGGATATTAGAAAAATATTTTAACATATATTACAACTATAGTGATGTATATGACAATTACAACTTTTAGATGCGTTATATCTCAAAAACGGTGGCTCGTAGAAAAAAAGTATTAATACATTTTTTGTAGATAATTTTATGATCTACAATTTTTGTCCGAAGTTTTAGTGAAAATTTTTTTGACCTTGAATATTTTTTTTTCCATACAGGGAAGATGGGGAACTTTCAAATTTTATTTTTAATCATATTTTAAACAATCTTACTGATTTTCAGCTTGGTGTGAATTTAGGTAGCTTTACTCTTTTTTTTTTATCTAATTTGACCGGACTATGGCGTTAAATTCGGTTGTTAGTGTGGGAGTTCTGTGGCAGCTGCTTGATTATAGGTTAGATATGGCAGGGTGTGTGGTTATTTTTTTGTATTTATTGCCTTTTTCATGTTATTTCTGGGGTTTTGCTATGGAGTCACACACGAGAGCTGCAGTGTTTGAGGGCATTATTTGCTACATTGATTATAGTAAGGAAGTTTAGCAAGCTATTGCTGCAACTATAGGGTTTTGGTTATAATTATACTTACGCGTATTATAATGTTAAGCTATGGTAGTTCAAAAAATAAGCTATCTATATTCTAAATTTCAATTCCTAACTTTGTCCTTTTATTTACTGTATAGGTAACTAAACTATTTTATTATTATTAATAAGATTTTGGAAACTTATTTTCTTCTTAGAATTTGATTTTTCGTAGAAGTCCAATTGCGAAATCGAATTAGTGATATCTTTGGAAGCCCTTGTCTGGTACACTGGGGAGATTAATAGTGTCGTCGCCTATAATGACTTCATTATGAATTTCTATCTAGTGTAATATCAGAACTTTGGGTTCACTTAGAGGAAAGAGCTGGGTTTGTGTACGAAATATCAGACGAGAAGAAAAGTTTGGTGTGTCGTATATTCTTACCAGAGTGAGTAGGTGGGATTACGTATGAAAGACGGAATGACAGCCAACACGTAGCGGTGTTCCTGATAAATATATGACTCCGCGTTAATGTTTATCGAGGTCTTGGATGGAAGAGCTGACTTATTTGTCTAATAGAACTTCATTCGTTTGGCAACAGTTGGATAGGGTTAATAATATTCCATTATTCTGTTCTGCTAGTTTTGTTTCTTTTTGTTGCCCTTGTCCTCTTTGAATCACGGCGTTGCTAAAAGCTGGACTCTGACTATATATGACTAGGCCAAGCCGTTGAAACACTGTTTAGGTTCTTGGTCGCTGCCAACAGTCATATGTGTACTGCAGTTAATTGGACATTGGACTCTATCTAAATGGTTATAACGGCCACTGTGATTTTGAATGATTCCTGTGCTGTTAGTTACTAAGGCTACTTTTCGGTGTTTCTCTGGAGCTATACTGTGTCTATTTGGCTGTTACTGACCTTGCTGATAGTGATACGGTGTACTTAGACTGAAAAAGCGAATAGGTCATTAGGGATGGGTGAAATAGGTGTGGGATAAAATTGATCGAATTAGGTCCTACTATAAAAGAAATAAAATGGTAATTTCTGCTGTGTCGGAATATGGCGTTGCTAAAGACTGGACATTATCTATATATGGCTAGACCAAGCCGTTGAAACGATGCTAAAGTTTTTGGTCGCTGCCAACAGCATGGATGTTGCTGTGTCTGCTGTCTTGAGTGCTGTTCGCTGCGTAAACGTTTATGATCCGGATTATCGATCCTGTTTAAATAATTTTCAGTCATTTAATAATAAAATAAATATATATGTAAATAAATACTTACTGTTCAAAAAGTTTAATATTTTTGAAGTGAAAACTTCTTTAGCGGCGTTGTGATAAATTCGCGTCAGGTCACGTGTCCTAATCGTGGAAATTCGTAAGACGGAAACCGTAATGCCACGCCTATTATAATTTTTATTTTTAGTATTCGCGATTATGAGTAGTACAGGGAGGTTGGATATGGAATTTTAATTCTATGACAGATTGCGATGTCAAATATACTACGTCCAAAAAATAAATAAACAAACATTATTATTTCTTGACGATGTCAAAGACATGTCTTATGACATATTTGAGTGTTAAGCGCGAATCGTGTGTAAAGGTTTTCACTTCTGCCGGCACTCCCGGAGTGCAACTCGTTTTTTTTTACTTTTTACATTTAATAGATATTGATTTTCTTTTTTATTTAATTCAAGATGATCAAATTGCCCCTGTTGCTTTTAAAAAACACTTAACTTTTTGTATTATGGAATGATATGTACAAAAAAGGTCCCTTTGCTTCATTAATTTAATAATTCAAATGCCTAACGACAACAAATAATCTGGCAAATTGAATTTACACTGTACAAATAGATTTGTGATGTTGCATACGACTAATTTACATTTACCTGGTAGTTATTGACCATGGTGGTAGTTATGAAGCACTTAGACTGAAGATGCAAGAGATTTCCTTAGGGTGGTGTAAAAGATTAAAAAATAAAACGGGATTAAACGCTTCGTTATGTGGCAAAAAGGTATTTATTAATTTTTAATTAATGGAATGATGGAACGCAAAAATTTAAAAGTTTTGTTGTGAAAGATGTTCCTCTTATCAATTGATTTACCCGATCGATTTGAGGAAAGCTTTGTATAGCTGTGGCTTAATACCCTTATTGTATCGTCAATCAAACATTATTACTACCTTTCGAGTTAGTAGTCATGACAAAAGTGTATAGTGGGGCAAGGCACGTCACTCAAATCAGTTTGAACAATATTCTATATATAAGAACAACATCAAATCAAAGAACTCTAGAAAAACCCGATGGTGCAAGACATACAATTTTGTCTCGTTTCAATTATGGCTGGTTTGTGTGAAGGGTACTTCTTTTATCTACATGTTGCCGCCCTGGTGCACTTGAGCTAGTAGACCTGGTGCATTTGAGCTAGTAGACCGGGTCATATGAGACATGCCCTTCGTCTACATTAGTTCGAAGGGGCTAAAAGCTCTCGGTAAACATTACCGATCCCGTTCCTTTGTAATTTACTGGCCTTAGTCTACGTCTCTCTACAAAGTGTGTTAAATGCTTGGTAGTGCTCAATCGTAGTGCTCAGGGACATAAACTGGAGTATCATTCATTAATAACCCTTGCTTTACTTCAAGCGAGACATGATTGAATTCGTTTTGATAAATTTTGCTATTTCATAATTTGAAATCTATGTTCTAATGGTTGAACTTTTATATGTAATGTTTTGCTTTGCCTTATATTACTGCTCTAACATTAGCTTTCACTTAAAAGTAACAATGGAATTATGTAACTTTATGGACTTATACAACTATTCATATACTAATGATGTTGTATATATATGTATAACCTTATCGTTATCGGCAAATGTACCTAGTTTATTTGTAAATACTTCTACAAATTCATTACATAGACGGCTCACAAACTCATCCTCGACTAACTCGTTAATATTAATTTGGTTTATTTTTAAAGCATGAAATCAATCCCTTCCCAATGCGGGCTTACATCTGCCTTTAATTACATACATAATTAAGATTTTTGCCCAATAACTCTTAAATTTTAATACATGACCCAACGTAACCACGTTGTATTAAATTGGCAGTCTTTAATATTTTGTGACAACTCCCAACTAAAAGAAATATATGATTGTATCTGCGCGTGATAAACATAAAATCCCCTTACAAAAAGAGAAATAGAGACAGTTATAATAAAGTAAATAAAAACATACATACATCAGCGTACCTTACTATCTAATAAATTATGCGACCTAAGCAACTCTGATTCTAAAAAGGTATGAGTTTCGTCGTTCATTAGCCAGACAACTATCTTAATAACTTTATCATTACTACACCCTTGGGAGTTCCCGCAACACCCTTAGCAGCGTTTGCACGCTGATTTTTTTGACTTTGACGGTAAGCGTTTTTTAGTAGTAGTGGACTCACACTCCTAGTGGCTCGAAGTTTTACCCAGGAGCAGTACTGCAGCGACATACACTATAAAAGCTTTGCGTGGCATCTTTGCCAGATTTG
Source organism: Apoda limacodes (assembly GCA_946406115.1). NCBI lineage: Eukaryota > Metazoa > Arthropoda > Insecta > Lepidoptera > Limacodidae > Apoda > Apoda limacodes. The sequence continues at coordinate 1,277,595 of OX291548.1, forward strand.
GAATTCCCTCACAGCTGGTCACCGATAATGATCCGCCATTTAGTTTGAGGAATTTAATTCATAATGTTTAAAAAATACGATTATACACATGAATGGCGCCGTACAGACCACAGACCTAGGATTTTTACGCTACACAGACCACAGGGGAATGGTGAAGCGGGAAACGTGGTCAAAACTATTAAAAGGGTAGTTAAACGGTCCTTATTCGAAGGAGATGTCATATCGGCTGCATTAAACAAATTTCTATTTCAATATAGAAACACAAACAAAGGAGAGACAAGTGGATACAAGATCAAATCAGTTCAAATTGCAATGGCCGAGGATCTCAATGGCATAGGTATCAGGATCAAATCGTCCCGTTATGCGGGAAGGTCCTTTATTCCGTGTCACGTACGAGTATAAACAGAGAGGCTAACAGCTGCGAGTCCCAGGCATGCGAAGGCGCCGACGTTGGGTCAGACGCGAGACACGAGTTCACAGGGCTTATAATCGTACACTAGGCGACACATCAAGCTACCCACGAAAACATATCTATAACTAAAACGTTTCGGTATAGATAAATCGTAGGAAAGAGACTGAAAACAGCTGCTTCTGCGAACATATCTATAGATATATGTACACTACAAACATGAATGAAAGCAGGCGCGGCAGGTGGGGCAGCGGGACGGCATAAGTAACGAGCGCAATCAACATCTAGGTAAAATAAAATAAATCAAAATTTAGTTTTGTTCGCGACATTGGCCCAATTTGGCGCGCGCGCTCGCAATCGTTTGTTGCATCGCTACCTATCTAAATTAAAAATGGCACTCAACTTATCCAAGAGCAGCGGACTACAGAATAAAAGAGCGACGAACTCGAATAACAGTAAGTAAATTTACTTTGTTAATTACGTATGTTTAGAGGACCCTATCCATCATGAATCAAAAGCAGTAACCTTAATAATTTTATTCCTTACCAGCCTTATACCTACGTTCCAATTGTGGGGCCTCCCCTTCTTGAGGGTGTTTAAATGAGTCTTTTTTTTAATTATGCTCACTAACTATCCTCACGATGATTTCCTTCGCAGAAATCAATACTTAATATAGAGTAATAAATACAAAATAAAAGAAAAACAGTAATAAACAAATAATTTTACTGTCTGGTCTTAAATATGTAGCTAAAAGCAGTCTCATGAGTGAAATTATATATTTTTTTCAGGTATCGACTAAACTTTTTTGACACCTGATTTATTATCAAATTTAAAAGATTTCATTTACAGAGAAAAACAATAAGACATTGGATCCTCCGGAACAAGGAAACGGGGCGAGACCTATCGCCATAGCTCCGGCAGGTTTATGTTCGAGCCACAACTGCTGAGGAAGATGAGGCTATAAAAGTGGCTTACCAAATGGAGCCGTTTCTTAATACCCAAAGCACTGCTTCTCAATATCGCGTAAGTATCATTATCTATTACTTATTTATACACTTAAACGATTCATGAGTCGATCAGGCAGTGGTAGGTATTTATTTTCACTTTTATAGGTATATAGATATAAGCGATAGAAAAATATATTTTACTGAACCATGGTGTCGGTTTTATATAAAAAAAATCAGACATGACCCGGTAATCGGCGTGCTTATTTTGTAATTTAAAGGGAATTGATGTTAAAAATCCATTGTTTAGACTTTACGTATTATTTCTTATGTTGTGGTATTGCATGACACACAACACATACGCGCGTGGCAATGGTTACTGTAATGGATTTAAACACCGTTCCCATTATAGGTAGTTACTAAATATGCACGCCGCGCCGGTCATTGTAAAACAAAACTTTTGTTATTGTATAATATTACTGGCTGTGCCCACGGTTTCATCCGCTCTAAATTTAGTTATCCAGCCATATCTGATTCCTTGTTCATCCCTTGAAAACATCATATTTTTTAGGATAAAAATTATCATACCTATATGTAAATTCTGGGTGTTTCTTTAAAATTGGCCGATTAGTTACTGCGACCTACGATAAACGTGGTTTTTTACTGTCTCTGAGTAACTGAACTAAGTCGGCGGAGCCCGATTGAGGCCGAAAATCAAAACATCACAGAATTCTACTTATGAATTGGAAATGTAATCTTAAATTTAAGATTTTCAAGTCTAAACAAAACCCTGTAAAAATCATACATAACGTGTGCAATGTGTGCAATTAGATTTCCATGTGATCGATCGCTAAGGGTATTAGGGTTAAGGGTTAATGTGAGTAATGACGACTGCCGGGAAATAATTTTAATTCACGAGAAGAGCTCAGCCTTACTTGTACAGAATAGACCAATGTCGACAATTATTATGAAAAAATAGGCCAAGTGCGAGTCGGACTCGCGCAGGAAGGGTTCTGTGCCAATATCTATAAAAACACCAAAAAATTCAGGTCTGTTGTATCGGAACCCCCCTCAAATATTTGTTTCATTTTTTTTAAAGTGAATATATATAAATATTCTGTGAATATTTCAAGCGTCTATCTGTTGCCGTTATCAATATCGAGCAAAAACGAACAAAATATCACGTTTGTTGTATGGGAGCCCCCTCAAATATTTATTTTATTCTGTTTTTATTTTATTTTATTTTTAAATTTTTAAGAACTTACAGCTATTGTTGACAATAGTAAAATAGATAAAAGAAATAAGCCAATTAAAATATATCCAATAGTTACAACAAAGAATATAAAAATCTAATAATAAAAAAATAATAAATAACAAATATTCTATGCACAAACTCTGAAGTCCGTGGTTCATGATATCAAATATAATACATTCTTTCAATATAACTAAATTATTGAAGCTTATGGACTAAATTGTAGTGAATATTTTGGAATCAAACAAATATTGTATTAATGATTAGGAAGAAAAAAAAGAAGAACTAAGCATACGGTTTAATGCAACAGGGTTGTTTGAGAATATGTCGACATCGACATTTGAATTATTAAATTTATTACAAGCTCTTACTAAAAAGGAGTTAAGCCGGTAATTTGTCGAAGCATTGGGCACATGCAAGATAGGCCACTTCCTTCTAAGTCTATTCGGTACACTCAAGGATACTTTACGGAGAATATCAGGACAGTTAATGGACCCATTAAGAATTTTCGACAAATACACTATATCGCTAGTATTACGACGATACTCCAGAGGTATCAAATGAAATCGTCTACAGCGATCTTCGTATGTATGGTCTATAGTTGACGTCTTGAAAGACAGATAACGGAGAAATCGCTTTTGGATGGCTTCAAGGCAATCAATATATACCATGTACTGCGGATTCCAAATTTGAAAAGCATATTCTAAGTGACTTCTAACATAGGCGCAGTATCAAATCTTTATTGTCTTGACAGAATTCCTTTGAACACCTAATAATAAAACCAAGCGCTTTAGAAGCCTTAGTCATAACTTGATCAATATGCTTATCAAATAGCAGTTTGGAGTCGTGACTGGTGGTTTTAGTAATATACTGATTCAGTACTGTGCTTTTTACGAGAGAAAGTAATAATGGCGCATTTAGATACATTAAGATCCAATTTGTTAACTGTACAATAATCAGTCAGTCTGTCAAGATCTTGTTGGAGTGCTAAGACATCGGTGTTCGATTTGATAGCCTTAAGGATTTTCATATCATCCGCAAACAGAAGATATCTAGATGATTTGAAGCAGTCGCCAATGTCATTCATAAAAATAACGAAGAGCAAGGGGCCAAGAAGTGAACCCTGTGGTACATCAGAAGGAATAATTCTCCAATCAGATCGAAAACCAATGAAAACTACCGCTTGGGTCCTTTTTTCGATATAAGATGCAAACCACCGGAATAAATTACCGTGAATTCCAGCATCGTAAAGTTTTTGAAGGAGGATAACATGACCCAGCCGGTCAAAAGCCTTACTGTAGTCACTGTAAATTACATCGACAGAAGCTCCATAGTCCATACTTTCGGTAATATAATCATTAGCAAGGATAAGGTTTGAAACAGTTGATTGATTTTTTAAAAAAACATGCTGACTTGTACTTAATCTTGGTTTAAAGGTAAAATACAACTGATTGTAGACTACTTTTTCTAACGTTTTAGCGAACATACATAGTTTAGAAATTGGCCTATATTGATCAACAATATTTTTTGGTCCTTTTTTATGAATTGGGCTAACAGCGTCATCTTCCGTCATATTTGATAAACACCTAATCCAGTCTATTTTCGAAAGGTGTTCACGTATGGTAACAGAGTCACCCATCCTGTAAAGAAACTTCCCTCGAGGAACCTGCGGTAGTGGTCAAAATTCAATACTATTTATGACAATACATAGAGCCTTATGATGGCTATCTTCTGGTTATATACGTTGCGTACACTGTGTCACACAAATTGGCAAATAAGAGATAATAAGGTCTTATATACGACAGTTAACATTACTGATCCAGTTATATTGATGGAGATTAGATGATGAGCAGATATCAAAGAAACCTATTTGGTGTTGGTTCGTTAGATAAGTTGGTAACCAGAGAACTGAGTCAGAAGGTTTGTTCCACTGAACATTAGGCATATTAAAATAACCTAGAATTAATATGCTGTCGTCGGGTCCGGTGAGAGGTGTCGCAATATCAATTAATTTATCCGAAAAAGAGCGGAGTTGTGAAATGTAGGAAGTCCCAGGACAGAGGTATACAGTCGCTATATTGATTCTACCAGGGATTTTATTTTGTTTTTTACATGTGATTGTAACCCATATATCCTCTGCATTAGATCCCTAGTCCAATCTTTCGTCAGCAACTAACTCTTTACGAATCGCTATCAGTACGCTACCGCCAAGGGATTGACCAGTAGCTATGTAGTCTCTCCCACGGCCCCACACTAAATACCTATTGTCAAACAATTCCTCACTATGAATTTCGTCCAATAACCACGTCTTAGTAAGAGATATTATGTCATAGGAGTGTAATAATATATTTTTGAAAATAGCTTTCGTCTTTGTGCGCAATCCTCTTACGTTTTGGTGGTAGGATTTAAGTGGAGCCATCGGGAATTTCAATTTTTAATAGCACTATAGCGATTATATGCATAGGGTGTATATTTAAATAGTGACACGTTACGTATATGTAATCGCACAAATGACAAAATAAAAAAAATTGGGAATTAAAAAAAAATTAAATGTGGACCATATAGCAGGCTCGTGTAAAATATACAGACAAGGGAATTGTAATAACGATACCTATCTTAATAAGTGCGTTTGCACTTCTAGATTCGTTACATTCAAAAAATAATATGGTATTATAAAAAGATTAAACGTGCGTAGGCGCAGGAAATCACTAGTGTAACACGTTACGTATATGTGATCGCACAAATAACAAAATAAAAAAATATGGGAATCAAAAAACAAATTAATGTGTTAAAGTAGTTATCGAAAATAAAATAAACAAAAGTGTGTAAATGCGTTGGGTGAGCCGTACTTGACTACAAATCAAAATATAAGTAGTGTATACAAGTAGGTATAAACACAGGTAAACAAAATGATACCGTCAGAACTGGACACGCTAATTACTAGTATAGATAAAACTAGCGGGAATAGTTTACAGACAGAAAACAACACAGGCAGGTTATAAAAATAATTAATCAGTTAAACAGAAAACGAGTGTTATTAAGTAGACTGCACGGCGGCGGCGATGAAATCATATTTACCTGCGCCCGATGCTCCGGTAAACCTGTTTCCTCAATAGTAGCATTAATAATGAGCTGTATGTGGTTGTCAAAGTCCAGTAATGATATGATTGCAATAAACCGTAAGTTAAATATGTAGTGTGAAATTATAATAAAATTAACAGAAAAAAAATATTTGTACAAATAAAGTATACCCTTAGTAAGTGACTACTTATATTTTTCGAATGAAGAAAACCACATTTACAGATTATATACCTTACAAAAGCTTTTTTAAGTCTCGTTCCGAGTAAATAGTTAAAATCGGCGAGCAGTCATTTTTTCGAACCAATATTTTAGAATGTTTGACCGAGACATACAGGTTTTAATATTTTTTATAGTGAAAACTTCTTTAGCGACGTTGTGCACTTTTTTGGTATGGGTAAAAAATGATAAACTCGCGTCAGGTCACGTGTCCTAATCGTGAAAATGCGTAAGACGGATGGAGAGTAGGCAGCTGGCGCGGCGAAGGAGAGGGAGTATCCCCCTCTCTTTCTACGGCGCGGCGAAAATTTATGCCTGCGCCTGCTGTTTCGTTTAGGCGGCGCAGGGCGCTTGCGCGAATGGTCGTGTTTTACATAAACATGTTACAGCGTGCTACGCGCATCCATGGATGGTGATGGCTGATGGCTCGACCGTCTGTGTAGTGGCCATACTGCTGTGTATTCGTAAAATTCGTGTCTATAAAGTGTTTAAAATATGGAAATTGAACAAAGTGCATCTTTGTCTTTGTAAAATACGTAAACCGTAATGCCACGCCTATTACAATTTTTATTTTTAGTATTCGTGATTATGAGTAGTACAGGGAGGTTGGATATGGAATTTTAATTCTATGACAGATCGCGATGTCAAATATACTACGTCAAAAAAGTAAATAAACAAACATTATTATTTATTGACAATGTCAAAGACATGTCTTGTGACATATTTGAGTGTTAAGCGAATCGTGTGTAAAGGCTTTCACTTCTGCCGGCACTCCTGGAGTGCAACTCGTTCTTTTTTTGCCGACATTTTTGTTTTTGACATCAACATTTTGTTTGAGACTGTTAGATGGTTGATAAAAACATGACTATTTTCCACGTAGCCGAGATCACTTCAAGATAATGATTTAAAACGCCTCGCTACCAATACAAATTCTTCTTTTATATGGTAATTATTAAAGGAAGCTACAATTGCTTTGGTGTCCGTCTTCGAGCGCGATGGTATTCTAGCGACAAAATTGAGCTGGCTTGGAGAAACGGGGTGGTTAATTTTAGAGCCCAGTTTGGTTACGATGTCCAAAAGGTTCTCTGAATTGGTAATTGATATTCCTTTTATTTCGATGTTGTTTCATCGAGACCACTGCTCTTTGTCATTTAACTTCAGCTCCAACTGCTCAATTCTATTCAGTAGTGGTTCGACTTTCAGGTTATTTTTTCGACAGCATCGAGCCGGGATTCTTTCTTCAGTCTTTTTATCTCAGTCATAATTAGATCCAATGATACAGGGATCGGTGACACCGGCAGAATTGATGCAGCTCCAGTTGGCGAGCCTTGGGGGTTGTCCTTTTTTGCATGAAGTGCATTTCCACACTGATTTACGGTCTCCAAGTTTCCTAAAACCTCATTCGGAGATCCCGGCACAAGGAAAGTCAAACGTTTGCTTGCAGCTACTGCACTGAGCACCATCGAAGGCCTCTGTGTTACAGCGTGCGCACTTGAACATTTTCTAGACAACTTTGAGAAGCACTGGAATAGTTTGTAGAAACGGTAAACGCGTTAGCTCATTAGCAGGATCACGAACTGACTGAAATTAACTTGAGAGTTATTGGAATAGGTCCGAAAATCGAAATCGAAAGTTTTGTGTTTTCTTTACGTTTCAAGACTTGGAGAATCATTTGCAATCATTTTTAGAGTGATGCCTGTGTGTGTGTGTGTGTACGTATGTATGTATGTAGACATATTTTGGCTTTCGATTCCTCAATAACTACTGAACCGAATCGCTCTGATGATATATCAATCGATACGCCACGTCATGACTTAGATATGAAAGGAGTCTGAAATAAATCGGTCCATCGGTTCGTTTTTTATCCGTAAAAAACTGACTTTTTTATGCACATAACATAAATTTCATGTAAAATTTCATGTATCGAGGGGTAGAAAAGGGTTTTCGAGGGTGCTGATTTCGAATTTTTAATCAGTTTTTAAAATTCAAAATGGCGGACCCAATATGACGTAATTTTTTTTTGTAAAAGAATTTTTCTCAAGAGAAGTTGCATGTACGGTACTTGCTGCCGAACCAATTTTAATATTTGTTGTTGTAGCGTCAACAGAAATACATCTTCTGTGAAAATTTCAACTGTCTAACTATCATGTTTCATGACCATGAAATACATCCTAGTGGCAGGCGGACACCGGGGTTTTAGTAAAAGGGTTCCGTTTTTTACCCTTTGGGAACAGAACCTTAAAAAATTATTAAGAATTTTAATTGAAATTCAGTAATTTTCTATGTAGCTAATTAGCTCGGTAACTAAAGTTTTGGGTATTTTACTTTCATATAATACCATGGGTATATCAACATTTTAAGAGACAGCATACTATATTAAATAAGAGATTAAATTTAATAAGGGTTTTTAGTATTTGGACGTTTGATGTAAGATTATTATTACCACTCAGTAGCTGTTGATTTTTTTTGTATTTTTGGTGTGACGTGTAATAAAAATGTAGTAATAGATAATAAAGATAAGACCAGCTCACGCATTTGGGCAATAAAGGTTAAGGGTTTAGGTAAATAGTTTTAATTCAAATAGGTTCGTGTGAACTTGATAACCTAATTGTGGAATTGTTGTAGTTAAAAAAGTCTATTATAATCAAAAAGTTTTAAGATTAATTAATGGAAATACTTTATATTAAAAGCTCCATTGGCACTAAGATGTTGAAGACTGTTGTGGGTATTCCCACTATTGTTAATAACTTTACTGTCAAATAATGTCTATTAAAATTTTATTTTTTATTTATTTTAAGTTTATCCTCATTATTATTTTAAATTTAAATTGTCATGATGATTTTAAATAAATAAATGACGTGACTCGACTTCTGATATTGCACGCCTCATAAGCGGAGCGGTGAGGTAGTGCTCTACTCTCGACATGTCAAAAAACCCAGTCTTTCGAAACTTAAATGACGTTTTTTTTTTAATATAACAGGATAATATGAGTGCACTAATATGAAGTTAAATAATCTGTCTAGCACATATGGTACATTTTATAAACAATTAATTTGTTTAATATAATAAATAATAACATTAAAACTAATCATTCTTGGACGTCCGTGAGTCTGTGTTTATGTGACCATGTATGTGGCAGAGAAATTGGTCGAAAAATTCATCTTACCGGAATACTTTTGTTTTTAATATATAAAGTATTACACTGTGCTGATTCCTAGCTAATATTAGCGTTCTAAGTACTGTCGTTTAATTATAATTTATAAAAAACTAATATACCACTGTATACTGTATCTATATATATATTTTTTATTTTTATTTTATAGTATATTTTTTCCTCACCTTATTTGTTATTTTATTTAAAAAAACTTGAGTTTTTGTTTTAGAATTTATTTTTTAAATGTGAATGACCGCTATGAGGCGTGCATTTTTGGATTTTCCAAATTTTTTATTTTACTTTTACTAAAAGGCCAGTTTCGACCAAATTACCAAAGAGTCCGCCAACTGATGCCTTTTGCCAGTACTAGTCGAGATAAAATCAGTGGATTAGGTAAATGTTTGTTAACCATTATGTATATCTGAGGAATTGTTAAGAACGATGCACACCTCCGGTCCCCTCTCTACTATCGCATCGCTAGCCACCGAGAGGGAGTCCATCCTCACACCTCAAGCCTATATAGTTAGTCACGCACAAGGGTCAGTGTCCATAGGCTGCGTTGACTGCTTAACACGAGGCGGGCCGTATGCTTATTTGTCACCTTAGTATATGGAAACACAAAACTAAACGAATGAGTATATCAATCCACACTTCCCACTTTTGGGCACAAGTCTTTACCTACTTACTAAGAAAAATGTTTGCGCTTACGCACTGGGTGCCTAGTGCGCGTTATTTAAAGAGGACACTGGGTGCGATATAGGCTAAAAAGCCAATTCTGTAATACTAACGATGATGGTAACTTAAAATACTAAAAATTTATTATAATTTATAATAATTACAATGAGACGATTTTTTTCCATACTTCATTAATGTTTTTTACCGAAATTACTACATTACCTATTACTATTCCAGTATCTCCCAAATCCTACTTTTGAATGGGAGGGACAAATATTACGACGGCACAAAAACCAAATCCAAATAGAACAATATATTAAATCAATAAATGACCCAGTAGATTTTTCTAGAAGATTGTTATAAAATAAGAAAAAAAATTAGTTAATAAAGGTTTTCAAGGGCGATCACCTCTTTGTATGCCTCTTTGTTATCGTAGGTAAGAAAATTTTAAACCTAATATTAATTACGCACGCACACTTATATATTCATTCATAATTTACAGTTGCGACGCGATGCAGCGGGGATATTACGTTAGAGAGCAGCCAGTGAAAGACGAAATAATAAATTACGACTATCTCTCTTTCGCGACTTTTTCGCTGCGTTGCGCCTTGGGTTCAAAGTCTATTAAGGTAAGGTTGATGTGTCGCTTACTGTACCAAAGCTAAATTTATGTAAATATAAAACATACTTATAAGTATGTTCTAATATAATAAGTTAGTCTATAAGTCCATAACCTTTCTGTGCGGTGTTCTTTATACCTACTATTAATAGATTACAGATACTGTACTTATTTTATTTGTGTTACGATAGCCCCAGCTTGAGCCGATTTGTTAGAGGGATCACAATACACTAGTTATTTCATCAATATAACTAGTTATAATACAAAAATAATTGGTAATTTTAAATAACTAAAATACAAAACATTAAAGTTTTGACAGCTGCCCACACACCATGTTACAATGAGTGTAATATGTAGATCACTTGGAGTTTGCGCAAAATCAGTTTGACTGCGCTTGAAAATGCGATAAATATTCGTTTTGTTCTGTGTTCCGTCAGACGAACGTAAACGTAAACGACAACATAAGCCCGTCGTTGCAATAACAGAGCCGTTCTATGCGCCGAGCTATGGCCGAGCCCTGTTCCACCTACACATATTGTTTCAATATCCGTCCGCAATAAATAAACAGTGTCGGGTCTTTATTGGTTAAACAACAATAAAATATACAGAACACATTGAATTTTACTGTAGAGAAACGCTACACTGTTTAAAAGTCTATATTATACTTGAAATATTCGCAGTAGTAGACACTACGAGTACCTTCTATAATTTTTTGGCTTCATTTTTATGAATTTTCTTAGGGCTGTTTGATTTAAAGAATTTTTTACACAGACGAAGCAATCAGAATTCTAATTATCTATGTCTGTCCCTCCTGTCTGTATATGTTTATAATCAAAATAGGTCACCCATTGACATTCTTACAAAAAAGGTCAATTTATAAAAATAGATAACTACTTACCTATAGATACTTATATGTATAAGGCATGCTCATTAGCAATAAACCAGTCTACATCTCGACTCGATGCTTTAAGCTACCCTCCATAACAGCTATACCCTTTTTATATGTCAAATCAAATAGCACTTGATTCAAGTAAGTTTTTAAAGACACCTTCGAATTGTCAAATTTCCTAATTAATTATGACTTTACCTTTATCACCGGTTTGAGACGTTATATCTACTTAGACGAACCGGCAAGAAACTCAGCTCAGCTTACTCTTTTCAATATATTAACAATAATACCCTTATGCCCGTTTTCACCAACGACCCCTAGTGCTAAGGGGACCTTTACGGCCCTTTTAAGGATCCCTTAACCATTTATTATTCTTAACCAACATTTAGGGAACACCTAAACAGTTAGAAGTCCCTTTAAAATGACGGGCTCAAAAACCGACCCCTTAATCTGACCCTTAACTAAGTGAAAGTTCTTTCTCAACTGTGGTTATTCTTCGGTGGTGTTAATTTTCTATGAGACAGTGATTTATTTGATTTTATAGATAGTTTATTGAATAAACTCTATTTGTGTCTGATAATTTAATATCAGTAAGACGGTGAAAAATATATAGAGAAAGGCCTGACTATTTTACAAAACATGACGACGTAAATTTCTTTCAAAGATATAGATTATCTGAACAAAGCGTAATTTTTATCCTACTAATATTATAAATGTGAAAGTTTGTATGTCTGGATGGATGATTATTACTCAATAACGCTTTAACCACTGAATGCAACGGGATGAAATTTGGCATACATATTGGTTAGGTCCTGGAATAGCATATAGGCTATTTATGCTTGATCTCAAAAAATTCAAAAGTTCCCGTGGGAATAACTATAACAGAGTTTAAAGAACAATAGATGTAGCTATAGCTTGCTATAGAAAACTTTATGAGTATAATATAGAAGATTATTAAGGAGTTCCACGCAGATAACAGAATTCAGGGCGGGCGGAGCCGCTGGCAAAGTCTAGCACTGAATAAAATTGAACATCTTCTAGATTTTCCTCATGACAGGTATGTGCATGTCCAAATTATCTTACTGATTGCTATAAAGTTAATGTATGGTTGCGCCGCCTAGTGTAATAGTTTAATTATTGATATGAAATTGCACATATACTGTGATCTCCTATCTCTTTTTCTCCTACGCATACCTCGTCTATGCAAGAAGAAGGCGGATGCCTCAACATCCAGATTGCAGTCAAAGAAAGACAACGATCCTATGCCAGCTATTTTTAATAAATCGTGAATTTTTGGTGTTTCAAAAGTGTGAGCTTATCATCAAATCAAATCAAATCAAATAATATTTATTCAAATAGGTTTGCAAGAACACTTTTGAATCGTCAATACAATGTAAACAATGTTTATTTCAGCCAAAAAGAGCTGGCAAGAAGTTCTATTTAAAGTTATAATACAATACTTTGATAATTAGCTAAAGCGTATACAATATGTACCGAAATACTTATTAGGTAATAGAAATAAGTTAGTAAGCTACAAAAAACAAAGTCTCCACCATAACATAAGTTTCCATAGAAATGGTGTGTGTGTGTGTGTGTGTGTGTGTGAGAGAGAGGGTACTTATATGAAAGTAGTCATTATTGATAGAATCAGGCGTTACTTTGCGGAAGGTCATTATTATGATAAAATATTATTGCCCTGCTAAAAACAATTCAGTAGCACTCACGTGCAGAAGTACACCATCCGCATGTGTAAATAAACTATCCATATCCAGTGAAACTTTAATTGATTCTTCCGGTATCGTGATATTCTGAATATTTTTAATTAAATCAAGACAATTTTTTAAAGAATGGATGGATTTTAATTTTGTTTTATCTTCAAGAATGTAGTTTAATTTTTCCGCAAGATAATATGCTGGAGCTCCTATTGTACCCATCTGCCAAGCCTACCCGTCTACCAAGCCATCTTCGTCCTTTATAATATTAAATTTTATAAAAATAAAATTTAATAATAAAAAAAAAAAGAAAAAAAAGAAAAAAAAAAAAAAAGAAAAAAATATATATATATATATAATAAAATTGTTATATAAAACTAACATAATGATAAAAATAATAATTAAATAGGATCGTGGAAGATCGAGGACTTAGAAAAAGTTAGCCAGGATCGTGGTGGTGGAGGTCTTTAATATTTTTGTAGACTTTCTAAAGACGGGCTTAACACATTTATGTAGTTAAAAACTTAAATTCGAAAATAAAATAAATTTCATTACTAGAACACCCGGGACAGCATAAGTTTACGTAGACATACATAGGCAGCGGCGAGCGTCGCGTGGCCACAATATATAAAGAAAGCGTATGAGGTGGGCATATGCAAAATGCGATAAATTGATATAAAATGCAATGTATTATTAAGTGAATACATTCTAACATGAGAGGAATTATGTACCTTTCTGATGGCTAATAAAAGGTGGTAGTGTTGTAGTGACCTGAATATTGGAATGCGACTCTTTTGCTTGATTTAGCGATGGATGTTGCTTCTTATGTTTGATTGCTTATACTGCTGCTATACAATACAGGTAAAAAGTCCTCGCCTGAGTAAAGTAAAGTGGATGTAATGTGGTAAAGGAGACGATGGAGGCATGCCCGGGGATCGGAAGCTTAAAACCTACTGATCTCTCAGAATGTTTGTCGTTAACATTCGTTAGTGGCTTCAAGTAACATCGGCTGAGCTCACAGACGGTTTGAACATCTCTCGCCTAACGTTTCGATCCGTTTGTTTGGGTCAAATACGGAGGTGAGTTCAGTGCCGAGCGACTTGAACGACGACAACAGATTACACAGTGTAGAAGGGTAAAGGTCCTTGCCCCGAGCTGTCTGTCAGAGTCGAAAAACTGCGAAAGAAGGCAATTGTTGTTTTATTTAAATTGACACGTAAGCCGTTGCCATGTTGCGGGGAGTCGGACGCTGATTACGCGAAGGCGACAGTGATACTTCACCTACGCGACTGGTGACACCAAATAGGGAGAAGTCTTGTAGCGATTTGAATATTTGAATGCGACTCCTTTTCTTGTATTAGTGATGGACGTTGCTTCTGAGGTTTGATCGTTTATAATGCTTCTATATTACACAGGTACAAAAGCCTCGCCTGAATAAAGTAAAGAGGAGACAAGGAGATGAAATGGAGGCATGCCCGGGGATCGGAAGCTTAAAACCTACTGGTCTCTCAGAATGTTTATCGTTAACATTCGTTAGTGGCTTCAAGTTACATCGGCTGAGCTCACAGACGGTTTGAACATCTCTCGCCTAACTTTTCGATCCGTTTATTTGGGTCAAATACGAATGTGAGTTCAGTGCCGAGAGACTTGAACGACGACAACAGACCACACAGTGTAGAAGGTTAAAGGTCCTTGCCCCGAGCTGTCTGTTAGAGTCGAAAAACTGCGAAACAAGGCAATTGTTGCTTTATTTAAATAGACACGTAAACCGTTGCCAAGTTGTGGGGAGTCGGACGCTGATTACGCGAAGGCGACAGTGATACTTCACCTACGCGACTGGTAACAACTCATGGAATCATATTTGGTTCGCGACTAAATTCCTAAAAAGCTGCGATACTGAATATTACAAAAATAATCTAATTCACACTTATTCTATCGTTAATCGATCAAATAAACTATAATTCTTCGTACTTGAACTGGTAATATACCTATACATTTAACCTGTTTATGAATCCTTGATCATGTATGGTGTGGACGCCGGCTTGAAAACCGAAATATATCATTTATAATCTACGACTGAAGTTACATGGATGCAGTGGGGCTTATTGCGTCTTGCTCTTCGGAGTGTGTTAAGCATGGGGCGTGCCCTCTTGGTGAATTCCATGGCTGTTCCATTATTCCATTATTCCATTATTACCTACTACACAAATGGTTCAGTGGGGTTTATTGCGTCATGCTCTTCGGAGTGTGCTTTACCACGAGGCGTGCTCTCTTGATAATGTCATGGCTGTGTCTGTCGGATGAACGGATGTCACACTCTTTGGCCTAAGGCTGAGTGTTTGTGCTATGCACGCACAAGGATTTGTTCCTGAAACTACATATTAAGACTTCGGTCTTCAGCTTCGACTGCAACGATAATTTAATGGTTATACCATTTATGATTTCACACCTCTACTCCTTCGGGGAATGTGCGCTAAGTTAGCCTCGGTATGGACACGTACCGTGGGAAGCGCTGGGTGGAGCTTCCCGCCTTTTTATTTTTTTAGAAAAATAAAAAGCGCATAGGGGTAGAGGATACTATTTTTATTACTAGAACGGTGTTTCAGTCTTTCTCTTAAAGAACCTGCGGTCTACGTTACACAATAAGGTCCTACCACTTAGACGATCACATAGCCAAACCTTCGATAAATTTATACTTCAATTTTCAAGTTTCGTGTTCATATTGTCTTATAATCTTTTATATCCATACTGGTTAGTTAGGTAGGTACGTTAAGGGTATCTAGTATATCTGTTCTTTGGGGGGGGGTTAGTTACACTATATAGGACACGACTGGACGAACAGGAATATCTTCTTTGTGTGTTTTTGCGAGACCGTTTAGTATTGGGGCATTAGGATTCATAGGTATAATATAATTTTTGGATGATTGTGTTCTAAAAACAATTTGAGAGTTGTTAACAGAGGTCCTAACTTCTTTGTGAAACTTTTTGGTTGGGTCAGAGCTCAAATTTTTTAAATCTTCATTATTAAGTATATTCATATATAATCTACATGATTTAAAACAACAATACGTTTTCCCTTATCTGCCTTTGTTACTATAAGATTATTATTATTTATTTTTTCTTTTACTGATTTTAGAATATTTTTATCAACTGTATTTTGAAATGTAGAATTATAACTAGATATTGACCTATAAATAGATCTGCTACGATACTCGCCATGTTGTTATCTTTTTTACTGTAGACGATGGCCACCATACTGCTAAAGCCTCAAGTGGTTTTTTTGGTAACTTTGTCGGTAGATTATATTTTAGTCCCTTTTCTAGGAAATTGGTCTCTATATAAAATAAAATAGCTAAAACATTGCGTCGTAACGACATTTATGTCGCCTACCATATACAGATAATAAATTAAAAAAGACATTGTGCAATGCCAAAGAACGCACAGAACATTCAAAAAAGTCTGGTATATACAAGCATACTTGCGGCGACTGCGATCACGTTTATATAGGTCAGACGGGTCGCAGTTTTGATACAAGATACAAAGACCACATTTCAGCCTACAATAATCAACACTCAGATCGATCAAACTTTGCAAAACATCTTTTAGATTCAGGACATTCTCTACCTGACAATCACACCTTCGATATTTTACACATTTATCAAAAAAGTTTAAAAGTTTGCGTTTTGGAGCGGGTGGAGATAGTTCGGCACAGGGATAGAGGTGTAATAATTAACAAACAACAAAATGGTTCCAATTCACCGTTATTACGTAATTTTACAAATAATTGCATTATCCCATCGGTGATTAGGCCGGTTGGGGGGAGTAGTGTAGGTTTTGTATAAAAGGGCAACAACAGCTGTTTTACGTCATTTGGTGAAGGTATAGCGCAAGACTAACTTGCGTCTCCTGAAGATGCCTCGTGTTGAGGCGAAACTCGTGTCGAGTTTTGTTATCAATTTGGTGGTGTAGTGTTGTGGTGAAGTTTGCATCGTCCACATAAGGAGGGAGATGTACTCCTACACATGTGGATGGTGTACTATACTGAATTTTTTTTAGCGGATTTGCTAAGTAATAATATTTTACCATAATCTGTCAATCATACGTTATTTATTTATTTACTATTTGTTTTTTGTTTTGACTGAAGACGATATAATATATCGAAATATTTCAATTTTTTTTGTTTTATATTATTTATAATTTAATATAATGTATCATTATATAATTAAATAATATAATAATAAATATTATAAATGCGAAAGAAAATCTGTCTGTTACCTCTTTACGCTGAAACCGTTTACCAATCAAGCACGCAATCAAGATGAAATTTTACATGCAGATAGTTTGAGTCCCGGAAACCGCGGGAAAAGGCTTAATTCCTACGGGAAAACGGGTAATAGGACAACGGGTAGTAAAAATTATCTTTCCGTACTGATTGTTGATGGTCCGAAGCGAGCGGGTGCTACACACGAACACGTACATATACATATATGCACAAACACATTCAAACAGACATCGTACACCTGAAAGTGGCTCAGCTCCAAAACATCAGCCTGGCAACAAATGCACATCACTTAAACTACCATCACTACGGCAACTAGCCTAACGGGAGAAGGAGTGCCATGAAACTCCCGGATGTACCTGTTACCAATTAGCCACGCAGGAACCAAGTACACAATATCTATCCAAATATGTATATACACACATACACGTACGTACTCACCACACCCCCACACATCCAAAACCAGGGAACCAAAGGAGGATTGCACATGGTGCATCCCTGGTAGCTCGCCAACAACCACTATAGAGTTGACAACAGTCATAATACTACTGCTTAGCTTGGGTCTTTAGAACTGCTTTTGGTGATGGTGTTGACAGTGTTCAAAAGTATTAAGGAAAATTCCCAGGATTTCAGTGACGTTAAACTAAAGGTCTGCATATCTCCGCCATTGTTTCGAGGTATTTATCCTTACATACTGCCTCATTTGATAAACTTCCCACAGCAGTTTTGAGTTCTCATCCTCCATTCTCTGTGTATGTGCATTTTGGTTTAATAATTCATCAACCTTACTTTGCGCCCCAGCGCCCTATGGATATTATATTACCGCGCCGCCAATTTTTGGTCCACCTCGACGGATGTTATATATCTTATCGCTTTACATACTTTTATAATAAAAACGTTTTTAATTTTAAGAGCTATTTCGCATATTTCCCGCAATCTTGTAAGTAATTCGCAACTTATTTCCTAAAAGTTTAGTTACCCGTTAAGTTAAAATATTCGTTATTTTACTGTGTCCGCAAAAAATAAATTGCCGCATTATTTTATTGTTTTTCAGTTTATCGTTACGAATTAATAGTTATTTTTAAGTAACACGAATTACATTTTGTGACATAAAACTCATTTTAGATAACGCGATAAAACTACCCGCGTGATTCATTGCTCGTGTCTCTCTTTGCCACACTGAAACTTTAAAAGAGATTACTTTATGATAAATATTCATCGCAGTATTTGTAAACAACTTTATTTGAACTTCTTGTAATAATACTAGTAATAGTAGGTAGCTTTAAATAGCTAACATAACTAATTGGCTAGTTTAAAGTTACATCGTTATTGTTATTATATATAACTTTTGCCGCATAGTATTTATTTCACTTTAATTTGCATATAACATATTTATTTGTAATAAAATAATATTTCTGTAAACCCGATTATGTACCTAATTTTAAGTCTTGGGTCGCATTTGAAGATATTTTCTGTCTTATTAACTGGAAATTACCAACATTGTCAGAAGGTCGTAAAGGTCAAAATTCGAATATTAAAACTAAAATAAAGTCTGAAAGATCGCGTCTTCCGCCGTTAAGTCTCCTGGAATTTTCTGGATATCCCCGTAATTGGCCACTGTTTTGCGCGAGTTTTTTAAAATACAGTCCACAAAAACGAAGATCTTACTGACGCAGAAAACATATATTGTTTAGTTGGAAGATTAACGGGCAAGGCAAAACCTGTATGTGCAGGAAAAACGCTAGATGGCGATAATTATAATATTTTGCTTAATATGCTGGTAGCCAGATTTTAAGACAAAAGAGTGCTATCAACTTCATATTAAGACCGAATATTTGATACTTAACTTATTCATTTGCGAACGCAGAAAATTTAGAAACTTTTTAGTTAATTTTGTGTCATCGGTATGTTCGTTTAGAAATATGAAATTAATTTTATATTTTTGTACATGGGGCTGAAGAAACTAGACTCTGAAACTATTCGTTTATTTGAAATGGATCAGAGAGATTCTGAAATACCTAAGTTTGACAGTCTCGTCAGTTTTTTTCGCAATCGCATTAAAATACTCCATAGGACTTCGATGTCAAAACATGAAACTGCGAAACGGGCACCGGATCGGACCGGAACTAAAGTTGGCATCAAATTCAATCAAAATCACAATCTTAAACGTGTTCATTCTGCAATGGAGTATAATCACATGATTTTTTTTATAAATGTACGAAATTTCAAAATATAACTGCCTTTGAAAGATTTAAATTCATTAAAAATAATAAATTTTGCGTTAATTGTCTAAATAAAAGAGGTAGGGCACTGCAAGTACTCGCTCGAATAAGCCACCCGAACAACTAAAGCAGGGCATAGCGAGTACTTGCTCGAATGAGCGGCCCGAACTGGGGAAGTACCTCCACCTTACAGAAAACCGCGGGCATAATAACACTAACATTGAGTAGTGTTGTGTTCCTGGCGGTGAGTAAGGTTGCCAGTGCTCTTTGAGGATTCGCTGCGCGGAAAGCGGAGGACCGGCGGTGCTTGTTGCAGTCATGCTCGGCGTAGACGCGGTGTGCTGGTTCGGCGGTCAGGAAGACCTGATGAAACGGCTGACCGCTGGCCGCCCGCAGGTTGAACGGGATCCCGAACCCAGGGATCACTTAATCTCCGCCCTGGGAGGCTGATCCGCCAGCCTGTGTAAAGTATCTGAAGTGGTAGTCGTGCCGGAGAAGAAGACCGGAGTGGACCCGGCTACTACAACAGAGGGGGATCAGGGGCCCTTCCGCCCGCCGTGCCAGCAACCGTATCATCTGTGGCGAGCTTCGTCAGTCTTAGAACCGCACCTTTTGTCCTCTAAGCTGTCTGTGCAGTGAATCCTCATCCTTAGTCTTAGTAACTTTTTTATATCTTATGGCCATGAGAACGACAAAGAAAAGCGGAGTTTGTACAGCGGCTACTCCATCCACATATAATGTGGATTTTTGCAACATCGGGGGTATTCACGCAAATCTTAACGCAGTCCACCATCATCTCGAAACTGCGCAGCCGACCATTCTTTTTCTAACGGAGACGCAGATATCCTGCCCGGCCGACACATCATACCTTCACTATCCCGGCTACAAACTCGAACACAATTTTATGAGTCGTGCCGGTGTATGTATGTTCGTCCGGGAGGAAATCTGCTGTCGCCGCCTTCATAGCCTTGAAGACAGGGACCTGTGGATATTGTGGGTGCGCGTAGATTACGGTGGCCACACTCGTATCTATGCGTGCCTATACAGGTCTCATAGCGGTGACACGGACGTAACTCGACTCTTCACGCACGCAGTGGATGCGCCTCGTGGCTCCTCGGACCACTGTCTCGTTCGGACTCAAGTGTCATGCACACAACCCGATCCTTCCTGGCCAACTAATTGGCGTCGTGTGTGGCACTATAAGTCGGCAGACTGGGATGGATTGCGAGAATTTTACGCATCGTACCCGTGGAGGCAGATCTGCTTTAACTCAGAATATCCTGACGTTTGCGCAGCCGCAGTCACTGAGACAATCCTTGCTGGTATGGAATGCTATATTCCTAACCCGCGAGTAGCTGCCGGCGTCAAAAAACGACCTTGGTTTAATAGGTCTTGCAGAAAGGCTAAAATTCTTAAGCAAAATGCATATGAGGCTTAGACCAAGGCTCGTTATAATAAGGATCCGAATGTTTCTGAGTTAAAACGCAAATTAAATGCTGCCTCGAGGTTCAGTAAGAAAGCAACTGACAGAGCAAAATTCCAATTCATCGGCAAAATAGGTGGGCGTCTTGCGAGCTATCCTTCTGGGAGTCATGCTTTCTGGTCGCTTGCTTAAGCTGCCGAGGGGAACTTCTGCCAGTCGTCGTTACCACCACTGCGAAAGACCGACGGTGACTTGGCCCATAGTGCTAAAGAGAAAGCCGATCTACTGGGCAGTCTCTTTGCCTCGAACTCGAAAATGAACGATGAAGGCGCTGTACCACCTACTATACCGTGGTGCGGTAAGACCATGCCGGAAATCTTCATAACGCAGCGGGAGGTCAGGCGGGCGTTGCTTTCTCTAAACGTTCATAATGAAAAGAAAATGAAATGTTATGCACGTTGTCTTGGTTTGTAACAAATGTTATGCACGTTCTCTTGGTTTGTAACAAATACCTATACGTTCATAAGTGAAGGGTGACAAAAGTTCTACCCAAGATATAAATGGTTCCTTTTATTTTAAAATATTCACAGGCTTCAATCGACACATTTTTATAGTCTTTAATCTCTAGTAGTAGATAAGGTAACTGAATGCCTACCTACTACAAAGGTAACTGAATGCCTACCTACTACAAAGGTAACTGAATGCCTACCTACTACAAAGGTAACTGAATGCCTAGGTAGGCATACTACAAAGGTAAATGAATCCGCTCTTTCCAAATTTAATAATTTACCGCAAGCGGACAACGTATACGCTGTGCTGGGTAATATCGATATTTTAATTGGCGCTGAGCTATTTCCGCATCTTTAATTACCTAATAGGGTTTAAGGTTCCTTGGGTTCTCCGCACGCTATTGAAACGGTTTTCGGGTACGTAGTTCTCAGCTTCGCTCCCGCATTAATTGATACTTCCGTGTCAAAATTTAATTACAAAATTCTGGGAACTGGAAGAAATAAAATCTTCTTCGGTCCAAAGCCCAGACGATACTGCAAGCGAAGAATTTTATTGACACACCACTACTCGCGACCCAACCACCGGCCAGCATATAGTGGCTCTGCAGTTTGAGGCCGATGTTTACTCTTGGCGATTCTTTTTCAAATACTAAACGACGCTTTGAATACCTCGAACGTAAATTTACAGCCTGCTCTCAACTAAAAGAAGCTTATGATAGTATTATCCGCGACTGACTTGACAAAGGTATTTTGTCACCCGCGCATATCCGAAGAGAATAAAAATTACCCCTTTTATGTAATACCTTACCACGGCGTTCTTGGAGAAGACAAAACCACAACTAAATTGCGCATGGTGTGCGATGCTAGCGCAAAGACCACTTCATCGGTCGCCTTAAATGACTTAATGTACAGTGGTCAGAATTTACAGAGAAATTTATTCTCTATCTTAATTAATATCTGCTTTTTTTTTTGAGTAGTGCTTTTAGATCTGTCTACGTCAGATGTTTTTATGAATTGGCATAAGAAATTGTGACCGAAAGTTTCAACGGATTTTATATCGTTTTTCACCACTGCAGGACTTAAAAATGTACCATTTCAACATCGTATGTTTCGGTTTACGATCTAGTCCATTTCACGCATTGAGAACCTAAAGACAGATCTTGATAGAATAATGGATATATATTAATTATACTTAAGGTCCTATGTCTCTGTCAGATTCAATATTTCACACATATTCGCGCGTGTGCTTAAACTCCCGCCCTCAATCAATTACCCGGCATTAAGGTGGCGCGCACACTGCCGGGTCAGCGAGCGGGGCACGGCGGAGTGACACCCTCATCAATCTCCAACTCAACAATTTCAATCACCCTTCTGTTTAAATTCATATGGCAACTGAGGCTTCGCTTTGTAACCAACATTCATTATAACCCGTTTTTTGTTATGCGAGAGGGCGAGAAGCGCCCCGGCACTCTTTGATACCTCGTGTATCCCTTCGAGCGCCGACGAACCCGGGGACGTCGGCGTCGTGTTTGGAGGTAGGCCATATCGGGGGAGGTCGTTGAGACTAATCTCGCTAACCGGATAGCGAGATCGTCATCTGGGGCCGTTAGTACGTGCCGAGGCTGCCTAGCTATAATTTTTTCGACCGTGCCGAGGTCAATATACCAATCATCGAGTAATTGAGTACAAAACCATATCTAGTTTAAATTTGGTACACCGCCATCTAGTAGCATATCTTTAAACTAAATATATAGGTATACAGCTACATACCGCTCACCATGGACTTACCAACCCTTTACAAATAAGCAGCGTAATGACAAAACAAAAAACAAAATTCCAATCAGCTTTATAGTAGTACACTTACGATAAATTATCTAATAAAGAAAATTACTACATAATAATGAAATGATTCAAAGCGAAATGATTAAGCGTACATCCATAAGCGGTGGATCACTATACAATTACAAAACATAGCGAAATGCCTTTAACTACTTAACTTACAGAACACACTACAAAATAACATACATTATATAAAAACATCCTAAATTACATCTAAAGCAACAAATATACCACAAAAAATATCAAGAATTAACAAAACAAAATTATACAGCTTTAGCTACTTTGTGTATTTGGTGTTGAGGAATACCTATGTAGTGTAGCTAAGGTGGTGTGACTTGACGAAGGCAATTAAATGAAAAGGTTCACTTGAAACAATTGGATTTATTTTGCTATATGCAACACGTAAGGTTAGGTTACAAATTTAGCTTTGTAGCTTAGAACCTAGTACCCAGTACGGATGCGCGGCGATGACTGCGACGTCACGGGTTAGCGGTCTTGGCGAGGTGTGGGACTTAGTGCTATGCCAGCACAATTGCTTGTATAGCGATGTCGCTATATCACTCCCCCTCTATCTTTTTTTTGAAAAAAAAAAAATAAGGATTGGAGTGAAAATGCTATGTTGCTATACAAAACAATCCCGCTTTTTTCAAGTCGGTTAAGTCGTCGACTTGGCTTGCGCGCGTCACTGGAATGTGCTGCGTCCGTTCATATTGCGCGCGCCTGACCGTTATGCTTACGGCTGCGGTTTCATTGTCCGGCCTTGCAAATGCACTGGGTACATGGTACAAAGATATTATAACTTAAAACTTATAGTTAAATTTAATCTAAGTAACTTGTACTTTGTACTTGATTATGCAGAAAAGGAAATATATATTTTGACACATCATTTAGCAACACAAAAAGTTTTTAAAAATTAATTAGGAAAAATTGTATTATTTATTTTATTTTTTATACACCATTTAGTAAGGTTGCTTTATTATTACATTTTACATACACCTATCAAAAAAGATTTTATTTAAAAAATACGAAACTAAGAAAATAATGGTAGATCACCATTTATATTTATAACTTTGCACCACAATGCAAGGTTTGCCAGTTATCGATGCTGAAACAAATAAACACTTTTAATATAGGTAATAGGACAAAAGAAAAAATAGTGTGAAAGTGTACAAGAAGTATGTAGGCAAAAATGTTTGGGTTGTCTGTGGTTGTTGTGACGCAGTGAGTTCTGCTAATTGGAATACTTAAGTTTTTATTTTAAACGAAACTAGTATTTGTTTTGTTTGTTTTTGGTGTCGCATCTGCGACGCCTACGTCCCTGTGGATCCAGGACTTTATCCTGCCTCTACAGTATTTGTAGAGTAGTACAACCATTATGGCAGTTAGCAGTACTGCCGTAACTAGCATTAAAGTCGATATGTTCTGTAGGTTATTCTCGTTATTTTGAGTAACAAAATGTTAGTTACACGCTTACGGACTACTTGTTATTATAACCTAGTTACATTGTAGATAGTTTGTCGGCAACGTTGCAATTCTCAGTACCTGGTCGGATTAAAGGTTAAAACGTACAGACGGTTTCACAATGCGCCCAGATATTGTCTATCTCAGAATTGACGACTTTGCCGCGGGTGGGTTACTAGGCGTAGGGACTGCAGCGGCGTTTGGCGCTGGCCGGTCGCTACTACCTGAACTCGAATCGGTGTTTTTGTGAGACGGGACAGGGTCACCGTTGAACAAGTAGGCTGGTTTTAGCCTATCTATCGATATCCACTGTTCTTTGTGGCCTACATCGATTTTATATATATACTTTGGGGGTGATAGCTCGTTGTACGTATTATTTCAACCCCTAAGTAGGCCATAAGTTCTCTGAAAAGCGAACTTTCAAATAGTGTACCTTGATCCGTGGTGATCTTAACCGGGCAACCAAAGCGTGTGACCCAGCCTTCGTACACAATTTTTGCAATCGTTTTTGCGAAAATATCTTTAATGGGGAAAGCCTCAGACCATCCCGTGGCGCGATCGACCATTGTGACGCAATACCTATAGCCGTCCGGTGACGTTGGTAGTGGCCCTACTATGTCCAAGTGGACATGTTCAAAACGATTACAAGGCGGAAAAGTACCTAATTTTGAGACGGTGTGTCGGTGTACTTTCGACTTTTGGCAAAGTATGCTGGTTTTGGCAAAGTTTCCTACATCTACATTTATCTTAGGCCAGAAGTATCTGTCTGCCATCATCCTACGTGAACTGCGGATTCCTGGATGGCTCAGGTTGTAAATTAGGTCAAAGGCTGACCTCCTTCAAGTTTCAGGGATCTCTCGGATAAGGTCTCGGTTTGTTACGTGAAACCTCGCAATAAATTTCTATGTTGGTGCCTGGGATGAAAACTTTTTCGATATTGGCCGAGGTTTTCGAGTTCAGTAGCTTTTGAAGTTCGATGTCAAGGCCTTGTACCTTGGCTAGTTCCTGGAAATCGATGTTCGACGCGTTAATGCTGTCTATTTCGACCCTGGAAAGGCTGTCTGCTGTAAGATTGTTCTCAGCCCTACTGTGGCGGATATCTGTTGTGAATTCACTTATATACATGAGTTGTCTTGTCCGTCTAGGTGAGTCCTTATCACTTGGCTTCTTGGAGAAAGCATACATTAGTGGTTTGTGGTCGGTATAAATCGTAAAAACACGACCTTCGTATTCCTAAAGTATTCCACTGCTGAGTATATGGCTAACAACTTCCTATCGTACGTTCTGTACTTTTGTTGAGCCTCAGACATCTGCTTTGAGAAATAGCCTAACGGTGTAATCTTACCTTTTTGCTCCATATTCAGCACGGCGCCTAAACACGTGCCTGACGCGTCGGCCATGATCGCTAGCTTCGCGTCCGGTATCGTGTAGCTTAGCGTCGCAGCGTTTTGCAATTGTACTTTGTACTCGGCACATGCTGACTCGGCCTCTGGCGTCCATGCAATGGGTGTGCGGTCTCGCTTCTTGGATTTGTGCAAGTACCTATTGAGTGGAGCTTGGATTTCCGCTGCTTTGGGAATATGGGCTCTATAAAAATTGATCATTCCTAAAAAGCGACGTAGTTGTTCTACATTTTGAGGTTTTGGAAACTCGTAAATAGCCTTAGTTTTTGATTCTAAGGGTTTATGCCTGCGGGTGATACGTCGTAGCCTAGAAACTCTACGGAACCTTTGCCAAAAACGCATTTGCTTAAATTAATAGTGACACCAAATTTATTTAGTCTCTCGAAAATTGCTTTAAGGTGTTTTTCGTGAGACGCGTGGTCTTCTGATGCAAATAGAATATCGTCAACATAGCAGAACAAAAAATCGGTGCTGGAAGTCAATTCCCCATTTTGGTTGGGTACTTGAATGTTACGGAGTACGGTGTCGCTCATGAAACGCTGAAAGGTTTGGCTGGCGTTTTTCATGCCAAAATTTAGGCGGGAAAAAGAATAAAGTGACCATGGTGTCGTGATACATGTTTTTTCGAAGTCTGACGGAAAGATCCTTATATTATGGTAGGCCCTATTTAAATCAATTTTGGTGAAAATTTTCTTGCCAGACAACATGTATGTGAAATCTTGTAACCGTGGTATGGGATACCGGTCCGGCTTAGTTATAGTACAGCGCGCGATAGTCGCCACAAGGTCCACCGTCTTTTTTGGGAACAACGTGTAGAGGGCTGACCCACTGGCTGGTTGCTGGTTCGCAAATTCCCATTTCATGCATGATTCTAAATTCCTCTTTTATTTTTTTATACCTATCGGGAGGAAGTGGCCTCGGGCGGGCAAATACTGGTAGGCCAGTAGTCTCGATGTGATCGAAAACATCGTGAGGCGGAATCTCCTTAAATTACATCGGTTTGGTGATGTCTGGGAATTGCGTGAGTAGGAGGTTACGCTTATCGATAGTGTTTAACGATGCGGTGTCGCATCTCACAAGCGGACAGCTGATGTTTAAGTCTGTGACACTATCAATTAACCTACGCTTACTTAAGTCTACTAATAATTTATGTTTACTGAGGAAGTCAGCCCCAACGATGGCCTGCTTCACATCCGCGATGACGAAATTCCAAGTGAATGGTCTGCGGAGACTTAAATTTAAAGTTATTAACTTCGTGCCATAAGTTTTTATTTCACTGCCGTTGGCGGCGTAAAGTTTGTACAGGCTGGGCCTTAGGTCGTTGCACACTAACCTGTACCTTTTGAGCAAGACTGAGATACACGACCCAGTGTCGACGAGGTACCTCAGTCCTGAGTCCACGTCTCGAGCTGTGAGGCGGCTGTTCATTGGGGACGTGCAGTCATCCGCCGTGGACTGCACGGCTGCTAGTTTCCCGGAAGCTGCATACGCACCTCGGCTGCACCTGCTGGCTAATGCGGGCGCTGCTGGTTCGCCCAGTTGCACGGCTGGCGACAATAGCGTGCGTCTGCGCCGTACCTGTGGTGTATGAAACACATGCCGTTGTGGTTTTAGTGCTCTCGGTCCTTTGAGTGGCTGCTTACTCTTCTCGGTTGCCAATCTTGTCGCCTAGGTTGCTGTCTTCTTCTGGAGCTTGATTTTGACTTGGTGTTCTGCTCACGTTCTGTTAGTATTGCGCTGATTCTGTTTATCTCTGTCCAGATTGCAGTGGTGTCTGGCGTGGCGATGCTGGGTGTGCTTGCAGGCGTTCTGATTTCGGCAATTTCCGCCGAGCTGGTTGCCTCTACACTCTTATCGACAACCGTTGCCAGTTGGTTTAGGTCTTTATCTTCCATGACTGCAAGTACTCCTCGTGTTGCTTTTGGCAGGTGGTTTTGCCACAGTACCTTCAACGTGCTGTCGTTGATTTTGTCCCGCGCTAGGTCCTTCATATAGCGCAGCAAATGTGAAGGCTTGTGGTCTCCTAAATCCATCTCTCCGATTAGTTTCTGGATTTTTCTTTTTCGTAAATTTCAAGGAGTTCATTTTTTATTGTCTGGTACTTCTGTGCTTCTGGCGGGTTTGCAAGAATGTCGACTATTTGGCTAATCGCTTCCTTTCCTAATTTGGACACGACAACGTTGTACTTTGTTTCGTCTGACACCTTTTGAGGGTTTAGAATTGCCTCTAATTGTATGAACCAGACCCTTGGTTGGTCTGCCCAGAAGTCGGGGATTCTTGAGGTTACTGTTATCTGTGCCATGTCCATTTTTAAGTCTTCTTGGCTTGTCATATTATTTCACTTCGCGTGGTAAAACTCGCGTCGGTGAGATAAACGAGCGAAAATGTCCAAGGAGTTATTTAGTAGCACTCGCAATAGGCGTGGAGGAAAAAACTTTGTAAAAAGAGTTGTAAAAAAATAAAAGCAAAACTTGTAAAAGTTTGGGAACCTGGGTACTAGTCCTGATATTGAGTGCACCGCTGTGTGCGTTGTCCGTAGAAAATTTCAGTTTTCGTCAAGCCACATAAAATTTTCCGTCGATTTTCTTCTGACTCCAATTTCGAGGTTGCCTCTATGTTGTTCTAGTGTAGGGGTCACCAATTTAGCTACTTTGTGTATGTGGTGTTGAGGAATACCTATGTAGTGTAGCTAAGGTGGTGTGACTTGACGAAGGCAATTAAATGAAAAGGTTCACTTGAAACAATTGGATTTATTTTGCTATATGCAAAACGTAAAGTTAGGTTACAAATTTAGCTTTGTAGCTAGGAACCTAGTACCCAGTACGGATGCGCGGCGATGATTGGCGTCACGGGTTAGCGGTTTTGGCGAGGTGTGGGAATTAGTGCTATGTCAGCACAATTGCTTGTTTAGCGATGTCGCTATACAGCAATAGGTAACACACATAATTTAGACACTGGCCTTTTAATTATATTATTTTTACATCTAATTGTTTCTACTCTAGTTATTTTGTCTAGACTAGGATGCCTTTTCTCTATTACCCCCAATAATAAGGTCGTCCTCCTTCACTAAAACAATATCACCACAATTAGGTTCTGGTATAGTTTTAGTCCATTTGTATCTCTGACAAAGAGTAGCTACATATTCCTGTGTGACCATTTACGCCAAAAATGCTGAATTAATTTTTGTGTAAGTTGCCATCTCTGTAAACTACCAACTTTATGATATTCATATTTATGATCAGGTGCAGTCAATGAGGCCTTATTAACTAAAATGCCCTGGCGTAAGGGGCATGGGCTCATCATAAGCAGAAGGCAGTTAATATAAGGGTCTGGAATTGAAACACGCTTCCACTTGAGTTAAAACCGTGGATAGTTCTCCATATGTGAGAGTTGTTCCACCTAAAGCGACGTAAATGAAATTTTGTAGATTTTACCCCAGCTTCCCACAGACCTCCGAATTTTGAACATGCGGTGGTATAAAAGACCATTTAGTCCCAGCGTTTTCGAGACGCTCCGCAACATCATGCAATTTTTGCAATTCTTTTGAAGCTCCAACGATATTTGTGCCATTATCGCTGAATATTTTGAATCTATGACCTCGACGTGCCACAAAACGTTTATATGCTGCTAAGAAACCTTCAGCCGTCAAGTGACTTACGGCTTCCAAATGTATGGCACGAATAGCTATACAAACAAAAAGACAAATGAACCTTTTGTCTCATCGATGTCCTCTACCCTTGGATAAACGTATATTAATTAGTCCAGCGTAATCTATGTCGCAGTGAGAGAATGGCCGTTCAACCGTCACCCGTGATTTAGGTAAATCTCCCATAAAAGGCTGCATAGATTTGGCCAGATAACAAACGCATTTACCACACTTATTAATATGTTGTTTAATATCATTTTTAGCCCCTATAACCCAATATTTTGATCTTATATAATTATAGGTTAGTTGCAAGCCTCCATGAAGAGTTTTGTTGTCAGCGTTTGCTACAATTAACTTAGTAATATGTTGATCAGAAGGCAATATTATTGGATGTTTTACATCATACTCCTTTTGGCTATGTTGTATTCTTCCTCGAGCACGCAAAATACCATTTTGTCCAAAAAAGGACACAAAGAATGCAACCTACTAGCTTTTGATATATGCAATGCTTTATTGAGACATTCAATCTCCTCTGAAAAGCCTAAACCTTGACAATAACGTATGCAGATATTTAGTGACTCGTCTAGTTGTAAGGCAAGAGTGCACTTCGATTTTACCTCTGTGTTTGAGTAAAATCCTTCTACACCAAGCAACAACTCTTAATAGTTTCGTCAAGGATGAATATTTGTTCCAAAGCAAAAGACTTTCACTTGTTCAGGAACAGTCGTAGTGTGTACCTTTATAACTCTTTCAAGATCTGTTGAAGGTAGAATAATATTTTGGATGATTCGATTGTGTAGCTCTTGCGATTTACGTAGCCATGTCGGGCCACATAGCCATAGTTCATTATAGAGAAAAAACTTGGATTAAGCCCACGTGACGCGCTGTCGGCTGGATTTTTTAAGGATTCTAGATGAGACCACTGATTGACGTCTAGAACAGCAAGTATTTTTGTGACGCGGTTCGCTACAAACGTTTTCCATCGCTTTGTCTCCCTTTAATCAGGCTAAAACGATTGTAGAATCAGTCCAAGCGTATAATTGCGATAGAGAATCAGAAGATAATCAGAATCGCAGCCTGACATTAAATCATCCATATAAAATCATTGATTATATTGATTATACGCGCTGCTTCTTATCTGCCTTTCTGTTCATCTTAAGCGACCTATTGGAATGATTTTACCGCTAAGTAGGATGCTGATGAAATACCAAAAGTAACTCTATTCATTCGATATTCTTGGATTTCGTGTTTGTGTGATCTCCAAAAAAGACGTTGATACTTAAAGGCATCGTCAGCGCTGACCTTCACTTGACGGTACGTTTGTACAATATCAGCTACGAAACAAATAGAATGACTACGCCATCTGTGCAGTAAATGACGCAGCTCTAGTTGTAGTCTGGGACCGACATGAAGATCATCGTGGAGACTTTTCCCATTTGATCTTTTACAAGACCCGTTAAAAACTACTAGGACCTTTGTCGTATCTTTATCCTCTCGCATAACAGCATGATGAGGCAGATAAACACAAATCGATCTGGCTAATTCTTTCTCATCAGAAAAAAGTTCCATTAGGTTCTGACCTAAATAATCATGCATCACCTTATCATAGTCTTGCCTCAGGTGTGGATTTTTATTCAATCTCCTTTCTAAATGATTGCATACATGATGCAAAGCTGTACTCTTTAAATCACCATATTGGCATTCAGGATCCTCATATCGAAATGGAAGATGAACAACATAACGACCTTCTTGGTCTCTCGTTGTCCTGGATTCATAAAGATTTTCGCAAAGCTGGTCATCCTTATATATCGTATCACAAGAACTGCCAGTTTCTACTTCCCAAAAACTACGAAGTAATTAAGTCAAAGAATCATCGTAAATGTGCATGCTGAGTATAGTTGGATTTGGATTAGAGTTCGCCACCCGGCCTGATAAAATCCAACCAAGCTCTGTATTCTGGGCCATAAGAGCACCAGATGGATTACAAATCAACCCATTGCGCTATATCTGAGCATAGATATCTGCTCCCAACAATAAATCTACTTTATTGGATGTTCTGAACCCCGGATCGGCCAGCGATAAACCTACTAAATCTGGCCAATCGTTAATTTTAACTCTTTGCGATGGAAGATTAGAGGATAAGAGATTTATTACATAAGCCTGCACATCACATGTGAAAGAAATGCAAGTGGACTGTATTTTAAAACATACCATACTCTTAACAGAAAGCGATCTTCCCCACCCAAACCAGATAACACTTCACTCACCGAGGTCTTTTCTAGACCTAGGAGCTGTGCAGCATGCTCCGTAATAAAGCAAGCTTGCGATCCCTGATCCCCCTCCGATCTATTTTTGCTCTCTGGATTTTAAAAAGGATTGCTTTATTTCGTATATGTGTATGTTAAATTCTGGGTTCTTCGTTTCTTCAAAATTAATGGTCTTCTTTTCGTTTCCGACTTTTTTTTGTGGCAAACAATCACACGGTCCGCCTGATGGAAAGCGGTCACCGTAGCCTATGGACGCTTTTAACACCAGGGGTAACACTCGCGCGTTGCCGATCCTTCAAAAATCCAATAACTTATTTCTTTAAGAACCCCATACTGTACTCTTTAGAGAAAACCCTGGCAGGGAGCTCATTCCACAACCCAAACGTCCGCGGGAGGAAGTTTCTCTGAAACCGCACTGTCTTCGGCGAAGGGTTGCCACGAAGAGTGGGCACTAGGTGCTTTGCATGTTGAGATATATAAAGACAGTCATGTTCTCTAGTTGACGATCGTATATTGAATGAATCATAAAAACTTTACAAAAACTACTAATTCTAACTTACACGTGTGACCTAATTACGCAGTCAACGCGAGGAAGTGCATTTCGCAAAGCCTGCATGCTACAATTCTAGCTGCATGGGAATATGGGATATTTTTGCTAAATTATATTAAAAATGACTGTGATTACATCCCTTTACGTATAAGCTTTATTTAAAATAAAACAAAAGTCATTACAACTCAGTTTTACACAAAGATATATCCAAGATGACGGCCAGTATGTCACAGAAACCTGAAATCAGCTCTATAAACTTAACTTACCCATAACATGAAATTTAAAAATATACTATGAAAATCTGTTTCTGTAAAAAAATGTAATATAAGGGTTTTGCTAGGTTTATGAATTGCATAAATAAAAAAAAATCTCATGTGTTACGTTTATTTTCTTCTTTCTTCTGTACATTTGATATATAATATATGTTACTTTTTGACCATGTAAAATTCTACCTGTTTAGCTAATTCTAATTAGCAATTCGACTATCAGAATGTTCAAGTCGCCCCTAATGCCGCTGACTTGGCGTTAAGCAGCTGTCATATGACAACACAGCCAGGATCGACGATTAAACGTTTAACGTGCCCTCCGAAGCATGGATAACCCATGCTACCGACAATTTATTTTAACATCACACCACATGTCTCTCAGCGCGTCAGACACTTTTCAAAAAAAAAATTTTCCCCCTTAACCACAAACGAAAATCTCCCTCATATCTTCTGCTCACCTTGATCTATTTAAGTTTCAATTTGAAATACTCAAAATAATTTATTTTTGCAAACTCACCTATGTTTTTTTTTCTGGATTTCTTACTGTCGTATTAAATAATCAGTACTAACCACAAACATAACAGGAACTATCAGAATGGGATTACACAAACATTGCGGGCTAATTTTTGGGAAAAAAAACAGTG
The DNA here is from genome assembly GCA_946406115.1 of Apoda limacodes. Taxonomy (NCBI): domain Eukaryota; kingdom Metazoa; phylum Arthropoda; class Insecta; order Lepidoptera; family Limacodidae; genus Apoda; species Apoda limacodes. The sequence continues at coordinate 1,311,055 of OX291548.1, forward strand.
AACTAACGTAGGCTAATTGGGTAATGGCGTATACGATAAGGTTTTAAAACACAGATAGCCCATACGATAGGCGCTCGACAAAGCACAGAAATCTTATAACTCTGTATGTTTTTTAACCACCACTTCAATACCATTGCTCCGATCTTCATGATTTTAGTACACGAATAGTTGAGGCCAGTATACTTTTTGAGTTTGAACATGTTCGAAGAGGGATGAAGACCTTAAGGTTAGCAAATATGCCTGAATGGAACTTCGGTGTCCATAATCGGGTACCATGGAACTGATCTGATGGTTATGTACATCGTGTTTAAAATGCATTAGATGCAAAATGTTTAATTTATTTCGAAAAAAAGTTAGGTATAAAAAACAAAACATTGTAAAATGTCACAGCAATGAGTCTTTTTATGCCTTAGTTAGATGCTTTTTTTAAAATCTAATTCACAGTGGTACCTCTGAAAGACAAAAACTTACATGACCAGTCTAGACGTAGAGACCGGTAGAAGCTTGTAAAGTATTTAGAAGCATAAACTTTAACGGCAAATTCATCGCACACCTAAGGTTTGCCGACGACATCGTAATTATGGCAGTCAATGGAAGAACTGAGCGAAATGTTGCACTCCTTGGATGAATACTCTAGACCTAATGGAATTATTTAATGCCAAGATCACAGTCACGTTGGGGCAAATGTTGTTACTTTACAAGTCGCAAGTTCGGCCCCATATGGAGTACTGCTGCCATCTATGGGCAGGTGCACCCGGATACCACCTTGGCCCTTTTGACTCGGTTCAACGACGGGCTGTGAGAATTGTCGACGATTCCAAACTCACTTGCGGTATCGAGCCCTTAAGTCTGAGGAGAGATTTTACCTCCCTGTGTGTGTTCTACCGCTTGTACAATGGGTTGTGTTCTGAGGAATTGTTTGAAATGATGCCCACGGCTACTTTCTACCATCGCACCGCTCGCTATCGGCAGTGAATTCATTCTCACACTTTAGAACCTAAAGTGTGAGAATGAATTCACTGCCGATAGCGAGCGGTGAAGCGAGAGAACGCAGTCTAAGCCGCGCTGTCGTGCCAAGTGGTGTCAACGACACAATAAAATCAATTTATACTATACACAGTACGGCTTGACAAATTTAAATCTAATGATATATACTAACTAAAGGATTCGCGCAGACGACTGCCACCCGAGTAAAACAAATAAGTGTAATCAGCCTTCTGCTAAACTCAACCTCCTGTCAACTGAGTAAAGTTCAAGTTCCAAAATGAGTGTAGTGAGATCACCGACTAGTTCCGTTCGTAGCGGCTCACAGCCAGACTTGTCGAAAATAACGTGTCAAGACAATGATACAGAGAAATGTATTTCCCGCCAACGAGTAGCTAAACGTAAGCAGCCTGATGAAGATAGCAGCCTAAAAAAGGAGTTTTCTGAATTTCGAAGTGAAATGATGTCAATTATTAGGGAATTTACGAAAACCCAGGGAGAAGCTTAAATAAGAATTTCTGATGATGTGTCTTCAATCAGGGGTGAGGTAAACAATATAAGGCATACAATAGAAAAACTGTCAACGGAGCAAAATACCATCAATTGCGAGCTATCCGAACTCAGGAAGTTAAACAGTGTAACGGACGACAGAATAAAATGTCTAGAAGCCGACGTATGTTCGCTCAAAATGGCTGACCCTTCCAACCAAAATATAGCAGCATTCTCCTACGATGACGTTATTACAGAGCTTTACGAACGTTCGACCAGAGAAAGGAATCTTATCATAGTAGGTATACCGGAATCAACATATAAAAATCAAGAGGATAGACTTAACCACGATTCAGGCCACGTAGTAAAAATAATAGAAAAACTACTTGAAAATTGCCCTAAACCTAACAAGATATTACGCCTAGGAAAATATAAGCCTTCGAAAGATCGTCCTATAAAGGTATGTTTCGCCAGTCAAGAAACCTCTCGTAGTATCTTACGCGCTAAAAATAAAAATAATCAAGCAAACGCATCTATTAAAATATTTCCGGACCAAACTCCCCGGCAGCAAAAATATTTAAAGGACTTACGCAACGAGCTGAAAGATCGGACCCGTAACGGAGAACAGGATTTAACGATTAAGTACGTAAAGGGCCTTCCAAAAATCGTGTCAAAAAACTCTGTGAACGCGAAAGAAAACAGCTCAACACAGCCTTAACTGCCAGTTTGCCTAACAAGCTAAAAACTAAGTACCTGAATATATTGTATCAGAACGTTCGAGGGCTACGCACAAAAACTACATCATTTAAACACTTGATGCTAGGAAGCACAGCAGACATGATAGCCCTAACTGAAACTTTTTTGACAAGTTCTGTATGTGACGCGGAGCTCTTCCCGCCGGGCTACACGGTGCTGCGCCAGGACCGAGCGAACGACGCGGGTTGGGGCGGCGTCCTTCTAGCCGTGCGCAACACCTACGACGTTCGTCGACTCACTGACATAGACAACCTCTCAGCGGAGCATGAAATCATCTGTGCGGTAATAAAATGTAAAACTAATAAGTTACTATGTTGTGTAGTGTACCTACCTCCCAATTACAATGACACTCAATACCTAGATATCATACAAACTATCGAAAATACCATTTGTAAGTTCTCAGACTATGATTTCTTATTATTAGGTGACTTTAATCTACACTCAATGTCTAAAAATGTAAAGGACCAATTTCAATGGTTCATCGACTGTTATAAGTTTAAGCAACACAGCAATATATTAAACTACTATGGGCGACAATTAGACCTAGTGGTAAGTGGAATTAGTGAGGAGCGTGTGTGTGTGTGCGATAACGTAGTCGGACTGGTTCCCCCAGACCGCCACCACCCACCGCTTGCTGTGAGTGTGGCATGGCCTTGCGGGCGCAGTGGTAGCCGCGCAACAGCTAGACCTCCAGTGCCGCCACCGCCGCTGTCGTCGCCCACTGCGCTCACCTACGACTCTCACCCTGAATGGAACTACCGTAGTGCCGACCTGTTGTCATTGTATGCAGCTATTGCTTGTATAGACTGGGGTGACGTCATCCGTACGCTGGACGTCAACAAAGCATTAGAAATTTTGTACAGTAAACTGTATAACGTTATCAACGACTGCGTTCCAATAAAATACGAGGCGGCAATCTGCCAGCCGATACGTATATCCGTCTTGGTTTACCTCAGACATCATACGTAGCATAAAAAACAAACATTTCCATCATAAAAAATATAAACGCGAGGGAAAACAATTAAACAAAGAGTTATTCAAATACTATCGAACCTTAGTCAAAAGTCAAATAGATCAATGTTATAATAAATATATTAAGTCATTACAGAGTAAAATTAAAACAGATCCAGCAGAGTTTTGGAAATATATCCGGGGCCAAAAAAGTAATAATAACCGTCCAGTGAAATACGTGTTTAAAGAAAGAACAGTCTCGGGTCAAGATGCTGTGGATGCATTCGCTGAATACTTCGCCTCAGTTTTCCTCGAAAATATCCCATCGCTAAAGCCTGCAAATCCAACCAACAACATAACATGCGATAGCCGTGATTCCTTCAGAGTTACAATTGATTCCGTTAGTCCCTCCGACTTTAAACGCGCCATAAAGCGACTCCAACCATTTTCCGCGACAGGCCCTGATGATATACCTCCGTTTTTGCTCAAGGATTGTGCAGCTGTATGACAAAAACCTTTGCTACATATTTACAACCTATCTATCATAACAAATACCTATCCCTAGTGTTGGAAAACGTCTAGAGTCACGCCAGTGCCAAAAACCAAACTTAAGCATAAAATCGATGACTATAGAGCAATCGCTGTCCTATCTGCGTTCGCGAAGGTATTTGAGACTACACTAGCAACCGAGATCAGCACACAAATGAAGGTGCGCCTGGACGATGCCCAGCATGGTTTTAGAGCGGGCAGGTCTACAGCAACTAACCACCAAAATTTTGTAAACTATGTTTACACTGAACAAGATAAGGGCAACCAGGTAGACACGGCCTATTTTGACTTTAAAAAGGCATTCGACAGGGTGGATAACGATGTGCTTCTGACAAAGCTTAACGGCTCAGGCTTTACGCCAAAAATGTTAAGTTTCTTCGCCAACTACTTGTCAAACCGCCAGCAGTATGTCCAACTTGACGGACTCAGGTCCCGCCCATATTTTACCAGATCTGGAATAAGCCAGGGTAGCTCATTGGGTCCAATCCTTTTTTTAATTATGATTAACGACCTACCCCAGGTCATAAAAAACGCACAGTGTCTTATGTTTGCAGACGACCTCAAGTTGTACATGGGAGTGAGATCTGAAGCCGATAGTGTAGTGCTACAACACGATATACAGCGTCTGGAGGCATGGAGTAATACGAACCGTCTTCACTTCAATATAGACAAGTGTAAAGTCATGACGTTCTCAAGATCTAGAACTCCCAGGCAGTACAAATACTTTCTAACAAATACTCCACTTATAAGAGTAGATGCAACACGGGATTTAGGTGTAATGTTCGACCCTCGACTAGATTTCAGACAACACATTTTAAACGTGACAAAAACGGCGAACAAAACACTGGGATTCATAATGCGGCAAACATATATGTTTGAAGACACCAAACCAGCTATTATATTGTACGATGCCTATGTTAGAAGTCGCCTCGAATATAATGCTTTAATCTGGGACCCTAGAGAGAGTAAATATGTGACGATAATCGAAAAAATCCCCAAAAAATTTTGCAGATTCGTCTATAAGAAGAAGTACGGGTACTACCCACGTCTATATCCCTCAATGTTTGTCACGGGCATGATAGGGCTGGACACTTTGGAGCTGCGAAGGAAACTACAGGCAATTATCCAATATTGGCTACTTTTTAATAATAAACTAGACAATCCATCAGCATTAGCTGATATCAGCCTATACGTTCCCAGTAGAGCGATGCGGGGTACGGCTGCGGATGGTGGCCCGCGTCGGCGGCGGCCACTGCTGGCTGGCTCGGGAGCCCGCACCGCAGCCAGTGCAAACGCGCCAAAAGCGCGCACGCTCATGCTCCTCAACTCACTCATCTCCCAAGATGTGGACCTATTTGCAGACAGGTTGCCACAAATCATTGACACAGCACGCCTCCACTTGTCGAAAAATAATTAATAATTCGAATATTGCCTGTCCCCTGATTTTATCTTAATTTTTTCTTATCAAATGTAAAACACTTTCTAAATTTATAAGTTACCATGCAGTTAGTTACTAGTGCCTATTTTCTTTTTTGTTGTTTTATATGTTTCCTACAATATGTTTTTCTTGTGTTTTCATGTAAATTTTGTTTAGTAAGTTAGTATGTATAGTTAAGTAATGATACTTGATTATAGACGCGTTGGGGTTTCCTGTCAGTCTGTAATAATGTAATGTAATAAATAAATAAATAAATAAAAAAATGGTCGCGTACAGTGCGTTTTCAGATAAACTTCCTCCCGTGAACGCTTATGTTGTGGAATGGGCTCTCTGCCAAGGTTTTCTACAAGGACTACAGTATAGAGTTCTTCAAGAAAGAAGTTATTAGATTTCTGAAGGGTCGGCAACGCGCGAGTGATACCCCTGGTGTTGCCAGCGTCCATAGGCAACGGTGACTGCTTACCAACAGGCGGACCGTACGCTTGTTTGCCACCTTAGTGCGACATCAACTGTTACAAGTATTGCTTCAGAGTTCACATTGTTTAAATCTTTCGTTAACACTGCACTAAGCAACTTGCAGTGCGAAGTAGAGTTGCTAACTTGTGAACTAGATGAGCAGGAGATGAGGAGGCGTTGCAAATTTCTTTTATTTCATGGACTAGCAGAAACTAAGACTGAATACGCTTCTGATTGTGTTGTCAAATTATTTGGTAATTTAAAACCGCCTAATTTGACCGAAGATGACATTAGTCATACTCAACGTTTTGGGCGTAATTCCAGTGACAAACCAAGACCAATTCTGATTAAGTTCAGTGAACTTACAGTCCGAAAAAAGTATGGTTTGGCAAAATATCATTCAAAGGCACAGGATATACGTTTTCGGAATTCTTGATCAAACGGCGACATGTCGTATTTCTGATAGCTCGCCAGCGATTCGGTATTTCAAAGTGCTGAACAAGGTTCGGTTGCGTATTTGTTGTGGGTTGTGACGAATCGAAGTATCGGGTGTTATTACTAGCAGACCTTAAAGAAATTGCTATGCCGATTACAGCTTGCCCACCAACTAATCCTTCTGTGAACAAAATAGTAGACGACACAACCTATACGAGATCCAAGTGAACAAATAAGCACAAGTAACCCATGTCTAAAAATATGTTGGTTTCTTCACTATATACGTATTTAAATATTTACCCTCGAAATATGTATTTTTTTTTGTGGCTTTAGCAAATATGTATTAAAAACTTAATTTACTTGAATTGACATCATATGTCACAACAAGCGAGAAATCTGTATTTTTTGTTTCCATTCGCTGCTAATCACAGGCTGAGGACTTAAACCATACTGCCTCGTCATCGTCTTAAGTTAGTTACGGTACCTTAATTTTTATTGCAATGTTTATCATTATTATTTTACACAAGTTACACATTAATGGCAGTAATTACCAATAATTTTATTAGTTTATAAGCTTTTTTCTTTTTATTTATTTTAAGTTCTCAGCGCATTCCGGCTCATTTCTCGAATATTTAGGCTATATTCGAAAGTAATAATAATATTCATGGTTTCTGAATCCTGTTTAATGTATGATTAAAAATGATACTCGTGCACAATGACTTAAATCCATTGCAGAAGCGAGAAATATTAACATTCTACCTCTTCAAATCACTCACTTTTTCCCAAATTGTTCTCCTTCATTTTTAAATTTAATTTTCGTTTATTCCATCGACAGTGTTGCTAAACATTTTCAGTGTTCTGCTGATGCATTCACATTTCATGATATTTTATACCGTCTTATAAAATTCGGTCTCCCAAATCGAAATCGAGAATCCTTCTGTAACGCAATTTTAGTGCTATGGACTTATATCTTTTTCAGGAAGATGCTGGTAAAATTAAGTGGTCTTTAATTGATAATTTTTCAAACACAAACTCATACTATTTTATTCAAAAAGACTTTTAAACAAAACTTTTGAATCGTCAGTTTAATTATTAATTTTAAAAAAAATCCAGAAAATTACCACTGGTTCGGAATGATTTATCTTTTAAATTTTTTCAACTTCATATCAAAATACAATATAGCCTTACACTAGGCAATAAAATAACATGCAATGTTTTATTTTAAAAAAATACAAATGCACCAATACCAGTACAAATCAATTAAGTTCAAATTTTTGCCAATGTTAATATTACTGCAATCGATAAAAAAGTTGTATTATTTAACTCTTAGTTAACACAACTTTATGATGTGCATGCACCTATTTGACCGGTTAGAGTTAAATACTGCCCAGCTCATTCGTTAACTGATGAAATCAAAGCTCTGATGGCCAAAAAAAAATAAGGCAAAGTTTAAATTTAAAAGAAATACCACTCATACCAATTAAGAAAATGATAGATTTCTACGGAATCGCTGTAATAGAGTGTGTAGGGATGCACAACGGTGCTATATTCGCAGATCTTTTGCGGATCCATCAATGGTATTGAAATTTCTTAAATCAATAAGAGTTGGCAAATCATCCCTAAATTCACTTCCGCCAAAAAATATTTTGACCTTCTAAACAAATGATGTGATGGTATCTCAACAAACAAACAAAATTTTAATTTAGCAAACACATACAGTATACAAAATATTTTACAAAAAAAAATACAAAAATGAAAGTAAGTGAGCTAAAAGGGCGTCCCCCTCGGCATGATATCTACCCGTGTAGGTACAATACTTATTTTCAGTGGGAGCCCTTATCGTATCTCTTAAATCAATACCTCAAATTATCTTTCATCCACACCAACTCCTGATTTTTCTCCTTTGAATTTCACACAATTCACTGATTGTGATGTTAAGATTATTTTTTTCTGAACTATGCAGTTGTCTGATGCAGCCATAACTGCTCTACCGGGCTTTTGGGGCGAGACTCTGAAGGAGCAGGGGAAGCCTCGGCTTGGGTTGTCGCTCTTGGGGTCACATGTTAAGAAGAACGTCCCCTCCATTTCTCCCAATGCAGTCGGTAATGATGATATACGCCTTAACGTGATAATTAATATACTTGATATTGTTGCTATAACAAAAATCTTAACGCCTCCTGTACGTTTGTTACATCATGGAAAGACGCTCACATTATCGCGCTTTCTAAAAGATCAAGTCCTTCTTGTTTTTTTGATTCCCGCCTTATTTCTATCCTTCCCTTTCTATCCTATAATTAAATGTGTTTTTGACACTCTCTTCAGTCTGGATTTCGTGCAGGAAACGGTGCTGTTACAGCCTTAATTAAAATAACAGATGATATTCGTATGGGAATGAGCAATAAGCAGATCACATTATAACGTCAATAGATTTAAGCAATGCATGTAATACAGTCGATTTTGATATCTTACTGGAGTTGCAGCGTACTCTTAACATATCTCAAACGGTGGATGAATGGTTTCTTAGTGGAACCTTGTGTGGATGCAGGCAACGAATCAAAATTGAAAACACTTTCTAAGACTGCCATGTAACTGCCGGAATCTCGCAAGGTGGCGTTTTGTCTTCTCTCTTATTTGCAGTTTTTATTAATAGATACTATATTTCAAAAACTTTCTTCTTTCTACCACTTGTATGCAGATTGTTTTATACAGATGATTTGTATAAAACAATAAATTTGATAAACGCTTATCTTCACAAATTTCAGAATGGAGCAGATCCTTTGGAATTAAAATAAATCCTGCAAAAAAAACACAGGCCATAATAATAGGCAGCCAAAAATGCAATTCCCCGGTCGAATTCAATTCTCAGCAGCGAGCGCACTAATAAACAGTTACATCATCTACCACTTGCAAGCTACCAGAGAGTGTCTTAGCCAGGCCCGGCTCGCGGTATATAGCCCAGGGATAATAGCACTTTCTTTAGCCAAAAAACGGAGTTAGTTACAGGATAAGAGTAGGCGGAATGGACGACAAAAAGGGTTCGTAAAAAGGGAAAAATAAATCGAAGTGATTTTGATTGGCGAAATTTTAGGGGTTGAAAATCGATTTTTGCCATCTTTGGCGGAGCATCTGCTCAGATCACAAAACGATCAACAGAAAAGTTGTAGATAATCATAAAATCTACAATTTCGGTTCAGAGTACTTTTCGACCTATCCTCAACTTTTGAGTGCTTCAACTTTTCCAATTTGCCCGAACTCTAATAAATATTTTCTGAGATATTAACGATTTTCAAAAAAACAGTTTTTTTTCGGTCGAAAAATTTCACGAAATTTTTTTCGATTTTTGACTTTTTTGACAGCTCATTTTTTTCGTCTTGAAGTAAAGTTTTATATAAGTAAAAAAAATACCTTTTCATTTAAAAAGTATCTTAAAAATATGAAAACTAAAAATACCGATTTCCAATATACGAGTAGAGGGGATTCGTTGGTTCTGGCGCACTACCCTCCAACCCCAGCCCCTCGCCTAAAAAAAAGCTCAAAACCCAACCAACTTTTCTGCTTTGTACGACTCGCGCTTGACCACTCTCAAAACATCGTTGGTTCTGGCTCACTACCCTCCAACCCCAACCCCTCGCCTAAAAACTTTCTCAAAACCACCCCCTGTGTCTGCGGTGTGGCGACTCGCGCTTGACCACTCTCAAAATCACCCCCTGTGTCTGGGGTGTGGCGACTCGCGCTAGACCGCTCTCAAAACCACCCCTGTGTCTGGGGTGTGGCGACTCGCGCTAGACCGCTCTCAAAACCACCCCCTGTGTCTGGGGTGTAACGACTCGCGCTTGACCACTCTCAAAACATCGTTGGTTCTGGCTCACTACCCTCCAACCCCAACCCCTCGCCTAAAAACTTTCTCAAAACCACCCCCTGTGTCTGGGATACGTCGATTCAAAACCACCCCCTGTGTCTGCGGTGTGGCGACTCGCGCTTGACCACTCTCAAAATCACCCCCTGTGTCTGGGGTGTGGCGACTCGCGCTAGACCGCTCTCAAAACCACCCCTGTGTCTGGGGTGTGGCGACTCGCGCTAGACCGCTCTCAAAACCACCCCCTGTGTCTGGGGTGTAGCGACTCGCGCTTGACCACTCTCAAAACATCGTTGGTTCTGGCTCACTACCCTCCAACCCCAACCCCTCGCCTAAAAACTTTCTCAAAACCACCCCCTGTGTCTGGGATACGTCGATTCAAAACCACTCCCTGTGTCTGCGGTGTGGCGACTCGCGCTTGACAACTCTCAAAACCACCCCCTGTGTCTGGGGTGTGGCGACTCGCGCTAGACCGCTCTCAAAACCACCCCCTGTGTCTGGGGGTGTAGCGACTCGCGCTTGGCCACTCTCATAACCACCTCCTGTGTTTGGGTCACGTCGACTCACGCTTGACCAAAACTACCGCGTGATGTCACAGTGGCTTCTGTATAACTTGTTTCTAGTTTTGTTATGTAATTATATCATTATCGTAATGGGTCTATCATGTTTTTCCCGTTCAAAATTAAGTTATTCTTATTTAATTACAATGCTGTTGGTGGTGACATTCCAAAAACTAGTCCCCCGAGGGTGTATCTCAAGATTTTAGGGGTGTGTCCACTTACGCTTTACAAAAAATTAACCTGGAGACGTGTCGGTTCACGCTTGACATGACTTGACATGTTATACCTACAGAAAATCTTAAATTCAAGTCGGTCGAAGTTTAAAGGGAAAAGCTGATAATAGTGTTAAAGATTTACAACTAGCATCGACGTCAACATGATGTGTCAAATATGTGATTTACAGGTTAACCAAAGATTCTATGCTTAGCACTTACGATCTAAGAAACACAAATAGAAATGTCTTATTCTTAATCATAATTTACTTTATGTGTCTGTTAAGTATTTATAGCATCAATTGAAGAATCAATACTATTTTATTATTCATGCAGATTTTGATCAGGAAACAAAAGATTTAAAAAATTCTTTTGAATTTTTAAATTTGACTATTAGGAATTGGATAAAAATTGGTGAATTAGAAAATTATTCAGAACCTTTAAGTGATGACATTAAAAATAAAATGTGTAATGACACATAATGATTTAGAAAAAAAAAAGAAAATGGAAGACCTTAAAAAAAAACAGTTCTTAGAAATGCATGTTAATAAGTTCAATCCCTTACGGGGATCTTCGTATATACGTAAAAAAGAACGATCAACAATGTTTTAAGTGGACTATATCCTGCAAATACACATTCCGATAGGGTATCATCATACTTGAGGCATCAAAATAAACTAACGTTTAATAATATTCAGTTCCCAATCAAATTATCTGATATACCCAAGGTAGAAAAACAAAATGACATTAGCATTAATATGTTTGAATTAGAGTTTAACAAAGAAAAAAAAACTTTACAAAATGTTCTAATTAATTACAAATTAACTTATTATTTTTAAACAATGGTTGAAATGGTCATTATTGTATTTATCACGCTTGGTAAATAAACAAATAACAAATCGAAATGACGCTATTCATATCTGGGCCGGTTGCCGTATCTATTTTTAATCTAAAGTTAATTTAATTAATCACCAGAAACATGACTGTGCTCAAATTGTTACTGAATAATTAGGAATTCATAAAAAAGAAAAATATTGGTTTAATAGGGAAACAAATAATGATGAAATCTATTTTGATAAATTTCAAAGAATATTAAAAATTACTTTTTATAATATATGCAGACTTTGTAGCTCATTTAAAACCCGTCACCTATTGTGTCCCTGATCTATCGAAGTCATATACGTAAACAATACATTGACCATGTAGTTTGTTCTTATGGATACTATATAAAATGTTCATATGATGATAAACTGTCTATATACAGAACATACTCAGAGCCTAATTGTACAAAAATGTTTATGGAAAGCATTAACAAAGATATTAGCAATATACATAGGATAAATTGTTTTTAAAAATGTCCACTTTCTTTAACTAATGAAGAGAAGGAATCTATAAGACAATCGCAATTATGTTATATTAGGTGATGAAATCACCGTAGAATATGACTGGAATACTAGTAATTTTAGAGGTGTTAGCCACGAATTATTTAGTAGCACAAAGTATCGTGTTCCATTTTTCATTCCTATTCTATTTCACAATCTAAACAATTATGATGCTCATTTTATTGTTCATCCTTTGAATTTTAAAGATTGAGAAATAAAAATAATTCCGCAAAATAAGTAAAAATATATTTCATTCTCATATAAACCTAATATGTCGTATAGTTCATTTGCGGTTTTTAGATTATTTTTAATTTATGATCTACTAGAGTTTAGATATATAGAATATTATATAAAGACCAATTTGCAGAATTAAGAAATCAATTACAAACGAATTTTAATAAACTTATTAGGAAAGGTGTTTTTCTTCATGAATTTGTTAATTCTTATGAGTTCTTTAAAATTACATCTCTTCCAAATCAAGACGCTTTCTTTAACTCTTTAATACCAGTGTATCATATTATAATTATAAACATGCTCAAAACGATGTCACCCCAATTTAAATGTAAAAATATGTTGGAATATTCCAATCTATATTTAAGAACTTATGTAATGCTACTCACTGATATTTCTGATAACTTTAGAATTTTTTATATCTAATGTGATATTATTGTAATTATTTATTTTCTTCTTTTTACACTAAGCTGTACACCTATCTATAATATATTTTTCCACGGAAAATGAGCTCTTTTTTAAAATTAACCTGTAACCTTAAGTACTCTGAACATTTACATGATCTTAATTCAGATTTACCTTTATGCCCTGAAAAACATTGTAAACGGTTACAGTAAAGATAAAAAATTAGTATCAAATTTTTATAATAAAACTAAAATATAATTTACTATAGAAATCTCAAACAATGTTTACAACTGACTATGAAGTTTATATATATATTTTTATAACGATGTAAAATCTGACTTAAATATTTTTTTTCGATACTTCAGTCTATCCTAGTGATAACATTTATGGTTACTTTATAATTAAACTTTAATAAAACGAAACTTGGATATTATAAAGATAAAAAACAATGGTGAAGTATTTCGAGAGTTACAAAAATCACAAAAATTAATAAAACTTGTTGTAGACTTATAATTGCTTGAAGTAATTGCCGAATCTAAAGTTTTCAAGAGAAGTGTGACGAAAAAAGAGATTTATTTGGAGAACTATAAGTCTACAACAAGTTTATTTATTTTATTGTGTAAAATAGTATGTTTCACACTTCGAATTCTGCACGTGAAATATTTACATTTGTGATACATAGACACGACTAATAATTCTCCAAATAAATATCTTTTTTTTTCACAAATACACGTTTTTCAACATTTTCCATAGTTTTTCTAAAGAATGTATTATTTATAAAAATCTTTTTCAGCCACTTTTAGCTGTAGTTCTTACTTGTGTATTTAAATCTTTATATATTTCAACTAAGGACTATGCTTAAACTGTAAAACTCTATGAACCCTAATTAACTTCATAGTCAGTTGTAAACATTGTTTGAGATTTCTATAGTAAATTATATTTTAGTTTTATTATAAAAATTTGATACTAATTTTTTATCTTTACTGTAACCGTTTACAATGTTTTTCAGGGCATAAAGGTAAATCTGAATTAAGATCATGTAAATGTTCAGAGTACTTAAGGTTACAGGTTAATTTTAAAAAAGAGCTCATTTTCCGTGGAAAAATATATTATAGATAGGTGTACAGCTTAGTGTAAAAAGAAGAAAATAAATAATTACAATAATATCACATTAGATATAAAAAATTCTAAAGTTATCAGAAATATCAGTGAGTAGCATTACATAAGTTCTTAAATATAGATTGGAATATTCCAACATATTTTTACATTTAAATTGGGGTGACATCGTTTTGAGCATGTTTATAATTATAATATGATACACTGGTATTAAAGAGTTAAAGAAAGCGTCTTGATTTGGAAGAGATGTAATTTTAAAGAACTCATAAGAATTAACAAATTCATGAAGAAAAACACCTTTCCTAATAAGTTTATTAAAATTCGTTTGTAATTGATTTCTTAATTCTGCAAATTGGTCTTTATATAATATTCTATATATCTAAACTCTAGTAGATCATAAATTAAAAATAATCTAAAAACCGCAAATGAACTATACGACATATTAGGTTTATATGAGAATGAAATATATTTTTACTTATTTTGCGGAATTATTTTTATTTCTCAATCTTTAAAATTCAAAGGATGAACAATAAAATGAGCATCATAATTGTTTAGATTGTGAAATAGAATAGGAATGAAAAATGGAACACGATACTTTGTGCTACTAAATAATTCGTGGCTAACACCTCTAAAATTTTGCTTTCCATAAACATTTTTGTACAATTAGGCTCTGAGTATGTTCTGTATATAGACAGTTTATCATCATATGAACATTTTATATAGTATCCATAAGAACAAACTACATGGTCAATGTATTGTTTACGTATATGACTTCGATAGATCAGGGACACAATAGGTGACGGGTTTTAAATGAGCTACAAAGTCTGCATATATTATAAAAAGTAATTTTTAATATTCTTTGAAATTTATCAAAATAGATTTCATCATTATTTGTTTCCCTATTAAACCAATATTTTTCTTTTTTATGAATTCCTAATTATTCAGTAACAATTTGAGCACAGTCATGTTTCTGGTGATTAATTAAATTAACTTTAGATTAAAAATAGATACGGCAACCGGCCCAGATATGAATAGCGTCATTTCGATTTGTTATTTGTTTATTTACCAAGCGTGATAAATACAATAATGACCATTTCAACCATTGTTTAAAAATAATAAGTTAATTTGTAATTAATTAGAACATTTTGTAAAGTTTTTTTTTCTTTGTTAAACTCTAATTCAAACATATTAATGCTAATGTCATTTTGTTTTTCTACCTTGGGTATATCAGATAATTTGATTGGGAACTGAATATTATTAAACGTTAGTTTATTTTGATGCCTCAAGTATGATGATACCCTATCGGAATGTGTATTTGCAGGATATAGTCCACTTAAAACACTGTTGATCGTTCTTTTTTACGTATATACGAAGATCCCCGTAAGGGATTGAACTTATTAACATGCATTTCTAAGAACTGTTTTTTTTTAAGGTCTTCCATTTTCTTTTTTTTTTCTAAATCACTATGTGTCATTACACATTTTATTTTTAATGTCATCACTTAAAGGTTCTGAATAATTTTCTAATTCACCAATTTTTATCCAATTCCTAATAGTCAAATTTAAAAATTCAAAAGAATTTTTTTAATCTTTTGTTTCCTGATCAAAATCTGCATGAATAATAAAATAGTATTGATTCTTCAATTGATGCTATAAATACTTAACAGACACATAAAGTAAATTATGATTAAGAATAAGACATTTCTATTTGTGTTTCTTAGATCGTAAGTGCTGAGCATAGAATCTTTGGTTAACCTGTAAATCACATATTTGACACATCATGTTGACGTCGATGCTAGTTGTAAATCTTTAACACTATTATCAGCTTTTCCCTTTAAACTTCGACCGACTTGAATTTAAGATTTTCTGTAGGTATAACATGTCAAGTCATGTCAAGCGTGAACCGACACGTCTCCAGGTTAATTTTTTGTAAAGCGTAAGTGGACACACCCCTAAAATCTTGAGATACACCCTCGGGGGACTAGTTTTTGGAATGTCACCACCAACAGCATTGTAATTAAATAAGAATAACTTAATTTTGAACGGGAAAAACATGATAGACCCATTACGATAATGATATAATTACATAACAAAACTAGAAACAAGTTATACAGAAGCCACTGTGACATCACGCGGTAGTTTTGGTCAAGCGTGAGTCGACGTGACCCAAACACAGGGGGTGGTTATGAGAGTGGCCAAGCGCGAGTCGCTACACCCCCAGACACAGGGGGTGGTTTTGAGAGCGGTCTAGCGCGAGTCGCCACACCCCAGACACAGGGGGTGGTTTTGAGAGTTGTCAAGCGCGAGTCGCCACACCGCAGACACAGGGGGTGGTTTTGAATCGACGTATCCCAGACACAGGGGGTGGTTTTGAGAAAGTTTTTAGGCGAGGGGTTGGGGTTGGAGGGTAGTGAGCCAGAACCAACGATGTTTTGAGAGTGGTCAAGCGCGAGTCGCTACACCCCAGACACAGGGGGTGGTTTTGAGAGCGGTCTAGCGCGAGTCGCCACACCCCAGACACAGGGGTGGTTTTGAGAGCGGTCTAGCGCGAGTCGCCACACCCCAGACACAGGGGGTGATTTTGAGAGTGGTCAAGCGCGAGTCGCCACACCGCAGACACAGGGGGTGGTTTTGAATCGACGTATCCCAGACACAGGGGGTGGTTAATACAAAAATAAAATATATCTACTGTATTGAATTGAAAATTTATGATTATTTATAACAAGTAGTCAAAATTGTTTAAATAAATTAGCAAACTTTTAAAATTACTTCTGTATTACTTCTGTTCTGTATCCGATTTATGCTGCGTAACAGATTTCAAATTTTTACATTAAGTTCGTAATTGTTTTCCTAATGATTGAATAAAAAATAAATAAATATTCCGTAATATTCTTGTGCAGTTGACACTAATAAATCGAAAATAAAGTCTGAGTTTTGGAGGTTCGTTAAATAAATTAAGATTTCTGCATTATCAAGCTGCAGCAAAGAAATCTGAGCTGCTGTACAGCATATCTACAGAGTATACCATCAACTGCAACTTTTGCTAGGCAATGAGCTTGATATGGATAAAGCAAAGGAATGGGGATGGAAAAATAATCACGGTATACTGATGCGTTAATTTACAGACTTTGATTTAATACCAGAAAAATTATTAAAAATTATTAGTTGTAATTGCGAAACTGGTTGTGACAATAAAAAGTGCGGCTGTCGAAAGCATGGACTCAAATGTAAAAATTTGTGCGGTCATTGTCATAGTTCGGAAAATTGCTCTATTAGAGAAAAACAAGTCTATGAAGATGCAAGTGATCTAGAAGATGTCGTCGACGAAGAATTGGAAAATGTTGGACAAACTGATGAAATTGAAGATGAATATGAAGAAGAAAACGACGAAGAAGAAGGCTATTCTATTGAATCAGATGACGAAGATGAACCAATGTTAAAAAAAAACAAATTAAATTAAAAAATTTAATATATTTTTTTTCCAATTTTTAAAATATCAATTAAAATTAGTAAACATAAATCGTATCCGAAAAACTGTTTATTTACTGCATTTTATTTCTATTAATTAGCATTGCAGGTACTTAAATCATGTCATTAACATAAATTTTCAATTAATTAAAGTAGATGTATTTGTCTTTTTTATTTTAACGCAATACTTGGAAATGGAAATCGGTATTTTAAGTTTTTCGTATTATTAAGATAGTTTTTAAATGTAAAGGTATTTTTTTTTTACTTATATAAAACTTTACTGTAAGACGAAAAGAATGAGCCGTCAAAGAAGTCAAAAATCGAAAATTTTTTCGTGAAATTTTTCGACCAAAAAAAAAATTTTTTCGAAAATCGGTAAATATCTCACAAAATATTTAACTTAAAGAGTTTGGGCAAATTGGAAAAGTTGAAGCACTCAAAAGTGTACATTCAGTCCAAATTTTGAATATATTGAACATTTTTTTGGGGCAAAAAACAAAAAAAACGAAAAATCGGTTTTTTGCCAATATCTCGTAAAATTTGAGGTAAGGTCGAAAAGTACCCTAAACCAAAATTGTAGATTTTATGATTATCTACAACTTTTCTGTAGATCATTTTGTGATCTGAGCAGATGATCCGCCAAAAATGGCAAAAAACGATTTTCAACCCCTAAAACCCACCCCCACCACCCCTCGCCAATCAAAATCATTTTTCCCTTTTTTCGAACCCCTTTTGCCGTCCATTCTGCCTACTCTTATCCTGTAACTATTTTTTTTTTTCCTCTGAGCTATTATCCCCGCGCTAATAGCACGCAGTCACCGGTAAAGTTGTAATTTTATTATTAACACTAGCGTTTGCCCTCGGCTTCGCTCGCGTTAAATTTGTGGTAATTTAAAATTTAGAAAATCGGGACCTTGCCTGCGCAAAACAATATATACAATTCAAGATCCAGCTGAATTTAAAAAAATATCAACTACGGAAGTTAAGTCACCATGTATGCAGCTGAGAGAAAAAAAAAATTAAAAATTAAACTCGGTCGCAGCCAGTTGCTTACGGCAATTCTTGAATTATAGAAAAAAAAAAACAATCAAATCTTTCGTCTTTAATGGCATAATACATTCGTGTCTGTGAAACCATGGAAATACACATCCAAAATTTGAACCCAATCGGTCAAGCCATTTAGTAGGTGACATAACGACAGCAGCGCCACCTACCGGGTCCAATTGTATTTTCAAATCATCCAGGAAACCATCGAAATACCCATATAAAATTTCAACCTCATCCAACCTCCCTGTACTACTCATAATCGCGAATACTAAAAATAAAAATTATAATAGGCGTGGTATTACGGTTTTCGTCTTACGAATTTCCACGATTAGGACACGTGACCTGACGCGAGTTTATCATTTTTTACCCATACCAAAAAAAGTGCACAACGCCGCTAAAGAAGTTTTCACTTCAAAAAAAAAAAAAAAGGGGGGGGGGACGTTAAGCCATCGAAATATATAAGCGGTAAGGCACCCCCACGAGAAAAACACATATAATAGAAAAAAAATAAAAATTATAATAGGCGTGGCATTACGGTTTCCGTCTTACGAATTTCCACGATTAGGACACGTGACCTGACGCGAGTTTATAATTTTTTACCCATACCAAAAAAAGTGCACAAAGCCGCTAAAGAAGTTTTCACTTCAAAAAGAAATAAAAAGCTGTAAATAAAAATAAATAAATAAAAAACCTACCTACGAGAAAATTAAGAACAGAAATTAAAACACTAAATATTTTACTATAAACAGGCAGGACTCATTTTAATGCAAGTTCAAATAGTGGACAGATTGCTCAAACTATAGTAGTTACCTTAAAATGAGTTCCGGCTGATTATAGTTAAATATTTGGTATATTTTAATTTTTGTTTAGTTTATTTTAGTTATTTTTTAATTAATATTTAATTTATTTTGTTTTAGTTATTTCTTATTAATTTTTCGTTCACACCACTGGCTTTTCGGTGAAGTAAAATATCTCGAGGAAACCTCATTTACGTCCAAACCTTACTCCGTATTATAACTTTTGACTGACGCCTGCAATAATGGATTGCAATGCTCACTATAGGCAACCCAGCAATCCAGCTGGATCTAGCGCTTTTTCAGTCTGATTCAATAGGTAATAGATCAGCGATACGATTTCAGAAAAGTCAAAAACGTGACAAATATAATTAATTACCAAATTTAATTCTTTAAAAATCTTAAGACTTAGGTTTTTTTTAGCTTCTACTCATAATTTTACTGTGAAAATTAGTTTCAAACTAAGACTACCACTTAGTTATTTTTATATGTAGTTGAAACGTCAAAACTATTGACTGAACTGATATGTAGGTAGATGTGGCCATGCGGAATGATAGGAAAACTTGGCATAGTAGCATCACAGGTCCCAATAGGTTGTAAGAACAATTCCGTAGGACCCATCTCGGACATACCTACTACAACTACCTAGTACATACCGTACTTATATAGCAAAGTTCTCCTTTCCTCAAAAAAAAAAGTGCGGTAGTAGACTCTTAAAGTGGTGGAGGGGGTGGTTAGTTACTTAGTTGGACTTATGTTTTCCGCACTTAGCCTCATGATAGGGCCATTGTACGTAGATAACCGGTTCATTTCATTGGTTACTCGTACCATCCCAGCTCCGTCCAGAAATCAAGGAGGCAGCGCCTCTTTCATGGTTTGTGGATTCTTGAGGAGCCTTGTCCGTTGGTCGGTCACGCTTTTGCAATGTAGAACCGCGTGAGAAGGTGTCTCCTCGGCTTCCATACAGCCCCTGCATAGAGGAATGGATGCATAGCTTAAAGGGGTGGTGATGACGTAGGTAACAAAGATGGCGGTCGGGTCTATGTTTGAAAGCGGTGTTACTCGATAACTACTGAACTGGTTTACTTGGTTAAGGTATATAATAAAAAAACTTGTTATATTAAATAAATAATTTCATACATTGATTTATGTGCAACTAAAGCTAAATGAAATATCACAAAAACAACGAAGTTTTCGAAAAATAAAACATTTTCTTTGCTGAATAACTCGCTAATTAGGTATCAGGATTTTGTAATTTTTGTTTTTATTTAGGCACGACACCCTGTGCACGAAGACAAATTTGAGAAAAGTTTTTTACTGCATAGAAAGTGTTGTAACAAATAAAATTAACGTTTAACTGTTTATCCTGAATTCTATACATTATCAAATATAAAATATATTTTAAAACAACTGCTCATTGCTTTTATTAAATAAAATGCTGTTACAACAAGCGGTCACCTGACCCCTCAACGTCTGAATCGGTAAGATTATTTATTATTCCGTCTTTCTAGTGAGAGTTAAAATATTGCACAGGTAATACTTATATGTATACTTATAGTAATTTAGTTTGCACTAGATAACAAAATATTCTATTGACTCTAGTGAATTTCATTACAACCGCATACAATATTGCGTAAAACGTGATGTCTGTAATGTGCTTAAACCAAAATGATAATTTACTCTAACCTACATATTTAACCGACTTAAAAAAAGAAGGTTTTTAATTCGAACCGTATGAATGTAATATTATTAGAAATACACAATACCTATTCATAAGGGTTGATATATATGTGGGCTCATTTTTTGCCCCAATAGATTTGCTAAATTTTTAGGTGTGTGTATGTTTATCTAGTTATATTTTAAAAATTAGTGATCAACTTTTAGTAATTCTTTATTTTAGATAGAGAAATAAGTATCGTTCTGTAAACGGTAGTCGGTCATATGGTATCGCATATACTGGGTAGTTTGCTTTGCTGAAGTACCTATATCGTATCTGCATAGGTATAGGTATTTGTAAAACGTTTGTGTAATTTAGTAGATAAAAAACGTAGTGATTTTTTTTCAGAAGTTGAAGTTAAAGTTACACTCATAAAAACACATAACCCTCTTCAAGTCGTACTGCCAAAATTTTTACAAGTACAGCCCGCGGATAAACTTTTTACAAGTGCAGCCCGCGGATAAACTTTTTACAAGTGCAGCCCGCGGATAAACTTTTTACAAGTGCAGCCCGCGGATAAACTTATTACAAGTGCAGCCCGTGGGTAAACTACACAAAAAGGACGCTCAATATTTTGAAAGTGCAATATAATAATGCATTCAGGATGCTGATGGGGTTGTCGAGATATTGTAGCGCGTCTGCTATGTTTACAGAGGTGCGGACGGATGGTTTTCACGCTATTTTACGTTGGAGAACCGCCTCTGTGATGCGACGCATCCGGACAGCTAACAGGCTGGACTGTCCGTTGCAGAAGCACTGGGTGCATATGCATACGCAATTGTAACCGGTCTAACCGGAGTTTATTAGAAATTATAATTATTAAAAACATTTAAAAGAGAATGTGTATGCTAGTAACCTTACTCAATAGGTTTATATTTGTTACTAACACCATATGGATTTTTAGTCCGAATTAAATGTTTTTGATTTGATTTGATAAATGAAAATTAAATATTTGTTTGTGGAGTCCACAGTCTGCACCGGGCCTGCACGATGGATTAAGGTTCAAATTGTCTTCGCAACAATTTTTGTATAAAAGTTCGAGAACACGGATCATCTACGGAGAATCTATATTCTAGCAGTAACAATAAATAAGACTCGTTACAGTCGTAACAAAGTCGACGCGCGACGACTGCACTGTACCACCGATATATCACAAGCGAGATAACGATAAAACTGTCCGATGGGATTTATTCCGATAGTTGCCGATTTCCGAACTATAAGATAACAATGTCGTTATATCTGTAAAGTACGTCTCAATACATATGGATTTAATTTACAGCTTTTCTTGTCAAACATCTACAAATGAAAACAATGTTTAATTTTTTTTTATTGTAGTAAAAGTTGGGTAAAGCTTTTGTTACCCGTAGATTTGTATTTGTATTTGTATTTGTATTTTTATTTGTATTTTTATTCGCTGCACAAAGAGTAGAAAATGGTCTACGGAAGCAATAACATTGATTATTAAGCTCATCGTCATCACTATGCCCAACAAGGGATGTCTGGTGTAAAGCACTTACTTGTAAGTTTCTTCAACTTCATATGTATTTATGTATTTATATGTTTATGTTTATGCTGGTAAACGCTGCTACTATAGCGCGCGATTATATATATTATACTTACTTATTTATAAAAGGGAGCTGAAGTTCAGATCTTTCTGTCTCAAGATAATGGTACTAGTGTGGTTCGTGTCGAGGATATAAAGATAATCGAAATTTACTGATTCTTGTAAATGGAATTCGCAGATAAATTCTGCTTAGACGTGTCGTGAGAGAGAGAGAGACGAGTGAGGGGTGAAGGGTGAGGGGTGAGGGGAACATAATCAGACTTTATTCTTGTGTTTTGTTTGGGTTCTGTACTTAGTTCCTCTTTGATAATAAAAGTTAATAATCGCAAATCAAAACCGTATGGTGTATCAAGTAAATACTCTCAAGAATTTTTATTCTTATATACCTACTCATGTGAGTTAACTTAGCTTAGCTTAGATAGGTAATTATAAAAAAATACACTAACTTTAATGCCTTAGGATATGAATTTCATATACGCTATTATTAATGCTATGCTGTCTATATATTTGTAAACCAAGAACTTTCGTGTGATTCACGGTGTGTTCGTCACTTGAAATATACTAGTGTAACTAGGATGCTGTTTTGTGATGAATATGTTTTATTGCATTTCACTATTTACATAATGCTAATACACACTAAATTCCAATCGTAAGTCCTTCTCCTATTGGAAACAGTCTCGAGTTCGCCAGACTCTGGAATATGCTCATGTTGCTTATGCGCGGTTGCCACAGATTGCATATCCATGAATACCGGTAGCATTGATGTAAATCTATATCAATGACCGGTAAACTATACTAACTATGTAACTTGAACTATACAGCAGAAAAATATATATTTATTGTGACCAATGACTTTATAAATGATGGATGAGCTGGTCCAAGCCCACGCAGCCAAACCAAACACGCTTGAGCTTGTGATTGTGGTCGACGCTGGGCAAGCGTGTAAAAGCGGCATAATATATTTTCTATAACACATGTTATATCAATTTAATAAATAAATTTCCGATTTTTATTTGAAATCAACACTTTAGCTTAACGTCCATAAATTAAATGTATATATTTTCACTCTGTAGGCCCTTTCGAGCAGTGAAATGCCTAATTTCGTACAAAAAAAATATTTTGAATTTTTTATGACCCGTTGAGCGTTCGATACCGCTACACAACATTTTTTTTTACTAACAAGCATTGTAAATATGGAAATTATTTTGAATAACAAACCAATGATAATCATATTTTATTTTTCAGACTATAAAAAATGAACTCCCAATATTTATGTTCTTTTAATTTTTTTATAATATTATCATTGAACTAAGTAAGTACCTTTCTCATATTGTTTTAAGTAACTATAGCAACGTGTGTACCTATCCCTCGGCAACACAGCAAATTTTATATTCATATACAACAAATGTGAATATAAAATCACATACAGTTTTTCACCGCGAAGTTTGCGTCTGCGTTTACCACAAACCATAAACTTCGAGTTAACGTCTACGTTTAACACACACCATAGACTTTGTGTTATGTAATCTATCCTATGGACTGCGCAATAGCTAAATAAAATTGGCCACTGTTTAGAAAGACACAAAGCTAAGTCGCTGCAACTACATTATTAAAAAATGTTGTTTGTTACCGCATGTTGTTCGTTGCACACAGTAGAATGTTTTGACATACTGCATATATTATATACTGCATTGCAGAGGTACCCCACCTCAAAATACATAGCGTAACTATATAAAGTAAAAATAGTTTCAGACATACTTCAAACTTGGCTTCCCAAGTTATGTAACTTTAAAACATAAGTTTTTGAAAAACACGCCAGAAGAACTATTACTTTTTTTTTAGATTGTTTAACCTAGTCTACACTATTCCTACCCAGCTTATTATTTTTTTGTTAAAAGAAAAACTATCAAAGCTAAGTATGTCTTACAACTTAGTGAGTAACAGTCGACCAACTTAAAAAATTCAGACGAAAAAGTAAAAATTTAGTACGTTATAAATCATGTAACTTTATAGAAAAATAAAATTATAACATTCTGAATACTAATACTTACTAAATTAACTTAAAATACTTACAATATTTATGTTTGAATTTGTGCTTGGCGGTACACACACACACAGGGTACAAAGTTAATGATCTAGATGCTCAATTGTAAAAGCTGTGACACATATAAGCTTCAATCTTGTAGTGATTATAGTGTGTGTGAGCTATAATATATAACAACAAATAATAAAAACCGTCCAAGTGTGAGACGGGTACTAGCCATTTACCTTACTTACTAGCTATTATTAAGCGAAACAGTAACAGATTTGTTTGTTGGAAACGATGTTCAAAGTAAAGCAACGTCTGACCAGCTTAGTAATTGGATGTGTGACTACTTAGCGGCACACTGTACTGTACTTAATGTTTTTTTTTTTTTGATCCAGCTCACCCTTTTGTATTTTACGTACAAATAGTATCTATGATATTATAGTTCTGTATTGGGTGACTACCGTGAGCTTCGGGTGCTTATAACACTAGGTTTACTAAATAAGTATACAAATACACCTAAGTATCTTGTTATTTTTACTTAAACTGTAATTTTGCACACGGTTTCAGTCGTTCCAACGCCGATACCAATGTGCGTTAAACTAAGAAGATAAGGAACACATTCACAGATTAGTGTAATGTTCATTCGGTTGTCATGTACTAGTGTAGTGCCTATTGCTATTATCCGCAGCTGTCCGACCACAACAAAGCATTACACGTCTTGAACAGTTCAGCTCTGTGTTCCCGCATTAGGAAGACGTGGACTATTGTGTCGTCGAGCTCTCGGACATTATATTAATTGCCTCTCTGCGTTATTGTCTACAACAGTTATATCTACAAGTAAATGAACATATTTATTTACAGTACACTTGTACCTTCTATATCTCAAACGTTATCTTTCTGTAAGGCTTCGATGTAGGGTAGGCGTCGTTACTAAATATACCCCATAAGAATCGGGTATAGTTAGGACTAAACTTTAAAGAAAACTGACAACTAAATATACTCTATTTGGGGTATAATCGAGTATATTAAGAAGTTAACATTTTGTTATTACTTATTCATATACCTACATAAACTAAATACATCTGGACAGAGCGTCGACTGACTGATTCATCATCACTGGGGCCATCCACACTTGGCCGGTTTTTATTATTTGTTGTTATACTTTAGAGCTCACGCACACTATGATCACTGCAACATTGAAGCTTGTATGTGTTACTCTTTTTACGATAGAGCAAGTAGATTATAAAGTTTGTACCCTGTAGCTAGGTAGCTAGGTACCCTCAAACGCCGCGCCCGAATTCGAACGTTAATATTATTATTAATTTAGTAAAGTATTAGTATTCAGAATGTTATATTTGAATTTTTTTGTAATTTTACATGACTCATAAACTTATTTGTAATACCTGTTTTATAGAAGTACCAACATCATCTAAGTACTTTTTAATGGACTTTGTATGATTTTATTACTTTTTCGACTACTTTTTAAATTGGTGTAAAGCCTACTTAGCTATGATGGTTTTTGATTTCGTGATATATGCTACTCCCATGATTTTTTTCACACACCCTAAGAACAGCCATTTAGCTGCCAAAGGGAGCGAGGGGGGCGACTCTGGGCTCTATAAAACACTCCGGGAGTGCCGGCAGAAGTGAAAACCTTTACACACGATTCGCGCTTAACACTCAAATATGTCACAAGACATGTCTTTGACATTGTCAAGAAATAATAATGTTTGTTTATTTACGTTTTTGACGTAGTATATTTGACATCGCAATCTGTCATAGAATTAAAATTCCATATCCAACCTCCCTGTACTACTCATAATCGGGAATACTAAAAATAAAAATTATAATAGGCGTGGCATTACGGTTTCCGTCTTACGGATTTCCACGATTAGGACACGTGACCTGACGCGAGTTTATCATTTTATACCTATACCAAAAAAAGTGCACAACGCCGCTAAAGAAGTTTTCACTTCAAAAAAAATAAAAAAAAGGTGTGGGGGGGGACGTTAAGCCATCGAAATATGTAAGCGGTAAGGCACCCCCACGAGAAAAACACATATAATAGAAAAAAAATAAAAATTATAATAGGCGTGGCATTACGGTTTCCGTCTTACGAATTTCCACGATTAGGACACGTGACCTGACGCGAGTTTATAATTTTTTACCCATACCAAAAAAAGTGCACAACGCCGCTAAAGAAGTTTTCACTTCAAAAAAAAAAAAAAAAAGGTGTGGGGGGGGACGTTAAGCCATCGAAATATGTAAGCGGTAAGGCACCCCCACGAGAAAAACACATATAATAGAAAAAAAATAAAAATTATAATAGGCGTGGCATTACGGTTTCCGTCTTACGAATTTCCACGATTAGGACACGTGACCTGACGCAAGTTTATCATTTTTACCCATACCAAAAAAAGTGCACAACGCCGCTAAAGAAGTTTTCACTTCAAAAATTGCACTTAGATATTTCGCGAAAGCTTCCTTGAATCGAAAAATGGTTTTGCCACACTCTAAATATTATAGAAGAAAAATTTTTCATCTCGACCTAACGAGTACTAGAGGGGTACCTCTAAGCAATTTTTTTTTATATTATTTTACCACTTTGTTGGTCTAATTAATATGTACCTATACCCATACCAAATAACAACTTTCTAGTACTAATGGTCTCTAAGCTAAACCGCGGACAGACATGGCGAAAGTATAAGGATTTCTTGTTGACTACGGAACCCTAAAAATCGTTATTTTGAAATAGACGAAATTTTTGATGACATCAAATATATCAACATAGTGTATTTTGAATAAACCTGTATTATCTAGGATTTGGCACATTTATATTAATATTAGTAGTAAAACTATTTTTTTAGTTGTCACCAGACCTCTCGACGACCGGCGACTGACTGACGCTGACTGACTGACGTAGCTGAACTGGTATTTTTTGCAATCGTTTTCTATTAAACTTTATATTTTGAAAAATAAACTGTTGTGCTTTGGATGACGTATTTATATTTTGTTGTTACCTATTAATTTTTGTATTGCCGTATATTAAAAGAAAAAGGATTCTCACTGTAAAATTTACTTAATCGTGTAAACTCTCGATGAAATCAGTTAAATAATTTGAAAGTGACGAATTCAGTTCGGGTATATTTAGTAATTACATTTTATGACAATTTTATGATTTTAATTTTTTTACTGGATAAATTTTTGACTATTAAAATGAACGAATCAAATCGGTTAAACATTGAGTAATGTAATTGAGAGTACGCCTGTAACCAAAAACATTTTGTCAACAAAATCAAGTAAGCAAATCAAAACCATAACACTATTTCTGGGTAGGTTTTAGGTAAAATTAATTTTCTTTTGTAATTATTAGCGTTTTGTTTTCACTGTTCATACTTTGTATATAAATATTTGTGTTAAAGTTAGTTTAGTTTAATGGCTTATTACATATACCTAATACTATAAAATCGCCTATGCTGCATCGGCCCCGATACAGTACCTTGGACCATTGCGACATCAACCTAGCAGGAAGCGCTCACACAACGCACGCGCCGCCGCTCGCCCCTTGCGGAACCTCGCCAGCACGAGGGGCTGACACAGCACCCATGCAGTCATCATCAACCTTTGCCAGAGCGGACACAGCCAGCTTACTTTGATACTTCCATCGTACATAGTCAGATCATTTTAGATATAATTAAAATTGTTATCTTTTATTCTTTTAAATAAATAAATTTTGAATTATCTTTGTATTTTTTTGCATCCTTCGGCTGTAGCCTTCGTAATTAGTTCGTTTATTTCTTGTTTATTTATATAACATGGCCACACCTAGAACTGTTTTTGCTTGCGTTGGTTAGCAAAATGAATACCAGCCCGGACAAAAGTGATGCCCTGATTCATCGGAATGAGCAGCTTGATGATAGAATGAACAAGCTATTGTAGGCTTGGAGGAGGAAGATGTGGCCAAGCTTACCGCAGACTTGGACCAGGCCGAGGAAATTTGTGACCAGATTGTCATTAGGGTTGCACAGATTCATCGGGCTGAGGCTAAGACCTATGCCTCTAAGAAAGAATGTGACAACTCTGTAGTGGCCACTCAGGGGGTTTCTTCTTCTTTGCCTAATTTGGACCTGCCTAAATTTTATGAAAATTTAGCAGAGTGGCGGTTAGGATTACAATCGTTCAGATCTTACCGATTTATAAAAAAATCATATTTGCTAGGATCAACTGCTGAAGACCCATATGATATGATCCGGCATTTGTCAATACCGGTTATAAAACTGCGCGGGCGTTATTGTTGTGACAATATTATGCAAATTGCTCATACTTTTGTCAAAGCGTTATTGCAGTTGCCTACCAGTTCAGAGTAAGGGTGATTTTTAAGCACCACTGTATAGTGTGTTTGGAGTCGGGGCGCCTAGTCACCTAGATGCGCCGATTGTGGGGATTGTCACCACCGGTTACTATGCAGATTAACCAAGGGTGGTTTGCAACCCCTGCGCTCATCCAGGAAAACACAGGCTCAAAGTGGAAGGATTGGAACTGAGGCCTTTTCACCGGTTAGGGACACTGGCTCTTCCCCCTCCCCACCTCGCTCTTCACCCTCTTCATTTTATTCTCCCCCCTCGGGGATCGCCCTTGAATTTGAGCGCCTGTGACCCCTCCTAAGTTTCCTACGGATGAAACGGACTTCCTTGTCGTTTGAGCAGGAAGCGCACACTGACTGGAGATTGGAGTATTATCTGCCTCATTTTAATAGGTCGAGACCCCTTCAGACCCTTATCGGCCCCCACTTCGGCGCTTATAAAGCGTCTGCCGTATGTTGCCAAGTGGCAGCCGTTACCATGTTGGTATGTTCGCCACAATTAGGTTTACCGCCTACTGGTCCATCACAGTGCTGACTATCTGAGGCAAGTGCAGCTTCTCCCTTCGATACTTAATTAGCACCATTGACATTTGTGCTTTCCACTGCACAGGTACGAGCATTACTATTATAAATGCAAGTCTGTCTGTCTGTCTGTTACCTCTTCAGGCTTAAACTGCTGTACCGATTAAGATGAAATTTGGCATGAAGATAGTTTGAGCCCTGGGAAAGGACATTGGCTTCTTGGAAACTTCATGTATGAGTCGGTTCTTTTCTATCATCAAAGAGTTGCCGATTAATCCTTCGCCGATAACCGACTTTAGGGCCCGTGAAACCGCCGGCAAATTTGTAAAGTATAAGAAGTGGTGAATGCATAAGCTACATTTATACTATATTGACAGAACATTTTAACTATCAGAAGTTATAACATTGTTTAACCAATGTGGTGGTGGGACACAAAACTTATTAGCTGGCCCAGCAGATGTTATTTTGACCTTTCGTGCACTGCATGGCCATCCAGTGGCAAATTTCAGGGTTTTTATATATCGGACAGCATTCTCCATATAAAAACACTTAGATGTGCCAACTTTCTTGGTTATCATCGGTCAAACAGATTATCGATATCGGATGTACCAACATCCATTTCTAAGGTTATTTACCTCAAAAACCTTATAGCTGCTAAAAATCAAGGTTATAAGTCAATGCAATCCAAAATACTTCCATTTGCATTTTGTTACACTTGCTGACAAACCAAATTTTTTGGGAATTCTCGTTGACCTGATTTAGTATATGTTCACACATCACACTTTTAGGACTTTTATTTTTTTACTGTTGTACGCTTTCGAATACTTTTCATGGAATTAAGTGGAACTTAAAAATAAAAACCCCGTCCAAGTGCGAATCTGGCTCGCGCACCGAGGGTTCCGTACTAACTTATTATATGTTGATAGTTCTTCTATCATCAGATCAAGTCTTATAGGTTTATGCCTTAATTATTACTTTTTTAAATTTTCCTATATTTGTTACGTAAAATCTTGCTATTTGCCAAATTTCATGATTATAGGTATACGGAAAGTACCCCATAGGTTTTGATTTGTTTGTGAATACCAAAAATGCGACAAAAACGGCCGTATTTTTTATTGCGTTGACATAAAAGCTTGATTTTTTTACAGCTTTAAGGAACCGAAGACCTTACTATATGATATTAGTTTCAACTTGATACCTTCAAGCGTTCCTGTGAAAATGGGTCTTGACAGACAGACAAACGGTCAACAAAGTGATCCTATTTCCTTTTGAGGTACGGAACCCTAAAAAGACATTGATTTAAAAAAACTGTCCGATAACGAGAATTATTGCAGATAGTCTCAATCTAACGAATTTGTTCACAAATTTTGGTGAAAAATATATTTCTTAATTTAAAAACTAGTTAATATTATCGTAGTTTTTAGATTTTTTGGACACGAAGTTTAAAAGTAAGAGGGGGAGGGATACAATTTTTTTAACTTTAGAAGCTAATAACTTGCAAAATATACATCTAAGAGATAAGTGACCTAATCTTCCTATACCCGCGCCAATTTTTGTTACACATATATACCCGCGTACGGATTCGCGGACCGTTAGTTTGGAACCCATTTTTTTTTAAATAAGAAGGCATAGGGCTAATTATCAGTGTCAGTTTTTACCAATTGCCTACGGAACCCTTAAGATCCAAAATAATCTGGCCGTACCCTACATTACGGAAATTTGTAAAAAATATATAAGAATGGACTATTTAGAAGTTTTTGTACCAAAACCATTTTTTTAGAATTGCGCAAAATGCACTATTCGAATTTTGAAACGTTTTAGGGTTTAACGTTATATCTAAGGTCCAAACCTGTTTAGTTAGCTTTAGTATAGAAATAATTATAGATCGAGGCCTAAATATAATATGTACTTAATTTTGAATCTATAGCATGAGTTATTGTTTTTATAAAAGGTATAAATAACTTGCCGCCAGTAAAGGTCATTTTAAGTCAAAGTTTTAAGAATTTTAATATGAATTTGAAATTATGCGAAAATAAACTAACACTAAAATTACTTAATGCTTTTACTACATAAAATAATATAAATTATACTGAAATGTTTTTTATAAGCCTTTCACAAAGTCTGCAAATAAAAATGACATCTTTTGAATCATATGTTAGCAAACATACCCCTCTGTCCTTACGAGAAAGAAGTTTATGTTGATCATTGTGTTCATCACTTATCATCGATAATTTACACTCTTCACATTTTAATTTTGTAGATAAAAATTTACTATAAATCCTACAATATATGAAATGCACTGTGTTGCAAACTCTGACAATACTATCAAATTTTCTGCTAAAAGTGATTCAGTCTCTTCTGAAATAGATTGAGCTTCGTCTTTATTGAACATAATTCTTATTCGAAGTAAAATTAATTTTCTTAACATAAGACGAGAAAGATGCCTGCAAAATAGGCACACTTTCTAATGCCACCAAATTACCGGTATCACCTTCTATAAGTTCTGTATGCACCAATATTTTTTTATTATTGATTTTAGCTGTATTGAGGTACCATCATTATTCTATCCCCCGTGCGAGCGTATTTTGTGCGTATTAGCGTGAAAGTATTTTTCAATTCAAATTTGAAAAATAATCTATACTTACTATTCTATTATAAAATAAATGTGAAAGTTTGTTTGTTCTTCCTTCACGTCACACTGTAGCATCAAATAATCCTAAATTTTGGCCCAGAGATAGTATAAAAGACCGAGAAATCCAAAGTACCCGTACAAATAACTGTAACCAAATTACACGCGGACGAATTATAGGTTCAGCTGTAGCTTGCTATTGCAAACTTTCTTGCTATAAACAAGAAGTTGCAGTAGAAATTTAACATTGATAACCAAATTTAGTGCGGTCGGAGCAGCAAAAGGTAGTTATAGGTTTTACTCCACAAACACTACGCAATGTATTATTTTCCAGACGTTAAGAAATCTCTCAGAAGCATGCAAAAGTCAACAATCACATAAAATAAAGCTTAACCAATGAACGTAATAACAACATAATCCTTGTCCACCAGCCTGTATATCAAATAAAACAACGAAACACTTCTATAAATCACAGGAAAGCTCGAAGCTAGACATATTCTCTAAAACTATATGTACTTTGACACAATATTATACAACAGTTTCATTACTGATTAGATTTTGCTAGCGGCTCAACCCGCCCTAAATTAACTGGTTTTCGGCGGGAGATTTTTACGGCAACTCCTTGTTGATACTATGAAAGTTTGCTATGTAAAGCTGTAGTTCGTACAAGTGGAATTTGGATAAAGTTATTTCCGCGGAAACTTGTGGATTTTCCGGGATCAAAAATATTTTCTTAATATTCGAGGACTAAACCTAAATGTGTGCCAAGTTTCATCCCGATCCGTCCAATGGTTGACGCATCAATTCACTTCATTTCCACAACATTGTAATACGGTTTAGATTAGGTCAATAATTTTTCGAAATAAAGACTCCACAACAATTTCTACTCAAATAGAGGTGAGGTACTTTATTGTCTTCTATTTATTTTAGTTGTGAATTTATGAAACGATATCGTAATAATCTCAAAAAACAGTCACAGTTCAAGGTTAATTTACTCTTTTTATCACAAATAAAAAGAAATATTTAAAATTATGCCATGAAATTGGAAAAATAACACTTTTTATGAACAAAATTTCAGTGATGACTAACATGATTTCGATAAAAATAGTGCACCTCTATTAAAGTAATTTATTATAAATCGAAGAAAATCGGTAATTTATGAGAAAATAATATTAACGTGTGATAAGTTACGTCGCTAGAACTCTTATTTACTTTTTTTTTATAGTTTTTATAACTTTTTACAGCACAATACGACATTATTTAAATAAAACAAACAAAAAATCTTTAGATGTTCACTCGCCGAGGGTGACCTTGTGTTTGTTGCGTCGAATCAATGCGCTACTCAACATAGTCTAAAAATTAGACTCACAATATCCTATTGGGTAAACTAGAAACCTATGGTATCCGGGGTGGTGTACTCTCACTTTATGAATCGTATTTAAAAGAACGTAAACAAATAACTGAGATAAGTAAAATCTGTCCAAATACAAAACAAGAAATAATATACTCTTCAAAAACAAACTTCGTAAATAGTGGCGTACCACAAGGCAGTGTACTAGGGCCACTCCTTTTCCTGATTTATATAAATGATCTTCCAAAAGTTACTGGTCATCCGGCAATTTTGTTTGCAGATGACAGTACAGTAGTCTATGTGGGAAACAATATTGACAGTTTGGAATATGAAATCTACGAAATTCTTAAAAGGATCATAGAATGGTTTAGTCAAAATAATCTAAAAATAAATTTAAGTAAAACAAAAATGATGACTTTTAAGAAACCGGACAACACACAACTTAACATAAATTATTTGGGCCAAAAAATTAACGAAACAACAGAAACAAAATTTTTAGGTATTAATATTGATAATGACATGAAGTGGAAGACGCAAACAAATAACATTTCTAAAAAACTTAATAAATTTTCGTATGCTTTATACACACTCAGAAAAAAGACCAATGAAGTACAGTTCTAACAGCATATCACGGATATTGTTTACTAAAAAGGCCACACGTAGGCCGTAAGAAAATTGCATGGACTTACCCAAATTTGGCGTCATATGTTTTTGATAACGTTTTTTGTGTAAAATGGGGTGTAGTGAGTAGTATGTTTATTTTCGTGTGTGTGATTAGTTTCACTATAACTATTAAATATAAAAATGAGCGCAAGGACAAAAACGTAGCCGCGATGAGACGCACAGATTAATGACGACTGACTAGCGACTAGTGTATGCAAAAAAATAATGCCTAGCTCGAACGGTCCGAACACCAACCAGACGATTCAATCTTTACTAAACAAACCCCCCACCCCAGCCAGACCGTGTCTGGATGAGGATAACCCGAGCCATCAATCAACTGGCAATCGGGAAAGCGTCGCGACGGCACGCTTTAGTACTGAATCCCCTACCAAGACCTCTGCGACCCGCGGGGTACCGTCCGAACCGGGGAATTATTGCACGATGCGACCTAAACGCCATTGCAAAGGCGATAAATTTGAGTCCTTTAAGAGGAAGAGGTCTCTGACGCGGTGTGTTGGTTTAATCCGTCCACCGAACCCGTTGCTGTAACAAATGAAAATATTCCGAAGACCACCGACGGTGGAACCATTGCGTAATTTGTTGAAGCAACTGAAAACGCGATTACCTATTAACTGACACATCGATGAAGGAGTATTCAGGCAAGGAGTTTAAAGGACTACCGATCAAGAAATGGCCTGGAGTTAGCGCTTCCAGGTCATTAGGATCCGACGAGATCGGACAAAGCGGTCGTGAGTTCAATACCGCCGACGTAAGGACCGTTTTACCAATTACACGGCGAAGGTGAGTTTTGTTGATCTTAATAGCTGCTTCGAAAATACCGCCCCACGAAGGATAGCCGGGAGGATCAAAAATCCAAGTCACGCCCCGTTTAGACAACTCCGAATCAATATACGTGTGATTGTCCGACAAAAACTGAAGGACTTCCTTCAGATAGCGATCTGCACCCTTGAAGTTTGTGCCACAGTCTGAGCGAATTAAATGATGTGGTCTCCCCCACGCCGACTGACAAACCGTAACAGACATGCGACAAAGGCCTCCGTAGACAAGGCTGAAACGAGCTCCAGATGCACAGCCTTGGAAGACAAACAGCCGAAGACCCATAAATAGGCCTTAACCTGTCTGGCATTGCGAACACTTGACGTCTTCACCAAAAACTGACCCGCGAAATCCAACCCAACCTTAGCGAAAGGTCGAGCGGGCCGGACACAACCGGACGGCAAGTCACCCATTTGTGGCTGAGTCAAGGTTCCCTTTAACCTATAACAAGGGATACATTTAAAGATGACGCTCCGAGCTCCTCGTCTGGCGGACAAAATCCAAAAGTCTCGCTGCAGACAAGCCAGCAATGCGTTGAGACCAGCATGCCAGTTCCTAACATGGCGGTCCCTGATCAGCAACTCAACAAAATTACCGCTCTTGGGCAACAAGAGAGGATGCCGAGCCCCATAGGGCAATTCTGAGTTACGAAGCCTACCACCCACTCGCATGAACTCCGACTCGTCCAGAAACAAATGAAGACGAACAAGACTTCCCCGCAATTTCCCGTTCTCTGAACGGAGAAGACGAATTTCCTTTCCAAACGACTGGGCCTGTATCAGTCGAACACAGGTGAGGAGCGCATCCTGACGCTCTTCAGATGACAAGACTGAAGACGTCCTTGGCTGTGACCTGTTCCTTAAGTTGTGGAGAAACCTCTTTATTCAACCGGTGACACCAACGAACTTGTTTAGAGAACTGAACCGATTAAGCAAGAAATTCGGTGAAGTGTCCACAGTCTGCTCAACAGCAAAAACCTTTAAACCCAGCAGAGGGTCAACAATCTCCACAACTGTATGAGGCCAAGTGAGGAGAGGCAAGCCAGTCAGGACCCCACCAGAGCGGGTGATTAATGATTTGCGAGGCAATCAGGCCCCGTGAAGCGCAATCTGAGGGATTCAAGGACCCTGGCACGTGACGCCAATCCAGAGACACTGCAGAAGACTGGATTTGGGAGACACGATTGGCCACGAAGGTCTCTAGGGCATGAAGGGACGCCTTCAGCCAAGAAAAAACGATTTGGCTGTCCGTCCATGCCGTGACGGAGTCAAATTGGACCCATTGACCCTAGGTGGAGAAGTCATGGTTGAAAAGTCGAGTCAACTAGGCAGGTCGTGATAACTTCAGCTTGGGGATTGTCAATTTGGTTCGCAAAGGTGCAACCTTGCTCTTTGCGACCACTAGGCTGACGCAAACATGACCATTGCTGTCAACGGTGCGGAGATAAACGTCAGCCGCATAACCGGATTCCGACGCGTCAGAGAAGCCGTGAAGACTGGCCCGATAACGACCTGGGGGTAAGATCGACCGAGGCACGGAGACATGTTGAAGGTCCGAAAGTGTCTCATAAAAACGTAGCCAATAAGACAGCAAGTCTCCGGTCAACGGGGTATCCCAGTCGAGACCAGAAATCCAAACTTCATTAACTACCAATGGAGAGGCCGGATCTTCTCTCCACAAAATGAGCTGTAACCGCCTATCTTCAGGGTGTATCATGACCTGACGGAACATCATTTTAATGTCAGCCACAAATACAACCTAGTGGCGACCAGCAACGAAAACCGGTCAAGATGTCCGGGATGTCGACCTGAAGCGTAGGTCCCGACATCAGGCAGTCGTTCAAGGATATACCCGAAGACGTAGGCGCCGACCCATCGAACACCACCCGTATCTTACCATTTTTAAAGACGGCGTGATGTGGAACAAAATAATGTTCCTTGCCTTCCAACTCGAACTGCGAAAAAATTCGTATTCACGCAAAAAATCCAAGTATTTTGTGCGGAATTCTTTATGAAGACGCATCCGGCGCTCCATGGATAATAACCCTTTTTTCGGCTATTTTTCAAGAGTCACCCAGGCGCGGACGCGGGGATAAGAAAGGCAGTCGCGTGAAAAACCGGCCAGAATTTAGACGACCCGTATTGGCGAGAAAATACGACTCGCACTCGTCGTCGACTGGTCGAGTCCGAGACGCCGGGGGAGGCTCTTCAATTTCCTAAAAGCGCTGAAGGGAGTCAGCAAGCGAGAGTGCCACTTGCACCGACGAATCCGTAGACGCCCAATGTGCTGGGCCCATTATAACAGATCCGAGATTAGTCGGAACAGCGACCAAACCACCTGGCTAAAGTAACATCAGCGCCAAGCAGAAGCTTCACAGGACCAGGTAGGTGGAACCTTTCATCGGACAACTGCAGACCAGACGAGAGATCCAGCACGTCCGTCGGCAAGGTGACCTGAGGGTGACGACCTAAAGTATTCCTCAGGACAACAGCTCCTAGATGATACTGAATGCTAGGATGGAGCAAGGAATAAAAGCAAAACGAGACTTGCCCACGACGTTGTCCACCCTTAGACCCCCTACTCCAGAAATCCCATGATTTCGCGAACTTACCTGTAAGCGGAGACGCTTCACCAGCCATAGCGACATTAGACACCCCTGAGCGCCTGAGTCCAAAATGGCGCGCACAACTACCCCAGGTCCGCGCGTTACTACTAATTAAGGTTAAATTTTAATTTGTTTGTTTATATTCTACGTTGTTCTCACTTGTTTTCAACTTGTGTATTCTAATTTATTTATTTTTAATTTATTTTGTAAATAGCGGACTGGCAGGTAATGCAGAAAAACATTCGACAAATTAATATTTTTTAAATATAAAATAAATTAATAGGTATAATATAAATAACATATATATATTACCATTCATTTTATTTATTTATTAATATGTTACATAATGATTCCTTCCACTCTATTTGTGATTCTGATGATTCATTTGTTTCCTGTCTCGACTCCTCACACGAGGACCGCTCTACTCTCGGTACTCTTGTTGAGAACAACTTTAAGCAATTTCCTAAATGTTTAAATGTCTGCCATATTAATGCACAGAGCCTACCTAAACATTACTCTGAATTCTTAGAAGTTTTTTCCACTACTACTGTACATGCCGTGTTGGTATCGGAAACGTGGCTTAAGCCGTGTCTACCTAACGCTATGTACTCTCTTCCTGGATTCGTAGCAATTCGCAATGACCGCATAGGTAAAGGTGGAGGAGGTGTAGCAATTTATTTACGTAGTGAGTTATCTTTTCGACAGATTACATCTTCGAATTCAGCATACTCGGCTTCGGCTGAGTATATATTTCTTGAAATCACTGTCAAAGGCATTAAAGCCCTCCTTTCGTAAGTTCAAAAAAGATCGAACTGAAATAAGATGGAGTAATTACAAAGTGGCAAGAAATCGATGTAACTTGATGATACGTACAGCTAAACGTCTATACATACATAGTTATACATCTGATTCTACGCCCAATTATTTATGGAAGTTTCTACGTTCTATTGGAGCTGGAAAACCAAATGTTAGCTTAGAAAATTCAACTCCTTTTTCGCTTGATGAGCTAAATAATCATTTTACGTCGGTTCCAAACATGGATACTGACACAAAAACCAAAACTGTAGCAGAGATTTTAGCATTGATGTCTCCCACTGTTGAATCATTTAAATTCAATCCTGTTAATCAAAAAGATGTTGTCAAAATAATACATTCCATCAAATCAAAAGCTGTAGGATGCGATGAAATAACTCGTTTTATGATTGTTACAATACTAGAGTCTCTTGCGCCTATTATTACCCACATTATTAATTTTTCACTATTTACTGGTAAATTTTCTTCCATTTGGCAAAAAGCTTATGTAATTTCCCTGCCTAAAATCTCCAATCCTACCTCTCCTTCCCACTTTCGGCCAATTTCTATCTTGCCATTTTTATCAAAAGTGTTGGAGGCGTGCGTGAATCGTCAGTTTTCCAGTTTTATCTACAACAACAACATTCTGAATCAATATCAATCTGGTTTTCGCCCTGGCCATAGCACTAGCTCAGCTCTTCTTAAGGTCACAGAAGATATTAGACTGGCAATGGAAGACACTAAGGTTACTGTATTAGTACTAGTTGACTTCACAAACGCGTTCAACACCGTTGATTATGATATACTTCTATCTATTCTAACTAACCTTAATATTTGTCCTAATGCTTTAAACTGGTTTTCATCCTATCTTCATGGCCGCCAACAGTCTGTTCGCATAGATCAACATTCCTCTGAATGGCGCAACCTCTCGCCGGAGTTCCTCAAGGAGCAATCCTTTCCCCGCTTTTGTTTTCTATTTTTATCAATTTTATAACTAACCTTCTCAGCTGTACTTACCACCTTTATGCCGATGACTTGCAACTTTACACAAGCACTTATATCGGAAACATTACAGAAGCCATTGATAAAGTTAATTTAAACCTTGGTTACATTTCCGATTGGTCACGCAGATTTGGGGTGACTGTGAATCCGTCCAAATGCCAAGCTATTATCGTAGGTAGCTCAAGGTTACTCAGTAGGATTGACTTAAGTACTTTGTCACAGATATACTATGAAAACACTATAGTACCCTTTACCTCTAGTGTAAAAGATCTGGGTCTATGTATAGACAATACTTTTAGTTGGCATGATCAAATCGCAGAAGTTAGTCGAAAAGTGTTCAACGCTTTGCGATCGCTTTATCGATTCAAACATTTTCTACCAATAAAAACCAAAATCTTGCTAGTACAAACTCTAATCATTCCCATAATTGATTATGCTGATGTTTGTTATTTGGATCTGACCCAAAATCATCTCAATAAACTTGATCGTCTCCTCAATTCTTGTATAAGATTTATTTTCAACTTAAGAAAATTTGACCACATTTCCCAATACCGTACTCAGCTTGGCTGGTTACCTATCCGGGAACGCAGATATACTAGAATTCTATGTTTTCTTTATACCATTTTAAATAATTCTCAATCTCCTCCATATTTAAAGAAAATGTTTCAATATCTTCACTGTTCTCACGACAGAGAGCTTCGTTCTTCCTCTAACATGCTGCTACGTTTACCTTCACATCGTACTGGTTTTATTTCCAATTCTTTTACTATTCAGGCAGCACTACTCTGGAATGCGCTTCCTAAAAATATAAAGGAAAAGCCTTCCCGAAATAAATTTAAGCATTCGCTATACAAATACTATTTAGGCTCACCTTTATAAATACTTTTCAATGAATCATATGCAGTACCTATATAGCAATATCTATGTACATATTTAAATACGTATTTATGTATGTGTATGTATGTATATTTAAATATATATTTACGTATATATTAATCTGTGTATTTATTTAATTTATGTATTCAAATCCTATACTGTATGTTACGTTTATGTTAGTAGATAATAACAGTTCCTACTTAAACAACTACCTTAAGCTTTCTGCATGACCCTAAGGTCGACTGGTAGATAATGCCTAAGGCATTAAGTCCACCTATTGTATTTTAGTGCAATAAAGTGTTTAAATAAAAATAAATAAAAATAATAATGAAAGCTCAAAAGCGGTGTGTACGTGCCATTTGTAATTTACGCCAAAGAGATAGCTGTAAAGATCACTTCAAAAGACTTAAAATACTGTACCGTCACTTTATATTTCTGAAGCGGCAGTTTTTGCTAAAACTACTAAAGACTTATTTAGGAACATAAAAAGTGTACGAAACAGTAATAAGTAAGTTATGTTGTCTACCGTCAAAAACTACATTTTTTTAATAAAAGTATTTTCTATATGATAATTCATATTTATAATAAAATCCCTTAAACTATCCGTGATATAGATAATATTTTACTATTCAAAAGCAAACTAAATAAGATATTAGTGGACAAAGTATAATACACTGCAGATGATTTTCTTAATGATAAAAATATTAAACTTTTATTATGTTCTTGTGAGGACATCAAACTAAATTCTAATAACTAAATTTTATTGTTTTGAATATGATTGTATGAATATGATGTTTTATTTTTATGATTTAGTTTTATGATGAATAGTTTTAATATTAGCTCTATATGTAATCCAAAAACAATCTTAATATTTGTACGCCTTTATAGGCAGGAAGTAATAATTTGTACCTATTAGAAATCTAAGAACTTTAATGTACCTACTTCTACAAATAAATGATTTGATTGATTGATTGATTTCGAATAATTCCTCAGAACACATCACAAGCGGTAGAACACACACAGGGAGGTAAAGTCTCTCCTCAGACATAAGGGCTTGATACGGCAAGTGAGTTTGACATCTTCGACAATTCACACAGCCCAATTAAGATTTAAGTATTTAGATGTAATTTTGTTAAACTAATTATTTTGAAATTGGCTTTCTTTTTTTATTGCATTTTACTTTTGTTGATCAATTTTAATTTAAAGAACTTGTGAGTCCTTTTAAGGTGAGTGGCGTGTACCGTAGCGGCGTGTACCGTAGCGGCGTGTACCGCAGCGGAATCGTTTAGTATTTTTATTATTCAGGTTTTGTGATACGACATGTAAGTAAGATTTCTAATTTGTCCAAAATCATTTGCTTGATTATTCGCTGTGGTCTGAACCAAAGGTATATCCAGTAAGTGTTGGTGGTTGTGGTCATTTGAGCGACTCTAGTGGAAAAAGGAGGTACTAACTTCTTGTTTTTGGTGTGTGTAAGAAGCTCTTGGAAAAAATTCATTTATGTGGCTGTGCATCTCGGTGTTTTCTCCTATTAAAACACCACGAAATTTTGAAGACATGTTCTAGTAATAAATATCTAGGTCTGCAGTGTGCCAGTTTTCCATAAAATTTTATAGTTCAAAAGTTATACAGGATTCTAGTTTTTCATACAAATGGTTTTAAAAAGATTTCTAGTCAATAGAACGTTTTACAAGTTTTTGAAAAAACCACAAACCTAGATATTCGGCTTGGGATAGTGACTAAGAAATTTCACATCGATTGATGTAAATGTCAAAAACAAATGAGAAATTCGTTTGTATGAGGCCCGCTGCGAGGCGCCGCGAAGTGTATCCTCTCAAATCTAAATTGGTCTGTAATAATTGTCGACGATCTCGAACTTACTTGCCGTATCAAGCTGTGGGTCTACCGGGTTCAGTTCGTTGTAATAAAAATCGGTAGAACACTTACAGTTAGTTATTTGAAATCCACACGCCTAAAAAGTTTGCATTTCACAAGCTAACTTTTTTATTCGGGTTTGCTTGTGGAATTTTTATTTAATATTTTTAACATAATAAATGGCGTTATGGGACGCCACAAAGCCCTTAAGTCTGAGGAGAGACTTTACCTCCCTGTGTGTGTTCTATCGCTTGTGATGTGTTCTGAGGAATTATTCGAAATGATGCTGTAACATTATAGAGTTTTATGTTACATTAAAAATAGACATGCAAGTAAATATAGGAAACTGAATTTTTGTTCAATTCTTAGAAGCTTGAGTTCTTTTTTTTTTAAGTAAATAGGTACTTACATGTTACTGAGTCAATTTGGTCTACGATGACAAGATTTTCGAGTGGATAGCATGAATGAAAACTGTGTGAAAAATATTTAATCTTAAAAAGGGTCAACTAAATTTGGTAGCCTTAACTATGAGAAAGTCACGTACTCAAACTATGTTTTTATTCTTATCTCTATAAAATATACAAATAGGGTATAACTTCAATTTGTCACTATTAAAATACGAACAAAGGATACAGAAAAAGGTTATTGTACAACCAGTATTATAAGATCTTTTGGACTGTGAGAACTTTTAAAAAACTCCAAAGCTTATTTTTTGTATTGGGATTCGAAGAAAGGTTTGCTAGGACTGAGTTGCGTCAGTCGGGCTAAGGGTGCGCTCGAGTTTAGACGTGGTAGTTTCACTTGTACTATTTTTGTATCTTTAAACTATTTTTTTTTAAAGGTTAATTTTTAA
Source organism: Apoda limacodes (assembly GCA_946406115.1). Taxonomy (NCBI): domain Eukaryota; kingdom Metazoa; phylum Arthropoda; class Insecta; order Lepidoptera; family Limacodidae; genus Apoda; species Apoda limacodes. The sequence goes on from OX291548.1 coordinate 1,353,861, forward strand.
TTTGTGATTTGAGCACTAAGTACACACAGTTCGTAAGGTTTAGTATCAAATTTTTTTGTAACTATTTTAATAGCATATATTTTTTTTTACTTTAGGTTCATGTGTTAAACTATGTTATTTACAGGTTTTCTTCAGATTTTATTTCAGAAATTGTTGAGTGTTTTGTGACTGTGAGGAACGGATGTAAGACGGAAAGAGGTGAATGCATGTTTTATTGATGACAAAAGTGTGGAAATGTGTGTTCAGCAAAAGAGTTGTTCTATGAGCTATTAGGGGAAGTGTGACAAAAAAAAATAATGACAATATTTGAGTCACTCTTGCTTGAATCTCTTAATCTTATATTATTTAATAAATTGTGACATAGTGGATTTCTACTTAATGCTATATTAGCTCAACGCAGTGAAAATATATTGTGATATAACGAGCTGAAGGCTAATTTACTTCGTGATTATGTAAATTCGATGAGAATCTACCTACTATTTGCATTCATCGAATCATCGTATAATGAGCCGTTTTATCAACAGTTCAAATCACTGATCACAAAACGACAAACGACAAAGTTGACGTTACATAAAAAAAGAGTTATGTATTTGTAAAAATACCTATTGGGTATATTCTCACGATATCTCATGAGATAAAAGGATGAGTGACTACTTTTGTCTTCCTTAGAATATAACACATAAAACATACACTATATATATATATATATTTAATACATATTTCCTGTTTTATGTTTGTAATATGGGATATTTGAGTTTTCTGGACTATGATATTTCAATTTCCAATAAAAATTTCTTTTGAAAGTTTCGTCAAGTACATAACATCTATATACACAAACCGTTTACTCGTCAGACTGATGAGTCTATAGGAACATCCGTGCAAGTAAACAGAACAAATTATTCCAGGTCACATAACGCAAAAAGACTTTTTGCCTGTAGGAATCTTACACTTACATACACTTTAGATTCACCCACACGAAAAGTTACAAAACTACGAACTTCAAAACGAAGCTCTTGAGTTTTCAAAAGTTAAGTTAGTTAATTTCTCTAAGAACTACAGTATGGGGTTCTTCAAGTAAGAAGTTACTGGATTTTTGAAGGGTCGGCAACGCGCGAGTGATGCCCCTGGTGTTGCAAGCGTCCATAGGCCACGGTGACCGCTTACCCTTGCTATCAAGCGGACCGTAGGTTTGTTTGCTACCTTCTTAGTATAAAAAAATAATATATTTGGTATCATTACTGAATTACTGAAAGTACGCATGTAATTAGAAACCTGTAGTTTTATTTCTATTTTGTGGTCGGTGTTATAATTTTAAAGATTATTTATAAATCATAAATTGGCAAAGATAAGTAATTTGAATACTGTCCCTTAAAAAATTATACTGACCAAGTTTCTTTCTAGCTTGCGAAAAGGTTTTATTTTAATATAAAAATCTAGTAATTAGTTATTTTTTGTCTATCAGTATATATTTAGTATACTAGTCTTAGAGTCTAGAGTCAGAGTAACTCTCAGTTATTGTAAGTATACGAAAACCCTATTGCAGTATGTTGTTGTATTGTTTCGTGATACGTGGCCGTGTTTCATTTTAAATTACAATCAATTTATAAAAACATTCACATTTAAAGGTCGTATTTTCACAACTCGTAGTGAATGTTCCAGGGAAAACCTTTCTACGGTGCCCCCCCCCCCTGCCCCGACAGCGCCGCCGCCCCTCCTTATCACACCACACAACACCGGTTCGCACTCTCAACTGCGCGTCCGCGGTCGCATCCCCTACTACCGGAAGTTTTTAACTTTCAAATTGAGTTGTTTCTAAATTATATTTCATTAAAATTTCGATATCATACCAACATTCCGAATATCTGAAGTTTTAAAATACTGTAATGTCAGGTCACAAACAACAACTACAAATATTACAAAAATCCCGTTTTCCACTTACCTCTGAAGTTAGCAACAATGAAACAATCTAAAACTTACAGATAAGTAAATATCTAAACAAATAGATTTAACTTAAAAGTAAGATAAGTAAAATTAAGTATTTTGTTTTGTTTTGAATATGAATATACAAAAATAATAGGTGGTACAAAAAAACGTACCAACTTCGGTTCAGTCCGTAGTATGAAAACTATTGCGAATATCTGAAAAACTCTGACTCACTTACTAAAGAATGGACGGACGGAAATGACGAAATTATCGTTTTTTCCCATTTTGCTACGGAGCCCTTAGGTGGGCCTGAGTAGATACGCTTTAGAAAACGATATTCATCAGGAGCTCAACTTTGCAACTTCTTTTATTTCTATAAAAACGGCAAAAAATAACGGTTGTTGTATGGGAGCTCCCCTGAAATATTTGTTTTATTTTAATAATTTATTTTTAAAGTGGATATATCTAAATATACTGATAATATTTTAAGCGTCTACCTGCTGCCGTTATCAATATCGAGCAAAAAAGAACAAAAAAATCACGTTTGTTGTGTGGGAGCCCCCTTAAATTTTTATTTTGTTCTGTTTTTTAGTATTTGTTGTTATAGCGGCAATAGAAATACATCATCTGTGATTTCAACTGTCTAACTATCACGGTTCATGAGACACAGCCTGGTGACAGACGGACGAACAGCGAAGTCATAGTAAAAGGGTCCCGTTTTGTACACTTTGGGTACGTAATCCTAAAAAACAGATTGATTTTAGTGATAGTATATAGCTTAAAAACCGGCCAAGTGCGAGTCTGGCTCGCGCACCGAGAGTTCCGTACAGACTTATTATACCTATGTAGGTAGTTCTTACATCATGAGATCAAGTCTTACTAGTTATGATCAGTTTTTGTTTTTTTTCTATATTTGTGATCTAACATCTTACTTCTTGCACAAATTTCATGTTTCTAGGTCAACGGGTAGTAGCCTATAGCTTTTGATTTATTTGTGTCACAATATGCGACAAAAATGGTTGCACAGAATTGTAGGTCTGGGTTTATCTGAGACCATAGTCATTGTTTTTTGTAACTATTGTACTTGATTCTTTTTTAGGGTTCCGTACCTCATAAGAAACCTTTATTGGATCACTTCGTTGTCCGTCTGTCTGTCTAGACCTTTTTTCTTAGAATGCGTAAAGATATCAAGTTGAAATTAATATCAAGTACAAAGATCTCCCTCGAAGCTGTAAAATATCAAGCTGATAAGACAACGCAATAAAAAAATATGGCCGAAATACATTTGAGGAACTTTTGAAATATTTTGACTCCAATCAAACATTATAGTAAAAGCAATCTCATACTACTAAAAATAAAATAACATAACTCACAGAAACTCGTATGCAAATACTCAAAATGTGATTTTTGCTCACATAAAAACTTTTAATCAAGAAAAACCGACAGCTTCAAAACACACATTGTTTTAAAGTGTTAATTAATCAACCTTCCATGCCTACTTATTGATGAGTGCAACAGTGCATGCAAGTATAATATATATCATCATAACCACCGTAATTCCTCACACATTCCTGGATTATTTTTAACCATTGCTTAGGGCCACTTGCGCTCCTCAGGGTTATCGCCATTTTTATCAAGTTATAAAGTTAACCTGAGTCAAAGTCATATTTGTCTTACGCTACTACTTAACCCGGGTCACTGCCGAGTTAAATATTAAAAATTTAGCCCGCATCCATCGGAGGGTTAAGTCACTAACTCCGCCATATTGCGCCAACATTTTTAAGTTAAATTCGTGTTGATATCGGTTTTCTGGTTAAATTTATATTATTTTTCGACTATGAGTAGGTACCTATAACTATTTATAGGTAGGTAGGTAGGTAATAAACATCTAATTTTCTGACGAATACAATTACTCAAACCATTTTTTAGAACTGTGCAAGAACAAAGTGTTTCGATATTTTAAAAGTATGAGAGAACAAAACTTTTACTCACTATTCTCAGATAATAATTATACGTAACACTGAATTCCGAGGTTCATTATTTTTGCTTCTGCTGCCTGCAGGCATTTGAGAATTCGCTGCTAGGACAGCGGAGGACCAGCGGTGCTTATCGCTGTCATGTCTCGGCGTAGACGCGGCGTGCTGGTTCGGCGGTCAGGGACGGACGGCGGACCTGATGAAACGGCTGACAGCTGGCCGCCCGCAGGTTGGACCGACCTAGGGATCACTTAATCTCCGCCCTGGGAGGCTGATCCGCCAGCCTGTGTAAAGCCTCTGTAGTGGTAGTCGTGCCGGAGAAGGAGACCGGAGTGGACCCGGCTACTACAACAGAGAGGGATCAGGGGCCCTTCCGCCGTGCCATCTGTGTTGAGCTTCGGCAGTCTTAGTACCGCACTTTTTTGTCTTCTTAGCTGTCTGTGCAGTGAATCCACCTCCCTAGTCTAAGTAACATTATATAAAATGGCCAGAAATAGAAATAGGAAAAGAGTTTTTACAGCGGCTACTCCATCCACATACAATGTGGATTTTTGCAATATCAAGGGTATTCACGCAAATCTTAACGCAGTCCACCATCACCTCGAGACTGCGCAGCCGACCATTATTTTTCTCACGGAGACGCAGATATCCTGACCGGCCGACACAACATACCTTCATTATCCCGGCTACAAACTCGAGCACAATTTTTTGAGTCGTGCCGGTGTATGTATGTTCGTTCGGGAGGATATCTGCTGTCGCCGACTTCATAGCCTTGAAGACAGGGACTTGTTGATATTGTGGGTGCGCGTAGATCACGGCGGCCACACTCGTATCTATGCGTGCCTATACAGGTCTTATAGCGGTGACACGGACGTAACTCGACTCTTCACGCACCTGAGTTTGACGACTATCAAAGTTCTAGAGAAAGAGAAGAGAAAGTCTTTGGGGGACTTTAACGCGCACTATCGTGAGTGGCTCAGTTCTCGAACCAATAACTGTGCAGGGATATCTGCTCATGAATTTGCTCTGACCTATGCATTTTCTCAGCTGGTACTTTTTCCAACAAGAATACCAGATATAGAGGACCATACGAGCTCCTTACTGGACTTCTGACTACACGTCCGGACGGATACTCCGTCTCAGTGGATGCGCCTCTTGGCTCCTCGGACCACTGTCTCGTCCGGACTCAAATGTCATGCACACAACCCGATCCTTCTGGGCCAACTAATTGGCGTCGTGTGTGGCATTATAAGTCGGCAGACTGGGATGGATTGCGAGAATTTTATGCATCGTACCCGTGGAGGCAGATCTGCTATAGCTCAGAAGATCCTGACGTCTGCGCAGCCGCAGTCACTGAGACAATCTTCGCTGGTATGGAATGTTTCATTCCTAACCTGCGAGTAGCTGCCGGCGTCAAAAAACGACCGTGGTTTAATAGGTCTTGCAGAGAAGCTAAAATTCTTAAGCAAACTGCGTATGAGGCTTGGACCACGGCTCGTAATAATAAGGATCCGAATATTTCTGAGTTAAAACACAAATTAAATGCTGCCTCGAGGTTCAGTAAGCAAGCAACTGCCAGAGCAAAATTCCAATTCATCGGCAAAATAGGTGGGCGACTTGCGAGCTATCCTTCTGGGAGTCGTGCTTTCTGGTCGCTTGCTAAAGCTGCCGAGGAGAACTTCTGCCAGTCGTCGTTACCACCACTGCGAAAGACCGATGGTGACTTGGCCCACAGTGCAAAAGAGAAAGCCGATCTATTGGGCAGTCTCTTTGCCTCTCTAACTCGAATGTGAACGACGAAGGCGCTGTACCACCTTCTTTACCGTGGTGCGGTAAGACCATGCCGGAAATCTCTATAACACAGCGAGAGGTCCGGCGGGCGTTGCTTTCCCTAGACGTTCATAAGTCGAGTGGGCCAGACGGTATACCAGCAGTGGTGCTTAAGCAGTGTGCTCCTGAGTTATGTCCTGTACTCACGCGCCTCTTTGCGCTTTCCTACCATACTAGGCAATTTCCGTCTTCAGGGAAGACTGCGAATGTGCACCTGGTGCCCAAAAAGGGTGATAGATCAGATCCATCGAATTACAGGCCTATCACTATTACCTCTCTCCTCTCCAAGGCGATGGAGCGTGTGATCAACACACAGCTTTTGAGATACCTAGAAAAACACGACCTGATCAGCGATCGTCAATATGGCTTTCGCCACGGTCGCTCCACTGGTGGCCTTCCGGTGTATCTCACACACCGATGGATACTAGCCATTGAGAGTCAGGGAGAGGCATTGGCATGTAGCCTAGGCATAGCGAAGGCGTTCGATCGGGTCTGGCACCGGGGTCTTCTATCGAAGTTGCCATCTTACGGAGTGCCCGAGGGTTTGTGCAAATGGGTGGCTAGCTTTTTTTCCGGCAGACGCATACGAGCCGTAATTGACGGTAGTTGCTCTGCTAGCATGGACATTAATGCTGGTGTCCCGCACGGCTATGTGCTGTCTCCTACGCTGTTTCTACTGCACATCAATGATATTTTGGACATCAACACCATACATTGCTATTCAGATGACAGTACTGGAGACGCTTATTACACGGGCCGTGCAAGCATCCCTCGTTCCGTTATGGAGGAGAAACGTGAAGAACTTGTGTCTCAAATCGAGATCAGTCTATCGAGGGTCTCTGACTGGGGACGGGAAAACTTGGTCAGATTCAACCCTTCAAAGACACAAGTCTGCGCGTTCACCGCTAATTACCCCCAAGTCACTGTGGTTCCACAATTCCAGAACACTCCCTTCTTCATCTCCAAGAGCATTGGGATCCTTGTTGTTGACATCTCCAGCGATGTTCAGTTCCGAGATCACTTGCTAGACAAGGTAAAGCTGGCGTCCAAAAAACTTGGTGTACTCAACAGAGCGTAGTAGTACTTCACGTTGGGGCAAAGGTTGTTGCTTTACAAGTCGCAAGTCCGGCCCAATACGGAGTACTGCTGTTATCTCTAGGCGGGTGCACCCGGATACCAGCTTGGACCTTTTGACTCGGTTCAACAACGGGCTGTGAGAATTGTCGACGATCCCAAACTCACTCTCGGTATCGAGCCCCAAATCTGAGGAGAGACTTTGCCTCCCTGTGTGTGTTCTACCGCTTGTACAATGGGTTGTGTTCTGAGAAATTGTTCGAAATGACACCATCGCACCGCTCGCCATCGGCAGGGAATTCATTCTCTCACTTCAGAACCGAAATGGTCGCGTACAGTGCTGCTCCTCCCGCGAACGCTTAGGTTGTGGAATGAGCTCCCTGCCAAGGGTTCATCAAAAAAGAAGTTAATAGATTTCTGAAGGGTCGGCAACCCGCGAGTGATGCCCTTGGTTTTGCAAGCGTCCATAGGCTACGGTGACCGCTTACTATCAGGCGGACCGTAGGCTTGGTTGCCACCTTAATGGTTAAAAAAAAATTTACCTCGGTTTTTTTCTATATTCAACACATACACATAGGAAAAGACTGCATCGTAGAAAAAAATGGAGCAAGAACGAACGCGTTAAGACAATGAAAGATCTTTAATAGGTCCATTTTTACCACTTCCTACTTGCACAATTAAAATTAAATTAATAAGTAGTAAATAAACAGACAGACTGAGTACCTACGTACGCGTATAATGCAAAACATGGAGTAACACAATTTTTAAAAGCATCTTCCATTCCTAAAATATCATTCATTAACATCTGGCGATCGGCTGCATGGCATCACGAAGGAGTCGAAGGAAGACACAATAAAGTATTTTTGTTGAAAGTTCATTGTAGAAGAATAACAGAGATTATAAAAAGAGATATATTTATTGTTCCTAACAAGAGAGATAGCGAGACCCATATATACTTATGCAGTAATTTCTTATTCAGACGGTTTATAACAGGATGCACATTTATTATTGTTATGTTGTCACTTCTGAGGAATAGTTAACTTTCTTCTTCTGGAAGACAATTGACAGATTCTCGCCGTAATGAGGATGCTTCTGTACCGATGCTTAATCAATCACTTCCGACGTAATGAGGATGCTTCTTTACCATTGCTTAGTAACTCATTCCCGCCGTAACGAGAATGTAACTTTACCGATGCTTAGTGACTCACTTCCACCGTAATAAGAATGCTTATTACCATTGCTTAGTAACTCATTCCCGCCATAATGAGGTTGCTTCTTTACCGATACTTAATGACTTATTCCCGCCGTAATGAGGATGCTTCGTTACCGATGCTTAATGACTCACTTTCACCGTAATGAGAAAGCTTCTTTACCATTGCTTAGTAACTCATTCCCGCCGTGATGAGGATGCTTCTTTACCGATGCTTAATGACTCAATCCCGCCGTAATGAGGATGCTTCTTTACCGATGCTTAATGACTCACTTTCATCGTAATGAGAAAGATTCTTTACCATTGCTTAGTAACTCATTCCCGCCGTGATGAGGATGCTTCTTTACCGATGCTTAATGACTCAATCCCGCCGTAATGAGGATGCTTCTTTACCGATGCTTAATGACTCACTTCCACCGATATGAGGAAGCTTGTTTACCGATGCTTAATGACTCACTTCCACCGATATGAGGAAGCTTGTTTATCATTGCTTAGTAACTCATTCCTGCCGTAATGAGGATGCTTCTCTACCGATGCTTAATGACTCATTCCCGCCGCAATGAGGATGCTTCGTTTACTTAAATGATTCGCTTATAAACATTTATATTTGCCTGAAGGATGTTACGTCAATTTCAGCTTAGTCAATATTACCCGAACATAAATCATAAAATATATTCAAGGAACAATAACGCAAAAATATTTTGCAAAAAAGGATCTCGCTACTTCTTTTGTATGATTTAGGGGCTTTATAACAGGTTTTACCAATGCTTTTATTCAAATAAATGGCTGTATAAAAGCGAAATCAATGTGATTTATGGTTCGGCAACACGAGTTTTGAATTATGGCGGGGTAGCTTGCGGGTAAAGAAGATCCACATTAATGTATTATGCCGATTTTCCAGCCTCCCTTCTTGCATCTTACAAACTTTTTTTGCCTGGAGCTTCGTAAGCAATAAGCTTCTCTCAAACTTACGAGCAATATCTACAAAAGTATAGATACTGTGCGTTCGTATAAAAATTCATTGCGATGTCTATTGTCTTCAATTTATTTCTACAAAATGGAGTGATATATATCGTCAAAATACAAATGTATACTATTACCATTAAGTTACTAATAACTCCGTGTAATTTTAACAATTATGGTGTTCAGACGAACAGCATAGTTTTACTAGTAAGGGTTTGTAGATACGATTTAGACGCGTAACCATAAAAAACGCAGCCAATGAATAGTAAAGTAAATATTTTTCGATATTAAAGAAAGTTTACTACATTATATTCATTTCTAAGGAAAAAAAAGATCACAGTCATGTACCAATTTGTTACTAAACTTTATACTAGTTTACAAAAATAAAAAAAATTACAACTTGTCAAATTAAAGTAATTTAATTACAAAGAAATCACATTTTTTTATTTGGTAAATCCAGTTAACTAGATTGAAGGCGCTCATCAAGTTCCCTTTTTTACAAAAATAATCATTATTTCTTGGTTGATTTCTGTGGCCCGTTTGACCACAGTTTCCGCATTTGGGTGTTTTTCATTTTTGGCTTTCCACTACTGTTAGCGCCGACGTCTACGGGTAGCACTTATGACATCGGCCCAATTATATGAAGGCATATTTATTATGTCACCAGTTTCATTACCGACAACAACTGCCAGTGTCACAGTGTCTGAATTATGGCAAGTTGAAACGGCGCACACATCTCTGGCTGTGATTGAATTGACTTTAAATGATCTATGTTTCCCCGTTAGTGTATGATGATGATGATCATGAAAATATTTTTAGTCTGACCGCAAAAATTATCAGCATGCCAAATAACGTCTGTTACTTCTGTCACCCAGCCCAAAATTATTGAAATAGTGTTCTAGGAGTGAGATTACGGTATTCAAACTGTTTCCAGTATTACAAGCTTCTGGGATGATATATAACACAAATTGCTTTAGTGGCTCCGCGGCTATGCCAAATAAACCGATTTTATATTCCGCTATATAGCTATGAGGTAAATGTAACTATGCGCAAAATCAAAGGAGTAATGCAGTTTAACATGGCTGGTAAAGACCTAGTTTTCGGTTTCCGAATACATCTGCTGATGTGTCAATCTATTGTTTGTAATAGGCATGTTTAGTTTGAACTAAACTAAATTTAGGTAAAAAATTTCAATCAATCTGCGCTTTTCATGTTCATCTAAGCCTTGCATTTTACCTAAAGCTGTAATATTTTCTTGGCATTTTGTACACATATCCGTTCGAGGCTTTTGAACAAAGATGACTAATATGTCTCGATATCGTGTCCGAAACAACATCTAACGAAGTATTGCGAGCCATTTTCCTATCAATAAGTGTGTAAATCGGCTAATACGACTATCATTTTTTCATCTGTGTATGCGATTTCGGTGTTACCAACCTTATAGAAAATACCCCAAATTGAGGAGGTCTTACTTTAATTCGGTACTACAATTTGTTTTCACTTACGATGAACACCAGGGTTGGTGGTAATTCTTTGTTACGAAGGTAGCAATCCGTTGACCATGGCCATATAATGCATGTTAAAACCTTAAATTAGGTGCCAAATATTAGATACTGTAAAGTGCTAAAATATTGATGGGTGCACAAAATAAAATCCATCCTTCTCTACCATGGCATCCGTGCACACCGTGTACATTATTCATAGGTTCTGCCATGTGACTATAGCCATGTTTTATTAACAAGATTTTTTTTAACACATAAATTTATTATTTTATCGGACTACTGAGCGATTGAAATCGTTTTGTTCGCCAAATGTCAAGAAACAAAATAGCTGTTCACTATTTCTAAAGAACATCCACTGTTCTAGCACCTCACCATGTGCAGTCAATGCGTTAAATGCGTCCGCGTAAGTATCGCCAAAATTAACACAGAGCGCATTCATTTTTAATCAACAGATAGATCAAATGCGCACATAGAGAGCATAGAGCATATTCAATGCGTACACATTAGAATAATTACTAAAGTTCTTTCGCCAAACGGATATTGCTGATATTGCTAAAGCGGAACTGCAGTAATCAGATCACAATGCTTTTGTTTAAATGAGTACAATTTTCTCAATTAACATTTATTATAAATTTTATACTCGTCAGTGTTTTGTAGGTTACAGTGTCATTTAATTATCACCTTATATAACTGATTGACGTCTCAGAATATTACACAAACAATGCAAATTATACTCGCTCTATAATTTTACACACCCAATTGCGCATGCGCGTACACCGTCTTGCTAATAAAGTACCTAGTATTAGGTAACAAAAGTTGAAATTTTATATAAAGAGTCCAAAGCATTACAGTTCGTTGTAAAGAAAAGATATTTTTCAAACTATTTATGTATTTAAAGATACGGCCCATCTAACCGTTAAATAGTCACCACTTAAGAAGCCAATCCTGGCTGCAGCATCAGGTTACTTAAGCCCTTTTAGTGTACAGTCATTCATCCTGTATACATATGCAAAATTTAGAGACGACTGAACACCGGGGAGTAGGTCAACTTGGGCTTGCAAAAACCTTCTGCGCATTCAAGTCCACCGCTCATAAACCATTGCGATACTAATATATTACAATAAAGTCCTAGTCCTGCGACCCTTACATTCCGTGTAAGTGCTTTACCACTGAGCTACCGAGGTTGTACCGTCTGACTGATTAAAATCCCAACTACATCTTTGATTTGTTAATACGCTCGTTACGTACAACTCCTAGTGACTTAAAAAGTCCTAGTACATCAATCTTATAAACACACAAAATCTTCATTGAAGTAAGAAATACAATATAAATATACACACATAGAAATAATCTCCCTTTGATTATGACTCCCTGAAGGTTAGAGTCTTAGAAGAAAATATATTATACATGCCATATCCATGGCTATAATATCATCAATATAAATAAATACTTTCTTATCAAAGATGCAGTCAAAAGATTAACCTCGAGCCAGGACTTGAACCTGCGACCCTTACATTCCGTGTAAGTGCTCTACCACTGAGCTACCGAGGTACAAGTCAGACTGATGAAAATCCCAACTACATCTTTGATTTGGAAATACGCTCGTAACGAGCGTCGCATACAACTCCTAGTGACTTAAAAAGTCCTAGTACATCAATCTTATAAACACACAAAATCTTCTAAAAGGAAGAAATACAATATAAATATACATACAAAGAAATAATCTCTCTTCGTTAATGACTCCCTGAAGGTTAGAGCCTTAGAAGAAAATATATTATACATGCCATATCCATGGCTATAATATCATCAATATAAATAAATAAGACCTATTAGGATACATAAATATTATAATTATACAGGTATTATTGTATACGAAATGATATTGAAGCTATTAATAACCGATTAGTAACAAAAACCCATTCTATGTAATTTTCAACTAATTTTAAAAAATGCATATAACTCAGAAACTCAAATCCTGAAAGTGGTTCCTTTGACAAGAGTCACATTTACTAAATTTTACTTTCGTCCATCAATGCCACGAATCGAAAACGTCTCACAGCTGACACTTAAAGCACTGTTAGCTCGTGTTTTAATGATGCAAGGTACATACTTTTCGATACAGGTTGCTGGTGTGACAACTAATATGGTACTAGTTTTGATTTCGTTATATGAAAATGAAATACGAAAGTATATCTTTTATCGTTGATCGTTTGGCAATGAAATAAACCGGGAAGCAAAAGCAAGGCTCTATTGAACAGTGGATGCACGAAGCTCTCGAAGCTCTCGAAGCTCTGAACTCTATCACATTACTCATTTAATTCAATTTCCGGTTCGCGAGCTTGCGTTTATCATCGCAACGACGACGCGACGTTCGATTTGAGCTTCAAAATTATAGAAATGACACTTATTCATAAAATACATAATTTGTGCCCGAACTTTTATTGTGTTCATTTCAAGTTAAGCATTTTAGTGACTATATTCTATTTCGCATACCATGTAATTTTAATTCTGTATTCTACTAATATTATAAATGTAAAAGTTTGGATGTTTGTTACTTAATGACGCTTTAACCACTAGACGGTTCGGGATAAACCTTGGCACATATTTAGGTTAGGTCCTGGAATAGGACATAGGCTACTTTTTATCCCAAAAAGGATGTTCCCATGGAAATAACTACAACCGAGCTTAAGCGAAATATCAAAAAAAGTAAATAAACAAACATTATTATTTCTTGACAATGTCAAAGACATGTCCTGTGACATATTTGAGTGTTAAGCGCGAATCGTGTGTAAAGGTTTTCACTTCTGCCGGCACTCCCGGAGTGCAACTCGTTCTTTTTTTTTGTTGTGTTTATTTGTGTTAGGGCAAGCTTTTAAAAAAACTGTCAAGTGCGAGTGGGACTCGCGCACTAAGGAAAACTCGAAGACGGCTGGACCAATTCGGGTAATTTTTTTTGTTGTGTTTGATAGTGTTAGGGCAAGGTTTTAATAAAATAAAAACGGTCAAGTGCGAGTCGGACTCGTACTTTAAGGGTAAACTGATTTTAATGAAATTTTGGTAAGTTGTTATGCACATGTCGGGGAAGATTTCTGAATTAGTACAACCCTTTCACAATAGGTTGGTGCGGCAGTTGTTTAAAAAAAAACACGGTTCACCGGGTCAGCTAGTAATACCTATAAAGAACACTGCCTAGAGCGTGTAAAATAATAGTAGGTGATAAAATTAAAAGTGTTACCATTTGATTTGCAATTTATTGACCCTCGATCAGACAGGATCATGAGTAAGTTACACTTATATAATACTAGCTTTGGCCGCGTTATCGGTGTAGATTTCAACGACTACTCCTCACTTATAGAAAAAAAAACCGACTAACACTTGACGTTTTCGTGTAGCTTATATCCTTCTTTGGGACTCAAACTATCTCCGTGCCAAATTTGACCGCAATTCCTTCCGCCCTGAATTCGGTTATAGATGTAAGATTTCAACAGAAACTCCTTAATTATAAAAAAACCGACTCACACTTGACGTTTTCAAGTAGCCTATGTCCTTTCCCGGGAGTCAAACTATCTCCATGCTAAATTTCATCTTAATCAGTTTAAGCGTGAAAAGATACAAACAGACAGATTTACTTTCGCATTTATAATATTTGTATGGATTTTTATAATGAATACATACCTATTTAAAAATTTGCCGTATGATACCTATTTTTCAAAATAATTGTACCTACATCTACTGTGAACAATGTGTCACTAAGATTGAAAGTCTGGAAAGAGATTTCCAATTATCCCTATCCTAAGTAAAAATAATAGAACAGTAGGTATATTTTTTTTAAAAATTAAAAATTAAATTAAATATAAAAATCGGCAAACAAGCCGATGGTCCGCCTGATGGTAAGTGGTCACCACAGCCTATGGACGCTGGTAATATTTTCATAACACAACCTTCTTTTACTCTAATATCGGCCAGTAAAGAATGTTCTAAATCGTTAACAAAAGAAGGCATTATTAGTCATTGTTATTTAAAATTGAAAGTTGTATTAAAATAGAAATTATATATTTTATATATAAATTATATAATTATATATTTCATCAGAACAGGTAAATGTGGCCGAGCTTAGGTTATAAGAGTAGCCTAATGTCGGCTGTGATTTTTTTTGCTGTAAAACACAATGCTGTTTATCACATTAAAACTAGTTACCGTTGGAAATTTCAACAATTTATTTTATTTCATTTATTATTGGTCAATTTTCAAAAAATAAGAAAAACAAGAATACATATATAACCTAATACGATTTCTATTTTAAAAGGTATTATAAAAAGTTAAATTTATGCAACACATATAATATTTTTTTTACTGATATATTGCTCTTTTTGCGATTCGACATTAGGATAGAAGAAGGCTGTAGTTAGGTAAAGGATGGCCGATATTAGGGAAATTTCCCGTACAAAACTTTAAACGCTTATTATTCTTTGTCACGTAATTTAAGGTGTTTATAATCACTATATATACTCAATAACATAAAGTGTAAATGTCCAATAGCCCAACAATGTAAATTCAACGGTGGATAACTTCAAGATTCAGGTATGGTTAGGACTGAAAGTTGCGTTTCATGTTAAGGGGCCGACTTTTGGGTGTTACTACTTTGGTGCGTAGGGTACTACACCATTTCAAAAAATACTTACTACGAATATTGTTTACGAATTACAACCTTTATAGATTATTTTGGTATTATTAATAATCTATTGACCGCCTTTCATTTCTTTTATTCAATCAGTAGTCACTGTAAACGTTTTTTAAAAGTTACTACTTGTTACTTAACTTCATCAAAAATTTCGTAACATTATTTCGTAACGTACAATTATTTCGAAAAATACTAATTAAGTAGCCTATAAGTACCTATAATATATAAGTATTTATTTAAAAATGGTAAAAGGTAAGAAAAATTTTTTACTCACATTTTACCATTATTATGATTTTAAAGTAAATTTAAAAAACGGTAGATACCGTATGTGTGGGACAAAATGTTACGAGGTATCAAGTTACCTACCTATTTTATTATCGTCCTTGCAGGTCTCCGTGAAAAGATAAATGAATGTTAGCTCAGAAACCTCCTCCTATTTCAATATTCATTCCTGCCTATAAATAAAGAATTTTTTAAAATAAAAACTAGCATAACCTTTAGAAGTTTGTATAAGTAGGTACTATTTTCTCAGAGAGCGCGCCGAACAGAACGTCTAATTAAATTTACCTTTTCCATTACATTCAATGACATTCTTTCATGCCAATAACTTTTGCGCAAGTGGTAGCAATAAATTACCATAGTTTTATCGCAATCTGATAAACAATATGGCAGCACATTAAATAGGTACTTATTAAATTGAAAAATTAATGATTTTAAATCATTTATACTTCGTTAATGCTCAAAATATAGTATTTTTGGGTGAAAGTCACATCGCTTATCAAAATCATACCAGAATAAGGCGCGCGGCGCGGGGAAAGGGGGTCTCGCGCCCGCATCGTGTTCGATAGG
The DNA here is from genome assembly GCA_946406115.1 of Apoda limacodes. Lineage (NCBI taxonomy): Eukaryota > Metazoa > Arthropoda > Insecta > Lepidoptera > Limacodidae > Apoda > Apoda limacodes. The sequence goes on from OX291548.1 coordinate 1,369,869, forward strand.
GACAGCAACATTTTGGCAAAAATGTAAGACGCGCGCGGGCGCCGCGTTGTGTATTCTCTTAATAGAGTTTTTTTCTAATCTCTTTACTTTCCAGCGTGTCCGATTACGCGTTGATTTTACTTAACACCTGATATATTGATTGTGTTCTTAAATAAGTCCACCGTAGTCGCTACCTAACAAAGTATATTATACTTAACAAAGTGCTAAAGGCATACTTAACGAAGTGTTAAAAGAAGCGGATTGATGATGCAGTTTACTTAGTTTTAATATACAAAAGAAATATCTTGGAAGTGTTAAGGAATAATATATAAAAAGAGAATTAAATCAAAAAGGATCTTTAGTATTAGAATAAAATGTAATGTGTTAAATAAAAGACAAACAGTTTCATATTTGTTTCATTTCAAAGCATTATTTAAGTTAAAATAAAAAAAATGGTAAACATAAAGTACACTCAATGCTAAATATATTTTAAATCGCTTAAGCGCGTTGGGTAGTAGTATTTTTTTTTTGTGATAAGCATCAAAACCAGACCAGAAAAAACACAAAACTTTAAGTTCGGTATCCCAGAGCAATAAATCTGTAGATGTTGGTGCTAGACTGAAACTGTTAAGCAGAATGTAAATTGAGTTTTAGCTCTGAAATGGTTGTACCAATTTAAAGCATTATGTTGTTGTTCATAGTCATCCAACTCAATATGTTGTTGTTAATAGCCATAAAATTCAGTGAGTGGTTGTTAATAACCATCAAATATAATATGTTATATTAATAGCCATAAAACTCAATATATTGTTGTTAATAGCCATCAAATTCAATGTGTAATTGTTAATAACCATCAAACATGACATGTTATATACACTTAATATGTTGTTTTTAATAGCCATTAAACATAATATGTTATGTGTATAGCCATCAAACTTAATTTACAAATGACAAATTTTATACGACCAAAATCACGAACCAGGTTATTATCTAATTTACTGCTTTGGAACGTTATTTAAAGCCTAAATTAAACATATTTGAGAGCAGCTTATCTTATTTCCGGTAGTGAGTCGGTTTCATTTAAAGTTTTATTGCTTTTTCCTAATGATTTTATCCGTCGTTTAACTAAAAATTTGCTAGTAGAAAGAATATTATCGAGTAGGTATCCTTTATCCGGTCTTTTTCTGCGAGATTTTAAAGTAGGTACTGCAGTAAGCGGGGGCGTATAAGCTGCATTACCTTTAAAATACCTCTAGGTACGGAATCTATCTATAAAGTGAAACAAGGCATATCATATGACAGTTTCTGTATTCCTATCCTTTGCGAAATAAAGTTAAGTAACTTTTAAAGTTACTCCAGAGAAAAATATATTCATATAACATATAATATTACACAGTAGACGTACATATATAATAATAATACAAAGAAGTTTGCAATAGCAGACCAGCCTCCACAGATGTCACCCGTTCACAAGTATGACACATGAATCAGCCATCGCTTCACTTAACCATGTTTTAGGCAACGTAACGACCCGACGCACATGCCACCACCTCAGAGACACTTTGAGAGAGCATATATGTGTTTATATATATATAAATATACATACAGACATATATTAATACATGTATATAAATAAACAAATACATATCATCATGTGATTTTAACCAGTGTTTTCAATAAATAATTCAATTTTTAATTCTTTGCCAAGGAAGCCTTGAATATTTTGATGAAATAATTTAAGTACATTATGCTTCCCCTTTGTCACTGAAGTCAGTTTAAAGGATTAAGAGCCACCTCACTATTAGTAACACTTCTAACAGTATTAGAGTTGTGCAAGAAGATATCTACAGAAGAGTTAAAAATATTATATGCTAACAAAGTAGCCAGTCGTTGCTTACAATACTTAGATAGATACAATGTACCTTTAGTCAATATAAAACTAGGTATAAACTTATTTATGTCAAACAAATAAAAATTATCATTTTTACAAGTCAAATTTTACAAGACATTATTTAATTTATGACGGAGTGTCTGACGTTGATTCTACTCGTTGCAAAAAGTCATTCTTTAATTCCAATAGGCTGAGGCTCCATGAGAGACTCGCCCTAAAAAGCCCAATGAAGTAGTAATGTAACAGCCAACTGCATAGTCAGTCACAAAAAAAAAACGAGTTGCACTCCGGGAGTGCCGGCAGAAGTGAAAACCTTACACACGATTCGCGCTTAACACTCAAATATGTCACAAGACATGTCTTTGACATTGTCAAGAAATAATAATGTTTGTTTATTTACTTTTTTGACGTAGTATATTTGACATCGCAATCTGTCATAGAATTAAAATTCCATATCCAACCTCCCTGTACTACTCATAATCGCGAATACTAAAAATAAAAATTATAATAGGCGTGGCATAACAGTTTCCGTCTTATGAATTTCCACGATTAGGACACGTGACCTGACGCGAGTTTATCATTTTTACCCATACCAAAAAAAGTGCACAACGCCGCTAAAGAAGTTTTCACTTCAAAAATCCGATAAGGCTTCCTGGTAAAATACAGGAATCAGCCCGTCAAATTATCGAACTTTCCAGGTGTATATTGAACACTTGAGACATTCATCTGATAGAAAAAAGAACAACCCGGCGTTCCGATAGTTTTTATTCAAACAACATATCTATATGACAACTACATACCTATCTGACACCGTCTCTTACAGCTCCGTAATATCACGATGAACTATTTACTGCAATAAGACGTTCGCTAGCATTTCTACTTTCTTTTACCCTATCGAAAGGTCGTAACCTCTACAGTAGTTTCTTTTTAAGACACCACGGCTGTTGTTTTACTCCATCTGGTACGAGAGTTAAATGAAAAATATTAATATTTCATATCACTGTCACTTCGAAAATATCTTGGTTTTTAATTGACGAGAATTTTTTGAGCATTGCTGACAAATGCAATTCATTGCCAAGGAATAAGGAATAGTGCTGTATTGCGTTGATATTGTAGCGTCTTGCTCAGTCGACGGTAGTTGTTTAGATCGGAACCCCTTATTTCTAAACAAATTCCATATTTTGTGTATGCTAGCCCTGGAAGTGGTTGGGGCAGGCGAGATACAGACCCTTAAGTATCAATACACATTGATATATTCAAACGAATTTGTTATATACAGGTATATAACAAATTAGTTTGAATTTCATACGTTAAAACTAGTTTATACTCTGTGTTTTTTAAAGCGGCCAGGCTATAAAATTTCTTATAAATTTCAATTTTGATGCAACCGTATCATGAAACCTTTGATTCCCAACTTAACAGGCTCACGTGAATTTGATTAACTCTCTAAAGCCCCTTATTACAGTAAATTGCAATTAATTAATGAGGCGCAGAAACAATGTTGTTTTTTACCATAATTTACAGTCTCTAGAAAATTAATAGATTACATAAGCATTAACTAAGTAAATCGAATCCGCCGAATTAATTTAAATGTTCCATTGTTTAATTGATAGACAAACTCTGTTCAAAATATTTCTTTACATGAAAAATATATTTAAAAAAAAAATGTTAATGGAAGGTGATTTTAGTAGCCGCATATGATCAGCAAGCAGAGTTAATGTAACAAGCACGTGATAAACATTCTACATTTAATTAAATTTATAATTATTAGAAATTAAAAAGATGATTTTCGTACTAGCTAATTTACGTATAATTTAATTACTATGTGATTAAATTTTTGGCCGCTTGGCTCAATTAAAAAACAGATAACTTCTTTCTCAAAAAACTCCATGTTTTAATCCTTTGTGAAAACCTTGGCACTAAGCTAATCCCACAACCTAAGGGTTCGTGGGAAGAAATTATTTTACAACAGCACAGTACGTTTAAGTTTGAAGTTTGAGGATAGATTCCCTGACGATGGCGAATGGTGTGATGGCAGGAAGTAGCCGTGAGCATAATTTCGAAGTAATTATCAAAACTCATCACACCATACAAGCGGTAGAACACACACAGGGATACAAACACTTTCCTTAGCCTTAAGGATTATATTTATATATGGCTGCTGAGTTTGGGATCGTCGACGATTCTCTCAGCCCGTCGTTGAACCGAGTCAAAAGGGCCAAGCTTGTATCCGCTTGCACCCGCCCAGAGATGGCAGCAGTATTTCATATTGGCGGCTTGTAAACCAGCAACCTTTGTCCCGAGGTAAAATATTGCTTCGCTCTGTTGACAGCTTACCTCCACAGTTATTATGAACAAGCTTGCACTAAGTGCTGAAAAATCTTTTGATTGGCATATCCAAGACAAGATTATTTACAACTAATAACTGCACTAATAACTTTTTTAATTTCTATATATTTTCCTCTTAGCCTTTATTTTTGATCCTTTTTAGGACACTTTTCAAATAAGACCTCACAAATCAAACAAGAATTTTGAAGCCAGAATGCAAACTCGAATGATGCTCAATGAATTGCGGCGTGGCTGCTTGGAAGCGCACAGCAATAAAATGCAATTAAAACCTACCTTTAAAAGCAAGCAAGCACCAAAATTTATTTAATAACAACTATCAAACGACTGTTATGAAATATTGTGGAATCAGTTCATAATGAAAAAGGGTCTTGGAACCCTTCTCAGTTCCAGTTTTATATCTCTGATTTTCATATTATAAAACTTCTCGTTAGATATTGAATTTAATCAGCTTGCTTCAGCCACAGGACTGGCTTGCCAAAAATATTTTCAAATGCCCATTTTCCTATAACTGTTTCCAAGGCTCACAGATGGTTTGTCATCTTTATCAAATATCATATTCGGCCTCACATCTGCACTAAAATTTTGCATCCGCAGGTTATTCGTACCCGGTATACCAATGTGATCATCGATTTAAATTCCAAAACCCTCGTGTATTAAATAGGCACAGGAACCTGTTAATAAATTAGAACTGCTGGGAAAAGTAAATTCTTAGCAGGCAATATTAGCAGGCAGTACCACAAACAGGCGCCCCGAACTTATAAAATGGGGAAAGACTGAGTCCCAAAAATAACAGTAGCACCTCAGGCCTTAAAGAGCCTGCACCGCTTGGTTTGTAACCAATTTACAATGTTTAGGAATCAAATAAAAAAAATCTGCCGACACTGAATTATGAAATTAAAAAATTTAAAGCACTGTAGAGTAAGTGAATTTCACAATTATAACCACTGAGTTTCACCAAAAAAGATGATAAAATTGCGAAACACGGCACATAAAAGTTATCGCTTAACTAATTTAAAAGAACACCGCCAGTATTATAAGCAGCCCAAAAGCTGTGTGAAAGAGTGTAATGAAAAACGTGCTTACTTTAATCGACAAATAAACAGCCACCGCTCTGTCTAAAGTATTATAAAATAACCATCCCTATGTAAGCAAAACACAAAAAGACCTCTTGCCTCCCCATTTCGATGACCCTGAGATAAAAAACAAACATTTTATAGACTTATCAGGAACGAATGAAATTCCTTCCTTCCTTCTCGTACCTATATTACTTAGAACGTCACCGACACAGCACCTCCCGTTTTCAACTATATAGAGTTCGTAGATGAAGAAAAAGTGCTGAGAATAGTAACTTCTTTAAAATCAAATGCATTAGGCCAGGATGGTATCTCGTTGGGCATGTTGCTACTCACACTTCCTCGTACATTTAAAGTTATCACTGCTATCATAAGTAAGTCAATAGAGAGAATGAACAAACTGCTAGTACGTTTACAAAAATAAATTAGGATTTAGAAAGTATATCTTAGTGGTCTTAAACAAAACCACTGGCATTAAATCCCAGCAAATTTAAATATATGGTTTTGGGAACAAATAGGCAAAAAGAACGCATTGTTCAACACCGTCATCTTGTCACTATATACAGAGAATAATTGGAGCAAGTAAATGAGGTTCGTTATTTGGGACTATTGATCGACGATGAGCTTCGCTTTGAAAACCATGTTCTAAATATATCTCGCAATTATTTTTATAAATTGCGGGTTTTATACTGGGTGCGTGATTTTCTGTCTAGATTAAATTATGCTGTTATTGTCTATAAACGACGGTTGCTAGCTAAAACAGATCATACACTGCAGAGGATAAAATATGCTTGTGCACTCTTTTATTTCAAGATAACACCTCTCACTCGTGTGACACCTTACCTTAATTCAGCTAATATGTTAAAAAAGCAACCACTGTAGACACTTACATTTGGCCACATTATTATTCGGAGTCGTTCAATACCGACATCCAGCGTATCTTTATGAAGTTTAAGTGGTGTTGCGATGACAATCCATAGAACCCTAGAGCAGCCAGTTACGGTATGAAGGTGCCACGTTATAGAACCACAGGATTTAGAGGTAGTTTTCGATTCACTGTAACGAAATGTTGAAACGATATTCTTCCACCTATCCGTATCCTTATTTTAGTGGTTGCTTTCAAGTTTAAATTAAAAATATTTATTACGGAATTAAAAACACTTATCTGTCCCAATCGGATGTACACAAATTAAGCCTTAAACTTTTTGCGTAATGTACCTTTTTGCTTCTCTTTTTTTTTAATATTAACTAATTTTAATATTTAATAATGATATTTTATTTCTATTTTTCTCTTTAATAATTAATAATAAAAATAATAATAATTAATTAATTTAAATTCTTTACAGGTTATTTAAACCTAACATATATAACCATGCACATAATATCCATTACATTTACGAATTTAATAATATGTACAAAAATAATGTAACATTAATATACCTTCTAATTACTATTTTAAAATTTTATATTATGTTAAAATTCGGATTATACCTTGCCTGGCACCTCAATAAATGCGTGTCTGTCTTGGGGCCTCGCTGTAAATAAGCGCTGTGTCTCACCGCTACCCCAGTAGATGCTGAGTTGAGTTGAGATGAATCGCACGACAAAATGTACCGCTACTCTTATATTGTATTTGCCTATTTGTGTCTGTTTTGTGTTCCGTTTAATTTTTAGCCGCCAATATTTGTAGATGCTTGCCTTGTTATTGTTTGTGATACCAAATAAAAGATTGATATACTATTATCATTATAATACCTATTTCTATGTTGATATTCTAGCCCAAATTTCAAGTTTTTTTTAAAATAATCTTCAAATATAAAGTTAAATTTAGGTCCATGTTCAAATCTGCAGCTTCCACCTTTTGCAATCTAAATAATGAGTCAGACCACGCTTGTACACATTATTAGTAAAGTAAAACATCAAACTAATATTTATTCGATGACATTACGAGTACATTGTTAGTAAGACAAACGTTATGAAACTAATATTTATTTTTCCAATCAACCTCCAATTTGGGACACCTTACATATGAAGGTATATAAGAAGGTTGTGTTATACGCGGCTGTCGTGTACACACACACGACCTAACGTGTCGATTTTAAACCGATTTGAACGGTTTAAAACACGGCTACCATACCGTGGTGCGTGGTATGAGATCAAAAACCAGTTTAAAAGTACTTTATCGTTGCACTTAGGGTGTTAGAATAATATTAAAAGGAAGATTGTAAAATTAGTATCCGGTCTGTATTTGGATGTCATATATGTACAAAATGGCCACTTAGTAGTCAAATATTTTAAAATGGGGTATATAATAATTTTTAAACACTACAAGTTGAACTTGACTTGTTATATTCAACTATATCCCATTTGATGAGGTAATAAAATTCTATACATCCCCAATTGACTCATAGGGTACCCCTAATAATTTTTAAATGTTGATACACGGTTTACAGCAGATGTAATTTTATCTATACAAGAACCAAATTTCAGCGCTGTAGTCTTAATAACCTGAATAAAATGGCTGTAACATACGGACGGATGGATGGACGGGCCGTCAGACGTGATGAAACTATAAGGATTCCGTTTATGCCATTTAAGTAAGGATGTCGATAACCAAGTCATAGAGGAAATAAAGTGGCAAGTTATCTTCATACAAAGGTACTCAACGAGATTTCTACGTGTGCATGCCTTCTATACACGCACACAATAACAAAAATAATGTTTACACACACACACACACACTTACTCGTAAACAGTGTTATTAAGTGCAGACAAAGTGGGTACTAAGACCATAATTACTCCCACCCCAATTTAACTTTTCTCAAAGCAAAGCGCGCGTTGACAGATCCCACGGGCGGTAATGACGAGCCTATTCTATTAAATATGTATAAGACAGAACATCTGCTTAATATGTAATACGCGCTGAACTAGATTTTTTTAACTTTAGCCAAAACTTCTTAATGAATAAGTTCTCTAGATATCTAGCGCCATCATTTCCCTACTTCTATTTCTTCCATTTCAGTTGTGTTTTAATAAGTTTATTAATTTTTGTACCTTATATTTTCATTTATTTACTCGTAAATGTTTTAAAATCATTGTGTTTAACAAGGTCGGTACGGAAAGTACAAATTAGAGTCATATAAGAGGCTATACTTACCTGAATTAATTTTTTTTTGGCAAATCCGCTGGGCAGATCTGACTAAAATTTGATGACTATGTTCTTCAGGATATGGTTCAGATCCTGAAAAACGTGAAAACACGACTAATGAACTATTGTTCGATGGAAAAAAAATCTAAACTGAACTAACTTTCACTGTTTTTTTTTAAGTTTTGGCAAAGAAATCCTCAAAGTTCCAAATGCTATTAGTTTACAACTTTGCTGAAGCAAAGCCGTGATATTGCCTTAAGCCCTGAGATCCTTTTTTGATAACCATAATAAATTATAAACTAGTAATTTATTTTATGTATTTCAATGAAAATTTTTGTGACTTAAGATGTAGCTGCACTACTCACGCACACTTAGTTAGATATCGCGTCATCCTTGATTCTTGTTTCTTGCTTTTGTTTTTGTTTGTTTTTGCTCAAGTTTCAAAAGCCTCGTTAGTAATTTTCTCTTTACCACTACCCAATGTACTATTGCTGCTGTTACATACTTCTGATAATAATAAGACTGGCATGTTTTATTATCATCAGAAGTATGTTTAACGTGGGGAATTTCGTTAGGTGACCCAGGCGCGTAAATTTCTTAACCCCTCGTCTCACCACCATGCATCACTATCAACGGAGCCGATTGTTTTTTTTTTTATTTTTTATCGCACATAGAACATAAACACATGAATTGTATGTGGTTAGTGATGACTTTATATTTCAATTTATCTTTACATATTCTGGCCAGTGACTGAAGTTTTTGAAAATTACAAATAATAATAATAATAATAATAAAAAGTTTAAAATAAGTATAGTTTAAAAAAAATATAGTGAAAACGGTACCACACATGTTAGCTAAATTAAAACAAAAAATAATAAAAAAAAACAGTTGACCACTGTTCTGGTTTCGTAAACCTATCTGTAGAGTAACTGCAATATATTTGGAATACTACAGTTAACTTGGAATACTCAGATATCTGAATCAATTATAACCCCATCTGTATTTTTTTGCCGTAAACATAACGTCATCAAAAACACGAAGCCAACGAGTACCAAACACAGGACGCCATCATGCTAGCCACATCCAGCCACACGGAAAGGAGACGTCTACTCTAAAAACTTTTTCGGCAAGAATGCAATAATTTATAATCATTTACTATGATACGTAAAATCTTCATTGTAATTTAAACTGTTATGTGACCTTGTCAGTTTATGATTATACTTTGATTTTCTGAATATTTCTAGAATAAAAAATGTGATATAGAATTTTAGGTTAGGATAACATGTTGTTAATTTGGAAACCGAAAGGGGACATAATTTGGAATATAGGTGAAGAATGGGTACGGTGCTTAGTGTTCGGATTGTGGGTCCACGCTGCTTGTGGTGGTTATGAATCCGGTCTGTATATTAAGATTCTTGCAAGAACAGTAACTATGAATAGTGAACTGTAAGTTCAAATTGATTGTTGTAACTGAGTACCTACTTGATAATTATAATTGTAGACTATTTCGTTTAAAAATACTGTAAAACTGTTACAAAGATAAAAAAAATGTTAGTATAATTTAGAAATAATTTTCCAAATAACCTGCACCCTAAGTAAAATTATGCTCTTGGAGCTTTTTATTATGTTATGAAATTTTGATAAGGTTCGATAAGGTGTCAGGTTTATGTTTTGTTTGATAAGGTGTCAGGTTTATGTTTTGTTTGATAAGGTGTCAGGTTTATGTTTTGTTTGATAAGGTGTCAGGTTTATGTTTTGTTTGATAAGGTGTCAGGTTTATGTTTTGTTTGATAAGGTGTCAGGTTTATGTTTTGTTTGATTGTTTGTATTACTAAAGCTTAACAGTCATTCGAATAATTTGATTAATGTTTTATTGAGCTATTTCGTTTTTCTTTTAATATATTCCCAAAAAACAAACTTGTGTTCCAAATATGCTGCAGTCCCACTACCTATTGTTACATACAATTTTTGCAACAGCAACAACGAAAGAAGGCATAATTCCTAGTATAATACCTTTGAGTCCATGTTGAACCTCTTCCTATATAACAGAAGTACAAGTAAGATGCTCTGTCGCTCCAGCGGGGACCGCGCCAGCCAATTCAATTTTGCTAAGTTGTCTAAGATAAACAGCTCTGCTCTAATTCAAATAGTTTCTGTAGATATAAGATTACTTACCTAAACTTTGATTACTAAATTAACAAATTAAGTTATATTTTGAGTCGAATAAAATAGAAATAAATATTAATCACATAGACATAAAAAAACACGCAATGTCATTACTCAACAAAAAAAGGAATACTTAAAATTCAATATTACAATTCAGGGCATTTACACCAAATACAAAAACTGAAAACAATACATAAATCTTTACTCTAGGATACTGTGTAAAATAAAAATACCGCTCACGTGGTGTAATGTAAATATTATTTGGTAATGCGGAAGAATAATTATTTGTTATTGAAGCCTTGCACAACAAACAATACTATTATCTTTTGTCTTGCAATGAAAAATTTGCAAGAATGAAAAGTTGATACGGCTTATCTAACAATCGATGGAATATATATTTAAACCATTAACAAGACGAGTGGCTAAAACAACACACACACTGTTAGATTTACAAACAAACCTCGGAGTATTAAACCTAAATGTCAAAAAGGTCTGCATCATTTATTCAGTAAAGTTATTCCTAATCGACTTTGCTTCTCGATTATCTCTGAAACCAAGTTAGATAGCTTTGAGAAGACAATCTCCTCGCTGGCTGCCGGCTTGCGGCGCGGCTCGAGGAGCGGTGACTGCTTTGAGTTAAGACATAAGAAATTTATTCATAATATTTGAATATTACAAGTCAGTATTTAGGTATAACATAGTTATTATAGTAAATGTCGTATTAATTTTAGGAATTTTTATAGAAAAAATTATAGTTCATATTAAGAATCATGATAATAATAAAAAAATCTTAGAAAAATACCTAATCTTAGGTACAAGTTACAATAAAAAATAGCACATAATTGTCTTATTTATAGTTGACATGTCAAAAAATAAAATACAATATAACCACAAATATCAAGTAGGTAGGTATCCGTAAATAGTCAATCCCTATCGGCCATAAACTCATTAAAGGCTTTATCTAACAGCCATCGCTTAAGACCAGACTTAAAACATCCCAATGACTCGCTGTTAGAGATAACTTTAGGCAATTTGTTATAGACAGCTGGTCCGCCAACATAGACGCACTTGTCAGACTTTGCCAAGCGGTGTGCTGGTGTCACTAAGTCGTGCGAGTTGCGTGTGTTGTGAGTGTGTATGTCAGAGTGTGTTCTGAAATGTAAAATATTTGTTTTCATGAATGCTGACATATTATATATGTATTGGCATGTGAGTGTCATTGTGTGTTGTTTGATGAACAGTTGTTTGGCGGGTGTTCCGTGTGGCACGCCTGCAACTATACGCACAGCTCGCTTTTGCGTCCTAAATATACGATTGGCTTCAGCAGAGCCACCCCACAGCTCAAGTCCGTATTCGAGGTGGGAGTGGACGGATGCGAAATAACAAGCACGCAGAGCCGAGGCGTCGCAACGCAGTCATCTACATGCAAATCCCAGCGCAACCCGCTGTCTATACGGAAACCTAGGAACTTGACATTGTCGGATCGCTCGACTGCGCATCCGTCAAGCATTAGCGGTGTATAGTCGTTGTGTGTACCCGATAGATTGTAGTATACGACGTTGGTTTTATTTATATTGAGAACCAGCCCGTTCACTGAAAACCAGTGAAATAATTGGTCTATAACATTTAGATTTATTTTCGAGTTGTTGGTGAGTGGGAGAAGAGACTATGACCGATATGTCGTCAGCATACATCAAAATCTGAGCATTTTCTATGGCGTCGGGCAGGTCATTAACTAGCAATGAAAACTATAGGTTACCAAGAGTACTTCCCTGGCTCACTCTAATTTCTATGTCAAGCTTGTCTGACCTTTCCTTTCACCGTCGATCACAACTGTTTGAGCGCGATTCCTCAATATGCTCATTAATAAAGCTTTAGCAGGGCCTCTAAACCCGTAATGTTCAAACTTATCAGCTAGAAGGCTCGAAGAAATGATCTGCTAACTCGAAGGCGCGACTCATGTCACAGAAGATGACTGCAACTTGGTTTTTGCACTCTCGTGCCGCCAGCACCACGCGTCACCGTGGACCGGCCCGCGCGGTATGCGTGCTGCGTGAAGCTCAATGTCTGATTCTCGTCTATGAAGTTGTTAATTCGATTGCACAAACCTACTTCGAGAACTTTTGAGAAAGAAGGTACAATTGTGATGGGTCTATAACTGGATATAATCGACTGCTCGCCCTTTTTCTTGGAAACTGGCGTTTCTTTATTATCTATAAAGCTGTCGGGACAGATGGCCCTTTTAATGCAATCGGTAAATAATACGGTTAACACAGGGGATAACGCAGTAATAGTTGAATGTAACAAATTATATGTCGTTTATATCTTGTGTGGCTTTGCTTTTAATTTGTTTACTTACAATGCGTTCAATTTCTGTTGGCGTTAAATATGAGAATCGAAACGAGAGTGGGGCTGGCTGACGTGCAATACCTACACGCGCACGTTTAAGGCACCGTGGATGTGGTGCTCATTCATAAAGTTTGTTAGTCGCTTACCGTCGGAAAAGGGTATGCCTTGTGTATTTGTTATTTTGTGTAGGCGAGAGGTATTGATTTTCGGTTGCGCTGTAGTTAAGGCTTTTACAACTACCCACATCTCTTTGCTTTTATTATCGCTATTGGCTATCTTTATCTTTTTAGAGAGATACCGCGCACGTTCGGCGGCAATCTGTTCATAATACATTGAAGTATATTTACTCGCTATTAGGTTTAGTAGGAAAATTAATCAAAGATGTCAAATTATACGAATTAAGCAGGTCAAATAATTGTCTAGTGTCAGAATTCCTATCTAATATATTAATATTCATGTACCGCACAGGAATACATACTTGTTTAATTCTATTTCATAACTCAATATACTATTCATTTTTTCTATGAAATCTAATATTTTAGACTGAGGAGGTCTATAGATACACACTACGATTATAGATAACTCATTTAGTTCTGCGGCTGATACTTCACATAGGTGATCCTGCGACATTTCTGTGATGTCCTTTCTCTCCGTGTAGTCCATATGCGTCCGGCAGTAGACGGCAGAGCCCCCGCGGCCTTTTACGGCACCAGCTCGATGCCAACGTGAACTCCGGAAGACTCGCAGATGTTATCTCGTGCTGGCTCATCCAATGCTCCGTGATCGCTAACACATCACAAACTATTTCTTTTTGTAATAATATTTCTAGTACATCGGTTTTATTTTTCAGGCTTCTTATGTTTTGATGACATATAGTTAGCTGAATATTATTTATGCTACTGACGTATTTTTGTAAATTCTCTGGGCCTTCGAAAAAACCACTTATTAAATAAAATGCCTGCAGGCCATAATTGTGCGTCTAGGCAGTTTTCAACCGCCGACGTCGGTATCCCAATTTTAAAGGAAGAAAAATCTGGGTTTTGTGACTTCGTAACTAGTTTATCAGCTGTAATTATACTAGCCACTAGCCTTTCCCTTAGGGCATCAATTTCCTCTGTTTCGGAAGTTTCCACGTCGAAACCACTCGGTTTTGTTTCGGTTTAGTATATGTTTCATAATAAAGCGCGTCTGGGCAAACTAATTTAGTGTGTTGGGTTTGAAATTGACTTAGATTGTTTTGTTATAATTGTTAAGTTAATTATATTATTATATCGATTATTTATTATATTTCTTCTTATTTTTATTATTTATTAGAAGACCGGTGGCGCAGCGGTAGACCGTGCGGCTGCCATGTCAAAGGTCCTAGGATCTACTCCCGGTAATTAACCAATAAGTATTACAATTTATCAACTGTAAAGTTGTCTGGACCCTGGTACGAGCCGGGCATAACGACAGACTCATCACCTATTAACTTGATTATGCGTTGGAATACTATCGGTTAAAAGTGATGGTTATGGGCATGCTTCATAATTTCTCTGACCTTCTGGGATAAGTATCATAATAATATTTATTTTATTATTTTTTCTATATAATTGTCATGTTATTAGTATCATTAATGTTTTTAATTTTTCATCAAATTTTAATGTGATGAATTCAACCTAATTTCATTACTAGTGTTCGCTAAAGATAAGCGGATTATACGTCATGTCCTGTCTCTTGGTTCGACATTGACTGCACCGGGTGCCGCCCGGCGCGCATTTAGTTTTGGAAACGTTGCGGACGATTACGGACGCACACGCGTACTGCGCCGATTTATACGGAACGAGGCAGCGGGTCTCGCTATACGGAAAATATCTAGTTACGGACGGATTAATATGTGTAATTTATTATTTATTAATCCGTGTTATTAGTGTCGCCGGTGAAGTTTAGTGGTCATTGCAGTGGTGCATACTGATATACACCTGCAACGAGGAGATCGAGTCCTAACTCACCGGTTTGAGCCGGATTTAGCTACCACACTCTTCGGGCTTGAACTATCGCGCTGGGACGGACTTCGCTACGGGCCTACCAGGAAAGTTGACGCGACTACACAATAACATTTGATTAAATATACCTATTCCCTTTTTGTATTTGCTCTACCCTTAGAAAGTAAATTCACTCTATACAAGCTATGCCCCTGCTGACGATAAGACAGACGGATTACCAACCGTGCGTCGAGACGGCCGACGGCCATAAGGCTAGTTACCAATCAACTAGGTATCATTATATTACTCAGTAAATATTTGTCTTTTTTTATTTAAAACTTCCTATGATAGCTGACTGGCATGAGCATGTTCATAAAAGATCGTTAAACATTATGCTTTATAAAATTCCCGTGGGGGGCAAAATTGCCTAAAATTAAAAAAACGCTTTCATATTTATAGGTTTTGCAGCAAATTCAGCATTTTTTCCGTATTCAGCAAATATAAAAAAGGCCACAATTTTATTTGCTTTGCCGTTCCGCAGCTGGAAACGATATTTTGTCAATAATATGTCGCCCAAAGTAAAACCTAAAAAAAATGTTAAATTATAAAATAAAAATCAACTTTAAAATATAACTTGTTGTCTTCATGTAAGCGTGATGACCCAGATGTTGCAAGCGTCAATAGGCTGCGATAACCGCTTGCCTCCAGTCGAACCGCAAACTTGTTTGCCACCTTGGTGGTATAAAAAACGATGAACTCTGCCTAGTAAGAATTAAAACCTTGGATGTAGTTGCATCTGTACTCTGCCTAATATTACGAATTTATAATATAAGTATGAATATAATTATGAAAGTGGCCATGGTCTGTCCCATACCTAAAAACTCAAACCCCATTGAATATAAGGATTTGAGATCTATTAATATACTATCAACCGTTTCCAAAATTGTAGAGAAAGTTGTATATATGTATATATGCAACTAACCACTTATCTCGAAGCTAACAACATATTACCAGACTTTCAATCAGGTTTCAGAAAAGGCCGAGGGACGGCCGCTGCGCTACTTGATATAAATGACAACATTCTAACAGCACAAGATAAGGGAATGGGGACGATTTTGGTATTACTGAATTTTTCGCGGGCGTTCGATTGCATTAGTAATTCAATGCTATTGTCGAAATTAAGGTACTATGGATGTAACCAAAATACCATAAAATGGTTTGACAGCTATATATCAGGAAGGTCACAATATGTTCAAATAAAGAAAAATGATGGAAAAACTATGTGCTCCAGTTTAGCCCTAACAAATAAAATCTAAGTGTAAACTACGAGGGTGTAGGTGTAGCGGTAGCGGGTGCAAACTATAATTCTGTTCGCTTCGAGACTTTATTGTATTTTGCCCGTTGCGTTTTAGTGTAACTTACGACGATAGATTTATTTATTGATAGTTTTGTAAGAAAAATCAGAAAATACGAAAAATAAGAACCGAGCTAGATGGTTACTGTAAACACGTAGCTTTTGCGACTAAACACTTCGAAATTATTAAGTATATGATTGAGTCTGTGGTGATCATGCAAGCAAAACATATGTTATCTATATAATAAAATAGTACAAAAACTAGTAAAAATAGTAAGAAAGTACTAAAATATATTGTAGTAAGCATTATTCGTAAGCCTAAGAAAAGAAGCTCGACAGTCTTTTGTTGTCGTCACACTTTTCTCACTTTACGATCCCTTAACAGTACTTACTTATTTTAACTTACTCCTAAGTTAAGTAGCTTTTCAGTATCCGCTGAATTTGAAGAAACCTTTTCCTTGTCACAATATCTTAGAAAAACTCTAATCTCATACATAAGAGACGAGACCCAAATTATTTATAACCTTAAGAACTCCTGCAAAGGGTGATTCAGCGCCGGTAATAGGGGAAAGCTTTTCCAGAGAAACATCAACTTATTTAATCATAAAATTTTAATAACGGAATCAAAATCCTTTCTAAAACCAGACGGAAAAAAGAAGTTTTTTATGAGTAACAGGCGAGAGCGACGATGATTAATTTTTACCACTACCGCTCGAAAGAGTAAATTGCGTCACGAAACACGCATATCTCTATCTCTGAAAGCGCCCTAAGAACTACAAATCTTATAATCTATGCGGATGGAGAGCTAGTAAGTTTACATCTCTGTTCAACGTCGCGATACGGAGTAGGTACTTCGCTACGTGAGCGTACCTATAATTGTAGTTTTTAGTTACTTTCGCCAAAATATTTACTATACAAACTATTTTTTTTTTAATATATTTTGCAATTAGATACTTTTTATGTTGTCCTTGTGCTTTATATTTCATGTTTTTTATGTTTGTAATGGAAAGTGTCCTTTTGTGATATGGGGGCATTTTCCAATATTTTAATTGGACGCTGCAAGAGAAAGGGAGAAAAGAAATGCCCTTGCTGAGTTTCATGCCGGTTCTTCTTAGTACAAGGTCTCCCGCCCTATAGACTTACGAACCGATGGCGTAGTGACAATCAGAAGTGCTCAATTATTGTAGTCTAAATTTAACAAATGATATTTATTGATTGATATCAGTACAATATATCGATAGGAAAAAACAATAGATATGGTAACATGACACTGTGGTTCAGAAACCGGCATAGCCGTTCATAGCGGGGGTGGAGTAGGTGAAGTGGGGCAAGAAAGTCGCAATTTTTATTCCAATTTAAACCTTATGTTCATTACATAAGGCTTACATGTTGATACTAGTGACATCTTGTGATTAGTAGCAGTACTTTAATTATACATTAGACCCAGTGTTGTTCCTGTGACGATATGAATAAAATTATCGATAGATTACTATGATGCTTGATGATCAAAAATATCTTTGGAAAAGTCCTAACTAACTATCAACACATATTTTTATATTTTCGGTAGTAATATCATTCCGAATTGTTAATTAAACTGGCGATTTTAGGCTTTTTAAAAGTCTAAATTATATTATAAATGTACCTAAATATTTTTATTCTAATTAGTTTGCAGTGGACATATAAAACAGCAAATAATATTGTGATTTAGATAGTAAATTATTGGAATATAGATATATAAAGTATATTATTTACTTACCTTACTTGTACCTTTATGCTTTAACTTAACTTTGTTTTAACACGCATTACGTTAAAACGGCTAAATTAGTTCAAAATTCAAACTTTACCGTAGGCTTTCGTTTTATCGAATTTGATTCATGGCATGAAAATATATAGATGAACGCAAAAGTTTTATCATAAAAATAATAAATAATATGAGTTTTAAATTAACAATATGATTTGAAATTTGAAAAATAATCTATACTTACTATACTATTATAAATGGATTGTGTTCTGAGGAATTGTTCGAAATGATGCCCACGGCTACTTTCTACCATCGCACCGCTCGCCATCGACAGGGAATTCATTCTCACACTTTGGAACCGAAATGGTCGCGTTCAGTACGGTTTCAGAGAAACTTCCTCCCGCGAACGCTTGGGTTGTGGAATGAGCACCCTGCCAAGGTTTTTTCTAAGGACTACAGTATGGGGTTCTTCAAAAAAGAAGTTATTAGATTTCTGAAGGGTCGGCAACGCGCGAGTGATGCCCCTGGTGTTGCAAGCGTCCATAGGCTACGGTGACCACTTACCATCAAGCGGACCGTAGGCCTGTTTGCCACCTTAGTGGTATTAAAAAAAAAAAAAAAAAATTTGGCCCATAGATAGTATAAAATACCGAGAAGTCCAAAGTACCCGTAGAAATAACTATAACTAAATTACACGCGGACGAATTATAGCTTCAGCTGTAGCTGGCTATTGCAAACTTTCTTTCTAAAAACAAGAAGTTGCCGTAGAAATTTAACACTGATAACCAAATTTAGTGCAGTCGGAGCAGCAGGCAAAAGCTAGTATAGTATTATAGTATAGTAGTATAGTATAGTATATAACTCCACATACACTACTCGTTGTATTATTTTCCAGATGTTAAGAAGTATCGCAGCATGCAAAAGTCAACAATCACATAACATAAAGCTTAACAAATAAGCGAAATAAAAACATTATCCAAGTCCATCATCCTGTATATTAAATAAAACAAGTAGCTAGACAAATTCTCTAAAACTGTATGTACTTTGACACAATATTATACAACAGTTTCATTGCTGACTAGATTTTGCCCAGCGGCTCCACCCGCCCTAAATTAACTGATTATCGGCGGGAAATTTTTACGGAAACTCCTTGATGGTATTATGAAAGTTTGCTATGTAAAGCTGTAGTTCGTACAAGTGGAATTTGTGAAAAGTGGGGAACTTGTGAATTTTCCGGGATAAAAAAATAGCCTATTTTCTTTCTATTCCAGGACTAAACCTAAATGTGTGCCAAGTTTCATCCCGCCCCGTCTAGTGGTTGACGCGTGATTGAGTAACAAACATCCAAACTTTCGCATTTAAAATATTAGTTGGATGAAAAGCAGTATTTTTAGATGTATTTTGCATTAAATAAGCGCTTTAAATGTATAATTAAATTTTCATTTAACTGATTGTACCCACAGGTTGACAGAATTATTTAACGTATTAAAATAATTTAATTATTCGAACGCTTTTGAAATTTTAAACGCAACCCTAAAACATTCGATTGACTACAAGCATCAATTCACTTCATTTCCACAGCTGTGTAAATTGATCACAACGGGTAAAAAACATCGATATCTTTATCTCATGCGTACAACACTAAGCAAATTAAGCTATTTCGCTAAGCGATATATATATTAGTTTAGCTACTCACGGGTAGATGGCGCATTACATATTTAATTTATTCTTTATATAATTGTAATACGGTTTAGATTAGGTCAATAATTTTTCGAAATAAAGACTCCACAACAATTTCTACTCAAATAGAGGTGAGGTACTTTATTGTCTTCGACTTATTTTCGTTGTGAATTTATGAAACGATATCCTAATAATCTTGAAAAACAGTCACAGTTCAAGTGTAATTTTTTTTTTCATCACAAATAAAAAGAAAGGTTTAAAATTATGCCATGAAATTGAAAAAAATAACACTTTTTACGAACAAGATTACAGTGATGACTAACATGATTTCGATAAAAATAGTGCACCTCTGTTAAAGTAATTTATTATAAATTAAAGTAAATCGGTTATTTATGAAAAAATAATACTAAAGTGTGATAAGTTACATCGCTGGAACTCTTATTTACTTTTTTTTTATAGTTTTTACAACTTTTTACAGCACAATACGACATTATTTAAATAAAACAAACAAAAAATCTTTAGATGTTCACTCGCCGAGGGTGACCTTGTGTTTGTTGCGTCAAATCGATGCGCTACTAAACATAGTCTAAAAATTAGACTATGGGCGGCTAGCCTGCCAGTGCTTTTTGGACATATCTATTGTTTTTTCATATCGACGGTACAATATAATTACCCACAAAAATAAAATCAAACCCACTCGCAATTTGTTACTTTTATCCTTAGTGATTTAAGCTGAGCGATGATGAGAGTAAATAAGAAAATTGCTTTGCCCTTTTAGTTGAAATTCGCAAAAATCCTTGCATAACTAAATAAGTCGCATCACTCCCTATAAAATATTCCATGTCTACTTCCAAACGGTCTACATTTCCCGCTACAAAAAAAACTTTGAGAACTAAAGTTATTGTTTCTTCGCGACTGCGCGCGTTTGAAGTCCTTTGTTTAACGACGATAATTTATTCCTGCTGGAAACTAAAAAAAAATTTATTCTTTGTAATTTGGGCTCGGTGATGATAGTCAGTACTATGCATGCAAACTTTGTCACCCTCTTTCTCCCCTTTGAACATCCTTTATTAATTTTGAACTTATTTTATTGCTTGATAATTCTGGAGTCAATTTTATTATCTCAGTCTCACTAATAGATACGATTTTTGGTAAGAGAAAGTCGGTGGTACAGGGAACAGCTTGATATACTAAAGAATAGTGCCTACATAAGTTGTTAAAGCTACTATAAAAGTTTAATGTCTGCAAAAGATTTCTGAATTTTCTGCAACACCGAGTACTTTCCGATTCGTATCCAAGTTAGAATAACCCTTTAAGCAAATGGGCTGGAAGTTACTTACAGATCTTATCAAATTTACTGCCTCTTTGAAACTACTGTTTTCTGCAGGTTTCAAAATGTTTATATGACAAAAGATAGAAAAAAAAATTCATGAAATCTTATGATTAAATTTGTGTCTATAAAGCTGGCGTAGCCAAGTCATAAGGCCACGATGCGACTTATACCACATTTTTTTGCTAATTTTTGCCTAGAAATTGATTTTTTTGCTCCACCGGTTTCCGAGATACCATGGTCCTCCTAGCTTTAGACTAATGCTAGCGTAGCCACCATCGTATCACCGGACCTATTGCACCTATCAATACGGGGTTTGCACCTTATTTTTTTGCTATTACTTTGCTTAAGAATTGATTTCTATAAAGCTGGCGTAGCCAAGTCATAAGGCCACGATGCGACTTATACCACATTTTTTTGCTAATAATGTGGTATAAGTCACATCGTGGCCTTATGACTTTGCAACGCCAGCTGTATAGACACATTAAATTTATTGAAATCCTAAAATCCTAAATAAATAATTTTAACGTTATTCGGTCGCCGGCACAGGGGCTCAAAGGAGATACTTTACGGCTGATTGCTAAAGCAATTTTGATGATTGAAGTTTTCTTAGAATAATTCTAAGTGAACCTAATAGTTCATGTTACATCATATAAAATCAAAATGTTTCTAAAACAAATGATGAATAAATCTCAAACATAATGAGCTAATACCTAACTATAACTATACCGTTTTGTGAGGCATAACGATTATGATAAGAAGATAAAATTTTGCATATTAAATAAAAACAATACCCGAAAAAAGCGATCCTGACGTAAATGGACACGCACCCACTTCAGAAACTAGGTCTTTAAGACTTTTGGTAGTCTTTTTCGAGTATATTTTAATTTAAATTTACCCCCAAAGTCGGATTATATTACAAACTTAACTTTGTATCATTGAAAAAAATACGAGGGTCATTCAATAAATATTTAGTCTACAAAAGAAAAACGAAAAGTTTGTAAAAGTGGCAATTTATTTATCCACATAATCTCCTTTTAGATGAATACACTTGTCCCAGCGATGCTCCAACTTTTTCAACGCGTTCAAAATATAAGTTTCCTAAGGTCTGCAAAATAGGCCTCCGTGGCGGCGATAACCTCCTCATTCGACCCAAATCTATTCCCGGCGAGTGACTTTTTCAGGTTTGGAATCAAAAACGTCACAGGTGGCCAAATCTGGAGAATACGTTGGCTGGAGCAGCAATTCATAGCGCAATTAGACCAATTTGGCCACGGCGACGGCGGAGGTGTTTGCCCGCGCTTTGTCGTGGTGGAAAAGCACTTTTTTCTTCGCTAAATGAGGCTGATTTTTCTTCAATTCGGCGTCGAATCTGCCCGAAAGTTGGCATAGTAGAGCCTCGTGATTGTTTTACACTTCTCGAAGTAATCGATGTGGATCACACCTTGCGAATCCCAGAAAACGGTGGCCATCACCATTCCGGCCGATAAAACAGTCTCCCCCTCTTCGGAGCACGTTCACCGGGTGAAGTCCACTGTTGAGACTGTTCCTTGGTCTCTGGCGTGTAACAGTGAATCAGTGTTTTGTTAATGGTCACGAAACGACGCAAGAACTCCGCCGGATTGCGCTTAAACAGTAACAAACACATCGCCAATGTGGTCTCACGGTTGCGCTTGTTTTCCGGTGTGAGCAAACGTGGACAGTAGGCTACTAAAAGAATGTACTGCTAGAAGGTAATACAGTTTCTTAATAGCAGCGCCATCGGGAGGTGAGGCTAAGAACTTGTTGAACGACGTAGTATATCACGGTCAATTGCAAATGTAAGTTTGTAAGCGATAAAAATATTGTTTAAGTAATTTTTTATAGCTCAGTCGCATTCGTCTGTCGGAAACGATTAGCAAAGTTCAGCAACGTTGGGTGGGCCTAGAGGCACATTTTTCTGAGCTCCTCTGTGCTTTAATGGGGAACGTTAATCCGTGGGTCCTGGCTGTTTTCACATTATGATAGCAGTGTTTAGGCAGAGTAAGAGTGCTTGTAGGTGGCTCGAAAACTTAGACAGTCGAGTGGGCAAAGTGAGCCGGAAATTTAACAAAAAATACTTGTGAAAAAAGGGCCAAGTTTGGTAACAACGTCCGCGTTCGTTTTTCGTGCCGATAAAAGAATTGCGATCTATATACTAAGAAATTATTTTTCTTAAATATTTAAAATAATAAGAAAGTAAACACAAGACTTAATTGCTTTGAACCAATAAATTGAACCGTATCAGTTTGAGACAATATTTTATTAATTGAAGGAGAATATGCTTCTTTATTTGAAACACTTTGTGGATGGAAGAAATTTGTAATTAACACAAATACACAATAGTGCTCTTAACTTGACTACTGCAGCTCTTCAATTAATAACATTATATATTGTTTAAAACAAAAAATGTTTTTGTCCAAAATTACAATCCGTCAAGATAAGCATTGTTAAATAAAGTTTTTTTATTAGCCTTTGTAAGAGCCCAACTGCCTCTTTCTAGAGGCTTGGGCCATACAGAGTCAGTCTACCACACTGCCTTAGTGTAAATTAGCGGACGTTTGTCGAGCTGGTAGCTATAATCGCTTTTAATTGATTATACAGTGTTATGTTTTTTTATAATTGTTACGACTATTTGACGTGCCATCTTTAACGTGAAAGAAAGAAAAGTGTGCCGCTAAGCCGTTACCCATGCAAGTACTGACCAAGCTTAACGTTGCCTTAATTTTTTTATCGTTTGAGATAGATGAATGCGACTGGGCCACGAGCTTTTCAATTCTCACATAATAATTTACTTTAGGTTTCTTCCATAAACTAATATTAATTTGACGCAGTAAACCTTCCAACAAACAATTATTTGAAATTAAAACCCAACACGAAATCCGATGAAGGACATTGATGAGGTTAATTTCATAATTTCTTCAAAGCGATACTAGCTGATTGAAATTAATTTCACCGAAAATGTTAAATATTTTAAAGCAGGTATTTCATTTGTTTCAGATAAAACAACAGTTTTAGCTTAAAATATCTGATTTTGACTCAAGAATCCAACAAATAATGTTAAAATTACTATTTTCTCTAATTTAAAACAATATTAGCTTAACTGAAATATTTCATCGGCTTTGATTTAATATATATAATTATTTTAAACAAAAGTAATAGTTTAATAAGTGAAATCGCAGATTTAAGAAAACCATGATTTTGGCGCAATAAAAATTATATCAAAGCAAAATTATTTTTTGTTTCTAACAAAGTTGCACATGAAAATTTATTTATTCTATACAAGTACATTAACTGTCTTAAGGGTAATTAATTTTTGTTGTTTTGATCTAAAATGTGACATTTATTTGGTTAAAAAAAAGTTAGTTCATAAGAAAAGAAGTTTCACTTTCGATTGATAAAAAAAATTTTTTTTAGAAATAATATTGCCTTCTGCGAACAAAATATTTCCAAAATGGTTGGATTTTTTGACTGAATGCAAATTATTTTGGTGGAATAGAACTTATAAACTCTTTTTTTTCCGTGAATAGTTGAACATTGTATAAAAGTTCCTTATTGCAAATCCACAAAGTTACAAACATCATGATTTCCAAATTACGTTTAAACTTAGACTATGTTTATTTAAGAAGAGTTTAAACCAGAACTTTTGAATGTCAATTTAATTATTAAATTACATAGACTTTATCACCGGTTCGGTTTTACTACAATACAGTCAAAAAAAAGGTGAAATTTCACTTAAGATCAGTGTTAGTTGTAGGAATTGAACTGATGATGAAGCCTAAAGGTGATTTTAGATGATATACAGCGAGTCTGATGATGAAACTAGAAATTTAAACGACAGGAATAGTAATTCGCAACCCCATCTACTTTGGGCACATTTGATTTGTCGTGACAAGCGCTCTTATCTAATATGAATCTAGACTCTAACAAAGAAGCCCTAAGGTAATTTCCATAGAGCAATTAATATAAAGAAGAAACAATCGAACACACACACACACACGTATTATTCCATGAAAATTGTGTGAAATTGCACTGAAGTTAGGAAAATAAGTCTAGTAATTGATAAAAAGATTCCTGATTGTTTTTTAACTGAATTCGAAAAAAGGAGGTTATCAATTCGAACGTATGTATGTAATATAGTCAGAATTGCACAATTATTGTATATGTTAGTCAATACCAGCTTCTAAACATGTGTGTTTGTTCTCACTTATCTCAAAAACTATAAATCGGATTTCAAAATCTCTTTCTAAGTTGAACTAGTTATAATCTAACTTAGGGAACAGTGCAAGTTTTATCAAAACCGGTTTAGTTGTTTTTGAGATGGGGAGTTAAGTGTGTATCAGTCACTATAAAAAAATGTGTCGTTGGCTTGGCAGCGTAATCCTAAAACATGTCACTAAGCAAATCGTTTCAATGTTTTCATATACTTAGGCTCTTTTAACAACTTACTTACTACAACTCTCCTTTTAACAAACATCTTCGCTGTTGGATTGGTTTTGAGCTCTGGTGTGGAGACGACTGACATGGTGGCGTTTTTGTACAAACTCCTTAACATTTCAAAATGTGTAACTCAAGTTTAGAACAAACAATTCTCACAGAAAAAGTCGACACACTATGACGTTGAGATTTATACGAAGGTCAGTTTTTTTTGACTTCAACTGTCTTGACCATTAGGTTTATGGTCTTGACACACGATTTCAGAACACAAATCATTTACATTATAAATAAATGTTGCACTATAAACTTAACTAAAAACTACAAACAATAAGTGAATTCAAAAGCTGACGTATTGTTATTCTCAGAGTTGTCAGCCAAAAAAAACTTTATTTTGTAAAACTATAGGACAGCTATATTTACCAAATACTTAGTTAAATTACCAGCAATGTGAAAATCTCGTTCGCGCTCATACAGAGCGCTTACGCTTGTATTTGTAAAAATTATTATTTGATGAAGTCCCGGGTCCGAAAAAGCACGTATTTCATACAACAAATGAGAAAATAGTATTCGCTGTACATTTTGTCAAAAAAAAACTTTTATCCGTTTTGACAAAGTTTGAGATAGGCAGACATGTTAAACTTAAGTAACGATCAAAAATTATAACATCTTGCGTGGTATTTTCTTTTTCACTTCCGTGGAGACCATTTGTTCCACTTTCTATTGAATCTCTTAAGAGACACCAGCGCAGCGCAGAGAATAATAATCAGGTTTACAATGCTTGGAATTGGCAGTTTTTCAAGAAGCTGAGCCACCAATGTGCACTTAAGGGATTTGAATATATTTCGAAACATTATTCACTTTCTTTGACAGTTGCTTACATTGTTGTCCAAGATACAAATTAATAATACAATACGAACGACATTATCACCAGTTTCGTGTACGGTAACTGTATCTCATTAGAGGTAACCTCACCTTTTGTATGCTATTATTTTATAGAATATCGGCGTGTATTCAGTTAAATGAACGTAAACAATAACGAATAGTAACGATTCAATTGCAAGACTCCCTCGCAGCCTAGTTGGTAGTGTGACCGACCGCTATGCAGAGGGTGTGGGTTCGATTCCCGCGCTGGACAAACATTTATGTGATACACATTTGTGTTTGTCTTGATTCTGGGTGTACTTATGTGTCATATGTATGTATCTACAAAAAAAAAAGTAATATATATGCATTTGTATCCTTTGTCTGGTATCCATAACACAAATTTTGCTTACTTTGGGACTAGACGGCGCTGTGCGTAATTGCCAAAAATATTTATTTATTTATATTAATTGTATGGAAGCCGTTACCTATTTAATACACATACTTTACTTTTTTTTAGTTACAATAAAAGTTATTATCCACTTTTATTGTAACTTTATAAATGCTCTTAGTAAATTATTATATACTATTAGAGGAATCCGGACTACCCCCGTCTTTTATAAGTATAAAAAGCAGTAAACACGCCGGTTGTCGGCGGTCATTTTTTAGTCGCCGAACGTCATCGTAATAATACGTGTGATTAAACTGAAACTCTGCTCGATTTTGCTCTTGATGATTACCGTAATGACTTGAGTCATAATTAAAAAATATTGAGTAAATTAAATCTTCAATTTCGTGTTGTTTTTTAATTTTTTAAAGTAAAAAATAGAAATTAATACCTTTAAACGAGCAATATATAATCTGAATTTCACAAACGGCTAAAACGATTTTATGACATTTCGTATGCTGGGGTTTCGGGGGCGTTAAATCGATGTAGCTACCCAGATAGAATGTATATTTGCGACAAATTTGATTTGTCTTTGCTTCTGAATTACGATCTCAAATATCACGAAGCAAGTGGGTCACAAATCTGGTACAATCTTTTTAAGTTAAGAATAATGTTTCAAGTATGTGACAGTATTGCTGCAATTCAAAAACATCAATGAACCAATACCTAAAACATCGATGAACCTAAAACAATATATAGTCAGACGGTAAGGTAAGGTAAGGTAAGGTTGTACAAATGACGGAGCTGAAAAAAAATTTTTTTTCAGTTATTTTAATGAAGCCTGGGACTTGGATTTTTTTGCGAAATTTTATATGAAAATCCCCATAACTATATATTTTGATGATAGAAATCGATAGAGTACATTGTCGGCAGCAACGTTAATATGGAGCACTTTTTTCTGTGACCACTCTTCGGACCCCTAGGGGTTCAAATTTTTTCTTTCAAAAGGGGGTGTGTTCCTACAACCTAATATTTTGATATTGCAAAACGGTAAAGTACATTGTCACGAGCAATGTTTGTATCGAGCACTTTTCCCTGTGACCCCTATCCGGCCCGCTAAGGGGTTTTACATTTTTTTCAAAAGGAGGTGTGTCCTCATTACGGGTAATTTTTTGACGGATATCGATAGAACACATCGCCAGGAGCATAGTTTGTATGAACCAATTTTTTCCCTGTTCCCTTATTTGCTGTGAATAAAAATATAAATCTTTTGAAAAAATTTTGAATCCCCCTCGGAGTCCGGCGAAGGGTCACAGAAAAAAGTGCTTGATACTACCGTTGCTGCTGACGATGTGCTCTATCAATTTCCATCATCAAAATATATAGTTATGGGGACACCACAAATTTCCATACAAAATTTCGAAAGTCCTAAAATTACAGTATAACCTATTTTTAATATTTTATTATTACTTTAAGGACATGTATCCACGCCTTTTCATAATTTAAAAAAAAACTTTTTAGTTTGACGCCCGTGCCCGCTGCCCGCTCGTTAGAAGCTAGATATTTACTATTATTATTTTAGATAATTGCAGTACTCAACAAGGAACTATTAAACAGTACAATGCAAAAAAATATGTGATACAATACAAGATACAAAAGTGAATTGTGGTTTTATTAGCAAAATTACTGGGTAAGTACTTATGAAGTTTTACTACAACAAAGTTGAGAACTTAGTCTCTTTATACGTTTTATAGCTGAGACATGATAGTACCTAGTTTAACAGTACTAACCTAAACAGGTTCATGACTACTGGAATACCATGGGGTTTAGAAGATTCGAAATACCACTATTACTACGCTGTAACCTCAAAAATGAATACTGTCTCAACAGCCTAAATCTCGGATTAATTTGGTGTAAGGTGGTTTTTATCGAGTCAAATCAAATAGACCGGTAGTTAAAATCAACATTGACAGCTGACGTACAACTACGGTAAAATAAAATACGGTAAATATTTACTTCTCTGCAACACGACATTTTAACCTGAAAAAAATCTTATTCGATAGCACTTCCTGATATAGAAATGATATATGAAAGTCGGTGCCAAATAATAGTTTTCGTTAAAAAAAATATTTACTACCAGATTTTTTTTTCCTACCAAATGGTCGAAATAACATGAAATTCACTTTCTCGGCATTATAGCAGTTCATATTTCTTGTAGCTGTCCAAACCATCCTTTACACACTGATAAAATAAAAGAATAGGCTGAAACAAATACAATTTACACTTACAAACCATGTAATTTTACACTTTTTAAAATATTGTAAACGGATTAAGAAAAAGGAAACACAAACACTTTTTTTTAATTGCAATGTTACCAGCCTCAAAAAAAAACTCCCAAATAATCGATAAGACAATTAGATTACATTACGTACTACATAAAATAGAAAATAACATAAATACAACTTACGTTTTATTATACAGAGTCTTGTTAAGTTTACTGCCATAACCTGATATAGAGCTTATGGTAAAACATGGAAGTAAGTGTGCAAAGCCGAGTGAAGCGTGCCATGGCTACGGTCGACGAGTGACAGAACAAACTTGTACTTATTTAATGTAGTCAGGGCGTCCCACTTGTAATCTTGAAAACTGGCGCGTAAAAGGAAGCGGAGCACATGAAAGTTAGCGCGCGAAAACTGAAGATACTTTGTCAAAACAATCCTTACTCAAGTTTGTTCGACAAACTTCAAGCAGGTATGTCGCATGGTAACTAGAAAGTTTAATTTAAACTTGCTGCAAGTGTATATATGTACTTGCCATGGCAAACATGATGCAAACTAGCACCTCTGATACCTCAAACTTGTTACAAGTCAGAATCAAGTTTATATTATCATCTATCAAGTAGGTTTCATTTTTAGAAAACGTCGTTTTATCCGTGTTTTCAATATAAACTGAAAAATATGACTCTTGTTGACATCTATTGGCGAGTAGTAATACTATTATATTTACCGATACAGCAACACTATCGCTACTTGACAATAGATGGCTTTGTAAAGCAACACTTAAGCTATTTGACAATAGATGGCGTTGTCAAAAAAAACGAGCAAAGCTCGGTTTTTCATACCTAAAATCAGAACGGGGATAGGGCTTGTTGTGCTGTGTTCTTTTTTTCTTTAAAACGTCAGATCGTGCGCGTCACGGTTCGGGCCAGCGGCGAAGCAGAGATCGTCACCACACGCCTGATGGAAAACTTGGGTGATTGATGGAGGCGATGATAGGCAGACTGACGGCATTGGAGAAGCGTTCTGCAGTGCGGATTCTCGATACCGTGAACAACACATAGGCACTTGAACCACCTGCTGCCACCTCATCTTTGCTATTGCCACCTCGCGTGCTCTCGCCGCCATCTCTCAACGGGTCGCCCACGAACCGAACGCGGAACGAAGGAAGCGGCTCGGAGCACGTAGGAGACATCATAAATATGCTGGTGCTGCCCACGATAACGGATAAAATTGTTGATGCTATCAAGTCAATTAAGCCAAAATTATTATATTTAACATTTTGATCCCGCCTTACATTACATTGATGATCGGTGTACTAAGGTAGATCGTGCGATGTCGTTAAATGATTGGAGTGCCTACAAATGTCTTTCACGTATAGAAAATTGTTTAAAAGGTGACACGCGCCTATGGTTAAACGAGTGGGTAACTAGTGATGGTTCGGGGAGCAATTTCAAGCGAGAATTAAAATCTGTTCACATTGTGCCCGAAAACCCTACATGTTGCAAACATTTTATTCGATGTGATGTATAAAAACTCCAATAACTACCCTAGATACGCGGATTATGCACGTAGTTCATTACTGCGTTTACGTTTATTGCAGTGACGACCTTATATCAGTTTACGTTTAGTGCAGTGACGACCTTATATCAGTTTACGTTAAGTACAGTGACGACCTTATATCAGTTTACGTTTAGTGCAGTGACGACCTTATATCAGTTTACGTTTAGTGCAGTGACGACCTAATATCAGCAACTGTGATTCGGGGCATAACTGGCCCACATCATCTTGTTGAAGTTCATGGATAGTGGTTGTGACGTCATTTGTATTTAAAATTTTCATCTGTTTATGACTAGTTGACCACTTTCGTAGTCGGCTAATGAAGGTGTTCATTCCTTCTGAAAATTTTTGGTTCTTCTTAATATCAGCCCATGCTAGTTTACTAGGACTAGGATTAGACTAAGATTTCCATAAGTACTGGTCTAATGGCTACCTGCAACGCTCACAAAACTGTCAGTCCACCTAGTGGGTGTACCTATATTTGCCTTTTAGTGCGAGGTTGCCAATCCAGTAACTTTCTGTCCCAACGGTCATCAGTTTGATTATAGAAAACTGTTACTTAAATAAGTGCTAGGGTATAGGCTACACCGCGAAAATAGGCCTTTTTTGTGCAAATTTTGTGGCTAAACTATAGCATCTAAAGCATTGACAAAAATATATGTTATAAAACTTGCTTTTGTCTAGTGCATTACCTTAATGAATGATTTTCATTTATTGTATTTAGTGCAATAAAAAATGTGGAAGTGACCGTTGTTTCAACACTTGTGCAAATTTTTAGAGCGTGTTTTGCATTTGCTTGTAATGAAAGTTGGTTAAATAATTAGAATAGCTTGTTATCTAGTGCATAGACTCTTAGTTGTAGCGAAAATTCAAAAAAATTGACTACAAAACAGCAATAACGTTAAATTCCAAGTTTCAAGGCGTCATTACGGTATAAATTACTTAAGAAGTATATAACATATATATCTCATAGTAATGTATATGATATTATCTAATGATTTATAGTACATTTACATACACAAAACTAGCTTTGTGACCTATATCGCCCTCTTAATAACAGCTTAAAAGAGTGTATATAATAGTTTTATATGCCAAGGTTTTCTCTAAGGACTACAGTATGGGGTTCTTCAAAAAAGAAGTTATTAGATTTCTGAAGGGTCTGCAACGCGCGAGTGATGCCTCTGGTGTTGCAAGCGTCCATAGGCTACGGTGACCGCTTACCATCAGGCGGACCGTAGGCTTGTTTGCCACCTTAGTGGTATAACAAAAAAAAAAAAGAGACATTAAAAAACCCTCAGACTCTAAAGCATAGAGATTGTGGAATGCATCATTTTACTTTACAATACTATTGAATATTGTCAATATCTTTTTAACATGAAAAGTTAGTGCTTTGTGGATCTGAGACAATTTAGTTGTCGCTAAAAGCTATAATATAATAATAGCACAGCCGTATCACATCGGTAAGTGCTGTCCTTACTATATAACCATGTTCTATGTCACTGCGACAAATGATTTGTAAATTTCATAAGTTTTGTTTTTTTAAGTTTTCTGTTTATTTTGTGATTGTTTACTAACTTGTTTTTTTTCAGTTGGAGGTAAATATAAAGAAGAATGTTAGTGTCCGCTTCTCTAAGGCCCTCTGATTTTGAGTGCATTTTACTACTTTTTTATAATTATTATGTCCCTACCAGTACCCAAATGTACAACATTCCACAATTAAATAGAAAATAATTGGTAACCAACCAACCAAATTACTAGGTAGTAACCTAACATATTAAAATATCATACATATATAAAAATCAATTGACGTTTGTTAGTCTCACAAAAACTCAAGAACGGCTGGACCGATTTGGATAAATATTTTTTCTTGTGTTCATTCTTGTTTGAGTAAGATTTATATGTAAAAAAAAAGGGTCAAATGCAAGTGGGTCAGTGCCATAATAATTTGGATATCCACATATTTAAATTTAAAATTACACTCAGTAACACTGACTTTAAGAATATATTCTGCAACATTGCAAGATGCAGTTAATTGTTCAATTATTATTCACCAAAAAAGTTTTCAAAAATTTGGGCAACTTCTTCTGCATCATCAATGGAACCCGAAGCTGTTTTAATAGTTAAATTCTGTTTACGTGCCTTTGATCTACCAGTTTAGTTATTAATCACATTCCGCTTAGTTTTGACAACATTATCAGATGATTTTATTTATCTGCATATATTGTTAGACTTTGCAACATGTCATACGGTTTTAAAATTTTTGGAATACCCTTGACATATTCATTAAGGCATGAACCACGCATTGGTGAGTATAATTCATAAAGTCTATTTCTGCTTTTTAAAATTCGTTTTGTAGCTTAATCGCTAAATTTTAGACTGTTACTGCATCTAATTGTTTTAGTTTTGTGTTATTCAAAGTTTTATTTACTGACGGAAAAAAGTTTTAATCCTAATGATTAGCATCTTTTTCGGGCTCAGGAGCAGGTAAGATAGTTTCTAAATTTTTCTACAAATATATCTATTCTAAGAACAGTGATCGGCCTACATATAATCTCCTTGTCTAATTCAGAGCAACTTATACTATTTTTTTCTCAAACATGCATAAGCTTATCTTGCATAAGCTTCTTTGGGATAAATCGTACTTGAAGTACAGTATCAGAGAGCGACCCGCAATGATTTGTCGAATATGTGATTTGAAAATGGAACGAAATTTTTTAAACCGAAGTTTAAGTTTTATTTAAATTTCAGACTCGCACAACGAAAAGAAGGCCATTAAATTAATTTAAAAAAAGTAAAAAAGAAATCCATTTTGGAACGCGGCGAATTGGCGGCAAAATTACCTACACTATTTTTATTATTTACAATACAGTTGTCAATATGATTGGTTTTTAAATTAAACATGTCAGGTATTGTTTTAATTAACTCGCATGTTTGAGAAAAGCACTATACAACCCTTAGCTACAACTGAGCATAACCGGGCGATCGTAAGGCTCGCATTACAAGTCGGACAGACACACTGACAGACAGCGCAGGCTTAGTAATAGGGCTCCATTGGTACCTTTTGTGTACGGTACCCTAAAAATGGAGAAAAGTATTGGTATCTGTTGTTTGGTTCTCATAGTACAAGTATTTTTATCCGTTGTTGTATCCACGCATTTTTATTCCTTGTTGTATCCACGCATTTTTATTCCTTGTTGTATCCACGCATTTTTATTCCTTGTTGTATCCATGCGTTTTCCTCAAATGCATCAATCCTTATCCCATCACTTCAAAAGCTTTTAAATTACGTAACTTCGTAAGCGAAATTTTAAGCCTGCCTCCAGTCACCAATATTTCAGATAAATTTATTACTTTTGAGCTCCATTCATTAAGTTGAGCCAAGATTTGCAATAATCATTCAAGCCACCATTCACAATAACTCATACGCGACAAGCGTCACAAAAGCCGCGGCGCCATTCGTCTTGGCTCCAATCCAAAAGTCAATTATCGAAACCAATCTCGAAGCTTTAACTTCAGCAATTATTTCACGTTCACTCGAGAACGATTTAACGAGGATTCAGAATTCAGGTGAGGTTGAGAGACCCTCACACCCTTCTTCGGCTCAGGCGTTTGCATTTCTCTCTTTAAAGCTTTATGACGTCTGAAAAATAAGTCGAATTGCGACTAATGATGTGGTTTATTGGAATTTAAATATTAAAGATTTTGATACTTTATTTTATTCTTTAACAACTATAATATTTAATTAATTTAATATCAATAAATTTTTTTGATACATACATTTATTTGATATATCCGAATTATCGCAGATTTATCGGCTCTCAAACTTCAAGGACAACGAGGGTAATGTTTTTATGGTTTTGAAATGTACAGATAATGTCTTTTCATGTGACAATTTATTATTTTCAATAATTTGATTTGAAATGAAGCTTCATTTGATAAAAAATAAAGCTTTATATACTATACTTGAGTACAATATATGGAGAGCTTAATCTTAGTGATTGCTTTCATTGCATCACAAATCTGTTTAGAAGTTCACAATGAAATTTTATTAGAATTGATGCAAAGACGGCGATATACGGACGAACGGACGGAAAAATAATTTATGACTTGTTTTTCACAGTAAAATCGTAAAATTTAATACAAAGTCCGGTCAGATAGAGTTCCTTAGAATAAGAATCTAAAAAAAAATTGTAAACTGTTTTTTTTCAAAACAATTTGCAGTGACAGTGTTCGTAGCTCAAAGCTCTATTGTCATTTTTTTGTTTCGGTTTATTAACACACGCGGATAAAAAGTTACTTTTACTTTGTTGTTGTAAAAGTTGCTTGTACTTTGGGAGCAAATATTTCGCAAAATATCTGTATCAAAACATATTTTCTTTCCTATATCCTAATACGGTGCATAGAGGTAGAAGAAGGTTGGTCTGTATCTAATCTATGTTAAAACTTTTTTTCTTTCCTGTAAAATAGGAGACCGATCTGCTCGGAGCGCATTTTTTCCTTTGTCATTGCGGTAAACGATAGGATCTTCCCTAGAACAAAATGGCTCAATTACATTTAGTTGTTCTTCATATATTCTACAGACATATATTCTAAAGAATTAAACTCATTAAAAAATGTTTAATTAAATGTCATAAATATGGGTTTTAGGATTTAAACAAAATCTAGTGTAATAGTGTGCAAGTGGAAGTGATGAAAAATATTTTTTGGTAAGTTTTTATTAGTAAATTAATCATTCGCTGTGGTTATTTAAAAAAACTATTTCGTGTCGTTTACAATTACCCAAATTGAAAACTTTACATAATCAGTTCCAAAATGTTTATTGGGCATTCTGGCTCTCTTTACGCAGGGCAGATGCACGTAATCAATTCCAAAATGTTTGAGTGAGCCAGAATGCCCAATAAACACCTAATATCAACCGATTGTAATGAAATTTTGGTAAGTGGCTATGAACACGCCGGAGAAGGCTTCTGAGAAATAAGAAAAGGGTCAAGTGCGAGTCGGACTCGCGTAATAAGGGTTAACCGATTGTTACGAAATTTTGGTAAGTTGTTATGCAAGCACACACCGGAGAAGGTTTCTGAAAAAGAAAATAGATTTAAGTGCGAGTCGGACTCGCGGCATACCGATTTTAATTAAATTTTGGTAAGTTGTTATGCACACGCTGGCAAAGGTTTCTAAATTACTACAAACCTTTCTCAATGGGTTGGTGCGGCAGCTGCTTTAAAAAAAGACACAACTTTCGCCGGGTCACCTAGTATATAAATATTTTCCAAGTTTACTGCTTGAATATATCTTACAAATCTAGATGCTAAAAATTTTTACCATGCTTGGTTGTATTTGCATAAGCTTACAGTTATATAGTGGCTAAGATAGGATTTTTATTAAACGCGTATTGATGGTGGCTCAATACACAATGTAGATTTTAAGAAGAGAATAATGATATTAAATAGAAGTCACTTTAATTAGCACCTTTTTTTCACAGTAGCCTCGTTGACATTAGGCTCGTACTCTTTTTACTTTTGTTCTAATATCTCCTATGCAGTTTTCTTTTGGGAAGAGTCTTTATAACTGTTGGAAGATAAACCCAAAGACACGAGAGGTCTCTATATAAATCTATTACATCTGTTAACATATCCCGATCTCGTAGTGAAGGTATTATATTGCCTTTGAGCACGCGTGCACACTCACTGACTGTTGCAGTGAAACTGTCTTGCGTCGGTTGAAAACAGGCGGAACACGGCTGCCAACGGGACCGCCGACAGCGGTCGGGACGGCACGCCCGTCTGCAGAGGTCGTTGAAAGTCACACCGAACAACAGATGTCCACACGTCAGAAATGGACAAGGGGACCTCTCCATGACCTCTGCATATAGCCATGTTTTCGACCGGTTGGTCCTTGCTTTAGGCCGCTAACTTCACACCGGTTTGTCGACATCATCTCCAATACGTTAAAAATAATGTGGATGTTTTCTTATAAGGGAACACAATTTATAAATATATATATCGATGTAACGGTGAGTATATTCAATTTTTTAAATAAAGGTCTACATGTCTCTTGAGACATTGTTCGCGTTATAATTCTATCACAGCGTTTTTGCAAAAAAAAGGTTGCATTGAACTCCAGGCAATTTCCCCATAACACAATAACATAACTTATCCACGAGGCTGTGTTACTATGATATGCAGTTAGCGCGCATGTTTCGTCGGTACATTTCCGAACTTCACGTAGCGCGTACGAAAGTCGACTTAGCTTGCTTATGAGTGTCTCAACGTATGGTTTCCAAGTTTTTTAAGTGTTTAAATGGGTGCAAATAGCAGCCTGTCAGGTACATTGAGTATTCCTAATAATTTAATAATATTCATATTTATGACAACTTAATATTTTTATTGATGCTTACTTAATGATTATAATAATTTTATATTTTCAAGCTATTGCATAGCTTTTATCGCGGGCTCTGAGCGCGGCCACCGCATCAAAAAATTCCGTAACGAAAAAGTTTATTAGTAGGTTATGAGAGTCGAAACACGATTAAATAAACTTGACTTGATACAATAAAATCGCAAAGTTCCCTCTAAATCTTCGTTTTTAGAGAGATACTAACTTTTTTCAATGAAATTTCGTCTACGTGTTCCATAATAAATGCTTTAGACGATTATGGTTTTATTTTATTGCAAAAAGAGTGTTATTTTGTAGCAAAAAATATATTTCATAAATAACGTCGCGTGGGCCGGCCATTACGCGGCTCTCGTCTTCCATCAGTCGGCCGCAGCGCACAACTTTTAAAAATGTGATAATCCCGGCCAAAAATGTTGGGATCTTGGATCGAACATACACGCTATAATCTTGTCTCGAGATGATAGAATTCCGGTTCGAAGATAGATGTCGAATCTGAATACATGTTTTTCTGTACGATTATATGCCATTTTTGTATCTAGTTACCGTATATTCTAGTTTGAGCAAAGAATAATGTATAGGTGTGTTATTTTATTATTTTATTAAATTGTTTTATAAAATACAAACACAGTTATTACAAAAAATTATAATCAAAAATTAATTTTTATTTATTAATTTATTAATTAAACATTGTAAAATCTAAAAACTTTTAACG
This sequence comes from Apoda limacodes, assembly GCA_946406115.1. Lineage (NCBI taxonomy): Eukaryota > Metazoa > Arthropoda > Insecta > Lepidoptera > Limacodidae > Apoda > Apoda limacodes. The sequence goes on from OX291548.1 coordinate 1,407,541, forward strand.
GTGGTAGTAGTGCGGCCATAGTGTGGGTAAAAATATAATATTATCCAATTATCTAAACTAAAGTATAAAATAAAAGTTGTTCTTAATAATTAGTCTTTGTACGGCTTAGTTTCTTCTTCTTCTTTATTGACTGCTTGTATCAGAACCAATGACATTACGGCATTCACTACCTGTAATGATTAAATAATATTAATATCATGAACTATAGGTATATCATACGTCTTGCGTTAGATTTATATGTGGCCACGTGTTAGTCCAAAAAATAGTCACTTTGACGTTTTTAGTTCGCAGCGCAATAGCTCGTCTGCCGTCCCCTAATCCCTAACAAGGTCCCTAATAGTAAAATTTGCTTAAGAGTTTTGTTTTATTTTGTTTATTCTTTTTCTTGTTTTGCTTAATTTTCTTTTGTCAAATTAAGTTTATTCTTATTGAAATTTACTGTTGAACCATTTTAGAAACGTAAATCTTGGGTTCAAAATAAAATGATTAAAATGAAAAAACCACACAGTGCAAGTTGAACACTTATTGAGAGGGTTCCTTACAATGAATATGTCAAACTCTAACATGTTTTTAATATTCTAAATATATTTGTTAATTATTTCAAGATATATTTTTATTTTTATTTACCTATTCATCACAAATAATTACATATAATCTAAATTCACACAGTCCGAACAGTCCGCAGTAGTTCTGTTCTTAATTTACATTATTTGCGTTTTTACTTAATACTTATTTTACTTAGTAAACTATTATTATCTCATTTTACACTTCACCTCACTCCATCCTTTTTACATTTTAGATACAATTTAGTTTAATTTGTATAATTTAGTAAATCTTATGATTGCAACAAGTTATAACGTTATACAATAAAATAAAGTAAAACAATATTTTTATATTATATATACTAAGTGTTTTTGACTTCAAAATTCTTTTTCCCATGTTGTAAAGTAATCTAAATTGGTTCCGAGGCAATTATCTACCAACGTTGTATATTATTTTAACGTTGAGAATATTCAAAAACTTTTAATTACATACTATAATGTATATCTAGTCTGATAAATTGTATCATTGCTTAAATTATTTTTAATTATTATTATTAAAATTATAAATTATTATTAAGATTATAAATTATTATCAAGGTCGCCATTTGTACTGCTTCTTGTGAATGCTGTTTTGTGTTATTTTATTGTACAATAAGTTTTATTATTATTATTTATTTACCGTTATAAGTATATCCAGTCAATAAAAAAAAATTTAATAATTTTATCCATGCAAGAGTGTTTTTAAAAACCCTATTTTGAATAACAACTTTTTGCCTTTTGAATTTTATTTTTTAACTCTTTAGGGCACGTTGACTACCAGTGTCTTTTAAGCAAATTTGGCGTGCATTGAACATATTCCTAGTGCGTCTGCCGTACAGGCTACTTTTGTATTGGTAATACTTTGCATATTTTAAATAGTTTTTCGTATTCTTTCCAATTTCTTTTTTTATTTTTTAATAATTAATAATTTTATTTGTAGTTTTTCAACATAATCAATTATATCTCAATAAGAATACGTTTTACTACTAGCTATATAAAAAACTAAAAACAAACATACATTTAAATAATAAATAAAAAATATCTAAAACTATAAATAAAAATTAATATTTTTTAAATCAAACGAAAATTGTGGTAACTAAAAATATGTAAATTTGTACGCATAGCATTAAAAGATCTGCCATGATACAACCATATAGACTTCCCTAGTAGCATTTAGCATTGGGTGGGCGAGCGTCACCCAACGGCGGCTAGATGTGACTACTTTTTTTCAAGATGGGCCAGCGATATAGGGCCTGTGCAGAAATTTACCCAGTCATGTACATATTATGAACAATCACCCAACATTTACTATTCTTTGTTCTGTGGCAATAGGTATAAGCCACGGTCTTAATAAATGGAATTAAAAGTACAACCGTTTTATATCCACCTGTTCCATGTACATATCTTCTGTGATATTGAGATGATAACAAATACAGAGTACCTCCTACCTACCTACCTACCTACCTACCTACCTACCTACCTACCTACCTACCTACCTACCTACCTACCTACCTACCTACCTACCTACCTACCTACCTACCTACCTACCTACCTACCTACCTACCTACCTACCTACCTACCTACCTACCTACCTACCTACCTACCTACCTACCTACCTACCTACCTACCTACCTACCTACCTACCTACCTACCTACCTACCTACCTACCTACCTACCTACCTACCTACCTACCTACCTACCTACCTACCTACCTACCTACCTACCTACCTACCTACCTACCTACCTACCTACCTACCTACCTACCTACCTACCTACCTACCTACCTACCTACCTACCTACCTACCTACCTACCTACCTACCTACCTACCTACCTACCTACCTACCTACCTACCTACCTACCTACCTACCTACCTACCTACCTACCTACCTACCTACCTACCTACCTACCTACCTACCTACCTACCTACCTACCTACCTACCTACCTACCTACCTACCTACCTACCTACCTACCTACCTACCTACCTACCTACCTACCTACCTACCTACCTACCTACCTACCTACCTACCTACCTACCTACCTACCTACCTACCTACCTACCTACCTACCTACCTACCTACCTACCTACCTACCTACCTACCTACCTACCTACCTACCTACCTACCTACCTACCTACCTACCTACCTACCTACCTACCTACCTACCTACCTACCTACCTACCTACCTACCTACCTACCTACCTATGCAAACTCACAGCGAGAAGTCTCTATGAGAATGCCCGCCAATACTTCTCGCGAATAAAAAGTACCGTCCACACTCACCAATATTCTCATTACTGTTGCCCTCATCCAGTATGGACACGTCAGTGCTAAAAGAGATTCCTTTTACTTTTCAATTCTGCCACTAGTTAACCCATTATTAATTCTGAAATTCTACGCCATGCGTCGTGGTTTCGGTTTTAATCTTTATAACGAAGTTGTTTTGGATCCCACAAAATGGTCTCGGCTTGGAAATATTTAAGAACTTTAGTTCCAGTTCATTTTGCCAAATTCTCAAAACTCCAATATCGTACTTAAATTATAATAAGTAGCAACACGTCTACTCAACGCCACTTTTCACGTTGCACTGACGACTGACGAACAAGAATGTGATGGTGTTATCTTTCACCCGAAATATCCTTTGATTCGGGTCAAAATAACGACATCGGCGAGCGCGAGAACAATAAGGCGAGAAACCATTCACATTTACGCTTCTCGGGGCATAAAAGTCGAAAGTTTTAAAACCGCGATGCAGAAAAAAACATTTTACTGTACAGCAACCAGCACCAGTTAATAAAAATAAAATAAAATAAAAATAGCCTTTATTCTATCACAAACATACTTTCTATAGATTAAATATGTAAGTCAAACTAAATACTTAAAATTTCAACAATTAATTTAAATATATTAATTATTTATTTATTTATTGTATATTACTTCTATTGTATATAACTACAAACTTTCGTAAACGTCATTTCAATTATCCTTATAATCATGTAGTGTTAACTCACAGCGATCATGCAGGAGGCCAACACGATGCCCGCGAGCCAGCCCGTCTTCCCCTCTAGGTACCAAGTGAGCTCGTCGACGCACCCGTGGAAGTAGGCGTTGCCCGTGACGGAGTCGCGGCACTCCGCCGGGAGCGGCTTGCGTAGCGTGATGTAGTCTATCGGTCCGTCAGCGCCGCAGCAACCGATCTGCAAAACAACAACAATTGTTTAATAGTTTATTTCAGCAACTATTATATTTTGATTGAAGAAAGTGATCAAGTTAGAAAGGGAACGTAGTCAACATTTACATTGGTTATAATGTAGTCAGTCGTTATTTGTTTATTTTATTTTGGTTTTTTCATTTTTTTAATTCTAATTATGTTTTTACAAACACTCTTGAATCGTCAAAGTTATTAAATATCATTTTTTGAAATCCAGTTTTATATTTCTTAGTGTGTAAATAGTATTTAAAATTGTCATCACTATAAGAAAACACATGATTTCACTCACCCCCTCTTGTACCATTCTAAGAATTTCCCGACTGCCTTCATGTTGCGGATTGTTCATGAGCCTCACGACAACGTCTCTGATGAGCGGCTGAATGCTGGAGTCGTAAGTAGAGTAGTCAAGGACCACACACGCGCCAACCAGCCCGAACACAAACAAAGCGATCTGACTGGCGATATACTGAAAAAGGTAAATCGAGTATTTGCTGTAATAACACTATTTGATCCCTGCACGTTTTCAAACGCAGATACGAATTTATTGAGTTTCTGATGAAAACCCTTAACCTAAATGAATAGTACATATTTAAATATTTTTTTATACTTCTGAGGTGGCAAACAAGCATATGGTTTGGCTCATGTCAAGCAGTCAACGTACCCTACGGATGCTCAAAAATTCTATTTACATCTTTTTGAGAGAAACCCCATACTATAGTTTTTAGGAAAAAACCTTGACAGGGAGTTTATTTTATCTGAAGTCTCTCTGAAACTATAATATAATAGGGCGTAAAGAATATAAAGATCCACTTATGAGTGCTAAAAAAATGTTATAATATCACTGGATCTTTTTTTTATATAAAATAGTTTGTAAATATATTTTGTTTAAATTATTAACTTTTGACTGTTGCTACTAAAAAGGTATCAATAGTTCGGTGCTTTGTCACAACCGAATTATTGGAACTTAAAAGATTCAGTAGTTCGGTCAACCGGACTAATAACCGGACTGCTGCTACAAGAGGGCTAAAAATATAAAGATAAAACTATGAGTGTTAATATAATAGGAAGTTAAAAATATTAAGATCAAGCTATGAGTGATAACACATATAATAGAGTGTTAGAAATAACTTATTCATCAAAGTAACATGAATTTTGACAATTAATATATATCCTCCCTCCTCTAGATATGTAGCGGTGGCGTTGTCTATACCTTTATTCCCGCCATTTATTTTAATTGTCTTTTAGTGAGCTTATTTATTTTTCTACTTGATATTTTTATTTACTTACTTATAAATGTAATGAAAAACATTATGTATAAAACGGGTGATACAGAAATTACAAACTCGAGTCATTACTTTCGGACTTCGGCCTTAGGCTTCTTGATAGGCTCTCGTTGGTAATTTTCTCCTTACCACCCTTAATGTATAATATAATAATGTAAGAACTATAGCTTTGTGTTTGTACAATAAAAATAAAAGTATAATATTTTCATGAAACTTTGGTACAAAATTAACAAAAAAAATTTATTTCAATGTTTGCATAGAAGAACATAAAGACATCAAAATATAATATTTGACTAACTCCGTAGAGCAGTGCGACGTTCTCCATGAGTGCGGATCCGCAGCCGAGGAACGCGACCACCATGATGACGAGCGACGCGATCAGGATGATGTAGATCCCGATAAAGTACTGCTGCAGCTCCAGGATCCGCATCCACTCATTGAAGCCTGGCTCGATACAGATCCACAAACACAGCGCGAATATCGATACGCCAAACAACTGGAATTTGAAAACATTCTACATATTAATAACAATTTAAAATTCGCGTCGTCTTCACGCTGCACCAGCTGGTATGTTAATAATGTCTTCACGCTGCACCAGCTGACTTGACGGCACACACTTGGCTGGTTTTGGAATATTATACATATTAATATTATAAATGCGAAAGCGAGTGAGTACTTTTATCCGAGAAAATTTAAAACTTTACACGGGAATAAATAACCAAATTAGCTATAGCAAACTTTCTTAGTTTAATGAAGAAGTTGCCATAACAATATAACAATCCCGCGCTGACAACCAAATTTAACGCGGGTAGAGCCTCTGGCAAAGGTAGATTAAGAGACGAAACGCGTACCTTTTAACACAAGATTATTACTTAAAAGAGGTAAGTAAAGTCTAAACGTTCTTTACTTGTTGGTTTTGCGTATGACTATATCCCTTTTATTCGGAACTTGTTTTTGCTTGCGCTAAATTTGGTTATCGGTGTGGGATTCCTACACTGAGAAATTTTTTTATGAGGGATTCTCAACTAATCATCAGGAATACCTCACAAAAAACGACTCAGCGTCCAAACATATATATTAACAGGAAACTGATATACTGTCATGTAAAGTAAATGATGATACTTAAGTACTATATGGATATATATATATATATATATATATATAAAGTATTGCATGTAATTGTATCATGCATGAACTGAAGAATTACCAGGAAATAATGTTTTTAATAGTAGAGGCATACCTAAAAAATAACAAGAAGTCCTGTTGTTAATGCGAAAATGTACTGTTCTTATATGAGGAAATGATAGTGATAATTACCATCACCACTAACATTACCATTTCCATTACCATTGCCAAAGTCATTACGATCGCCATCGTCATTGCCATTATGATCACCATCGTTATTGCCATTTTACCATTGCCATTACGATCACCATCCTCATTGCCATTACCATTATTATTGCTATTACCATATACCAAACCATACATATGAGATGTTTGCATACTATACGTATGATTGTCCCAGTTTGTATGGAGCACCATTTGTATTATAGATTTAAAACCTTCAGTTCTTTTTGTTGATTCATGTGGGAATCGATCGCAGGACCTCAGGCGTCATACATACCATATTTAACCGCTGAGCCAGCCAGTTGAATTGTAAGTTGCCGAAAATTAAGGTATAGATTAAAAATAATATGAACACTGTACCACAACTGTTCCTGATAATTCTTACGAACAGGATATATAAAATGCAAGGGTGTCTAACGTATAATTCTTAAGAACGTACAACATTACGACACGGCACCATATTTTTTAAGGAAACTTCTTGTTAACATCGCATCATATAACTTTGTAACTACATTATCTAGTTAAATTAATACGATCTTCATGTTTTATTCGTGGTTTGTCACCAAATTTCATCCGTAGAAGACATACTGTTTATTGTTTTAAGCATTCATTTAAATTATATGGGATAACGAGTTGAAATATCAGTACGTAAAAGTGAATTGTCAAGACATCATCATAAAAGTTAATCGATAATTTAACGTGACGATGTATAATTATTTAAACTTTGAAGGCAGAAAACTCTTTATGACAAACTAGATAATATACAGGAATAGGGCTAGCGTTATGATAAACTATTACTATTACTGAAAAATCCCCTGTGAGACTATAATATAATTTATTACGATACCGATGCAATGTACATCTTAACGACATTTTTGCATGAATCGAAATTGCCATTTCTCTAAGTGTACGACAACCTAGCAGTAGCGGTAGAAAGTTGGATAATGTATTTCCTATATCCTTCACTTTTGAATTTTCTGAAAATAAAATATAGCCTATGTATGTATGACGTATATAAATTCAGCGTATAAGCTTTCTTCATTCAAAGTTTTAACTTGGAAAATCGGTTTAGTTGTTGTGGCGTAAAGATGTAACAAACATAATATTCTAACACACACTTACGTTTACAAACTTCCGATTTGCAAAATTCGGTCATAAGGAACTCCTCAATGAACGAAGATAAAAGTTATCTATGTGATTAGCTGTCCCGAAAATCTGGTAAAATGGTGTCCTGCGGTTCAACAGAATTTCTTTTTCTCTCTCCTCGTTTTTATTTACATACAGCTATCTTAGTGCCAAAAATCGGATTTTTTGCTCAATAAAGAATCATATTCCACGCTCACAATGTCTCGTCAAAATATCGGTCGTGAAAAATCTTAAGTTTTAAAAATAAAAAACTAAAAGTTCTCGTGGGAACTTCCGACTGGGATAAAAATTTTGGAGATTCGTAAATTTCATGCAGCAAATAAAAAAAAGCAACTGGCTATCTGCGGTTGGACTCGCGTACAGAGGATATCATACCATCAGATAATTAGTTTAAGATGTCGATATAGGCCAGAAAGGTAATTTCTGTAATACGAACGTTGTGTATGTTAATGTACTAAAAATCATTACACAATGTCATATACATTACTAGTAGATATATTTTTTATATACTTTCTTAGTAAATTAATTTAATTTTTTTTATAAATTAATAAATTATAAAACAAAATAATTTAATATTTTTTATAAATTAATTATTAATTATAAATATTAATTATAAACACGCCTTGAAACTTATTTTTTTTAGTATGGGATTGAAAGATGTTACCGTTTTGTAGTCACATTTTTTTAGTTTTTGCTTCAACTTAGAATCAATGCACTAAATAACAAGCTATTCTAATTATTTAATCAACTTTCATTCCCTACAATAAAATGCACTACACGCTTTAAAAATTAAAAGTGTTCAAACAAATTTACTTCCAGATTTTTTATTCCATTCAATACAATAAATGAAAATCACTCATTAAGGTAATGCACTAGACAAAGCCGTCTTATGCTAAAGTGACAAATGTACATAGGTAATTTGCATGTCGCAACTTCTTGTAAAACACCCTCCGTCTGCAGTATAAAGAACATTCATCAGGTTCACGTCAAAAATTTCCTACATCTATTTTCCTCATTTAGCTATGGCTGTGCCAAAATTTAAATCGATTAAAGTATAGTCAATTCGATGCTCCACTATGACGTTACAATAGCTCGCCTTTTAAATCTTTATTTAAAAAAAAAACTCTAGGTTCCATAAATTATCTCTACGCAAAAAATTACGTATGCTGCCGTGCCCTGCGCCCCCCTCGTCCCCTCGTCCCCGCCAACCGCACGGCAGCGTGCGTCCTCGGGAACTGGCTCAGCACTACAATTGCTGCGCGCCAATCAAACACACCCGGTTGCCGCACGCTTGCCGCTCGCGTTCGACGTGCCGACTTGTTGGCATACCTTGCCTGCCGCCTCACCGCCGCGCGCCTATCATTCATCGTGCGGTCTCTTTATACATACACTACACACCCTAACCATAATACAAACTACAGGTGCGTTCCATTGACGGCATTGAGAGCTAAGACATCGCATAAGCATTGAAATCGTTATGTTCACCAAATGTAAACAAACAATATGGCCGTTCACTTTTGACAGCGCATCCACTACTCCACCTCCCCAGCATGTGCAGCCAATGCGTTGAATGCGGTTCGGAAGTGACGTCATAGCGCATCCATTTTTGGCCAACAGAACAATCGAAAGTGCGCATAGAAAGCATTCAGCGCATTCAATTGAACTACAAGTGGAATAACTTTTGCTGCTCTGGATATTTGACGCTTCACATGGTGCGCCCCCTATGCTACATAAAAACAAAAAAAAATTGACATGTTTGACTTTGTTTTTAGAAGCTTACTTGCTGATCTTTTATTACCTATTGTATCGGTACATATTGTATACTCTTTAGCTAATTATCAAAGTATTGTATTACTACATTAAATGGAACTTCTTGCCAGCTCTTTTTGGCAGAAATTAACATTGTTTACATTGTATTGACGATTCAAAAGTGTTCTTAGAAACCTACTTGAATAAAGTTTGAGTTTGAGCTGCGATGCTGTTTGCACTCTGCTGAAAGGTTTGCACTCGGGTGTCCTGCACGAACCGTGGCTTAGGCAACCGCTGTTAAATATAAAAGTGTTTAAATTTGACACCGTGTCAAAGTATATAGTATCAAGTATATTAGTGAATCAAGCATACCTGGTGTATTGCGCTTAAGTGGCGACGTATTCTGTATGTATTTGAACAAATGGTACCATAGCCCAGTTTTGCTGTATATAGTTCTGATTACTATATTTAATACCGAGTATCCATCATCTCAAGTATGAAATGAAAAATTGAGATCGACATTTAATATATAATATATTTAATATGTTAAATTAATTATATAATACATTGAATTAACATATTAATTAGGATTTTATTTTTAGGAAGAATAGACGCAGTACAACTTATGTTGCATTATCCACACTTATTGAACAAATAACACCTGGGACAAATGCAAAGGTTTTAGTGAAATAAGAAATATAAAAGATTTCATCAATATGAGTGACTAATAATAAATTGTTCGTGAAAAGTATTAATTGACGAGAAAGAAGAACTATTCGCTCTCCATCAGCGAGTCGGTAAATGACGTGGAAAGTTGACTCGACGTGGTTAATGCTGTTCTTTCAAAAGAATTCCATGTTACTTCCGCAGTGTTTTGTCTGCGTCGTTAATGCTCTAATAAATTTACGTTGATACGATCTTGGCAAAACAAAGTATAGTATATTGTTACGTTTATGGATCATGAAAATGCAGTTTCGTGATGAGGATCATCTATTATTTTTCACCAAACTCAACACTTTAATTATTAACATTCTTAGCTGTTCTTTTTGTGAAGTAAACATCCTTTGTCTCAATTTTCTTTGTAACCAACATTGGCGATCGAAGTACAACGAGTGCATGTGGTTTACTTTTAACTATAGCACTCTCTTAAAAGAAGCATAATAGCTGGATAGAACACTATTACAAAAGTTGCGATCTTTGTCTATGATTCTTAGTATTTATTCGATATGAAAGTTGGTTAAAGGTTATTTAAAAAAACTTCGTCTCACTCTAGATGTTGATTTACCTATTTTCGGCCATTATTTTTGCTGACTTTACTGTAATAAGAAAGTATAAAAATTTACAAAAAATAATAAAAAAACCGAGTAGCCGAAAATGCTAAGAAATTTTGGGTCACAAGTTAAGATTACAAAGACTTACCGTTTTTGGAGTTAGATGTTTTTATAACATTTTTGTGTGAAAAGGGGTGTGGTGTGCTTCTGAATGTGAGTGTTTGGTGTTAATTGTGTCACTGTCTATAATCCACTAAATAAAAATAAGCTCAAACAACAAAGAATGTGGCAGCGGCGCCCATGTACTCTGACAGACTGGCGTGACGTCGCGCACAGAGTAAGCTACGATCCTATCGCCGGTCCACCATTATTTAAAGAACAAACCCCCGGCCCAGCCAGACCGTGTCTGGATGAAGATAAACCGAGCCAGAGCCATTAATCTACTGGCAATCGAGAAAGCGTCGCGACGGCACGCTTAAGCACTGAATGCCTTGACCTCTGCGATCCGCGGGATACTGTCCGAACCGGGGAAATATTGAACGATGCGATCTAAACGCCATTGCAAGGGCGGTAAATTTGAGTCCTTTAAGAGGACAAGGTTTTATCTGTCCACCGAACCCGTTGCTGTAACAAATGTAAATATTCCGAAGACCACCGACGTTGAAACAATTGCGTAATTTGTTGAAGCAACTAAAAACTACCGTTTGTAACCTCTTCTGTAGACAAGGCTGAAATGAGCTCCAGATGGACAAAGATTGGAAAACAAACAGACGAAGACGCTTAAATAAGCCTTAACCTGTCTGGCATTGCGAACACTTGACGTCTTCACCAAAAACGGACCCGCGAAATCCAACCCAACCTTAGCGAAAGATCGAGCGTGCCGAACAGGATCGGACGGCAAGTCACCCATTTGTGGCTGGGTCAAGGTTCCCTTTAACCTATAACAAGGGTCCAAAAGTCTCGCTGCACACAAGCCAGCAATACGTTGAGACCGGCATGACAGTTCCTGATATGGCGGTCCTTGATCAGCAACTCAATAAAATGACCGCTCTTGGGTAACAAGAGAGGATGCCGAGCCCCAAAGGGCAATTCTGAGTTACGAAGCCTACCACCCACCCGCAAAAATTCTGACTCATCTAGGAACAAATCAGGAGCCTTCAGGAGAGGCCAGCCAGTCAGGACCCCACCAGAGTGGGTGATTCATGATTTGCGAGCCAATCAGTCCCCGCGATGCGCAATTTGAGGGATTCAAGGACCCTGGCACGTGACGCCAATCCAGAGACACCGCATAAGACTGAATTTGGGAGACACGATTGGCCACGAAGGTCTCTAGGGCATGAAGGGATGCCTTAAGCCAAACAACACAATTTGGCTGTCTGTCAATGCGGTGACGGAGTAAAATTGAACCCATTGACCCAAGGTGGATAAGACATGGTTGAGGAGTCGAGTCAACAAAATAGCAGCTGACAACTCCAGCTTGGGGATTGTTAACTTGGTCTGCCAAGTTGCTACCTTACTCTTTGCGACCACCAAACTGACGCGAACATGACCATTGTTGTCAACGGTGCGGAGATAGACCACAGCCGCATAACCGGATTGAGACGCGTCAGAGAAGCCGTGAAGACTGGCCCGATAACGACATGGGGGTTAGATCGACCGAGGCTCGGAGACATGTTGAAGGTCCGAAAGTGTCTCATAAAAATGTAGCCAATAAGACAACAAGTCTCCGGTCAACGGGGTATCCCAGTCGAGACAAGAAATCCAGAGCCCTTGTAGGAAACATTTGGCCCTAAAGACTACGGGAGCCACCCAAACATTGGGATCAAAGACACGCGCTACTGTCGACAGAACCAGCCTTTTTGTCCACCTCTTCATTGTATCCGACGGTTCAACCGAGTAAGTGAAGATATCCTGAACTGGCCGATATTGAACACCGAGGACCGCAATGGAGGCAGGATTTTCAGGATTCTGGAAGACGGCAAGTCTTCCAAGACGGCAGGTAAATTGGAAATCCATTTCCTCAATTCATAACCACCTGCCCGTAACAAGCCGATTAGTTCATCCCTCAGGACTAACGCCTCCTCAACAGACGAAGCACCCGTGCAAATATCGTCGACGTAGGCGTCAGAAGGGAAGACAGCAGCTGCGCGTGGGAAATTCAGACGCTCACGATCTGCCAAATGTAGCAACGAGCGAATTGCTATAAACGGGCTCGACTTTAGCCCGTAGGTATTAGTGTTGAGCTCATAAACAACCAATGGAGAGGCCGGATCCTCTCTCCACAAAATGAGCTGAAACCAGCTATCTTCAGGGTGTATCATAACCTGACAGAACATCATCTTAATCTGGTTGAAAATGTCAGCCACAAACACAACTTAGTGGCGACGAAATCCAGTCAAGATGTTCGAGATGTCTACCTGAAGCTTAGGTCCCGACATCAGGCAGTCGTTCAAGGATACACCCGAAGATTTAGGCGCCGACCTATCGAACATCACCGGTATCTTACCATTAAAATCATGTTCGTTGCTTCCAACTCGAACTGCGAAATCGACATGTGACCTGGAGATTTGTATTCACGCATAAAATCCACGTATTTTGTGCGGAATTCTCTATCATGACGCTTCCATGGATAATAACCTTTTTTTGGCTATTTTCCAGGAGTAACCCCCAGGTGCGGACGAGAGGAAATGAAGGCAGTCGAGTGAGGCTCTTTTCAATTTCCCAAAAACGCTGAAGGGAGTCATCGAGCGAGAGTCCCATCTGCACCGACGAATCCGTAGACGCCTGAGCGGCGAGAGAATTTGCTGGGCCCATTATTACAGATCCGAAATTAGTCGAAACAGCGACCAACCCACCTGGCTGAAGTAACATGGCCTTGTCCAGCCCGAGCATCCAAGGACATCGGCGCCCAGCAGAAGCTCCACAGGACCAGGTGTTCCGTGAATTCCTACCACCTTTCCCGTCTCATAAAACCATACATTCCGATTCCCCGTACCGACTATTGCATGGACCCTTGTCGCACACGACGACGCCGAGTAAGCCTCGCTACACTTGGCATGCTCACCGGCGGGGCGCCTTTAGAAAGAAAGAAAGAAAGAAAGAAAGAAAAACATTTATTTGACACTCAAACAATTACATATTTAACATAAATATATATAAATAAGAATACATTGGTGATTGAGTGCCAAAAAGGTCTCTTACTCAGTTTAAGCTGCAGCCGAAGCATCAGCACTGATATTCTGTAAGAGCCTTTTTGGTTGTCACTAAACCAGAGTGACCGCAAACAAAACAGAAAAAAATAATAATTTAAATTAATAATTTACATCACAACATAATACTAACATAAGATAAAAGTAAAAATATTTAAAACAGTCTTGGCTGTATGTTATAATACCTTTGCCGTAACAATGATGATGGAAACAAGGACAAAAAAAGAAAGTATATCCAAAAAAATAAAATAAAAACGTACTACACCTGCATGTACTACGTAATATAACCTCACTTTAAAACTATATCAAACATTTCTCAGTTACATATAGAAAACCAATTACGTATCAATACTTAAAATGCTACTGAAAATTAATAAACTGTGATAAAGTCATTAGAGATATTTAGATGGAATTGGACATGTCTGGTTATCAAATTATCTCAGCAGTAGAAGGATGTTTACGGCAGTCCGTGGAGGAATCTAAGATACGTGTACACAGTACAGGTAACAGCTGTCTTAGTCTCTCGCTAGGAAATCTGTTTTTTTAATAAAAACGATTTATAATACCTTATAAATGTATTTTTCGTATTTGCAGCACGAATAGGCGGTGGTAGGTCATTCCAGCACCTACTTGCCGCAAACTTGAAACTACCACGGAAAGCCGCGGATTTATGGCGAGGACATAAGATTAGAAACGATGATGCTCTGGTCCCATATCTATGCCTGTCTCTCGCCCATGAAAATTTCTCATAAAGGTAAATTGGTTTTTTGCTTTTAACAACACCAAACATCAGTGTTGCCAGATGCAATAGCCTGCGTGCTGTCATTTTCAGTAAATTACCACTATTTAAATAAGGGGTAACTTGCATTCTTGGGGGAACATTTATAACAAATTCAAAAGCAATGAGCCTTCCGTCCCGGCCAGTGTACTCAAGCGACACTACGAGTCCCATAACAAAACTGCCACCGGGGCATTTTTTGAAATTGTGGCCTCCGGGATCGAGGACCTTGAAACATTCCGCGAAATGTACAGCCTGATGAACAGCCACATTTTCGAGATCGATTCTGCGACCGACCCATCTCCGAAACCCGAACAAATGAAACCTACGATCTTTTCTTGTCACTGGTCCATCAGAAGTCTGGACTCCCAGTGGCCCAAAAACACTACTACCTACGGGCCAGCTTAACTGATGACGCAGCCATGTGGTCCATCTTATGAGATCGGTACCACAACAACCGCGAGTTGATCGACACTTATGTCGATCAAATCCTAGACTTTCTGCCTATACCCAGCAGAGGACAAGGTCTGAGGACCGATTTGTACAATCCGTTGCTTGAAGCCCAAGCAACTAGGATTACCGACCGATAGTTGGTCATATTTATTGCTTCGGATAGCACTTAAAAAACTGCCGAACCGAATAAGAACCGCTTATGAGTCTATATATGGCTCCGCGGCGACTAAAGACCTACCGACATTCGACCAACTAATGGAGCTACTCGATGAGTAATGCCGGCTCATCCAGATTACGAACCCACCGTCCCGTCCGACAACTGACTCATGCTGACAAGTGACACCGCAGCCGGGCCGAATCCGATCGGCAAATGTGTCTGTTCAACAGGAAAATAATGCTCCCGTTCGTACCGCCACCGCTCCCGCTGTGACGATACCAATATTTTTATGCCTTAACATTTTGTAATGCAATGTTTTTATTCAAGTTTTAGCGCGAAGATTTACATTAGTAAACAATTCTCAATAAACTTACTACCTAAAGCAAAATGCATCTTTAAATTAGAATGGCGGGTATAAATATACAAGTTCAGTTCAGTGTTGTTTTGTTATCCGCGGTTTTCTTTTCTTATTAATTTCATTGCCTTATAAAATAGTAATGCTACTGTTATTGGGAATTCTATAATGTTGAGTATAACCGCGTAAGTTTAAGAGGATACACTTTGCAGCGCCTCGTAGCGGGCTTCATACAAACAAATTTCTCATTTGTTTTTGACATTTACTGATCAATCAGTATGAAATTTGTGTGTGGTTTTTCCAAAATCTTGTAAAACGTTCTATTAACTAGAACCATTTGTATGAAAAACTAGAATCCTGTATGAATTTTGAACTATAAAATTTTAAAGAAAACTGGCACACTGCAGACCTAGATATTTATTACTGGAACATGTCTTCAAAATTTCGTGATGTTTGATCAACAAATGTCAAAAATAAGTGAAAAATTCCTTTGTATGAAGCCCGCTGCGAGGCGCCGCGAAGTGTATCCTCTTAAGTAACTTAGAACTTTTATAATATTGAAAGCACCCGCGAAACTTACCTAAGTGACTCGTTTAACAACTATTAGGGTAGCCTCATACAATAAATATGTATAAAATTCTAACAATGATAAAAGGTAGTTGTCTTGGTTTTCACGTACTCCGTATGATGGGATGACGTGTTAGTTTATTTGAACTTACCCGGGGTTTGTTAAGACTTTACTAACATTTAGCACATAATATTAATTTTCTATAAGTTTAGGATAATTAGGCCGTTTTATCTAGACCGTTTATATTAATCTAGGACTCTATAATAGTACCCCAACCAACATTATTAGAATTATACTCAAAAGATATTCTTTTTTATTTGTTAAAATTGATTAAGGCCGGACATCCATCCGGATTAAAAAATAGGATGGAGGGGTTTGAAATGTGGGGTGAGAAGGTTGTTAGAGAGGGGTTAGTGGTGATAAAAGTTCGTGGTCCCATACAAACAGAACATTCAATTGCCGTCGTTTAAATTGTCGAAACGCTGCCCGAGAAGGAGGAAATCATAGTCTACGCTTGTTTCACTAGCAGCTACCACGAGAGGTTAAACTACAGCCAGATTGTACCACCATCGAGAGTGGCTCAGTTCTCGAACCAATAACTATGCAGGGATATCTGCTCATGAACTTGTTCTGACCTATGGATACTCTCAGCTAGTACTTTCTCCTACGAGAATACCATATATACAGGACCATACGAGCTCCTTACTGGACCTTCTGCTGACTACTCATACGGACGGATACTCCGTGTCAGTGGCTGCGCCTCTTGGCTCCTCAGACCACTGTCTCGTTCGGACTCAAATTTCATTCACACAACCAGATCCATCTGGACCAACTAATTGGCATCGTGTGTGGCACTATAAGTCGGCAGACTGGGATGGATTGCGAGAATCTTATGCATCGTACCCGTGGAGGCAGATTTGATTTAACTCAGAAGATCCTGACGTCTGCGCAGCCGCAGTCACTGAGACAATCCTCGATGGTATGGAATGTTATATTCCTAACCCGCGAGTAGCTGCCGGCGTCAAAAAACGACCCTGGTATAATAGGGCTTGCAGAGAGCTAAAATTCTTAAGCAAACTGCATATAATAATAATAAGGATCCGAATATTTCTGCCGAAAATGCTGCCTCGAGGTTCAGTAAGAAAGCAACTGACACAGCAAAATTCCAATTAATCGGCAAAATCGGTGTGCGACTATCCTTCTGGGAGACGTGCTTTTTGGTCGCTTGCCGAAGCTGCCGAAGGGAACTTTTGCTAGTCGTCGTTACCACAGTCGTCGTTACCACCACTGCAAAAGACCGATGGTGACTTGGCCCATAGTGCTAAAGAGAAAGCCGATCTACTGGGCAGTCTCTTTGCCACGAACTCGAACATGAACGATGAAGGCGCTTTACCACCTACTATACCGTGGTGCGGTAAGGCCATGCCGGAAATCTCCATAACACAGCGGGAGGTCCGGTGGGCGTTGCTTTCTCTAGACGTTACTAGGTCGAGTGGGCCAAACGGTATACCAGCAGTGGTGCTTAAGCAGTGTGCTCCTGAGTTATGTCCTGTACTCACGCGCCTCTTTGCGCTTTCCTACCGTACTAGGCAATTACCGTCTTCATGGAAGACTGCGAATGTGCACCCGGTGCCCAAAAAGGGCGATAGATCAGATCCATCGAATTATAGGCCTATCGCTATTACCTCTCTCCTCTCCACGGTGATGGAGCGTGTGATCAACACACAGCTTCCAAGATATCTAAAAGAATACGACCTGGTCAGTGATCGTCAATATGGCTTTCGCCACGGTCGCTCGACTGGTGACCTTCTAGTATATCTGACACACCAATGGGCACTAGCCATTGAAAGTCAGGGGGAGGCATTGGCATGTAGCCTGGACATAGCGAAGGCGTTCCATCGGGTCTGGCACCGGGGTCTTTTATCGAAGTTGCCGTCTTACGGAGTGCCCGAGGGTTGGTACAAATGGTTGGCTAGCTTTTTGTCCGGCAGACGCATACGAACCGTAGTTGACGGTAGTTGCTCTGATAGCATGAAAATTAATACTGGTGTCCCGCAAGGCTCTGTGCTGTCTCCTACGCTCTTTCTGCTGTATATCAATGACATGTTATCCATCAACAACATACATTGTTATGCAGATGACAGTACTGGAGACATTATTACACGGATAGTGCAAACATCCCTCGTCCCCTTGTGGAGGAAAACGGCGAAGAGCTTGTGTCTCAAATCGAGACCACACTGTCCAAGGTCTCTGACTGGGGACAGGTACCGATTCAACCCTACAAAGACACATGTCTGCGCGTTCACCGCTAAGAAAACCCCGTTCCCTGTGGTCCCACAATTCCAGAACACTTCCCTCTCCATCTCCAAGAGCATTGGGATTTTTGGTGTCGACATCTCCAGCGTTGTTCAGTTCCGAGATCATTTACAAGATAAGGTGAAGCTGGCGTCCAAAAAACTAGGTGTACTCGACAGAGCGAGGCAGTACTTTACTTTACAAGTCGCAGGTTCGGCCCCATATGGAGTACTGCTGCCATCTCTGGGCGGATGCACCCGGATACCAGCTTGGACCTTTTGACTCGGTTCAACGACGGGCTGTGAGAATTGTTGACGGTCTCAAACTCTCTTGCCGTATCAAACCCTTAAGTCTGAGGAGAGATTTTGCCTCCCTGTGTGTGTTCAACCGCTTGTGCAATGGGATGTGTTCTGAGGAATTGTTCGAAATGATGCCCACGGATACTTTCTACCATCGCACCGCTCGCCATCGGCAGGGAATTCAGTCTCACACTTTAGAACCGAAATGGTCGCGTACAGTGCTGTTTCAGAGAAACTTTCTCCCGCGAACGCTTGGGTTGTGGAATGAGCTCACTGCCAAAGTTTTCTCTAAGGACTACAGTTCTTCAAGAAAGAAGTTGTTAAATTTTTGAAGGGTCGGCAACGCGCGAGTGATACCCCAGGTGTTGCAAGCGTCCATAGGACATGGTGACCGCTACTGGTTAGTAAATACTTTTATACTAGAAGTTACAGTGAAAATATTGTATTTTCGTTGTGAAATTCTTTAGGTTGTGTTTTAAAAATATCTAAATTAATGTTAAAACATCCAAATGACGGGCCCGCTTCTGCCAGTTAGAAATTTATGGTAGAAAGAAACCTCTAATCACCTCAGTAGGAAGGAATATATAAACGGACCTTGTTTCTAGGACATTTTCAGCTAGGTAAAGATAAATCTTTTTTAAAAGTAGAAGTGGGAACAAAGATTATACCAGCCATAATAATTATATAGCCCACTAAAGATCTAGGTCTGCCAAGAGATACAGTAAATAAATAAGTAAATGGTTTACTATGTAAGTACTACAGGAATTACTATGTGTAACCACTTCATCCGCGCTGCTCACTCACCGTACTCCGACACACCACATCTACACACAAAGTGTTCCGAACCATAAGACCTAGAGAAGATACCGGCTGATGCCCCGTACCTCCGCTATGGCCCAGGTCCACCTCACCGCAGAGGCGAACGCTATAACCAGGCTCAGGAAGCCTTCCGCCGCCTTCGCTTGGGTAAACCTAGGCAATGAAGACGTCCAGGGGTCGATGCAGCATCGCGCCGCTCACACCCACTAAATCCAACCGCATCGGTTCATATCTGCGACTTAAAGGGACAGTACTTTACCGCCAG
Organism: Apoda limacodes; assembly: GCA_946406115.1. Lineage (NCBI taxonomy): Eukaryota > Metazoa > Arthropoda > Insecta > Lepidoptera > Limacodidae > Apoda > Apoda limacodes. Next base: position 1,427,325 of record OX291548.1, read on the forward strand.
GGCCTTATTGAACACTGGAGCCTAAGTGACTACTATTACCGACCGTTTATTATCTAAGTTGAAATTGCATCGACATTGCCTATGCAACAAACTTGTCTCTGCCACTAATTACCTATCTACGATAGTAATAAAACCTATTTACTCCGACCTGCCTTTAAGTAGTACTAAGGCACTAGTTTTAGATGAATTGACCGCTCAGCTACCAAATTCCCATTTTAACAAACAAACTGTTTTAAATAAATTACCACGAAACATAAGATTAGCCGATAACATGTTTCATAAACCGGGCGATGTTGACCTCGTCGTTGGTACCGACTTGCTAAATAATATTTTTTGTGACAAAAATATTAAACTACTCGACATAAACTTAACGTGTTATAACACAATCTTTGGCTTTACCGAGCAAATATTTGCGTAAATACGTACCTAAAACTATTCTTTATTCTTAAGATACCGAATAAAACCGATTGTTTACCTAAACATGTACCGCCTACTGAATTTAGTACTGCACCTATCTGTCCGTCTGATTGTTTTGTCAACATTACTGAACAACTAAATTTCCCGACTTTCCCCGTACCGCTTACCGAGTTTTATTTAAATCCAGATACCGATTTATCACTTAACGCGATACGAGCTGTTAGTGTTACTTTGACCGAAGCTATCTAACGGATTTGGAGGGCAGAAGAAGTACCTACTCACCCAGTACCGAATCCGTTACACGCCGCTTGTTAAGAGCTGTACCGCTCGACCACGGTCAGAGGTCCCGACGGTAATTTTACCGTGCGTTTACCGTTATTAACGGACAGGCCTACCTTAAGTGAATCCCGCCCGCTCGCTTTAAAAACGTTTTGAAGCCTAAGAACGTAAAATGGCCCGTAATCCCGACTTCGCAGAAAAATACAGTAATTTCATGTCTGAGTATTTACGTCTCGGTCACATGACGGAGTCATCCTTTGATGTTGACCGCGATCACTATTTTATACCGCACCACGGAATATTTGAGCGAGAATCCGATAAAATCCGCGTTGTCTTGGACGGTTCCGCGAAAACGTCAAACGGTGTTTCATTAAACCTTTGTCTTCACACTGGTGAACCGCTTCAAAACGACATCACTAAAATTTTGTTGAACTTTCGTTTACATCAAATAGTTTTCGTCACCTATGTGAAAATGATGTTCCGCATGACGTAAGTACACCCGGATGACCGCAGATACCAACTGATATTTTGGCGCCCTTTATCGCGATCCGCACGCTCAACCAGCTGAGCGAGGAGTGGGAATTCGCTAACCCTAACTCTGCCGCAGCTGACGTCATACGTCACGATATCTGTGTCGACGACATTCTTACCGGTGCCGGCACGATAGTGACCACATTAAAATCCAATCTAGTAAAACTGATGAATACCGCCGGATACCAGTTGCGTAAGTAGGCCTCAAATGACCCGCGTGTATTAAGTGACCTTCCGCAAGACCATTGTGAACAATCGTACCAATTGGACGATTCCGACCCACAATTTTATTAAAGTCCTAGGCATCCATTGGAACCCTACTACGGTCACCTACTCATATAAATTAAATTTACCGTCTTTAAATATAAATTAAACATGCCGCGACACAACGTTCCGTACTAAGCACAATAGCCCGTTTGTACGACCCGTGTTTTTATTGTGGTCTCGTTGTCATCCGTTTTAAGTCCTTCCTACAGGCCCTATTTATGGACGGCGTACGGTGGGATGACCCACTCAGTCCACCGCTCACTGCTTTATGGGAGGCCATGATAGTCGACCTATTGCATTTAAGTCACGTAGAAATACCGCGTTGTGCCGTCATACCTAATGCTGTTTCCATCTCACTTCACGGGTTCGGGGACGCATCTGAAACCGGGTACGCCGCTTGTATTTATCTACGCACTGAGGACTACGCATGGTCAGGTCCTGTTCGCCTAATCATGTCGAAGTCCAAGGTCGCGCCTATTAAGTCAAGTCAGACGATACCAAAACTTGAGCTGAACGCCGCACATTTAGTCACAAAGCTCTTGAATCACGCCGCCGAAACCTATGAGCGAACAACGCGTATTGCTTGGACTGACAGCTTAATCGTTCTGGCTTGGCTTCAAACAGGTCCTGAGCCGCACTGCTCCGATACGAAAACCTCTGCTTTGTCCCGTTATCGAAGCCTTCAGCAAATAACTCAAGCCTGCTGGCACCGATGGCAGTTTCAATATTTGACAACATTACAACCGCGCTCCAAGTGGTTTAAATCTACTGAACCAATACAACTTGGTGAGCTTGTACTTATCAAGGATGATAATGTCCCGCCTCTCCTCTGGAGACGTGGCCGCGTAATTAACCTTCATACCGCGAAGGATGGTAACGTCCAATCCGTTGCTCTTAAAGTCCAAGGTGGACTTTTAGTTAGGCCAGTAGTTAATTTGTCCCGCCTACCGGTCGACACCTAACCTTTTATTCTTTCCCGCCGCCCGGATGATGTTCCGTGAATTCATACCGCCTTTCCCGTCTCATAAAACCATACATTCCGATTCCCCGTAACGACTATTGCACGGACCCTTGTCGCACACGACGACGCCGAGTAAGCCTCGCTACACTCGGCATGTTCACTGTCGGGGCGCCATTAGACGTCTCGACGCCACCTCAACGCGTGCGCCGCCAACGACACCGACGCTACACGACGAGCCGCTCGCCAGTCAAGAACGCACCGCGCACCATATAAGCCGTACTCGCTTTATATCAATTTTCGAAGTAAGTTTTTTTTTTGTCTTTGAAAGCGGGCGGCTCCCGTGTCGTACACCAGGTATGTGGAACCTTTCATCGGCCAACTGCAGACCGGACGAGAGATTCAGCACGTCCGTCGGCAGGAGCACCTGAGGGTGATGACCTAAAATATCCCTCAGGACAACAGCTTCTAGTTCATATCGCATACTATTTTGGAGCAACGAGGAAAAGGACAACGAGACCGTACCCACGACGTTATCCACCCGTAGACCCCCTACTCCAGAAAACCCATGACTCCCCGAACTTACCCGTAAGCGGAGACGCTTCACTAGCCACAGCGACATAAGACACCCCTGACACCAGGTACGCTCGGTGAATGAACTAGAACCTGCGCGGTGGGCAAAACAGTTGTGATTTGTGGTGGAGAGGCTGCTGAAGCGGCTGTCACGAGTCAACGGGCGTTGGCCCGACCCGAGCGCCGAACTTGGCCCCGGGGCTCTGGTGGCTTATAATGCCCCAACCTTGAACCCGTATAAGCATACGGGTCCCAAGCGGGCATAAGTGGCTGCCGAGACGTCACTTCCGTGCAACTGTTCGAAACGAGCCCTGACGCCATTGGGCAATTTGTTTAAATCAATGTGTTACAATAAGAATGACCACTCGGTTACGGGGAATTTAAGACCCTTCAACGCATTTGTCGCCACCAAAATAGGGTTAAGCAGGTCCGACCGCAGCTGGTTAACCGAAGACAGTTAGGGAATACCTAAAATAGCAGCTACATGTGTATCCGCAATGCGACTGTTATTTTGGTACCGCTTCACTAACAACGCCTTGGCAATATTATAATTGACATCGGTGATGTCCAAATGTTTCACTAAACAGAGGGGCTCATCCCTGATAGACGTTAGAAGGTAGCTCTTAATTTTTGTGAGTCAGATAAATCAGTGCGTCGGTTCACAATGCTATCAAAAAGTGTAATGAAATTAGTCCACTCATCCAATGATCCGCTAAAATGAGGAATATCCAAGGTTGGCAACCATTCGTTGCATTTTTGTTCCGAAACCTCCTTCCTACTTGCCGGCTGTGCGCTAGTCTCTAACGTCGATACAGCCTCGTTAACCTCATCCACTACTGACATACAAAAATCATAATCAGAATTTGCCGCCTTTAGGATAGTTTCGTCATCCGTTAACGATAAGATACCCTGGTATGCCTGATCCAGCTCACTGACTCTTGTTGGAAACTGTGCCGCTCTTTGCTTCAATGCAAACATCCTAACTTCCCGTTTTACCAATCCTACAGCACATGAGAGCAACGAAGCAGAAATGTTTATAGAAAACCTCAAAACCCAAACTACAATTTACACAAATAAATACGTTATCGTAATCATAACAAAACAATTGTTATTTAAAACCTATTTATTCCAAGTCGGTTCACAATGCTATCAAAAAGTGTAATGAAATTAGTCCACTCATCCAATGATCCGCTAAAATGAGGAATATCCAAGGTTGGCAACCATTCGTTGCATTTTTGTTCCGAAACCTCCTTCCTACTTGCCGGCTGTGCGCTAGTCTCTAACGTCGATACAGCCTCGTTAACCTCATCCACTACTGACATACAAAAATCATAATCAGAATTTGCCGCCTTTAGGATAGTTTCGTCATCCGTTAACGATAAGATACCCTGGTATGCCTGATCCAGCTCACTGACTCTTGTTGGAAACTGTGCCGCTCTTTGCTTCAATGCAAACATCCTAACTTCCCGTTTTACTAATCCTACAGCACATGAGAGCAACGAAGCAGAAATGTTTATAGAAAACCTCAAAACCCAAACTACAATTTACACAAATAAATACGTTATCGTAATCATAACAAAACAATTGTTATTTAAAACCTATTTATTCCAAGTCTATTTTTACTGCAATAGCAAAAAAGTGGATATGGTAAGAACCTTATTAGCTACTCGCTTTGCTGAGCAATGCGATAAGATAAGACCGATAAACTATGCGACGTGACCCAACGTCACGAATTGTAAATTGTAATTTACTGTAAATCCGACGTAATATGATCCAATATACAAAAACAAACTTACAAAACCGTTTACTATGTTACGAAGGGTGGTCCGAAAAACCACGTCTGCCTACCAAAAATGTAGCCGAAAATGCTAAGAAATTTTGGGTCACAAGTTAAGATTACAAAGACTTACCGTTTTTGGCGTTAGATGTTTTTATAACTTTTTTGTGTGAAAAGGGGTGTGGTGTGCTTCTGAATGTCAGTGTTTGGTGTTAATTGTGTCACTATCTATAATCCACTTAATAAAAAAACAAAGAATATGGCAGCCGCGCCGAAGTATTCTGACAGACCGGCGTGACGTCGCGCACAGAGTAAGCTACGATCCTATCGCCGGTCCAACATTCTTCTTAGAACACATCGATAAAAACATACCTCAAGGATGTATCCTAATTTGTACAATCTAAATTATTTTAGTTTTATGTTTTGAATGTATAGCGTATTTAGGTGCCCTTAGTAAAACGCTGACTTTCCAAACATAAATTTTAATAGAACATCAAACTCAGCTGTATAATATAAAAACAGCTGTTTTTTTAAATACGCGCTGAATTTGTTGTTGATTTGTTTTTCAACACGCATTTGTCATTTGTAAACTACAGGGTGGAAATTTTACAGCAGGCAGCTACAGTTATCGTAAGAGCTAAAGGAAAAAAGAGTCTTTTTGAGACGTTGTGACTGACAGGTTTTACAATTTTTAGGGATAAGAAGTTTTGCCAAAAATTTTTTTCACTCCGTTCGATTCGGTTTCTTATAAGAAACAAAAGTTTGTACAGGATCAATTAATGTCAGATTACAAGTTATAAATGACATAAAACTATCCTATTCCCTACAAAATGTATGGGAAAAGCTTTTGTGACTTCTGATTTTTTTCAGACACGATCTGAACTGAAAGTGGCTCACAGGTTTATTCCCCATCTCGATACCCCGCTTTTCAAGATAAAATTGTTAAATAGTAGGAATTTTTATTTCCGAAAAAAAATATAGTTATTTTATAATGGCCTAAACGTAACAAATTTCATTTTAATACCCTAAGTTTCTTAGTAACAATTCGATGTGATCATGTTTTTTTCACAGGTTCTTTAAGTTTTATACCCCTCACCAGCCTCATGGGGCATTTCAGCTGTTGGCGCACGCTACTTCATCACCGAGGGCTAATGGGGCCATAGTCCACGCGGGCCCAGTGCGGCTTTTGGACTTCACATACGTCTTTTTTTATGTGTGCAGGTTACTTCATGATGTTTATCTTTACTGAAGAGCCAGTGGAGTGAATAATCAATTTACTTATGTAATTAAAAAAAAGACTCATCGGTACACGCCGGGTTCTACCCGCGAGGTAAAATCGAAACCCCTAGGCCACCGCCGACCATAATTAAAGTTTTATATAACTAAGTGGATTGTTTTCTTGCAGTCTACTACGAAAAATTTGCATGATAGCGAGCTGGATACGAACCTCGGCTTCGGCAACCGCTCTCAATACTAAATCTGGTAAAAATCGCCGTATTGGAAAAGCAAGAGCGTTCTAAAGAGAAGAAACGGCAAGCAACTCTTAAGCCGTCGCATTTTATAATTGGTACCCAATTATTAAATTCTAACTAGTCAAAGCGCCCAGGTATATTAGTGTACCTAAAATACCTGGTATATCGCGTGAATGGTCTGTCTCGAGTTCCGTTGCCGTTGGCGGCGACGTATTCTGTATTGGTTTGTATAAGCTGTGTTCGCGAACGCGGAAGCGTTCGTGCCGCGTACGTCGTGGTGATCTTTGTCAGACGACCAGTAACGTGCCTAGTGTATAATTACCAAGGGGGGCGTAATTGCAAGCCTGCATAACTAGGGGCTTACCGTGGAAGACTGCCTTCTGAAAGTAACGTTTTAAAGCGTCTTAGATGAAGGCCTTCACGGTCGATAGCTTAAAGTCACTATAGAGATTAAGATTTTGCATATAGAGCAGTGCTCCTACTGCACTTCGGATAAAAAAGTTTTTCATATGTTGCAAGGAAGTAGCGAAGTCGAACACTACGCTCGCGTATGTAAGTATAGGCCATATAATATAAGTTTTGTAAAGCGTAGAAATAATTTCTAAGAGACAATTTATTTTTCCTGTTTAGAATCTGCTTAAGACAACCAAGTACAAAGGCGTTAAGGCGGGAGTATCAAAGATAGTCTCTTAGATATTTCAACCGAAAACGTGGACTGTCGTAAGATGTCTCGTGGGCTTACGCAAACTACCCTGTCTAAAGTGTATTGCTGCACTTTCCTCGGGGTTGACCTCGATCGACTAAAAAATATTAAAAAAGATATTTAACGCTTGGGAGGATTCGCATGATGCTCTTGGAGTGTTTAGTGATTTATCTAAGGCATTTGATTGTGTTCAACATGAAAATCTCATCAGGAAGCTACATCACTACGCATGGTATTAGAGGCAAAGCTTTCGACCTTTTGACCTCCTACATGAGTAGCAGAGTACAGAAAATAGATGTCAACGGTGAAAGATTTCCGGGATCGGCAGTTTCTATAGGAGTTCTAATTCTTATTTACATTAATGATCTCCTATATCATGCAAAAAACCATGACATTGTCTTATTTGCTGACGACACCTCTTTACTTTTTAAGTTAGGAGACGACAGACATGTATTGATGATTTAAATAATGCCCTTTCTAAAATTGTAAATTGGTTTAACGCTAATAATTTGTTACTTAATAAAAAAAAACCAAAGTTAGAAAAGAAATTAAAAATGTTTTTATCGTCAGATGAGTTTTTATTGTTAATGGGGCTCAAGAAATAAAGATGTTACCATCGAAATCTAATGACAAGTAGGTATTTAACCACATACGCTAGGATACTACTTGGACATACAAGAAGAAAACGAGTTCGTTTTCAGAGAATGTCCTATTAGCTTACTTAGGCAAAATTTCCGGACAATACAAACCGTCTTCCCTTTGGGCAATTAACTCTATGTTGAAGACTATTCTCAAGTTCAAAAATTCTATCAATATTAAACAGTATATAAAATCAACAGCATTTTTGAATCAGGTGGGTATGTGGGTAAAGAATCCCCGAAGGTAAGTACTTACGGAAAAAATATATAAAAAATTATTGATAAAGTTCCTGACGATAAATATTTACACACTAAGGTAACTTGAAAAACATTAAAGCAAATAAAATAAGTTCCTATGTAAGTTTCTCGCCTCATATTTATGTTTTTGTACTCGCAAATGTGATGAAAAACGTTACGTGTAACACGGGCGGTTAGTAATTTTCTCCTTACGGACCTTAATACACAATCTATTTAAATCGCTATAATTGATACTTTTGTAAAATTGTGGGCGATTGTAAGTAAAGTAGACACAGCCGTAAAGTTGTGGGCAGAACTAACATTAGCAGCACGCGGCAGCGGCTGTAAATTGTAAGTTACGGCCGCAACTTGCTGGACAATATGGCGGGAAACAAGTTAACTCAATGAAGTTAACTAAGCACTAAATTGTAACTTTTAGCAATTGGATCGGAGTTATGACAACTTTTCTTAGTTTTACTCTGATCTAACAAATGGTAAAAAAACCGCCGACTGGAGTTGGACTCGAATACAAAATGTTATACAAAAATCTAGGAAAAGACCTTATAAATATTATTATTATATATACCTTAGAGACCTTGACTGTTGTAAATTTATAGGCGCATAGTAACATTTTCAATGCCGATGGTTATGTGAGCGCCTAATTAATGTACTAAGTGGTCCTTTTGCACCTAAGTAGGTACTTCTATGCGCATTTGTAAATGATCAAGATAGTCGGCATTGGTTAAACTTATTTTATTTGAAAATTATCTGACTTTTTTAGAAACATTTAAAAAAGTTGATGTGTGTTATTATCGTATGATCTACTCAAGATCAAAGAATTTTACGTTTAAATGATTCAGGTATATCCATAATAAATGCAAAGGTGAGTTTGTTTGTATATTTGTTTGTTTGTCCTTCCTTGTTCCTTCACGTCACAACGGAACATCTAATTGAGCTGAAATTTGTCACAGGAATATTTAAAAGACGGAGAAGGATACAGGCTACTTACAATTCGAAATAACTATAACCGAATTCCGCGTGGAAAGACTATAGCTACAGCTATAGTAAACTTTGTTACTAAAATTACATTAGACCAGAACTTCTTAGAACCCCTACGCTTTTTGTAACATTTCGCTAGGGTTGTCACTTATGTTTATTTTGATAGGCAAGTCACATAGTGTTAACGTCTCAGGTACCGGGTATTTTGCTATTTTGCGCGGACTTTTTAATTTGCACTCTTACGGCAAAAAAAATATATAAAGAAACAACAATTTAATCAGTAACAGTATTTTTTTATGAATATATCTATTTTCACTTCAGTAAAAACCGTTGAACCTGGTTGGTGGCGCTGCAATTGTAAATCTAAGCCATCCAGGGACCCAAAATATTTCATCAAAATCGGAGTTCAGTGGTTGGGTGGGCTGGCTTGGGTGGCCGCCATTCAGCTTGATTGTTCTTTGGAGTATCTTGTTTCTTTCGTTTCTTTCTGAATTGCTCTTAAGAATAAATCATTCTGCGTGACAAACCTTTTGTTTTTGCGACCAATGTTGCCGAGTCTATGGAGACAAACTCACCTCAAAACACCAGCCAGACGTACGCTCGTCGAAAATTTGCCACAATGGTCGGAGCATCTCAAAAAGCTGCACTCCCTCCTAAAGCACGCCCCGCACGCACTATATCGACGAGCTCTCGAAAGCTGACAATACCGTTCCATGGTATTGTTACAGCCTAGATAGCGAGAAGCCGCAAAAACTAGCGATAAAAGGACTCCCTCTCGACGCACCGTTGGAGGAGATAGCCGCTGAATTGGACGCACTTGGCTTCCCCCTGTCGCACATACGACAAATCCCGGGGTGAGAGGTCGCCCCTACTGTATTTATTTCGGACAGCTCGAAAAAAGGTATGACCCAAGTGAGCTCCAAAATATTTATAATATTACGGAGCTCCTCAGCATGACCGGCGTATCCATCTCTGCGTGGAAAGCAAAGCCCGGGCCGGCGCAGTGTCAACGATGCCAAGCCTTCGGCCACTCATCGGCCAATTGTCACCGCCCAATCAGATGTGTGCGCTGCAGAGAGGACCATCCAACCTCGGACTGCAAACGCGACAGGGAAGCCACCCCAATGTGTGCAAACTGTAAGCGAGAGCAGGCGGCTAACGATAAGGTTTGTCCTATGTACAGGAGGGAGGCGCGTAAAATGGGGGTGAAAAATGCCCCCTCCGCCCCGAAACTGCCACCAACTCGCAAAGAGGCACAATCTGATTTCGAGCTTCCTTTTCCCATTTTGAAATATTTCAATTATTCTTCATTTGTTGAATCTTCATAAATTATTCTTCTTTATGTTCTTAATAATATTTATATTCTTCTTAATATATGAAAATATTTTTCTCCATTCTTCTCAATGATTTTCTTCTTAATGTTTTTATTTTTTTGATAATTAAATCTTCTTAAAGTGTCATATTATTTAAATTCTTCTTAAAACATACTATAATTCTTAATTTTTTCTTTGAATAAGGACACTATTTAGTTTGTAATTTAAAAGTCACTTTTTACGCTGTTGCATCTTGGGTGGCCGGACGCCGGCAGCAGCGGCGTGCCTCGCCGGGCGGCGCTATGCGCTAGGCGCGCTCTCAGCGGGACGGCTGGTTTACGACTGGCAGGGTCGCCATATTATATGTGGCGACAGGGAGATAAAAGAAAACGTCTTTACTTGCAAGACACTGGTTTATTACTGCCCCAATACACAAGCATACAATATGTTATAATGTGTAATGTCATTACATCACAGGAGCAACAATTTCGTTTGCCCAATTATTTTGTCTTTAGGCGGGACGAAATAAACGCTACAAATAATATCGCTTACATGGGTACAGCAGTGCTGATTCGTAGAGACCTTGTCCACGAATGTTTCCCCTGCCTAGCTTTGTTTCAACCCGAGCGATAGGTATCAAACTAAGAGTCGGTAACACCGAACTCAAGGTTTACGCTGCCTAAAAACCACCTAAGGTGCCTTTCATTTCCGGCGACATAAAAAATATTATGTCCGACGACACGCCCACACTCATAATTGGCTTTTTTAATGCCAAGCACCAACAATGGGGTTCAAGAATTTCATCCAAAGACGGTAGAGATTTGAAAATCGATGCCGAGGCGCACAAATACGTTGTAATTGGTCTCGGCTCCCCCACTCACTATCTCACTCAGGACTTATTACAACCGGACGTACTAGACATATTACTAGCCCGTAATATTAATTGGACCATCTTGTTAGAAACCCTCCATGATATTGATACGCAACACCTTCCAATTTCCTGGGGGTTTCTGTTACAGATAAACCTTTGCCACCAATGAAAAACTTCACGGACTGGACTAAATATCAAGAACTATTGAGCTCATTTGAACTCACCCCCGGTGGCCTGTCCACTCCACAGGAAGTGGAAACAGCCACCCAGTTGCTCACCTCAGCTATCTCTTCCGCACATGTTCAGTGCACCATGTCTGCCAAGACAGCTTCGGGGAAAGGTAAACTTAGCCAAAAACGAGAACTTCGCAAACTGTGGTGCCGAACTCGTTGCCCGTCAATTAAAAAAGAGCTAAATAAATTAGGTAGTAAATAAAATACCTATCGCACCAAATTTCGCTTTATCGGAAATGGTCTTCGGATAATACAATCTCAAAAGCCAGCGACAACGATACCGCTCTTTATCGTTTAGCTCTCCAAATGACCAACACCCCTGTATACACCCCCTGGTAGACACGCTAGGTAATCGTCTGTATCTAGCTGAGGAACGGGCGGGATTACTAGCGGACCACTTCGAGGATCAATTTAAGCCTAGTCTTACTGTCGACCACGCCCACACAACATTTATACCTTTTTTAAATTTCAAAAAAAAATGGCATTTCAAACACGGCACTTTTGAGGCTGCCTAGAAAAGGAATTGTAGCTTTAACCCGCATTTTCAATGGGATCCTTCGCACAGGTTTCTTTCCCACGACCTGGAAGACAGGCAAAATTATTGTCATACCGAAGCCTGGTAAGAGCCGCCAGAAACCAGAGCATTATCGCCCGATCACTTTACTTTCTAAAATGGCCAAACTGTTCGAACATCTTTTATTGAAAAAAGTGTCACCTTTTATTAATCTAAGCCAGAAGAGTTTGGTTTTAGAAGTAATCATAGCACCACTCTTCAGGTTACTCGTGTCTTACACTTTGGTAGCGGCATATCTAAAGCTACCACGGAAAGCGGATGTACGGTGGTGAGGCATACTCAGGAGTGCACTTATTGATCGAATAGCTCTGTGTTTGTTGGAAACAGCTCGCCACTTAAGTTTCTCATACAGGTACTCTGGATGACCCGAGCGAACAATACCAAACAGTAATGTGGCCAGATGTAGCTGTCTACGCAGGGTCATCTTAAGGGTGTTACCGCTATTTAAATATGGTGTGATGTGAGTCCTTGGAGGTATTTGGTAGCAGAACCGTGCACAGGCATTTTGAACTCTTTGCACAATTCTTTCCGTGCGCGCCAACAATCGAGGGCCATAAACAACGTCTGCGTACCCTAGCAAAGAAAGTATTAAAGAGTCACAGAGCCGAACGCGATGATCTACGCAGAGGCAGTCACGTATGCGATACAGAATTTTAAGTCGATAAAAAGCTCTCTGACATAATTCGACAATGTGACTTTCAAAATTCAGATCCTCGTCCATCAAGACGCCAAGATTCGGCGCTTTCTCCACTTTATCAATTTGAGTACCCATTATGGATACATTAGGAGCTAAGGCCAGGATTCTGTCCCTTTGCGGCTTCGATCCAAGGATCATATATTTTGTTTTGGTAGCATTAAGCACCAGGGTGTTATCATTGGACCACGCATTTATACGCTGCAAATCACTGTTTAGTTTGTTTACGGCATCAGTAGCATTATTTGGATGGAAGGAGATGTACAGTTGTATATTATCTGCGTACATGTGATACTGACAGTTCTTGATCACGTCAGAAACATCAGCCGTGTACAAAATAAACAGAACTCGTCCCAAAATAGATCCCTGCGGAATTCCTCTGCGTACGTTTGCAGGATTTGACTGTAACGGGGTGCCATTTCCATCCATTAGCTGTACAGTCTGAGTACGATTACTGAGATAGCTGGCAAACCATTGGACTGCCGAGGGTTTGAAGCCGTAATATGTCATTTTAGATAGCAACAAGGAAATGTTAATTGCATCAAAAGCCCGCGAGAATTTGAGAAGCACCAAAAGGGGTCTACCCATACCCTGATCACGAGTGAATAAGATGTTGTCCACTATATCTAAAAGAGCCGTAGACGTACTACGACCTCTCCTAAAACCTGACAGCCGTACTGGTAAGATGTTCTAAGTATTCTGTTAATTGCATACAAACTATGCGTTCCAATATTTTTGAGATACATGGAAGTATATTGATTGGTCGCAAATCCTTAAACTCAGTAACATTACCCGTCTTTGGTAAGAGTGTGACTATAGCCGACTTCCAAGCATCAGGGAAAATACCGGACGTAATGGATTCGTTTACAATTAAAGTAATTATACCTAGAGTTTGAGGAAGGGTTAGCAGCAGCATATCAAGGGATATATCGTCTGTGCCAGTTGCATTTGACTTGAGGGACTGTATGACTTTAAGAACAGTGCATTCATCAACCGTTTTAAGCTGAAACTCAGTGTTATTGAAACGATGATATTCGTAATAAGTAAGCCGTGACATTTCAACTTCTGTATCCCCTGGAACCTTTAAAAAATGCGTATTAATAAGGTCAGGATGACGTAAGTGGCCTGGAATCTCAGAGTCGCTGTTACTTAAGGTAATTATGTGTAGCACCCGCTTAACCAGTCCGTAATTACACTGTTCACGAGTAAATGATAAAAAAATAAAAATCTGTGAACTTAATTTAATGCTATAATTATAAAAACATGGAATACTGTAATATGAATTTCATTGTATAAGGTTTCATGAATCACTCGGTTTGAGTCACAATGCTTGGAAAACAGGACGCTTCCTTATCTCCACGCGATAATATCGATTTGTTTTGTTTTACAAGGTGACACCTTCTGCAGTATGGCGTTTCAACGAATTAAACACAAATATTCAACTTTACTTTTTCGACTTGAAAAATCCTCTTTTTTTTTTTTGTAAATCAATACTGCTATTTTGTAAATCAATACTGCTATTTTGTAAATCAATACTGCTATTTTGTAACTCAATACTGCTATTTTGTATATAAAAGTGTCTCTTTTGGTTATTATGTTTGTTAACCTTTTACAGGCCATATGATGAGATTTGGCAGGAAGATAGCTACGTCTTAAAATGGGATGTAGATAACGTTACAAGCTGAGTCATTGTAAGTTTCCGCGTGAATGAATTTTAGTAACATATCGGTTTGGATGAAACTACGGAAAAAACTAGTGTTCAAATGAAGGGCAAGAAAAAAAACCAATCTGCATCAAATCAACATAGGGATACACGATACATAAAAAATGCAATAACTTTTAAAATATTTAAGCAACCCTTTTAAAATAATAGCTAAATCGAGGTTAATTTTATTACAAATATAGAAAGAAAAAATACACTTTTTAAGGTTCCGTACCTCAGAAGGAAAAAAAGGAACCTTTATAGGATCACTTTGTTTTCCGTCTGTCTGTTTGTCTGTCAATACCCTTTTTCTAAGAAAAGCGTGAGGGTATTAAGTTGAAATTAATATGAAATACTAAAGTCTACGTTCCATTGAATCTATAAAAAAATTAAGGTTTCAAGTCAACGCAATAAAAAATATTCCCAAAATACGGTAATTTTTGTCGCACATTGTGACACAAAAAAAAATCAAAACCTATGAGGAACTTTCCGTTGATCTAGAATCATGAAATTTGGCAAGAAGAAAGATTTTACATCACAAATATAGGAAAAAATCCAAAAACTGATAATTAAGGCATAAACCTGTTACTCCTTTTATATTTGATCTCATGATGGAAGAACTATTTACCTACATATAATAAGTTTGTACGGAACCCTCGGTGCGCGAGACAGACTCGCACGTGGGCGGTTTTTTTTTGTTTATTGTATTAAAAACCATACCATTTTTTTAATTTTAACAAATTTAAACCGTTTCATTACTTTTGTTTCTGTTCTATTATATTAATATAGCATTGCTTGTGCATAAATTACTTAATCTAATAAAAGTTAATGCCACATGCCACAAATCCCTGAAGAGTCTACCAGATTACTAACAATGCGTGAAGCCGACCGCAGTCAGCGTTATACAGTGAGAACTGTGGGTGTGTCGCTGTCAACTGTTCAAACTGTCAGCTTTTTGAATAGACTGGATCCAATATTCGCAGACCAGGAACAGGCCGAACAAGGTGCAGGACAGCGTGGAGGGATCTTTACATAGTGTCAAAAATGTTGAAATATCGTTTTCAAACTGTTGAAGTAAAAATCACTATACATAAGTGTTGGTGGGAGCAATCCGAGCACGTGTCCAATTAGTCCATATAAACTAGGGAGCCTCGTGTTTAGGGTTTCACACCCAACGGTGCGCTAATACTAAGCCTACGCTGTCTGTACGTCTGTCTGTCCGACCTTTAAAGGGTTTTTTCTTTAAGACTACTCTAGGCAGAAGTCTGAAATGTTTACAGAATATTTTTTTCTATGGCGGTTTTCATATAAGAGGAACAAATTAAAAAAAAACAAAAAGTAATAACTTAAAGTGGTCTTCATACAAAAAACATGTTTTCATTATTTTTCCTCCATTGTAAAAATGATAGTGCATACGAGCTTAAAACTTTTTAAAGAGATTATAGTGTTTTATTATATTATATAATATATATATATATATTCTGATTTGCATTTTCCTGGTTTCTATGTCAAATCTTACTTATTTTAAAAATCTAATAGCTTTAGCTAGCAAGTTACGATCATATTTGCATCTACCCCAGCAACTATACTTATCAAAGTACTATTATCTTAGTAATTACTAAACAGAGTCACTAATAAATATAT
The DNA here is from genome assembly GCA_946406115.1 of Apoda limacodes. Taxonomy (NCBI): domain Eukaryota; kingdom Metazoa; phylum Arthropoda; class Insecta; order Lepidoptera; family Limacodidae; genus Apoda; species Apoda limacodes. The sequence goes on from OX291548.1 coordinate 1,443,207, forward strand.
GTTATTTAAATTAAGACCAAATTTTACATTTTCTACCACCAATGTTTAAATATTGTTACCTTTATCAGCAAAACTTTATTGTATATCTGTAACTTAGTAAGTGATGACTAATTTATTAGTCACTAGTTTTTTCAGGGGCGGTTAAAATTTGTTATCGGCGTAGGATTCCTACTCAAAACCCGAGTTGAGAACCTGATTATACTAAAGAATTTTGGTATAGCAAGCTATAGGTACAACTGATCAATTTTAATTAGAGTATACTTATTCCAACAGGAAGTTTTGGATGTTCCGGGATAAAAAGTAGTTCTTTTCCATCTCTTCAAATATCTTCGTGCCAAATTTAGCTCAATTAGATATTTCTTTACAGCATGATTGAATAACAAACAAACAAACTTATACAGTTAAATATATTAAAACAATGTAGTTGATGGACTGAATACGCATAAAACACACGTCATAATAATGGTTTCAAGAAGTTATAAGTGTTTAAAAATACAGTGTAATTCGAATCTGTAAAATAAAATGAACAGAGTCGCATTTGATGGTACACACCCACAGTACAACGTTGAAGCAGAACAAAGTGTACTTGATACAATAGATCTGGGACTCGAGTTTCCCGACTGCCTGCCCCCGCCCCGCTCCCTGTCCGATTCCTGCCATTGCACCTTGTTCACTTTTTTCACTTTCCACTAAAAATAATTACACAACAAGGTCGTTTGTTCACGATCTCGTTCGAATCATAACTGGGACATTATCGCGAGCGAGAGATAAAACCGACATAGTTAACTTATCTATATTTGAAGAGATTACACGTTTGTGATAAGCAGCGTCGTGCAGAGAGAGCCCCACCTGTTTGTCGACGGTTGTGCATACTGGAATGTCGCACAGTGGGTAAGTGTGCGTGCAACATGTTTTAATAATGCATATTTTGTTAAAATACACATTAATAAATTTACTATCACTCACAAACACAAATATAATATCAATGACAAAGTAACACACAGTGGGGACCTCGTATGGGAAGGCGAAGCGTGGTACGCCCTTCAGCCAAGTGGACTGACGACTTTAAGATGGTTGGCTGGTGGTAGCTGGAAGGCAGAGGACTGGAATAAATGACGCGCTGTAGAGGAGGCTTATTTCCAGTAGTAGACCCATATGAGCTGATAAATTGATGAACCTTTTTCATCAGTTGTAAAACGTGTAAAGGTATATTATTGTTCATGACGCCAGTTTAATTATGGTATTGTCAGTTTAATACTGGTGTGAAGTTAGCAGCCAAAGTTACCTGCCGCCAATAACCTAATCCATTTAAGATGGACCCATTTAAACAAATTAGGATGCCTTGGTTATTTATTTATTTAATTCCTAAAAAGGTGTAGCAATGCGGTTTAGTTTGACACGCATCTATTTATATTTAAAAAAAACTTCTATTTGTTATATATAAGAACCATTTCCTCGCTAACTTTCTGGCAGTTAAAATTTGTAATTTTTATATTTTGCAGAACTTGGTGTGGTTGTGTCGATTATATAACTGTGAAAACCATAACAAGAGGACGAAAGGCTTCATAACAATAAAAGTGGATTTTAAAATATAGCTTTTGTTCAACATCAGTTGGTTTAACAGTTTAACAGTACCTACCAATTATTTTTGTATGGACGGCAAGCAAGAAGTATAAAATAAAACTTGATATTAGTATTATTTATATTGCAATAACTATTAATTAAAATCAAAACTAGAGTGACACTCAATCGATAGGGGGAAGGAGAAAAATTATAAACATATCAAAAAAAATATTGCGGTCTGGGGTGAGACTTATTTAGTTTTGTTATGATGTACGGCAAGCACGGGGTGTTTGACAATTAATATAAGTAGTCTTTTGCAATAGCTATAAAATAAAATCAATACTATAGTGATACTTGATTGATCAGGGAAGAAAAAAAATTATAAATTTATCAAAAAATGTTGCGGTCTGGTATGAGACTTTATTTATTTCTGGTATAATGGACGGTAAGCAACGGTATTACAATATATTCTACTTGAACTGCTTTTCGTTTAAAACTTTCTTTGAAGTGTTTCCTGCTAGTAAGCGCGTGTGAAGCGTGTTCGTTTGAGCTTGGGCTAAAATGCTTTCTTATGTCCGAATGTTCTCGTCTACAGGTCGCACATATCATCTGATTTTCATAAAATTTTGTGAGCAGATGTGATAATCTTACGGTATTTTTAGTCGATTCAGTTTTTGGAAACTTTTCAAAATGGCGGAGATATGGGGGTGGAAAAAGTAAAAAAAACATAATTCGGCCGTTTTTTTTGTTTTAAGGTTCACAATGAACATCAATTTAGTTTAAAGATATGCAAACACAGACTTGCGAGGTTTACAGCTTACATAGACACTATTTGAGAAATTTGATAATATTTGGTTTCTTACAGATACGATAATATCGAAGCTATCGAAAAAAGTATTTTCTTAATACATGTACAAAGACACTGTGCCTGACTGTTGCTGACGTCACAAGTTTGATCATATCAAGACTTTAACATAAATTTTAAATCCCTGTCTGCAGTCACAAGTTATATAATACGCAAAAGTATGTGCGCCGAACAAACACACAGATATAACAATATAACTTAATTTGAATCTCAAAATCGAAACTCCGGTCCGGAATTAAAAACGATGCTGGAACCTTCCGAAACTCCAAAGCTGTAATTGAAAATCAAAACTAGTGATTACTCTCGGTCGATAAGGGAACGAAAATAATCATACCAAAATGAAATGAAGTGTCAACTCAGACAAACAAGATTTTTTTATATGTTAATATTTTTTTTCTTCCTGGTATTGTTTGAGAATCAATTTTGTTTTTCAAACTACTAATATTTAGTGTTACATACCCCTTGCTTGCCGTCCGTCTCATCCCAAAACGCAACATTTTTTGATATGTGATTATTTTTTTTCGTCTCGTTATCGATCGAGTGTCACTCTAGGTTTTATTTTATTTATAGCTATTGCAATAGACTACTAACATCTTGTGTCACGTAACCCTGACTTGCCGTTTATCAGACCAAAAAGAAATGAAGTCTTATCGAACACCGCAATATTTTTTAATGTGTTTATATATTTTTGACGTGACAACGTCTTATAAATTGGTTTGCCGGGTGACACTTCAAGAAACTGCGTTACGCTCCGCTCACGTTATGCGCTCACAATGAGAGCGAGTGAGAGGCACGCGGCATGGTTAGCCCGCCTAAGAGCGAGAGAGACAGACATAAAAAGTGAAAGGCACAAGTTGTCACGATTCCGGACGGTTGTCCGACACTAATTTTTCTTCCCTTTATCAATCAAGTATCACTGTAGTTTTACTCTAATTTTTTAGCTATTGCAATAGAATTCTAATATTTAGTATCATTTGCATACAGAACACGCATGTGAGCGAAACTAACACATAGACTCTAGGGGTTAATTTCATAAGTGGCAAATATATGGCAAACCTACATCTGGACACGTATTTGACGAGATGATAGAGAGTCGTAAAATCTTTAAGTCGCATATGAAATGGTGTCAAAAGCACCAAGATCATATGAAAAGGACATCGTAGCATCGCACTATAAAAATAATAATTTAATAGGTTTTTGTAAGGCGACCAACAAGCTGAGATCTAAATCTCCCTGTGAGTGTCGACGGTATCGGTGAGCATGGTCTTATTGCTGATATGTTTAAAGAGCATTTCCGGGTTAAGTCACCACCGGGACTACCAAGATCAGTGTGCAGTGTGGGACCGCGTGGTCAGGAGATGTGCACAATAATTACTGTGGATGATGTTAATAACGTCATATGATGTATGTCAAGAGGTAAGTCTCCTGACCACGAAGGTCTCAACATTGAACATCTTCAACACGTTGGTCCATATTTACCCCAGGTACTTGCTATGTTATTTAATATGTGTATATGCCCGATAACATGATAAAGACGGTGGTGGTCCCTGTGGTGAAGAATAAAACGGGTGATACGAGCGATAAAACTAATTATAGGCCCATCTCGCTAGCTACTATAGTATCTAAAGTGCTCGAAAGTTTGCTTAACTCACAACTACACAAGTACGTCAAATTGCACGATAACCAGTTCGGTTTCAGGCCGGGACTCTCAACTGAGTCAGCAATTCTGTGTCTAAAGGAGACTGTTGAGTACTTTACAGAACGAAACACAACAGTGTACGCTTGTTTTTTGGACCTTTCGAAGGCATTTGACCTGGTCTGCTATGACATCTTACGACAGAAACTAGACGACATTAAAGTACCCACAGAATTTAGTAACGTGTTTAAATTCTGGTATCACAATTAGGTCAATGTCGTAAAGTGGTTCAGCGCTTTCTCAGGGTCATATAGGTTGGAGTGCGGTGTAAGACACGGTGGGCTGTCCTCGCCTAAACCTCAACCTGTATGTGAATGCGCTGATGAAGGGGCTCAGTAGCTTCCATGTCGATTGCCATTCATGATGTATGTCTCAATAATATTAAGTATGCTGATGACAAGGTTTTGCTGAATGCCTCTGTCTGCGGCCTCGACAGGTTGCTGAGTGTATGCGAGAAATTTTCAGCAAGACATGGCTTAGTATATAATGATGTAAAGAGCAAATGTATGGTCTTTCAGGTTGGAAGAAAATGCTCAGGTGCGGTTCCAACTATTAGTCTGAGTGGAACACCGTTACAAAGAGTGGACCAATTTATATATATCTTGGGCATTGGGTGACTTCTGATCTAAGGGACAATACAGACATTGTAACGGAACGTAGCTGTCTGTGCTTGCTAACATGATAGCTCGCAGGTTTGTTCGTTGCTCGAAAGAACTTTATTCCGAGCCTACTGAACATCCTACTTCACGAGCAGCCTTTGGGTTTATTACACGCAGAAACAGTTTAGCGCCCTCAGGGTCCAATACAACAATGCATTCAGGGTACTAATGGGGATGCCTAGACGTTGCAGCGCTTCGGGGAATTTCGCTGAGGCACGTGTAGATTGCTTGTATGTAACTATGCGTAAGCGGTGCACAGCTCTGGAACACAGACTGAGTACCAGCACCAACATCATCCTGAAGCTGTTGTCGAAGAGGCTGGATTTTCAGTATATGAACTACTGTTCGATGGTTCACATACTGAGAAACAAAATTCTATAAACAGTTTTATATTGTGTACTGCGATTTCATTTTATAGCTATTACAATAGATTTAATTTTTTTAGTGTCACATACCCCTTTAATTGCCGTCTGTCATACGAAAAATAAATGAACTCTCACCCCAGACCACAATATTTTTTGATGTGATTATAATTTTCGTCCTCTTATTGATGGAGTATCACTTTTTATTTTTATTATCATGTATATCATGTACCCCTTGCTTGCCGTCCATTATACCAATAATAAAAGAAGTGTCAACTCAAACAGCAACAAAACAACACCAACCACCCCTCTGCTGGGTAGGTGTTATTGTGTTAAGGTAGCCGGTTGGTAGAAGATTTCAGGTCAAGCAGACAGCAATGGTGCTTAGCGGTTCGAGTAGATATTCTAAATTTGTAGCCGCAGATAGTAGGTTGAAGTGGTGAACGAACCCTGGATTACGGCAAAAACGGCGATTGAAAAAATTTCCACTTTCAATAAGTGATTGCAACATAATTTTTCATCCGGTTGAATTTTGTCGTTGTAGAAAGCGTAACTTCATCTACATAGTATTTATAGTATCTTCATTTGGTTATAGGACTAGAATCATATTTTTGATAATCTACGTATCGGTAATTTCATAGCGGTTTAAAGCAAAGTCATTAAAGTTCAATATAATAAAGTTTGTTTGAATGAAAGTAAAGTAAAGATTACCATTTTTCACTTGATTTTGAAAAATATGCTATGAACGGTTAATAGTGACACACCAACAGTTCTCACTTTATAACGCGGTCTGCACCCGTCTGTAAGCATTGTCAGAATTCTGGTACAGTCTTCAGAGGCTAGTGGCATGTTTTAAATTGAATTTGTCAGAATAATGAATTTCCTATATGATAGAAAAGAAACACAGTTTTTTTTGTGCTGTGCTTATCCTCACGTCTAGAACTCGTACCAAAATCGAATATTTTATTTGAAACTTATACAATATATTTCTATATTGCACCCATTAAAATCCAATAATATAAAACTTAGTTTTATAGAAATCAAAGATGTTTTTTAAAACATTGGGTCCGCTGTCTTGTATTACAAAACCTGGTAAAATTTTGGATTATCCCTCTTCAACAACCCCACAGAACTTAGTTACATCGAATCCACAGATTTTATTGGACAAAATATGAAGAAAAAAACATTTCTTTTGATAACAAACTAACTACTGGTTGAATATTTCTGAAAAAATAATCAGTTTGATTTAGGTAAAGAGGGATCGATCTAAATATTATTATATCAACTATGCACATTTCATCAGGCAATAGTTAAGAAAAAAAGTCTTCTGTCCTAAGATGAAAAAAAAGTTCCATTAAATATTAGTGCAGTTTTATTAAGGTATTGGCGTGTTTCAAAAGCTGCATTAGAACGTTAAGCGGTGCAGTAAGAGCACACAATACATTATAAGCAAGTGGATTAAAATAAATAAACTAATTCATTTCACCACTATTAAAATAAAACTTATCAGTGTAAATTATGTTCTGTGAAATGATATGATCAAGTTGTGACAATAATAGAAGCAATCACGAGATTCGTCGGTTCGTGCCGCGGGTATGCAAAGCGCGCGTGATCCGAATCTCAATTCTGTACAAACTCCACAAACATAACAACAATTGTAGAACACCTAATTATCTTCAATGCCTGCTAAATTCTATAAAGGAAAGACTGAGTCGCACCTATCACCAGAACCTGTGCGCAAATTTAGTGCCTGACAAGTAAGATTTGTATATGTCACCGTAAAATTGTAAATAACGTTAGATTATAATCTACCTAGTGAGATTGTATACTATGAAACAAAATGGGGCAAAAAACGCACTGTATAAATCTTTTTGGGTTGGTTAGGTTCTGTTTCTTTTGCGATCGGAGCGAGCGGAGCGATCGAATCAAGTTTCGTATAATCTAAAAAAAGCACTTCATAATATTTTTTGTTCCATAGTATACAATATTACTAGATATATTATAATCTTACGGTATTTACAATTTTACGGTGACATATATAAGTAGAATTATTAATGAGACACCAGACAGCTGTTTACCGATATTAAAATAGCTTTGACAGATTTGATTTTGTCAAAAGCATTATGATAATAAATTAAGGTAACAAATAGAGAACAATTAGTTTTATTAGGGTTTTAACAAATCAGTTCACTTTTTGTGCTTTTGTTGATTTTTGATAGAAAAAAACATTCATAGCTAATCAAGTTACATTTGAAATATCTCGTAATTTACACAACACAAAAAATAAAACAGCCCCGCCGCATATCAGAGTATAGCTCAGAAATTTAAGATACTCAGATATTTTATAGTAACCTTTCATGTATAACTTTTCCTTTGGCAATGATTTGAATTGATCTACAGGCAAATTCTGCGTGTGTGCTGGGTGGAATCTTATTGTTTAAACGTATACACAGTGTTTTGAATAAGCTAGTGACTTTATGTATCCAATTTACATTTAGCAAGTTTACCCTTGAAGTAGTACCCCTCTAGTATTGATATTATGAGCATCACTGTTCCTCTTGAATGATACTTTATGTTTCTTGGCATAATTAAAGTTTTCATATACATATTGGGATGTCAAAATCAGAATATAAATTACCTTATTCTTGCATGACCCTAAGTAAAATTCCGTATATTTTAAAATATAAAAGTAGAATAACCTATAATAAGAAAGTTGCCAAATTTTTTTTACCGCGTAATCAGCAGAAATGAGTTATTGGTATCTAAAGTAACTTTTCTGAAATAGGGTAATTTAAATTTAATTTTTTACTAATATTCAGAAGAAAAAAAGTTATTTAGAACCATTCTACTACTGTTGAAATGGAATTCTTCACATCCTCAAAAACTGTTTGCTTTCTATTGCTTTTGAATTGTAAATATGTATCATTAAACAACAAAAGTCTCATTAATAAAAATCAGAATCAGTAAAGGCCCTAAAATCGACTCCTGTGGCACCCCGATCTCTTACCATTGACCTCAACCATCTGAACTTTGTTGTTCCAATAGCATTTTAGAATGTTAAGAACTTTAACCATGATGCCAAAATGATGTCATTTTCAAAATAAAATAATGCGATGAACTCAGTTAAGACAGAATTACAGAATTCAGTGAAATTTAGCAGTTTTGTAGCTTTTCATTTGATTTTGATTTTGATTTTTTTGTAAATTATTTCTTACATATTAAGCAAATTTTACAGTTTGGTTATATGACCTCTTTTCATAGAAGAGGCTCCGTGGCTCAGTGGGTAATGACCCGACTACTGAGTCGAGGGGCGTGGGTTCGATTCCCGGACAAGACATATATTTATTGTTTGTATTCGTCTTGAGACTGGGGTTTTTCTATTTATAATATGTATGTTTTTTTTATTAATTTTCAAAAAATATGAAATAATGTTTTAAAGAAAAGTATAGTCGGGGGCAAAATCTACGAAAAACTTTAATTAAAACTTTTATTATTTCGTTTATACACTTATACCATCACAATTTCTAAACATTTAACCGAATTAGATATATGGAGTTATGTTCGAATCCTTAGACTACCCAATGTAAGATCGGCTAGATGTGCATAAAAATAAAGGTACTTACTCGTTTAACAAAAAAATCAGACATTAATAAAAATCATTAATGAGATATTTATGACCATATAAATAATACCGGAGTCCTATTTTGTGTAATAGTTTTATATATTACAGTTTTATAGAGATACTAGCTACTTGTTTTGTTTAGTGTGTTTTGTTTCTTCACTCTCTTTTTATTATTTCGAAAAGGAAATAGTAAAATGCATGAGCAAAAAATAACAAATGTAGCAATTTTAAATTTTAAAGCATGGAAACGGAGTCCACGTTTATCATAGTTTGATCTTCTGTGTTTCTGTTGCGAGTTTATTAGTTTAATGTAAAAATACCATTGCAGATTTAATCGGATCATTCAGCTCTCACAGCTGCATCTTACCAACCCAAAAACTTTGTATATTAACATTGTATATTACAATCCTGTAGGTAATAACTTTTGATTGGACACTAGATTCTGTTAGCTTCTTTATAGCTTAAGACAGTAATGGTATGGACAGTAACTAATAAATTTGTGTCACAAAACAGAATTAAATTGAATAAAATGTATGAACATAAAGATTGTGACGTCACTCCCAATCGACCACAACCACAACAAATAAACCAGACTTGTAGCATTTTTATTTCATATATAGTCGCGGTCAGAAAATGTTTACCGCCTTAAGGATCACAATTGCATGCACACATTTAAGTCACAAGTTCTAAATGTCTATTTCATAATAATTTGATTGACCGTAGATTATCTTTTTTCTAATATGACAATCAATCGCTCTAGGACAGGGATGGCGAACATTTATTAATGAATGTGCCATTTTCTATGAAAAAAACAATACTGTACCTATGACGTGCCGTCAAAAAATCTGGGTTACTTAATAATAATGGAGAAAAATAAAACGAATTGCTGTTAACTTAAAGCTATTTTTAAATACTTGCAGCTCTAAATGTTTACAGCAATCGAAATGTTTAACATTTATATTCAAATTAAAAAAAAAAATTAGTGTGATTTCTGCTGTTGCAAATTAGGTGCTAAAAATCTCACATTAGGGCAGGCTCGTAATTTGTTATTAAGTATGGAAGGTAAACTAGAGTTCATTTCTAAAAATGACTTGCAAGCATACGTAGGTGAAAATAGAAATTTCATAAATGATTGGCGTGCCCGAATTGCCATGGGTTCGCCATCTCTGCTCTAGGATATGGACTGACTACTATCAAGTTTTAATATATAGAAAACCTTCTTTGAAAAAACTAATATTTTAGTTTTTTAAATAAGAATATGAAGAAATAATAAAATAGACACTTCGGAAATCTTTATTTAGTGTCTAGTATAACCTCCCTTTGCAGCTATGACGGCACGTAGTCTATCTCGCATAGATGCAACAAGACGCGTGCATAGATCAGTACCTCTGATATCATCCCATACTTGAGCACAGTGTGATCTAAGAGCTTGAGGGTTTCTTTCATTTTGACAGTCCCAACGTTGAACCATAAGCCCACATAAATTTTCAATAGGGTTTAAATCAGCAGACCGAGCGGGCCATTGAATGGGACGAATGTCACGGTGCAGGTTGAACCACGCCATTGTAGCACGGGCTGTGTGTATCCGTGCATTATCTTGAACGTAAGTAATGTGTGGGAATTCCGTTGCAGGATACACTACGCGCACAGTAGGCAGCATCACTTCTTCCAAAATCGACACATAATTAATGGCCGTAGCCCTATTCTCTAACGACGCCAGTTCTCCGACGCCGTCAAGACTCATCCACCCCCATAAGTTTACTGTAATGCGACCTGACTCGTCATACCGAGTTCGATTGTAGCGCCATAAAGTTAATCTTCCGATTTGGCTTGATTGAAAAGTTTTTTCATCGGTAAATATAGTATTCGACCAATCAAAATCAAGATGTCTTCGCGCAAAGTTAAGCCGGGCTGTTTTGTGGTGAGGTTTCAGCTCCACTTTAATAGCATGGTGTCTGTAGTGTAGTCCAACATTGTGCAAAGCTCGTCGGATCGTCCGAGCACTCACACCATATAAAGCAGCAAAATAACTAGTTGGTGTGAAACCATTCTCTTCGTAACGACGAATGATTTCTGTTATTTGCGCGGCGGTTAGTATCGGTCGTCGTCCTGAATTATTTCTATGATCTGTTATTTGCCCTTATTCGCCGTGACGCCTAATCCAAAACCTCACAGTGAATCGCGATATATTGAGTTCTCGTGCACTAATACTATGTCCATCTTCGAAGAGAAATATTATTTCAGCCCTTTGCTCCAGGGTTAAACTTGCCATTTTATTTCGTTATGAAAAATCTTTTGTAAAATTTTACTCTTGTCAAAACGACGTTCAAACAATATTTTTTGATAAATGTCATTTCAACAAATAAAGATATTAGTTCCATTATCAGAGAGTGATCAATAATTATTGTTGTTTTTCTCGATGCCTCATTTTGCATAATAGCTTTTGAAAGGTAATAAATAACTTGATATGGCATTTTAGACTTAGTGAAAAAAGTTTGATATAGAATCTAATTTCAAAATTGGTAAACATTTTCTGACCGCGACCGTACATATCACGCTTAGCCATAGTGGAACATTGAAATAAGTCTCTTATACATTGGCAAGGCACTTTGCAATTTTACATATGCGATTTCTTGCTAATTGTCGTTAAATTTTGAATTGAAAATTGCCATTTATATCACTTTATACCTTTTTACACAAAGATTTGTTCATTTTCAAATATTTGAAGTATTTTGTTAACTAAGTATTTAAATATAATATTGGCACATATTTTAAACCGCCTAAAATTCATCTAGTTACTAATTAAAGTGATTCGAGGTAATTAAAATGAGTCTTATATTTATACTTAGCCAGAAGTATAAGCAAGTAACTTAAAAAAGTAAAAAAGGAAAACTACATTTAAAATAAAATTAAATAACACAAGCTATTTTTCAATAATTAATTTTAAGCATCGTTTTGTCATGACTTTGTCTTACTCACATAATTCATAAATGCTCAACCTTTTTTTTACGGATGTTCAAATTTTTTGCATTAAATTGCACCTGCATTACATAACAAACTATTTATTATACCACTAATGCGGCAAACAAGCTAACAGGTCAACACGGCCTGTGCGTGGTTTTAAGGTTTTAAAGGTGTTAGGATATATTCCTTGCTGATTGCGAGCGTTGCTATGGAAGAGATGGTGCGTGGGCATTATTTCGAACAATTCCTCAGAACACAGCCAATACATAACCGGGAGAACACACTTGAATTTTGTGAATATCATTATTATACAGTAACTATGTACGACAGATCATTTAGGTAATTTGTACGAGTACAACCGCAAACATTCAAATATATTGTCTTTTTAAAACATTTTGATTATTAAAAAACTCACTTATAAAAAACAACATGTTTGGATATAATTTTTATAAATTATCACACATTACAAATCTGTTGTGAATTCTTTATAAAATCCGACGTACTTACTAAAGTACATATTATATATTATATGTATTAAAATAAGCAAAAAATTATATCTCATCCTTAAACTCATTATTTTGTATCATACTGATACAAAACAACTGCTTATTATTTCTAACCAATTACATGAATAAAAGTTGGAACGATAGAAATATTTTTACATCGATCGACGGCAAAAATTCTGGTCAAAACCATCGTAACGGAGGTCTAAGAAATCTCTCTGCCTCCATTTTTAATCATTTCCATCCCACTGTTATTGATTTTTACAATACAATACAATACAAATTTCCTTTATTGCACAAGACAAAACACAAACTTATTGAATAAATAATATTTAAAAACATGTACAACTGGCGATCCTATCGCCAGATGGCGATTTCTACCAGATAACCTATGTTGGTATTGATATACAAATTTAAAATAATGGAATGGTAGGATGTGCAAAATTGATACAAAAACTGAAATAAAGATATAACATAGAATAAGAATAAAAACTAGATATAGACACGTATAAAAAACTTCATACCCTTATACATAAAATATAAATACATAAATACCTTACATAAAAATACATAAACTACACATAAATAAAACAATCATAACCTAAATATTTAAGTGTCTACATTTTGTAAATATATACATATCATACATAATTACACCCAGACTCAAGACAAACACAACTGTTTATTACATAAATGTTTGTCCTGTGCGGGAATCGAACCCACACCCTCTGCACAGCAGTCTAATTATTATTATATTCGTGAAGGAATATTCGTAAATTTTTTTTACGATATATTAAGTAATAAATTAGAGGATGAACGCAAAGAGGTATAGTAACCAAAACGTTCTTTGAGATAAGAAGGGTAGTTAGGATTGAACAGCACACAGTAAAGAAGTGAAAGAATATGAGCATTCCGGCGAAAGCGAATGAGGAGCCACTTGAGCTTCACGCGGAAATTGGAAATATGGTCATATTTGCGCATTCCAAATACTGCGGATGTTTCGATTGCATTAATGTATCGTTTTCACAAGGACTTTTGCCCAGATCCTATGTCATAAATAAAAATATCATTCAAAAAACCTGGTAATAAAACGTGTGATTTATTAAATTTTAAGATATTATTAGCTGAAAGAGAAGACCAGATGAATCTGAACTAGCTGAACACCAGCTGAAGCAGCTTACTCTGAGAAACGTAAAGATAAATACATAAATTTTTCACAAAAAATTCCATAAGTACGAAACTATTTGATTCGCACCTCGTGCCCCTAACGTTCCGTCCGTTTCTTTTTCTAAATTGCATTTAATTCCTACTAGACTATTAGTTTGGTCATTCTAATCACTTTTCTTGACTAGACCTGCAACTTCATGGCGTATAGTGACTTCTGTATTACTAGCATTCAGAAAGGAATCGTTTAAAGGCGTATCATACTCATCTATCCCATCCTAGGCCGACAACACCGTATTATTATTTATTGAGTTTGCATTAAGAATAGAAAAACTTTCTTGGCTGTTGAGGCTAACTGTAATATCTTGCAATTATACCGGGCCTGAACGTTTATGAAAGGCTGACCATTCATTTTAATTTCCGTAAGACTGTTCATAAATTTCTACTGTAGTAGTTACTTAAACACTTGCATCAGCCATGTCACTGTCGGAATCGTCATCCCTTGACTTAGTGTCTGTATTTGGGAAAATGTAATCCGGATCTAGAACGCTATCATCAGAACAGTATAAATCTGAAATAAATAAAAGGAAATCTCAAGATTTGGTTGTCTCATATTAAATGTCCATGGAAAAGTGATAAAGCTAAATAGCTACTAGTATATTAATAAGGTAAATTAAATCATCCTTCAAATTATACGCCATTTGGCTAGTTTTTGAACTAAATGCTAGGCGGGGTAGTTAGAAGTTATCTTATTATAAGCGCGACGTACGTCTGCACGTCGAGAGCCTCTGTAGCGCATTGAGATAAGCCGAAAGCGCGTGATCGTAGCTTGTCAATTTGTAAAATAAACTGGAAAACTTTCGCGTGGGATCTGCTTAGACGGTTAGGTTACAAAATACTTTATTATAGTAGGTGCATTATTATTTATTAACCATGTTTTTATTTGGTACTCGATTCAGAAACCTAAGACCGCCATTAAGGCCAGGTGATCACAACAACTAGCACCGCCAATAAACATTAACAATTTACGAGTTTTATCACAAACTAGCGATCCAATAGCGCTAAGATGGAAAAATATACATATATAAATGCATGTATTGTTCGAAATCTAAAATAGATCCGCTGTAACCTACACTAGTTTTTAACAACAATTGCGATAGATAATACGGAACGTGTGAAACAGAAGGAAATAGCTATATTTAGAAAGTGACATGGGACTGAATCAAATAACGACGGTTATTTCAATTTCGCGGCCTCAGTTTTTGCTTGCTAGTACGATATCTACCTCTTTTAATACATACACTATCATTGGCACTAAGTAAGCACTATACATTCTTACCCACTCATGCAAAGCCGAAATGAGTCTTGAATATAGTAAGCAAATTTAGTATGCCCCCTATATTACTAAGTGGTAGTGTAGCTTTCTGTTAGTGGTTTCATAGATTAACCCGTATATACAAATAAACAGAAATAGGTTACCCAGGTTTGTGGTATTTTCACATTCACTTTGTGAGTCCAAGTGTTCTTGAATATTATTATTAAAATACTTTGGTTTTGAAGAATTAACTGCATCTAAAAAATGATGTCGTCCTGCCATTTTGAAATGTACGCGTGCACCCGAAACAAAGTGCATCAGGTTAATAATTAGGTCAAGGACAACATTGGAATGTAAAACAAAAGTATGCTATATATCGAGAAGTCTGTTTTTTTCCTGAACGATATGATAATCCTGAGCTACGTTTAGTATATATCAGGTTTTATCATTACATGTCAACTTATCAAGTTATTCTTGCCAGGCACGGATATATAATAGTGATAAAAAACTATTAAATCAAAACTGGTGGAAAATAAGACAAGTAAACTTAAAATACAATTTCATAAATTATATTACAAATGAACAGTAAAGCTAAAATTATTAGCGATGTTTGATGTCGAATTTAAAGCTTAATCGAGAAACCGCTCTAGAGCTTAAAAGCTTCAGCTGTATAACTAGATTGAAACTTTGCGGCTTGTGTTGCTCTACGACCACTATATATCACAAACTGTTTGATGTAAATACAAAGCATAAACTGATTTGCTTATTTCTTTAGTTGCTTAATTCAGAGAAAATTATTCAGTGGGATATAATTTTCAGACGTTTTTAAAGTTCATTCAATAAACTATGTATACAATTCCTAAAGTATATACTATACTACTACAGTTTTCGTTAAGGGTTTGTTCTTTTTTCTTATTATTCGTAATTTCTAACTTTAACAAACAGTCTGTATACCAACTTTACGAAAATAACCGGATTTTCATACAAAGTTTCATGCTCTACTTTATCTATAGGGTATGATTTTTCAAAAACAGTGAAACACATGATTACTATTTTAACCAAAAGATCAAACACTAACTGTCATAAATTCAACAAAAAAAAATTTCGGATTTTCATGCAACTTTCCAACCGTTATAGTAGATAAATATCACAAAATACCTTTGTATATTACCAACCTTATGTGACTGCAGTCTCGAAGGAAGGGGTGACTGTCAGTCTGTTCTATCGTCGGTTAGGGGGCCTGGCTATTGTCGTCCGCGACTATTCCAGACTATTTCACTGTCTATTCCAGAACTAATTTTGCACATAAGACAGCGAGCCGGTGTACCGTGAGTCGTACAATCCCCCAGCCCAACCAGATCGAATCTGGCTGAGACTCCTCAAACTGGAGAATCCTAATATAACAGGGAGACGGGACAAGGTCGCCACAGCTCGTCTCAGAATTGAGTCACCAACCGATACCTCAGTAACTCGAGGAAATTTGCAATATACCACCCCTTCTCCAATGGAGGGGCGGCATATTCACCTCTTTCACTAAGATAAAATCTCTGACCCTAGGAGGTTCCATTTTATTAGACAACTGGACACGCTGCTGCAGACGATGAAGATAATTCATTGAGAATCGTTTCCAAAACGATTGCTACATCTGCCGCAGTTGCTAAAAACGCGTCAACCTATTTGCGGTGGTATCACTACATAGATAGGTAGTGAGTTAAGTAATGCAACATATTTTGCTTAAATTCCGAACTTTGGGTCATACGTCTCTCCGTAGTTTTGGCTAGCTTTCTGGAGTGATCCAAAGGAGACCTGTCGGGGCGAAAAGGAAATCTTGTCAGAAAATGACCGGATTGAAGCCTGGCTGCGTTATTCAAAAGAACGCTTCACAGTCCTGGTCTTCAGGTTCTGACGAGATGCACTTGGGGGCTCTTCTACTTCCCAAAACCGCTGAATCGCTTCAGCGAGAGGCAGACCCACACAATTTGTAGGATTGTAGGCACTAGTGGTTGTGCTGCGACAATTATTATGTGTTTTAAAAACCAATTGCCGAGACAAAATACTCGCGCGACGGGAATTTAAGGACCTGCGACCGAAACCTGTCCTACCTAACAAACCCTAAAACAGAAATTCCACCAATTTCTCGCACAACGTGAGCCCCGGATTTAGTCTCAACTGTAATTGCTCCACAAATCATACCGACACTATACACCCCTGTGCGTCAGAACCCAAAATCACACGGGTGTGTATCCGACCACCCGAGGTGAAAAAACTCATGTTGGCGGACACTATAAGTCGGATTCGCTGGTCGCCTTCGTTGGAACTTCGCTTAGATCGCGGCCACTCAATAATGGGGGTGACATCATCTCACTCACCCTCTGCATAATGGGTACGTCTGTAAAATGTACCCTCCTGGTCCAATCAGAGTTCGATTGGGAAGGAGAAGCTCCCCAGCCGTGACAGGCTCGGACACCCGTGCCCTGTATGGCGGCGAAGTCCGTGGGATCGCACCTGAACAACTATTTACCTGAACAACTCCCCTCTCACTTAGGGGAGGAGAAGCTCCCCCGGCCGTGCAAGGTGCGGAGGCCTGTGTTCTGAATGGGGGCGAAGCCCGTGGGGATCGTGTCTAGGGTGGCGGGGACCACCACAATCGCTACACACAGTGTCCGAGGAGGGACACAGCGACTGCGTGGTCCGCACCAAGGCATCTATAGCACCATCTTCACGTGCGCACAATATTGCGTTGAACCGCTGGACGCAATTCGCCAAATTTGGGACACTCGACCGCAACGTCGTCCCTACCGTGACAAAAAACACACGTCCGTGGTCCAGTAGCCTCTGCAGCAGCATAAAATCCCCCACCTTCTTGAGGTCTAGGCAGCTATCTGCACAGCTGCACCGCTCGTGAGAGCAAGGTTATCCGTCCGACGACACTCGACAACCTACCAACTTTGTAAATTTGGGGAAAGGGGTGTTGAAGTCTCCACCGTGAGAGGACTCGAACCGGCTCCTTACGTCAACGGGCAGCTTTCCTAAAACTATGTGGAGGAACAAAAAGGACCACTCCTTCACTAGCAGGCCCAAAACCTTCAACGCGTTGTACGCGACTAACAGGACCTTAAGAAACCCAATGGGTAGGTTTTTAACGTCCTGAACCCGTGGTAGCCCCAGAATGGCGAAGACGTGCGCGTCTGCCAACTGCCACACATTTTGGTAACGCTTATCCAGCAACTTCCGCGCCACTGTCGTTAAACTGTAGATGCTGGATGTGGTCACGCAGTTCCCCACCCAACAAGGCCAAAAGCGCGAACCCTATAATACTATAATTGCGCGCGGAACCCTCATATTTAAACACAAAAATACACAAAAAAATTAATAGCAAATAAACAAGAGCCCGCGGAACCCTAAATTGTTCTCGGTTAGAAAAAAGCGTATCTCTTATAGCTAACTTAAATTCCTATAATTCAATCAAACAAACAACGCATGAGGTTAGTCATAGCTCAAAAGTCCGTGAATCAATGAATCGCTTTGCTACCAGCAACGACGAATTTGTATATTACCAACCTTATGTGACTGCAGTCTCGACGGAAGGGGTGACATTTAGTCTGTTCTATCGTCGGTTAGGCGGCCTAGCTATTGAGAGGAATAAGTTACGTTAAGGATATCAATACAATGAGATACTTTTTCACTACATTTCACTTCATTCTCATCAAATATTCAATAACTTCACTATATTAATATCACAGGATATTTTTTTTTTTATATGAAATAGTTTTAAAATATATTTTGTTTAAATTATTAACTAACCGGACTGTTGCTACTAAAAAGGTATCAATAGTTCGGTGCTTTGTCACAACCGAACTAGCAATTTAAAAGTTTTAGTAGTTCGGTCAACCGGACTACTGCTGCAAGATGTAAATTTGTAGGTTAGCATCGGATGGCAAAAGCTAAAAAAAACCGTATTTCAATGTTCTATGATCAGAAAGGCACCAACATGTATTTATGACCGAAATCTGACGTATTTAATTTCAGAGATGTATAAAAGTCTTGGGCTATAAAATCATTTACATATTATATTCATGCAAGTCACTACAGTACATTACAATAACATTTTTTAGGATTATATTTATATCACCTGTGCCTTTGCTGAAAAAGTTGTATTTTAGTTAGATAATATATTACTATTAGAAAATAGTTATAGCGAAATATCTGATTCTCGGCCTAGTAACTATGAACCGTGATTGTTTTTGGTTTCTCTATATAAAGCAACACGGCATTCTGCAGGCCAGCGAGCGTGTTGCTCTGTGCACGATAAGGTCCACGTAAGGTAGTTGCAACGACTTTCTTACATCATCCGCACGATAAGGTCCACGTATCCACGTATGGTAGTTGCAACGACTTCCTTACCTCATCCACACGCTAAGGTCCACCTTCCAATGAACAAATGTGTTATTGCCATGAGATTTCTTTGGTATTGGTTTTAAATTATTGACAGGTTTTTTTTTTTATACCACTAAGGTGGCAAACAAGCTTACGGTCCGCCTGATGGTAAGCGGTCACCGTAGCTTATGGACGCTTCCAACACCAGGGGTATCACTCGCGCGTTGCCGACCCTTCAGAAATCTAATAACTTCTTTCTTGAAGAACTCCATTCTGTAGTCCTTGGAGAAAACCTTTGCAGGGAGCTCATTCCACAACTTAAGCGTTCGCGGGAGGAAGTTTCTCTGAAACCGCACTGTACGCGACCATTTAGGTTCTACAGTGTGAGAATAAATTTCTTGCTGATGACGAGCGGTGCGATGGTAGAAAGTAGCCGTGGGCATCATTTTAAACAATTCCTCAGAACAAGCGGTAGAAAACACGCAGGGAGGCAAAGTCTCTCCTTAGACTTAAGGGCTCGATACCGAAAGTGAGTTTGGAATCGTCGACAATTCTCACAACCCGTCGTTGAACCGAGTCAAAAGGACCAAGCTGATATTCGGGTACACCCGCCCAGACATGGCAGCAGTACTCCATATGGGCCCGCACTTGCGACTTGTAAAGTGCTTCGCTCTGTTGAGTACACCAAGTTTTTTGGACGCCAGCTTCACGTTATCTTGTAAATAATCTCGGAACTGAACATCGCTGGAGATGTCAACACCAAGGATTCCAATGCTCTTGGAGATGGAGAGGGGAGTGTTCTGTAATTGTGGGACTACAGTAAATGGGGTTTTCTTAGCGATGAACGCGCACACTTGTGCCTCTGTAGGGTTGAATCGGACCAAGTTTCCCCATCCCCAGTCAGAAACCTTAGACAGTGTGGTCTCGATTTGAGCCACAAGTTCTCCGTGGTTTTCCTCCACAACGAAACGAGGGATGTTTGCACGACCCGTGTAATAAGCGTCTCCAGTACTGTCATCTGCATAGCAATGTATGTTGTTCATGTCCAACATGTCATTGATATGCAGTAGAAACAACGTAGGAGACAGCACAGAGCCTTGCGGGACACCAGAATTAATGTCCATGCTATCAGAGCAACTAGAAAGAAAAGAAAGAAAGAATTTTTTTTATTTGGATTAAACAACACAATAAGGCCAAATATAAACAATTAATATACATAATGTCTCTATGTGCTGCTTGTCACCAAAAAAAGTCTCACACTCAGAATAAAAGCTGTGGCCAACACCACAGCACTGATTTTCAGTGGGGGCTTTCAGGCTGGCATCGGTGCACTGAGACGGATATTTACATATTCCTTAACCTATAACTTATTTAAAAATAAAGAATAGTCAATAAAAACACAAAAACAGAAAACAAACACTACAATAACGAATTAAAAAAGTTGAAGTGAAACTAAGAAACATGGTAAAAAAGTAAAATACAAACAAAAAAAATAGAAGCTACACTATTATTATTATGTTTTTTTTTTTCGAAGGCAGGGCAGCATGGTCTAAGACCTTGGCCTGTCTTGGACAGAAGGAAACAAAACAATTAGAATAAATACATACAATCTTTGTGCCTAAAAAATCACAGCAAAATCTTCAATTAAAGTATACAAAAATTAGCTTCAAAATGAGAAAAATCTAAGCTAAACGAATACATGTATAGTGGCTTAAATTTAAAACAATAAAAGAATACGTTTATCTAAAGACTGGATTATACACGTTTGCTAGTCAATTCCATCCAGTGATAGTCAGATCAGTGAAACCAAAATAACTGACGGATGTGCAAATGAGAGTTTTTAAGCAACAAAATAAGACTATGAAATCTGGTTGTTTAACAGTCTACCGTCAACTACGGTTCGTATGCGTCTGCCGGACAAAAAGCTAGCCAGCCATTTGTACAAACCCTCGGGCACTCCGTCAGATGGCAACTTCGACAGAAGACCCCGGTGCCAGACCCGATCGAACGCATTCGCTATGTCCAGGCTACATGCCAATGCCTCCCCCTGACTCTCAATAGCTAGTGCCCATCGGTGTGTGAGATACACTAGAAGGTCACCAGTCGAACGACCGTGGCGAAACCGACCAGGTCGTGTACTTCTAGGTATCTCAGATGCTTTGTGTTGATCACTCGCTCCATCACCTTGAGGAGGAGAGCGGTAATAGCGATAGGCCTGTAATTCGATGGATCTAATCTATCGCCCTTTTTGGGCACCGGGTGCACATTCGCAGTCTTCCACGAAGACGGATATTGCCTAGTGTGGTAAGAAAGCGCGAAGAGACGCGTGATATAATTCAGGAGCACACTGCTTAAGCACCACTGCTGGTATACCGTCTGGTCCACTCGACTTATGAACGTCTAGAGAAAGCAACGCTCGCCGGACCTCCCGCTGTGTTATGGAGATTTCCGGTATGGTCTTACCGCACCACGTTATATTAGGTGGTACAGTGCCTTCATCGTTCATGTTCGAGTTCGAGGCAAAGAGACTGCCCAGTAGATCGGCTTTCTCTTTAGCACTATGGGCCAAGTCACCATCGGTCTTTTGCTGTGGTGGTAACGACGCCTAGCAAAAGTTCCCTTGGGCAGATTTGGCAAGCGACAAGAAAGCACGACTCCCAGAAGGATAGCTCGCAAGTCGTCCAACTATTTTACCGATGAATTGGAATTTTGCTCTGGCAGTTTCTTTCTTACTGAACCTCGAGGCAGCATTTAATTTGCGTTTTACCTCAAAAATATTTGGATCCTTATTATTACGAGCCGTGGTCCAAGCCTCATATGCAGTTTGCTTAAGAAATTTAGCTTCTCTGCAAGACCTATTAAACCACGGTCGTTTTTTGACGCCGGCAGCTACTCGCGTGTTAGGAATATAACATTCTATACCAGCGAGGATTGTTTCAGTGACTGCGGCTGCGCAGACGTCAGGATCTTCTGAGTTAAAGCAGATCTGCATCCACGGGTACGATGCATAAAATTCTCGCAATCCATGCCAGAATGCCGAATTATAGTGCCACACACGATGCCAATTAACTGGCCAGATGGATCGGGATGTGTGCATGACATTTGAGTCCGAACGAGACAGTGGTCCGAGGAGCCAAGAGGCGCATCCACTGAGACGGAGTATCCGTCCGGACGAGTAGTCAGCAGAAGGTCCAGTAAGGAGCTCGTATGCTTCTCTATATCTGGTATTCTCGTTGGAGAAAGTACTAGCTGAGAGTATCCATAGGTCAGAGCAAATTTATGAGCAGATACCCCTGCATAGTTATTGGTTCAAAAACTGAGCCACTCACGATGGTGGGCGTTAAAGTCTCCCAAAATAACTAGTTCTGTTGTGGGATATAGGTGCGTGAAGAGTCGAGTTACGTCCGTGTCACCGCTATGAGATCTGTATACGCACGCATAGACACGAGTGTGGCCGCCTTAATCTACGCGCACCAACAATATCGACAGGTTCCTGTCTTCAAGACTATGAAGGTGGCGACAGCAGATATCCTCCCGGACGAACATACATACACTAGCACGACTCATAAAGTTGTGTTCGAGTTTGTATCCGGGATAATGAAGGCATGATGTGTTGGCTCATCATGTGCAGAATCCATAGACACTTTACTGTTGGTTACATCAAAGAAATCACCTGGCAATCTTAGCACATGACCGTAGGTGAGTTCTGCAGTACTGAATTTAATGATGGTTTACTTATTTAATCGTATGATAATGTGAAATAGGCTTTATTATTTTAATTTTTATTATTTTATTATTACGGTTTATTCACTTTCTTATTATTAATTTATTTTTACTGCGTAGCGCAGTTAATCGTAGTCAGCAGGTAAATGTGTACTTGAGGTGAAATCTTATGTGAGCCAACAATGTCCATATGAATATGTGCGGAACGATATGTTGGAGAGACTTGATGTGTATCTACTAATTTTTGCACGTTGGCAGGCGAAGCATAATTGTACCTATTTAAAATCCAAACGTTCATCGATGGACAAAAATATCGCTTTCGCACCATTCTTCGTAGAGTTTTGATACTAAGGTGGCTGATGACATATATAGCTTGGTATGATTAACACGAAAATTTTCAGGCAAGTCTTTCAAATTGCATGTTTTACACAGAACATTATTTCGCATTGTGAGATGTCTACCTTTAAACAGTTTCCTAAAATGCTTGACTGATAGACATATAGATAATAGTTTTCTGTCAAATGAACTATAGCAAAGGCTGCCATGAACCTTAGATGAAGAACAGAACCAACACATTTAGATTTAGATGCATTACATTACATTAGATGCATCATTCATATGGCTTAGAGATAATAGCTGCATTTTTTATGCTATCTTTGCACATCTCAACTCGCTTTCCGGTTTGATACACATCACTTAATATGTTCAAAAATAGATTTAGAGAGCATTATGTATTTCTGTGAATTAGATATATATGTATATAATGTAGTTATATTAATGTTATATTATTGTAAAATATATGTTTGTTAATGAGTAATAGTAATATTATTTATATATTTAATCTTTTTTTATTTATTAACATTATTCGTTGTCTTTGATTGAAATTAGTTTATGAATAAAGTTGTGCTTACACTGTTTGCCTCCTACTTTTCTATGTGTATTATCTCTTACACTCTTAGGTTTGCTGTAAGAAATCTCTTTTAAGGGATAAGTTCACTAAACACACACTTGCTTAGGTTTATTGTCACTAATCGACGTAGAACTTCACGTAAAAGTTTTTATGCTTGATTTCACTGTCGGAAGTCAGTCTTTAATTAATGGAAATACATTCTCTACCCCTTCTATCACTCTGTAAATGAAGCATTGGAAGGTGTAGCCTGCATTTTGTAACCCTGAACTTATTTGAGGAAAGCCGAACAGTCCAAATGGTGCAATGATAACAGTCTTCTCAATGTGAGATTTAAGGATTGTTAATTTTTGGTAGGCTCTGTTAAAAATTTATAGTTTTTTTGCCAGCAAGATGGCAAGGTCAGGTAAAGAGCTCGTACGGTTCTTTATGTATGGTAGCCTCGTTAGACAAAGTACCAGCTGAGAGAAACCATAGGTACGAACAAAATTTATTAGCAGATATCTCTGCACAGTTATTGGTCTAAAAACTGAGCTACTCACGATGATGGGTGGTAACGCCGTTTCATCATTCTTTGCGTAGAATGATTATCATTAATGTATGTAATATAAGTGTCCTTTTCTTAACGCTTCCTTACGTAACAAAATTAGTTTTAGTTAAGGGTGCTGTGTAGCATAAAAACCTGCTACAGCATTTCGTCACCTAGTTCGGACAGACCTGTCACGAGCAACAAGCCACCTAACTTTAAAAACTTTTTACAAATTGTCAAGGAACAAAGTAAAATATATACATATGTTGCACACACCTTCTGCTGCAAAAATAATGTATTTTCACTCTCATAATTAATCGCAGACGCAAAATTATACAAACTTCGGTCACAAAATACAAATATCCTAAAAATCTGCAGTCTTTTGCTCGCTTTGTGAAAACAAAGATATTCATCCTCTTTACAAATGTGAATCCTTTCTTAAAGCAGGGATTTTCAAGCCCTAGACCGTTTTTACGTTACCTCAGCCCCAACCACCACAGCAAAACTAGAATCCTGTATAACTTTTGAACTATAAAATTTAATGGAAAACTGGCACACTGCAGACCTAGATATTTATGACTAGAACGTGTCTTCAAAATTGTTTGATTTGCAAGTGTCAAAAATAAGTAAGAAATTCGTTTGTATAAAGCACGCTAAGAGGCGCTGCGAATCGTATTCTCTTAGTGACTAAGCATAACGTGACATACGTTAATGTGTGACCTAATTACGCAGTCAACGTGAGGAAGTGAATACCGCGATGCCTACATAATTCACCTCCCCCAAAAAGTACAGGGTTGCACACCCACTTTACAAAAAAATGTTTCCTTAAATATATTGAATTAAAAGTGAACATTTTAATAAATACAAAAAATCCTACATATTGAAGTAAAAATTAAACATTTTATTCAATATTAAATTATATAATAAATTATATAATACTAAGAAAATATATATAACAGCTTAATGTTAATTACGTATGAAACAATTTTTTGTATTGTTTTATTTACTAAATATTCTTTATTATTCATATTTATTTTTACATTGGGTGATAAATCTTCTAAGACAATGAAAGGACCCTTATAAATATAATCTAATTTTATAACTATTTGATTATTTTTTAATATTAATTATTATAAATATGATATACTACAGTATGGAGTTCTTCCTTCTTCTACCCCTGGTGTTGCAAGCGTCCATGGGCTACGGTGACCGCTTACCATCAGGCGGACCGTAAGCTTGTTTGACACCTTAGTGGTATTAAAAAAAAAAAATATATATATATAAATATAAATATTAATAGATCAACTGGCTTATATAAAACAGTATTACAATTCTTATCATAGTTATTATATATTTAGTCTCTAAACGAGTACTAGTGTTGAACGAAAAACACCAAAATGGAACCCATGCAATCCCAATCCAATCACGCTCCAATCACTCCTATTGTTCTCGCACTGGTTCCTGAGGCACCTAAGTGTTTGTGCGTATTCTCTATTAGCCTCCTAGGCCTCCTATTAGTGTTGGTAAGCGGTAGAACTTAACTTCTCAATACCTAGTAAACAACACACTTCATTTATCACTGATGATATAAATTAGTTACCCATGTCGGTTAGTATCTGTTTCGGGATACCATAGCGTAATAAAAGTTATTAACGAAAGCCTTGGCCACCGTCTCAGTGTATTTACGCTCTAGTCGATAAGCCCCTACGTATTTGGTGAAATCGCACTGTAAAGTAAGTATATATTTAAATTGTAGTTATCTACATCTAGTGGGCCCATAATATTTAAACTAACTTTCTCGAATGCTAAATTAGCTGTGGATGGTCATAGGTTCTGTGGTGTGTTTGTTTTAGTGTTTTTGAGTATAATAAGAGAATATTTAGTGGGGCTGAAAAAAATATAAAATGTATGTGTTTAAATTTAAATTTATAATTTAAAAATAACTTATAATTTAGTATTTATAAAACTTTTATAGATATAGATTAGTATGTAACATGTAACCTAGCTTTTATAACTTATGTAACGAGAAAAGCTATCGAAATTGAAATGTTATCTGAATTTCTCAGTCTTATTTCATTGAAATGTCATTTGGTCGTTTGAGTACTTCTACCACAGTAGGTTGATCAGGCTCTCAGGCTGGTCTCCGGTACGGTCTACAAGCTGACTCGCTAATTTTGTCTGAACTCTTGTCAACAAAGAAACTAAGTGTTTATATGTTTCTTTTAGGTCTTTAGGCGTTACTGGAAGTCGACTTAATGCGTCTGCAGCGGCATTATTTCGACCTGGCACGAATATTACCTTAAAGTCATAATTCTCTAAGTACAATCTAAATTTCGTAAGTCAGCTAGATGGGTCGGTTAAGTTAAAAAAATAAACAAGAGGCCTATGGTCGGTGGAAATTTTAAAGTTTCTTATGGGTCTGAAGTGACACACTGCCCATACAATAGCTAGTAAATCAAGGTCTATGGCGGGATACCTATTCTGAGCTGGTGTTAGACTCTTACTAGCATAAGCCTTGACTTTTCCGTTCGATATAACAGCACCTAGTCCTATTTTAGAAGCATCTAAATATCTTTATCCTGAGCAGCGGTGCCCAGGGTATACCGCGTGCCACCGTACGAATGATACGTGGAGCTAGCTCACCTATCTCATCTGCTTCGCGGCTAATATCACTCTATCTCCGGCTCTTCTGACGCGGCTGTCTAATGATGAGGCTTCGCTATTATGCCAGCAATAAATATTCCTTTTTGAATTTAGTGCGCTAAAACTACGCCATCTTCACTTGAAGAACAAGGAATCAGTTTTACAACCTTACAAAGAGGCGGTATCACGTGTACTTACGTGTACCTATCGGCACTGTTGCCTAACATACAATTATCCCATTTTTTGACAAATTTAGTGTCCACATTTCGTAATTAATTACGGCGTACTAGTTTCTCAAATGCAATTGGCTGGACCTGAGCTCGATAGGTTCTTAAAAACCAAAAAAAACCTAAAAGTAACATTACTGTTAATTAAATCTAAACTAATATAACCTTCTGAGAATAGTTTTCCGGTCACACCTTTAATTTTAATTTTATCGTATCACATTTGCTTTGATAACTGTGGGTGATCGAGAAGCCATATTTCAAAACGCTCCACTATCGATTAATAACCTTATCGGCTAGTTATACTACCTTATCTATGCTGCTAATGTTTATTGTCAATACGCTAGTTGCATTACAGTTTAAAACATAATGTTCGATGTCGGTACTTAATGAAGGTACGAAAAATCTTAAGCTTATTAAGTGCATTCTGAGTGATCTCGACATTTACGGTACTTACGGTACTTGGCGAATATTGCAGTTGAGCTACATTTAGCTAGTGATAATTTTGATGAACTCGGCCACGTGTGTTGGGGCTTCTTATGGGTTTTCCACGATTGGTAACCCAGCGAATTGTAACGCGCAGTGCCTCTACCGCGGGCGCTACGTCCTACTCCTATGTCATGGTTACTCTTAAAATGCGTGACTGGTTCTTCGCTAGGAGCTAACGAATTTTTGTCGACTGCGGCTCGAATAGCCTCCGGAAGGGACTGGAAAGACCAAGAAGAGATGATGGTGGCGAGCCAGGAGTTGTTGAGACCATCTGGAAAACGTTTGGTCGCTACCTGCTTGTTCAGCGGACGGAAAACCTTTTACTGTTCGTATAAGGTTATCTTCTAGGGTTTTACAAGTCAAGTTCACAAATAACTCTTCCAAGTTACATAGCTAGATTTAAGTCTAAGTTTGACGCTAGGTAAAAGAAATGTCTTAAGGAGAAACTATAGCAACTGTTTTTTGGCAGCATCACGAAGCATTGACCCGTGTTGGATACTGTCAATCAATTGAGTAGTTACGTACACCTTAGTAGCTACGTATGTGTATCTTTATCTACACTATATAAGTATAAATAAATATAACAATAAATCTTCTGAATGGGGATTTCTAGACGTTAGCATAAGGGCAGTGATTAATAAACTAAAAACTTAAACCCAAATTAAAATTGATTGGCAACGGACACATAACATCTTAGGTATCATAAAAAACTTTCTTGTCTAGTAGACTTTACTTAAAATATCAATGGCGATGACGACGAAGCGACGACGGTGCGGGGAGTCCCATGTGGCGTTGACTCGCGGCGCCGGCGCTTCGGCAAGCTGTCGTATTCTTGTCTGCGATGGGTGGACTGGACCCTGAACTTCGTGGGCCGGGAAATCCCTCGACACCGCTCGTATGCTTCATGTCTTCTAGATTTTTTTTTTTTTATACCACTAAAGTGGCAAACAAGCCTACGGCCCGCCTGATGGTAAGCGGTCACCGTAGCCTATGGACGCTTGCAACACCAGGGGCATCACTCGCGCGTTGCCGACCCTTCAGAAATCTAATAACTTCTTTTTTGAAGAACCCCATACTGTAGTCCTTAGAGAAAACCTTGGCAGGGAGCTCATTCCACAACCCAAGGGTTCGCGGGAGGAAGCTTCTCTGAAACCGCACTGTTCGCGACCATTTTGGTTCCAAAGTGTGAGAATGAATTCCCTGTCGATGGCGAGCGGTGCGATGGTAGAAAGTAGCCGCGGGCATCATTTCGAACCATTCCTCAGAACACAATCCATTGTACAAGCGGTAGAACACACACAGGGAGGCAAAGTCTCTCCTCAGACTTAAGGGCTCGATACCGCAAGTGAGTATGGGATCGTCGACAATTCTCACAGCCCGTCGTTGAACCGAGTCAAAAGGTCCAAGCTGGTATCCGGGTGCACCCGCCCAGAGATGGCAGCAGTACTCCATATGGGGCCGGACTTGCGACTTGTAAAGTAGCAACCTTTGCCCCGACGTGAAGTACTGCTTCGCTCTGTTGAGTACACCAAGTTTTTTGGACGCCAGCTTTACCTTGTCTAGCAAATGATCTCGGAACTGAACATCGCTGGAGATGTCAACGCCAAGGATCCCAATGCTCTTAGAGATGGAGAGGGGAGTGTTCTGGAATTGTGGGACTACAGTGAATGGGGTTTTCTCTGATGTTGGTGTTTCGTGAAGGTTTCTCATTTTAGTTGCGCGTTTTGGTCTGGATTTTTGCAAATTAGGGTCTTCGACTGTTGCCTGTTTTAGGCTTGTTGTGACTTCATTTGCTCTCTGGATTTTGAAATGTATGTCTTCATTTCGTATGTAGAAATTATGTAGGTTTAATTCTAGGTTTTTCGTTTCTTGAAAATTGATTGTTTTTTTTTTAGTTGTCGTTTCCGATTCTTCGGCAAAGTGTCGCCATGAAGAATGGATATTGAGATATATTAATACAGAGACATGTTCTCTGGTTGTCGTTCGTATATTGAATAATTACAAAAACTATACAAAAACTAATAATTCTAACTTAATGACTAAGCTTAACGTGACATACGTTACAGGTGTGACCTAATTACGCGGTCAACCTGAGGAAGTGCATATCGCAATGCCTACATGCTACACTATCACTTTTGAAAATGTTTTCGTCCACGCAATAGATATACATTTTTGAATGTCACATATACCTGACACTGTCTTACGAATTTAGTTCCTTTGTTTCATTTCTATTCCAAATGGAATCCAGTTTGAGGACAAAAAAATTAAAACCTGAAGTTTTGTGATTTTAAAAGGTTAGTAGGTAAATTTGAAATAAAAACCCGAAAAATGCCCCCGGTGCTCAGCTACCCCCGAGAAATGGCGGGATGAAAAGGTGTGAAAAATGTTTTTTTTTCAATTTCTGGCTTACTGTGAAGTGCGATCGAAAAATGTAGTTCTAGTAGAAATCTACAACTTTTATAGAATACACTTTTTACCATTACTTCAAAATTTTCGAGATATTTGCATATGGTTACATGTGGTTTATAATTTTTTCTTAGTTTTTTATTTTTCAGTTCCTAATTTTTTTTTAATTTTCATGATACTAGATAAATACATATAATCATAATAAATAATAATAAATGTGTTTATTGCAGACCATGGACCATAATAGCCAAAAAAGTAAAATGTTGAGCCGTTTCCGAGAAGTTTATGCTCAACATTATACTTCAAGGAAAGGTTGAAATGTATATACTAGTATATACTAGGCTCAGCTTGGTGGGATTTCTACGGCAGCTCCTTTTTTATAGAAAATGTTTGTTACAGCACACTATAACTATAGTTCATCTAAATGGAATTCGGATATAGTTATTTCTGTGTAAGTTTTAGAATTTTTTGGAATAACAAGTAGTGTATCCTTCTCCATCCTGGAGTTGTTAGTGACCAACTTGGTTACTCTGTTGTGACACTAAGCAGTAACAAACAAAGAAACAGACTGTCACAATTAGCCACCTTGTCCAGATACACTGCATCAGAAGCACAACTTGTCACGCTGTAAAAACATATTGGTAAGGATTTATTTTTTAAAATAAATGATTATTAACTGGCATTTAGGCTGTATAAATTTACAACTCCGACGACGTACTTAATTCTGTAATATTGGGCGGGCAAGACGGGGTTGTACATCCTCGTCTGTAGATTCATCATTACTGCTAAGAAGCCATGATTGTCATTTTAACCACTCTCATGCTGATTGGAATTTAGTCTACTCATAAGACATATCCATAGCTTAATAACGGGAAATTTTTGAACTCTGATTTACAAAGCTAGAGTCCACAGTGGAAGTAGAAGTTATTTACAGCCAGCTAGAAAAGCCAGAGAAGGTACACGATCGCGATTGTAGCAGCAAAAACAGAAAACGCTTTAAAATTCACAGCCTGAATCTCACGACAAGAAAGAACAATAAAATCTTCAAAATACACAAACGGAACTGTCAAAAAATGACACAAAATGCGTTTCACTTTAACAATTTTAGCGCCGTCGGAATTATTAGCTGCGCTCAAACGGAACGGGTAACAACTGGTGCTAAAATAAGGTTTTACTATTAAATTGTGACACGGCTCAGAAGGAGCGCCCTTATTGTAAAATAATGCTTTTTTGTGTTCTTCCCAAAAAATGAAAACGTTATCGAAAAAAACGTTCTACATAATTGAAGAGTGCACTTGACTTTCACATGTGTCTTAGTTTTAAATCGATATATCATAATCACTCGAAGTTTATAGGATATTTATATCAAAATATTCTGCCTACATTTTGTTATTTTAATTTAAAACCAAAAGTATTATCAAAATTCTGATTCTAGAAAAACAAGGAGAAAATATTAGGGAATAATTTATATTTTATTTAAAATTATAGGAAATAGTTATGTCATATTTTATAGCATTTCAAAGATACGAAAATCAACTTTTATTTTCGGGAAGGCTCTTAAATGAAACTGGTGTCAGTGGCACAGTGACACAGTTATTTGAGAAGAGATTTTCTTTTAATGTTAATTATTCATTTGTTCATTCATTTAAATATAAAATTAAAAAATATCAGCCATAATTCATGAAAATGATCTACAATATAAATTAAAAAAGTAATGTTGTATTTAATATTGTAACTTGTGATTCATTTATTATTATACGCTAGGAGTAAGAAGCTTAAACGAAGATTAAAGACCAGCTCGGGGAACATTCGCTCAGCTCCAAGTAAGTCGCTCGCGTAGATTAATGTGAGCTCTTATTTATTACATAACATTGTCATTAATTAGTTTAAATTAAGAGGCTGTTAAGATAATCAGTAACGAGACATGAAAATAAATCATTAAAACACGAAGAGAAAGGCTAGGACTCTACTATCACATTTAAACTGAAACATATACAGGTATAATATATGAATTGTTATTATTTAGTTATAATTAAGAGCCTGTTCAGATAATCAGTAACGAGACATGAAAATAAATCATTAAAACACGAAGCGAAAGGCTAGGACTCTACTATCACATTTGAACTGAAACATATATAGGTATATAAATTGCCATTCATTAGTTTTAATCAAGAGGCTGTTAAGATAATTAATAACGAGACATGGAAATTAATCATTAAAACACGAAACGAAGGCATAGTCCTAGGACTCTACGCACTATCACATTTAAACTAAAACATATAATGTGGAGTGAACTAAAACATATATATATATATATATATATATATATATATATATATATATATAGTGCGTAATTGAAATGAAAGAGAGTATCAAGAATATAGATTAAGATAACGAATGTATTTTTGTCTTGAACGTAATAATTTTTTTTTATACAAAAAAATAATAATTTAAAACTTAAATAAAATGACCCCGTTAAGCCACCAAGTCGCGTTAAGTTACCCCGTTAAGCCATGTAGTACTTCAGTAGTAGGTATAAATATCAATGAGCTCATCACGTAAATGTCAAAAACTACCACCCTCACGCGCCATGCTGTCAAAAGATTACGGATAATATCTATGTCACAAAAGCAAACTGTAAAGCCAGAGGAAACAAGTGCCGAGTGAAATTGTCAAAATGTTAATGTCAATGAGTCATTGTCAATACGTTGTTAATTAATTTTGTGATTATTAACAAATAGAGTGCGCTCCACGCGCAAGATAGCAATGCCTAAAACTAATAGGAGCCATGAGTACTTTAACATGATACAATGTTATTTGTACCATGAAAGGTATGGTGTGCGACCAAGTCATGACACCATTTTGACTGCTGTGTACAGACATGAAGAACTTGGCTGCTTAGACCCATCGCCTGCCGTAGATGCAGGTAGACCACGATATCAAACCAGAACCCATCCTATGGCCAGTACCAGGGACAACGTGAGTCACAGATTACTGACTGAGAAATCAAATCGTATTTTATGTACGTATGTATAATGTTTATTAGGTATACAGAAGTTTAGTATTAGTTAGTATCATATAACATTCATATGTTATTGTATTATATTGTATTAATATTCTATTTTAATATGTATACATGATTTATACTTTTTCTTTTTTTAATTTTTTTTTGTGAATTATTGTTATAAATAGTTAAATAGGCTATTTTGTGCACCACCTACTTTTTTGTTACTTTTCGTTTTAAGATAGGTTGACTGGTAGATAATGCCACTAGGCATTAAGTCCACCCATTGTACCATTTTTGTGCAATAAAGTTTTTAAAATAAATACAGTATAAAAAACTTAGTTGCAGTAGATGCATGTAGAAGTATGTCCAACAATACGATAAATAAGTTATCTATACATATAATAAAATGGTAGGAAAGTCAAAACTGAACATTGGGGTGTGGTCTACAATCGATACCGAAGCCAAAAATATAGTTTTTAGAATTTTTGTCTTTTTGTCTGTATGTATGTTCGGGATAAACTCAAAAAGTACTGCATGGATTTACTTCAAATTTGGCACTAATATTATTAAGAAGTCTGGTCAACATGTAGGCTACATATTATCACACTATCACCTACGGGGAACGAGCAAATTGAAGCATTATTGGTCCGAATTTTTTTACTGTTAACCGATTTGCATGAAATTTTGGAATTAGGCTCGTCTTAACTTACCCTTAACTTCAAAAGTGAAAATGATCTGAACTCTGCACCCACCCTGGAGGTGGTGGCACCCCTTCTCGGTGGTGTAAGTTTTTTCTTCAAATCTCAGATATCGATAGAAGACCTAATTTAAGGAAAAAATGTTCTATAAAGTTTTTCAAAAAACCCAATACTTTTTAATTTATTGGCAATTGAAAATTCGGAATTTTTTCACGTTTTTCATCGGTTTTTTGCAAATATATCTAAAAATATGCATTTTAACGAAATTTTTTTTATGAACAAAATTGTAGCAGGTAAAAAACTGAACAAATCGGTTTTTTATAAAGTGTTCTAAGTGCAATAATCAGCTAGATATGAAAGATCAAAGCCGTTTTTTATTTTGTCTGAAATTTATTCGATGTATAGCCATCTAGCGGCGAGCAGATACATTTTATGCATTCTAAAGAAATAGGGTTTTGTAGTGCTTGAAATTAGCTTCAAAATGAGCACTGTTCAAAGTTTTTTGCACGTAAAATAAGTGAGCTGTAATGCAAATAAGAGGAACATCTAATGGAAACAGTGGGTTTCATAAGTGCCATTTCCACCAAAATTAAAATTAATCGTATTCCTTCTAGAATTAACTTTCAAAATAAAAGGTTTTTCACTATATATTGTAATAAAAAAAGTTGTAGCTCTTTTAATTATCTTTAAAATGGTTTTTTATTAGTTGTGATAGCATCAAAATTGAAGGAGTAATGGTCCAAAAACTAATCGTATTTTTTTTACTTAGTAAACTGAAAATTTCGGAGTGTGAATATTTGGAGCAAAGTGAAAGTACACAGTAATAGAGACCCAAAACTATATGTAATAATATATAACTATATAATATATATTAATATATATTAATATTATGGACATATATTTTGGAAACGTAGGCTTGAATACATACCAACGTTCATATATGTATATATAACACATTCGAATGAAGGTAAGTATATGTATTGCTCGGAGGGGCCAACCATCATATATATTTACTTTTTTAATTTAGGGGTAGTGTTAAGGGTTGAAAAGCTTGAGAATATGATAATCATTTTCGAGAATGTGGAATAACATTTAAATCCTTTCCATTTCATCAAAAGAATTTTTTTAAACAATTTTTTATCAAGGGTTTGTTTTTAAGGGTCGAAAGGGGGTTAAAAGTTCGATAATTAAAATAGAGACCATAAAATATTATTTACTCTATACTTAAATATTTTTATGTCATACCAAAGTAATTTTTTGTGATTTTTTCAATTTAGGGGTTGTTTGCACGGGTTGTAAGGTTTTCAAGGGGTTGGAAATGATTTTATTATGAGGTAATTGTGTTAGAAAGCACTTTACAATTTCACACCTTAATATTAAACATGTTTTCTAGGGATAAAATGGCTCAATGTCAATTTTTCCATTAAGGGGTTGTTTACACCCCTTAAAAATAATAGGCGGAGCACAGATCATTTTCACTTTTGAAGTTAAGCGTAAGATGAGCCTAATTCCAAAATTTCATGCAAATCAGTTCACAGTAAAATAATTCGGAGGTCCGATGACTGCACTATTATTTCTTCAACGCATTACAACATGTAATCTAACGACGCATATTTGACTTGCTTCTTAATTATTAATTATTCTACTCACACATAGCCATTTATTTTATGTTAAAAAATCGTGTAAAGTCATAACTTAGATGTGTTATAATTTTTCACCATACAAAAATGTTTCCTATTTGCTAAGTAGATGGTGTTGGCGTCAAATTAGATTGCGCTATGGTTTCGTTCACAATAAGTGATTTTATAGTATAGCGTTCACGCAGACGACGTCGCGGGCAGCAGCTATTGGTTTGATAAAGTTGTATGTATACCAGCTGTCGCGTGAGATTGAACGACAGAAAAAGGAACAGTAATAAGCAAGCAAGGTAGGTTCACAGTTAGGTACAAAATCAGCTGACTCTGAGTAGACGTCACACGTCATCTTAATTCGTTCATAAACAAGTAAAAAGTATTTCATCATAGCACAATGAATACAGTAGTATCACGTCCCAGTAAACAGACATAGTAGTAGGTATTTTAATTAGTTAATTAATTTTGTTATTTAAGTGAATCAGAACCATGAAATTTCATTAATTTTTGAATCAGTATTCTTGATACTTACTCCCATTTCAATTTAGGCACTATATTTCCTATCACAGTATATATAGGAATATTTGAATTTATGTTGCATTAATATGTATATTTCTCCACAGCCGTTACATATCAATTATTAGGCTTTATAGCCATAAATCACGAAATGTACTTTGTAGTTTTAATTAATAAATTTAATTACAACGTTTCTGAGATATTTGCACTACTTCTTATTCTAGCCGAGGCACGCATCGCAGAATTCGGTTATGCTGAGTTGTGGCCAAGGCTTGTACAGTGCTTTTCTCAAACATGCTTGTAAAAAAACTGATTATATGGACGACTGTAATACAAATAGTTTAGGTAAATATTGCCGCCAGTTTGTCGCGTTCAAACGTTGTTTTCTTTTTTACATTTTAAATTTTTTTAATGGCGCATTATTTTTGTTGTGCCAGTCCGAAATTTAAATAAATATTGATGAGTTATCTCTTTTTTTTTTTGCAACCCATAAAGTAACAGCTGACCATAACTTGTCGTAATTTTATTTAATTGTTTTTCAGTAAATTGTACCTTTTTCAATATAAATTCACGCAAAACATTACAAATAATTAATAATATATTTAGAATAGTGTTTTGAATGGACATAGATAAGTGCTAGATACATTATTTTTTTTCAAGTGTTACTGCGTTTTATCCGTTACAAAGTTGAAATTTTTCTATCATATTTTGTTTATTATTTAGTTGTGATACTGAGTTTTACGATTATTTATCATTATTGTATTGGTAAAAGAACATAGTTTTAAGGTAAAGTAACCAATTAATAAGCAAATTGTCAACAAAAATATTTCTTTCGTTAAGTTGTCATGCTATTCCTTGGTAAGTTTTAACCTCTTTCTTTTGTATTTATTTCGTTCAACCAGCCTTAAAATGATGACTCGTAAGGCATTTGCTCACCAGAAAGAGTCCAAACTTCATCTGGCTTTGCAGGAACTTAGATTTCCAAGGAAAAGTGTGATCAGCTATACAGTGAAAGGGATGATAACGAAAGAGAACTATTATAAATACTGAACAAAAATAGTAGCCTCCGCAATGAGTTGTCAGTGAACTAGAAGAGCGGGACCAACTTCATAAAGTTATAGAAACGTTTGACAGCTGTAATGAGGAGTATGTGGTGGCCCTTAATGACTTACCTTGGAATGACTTACCCCCGCCACTGAGAAATTTACAAAATAAGAGCTACTTTAGGTCGCAATTAAAGACATACTTTTTTGACCTACAAATAAAAGAGTAGATCATCGTAACAACAATATATAGTAGAAATGTAAATTACTGCAAAGAAAAAATACAGTTAGTGGAAAATCTGAAAGTATGTAAGTTGCAATTAGAAAACAGTAGGCTACAACATAAAACTGACTCACGTTTACTCGACTTGCAAATAAAAGATTTACATATATCCTTGCAGATGATGACCTTCAAGTATGAAGAGTCTCTGAGAGAGATGAAAGGAGCACACACTGGCTATGAATGAGCTAATTGAATTGCGTAAATATAATACAGAGCGTTTTGAGTCATTACAACTCAATCACAGTATGTGTAATTGTAAACGCCTCAGCGATTCACAGCCGGATTGTGCAGCTTCACCTCACCTCAGTCATCAATGTTTGTCAGTTTGGAATCCGAGCAACAATCATATGCTCACAACAGTTCTCACTCAACTAGTGTGTCACAAAAATGTAATGTTGATGACAATGTTGTAATGTTTTGCGATGAAATGGGAAAGGGTTTTGGACACTTTCTCAGCTCAAGTCTAGGACAACCGGTTTTAAATAATTTATAAATAAATATCTATAAATAAATATCTATAAATAAATATATTTGGACATTACACAAAGCGCCGTCTGGCCCCAAAGTAAGCAAAGCTTGTGTTATGGATACCAGACAAAGGATACAAATACATATATTGCTTTTTTTTGTAAATACATTCATATCATACATAATTACACCCCGAATCAAGACAAACGCAAATGTTTATTACATAAATGTTTGTCCTGCGCGGGAATCGAACCCACAACTCTGCACAGCAGTCGGCCACACTACCAACTAGGCTGCGAGAGAGTCAAAATCAAAATCAAAAAATATGCCAAATGCCAATTATGTTAATATAATGAGAAGTTTAATAAAGTCTGACCAAATCACTCCATCCTTTACATTAGTAATATTTATCGGCAACAGAGGTGTGGTAAATAAAAGTGAATTAAGACAACATTATAAAAGTATAAGCGCACTTAAAGTAAAAAAAATTTAGTGTTTACATTTCCCTATTGTAAGGGTTTGCCACAGGAGGAAAACAACCTTAGGTGTGAGTTAAATTTAGCTTTGCATACTTTGTCTAGCAATAGCAATAACTTTTATGTGATAGATCTTGACACTATTACTACAGAGTATAATAAATGTTTACTGCAAAAAAGAAACTTATTTCCAGTCACTTTAGTTTTAGTAAATGGGCTACCCCAGGTATTTCTAAAAGTAGGCGTAAGCTGTATGAATTATATGAGGAAAGAACATATAATAATATTCAAATTTTTAGGGAATATGTAAAAAAAATACTCAAAAACCCTTAAAACAGTCTGTCTTGTTGCAAAATCAATTAATTTACCTCAGACATAAAGTGAAAAATTCAACAAATAAAATAAAAACTACATGGAACATTATAAATAATGAAACTGGTAAAGCTAGGAATTCTTGTCAAGACTTTGAGTTGATTTTACATAGTTACTTGTTTAAAAACAAATTCTGAGGTAGCAGTTGCCTTTAGATTTTTTTCTAGTAATATTCTCTCCAATTTTAGCAGAAAAATTAATAAAAACTAATATTCCTGAATGTAAAGTTCCCTTTGTATTTAAAAACATTAGTTCTACGGAATATCCGTATATCATAATATAGTATTTATAATAAATATATAGTTTAGTAAAATAAATACATTTAAAACATTAGAAATAAAAAACACTACAGACCTTTGGGGACTTTCTGTAAAAACTATAAATTCAATAATTCCTGTTATAGCGCAACTCTTAGCCATAATTTTTAATAGTTGTGTTGATAGTGGTGTGTTTCCTGATGAGTTGAAACTTAGCCAATACCTCTTTTTAAATCAGGTAGTTCAACAGATGCTTATAATTTTCGGCCTATTTCAATACTACCAGTACTCAGTAAAGTTTTTGAAAAAATCACTCTTTGTCAAATGTTAAGCCATTTCTGTATTAATGACCTACTTAGTAGTAAACAGTTTCGCTTTATGAAAGGCCGTTCCACAACCGATGCAGGAGTGGCACTATTAAAAAATATATTTAATACCTGGGAGGATTCGCATGATGCTCTTGGAGTGTTTTGTGATTTATGAAAATCTCATCAGGAAGCTATTCCTATTCATATCACTATGGTGTTAGAGGCAAAGCTCTTGACCTTTTGTCCTCCTATATGAGTAGGAGAGTACAGAAAATAGATGTCAACGGCGAAAGATTTCCGGGACCAGCAGTCACTATGGGAGTCCCTGAGGGCTCAATGTTAGGTCCTTTTCTATTTCTTATTTACATTAATGATCTCCCATATCATGTTAAAAACCATGACATTATCTTATTTGCTGATGACACCTCTTTGTTTTTTAAAGTTAAGAGACGACAGACATGTTATGATGAATTAAATGATGCCCTTCCTAAAAATGTAAATTGGTTTAACGCTAATAATTTGTTACTTAATGAAATAAAAACCAAATGTGTTAAATTTACATTACGAAATGTTAGTCAGATACAGACATGTATTAATATTAATGGCGAGCAATTAGAACTGTTTAATTCAACAGTCTTTCTTGGCATAATGCTGGACTCCAAACTTCAATGGGGTCCTCATATTCATAACCTAGCCAAAAACCTTAGCTCTGCTGTGTATGCGATCAAGAAAATAAGACAATTGACCGATGTCGACACTGCAAAAATAGTATATTTTAGCTATTTCCATAATTTAATGACATATGGTATCCTGTTGTGGGGCAGCGCTGCTGATGTAAATACAATATTTTTGTAACGGGCAATTCGTGCTATTTATAAATTAGGATCTAGGATATCTCTTAGAGATAGGTTTAGGGAAGTAAATATTTTAACTTTAGCGTCGCAGTACATATATGAAAATCTTTTAGATGTACATAAAAGTATCAATAGTTTGAAACATTGATTGTATTTGTAGTAAAGATTTTTTTTTAAAAGAGTAACTATCGAGTTTCTTGCCGGATGCTTCTCGGTAGAAATCAACAACATTGTGACCCGGATTTCAAAAAATAGTATTTCATAACTTTGACGATTCAAAAGTAATTGTAAAATCCTAATTTGAATAAATTAATTTTGACTTTGACTTGACTTGACTTGACTGACTTTGATTTGACTTGACTTTGAGTTTAGTTATCAGGTCTAAAAAAGTTCGTTCTATTTTCAAAATTCTTTTTTGACCGCTCGAGCGGGTCGCTCTCTGTTACTGTACTGCAAGTACTATTTATCCCAAAGAAGCTTGTGCAAGATATGGTCGCATCGTAGCATGTTTGAGAAAAAGTAATTTCCCACTTGTTGACTTTTACTGATCAAGCACTGTGAAATTTCGTAGCCGTGATGTCAAGCCAAAAATCTACGAGTTTGTCTATGGTTTTCGAAATTCCTAAAAAAAATTTAAGTCACTTTGAATTTTATTTGAGACTATTTGTATGAAAATTAGAAACTTGTATAAACATTTAAACTATACAATTTAATAGAAAACTGGAACAATGCAGATCAAGATATGTCTTTCTAGAACACGTCTACAAAATCTCATTACTAAGGGTCGAAAATAAGCAAGAAATTAATTTGCATGAAGCTCGTTGAAAGGCGCTGCAAATCGAGTTCTGTTAAATCTGAAGCCACCAAATGAACTTTAACCTAACCAAATTATGAACAACAGTGAAAACATTCATGTTAATATTGTTGACGCTTTAACTGGTCATTGTAGGTACTTTTTTTTATGAATATATCATATGATATATATATATATCGGGTCTCATCGGGTCTCCACATCGGCGTCGCTATGTTCGGTCGACGACTGTCGCTTGTTTGCTCCTCTTAGCGATACTAAAAATTTATGTCATCGTAAAAATATGCGTCTCGCCCGTTTGCCTCATAAGTAGCTGTCTCAGATACAAACATTGGAATATATTCAGATGTATAGGTTCATTGTGAATTGCATCTTTACAGAGACAAAATGGAAAATCATATCTCCTCGAAGCGTTTATCCAGTAAACATTTTTTAGGGTTTTAGATTATTTTATATTTCTCTTATTATCATTCAGTTCAATACAAAACCATATTCCGATTTCATTTAATTAGTTAAACATCCCGTCCATTACAGAATATAAC
Source organism: Apoda limacodes (assembly GCA_946406115.1). Classification (NCBI taxonomy): domain Eukaryota; kingdom Metazoa; phylum Arthropoda; class Insecta; order Lepidoptera; family Limacodidae; genus Apoda; species Apoda limacodes. The sequence goes on from OX291548.1 coordinate 1,484,484, forward strand.
GGATCCACACAGCAGGCTTTACAACATTAGTGTAGAAGAGATCAGATAAATCCAACAAGAGACTTCAGGGTCACGGGTCTATTATTCACATACACATTTCAATCCACATAAGGTATAAAATAAATATGTGACAAATACAAACTATAAAACAATATTATATAACTTCTACTTAACTAAGCAAAATAATCGAAAGCCTGCCTATTCGAATCGATAGGGAAAAAGTCTTTAATCCGTTGTATCGACCGGGACACTCGTGTCCGCTCTTCGGCCTATGGCCCGACTTAAACGTTACCTTGATCCAGGCAGCCCGCTTCCACAGTGTCTTCACGACGTGGAGGTGCTGCGTAGCTGACACCGACCCGGCTGTAGACAACAGCTCCGAAGTCTATCGGACTACTGCGTGGATTAGCCTAAACGCGACGCCGAACAGGGACAACAACCTATTGGCAGAATTGGAGGGCTAAAGGATGCTGATTGTAGATCCCGCCTTCCAGGCGGCACACGGAGGACGCAGCTAGGTGCGTGGCTCTGGCACGTAGTAGGAGAGCGCTGCAGAGTCGCGCACACTGATAGGACACCCAAGAGGTGCGCTGACTCGGGCCGCGGCAAGGCGCGCGGCGAGGTACGGTCGCAAAATTTTATTCCTAGAAAATAAACAAAATAGGTACCTGGGATGCAGGGTACAATCGGTACCTGGGATGCAGGGTACAATCGGTACCTGGGCTGCAGGTACAATCGGTACCTGGGATGCAGGTACAATCGGTACCTGGGATGCAGGGTCAAATCGTAGTTGAAATCGAAATCGACGATAAAGCAACTTATTAGTTATAATATAGTTTTCGTCCGCACGTTTAGTAGTACGAGTAGAATGGTACGACGATGCTTTTTTTCTAGTTCGAAGACGACAGAACAAAACTCCAATTTAGAATCAAGACCACAACGCATTGACTCGAATTATAGATATGGGAAATTACCTATACTTCATATGTCAATGTGTTACAATAAATATATCTTACATTAACCTTAGCACGCTTTAGTCAAAGCACAAACTATCGGTGGCGTGAACTATCTATCAGTGGCGTGGTAATTTTAAGAACGCACAATCAGTACAAAGAAACCATGGGTTTTTTTGAATATGTGAAAGATCCTAAAAATTATCTCTTTTATAAATAAAAAAAAAGCTTTATGGCGTAATTTTTTCAGAAATATTAGATTTTCAAAAATTGTTTCTTTTTCTTACCTTTAAACAAAACGATAAATATAATTTATAAATAATTCGGATATTTTCTGTGTGTTATATTTTTTATATGTTTCGTTAACAAACCAAAAATATAAAGCAGATAGTTTGCGGTTCACTAACGTAGAATATTATATTCTTTTTAGTTATGCATAGATCCCAGAGTAGTTCATTAGCCGTATAAATATAAAGCCGACAGTTTGCGGTTAACTATTACATAGATCCCAGAGTACTGCATTAGCCGTATAAATATAAAGTAGACAGTTTGCGGTTAACTATACATAGATCCCAGAGTACTGCATTAGCCGTATAAATATAAAGCAGACATTTTGCGTTTAACTATACATAGATTCCAGAGTAGTGCATTAGCCGTATAAATATAAAGCAGATTTTTTTTTTTTTTTTTTCTGAACTGACTATGCAGTTGGCTGTTGCAGCCATTACTGCTTCACCGGACTTTTGGGGCGAGACTCTGAAGGAGCCTCAGCCCATATAGCGCCCAACACTCAAGGGCTTCCCGCTGGGGAAGCCTCGGCTTGGGTTGTCGCTCTCGGGGGCGTCCCTTCGACCGGCGTGAGTCTCGAACCCGAAGGTGAGTCACCGCCAGGAGGGGAGTTCCCCGTTACGCGGGTGCGGTTGCGATTGAGTGGGGGCGAGAAGCGCCCCGGCACTCTTTGATACCTAGTGTATCCTTGTGGGCGCCGACGAACCCGGGGACGTCGGCGTCGGGTTTGGAGGGAGGCCCTATTCGGGGAGGTCGTAGAGACTAATCTCGCTATCCGGACAGCGAGATCGTCATCTGGGGACGTTAGTACGTGCCGAGGCCGCCTAACAATAGTTTTACGACCGTGACCGGGTCGATCGGGGGGACGATACGTTGTGGATTGCACAATTAAACGATTCGGGTGATTTTGCGTACGCTCGAAAAAGCGGACTGCCAAGTCTTTAAAGTATTGGGGAATCGTGGGAAGTTCGAAGTCTGTAGATCCGCATTGCGAACGTACCAAGAGGCTCCAGAGGCCGCTCTGAGAAAGCGGTTTTGGAGGGTCTGGAGTTTGTGGAGATTGCGCTTGGACAGCGCAAAGACTACGCTAGCATAAGCTAGTATGGGGCGGATACAAGTTGTGTAAAGATTTAGCTTATTTCTAAGCGACATCTTACTATACTTGCCTATCATGGGATAGAGACGACCGAGGACAAAAGCGGCTCGGTCTCTGACTATTTTGGTGTGAGCTTGGAAGTTCAAGCGACTATCCATGGTCACTCCGAGATATTTGGTCTTATTTTGCCAGGGAATGGCACGACCGAAGAGAGAAAGGGGAGTTGGCGGAGGGCGGCCTAAGGAAAAGAGGACGGCAGAGCTTTTGTCGGGATTCACCTCGATTCTCCATTTCCGAAACCACTCGCCTAGGGCGGTGATAGCGGGTTGGAGTCTCTCAGTGATTCGACTCACTTGCCTATCAGTGGTATAGAGAGCGGTATCGTCCGCAAAGAGGGCTACATTGGTACCTATCGTTTTAGGGATGTCGTTAGTGTACAGAAGGTACAAGATGGGGGCGAGCACGGACCCTTGCGGCACTACTGCTTCTATGGGACGGAGGGAAGAGAGAGTGCCTTCAACTTTGTAGCGAAAGCTACGATTCGACAAATAGTCTCGTATGATGAGCACGAGACGATCTGGCAACTGAAAGTTGTACAGTTTAAAAATTAAACCGTTGTGCCAGACTTTGTCGAAAGCTTTCGCTACATCGAAGAAGACAGCGCCCGTGTGACGGGTCTTACCTAACGCTGGCTGAAAGCCAGTAAGAATATGTTCCGTTATGCGGAGGACTTGATGGACGCATGAGTGTTTGGCACGAAAGCCGAACTGCTCATCTATTAAAATGCCTCTGGAGACTATAGCGTTCCGTAGGCGAGCGAGGAGGAGGCGTTCATAGAGTTTACCAAGGGCCTTTAGTAAACTTATGGGGCGATAGGAGGACGGCTCGGTACGAGCTTTACCTGGCTTATGGATGCCTATAACAATGCCATTGAGATGGAAAGATGCAATGTTCCATAGCAGCGTTAAAGATCGCTACTAGGAGGCAGACAAGGGGCAGAGTGAGGCGCTTTAGGATATCGTTAGAGATACCGTCAGCACCGGGGGCTTTACGGGGGCGTAGGTCTTTGATGACCTGTACGACTTCGTCGACAGTGACAGGGGGCAGGGGGTCTTGTGGAGGCAGAGAAGTTCTGCGCTCCACTTCGCCGTCTACCTCGCGCACGTGGTCGGGATCGAAGGGCTGTGTGCTTAAGGCACATTGGGCTTGGAGGCTAGACGCTAGGCAATCCGCTTTTTCGTCGTCGTTGAACACGGGAACGTTGTTGGGACGAGATTTTCGAGCAATTGCCCAAATTTATCCCAGTCCGTCACGGTTCTAGTGTCGGGAGGAGAGTAAAGCAGACAGTTTGCGGTTAACTATACATAGATCCCGGAGTAATGCATTAGCCGTATTAATCCACATATGCTTTCTTACTTCTATCGATTTTTAGGATTTGGTGTGTGCTGAAAGCAGTTTTAATACTACTTGAATATAAATTTTTCAACTTGAGGTAAAATAACAAAATACTCTTTTTTGGTAAAGATAAAGTTGTTACGGCAAAACGGTAATCATATTTTGATAACTATAGATATGGTTATATATGTTTAACGCTTATTTTATAATCTATAGCATTTACTCGTATATACTTAAGCTTAATGCTGTTATTAAAGAACCAGGTTTACTCGAACAAAATTTACTAAATAAACGTACCCGAAGCACAGCTTAAATTAATAATTAAATATGAAAGCAGAAATTCAAAAAGCTCATCAGTGAAAATTATTTTGTGTAAAATGATATCATCGAGTTGTGAGAATAATAGAGGCAATCACGAGATTCGTCGTCTCGTCGGTTCGTGTCACGGCGCGTGGCGCGGGTATGCAAAGCTCGCGTCATACGAATCTCGACTTTCCCTTCACAGATACTTCATAAACTTATTATTATTAAATACGAACTCGTGTAGTGCCTAGTTTGTATTTTTAATCTAACTTGTTTTTATTTTTAAAACGGGGCCATAGCTCAGTGGTTCCACCAAGCTATTGCATGGTACGTTCCTATAAACCAGGAACATGTCTGTGGGATGTGGGGAAGTTGCCTTTCGGTTGCAACAAACCAAAGTACTCGTATAACATAACCACGTGACCGACTATTTATTTATTTTATTTTATTTAAGGCTCGTGGCCGCGAAATCTACTATTTGAGTAATCATTACTACATTACTACAGTGCAGAATCGTTTGTTAAAAGTCATGTAACGGATGACAAGCACAGTTCAGGGTCGAGCGGTATATTATTTTGTCATGTTATTTTATAGGAAATACTTAAGTGGATATTTGGACTTTTGTTTACAAGAAGGTAAATGCCTTATATTTTGGCTTCCAAAAAACATGCAACGTTGATAGGGTTAAATATTAGAGTTTAACAAAATAAACTCATATCCCGTCACCCGTTACGCGTCCAAGGGACCACAGTGGCCTCTAAGCGCGTTGTACCGGTCGCGCCCTAGAGCCCACAGGTGGCTCTTAGCATTCGTGTTGCGGCGGGAAGTTTTGCACAATTTTTTTCTAACTTATTCTAACGACTTTCGTCAGGCAGGCTAATTGGAAGTGAAGCCAATAGCCTGTCCGACGTTCTAGTATTTTTTGGGTGGATAAAATTATCAATTTAACCAACATAAAAAAAAAAAAAAAAATTCGGTCGAATCAAATTGGCCGACCATTGTTTTGTTTTGGTTTCCAAGTGCTGTGTCGTGTTGTGCGTTGTTATTGTTTGAGTGCATTTTGCCGAAATCTTTGAGACAGTAAGTTTTTAGATTATGTACTATATATCAATATACTCACAATGAATTGTACAATGTGATTCATGCTTTTGTTTTATCCGAAATGTAAAATATGATAATGAAAAAGCAAGAAAACTTTCATGACGCAATAATTTTGTAAATGTCTGTTAGCCATTTTTGAGTAAATTTATATATTTTGTTGTTCAAATCATTGTGAGAAATAGATTAGTTCATTACAAAATTATCAAGGAATTCATTTTTAAAAGTGGTTTTATCCAAAACACTAAATATTTAGTACAATTTCAAAATTTGTTTATTTAGTCATAATTTTTGGCAAATGTACTGTTAGCAAAAACAAATCTCAACAAAGCTCAATAAAAATGATTTAGTTCTACGTAAGATGTCTACTTATAACTTTTTTTTTACTTTTTTCTCTTTTTTGCTTATAACTTCTTTCATTTTTAATTTAGGGCAAAAAGTCATATAAACATATTTGTAGGCAAAACAATTTGCTAAAAATTATGTGTTTACGAATTTTTTGTAAGACGATACGATAGTTTCCGAGATATCGCGTAAAAAGTGTTTTCACCCCTTTTTTGCTTATAACTTATTTAATTTTTAATTTAGGGCAAAAATTCAAATAAGCATATTTGTAAGCAAAACGATTTGCTACAAATTATGTCATTACGATTTTTTTTGTAAGACGCATAATTTCCGAGATATCGCAAAAAAAGTGTTTTCGGTCAGAGTAACTAAAAGGGGGCGCAAGGATTACCGGACTTTTCACGAATTTTTGTTTTTTTTTGCTTTACACTTAGGTATTGTATAATTTTTTTCAAGGTCTACTGGCTTCCCTGTGTCGGAAAACCCCGGTGAGCCTGACTTTCTGACCCCCAGTAGCATACGCCGTACACGCCGTACCCTGCCGGTGAAGACGGCGCTTCAACACTCCATCCAGTAAGTGCAATATTGTTCCACAATACTTTTTTTTTTCTCTTAGGTACAATAAACTGTATGTGTGTATGTGACTGAACTCCTCCTAAACGGCTAGACCGATTTTTTTCATATGTGTTGGTTACGGCCTGGATGGTTTAGATTCACAAATCGGCCCGTCAGATAGCGCTGCAGTCGGTATCCAGATATCGTGCAGGATAACGTCTGTCGGGTCCGCTAGTGTAAATTATCTTATATAACATTTTTGTATGTAAATAAGGTTTTTTTTTTTGTCATTTACTATGGATTACTTTAGACGAGTTGCGTAGGTTATAGGGCGACAACAATAATTGTATGAGGCAGAACGTAATCTACTTACCTGTGAAAATAAATATGTGCATTTAAGGTAGGCATAATAGGTATATTTCTCTTTGCAGTGCAGCACCGGTGGAGCATGCTGCTGAGATGGGGTTGGATGAAGAGGAGGGGGCTACGGCGGTCGTTCGCAATTTGGACAACGTTTCAATAACCATTGGAATCCTAAAAACAACTTATTCGTTCTAATAGGGTATCTGTTTGTTTTTTCTTAGCTCAGAGTTGATTTTATGTGTAAAAGAAAATACCAAGAGACAGAATAATATACCCTACTGTAATGCAGATATGTATCAATATTATAGGTGCTTTTTCAGTTTCACCTTCAATGTCACTTTAGTAATAGCAATAATAGTGTGACACAGATTTGGCACGAGATTGTGCCTACTAGTTTAATGAATTTTACGTGTGTACCTAATATTTGTTTATTTCATTGGTGACTCTATGACCTAGGACCTATAACTGCAAGTAGCCAATTTTTTTTCGGGTAAAAAAAAATTGTAAGTGTCTTCTATTTCCAGTCGTTGAAGCATTAAAACGTAACAATCTGCCCCTGCAACTGCCCCGCATTCCTGTGGGTACTTTAGATCGGGTAAAAAAGTATCCTATATCAATTCATATACCTTCAACTATATTTGTGCCAAAAATCTTGCCATTTTTGTACTCATGCAAGGCTCTATTGAATAGAATGTGCAAAAAAACTATCCCCGGTGAAAACTCCAAAGCTAATGGCACTGAATTATATGAGGGCAAACCGAAACACCATCCAATTCGTCGCATTTATTATATTACTAGCTTTCCCACCAGCTCAGCCCGCCTAATTGACAACACTTTACACCAGCTAAAAGGTGCAATTGCCAAATTAGTATAAATTGATGATGCAATCAAAATTAGTAGGCAAGCAAGATTTTTAAATACATTGAAACGCATTTTTTAATAATAAATAGTTTTTATTAGGTACACAACAGTATTTTTTTTGCTACGCTTAGAACAAAATCACATTTCGGAAAAAAAAAACAAGTACTTTCAAACTCGAGTTTCAATGTTTTTGCTATCAGTACGCACTGTACTCGGCGAACGCGCGGCCTTGACGGATTTAGTCCGTGATTCGGTTCCATTGTTTTGATTACTTTTAAAAGACAATAAAATATTATATTTCGTGGAAAATAATTATGCAAAACGTGTGCCCTAGTAATAAAGGTATTGCTAAAATGTAGACAATATGTAAAAAGGATGTTATTTATAATATGTTAGTGTTTGAAGTGAAAGTGAGATTGTGATTTTTGATAAAAAAATGAGAAATTTTGATTTGGTAATTCTTTTACTTCAAAAGCTGATGGTTATGTTACTTTAAATTACTATTATACAAATCCTTATACAATAAGGATTTTTTTAATAATCAAAACAAGTAAATAATATCTAATTTAGGTAGGTGTAAATATTTTTGTAGGCATAAAGTACTGGTATTTTTGATTGTTTGGGGGCGCGTCCGCCATTTTGGTTTCTGAGGTCTAGACGCTTGACGGGTCATCAATTGCTCTGCGATTAGTTTTTAAAATTCGTCAGACCGTTTCTTGTTGAGTAATCATACTTTAATAATACAGTTACTTTAATTAGAGATTAAGGCTTGGGTAATGCACCCTCTTTTTTTTAAAGTCTGGGGCAAAAGCTTAATAAGCATATCCTTCAGGCACTATTACCTATATATATATATTTCCTGTTGCTAAACCGGAAAAGTGAGACAGTAATATTTTGACTTCAGTTTTGCTATGAAAATATTTATTTACATTGATGAAAATTAGAAAACGTCATTTTGGCCTATATTTTGTTCGCATCTTGGTGTTTTCACTTCTAGCACTTTTCAGTTTGGTTGATTCGGTGTCAGCGGATTCTGTTATGTGACCTTTTTACTAACTCATTATTTCAAAGATGCTTTAATATTCTAAAAAAAATACTTTCATAAAAAGGCTTAGCATAAGAATTGTTTCGCAAAATATAGTCAAATGAGGCAGTGCATTGTTGACTTACAAAAGCTGGTACTTACGTTCAACAACGCACACAGATCTTCAATAACTTGTTTGTATCCAAGACACAACCAAACAGATTTTCTTATCAGTGCAGTCTTATATGTGCAGTCGTTAGTAAGTCATTAGTGACATAGTGACACGCCAATCAGAAAGTAAAAACTAGATACGCTGTTTTTAGTCATTAGCGAAGTGGCATACGGACTACCACTTTTTTGATTTTTTGAATTTGCGATTTACGAGAATTTTGTAGTTTTTTTCGTAATTTATTTCCTAACCTTGGTTTGTATGTAAAATTACGAGTAACAGGTAATATCAAAGGTAATAAATTTTCGTATGTACGCTATGAGGTCAAAAGTTTTCGCTTTAATAAGACAATAATGATAATAAACTAAAGGGATCCTGTGCATAGTAGATTTGTGATTAGATTTTATAAAACACACACTTTATAAAAGATTTGTAGAAAAAGAGAAGCCGGTCCCCAATACATTACATAACAAACGTTTAAAACTTAAGCGTAGAGCTCGCTTGCTTGCCGAAAGGCACTTCAGTGTGGCCTTAAGAGGGTCTAGAGCCAGACAAATGTTTCGTACAACGCAGAATATGAACGTAGCATGGATGAAAAACATTAAATACTAATGACTAGAATTTTATTATTCATATTGAAAATTTGTTAACAGCCCTTTGTTTTGTCATAAATGAAATTCCAACTAAATACTTTATACTGTTAAATCAATAAGTCAAAAATTGCAAAAATTAGAGGTAACTTGTGATTTTTTTCTATAGAGAAAATTTTATAGCATTATGTTTTTTCTAATATCAATATCAGATCTTGAAGTGGTATATATAAGTAATTTGAATTGGACTTGATTTACTCACTCAAAATTCAATAGTATCATGGGCTTGGGCCATTTATATGCCCCGTGAGTAAAGTATTTATATGTTCGATATTTCGCGCCCGAAAAGACACTCCGTTTTTACTAAATGTACCTTGTGGAGACTCTCTGTAGGGTTTTGGTCGGGTTTTGATAGGACTAAACTAAACTTTAAAGAAAACTGACAATTAAAGATACTCGATTTGGGGTTTAATAATCAGGTATATTTAGAAGTTAATGCTTTGTTATTACTTACTTTTAAATATATCTGGACAGAGCGTCGACTGACTGACCTGACTGATTCATCATTAAATAAACAATTGTAACAGTAGGTTCCTTTATAATGCTAGAAAATAATTATAAAAAATACTTAAAAAAAACAACCGGCTTCAAAAAGATACACTAAAAGGTAAAAATAACTACTAATTTCCAAAATTCCAGTTAATAAATAAGTAAATTACAGTTTGAAATTGGTGTCTATGTACCTACAATTTATAACACACTTAACTTCCATGAAACAAACTATAATTCAGATCAGATTATTGGAAATAAGAAATTATTTTTAGCTTTTTGTTAAAAACTTTTCATTTTATACTTTTGAGTAACAAATTGCTTTCGAGTGCACAGGCGCGATGTCATGTTGTGTGATTACGTAAACAATGCATGTTTTGCGATACCAGCAGTCGCGCTTGATTTACTGCATTTGTTTAAAGAGTTCCGTTGTCTGTCTTCGCATCATATCCTCAGATCTGTACAAAATTTAAATGGGGCAATTTCGGAATAAACCCCTTTTGAACAAAAAAAATAATTTTGCAAATTTATCTATATATTACTATAAAACTTTATATTTTAAAAAACAAACTATTTTGCTTCGAATATTGTATTTATATTTTTTTATGAAGTTGGTTAATTTTGTTAATCGTATTGCCCTAATTTTACAAGGAGAAGGATTGTCACTAAATGATCTACTTAACCGTGTCTCGTTAAGGCTAGGGTATAGGCTAGACCGCGAAAATACGCCGTTTTTGTGCAAATTTTTTGGCTAAACTATAGCATCTAATACATTGAAAAAAATATATGTTATAAAACTGGCTTTTGTCTAGTGCATTACCTTACTGAATGATTTTCATTTATTGTATTTAATGCAATAAAAAATCTGGAAGTGACCGTTGTTTCAACACTTGTGCAAATTTTTAAAGCGTGTTTTGCATTTGCTTGTAATGAAAGTTGGTTAAATAATTAGAACAGCTTATTATCTAGTGCATAGACTCTAAGTTGTAGCGAAAAGTCAAAAAATATGACTACAAAACGGTAATAACGTTAAATTCCATACACAAAATTTAATGTTTTAAGGCGTCATTACGGTATAAATTACTTAAAAGGTATATAACATATATATCTCATAGTAATGTATATGACATTATCTAATGATTTATTTATTTACATTTACATACACAACGTTAGAATTAAAGAAATTAGCTTTCTGGCCTATATCGCCCTCAACTCGCGATTGAAATCCGTTGAATAATTTAGAAATGACAAATTCTGTTCGGGTACATTTATTTAGAGAATTACAGAAGAAAACCTTTGACTTATATACAATAATGCGAAACATAATACTGGAATTAATTTATTCTCTACAACATTTCCTACTAAGAACATAGACTTTAGAAGTAGGTACATTTGTAAGCGGAAGATTATAACCTAGATAATAATTTTTATGTGAATACATTAAGGTTAGAATTAAAGTAAGAATAGGAGAGCTATTAAATTTTTTACTTTAGTTAGCAGTAAATCATATAGCATACAATAATAGTAAGAAAGATGATTTAATTTAAGTAATTATAAACCAGGTATATTTAAAGTAAACGGTGGACGCGAAAAAAAAAATATAACATTGTTTCAACCAGGATCAGGGCGGTGGAGGTGCTGGACATGTATACTGTTTCCAATGTAAAGTTGTAGAAATCATACATTGTCCTAAGTGATGCGTGTTTGCCGGTGTTGGTTTTAAATGAGGATAAGCGGAAAAAAGGTATACCCTTACATGATCTTATCGGTGTTAAGGATACAGCAAAGTACATTTTTTGTAAAAGTTCAGGACAATTATAAGTGCTGCTGCAAATGTTTCGAAGAACCTTGGCATCAGTGACTACTCTACGGCTGTCCAGAGAGGTCATATTACATTTAGTAAGAAGAGCTTAATAGCTGATAAATGTAGTCCCTAAGCGACGGTTGAGTGCCTTGCAGATTTTTTTGTATTAATTCAATTATATTTATGTGTACCGCATATTGGGGGGTCCATATAAACGACGCGTACTCTAACTGCGAGCGTACGAGAGCATCGCACAGTGTTAAGAAAACCACAACGTTTTTAAAAGGTCGCGTATTTCAAAGGATAAAACCCAACATCTTGTTTCCTATCTTATATATGTGATCAATGTGGTTTGTAAATGTTAGTTTTGCATCCAAATATACACCTAAATCCCGAATATTATTGGTATGTGCGAGGATATGGCCTCCAATATTTTACGAACTAAAAACTGGAATTTGATTTTTAGTGAATGAGACTTTATGGCACTTGTCATAAGGGTATAATTAAAAGCGCTTTATTTAAAATTGTGCTCCTAAATATAACCGAGGTAGGGTGTCTTGGTGTGACACATTTAGCGGTGGTTTAGATCTCCAAACTATACCCGCTCCGTGACGGTATAGTTATATACACGGTATAGTCCGTTTTGAAGAGAGGTAGGGCACTGCAAGTATTCGCTCGAATAAGCCACCCGAACAACTAAAGCAGGGCATAGCGAGTACTTGCTCAAATGAGCGGCCCGAACTGGGGAAGTACCTCCACCTTACAGAAAACCGCGGCCATAATAACACTAACATTGAGTAGTGTTGTGTTCCTGGCGGTGAGTAAGGTTGCCAGAGCTCTTTGAGGATTCGCTGCGCGGACAGCGGAGGACCGGCGGTGCTTGTTGCTGTCATGCTCGGCGTAGACGCAGCCTGCTGTTTCGGCGGTCAGAGAGACCTGATGAAACGGCTGACCGCTGACCGCCCGCAGGTTGTACGGGATCCCGAACCCAGGGATCACTTAATCTCCGCCCTGGGAGGCTGATCCGCCAGCCTGTGTAAAGTATCGGAAGTGGTAGACGTGCCGGAGAAGGAGACCGGAGTGGACACGGCTACTACAACAGAGGGGGATCAGGGTCCCTTCCGCCCACCGTGCCAGCAACCGTATCATCTGTGGCGAGCTTCGGCAGTCTTAGAACCGCACCTTTTGTCCTCTAAGCTGTCTGTGCAGTGAATCCTCATCCTTAGTCTTAGTAACTTTTTTTATATATTATGGCCATGAGAACGAAAAAGAAAAGAGTTTGTACGCTACTCCATCCACATATAATGTTGATTTTTGCAACATTAGGGGTATTCACGCAAATCTTAAAGCAGTCCACCACCATCTCGAAACTCCGCAGCCGACCATTCTTTTTCTAACGGAGACGCAGGTATCCTGCCCGGCCGATACATCATACCTTCACTATCCCGGCTACAAACTCGAACACAATTTTTTGAGTCGTGCCGGTGTATGTTTGTTCGTCCGGGAGGATATCTGCTGTCGCCGCCTTCATAGCCTTGAAGACAGGGACCTGTCGATATTGTGGGTGCGCGTAGATTACGGCAGCCACACTTGTATCTATGCGTGCCTATACAGGTCTCATAGCGGTGACACGGACGTAACTCAACTCTTCACGCACCTGAGTCTGACGACTGACAAAGTTCTAGAGCAATATCCCACAGCAGAACTAGTTATTTTGGGAGACTTTAACGCCCACCATCGCGAGTGGCTCAGTTCTCGAACCAATAACTATGCTGGGATATCTGCTCATGAATTTGCTCTGACCTATGGATTCTCTCAGCTGGTACTTTCTCCAACGAGAATACCAGATATAGAGGAACATACGAGCTCCTTACTGGACCTTCTGCTGACTACTGGTCCGGACGGATACTCCGTCTCAGTGGATGCGCCTCTTGGCTCCTTGGACCACTGTCTCGTTCGGACTCAAGTGTCATGCACACAACCCGATCCTTCTGGGCCAACTAATTGGCGTCGTGTGTGGCACTATAAGTCGGCAGACTGGGATAGATTGCGAGAATTTTACGCATCGTACCCGTGGAGGCAGATCTGCTTTAACTCAGAAGATCCTAAGGTCTGCGCAGCCGCAGTCACTGAGACAATCCTTGCTGGTATGGAGTGCTATATTCCTAACCCGCGAGTAGCTGCCGGCGTCAAAAAACGACCGTGGTTTAATAGGTCTTGCAGAAAAGCTAAAATTCTTAAGCAAAATGCATATGAGGCTTGGACCACGGCTCGTTATAATAAGGATCCGAATATTTCTGAGTTAAAACGCAAATTAAATGCTGCCTCGAGGTTCAGTAAGAAAGCAACTGCCAGACCAAAATTTCAATTCATCGGCAAAATAGGTGGGCAACTTGCGAGCTATCCTTCTTCGCTCTTTCCTACCACACTAGGCAATTTCCGTCTTCATTGAAGACCGCGAATGTGCACCCGGTGCCCAAAAAGGGCGATAGATCATCCATCGAATTACAGGCCTATCGCTATTACCTCTCTCCTCTCTAAGGTGATGGAGCGTGTGAACAACACACAGCTTCTAAGATACCTAGAAGTACACGATCTGGTCAGTGACCGTCAATATGGCTTTCGCCACGGTCCTTGACTGGTGACCTTCTAGTGTATCTCACACACCTATGGGCACTAGCCATTGAGAGTCAGGGGGAGGCATTGGCATGTAGCCTGGACATAGCGAAGGCGTTCGATCGGGTCTGGCACCGGGGTCTTCTATCGAAGTTGCCATCTTACTTAAGATCTTAGTGACAATACTAATATAGAAAGAGAGCGGAGAGCGTTGGCCGTGAGGTGTAGCATGTTAGCTCGTAGGTTTGCATGATGCACTGAACAGGTAAAAATAACATTATTTAAAGCTTACTGCCAGTCTCTCTACACGAGCAGCCCGTGGGTCAAATATACACAAAAATCTTACAAGGCTCTACGCATACAATACAACAAGGTTTTTCGTATGCTGTTGGGGCTGCCCCGCCACTACAACGGTTCAGGAATGTTCGCCAAGGCTCGTGTGGACGGCTTCCACGCCGTCATTAGAAAAAAAAGTAGCCTCCCTGCTGCAACGCGTGCGGTGCAGCGCCAACAACATACTCAAGGTTAGTGCTGACAAACTGGACTGTCCCTGGCTGAAACACTGCATAACAATGCATTTGAAAAACAACAGTGCCTCAGTCGGGCAAAGATATGGGCAGTATTAATTCAAATAAAAAAAAAGTTATATTGAAAATTTTGTATTTAATTTAATTTAATTGTAATTTTTTTATAGAAATAAATAATTTTCTGTATACTAACATAGTTTTTAAGAAATACTAACACTCTGTATGGACTTACAATGTCTGAGAATAAAGATTTATTATTATTATTATTTTTAAAAATTGTAAAGTAAATTTTTAAATATGTAATTTTTGTCGCTTCATATTTTTATTTATTTACTCGCAAATGTGATAAAAAACATTGTGTGTAACACGGCTGGTATGGAAATTTTAAACTCGAGTCAATAAAGCCTTTGGACTTTGGCGTCTAAATAGCCTTCGTTAGTAATTTTCTTACCGCCCTTTATATACAATGTACTATTAAGATTATTAAGTATTTATAAAAAAGGTATAATAACAGAATTTAGGAAAGAGGTCATTAGTCTTTTGAGGAGCATGAACCCAACAGACGTGAATAATGAAGACAACAACAATCATGGAAAATGATTAAAATGCCCAAGCTAATATCTAACACATGAAGATCTAAAATACACTCAAAGCGGCTTTCATAGATAACTTCGGCGTATCTTTATTTTTTGGCAACCCAAACGGTATACTTTTATTTGCTTCTCTTTGGGATGTTAAAAATTTATGCCCTCGTAAAATTCATATTGTGCTCATTTGCTTCACAAGTAGGGACCGTATTTAAACTTATGAATGGGTCCTCTTGTAATATAATTTACATAACACTGTTGAAACATAGAATTATTAGGTTTATATTTAAATTTTTGAATAAAATAAACCGATAAACATACATTTAAAGGTAGCTCTAAAAAGACAAGAGGGATTGCCAGTGGTAATATTTTTAGTTTTTACCATAAGAATGCAGGGCGTTTTGTATTTAGTAGTAAGCGTTGTAAATCTGCATTTTATGATCTTGTAAAACCACTTGATACAGGTGTTCTACATACCTAAATGTTTGATTTAAGAAATGGAGCCAAGTTGGAAGCTGTTACGGGAAAATCTGTGGTACGTTGCCTACTTCGTAGGCGCAGATTCTAAAAAAACGCTGTTATGTAATTTATTCTCAACAAATGAACCAAAAATTAGAGAATACGGGTATCAGAGGCACTCAATTATTACTTTTTGAGGACTACTAACGAGGTCGCAAACAATGCGTAAAAATCGATGACTACATTAGTTCTGACCAGCAAATTGAGTTTGGAGTACCCCAAGGTAGTATTCTCGGCCCGACGCTCTTTTTGTGTTATATAAATAACCTTTATTTATATAATCAACTAAATTTAAGAAACTGTAACATAATATCTTATGCAGATGACACAGCTTGAACTTTTTTTGCCGACTCTTGGGATGAGTTTTTTGATGTAGCACAGTCGGGATTTAATACAGTTTGTCATTGGCTTGTTCCTAATTCTTTAACCTTAAATATGGAAAAAACCAAATTTATTCCCTTCTCTATCAGAAATTACTCAAATAAATATTTAGACACAAAACAAATTTACTTACATAAATGCGCTTTCACTTAAACTACTTGTAACTGTCCATTCATAGCAAAAACAAGCATGATTCGATATTAAGGTATAATTATAGATAAAAAAATTAACATTTTAAAACCACATAAACATTACATCCCATAAAATACGAAAACTAACGTTTATCTTTAAACACCTTCGGAGTTCAGTAGACTCCAAAACGTTAAAAATGATATACCAAGCGTTTGTGGAATCAGTTATATCATATTGTATTACTTCGTGGGCAGGGGCCGTAAAGACTAAATTGCTACAACTAAAAAGAGCTCAGAGATTGATACTCAAAGTTTGCCTCCGTAAACCTCGTTGGTACTCGATAGAAAGGTTGTACCAAGACGCAAATGTGCCGACGGTAAGACAACTTTTTTTACTCTCTACTGTAATAAGATATCATGCAATTTTCTTGCCCGAACACAACCGCATCGTTGAAAAAAGGTGAAGCCATAAAGTTTGTGCGACTACGACTTCAAGAACGGTATACGCAGATACATTTTACTACTTTAGTGCAGGGAGGATTTATAATCATGTAAACCTAACCCTTAATATTTCCAAATGTAATAAATATGAGGTGAAAAATAAAGTCAAAAACTGGTTACTAAAACTTAATTATTCAGAAACTGAAAAAATCTTAACAAAATCGTATTAAACTAATTCTAAATAATCTTGTACTATTTTATTACACACATCATCACACCCTCGCACACACACACACACACAAACACACACCCAGCCTCATACCCTCACACACACACACACGCACACACGTACACTCGTAACCTGGCTTGTAAATATACTGGTACGCATTATCCAAATTATGATATTTTTATTTATACTTTTTTTTTTTTTTTTTATACCACTAAGGTGGCAAACAAGCCTACGGTCCGCCTGATGGTAAGCGGTCACCGTAGCCTATGGACGCTTGCAACACTAGGGGCATCACTCGCGCGTTGCCGACCCTTCAGAAATCTAATAACTTCTTTTTTGAAGAACCCCATACTGTAGTCCTTAGAGAAAACCTTGGCAGGGAGCTCATTCCACAACCCAAGGGTTCGCGGGAGGAAGTTTCTCTGAAACCGCACTGTACGCGATCATTTTGGTTTCAAAGTGTGAGAATGAATTCCCTGTCGATGGCGAGCGGTGCGATGGTAGAAAGTAGCCGTGGGCATCATTTCGAACAATTCCTCAGAACACAACCCATTGTACAAGCGGTAGAACACACACAGGGAGGCAAAGTCTCTCCTCAGACTTAAGGGCTCGATACCGCAAGTGAGTTTGGGATCGTCGACAATTCTCACAGCCCGTCGTTGAACCGAGTCAAAAGGGTCAAGCTGGTATCCGGGTGCACCCGCCCAGAGATGGCAGCAGTACTCCATATGGGGCCGGACTTGCGACTTGTAAAGTAGCAACCTTTGCCCCGACGTGACTGCTTCGCTCTGTTGAGTACACCAAGTTTTTTGGACGCCAGCTTTACCTTGTCTAGCAAATGATCTCGGAACTGAACATCGCTGGAGATGTCAACGCCAAGGATCCCAATGCTCTTGGAGATGGAGAGGGGAGAGTTCTGGAATTGTGGGACTACAGTGAATGGGATTTTCTTAGCGGTGAACGCGCAGACTTGTGTCTTTGAAGGGTTGAATCGGACCAAGTTTTCCCGCCCCCAGTCAGAGACCTTGGACAGACCGATCTCGATTTGAGACACAAGTTCTTCACGCTTTTCCTCCACAACGGAACGTGGGATGCTTGCACGGCCCGTGTAATAAGCGTCTCCAGTACTGTCATCTGCATAGCAATGTATGTTGTTGATGTCCAACATATCATTGATGTGCAGTAGAAACAGCGTAGGAGACAGCACAGAGCCTTGCGGGACACCAGCATTAATGTCCATGCTATCAGAGCAACTACCGTCAACTACGGCTCGTATGCTTCTGCCGGACAAAAAGCTAGCCACCCATTTGCACAAACCCTCGGGCACTCCGTAAGAAGGCAACTTCGATAGAAGACCCCGGTGCCAGACCCGATCGAACGCCTTCGCTATGTCTAGGCTACATGCCAATGCCTCCCCCTGACTCTCAATGGCTAGTGCCCATCGGTGTGTGAGATACACTAGAAGGTCACCAGTTGAGCGACCGTGGCGAAAGCCATATTGACGGTCACTGATCAGGTCGTGTTTTTCTAGGTATCTCAAAAGCTGTGTGTTGATCACACGCTCCATCACCTTGGAGAGGAGAGAGGTTATAGCGATAGGCCTGTAATTCGATGGATCTGATCTATCGCCCTTTTTGGGCACCGGGTGCACATTTGCAGTCTTCCATGAAGACGGAAATTGCCTAGTGTGGTAGGAAAGCGTGAAGAGGCGCGTGAGTACAGGACATAACTCAGGAGCACACTGCTTAAGCACCACTGCTGGTATGCCGTCTGGCCCACTCGACTTATGAACGTCTAGGGAAAGCAACGCCCGCCGGACCTCGCGCTGTGTTATAGAGATTTCCGGCATGGTCTTACCGCACCACGGTAAAGTAGGTGGTACAGCGCCTTCGTCGTTCACATTCGAGTTAGAGGCAAAGAGACTGCCCAATAGATCGGCTTTCTCTTTTGCACTGTGGGCCAAGTCACCATCGGTCTTTCGCAGTGGTGGTAATGACGACTGGCAGAAGTTCCCCTCGGCATCTTTAGCAAGCGACCAGAAAGCACGACTCCCAGAAGGATAGCTCGCAAGTCGCCCACCTATTTTGCCGATGAATTGGAATTTTGCTCTGGCAGTTGCTTTCTTACTGAACCTCGAGGCAGCATTTAATTTGCGTTTTAACTCAGAAATATTCGGATCCCTATTATTACGAGCCGTGGTCCAAGCCTCATACGCAGTTTGCTTAAGAATTTTAGCTTCTCTGCAAGGCCTATTAAACCACGGTCGTTTTTTGACGCCGGCAGCTACTCGCAGGTTAGGAATAAAACATTCCATACCAGCGAGGATTGTCTCAGTGACTGCGGCTGCGCAGACGTCGGGATCTTCTGAGCTATAGCAGATCTGCCTCCACGGGTACGATGCATAAAATTCTCGCAATCCATCCCAGTCTGCCGACTTATAATGCCACACACGACGCCAATTAGTTGGCCCAGAAGGATCAGGTTGTGTGCATGACATTTGAGTCCGGATGAGACAGTGGTCCGAGGAGCCAAGAGGCGCATCCACTGAGACGGAGTATCCATCCGGACGTGTAGTCAGCAGAAGGTCCAGTAAGGAGCTTGTATGGTCCTCAATATCTGGAATTCTCGTTGGAGAAAGTACCAGCTGAGAGAATCCATAGGTCAGAGCAAATTCATGAGCAGATATCCCTGCATAGTTATTGGTTCGAGAACTGAGCCACTCACGATGGTGGGCGTTAAAGTCTCCCAAAATAACTAATTCTGCTGTAGGATATTGCTCTAGAACTTTGTCAGTTGTCAAACTCAGGTGCGTGAAGAGTCGAGTTACGTCCGTGTCACCGCTATGAGACCTGTATAGGCACGCATAGATACGAGTGTGGCTCCCATGATCTATGCGCACCCACAATATCGACAGGTCCCTGTCTTCAAGTCGGCGACAGCAGATATCCTCCCGGACGAACATACATACACCGGCACGACTCAAAAAATTGTGCTCGAGTTTGTAGCCGGGATAACGAAGGTATGATGTGTCGGCCGGATAGGATATCTGCGTCTCCGTTAGAAAAAGAATGGTTGGCTGCGCAGTCTCGAGATGGTGATGGACTGCGTTAAGATTTGCGTGAATACCCCTTATGTTGCAAAAATCCACATTATATGTGGATGGAGTAGCCGCTGTCAAAACTCTTTTCTTTTTTCTGTTCCTGGCCATTTTGTTTGAAGTTACTTAGACTACGGATGAGGATTCACTGCACAGACAGCTTAGAAGACAAAAAGTTGCGGTACTAAGACTGCCGAAGCTCAACACAGATGATACGGTAAGCACCGTCGGTCCTCCGCTGTCCGCGCAGCGAATCCTCAAAGAGAGAGCTTTGGCAACCTTACTCACCGCCAGGAACACAACACTACTCAATGTTAGTGTTATTGTGGCCGCGGTTTTCTGTAAGGTACTTCCCCAGTTCGGGCCGCTCATTCGAGCAAGTACTCGCTATGCCCCGCTTTATTTGTTCGGGCAGCTTATTCGAGCGAATACTTGCAGTGCCCTTGTAAGAAGTCTGTTTTTGTTAGATCTTGTTTAATTTTTATGTTTATGTTCTTCTTGTATTTCATGTCTAAATACTTACTACTTTTTTATATACAAAGTGTTTTCGAGTTGGGGGGACCTGGAGTCTTAAAATACAGGCATCAGTTTGAGCTTCAGTGTCCCACAAATGAAACTAGTTAAGGTCATCTAACTTAAATCTTATCTGTAACTAAACTTGTGGGAATAAAAAAACGATTTTATTATTATGATTATTTATTAATAAGTATAAGTTAAGTGTTCCTAATAGAATCAATTAACTTTCAAGCGGTCGCGCGGCGTCGAATCGACCGCGGTTACCCTATAAATTCGTATATTATTATCACTCATGTTTGCCAATATTAGTAGCCTCTCATAGGTTCATTGTGAACTCAAAACAATAGATTATTTCTTTCTGTGCGAAATTGAAGATTCGCTTCGTAAAAGTGCTTTAATATAAATTTTTGTAGGTATTCTGCCAAATTTTTTTTTTATTCTATCTAAAGGGAATGTTGTTGTTATTCAAATAATTTATCTTTTTAATTCTTAAAAACCTTGACGGTCATTAAGGATACGCGCGACCGCTGCCATTACAAATAACCGCGCGCCCGCTTAAAGGTTAAGTGAAAAATTATAATAAAATGTAAAAAAAATCACAGTTTATAATTCCAGTTTATGATTTATTCCTTTATTCCTAATTCCTAATTACCTATCTGCAATACAAATTTGAACTTTCTAGGTCATCTGGAACTGGGTTTGAGTTTTGATCTTCATCGTTAATATCTAAATAACCGTTTGAGATGTGCTTATGAAATTTGGAGCAAGTCGCAAGTCCTAATATATGAGCATAAATTGACACGTTTATGTGAAATCGTTTTTGAGTTATGAGGGGGTCAAAAGTGGCTCCAAATGGTTCGTGTAATATTACATCAATCACAATCAAAATTTAACAGGGTACCCATACAATAAACATATTTTCGTTGTTTCTGCTCTACCGTAAAAACAGTAATACATACAACTTTAAGCTAGCCTTTACTCTTTTTAAATACCGGTACAGTGCCACCTAGCTTATTAGACAGTAAGACAGTTATTTATTTCACATTACACAAAGAAAAATAACAAAAAATAAGCACATAAAAACAAGAACACATAAACATATCACAGTTAAATATGAGTTTTTGTATCATGGGTGTCGTAGTGCAATGTGCAAAATGGACGCCACTCAGCATGTGCTGCAGCTTACTTGCTACAGCGCTGATTTGCAGCGGAGCCCAATTGCGAGGCATAGCTCGCGGCGCAGTCGAACTATTTCTCAAGTACTTAGTAAAATAGACGTAAAAGACGTAATAGACGTAAAAATATTATTTAGGTTTTTACAGTGATATAAGTTTAAATATCTTTTTTTTTTATTGCCTTATGTTTAAATTATCTTATTACTAATTTAAATAACTCATTTTTTTTAACTTTAATTTATTTACATGTTATATATTATTAATATTATATTAGATAAAATATTTAATTAATATTGCCTTATGTTATGGTTAACATTTATTTCAAATACGCTAGGGACTATAGGTATGTTGTAATAACTCTGCCGCCAGCTGGTATATCCTTTTGGTAATTTAATAACATTGTTTTATATCTAAACTTAAAAACGCCAAATGATAAACAAGTGTTTCTAAGCGGGGGTGGCAGGTTATTCCAACATTTGGTAGCGGCATATCTAAAGCTACCACGGAAAGCGGATGTACGGTGGTGAGGCATACTGAGGGGTGCACTTATTGATCGAATCGCTCTGTGTTTGTTGGAAACAGCTCGCCACTTAAGTTTCTCATACAGGTACTCTGGATGACCCGAGCGAACAATACCAAACAGTAATGTGGCTAGATGTAGCTGTCTACGCAGGGTCATCTTAAGGGTGTTACCGCTATTTAAATATGGTGTGATGTGAGGTCCTTGGAGGTATTTTGTAGCAGAACCGTGCACAGGCATTTTGGACTCTTTGCACAATTCTTTCCGTGCGCGCTAACAATTGAGGGCCATAAACAACGTCTGCGTACCCTAGCAAAGAAAGTATTAAAGAGTCACAGAGCCGAACGCGATGATCTACGCTGAGGCAGTCACGTATGCGATACAGAATTTGAAGTCGATAAAAAGCTCTCTGACATAATTCGACAATGTGACTTTCAAAATTCAGATCCTCGTCCATCAAGACCCCAAGATTACGCGCTTTCTCCACTTTAACAATTTGAGTACCCATTATGGATACATTAGGTGCTAAGGCCAGGATTCTGTCCATTTGCGGCTTAGATCCAAGGATCATATATTTTGTCTTGTTAGCATTAAGCACTAAGCACTAATCATTGGACCACGCATTTATACGCTGCAAATCACTGTTTAGTTTGTTTACGGCATCAGTAGCATTATTTGGATGGAAGGAGATGTACAGTTGTATATCATCTGCGTACATGTGATACTGACATTGCTTGATCACGTCAGAAACATCAGCCGTGTACAAAATAAACAGAACTGGTCCCAAAATAGATCCCTGCGGAATTCCTCTGCGAACGTTTGCAGGATTTGACTGTAACGGGGTGCCATTTCCATCCATTAGCTGTACAGTCTGAGTACGATTACTGAAATAGCTGGCAAACCATTGGACTGCCGAGGGTTTGAAGCCGTAATATATCATTTTAGATAGCAACAAGGAAATGTTAATTGCATCAAAAGCCCGCGAGAAATCGAAAAGCACCAAAATAGACCCCTTACCCTGATCACGAGCGAATAAGTTGTTGTCCACTATACCTAAAAGAGCCGTAGACGTACTTCGACCTCTCCTAAAACCTGACTGCCGTACTGGTAAGATGTTCTTATTTTCTAAGTATTCTGTCAATTGCATACAAACTATGCGTTCCAATATTTTTGAGATACATGGAAGTATATTGATTGGTCGCAAATCCTTAAACTTAGTAACATTACCCGTCTTTGGTAAGGGTGTGACTAAAGCCGACTTCCAAGCATCAGGGAAAATACCGGACGTAATGTATTCGTTTACAATTAAAGTAATAATACCTAGAGTTTGAGGAAGGGTTAGTAGCAGCATATCAAGGGATATATCGTCTGTGCCAGTTGCATTTGACTTGAGGGACTGAATGACTTTAAGAACAGTGCATTCATTAACAGTTTTAAGCTGAAACTCATTTATTACACATTTGTTTGTTAGAAACGATATTCAAAGTAAAGCAACGTCGGGCTTGGTCAGTACTCGGATAAGAAGCACCCTTTTTTTATTTGTCTTTTTTCGTAAATTACGCAAATTTACATACGTGTAATTAACATCGGTCAAGTGCAAGTCGGACTAGCGCACCGTGGGTTCCGCATCACAATTTAAGAAATTTACGACCACACATCTAATCACAGATCAAGCCCAACGTTGCTTAACTTTAAATAGGGTTCCAACAAAAAATGTGTAACTGTTTATAAACTCTTTATTTTTTTTTTTCATTCTACTAAGGTGGCAAACATGCTTACAGTCCTGATGGTAAGCGGTCTAACCTATGGACGCTTGCAACACCAGGGGTATCACTCGCGCATTGCCGACCCTTCAGAAACCTAATAACTTCTTTCTTGAAGAACCCCATACTGTAGTCCTTACAGAAAACCTTGACAGGGATCTCATTCCACAACCCAAGCGTTCGTGAGAGGAAGTTTCTCTGAATTGTCTAGCAGCAATCATTATCAGAATGCTGTTGTCACTGGCGCGTAGTCGCTGCAGAAGGGAGACCGCTTTGTTACGCATGATGTCGTGGAACCCATCTGTTAGACCCTCCGCGAACATTCCCGATGCACTGCAGCGTCACGGCAGTTTCAGCAGCATCCTGAATGCATTATCATACTGTACGCGTATCACATTGTAGGCTCGGCGCGTATAGCTCACCCACCGGCCGCTCGGATAAAATGACTGACAAAACGCTTTGAACAGAGTAATTTTAACGTCTGCTGTACAACGATCAAACCTGCAGGCAAGCATATTGCTCCTCACCGACAACGCCCTACGCTCCCTCTCTACATCTGCGTCGTCCTTCAGCTCTTCCGTGATGACATACCCTAAATATTTAAACCTATCAACTACTTTAAGTGGCAATCCATTTAGACACATTTAAGTATGTATTTTATATACTAAGTGAGTATGGCTGAGGCCGGCAAACCAGTATAATAATGCTTCATAGCGATAAAAGTGACTATTAAAGCAAGTAAGTACACAGTCCTAAACCTATGCTATTATAAATTGTTTCTTCAATGCTGTGTTGTATAAATAGTGTTATTTCTTGATACTTATTCACCAGAAACTTTTTTTTTTTAACACACGTGTGGTACACAGCGTGGCACACACCGTAAGCTCACTTTTGTTTGTGTTGTATGTTAGGCCATGTGTCGCCACGTATGTCTCGCAGGTCAAAAGAAGCTTCCTCAGACCACCTATTGAAGGACTGAGCAACACCATGTCGTCCGCATAGTTGATGTTGTTTACATAAGTGTCATCAATATGGCAACCAACATGCATGCTGCTCAGCCTCTTAACAAGCTGGGTAATATACAAAATTAAACACAAGAGAAGAGCTTAGGCCCCCTTTTCTTACACCTCATTCCATCCTATACTCCTCCGACAGAGCATCAGCCCACCTTATCTGATTTTTCTGCTGTGAGTACCAGTATTTTACCAGAGCTTTATACTTTGCCGGCACACCCGCGTCTCCAAAACTTGTCCCATAGTAAATCGTAGACAACCATATGAAAAGCTTTTGACAAGTCGAGGAAACACGCATAAACTGGTGCACTTCTGTTAGTGTAGTACTTAACAGTATGTTTAAAACTCAAAATTGCACTCTCAGTCGAGACACCTGCTTTAAGGCCAAACTTGGCATCATTTACACCAGGGGTCGCCAAATGGCGGACCGCGGTCCGCATACGGACCGCCGACCCATTTTGTGCGGACCGCGAGAACACTGCAGCTTTTGCACTACAGAGTAGGTACGTAATTTATAAAAATGTATCCCCCGCATTATCTTTGTTGACGTCAATTCAAAAACGGCCGGGCGAAGTCACGAGCTAACAAGGGAGAAAGAGTTCGCGGATTGCAAAAGCGTTGATCGTCGCGGTGGGGAAGCGAGCGGGCGTCGCGAGGGCGCGGGGGGTAATCACGGAGTCAGGGTTTTGTTTTAAGTTTGAGCGACGGACGCTGCGGCGACCCACGTGCTTGAAATATTACGTTTGCTTGCTTACTTTACGAGTTTAAGTACCTACTTGTTTACATTAGCGAGTTTTATTACTATGGAACCGAAAAAAAGAAAAGTTGAAGATGAAAATAGACAGTTTTTGCCAGAATGGACCGATTTATATTGTTTTACGCTGCCAAATCGTGCTGGAGCAGTACCAATGTGCTTGATTTGTAACCAAACAGTGGCGTTAATAAAAAGCTCGATATAAAACGACATTATGATACCAAACACAAATCATTTGCCGAAAACCTTCCACTTGCTAGTGATCTGCGTAAGTCTAAAATTGCAAGTTTACTATCAAGTTACTCATCTTCGACGCAGATCATAAGTCGCTCAATGACTGAGCAGGAAAAATGTGGTGAGGCTTCTTTACGTATTTCTTGGACTCTTGCTAAGCATATGAAACCATTTACTGATGCTGAAGTAGTTAAAGAATGCTTTCTCGAAGCGGGTAATGCTTAATTTGAGAACAAAAAGGATGTTGTTGAGACGATACGACGGATTCCGTTATCTGCTTCTACTAGCACCAGAAATACACACGTTTTGGCAGAAGAAAATAATTGTGATGTGAAGCAGCAGTTAAATAATGCAAACTATTACGCCTTGGCTATGGATGAATCATGAGATGTCACTGATACGGCACAGTTTATTATTTTTGTACGCTACCTGGACCAAACGAGAGAAACTTTTGTTGAGGAGATATTGGCTCTTTTGCCGCTATTAGGAAGAACCCGAGGAGAATACATGATCAAAGCAGTGATGGATTATTTTGATAAAGATGAGTTAGACTTGAAAAAGCTTTTATCGGTAACTACTGACGGTGCGCCAGCACTGGTTGGGAGTAAAAAAGGACTAGTTCAGCTGTTGAGTAGCAATGCCAGATGTAATGAAAATCTGATTTCATATTACTGTATTATTAACCAAACTGTGCTTTGCTGCAAACTTAATCATCATTTTGAGCGTATTATGGAAGAAGTGATGAAAATAGTAAATTTTCTTCGTGCGAAATCATCACTGAAACATCGTGAATTGAAATCATTTCTTGAAGAAGTTGGTGCACAATATGACGATCTACTGTTGCATAATAATGTAAGATGGTTAAGCAAAGGCTGCGTTTTAGAAAGATTCTTCAGCATTTTAGAACACTTGAAGACATTTCTTTTCAACAGTGATCAGAATCAGATGATCAGAAATGTAGCTGCTATTGCTTTCTTGACGGATATATTTAAACATATCATTGACCTGAACCTTAAACTTCAAGGCAAGGGAAAGCTTGTATGGGAGCTCATGTCAGAAGTAAAAAGTTTTTCGCGAAAACTCGATCTCTTTATTAATGATCTTGGTCTTGGTAATGAATGCTTACACTTTCCCAATTTAAATAAAATAATCAGCAGTGACAACGAGATTGACGCCGGCCAATACAAAACGTTCATAACGGATCTTAAATCGGAATTTAAAAACAGATTCGCAGATTTTAAGAAAATTGAGAATGTTGTAGAAATCCTCAGCAGCATTTACTCTCTGCATCCTGATGGTGAATGGAGCAACGAAGCTGCAATTGTTTTCGGGAGTGATAAAGCTACTCTGCAGATCGAAATTATCGATTTCCAAGAAAACACAGTTTTAAAACACAAACATGCGGAAGTTTCCAGTGAAGAGTTCTGGATAAAATTTGTGAGTGGTAATAAATATCCAGAACTACAAAAATTAGCTTTGAAACTTCTCACTTTGTTTGGGTCAACATATATTTGTGAAGCAGCATTTTCGAAGATGAACTTCATTAAGAATAAATTTCGATCTCGACTTACTGATGAACATCTCCAGGATTTAATGTCAATAGCTTGCACCAATTTTACTCCTAAATTCAGACAGATAGTCCGCAACAAAAAATGTCATTTTTCTCATTGATGTGTAATAAACTACCTTTGTTATTTCTGTAATTACATTTGTTTAATAAATATTTTTTCTATAAAATGTTGTGCGGACCGCGATGGTCATTTCATTTCTTAAAACGGACCCCTAGCGAAACTAATTGGTGATCCCTGATGTACACTGACGTATTCCGAGATACAGCTGTTTAAAATACTGTCAAGCACTTTCGCTGCAGTGGTAGCTAGTGAGATAGGTCGATAGTTACTCAGGTTAGAGGTGCACCTATCTTATTTTTTGCCTTAGGTATGACTATGGTTCGTATTAATGCTTCTGGTAAATAAGAGTGACCAATGCACATGGTGCAAAATAATGAAAGAACCCGAGGGAGTCCTGCATATTTAAAGTGTTCGATGCTGAGACCATCATGACCTGGATTTTTTTTTGATTATTTTTGACCACATTTTATATTTAAGACGCGCCTCACGGTGTGGGCTCGCAAAAAACTTGTTCCAACCAGTTATGTGCCCCCCCTTCTTACGGCATTTAGTCCTATATGTAACAATTGCTGCATGTGAAAGGATATCTACAATATTAAAATACATGTTATCAAGGACAGTACAATGTTCCTTGTTTTTACACATTTTGACACTACATTCACTAAGTTCTTGTGGAAAATGTATTAGCTTTAATTTAGAATTACAAATGTCATGATATTGATTGATTTGTTTGATATGTCTTTCGCCCCATATAATCTTATTGGCTTGTTTATTCAATTTTAATTCAGTAACTTTAGGCTTTAGTTTGATAAGGTTACATTGAATTACGATTGGATAGTGATCAGAACAGTACACGTCATATTGAACTGTCACGTCAACGATTGTATCTCGAGCAGACTTAGTGACGATGCTGTGGTCCAGCCACCTATCACAGCCATGAGTGTCACTATGATATGTATATGTATCGCTAGTACACATATCAATATCTACAAATAACAAATCATAATCTTGACAAAACTCTATCAATATTTTGGAAAATAATTCGTTTGGTTGCGCATTAAAATCTCCTAATATATACAAAGCCCGAACACCTTTTCTCTCCTCTACTTCGACTTTAAAACCAATAACACTGAGACATTCAGTAAACTCCACAATGTTATCATAATAGTTTACAGGCATGTAAACACTATGATTATTGTACTTATTTTAATCCCACATACTCGCACGTTATCACACTATGTTTGCGTCATAGCAATACCACTATAGGGCCTACCGCTCAAAGGGCCCGCTATCAGATAGACGAAGATAGAGATTGAAGCCCCAGTTGGGTAGGCTTCCCTTAGAGATTTGATTATACAGGTCTTGCTGATTACTATTTTTGAGATGTCTTTGTTAAGGGTTTAAATTAAATTTCCTACTCTGATTTTGTAGTTCCTATTGTAGTTATCCTTTCCTGTTGTATGTAATTTCCTATCGAAGAAAACCCTTCCCGATCCTGGGAAGTAACTCCACAATTTGATCGGATTCGAGTTATACGGGTTTTTCTAACATTGATTCGGTAGGGTAGTACCTACAAATCCTATCCTGGTGTATGTAATTTTCTATTGAAGATATCCGATCCTGGGAAGTAACTACGCAATACGATTGGATTCGAGTTAGACGGGATTTTCTCACATTAGTTCGGTAGACGCCTATTGTATTTATTCAATCCTGTTGCATGTCATTCCCTATTATAGTAAGACTATCCCTATGCCTGCTTTTCGCTATTGTAATAATCTTACCCCCAATTTCTGCTAAACTGCAGCATGATAACCCACAAACGAGTAGGAACACTCGGCAGGCCGAGTTTTAAATGAGGGCAGATGTAGACGCAGTAATCATTATTCACGCCGGATCTGGCTTTTGATAAGGTTAGAGAAAATCAGTTATGTTAGGAATAAGCTAGGTTGACTGCGGGCCTCGAGAAACTTAAAGTTGGCTCCATTTCCGCCCTTCTCTGGTGACCGGCGATAACGATAAAACTGTTAAAAATTCTAATTCGGATCTAAAAGATATATATATAAATAAAATAATATGCTTGATATATCATGTAATTAATTTAATAGATAAAGACATTTGTATAATAATTCAGACAGCAAAATTTCTTGTGTGGGATCCGGATTAGTTCCGTCAAGGTAATGGGTGGTAAAGAATTGATGTAGGATTTTCGATCCCGTCTCCAAGGAGATCATAGATAAATAAAAACCACCCATTACGGCGACGGATAGATTAAGACAAATGTCATTATTGTGCTAACAGTTAAATATTTTATTCCTGTGTAATTCAACTTTTGGAACTTCTGGAAATGATCAGTCAAAACTTGCACTCATCATTGACCCGTCTGCAAACAGGACCAATCTAGTAAGATCACCTCCAAAAAAAGATCCCAAAGAAACTTCTATAACGACACCAATATCTTCTGCAATCACAACCAAGAAGAAGAACTTGACGCAACAAGTCTTTCATCCTGGGTCTTCAACAAGCAGAGACCAAAAACACACAGTGAGGTACCAACTAAAGATTTTACTGCAGTCACAAGTGCCGCTACACGTTTCTCAGAAGGAACACCAGACGACCGTACAGAATCAGTGACAGACTCTCAACCTTTAAGTACTGAACAGCAACCTCCATCATGGAAACGTGTACATTCATCAAAAAAACGAAAATTTCCCTAACAGTCCCCACCCTCTGCTACAACTATTAGGCATGAAAACAGGTTCAACGGCCTACCGATTGACTTAACAGAAGATACACCCACTCAGCCTAAAACCAGTTAATAAACCTCCTCCAATTATACTTTACGGGAAAGACGATCGACGAACTGACTAAGTTAATCGAATCAGTGATTTCCCCTACAGAGTTCAAGTACAGAATAGTAAACAAAAATCTCCTCCGTGTCATGGAAAAACAACAGAAAGCTAACGATTGACTTGATACGTGAAAAAGGGTTGATTGGATATACATTTACACAAAAAAATACTAAGCCCTACAGAATCGTCATTAAGGGTCTTCACCACACCACTCCACATGAAAAAATCATTGAGGAAATAGAAGGAAGTAGTAACAAAGTAAGAGGAGAAATTATCAATGCCCGCTTTGGTCCCTAAAAAATACCCACTTCAACATTTTTCGTGAACGTGGAACCGAGCAGCAACAACAAACTAGTTAAAGACATTGATTACATTTACCATCGTCATGTGAAAATTGAAGACCCACGGAATAGAAACTCAATTGTTCAATGTCAGCGATGCCAGCAATATGGCCACACCAAAAGCAACTGTATGAGGCCATATAGATGCGTGAAATGTGGTGAAGGCCACAAGACCTCTGACTGCCCCAAAAAAGATAGAAACACTCCTGCTTAGTGCGCTCTCTGCTCCTGTGACCACTCTGCTAACTACAAAGGTTACCAAGTGTATAAAGAAATACTTGCCAGAAAACAGCAACCGAGAAAGCCTATAAACAAAAACTACAAGAGCGTTACCACCTCGCAACCCACAGTCACCAGCCCCAAGTCTTACAATTTGCTCAGACCTGAAAATGGACAAAAAACTAAAGCTACATACTCAGATGCAACAGCAGGATTTACTAGGAAAGAAAACCCCATAACATCTCAAAATAAAAATAGCGTCACTCAACAAATCACCATATGATAACGCCTTCTATTAAAACAAAATGAAAAAAATTACCAAGTCCTTCAACAAATAGGCTCCCTGCTGGGAGTACTGACAACAGTCTTAGCCAAGTTAGTGCCTAAGGTTCGCGGCCTCTTTGAGGATTGCAACTTGGAACATAAATGGCCTCGCCCCACACACACACATGAATTCGAGTCACTAATAATAGAAAACAAACTAGACTCGTCCTAATTTCCGAGTCACACGACACATTAAGAAGCTCCTTCCGTGTCAAAGGCTATAAAATATATGCCACCCTCACCCCGATGGTAGAGCGCATGCCGGAGCAGATGTTGTAATCAGAGCAAACCTAAAATACAAAACAATGGAACCTTTTTCAACACCGTAACTCCAGGCCAACTCCGAATTACTTGAGGATCGAGCTGGTTCTATCACCTTATCTGCTACATATTGCCCACCTAGACATAGGATCACTTCTGATATGCTCACAGCCTACTTCAACTTGCTTGGTCCCAGAGATGTAGCAGGTGGCGACTGGAATGCCAAACATACCTATTGGGGTTCCTGTTGTACCAGTACCAGGGGCCGTGACCTAAACCATTGTACTGATATCAATCACCTCAAACCTATCTCTACAGGTGAACCTACTTACCGGCCCAGCGACCCACGAAAACCACCAGATCGTCTAGATTTCTTTATTACCAAAGGAATAAGTTTACACACTGCAGTCGAGTCTAACTTGGGTGGATCGTCGGACCACACGCCTGTCATCTTAACGTTAAGCACCAATGTAGTGTTACGGAGCAAGCCTGAGTCTCTGATAAACCGAAAAACAGACTGGGAGGGGTTTCGAAAATTTATTATTGATAACATAAACCTAAAAAAAGGAACTAAAGGTTGCTATAAGAAAAACAGTCAATGAAACTATTCAAACTAACCTTCAATTGCTGTCCCCAAGTGGCATCGATGAGCACTTTCTGTGGAAGGCAACAAAAGATCTAAGCAAAACCACAGCAATCATTCCCTCCAATTAGATCACCAGACTAATGGGCAAGAACCGATGTGGAAAAAGCTGAAGTTTTCGCCAAGCACTTAGCTGATGTCTTCAAGCCGAACAAGAGGTCAGTTGACGAGTCAAACCTTGATGATATCCTAGAACAAGACTTTCAGATGTGTCTACCAATTAAGCCAACCTCACTCAAGGAAATTGCGGCGGAAATTAGACTGCTTGACTCACAGAAAGCACCTGGATTTGACATCATCACCCCCACAGTACTAAAAAAATTGGTCCAGTTCTCTGTAATAACTTCACTTCTGCCTTGCCCATATTGTACAGCATCACCGTTGCAACATATGCTGATGCCATAGCATACCTGTCTGTTGAAGATAACCCGAAAATCGCCAGCTTCAAATTACAAGGATAACTAAATGAAACTCAAAAGTGGCTTGATAAATGGTGTATCTGCGCAGTGGTTAAATCCAACCATATAACCTTCGCCCTGAGGAAAGGAAATTGTCCCCCCGTGAGGCTTGGGAACGATATGCTTCCACATTCTGATTGTGTGAGGTATCTTGGCTTTCACCTTAATATACGCCTGACGTGGAAGTATCACATCAAACAAAAAAGGGACCAGGTCAATCACAAATTTCGCGCCCTATACTGGCTCATGGGAAGAAATTCAGTTTTAGCTCTCGACAATAATATATATTATTATATATATTTATATTATATATAAATTACTATAATAATATATTCCGTATATTAAATAAGGAAATAAAATAACAAGCAAATTCACAAGGCATAACTGCAGCATTGTAATGTGCTACATAAACAAATATAACCACGTAGTACACGTTCTAATATCTACGTATTTAAGCAACAGTTAAATTATTATTTAGTAATACATTAGGATTCCAGTATTCCGTAACTATATTCCTGTAAAATTATAAGATACATATATAATTGTTATTATTTATACAAAATATATAAAAATAGTATCTGGAGAGTTGAGTATAATTTCGTACAAACCTGCTACAAGAAGATAACGTTGTGAAAAGTGTCGTTACAAACTTCTAATTTACAATTCAGTGCTTAATCCAATATGGTCGTACAGGATCCAGCTTTGGAGTATCGCCAGAAAAAGCAACATACTCTGCCTTCAACGAGTGCAGAATAGCATCCTGAGGCCAATTAACAATGCTCCTTGGTTTACAAAAACATGCGAGATATATAGTTACCTTGAAATTCCGACAGTTGCATCTGAAATAGAACGTTACTAAAAACTGCACAAGGAGCGCTTAACTTTGCACCCAAACCCACCAGTCCGAAGGTTAAAAAGAGACCACATACTGTAACTGGGAGGTGCGGCGATAGCCGCTCCGCTAGAATGCCTAACTCTACACACAAAGAACTTGCTTATGGTCTGACGACCAATCGCAGATGGATAAAGTTTAATACAAAAAAAATCCTGTGTAATGATAAACTAAAAAACCGCACGTATTTCATGGTGGCGATATTAATCTAATGAGTTTGACTTTAATTAGACTATCCAGGCTTTATTTTATTGTTTTATATTGTTTAAACTATATCTTTGACCGCACCATTTAAAAGAAAATAAAATGGAGACGACAATAACACGACCTTGACAAAACATTATCAACAGGCTATGAGGTGACGTTAGTGGGTTAGGATTTGTTCTATTCTTCTCCATAAACCAATCCATTGAAGACGTCTTAGTGTAGCCATACACAATTCAGTTTCATCTATAATAGGGTTAAATACAAACCTACAGGAATAATAGATCGAATATGTAAAGAGTGAAGTGGATCGTACAGATACCTACTAGTTACTAACATGACGTACAAAGTTCTTGAGTTACGTAGCTATTTTACTACGACCGAGGACTTTTGCTCCAGGATAATCTAGGCAGATAGGTAGAGATACATTGCCGTCCAGTAGTTGGGCCATCGCTAAGTTACAGATAAACAAGAGTCAGTAAGGGACGACATCTTAGCTTGTTTCACAAAACTTTTAGACGGAGTTTCGTATTGGGCCATTTTAACCTGTAAAATGTACTAATTGATTTAAGATTGTATAGGGTTGTATTAGTCAAAGGCACCCTTACCCTTAACCACAAGATTCCCAACATGTCTTAACGAAGATTCTAAAACTGGCCAACAGGAAAGAGGGCAAAGTCACGAAGAAAGCTAGTCTGACTCCATCAAACTGCAAGTTTGTCCCGGGTTCCGTTATATATTTTTCTCTAAAGACTATAAAGTTAGCTAGGTAATAGGAAAAGTATATTTGATAACTACTTGTGATCCTAATTGTACTCAGGTTGTTCAGAAACTTAATATAAAGTACTTACATTTAGTACTTATTCCAATAGTAAAGTCTGAATAATTGGATTGACAAGTCCGGGGATCTCTAGACTTGGTCCTGCACCCTATAGTATTGTTTTACATCGGTTTATCGATTTGAGTGTAGATACCCATTATACTTGGTATCGATAAACCTTATTCTAGGCTTAACAGAGAAACTCTTATTAACCGATTTAGAAGGTATGAGGAGCAAAACGTTCTACTAATGTAGATTAGTTGGAGATGCGGCCCAAGCTGTATCGGTAGACTTTGTAGGTATCCGGAGGTTAATTGCCACGTATCTGCGCAATGAACGAGTTTGCGTTTTAGCGCCGGTCACGTGATCATAAGGCTTCAGCTGGCTTCGTCGCATAGGCATTCTCGTTGTATTGTCTGGCCATTTAGTTATCAATCGAAAGAGTAGATAACCCTGTCGCGGGCCCAGCCAGACTGACTTGACCAAACAATGAATCCTTAAGGTGTTGTCGGTTGTATGAACTTTCCTGGATGATTCCCAGTTAGGTTTTCCCGTAGTCGAGCTTGAAAGTATAATTAGTCGCTTGTGATAAAATCCCATACTACAATGATTAGTTCAACAGCGCCCTCTAGGGCTCTCTACACCGCTACGGTTTATAGATAGTTAGCAATGATACCGATCGATTACGTAGTTCCATGGTTGATACACAGGTGGCGATTGGCCATAGTGGTAACACAATTTTGAATGTATATAGGTCGATCGGTTCATTTTTAACTATTTCCGACAATCAGTCAAGTGTGAGCGAGCATGGTGTAGACCGGAGCCCGGAGCATTTTCTACAGAGAACCCTCAGCCTGAACGTAGGTTATTTAGGTACTTAGTCTGTCAGTCCGTCTTATTAGAGATTTCTCATATACTACTATATGTTTATAGTCTATATAAGATATAGTTATTGACATCATTAGTAGGTTACTAATATCCTCAGTCTGTCAGTCCGTTTTTATAATGATTTTCCATGTACTACTATAATAAGTTTATGATTTCACTTAAGGGGTTGTAAGCGATTCATTAGTAGATTAATTATGTACTTAGGTTGTCAGTCCGCCTTTATAGTGATTTTCCATATACTATTATAAAGTTATAATTTCACTAAGGAGTCGTTAGAGATTTATTAGTAGGTTATTTACGCACTTAATCTGTCAGTCAGTCTTCTTAGAGACTTCACGTAGGCTATTATTAGCTCACAATTGTACTAACTACCTACGTTTAATGTCACTAGCTACTAGTGACATTAAACGTAGGTTACTTAGGTACACAGTTTTGTAGGTCCGTCTTTATTGTGGGGTTTCATAAACGATCATAGATTATAACTTCAAGACTGATCATGTTTAAGGGGTAGCCGTGATATTACTAGTCATGCCCAACATCATAAGCAGGTAGCTAGAAACGTAAATGGGGTAGCCTGATCTTGGATATCTTCGACTACGGGGTTATATTAGGACAGTTAATTACGCATAGATTTAATTAGGGACCCAACCTAAGTAATCTAAATGCCGGTCTGGTGATAATTTGGACGGAGTGCCTCAGCGGTTAAAAATTAGTTCTTGGGCAATACTTATAATTTAGGTGTAAGGTAGGACTAGCTTTTTTTTTTCTTTCATACCTGGGACTGACTAAATCCATACCTCTTAAGGATTTGGTTTATTATCGGTCATAACGAGGGGTACAACTTGACGATCACGCCACTAGACGATCACAGCGAAATATAATAATAACATTATCGTTTACACAATAATAATATTAGCAATTTATATTTATATTACACAATAATAATATATCAGTAATAAATACAAAAAATTGTAATGTTAGGATTACATCTTTAGTATAAGTCCTTTTCTCAGTATTAAGCATGTCAACTCAGTCTTCCTCACCTGCTGCGGAACACCTTCTTATTGAAATATCTCTATCGAACATTAAAATCCGTCTTGGCGTATATTACAGTACTTCACTTCAAATTAATTACTTTTCCTCATTTGAATCTCTACAAGAAACGTTTTCCCCACTCTATAGTCATTCCAATATTATGGGTGACTTAAAAACTTGCCTATTAAAAAAAGACTTTCGTGCTAATCAATTCAGACATAGTGGAGGCTTGTTATCTGCACTTATTACCTCGTAACGCCACACATTACTTTCCGAATTGCTCTCCTTCACTGTAAGATCTTATTATGGTCTCTTCACCACATCATACCTGAACCGGCACATGGTCAATTTTCAGCAGAAACATTTTCTTACCACGACTTAATCTATTTATCTTACAAAATTCGTCTACCTAAAGTGAAGTCCAAAACACTTATGCATCGTAATATTTTCGTTCGTCGTTTCGTAGATTTTCGTTATAGCAACATTAATGTAGATAAATTGAGTTAAGACGCCTCTGAAATTGATTAGTCTATAGTTGTGAGTGCTAGTCGACGAAAAAGTTCATACATTTAATTTGCTAATTTCAAACTGTATGACACTCATGCTCCAGTAAGAACAATAAAAGTGAAACATATTCCTGCACCATGGCTAGATGACAAAATTTAATCCCTTCATAAAATAAGAAATTGAACTAAGGCCAACCTGAAAACTCACCCTACTGAAGCCAACTTAGAAAAGTATGAAAATTTGCGAAATCGCTGCAATACGATGTGTCGAGATGCACAACGACGCCATATCCACAAATCCGTTAAAAAAGGAGATCCATGTAGAATATGGAAATTTCTTAAGTCATTAGGAGTTGATAAAAATCAGCCTACACCTATTTCAAAAATCTTACCTTAGATTTATTCAATGAACATTTCACTTCTGTACCTGTTATAAATAGCAGTAAAATAGCGATTACGCTGCAAAATCTTTCAATGACCTCAACTCTTGACTTCCATCCTTTTACTTTCCGTTAATTTATTGATTGTGATGTTAAGAAGAATATTATGTTTTTTTCTTCAAGTGCTGTTGGTAGTAATTGCATAAGATTATTCCGATTATTGACTTAATTACTCCTGTAATTACTTACATTTTTAATTTATTCATTGCCTCTGGAATATTTTCTGAAGTTCGGAAAGATGCTTACATTATACCGTTGCCTAAAAAATCCGATTATCGAACAATTTAATTATTACCATACCTATCTTAAATCCTTAAACAGCTCGTTAATCAACAGTTAAACCTTTTTCTAACTCAAAATATTTTATTTAATACCTTGCAATCCGGCTTTCGAACCGAAAAATCTTTGGTTCGGTCGGAACCCTGAGGAGATTACAGATCTTTAACCTGTGTCCACTAAATTTGTTTTTACTCAGTCTTTACTTCTGCCTTCACTTGATTATGCTGACATTTGCAGCACCAATCTGATAGAGAAACAACTCAATAAACT
The DNA here is from genome assembly GCA_946406115.1 of Apoda limacodes. Taxonomy (NCBI): domain Eukaryota; kingdom Metazoa; phylum Arthropoda; class Insecta; order Lepidoptera; family Limacodidae; genus Apoda; species Apoda limacodes. The sequence continues at coordinate 1,522,440 of OX291548.1, forward strand.
TGAGCGTCTACAAAATGTTTGCATCCGCTTCATTTTTGGACTTCGAAAATATGACCATGTCTCAGAATTTCATTCACAACTCAAGTGGCTTCCAATCCGGCTTTGCCGGAATGACAAATATTCTTTCACTCCTCTTTGACGTGCTATTCAATCCATCTACACCATGTTATCTAAAAGAGCGGTTTAATTTTATCAGCTTGCCTTAGGGTTGCCAGATGGCCGGGAAATCCGGGATTGTCCCGGAATTACGTGCCTTGTCCCGTGTCCAGGAATTAGACTTTATAATCCCGGATTTCGAATATCTACCAGTAGTTTTTTTTATCATGTTACGAGTAGGCATGATGCGCTACGTGCATACCGGTCGCCGTCTGCGCTTATGGGACGTGCTATCTGTATTTTTTTCCTATATTGAAAATTGAAGCTGCGGTTGACATTGACTGCCTGTGTTCAGAATTTTCATGTCTGAAAACTGTTTTTGAAGTCCTTCCAAAAGATTTGTCATTAGGCAAAAATGACGAAATCGGGGCTCACTTCTTTAGAACGAACAATTCTGATGACTTTGTTAATTAAAAGAAAATGGTTGGTTTAGTCCTTTCAATTCCATCAAGCAAAGCCTTTTGCGAGAGTTTTCAGCCCTCTGAATAATTTATGGAAGAAAGGACGAAACAAAATGTCTATATATCTAGGAATAATGTCTGTTCTAGAAAGCCCTGACGGAGAAAGTCTTCAAATGTGGCAAAATATAGTGACAAATATTTAAAAAAAAGTAGTCGGTTTATCTTTTGATTTAATTACTGAGCCAAAATGATGTGGTTTAAATATTCGAGTTTAATCAATGGCCAAAAGAGAGGTTAATTTTTAATTTTTGTTTAAGAAGTGGTTCTTATTTTTAGTATTTTTGTAATCAGGTGTTGATTTTCTACTAAAGTTTAAAGCAAGCGATATAAATTTTTGTGTTAAGTTTTGTTTTTATGTGTGATGATAAAAGGTAATATTGTTTTCATGCTAAATGTTTTTTAAATAAACAAACGCTTATGTTGATTTTTAACTCAAGTTTTATTTAATGAACATGTAAAAGCGAGATGCGGTGCTCAATTTTCTAATGAAGTTTTATGTTTTAGTATTTTAGAAATACACTGCGTTGCATGAGTAATTACCTACATTACTTACATTGTAAGTTAGTTTTCACCATAGATTACCTAGTATATTTGTAAAATATTACAAGTAAAGCGATTTACAAAAATCATAATCTATTTTCGTATATTTTCCTACCAACCGACTTCGTAACCTGCGAATTGTCCCGGAAATAAAATGCCTGTATCTGGCAACCCTAGCTTGCCTTGTCTTTTTTTTTTTTTTTTTTCTGAGCTGACTATGCAGTTGGCTGTTGCAGCCATTACTGCTTTACCGGACTTTTGGGGCGAGACTCTGAAGGAGCCTCAGCCCATATAGCGCCCAACGCTCAAGGGCTTCCCGCGGGGGAAGCCTCGGCTTGGGTTGTCGCTCTCGGGGGCGTCCCTTCGACCGGATGCCTTGTCTAACACTTCGATCGTCTACTAGTCTTCTTCTTAAAACACCTGGACACAGTATGGAACTCGCTGCCGATAAATATAAGGCAAATACAGTCGCTGCCTGTTTTCAAGAATTCACTGAAATCTTATTACTTACGTACTGCTTCCTAACTTTCTTTAATTTTGACCAATTTTTAGTTATTCAAACAAATCTATCTTTATTACTTTATTTATTGTATGTATGTTTATGTATTCATATTAGAATTTTATATATTTGTTTAAGTATTTATATTAGTATGTATATGTATTTTTTATCTATATAGTAAGTACGTAGGTATATATGTATATTGTAATATCCTTTATTCTTCCTTATGATCCTTTATGTATTACCTTCCTCTTTCTGTCAATATTACTCTACCCAAAGGTTGCTTGGTAGAGGTCGCTTTTTAGCGATAAGGCTGCCTTATTGTGCTATTTCTTCTATTGTTATTTTATTGTGTATTTTTTAACTGTGCAATAAAGAATCATCATCGTATCATAATCACTCGAAGTTTATAGGTTATTTCTATTGAATTCTAATTCAAAACCAAAAGTGTTAGTAAAATTCTGATTCTAGGAAAACAAGGAGAATATATTAAGAAATAATATATATTTTATTTAAAATTATAAGTTATAGTTATTTAATCTTTTATAGCATTTCAAAAATACGAAAATCAACGTTTATTTTCGGGAAGGCTCTTAAATTTATTCAATTAAATTATTATTAATCCGCTGATCGCCCCAGTAGTGCTCGAACCAGTATTAGTAGTGCAATAAATCTGATGCGTTACGATTTTGAATACGTACCGCAACACGACGCGCCGCAGTGAATGTTGAGTTGACAACTAGAGATGTGACTAGAGTGCGCGTCATATAAGTTTGCACGTATTAAATAAAATGCGGAGTGATAATTCTATCGTATATTGTTTTGTTAATCTCATTCATAGTGGTGCATCCACCACGTAGAATCTTACATGGCCAGAAAATAAATAATCAAAAAGATAGAACTTGAAAACATTTTCTCACATAACTCTGGTTTTCTTGGGTCTAATCCCTTTTTTTTAATTTTAATACTAAATTAAAATGGGAACAATCTGTGGGAACAATAAGTAAAAAAATTCCAAATCAGTTTATAAATGACAAAATTCTGAGGTAACCAACTTAAAAAATAACATACAACTGATTAGAGAACCTCCTCCTTTTTTGAAGTCGGTTAAAAATAAAATAAGCAACCAATTCTTAGATTATTAAAAGTTGTAGATTTATAAGGGTACGCAAAATTTGTATCAAATCAGGCTGTGTTATAATCTTGTCCACTTACTTCATTATTTATATAATCTATAGCAACAGTGAGCGATACATAGACATCATTCATAAATAGGGTAGAAATGCCCATATGCATAAGTATTAATACTTTTTTTAAGTGACGTATAACGTCTATACTCTCATTCTTATATTAATTTCCATTTCTAGGCCGAGTGCTTGCCAGCCTTCATACGTCCCCACTGCTGGGGCACGGCCTACCCTCATAAGCGAGGGTAATTTGGGCCATAGTCCACTCGCGGGCCCAGTGGGGATTGTGGACTTCATATACGTCATTTTTTTTTCTTGGCGTATGCAGGTTTCTTCACGATGTTTTCCTTCACTGAAAAGCCCGTGGTGTGAATAAATACATCAGTGTACTTGAGAAATTAAGAAAAGACTCGTACACGCCTACCCCGGGGTTCGAACCTCCGCCACTTGGGACGTGAAGTGAAATTTAAACCCCTCGGCCACCACCGATAGGTCGAGTAATGAAATGTAATCTCGCGTTTTGGTAAACCCGCAGCCCCGAGACCATCAGTTTAATGTCCTATAGAATAGAATAGAATAGAATTTATTTGACTCACAAAACAACACTAAAAAAAGTAAGTACATAAAAGAAATGAGGGCACACATTATATGAAATAACATACGTGTTACAGTGTGATGTCAAATTTGGTCACCACTCAGCATATGCTGTGAAGAATCACAGCGCTGATTTTCAGGGCAACCAGCGAGTAATACACGGACGAAGATGGAACGCAGTGCAGAATACGCACATGTGTAAATTGCACGGAATAAACCGAAGCATGTCATCCACAACATCTATCAATGCAGTAGTTGTGCTATAGCCCTGTCTAAAACCTGATTGCTTCATAGGTAATATGTTTCTACTGGACAATTAATAGGCTAACTAGGTTTATATTTAGAAAAAATTAAAGTATTTTTCTCAATAAGAAAATCAGTTGTAGCTAATTCAAATTCAAGGGTTCAAAACGGCCTAAATAATTTAATATTTAACGTTTTTAAAGCGAAAATACTGTGATGCCTCCCAGGCTATTTTTTATATTACGCGTACGCGAATCAATTTTCCCTTAAGAGTTTCGAAGTACCTATAGGAGAATATGTGGCTGGTGTAAACTAAAAGATATAAATAACGAAGATTTACGATGTTTTAGAAAATCCCCACGCACGAATCGCTCGCTATAAATCCTTTATTTGCGGTGGCGTAAATTTCAACGTTCTCACGAGCGAAGAGCGTTCGAGGTGTTTGTGTCAGCGTCGAGCGAGAACCGTTCACGTGACGGGAGCTCGCTGCCGCGCACCGCCAGAGGGTGTGTTGCTTATTTATTAATTTATTTGCGTTTTCTTTAAGTTTAAGACCTGGAGACCTGGACCTTTGTGTGTGTGTGTGTATGTCTGGTTTCTTTTTTGTCGCAAAAAACTGATTTTTTCAAGACGCAAAAATATCCTCAAGAGAAGTTGCTCTTCTGGTACTTGCTACCGTACTAATTTTTTAGAAAGTTAATTAACCGTAAGCTTGTTTGCAAAAAAAATGAGCTTTCTTTGATTGACTAAAGACTTTATTCTTTGCAATCGCACCCTTCAGAAATATTTTAGGGGTCGGTCTGGAATCTTTGGGTGCTCTAAAATATTGATATTTTTAATGATCAAAAGTATCTTGAAACAACAAACAAATATGTATATTTCCAAATCTTGTATTTGAATAATATTAAAACAAACGACGGTATTATCTCTATATTCGCCAACAAGTTCTCATTAGTATTCTATTCCCAGTGAGACAAGCCGGGAACGCCATCGAGATCCCCGGATTCCAATCACGGTCGACGTGGATCCGTGCTTTTGCATAAACGCCTCACGATCCTGGGCTGTATCGGAATTTGTGATTACTTATACATGCATGCTTTCTGACGGGTATCTGATAAGATCAGTTATGTGGATAGTAGACGAAACCGATGTTACGTTAATAATGCTATTTGCCTTCAGCGTAAATTATAAGTGGGTTGTGTCTTCTTGTGATCGTATCGAAAAGAGTCCACTTGCTTGATTTCTTATCGAGAAATGATTAATTACAGTTATATTAGTATGTACGGATAGTCAAAATGCGTAGGGATTTTGACACTAAATCTGATCTGATCTGTACCTACTCTTATATTAATATATATATCAAAATTCTTTTGCTAAATTAAAAAAAAATGATTGACTGAATTTTATTTATAAACTTTTCTTCTCATGCAAGCATCAAAGTCTAACCAATATTTTCAATAACAAATCGAACTAAAATTTTGATTTTTTGCCCATCAAAAGTGATCGCCCAATATTTTTCTACTTTAAGTGAGGTGAACAATATCTGCTTCATCATTTAAATAAATACGTATCTTATACATCATGTTCCAAATAACTTGAGCAATGCACCTGGGTCATCGACCATTGACCATTAGACTCAGAAAGTCATTAATAAAGATTGCTACCATTTTTTGAGGAGACTTTATTTTTTTGTAAATTTGCCCAAAATCGTTACTCGTTGGTTCTTCGAGTTGCTGCAAATTATCAAACAACCAACATTATTTAAAAAAAACACAGACTTTATCTAAATAAGTAAATTATCAATCAATAATAGTGTGTGAAATTGTCTAAAAGCAGCCCCCGTCAAAAAATAAGTCCAAATTTCATTTATGATATCATTTTGCATTAATTGTATTATGTACCTATATCTGCACGTTTTTATTTCCCAAAATCTAAGCAGTTGCTGATACACACCCACATCATGTGTAGGGGACAACATCTTTTTAACAACCCCACCCTTTTTCCCCCTTTCGTCCAAGATCGCGCCAAGGAAAAACGTGTACGCAGTTAAAATAAAAATTTCGTGAAGCCGTTAATCTAAAGTGACCCTTAATGTATTATAATTAAGTTATTTTTTAGCATACGTTTAATCAAACATAAATTGATCGCTCGACCCAGCAACGCGTGACCTTTTTTACTTATTACCTTACGCGGATTGAAACGCTCTCGCACGGAACTCACTCACGATGACATGAATCAATTTTAAGTTGAAATGATGTCCATGCTAACATCATGGAGTAAAGATCAAGATGAGAGGTTAAAGAATATTGAGAGTACACTGGCAGAAATTAAGACGAGTAATGTGGAAATTGAAAAGTCAATGGATTTCTTCTACGTGCAATACGAGGAAATGCGTTTAAAAGTCGATAGCCTAGAAAAAGATGCTATAACAACGAGGCATACAAAGCGACGCTAGGAGAAAAGCTAGAAGAAGTTAACCGGAACGCGCGTTGCACCTCCATTGAAATCTGGTGGAACAAAAGAAATCTTCTTGGACTCGTTACTTACCTCGCTAAATCCCTACAGGTAGACGTGAACGTGTCGGATGTAAAAGAATATCCCCAGTTAGTGCAGTCATTGAAGCGTTATTGGTCCGAATTTTTTTACTGTGAACCGATTTGCATGAAATTTTGGAATTAGGCTCATCTTACCCTTAACTTCAAAAGTGAAAATGATCTGAAATCCGCACCCACCCTGGGGGTGGTCGCCACCCCTTCTCAGTGGTTTAAATTTATTTCTTCAAAATAAGTATCGATAGAAGACCTAATTTTAAGAAAAAAATGTTCTATAAAGTTTTTCAAAAAATCCAATACTTTTCAAGTTATTGGCAATTGAAAATTCGGAATTTTTTCACGTTTTTCATCGGTTCTTTGCAAATATCTCCAAAAATATGCATTTTAACGATAATTTTTTGTTGAATAAAATTGTAGTAGATAAAAAACTGAACAAATCGTTTTTTTATAAAATGTTCTAAGTGCAATATGAAGCTAGATATGAAAGATCAAAGCCTTTTTCTATTTTGTCTGAAATTTAATCGATGTATTCAATGCCATGCCTAGCGGCGAGCAGATTCATTTTATGCATTCTAATGAAATAGAGTTTTGTAGTGCTTGTAATAAGCACTATTAAAAGTCTTTTGCACGTAAAATGAGTGAGCTGTAATGCAATTAAGAGGAACATCTAATGGTTTTTTCTTTTAAATCAATGGGTTTCATAAGTGCCATTTCCACCAAAATTAAAATTAATCGTATTCCGTCTAGAATTGACTTTAATATAAAGAGTTTGATGGATTCCAGTAGTTTGGCTACTTTAGGACACATATTTTTCAAAAAAATTACGATTTTAAGAAAAAATAATTTCGATTTTTTACAAAAACTACCTTCTTTTCATAATATCTCAAAAATGATAAAAGATGCGTATAAAGTATAATAATAAAAAAATGTAGGTCTTTTTCTGACAAAACATCGTTTTTCTTTTTTTTTCGGAGATTCGGAGACGAAGATATGCTTGTTTAAAGAGCGCACGGCAGCGCAATCACAGACTTTTTCGAGCCCTTTGACCCTTTTAAAATAAAAGGTTTTTCACTATATATTGTAATAAAAAAGTAGCTCTTTTAATTACCTTTAAAATGGTTTTTATAAGTTGTGATAGCATTAAAATTGAAGGAGTTATGGTCCAAAAACTAGTCTAGTTCTAGTAGTTTTTACTTAGTAAACTGAAAATTTCGGAGTGTGAATATTTGGAGCAAAGTGAAAGTACACAGTAATATAGACCCAAAACTATATGTTATAATATAAAACTATATAATATATATATTGGAAACGTAGGCTTGAATACATACCAACGTTCATATATGTATATATAACACATTTGAATGAAGGTAAGTATGTGTAACTCTATTTTTAGATTTCAGTAGAAACAGCCATGGACTTTCTAGTAAGCTTGCCATTAATATAAATTTTAATGAAAGAATAGTTTAACATATAACATTAAAATTCCTATTAATAGCTAGCTAACTAGAGAGTCCATGGCTGTTGCCACGGAACAGTCTTTTCCAGATTTTATTACTATCGAGGCAAATTAATGCTATCGTGTTTTTGGTAGAACAAGACATTATGTGTATGTTCTTCTATATAGGGTTAAATTTTTAACCTAAAATATTTACTACTTACAAATATTGTTTTTTTTTCATTTCAGGCGGACCGTCAGCTTGCTTGCCACCTGTGATATTATAAAATATAAAAAAAAACTGTTTGTTTCATCAAACTAACAATCAATATTTTTTCCCGGTATAGTTGACTTTTCAGTTAAATTGTTGCAATATAAAAGCTTCCCGGTAAAGCTGCTCCAACCAAGCTTAACTTTTTAAACAAACATCGTGATTTTCGCTAGCGTTTTAATTTTAACGAAGTAGAAATTTCTTCCAAAAGAGCAAAATGAAAAATTGATTATCTATTGATTTTGTTGCTTTGTTGCGGAAAGCAAATTATATTATGTTTTTCGCACGTATGTAAAAATATAAACATTGTCTTTTAGCCAAATCACAGCGCCTCATACAGCGAGTACAAAACGCATGCACGCGATTCTGTTTTCGCATACCACTAAGAACTCACGTTACCCCTTTTATAAATAATGCTAAGCTAATGAGCGAATGAGGACGCTTACCTCGCTGAAAAACTCTGCTGGGCCCGAGATTCAAATAAATATGCAACACGTGCATCTGTGCACAAGCTGCGCTGTCCTAAGCACAAGACGGCAGCCTTTCGTGGCAGCTTTCGATACGCATCGTCCCATTGCTAGAATAATATTCCTCCTCCTTGTCATGCTGCAAAAACCAAAAAACATTTTACTAACATGCTAAAGTCACACATGTTGCAGAAACAAATACATCCATATAAAGATATTTACTTTAATTGAAACAACATTAACTTTATAACTGGTATAAAAAGCGCCACGTAAGTTGAACCTGCGCAGTAACACATTTTTGGTTCGTTAGTACATTTGTCCGTACCGTACCTGTGCAGACGGCCGCCATTTTAGTCCAACTTACATGGAGCGAAATATATCTTACTCGAATCTAAGTCGCGTTGCACAAGCTGTAACATAACAAAATTCAAATAATCATATTAATTGCTTCACTGGCGCTAAGGATAGAGCGTCAAAGGGCGTCACTTCTGTTTGAACAGCAAGTGAATAATAAATTGTGTTATTTAATTCATTCGATCTTGGGTGTGTTCGTTGTGGGTGAAAATTTGCCAATTCATTTCAACATAATTGTTTGCTACCGAAAATGTTATTTCGAACTGACTATTATTCATTTTTTGTTTTTTTTTTTTATACCGCTAAGGTGGCAAACAAGCTTACGGTCCGCTTGATGGTAAGCGGTCACCGTAGCCTATGGACGCTTGCAACACCAGGGGTATCACTTGCGCGTTGCCGACCCTTCAGAAATCTAATAACTTCTTTCTTGAAGAACTCCATACTGTAGTCCTTGCAGAAAACCTTAGCAGGGAGCTCATTCCACAACTTAAGCGTTCGCGGGAGGAAGTTTCTCTGAAACCGCACTGTACGCGACCATTTAGGTTCTAAAGTGTGAGAATGAATTCCCTGCCGATGGCGAGTGGTGCGATGGTAGAAAGTAGCCGTGGGCATCATTTCGAACAATTCCTCAGAACACAACCCATTGTACAAGCGGTAGAACACACACAGTGAGGCAAAGTCTCTCCTCAGCCTTAGGGGCTCGATACCGCAAGTGAGTTTGGAATCGTCGACAATTCTCACAGCCCGTCGTTGAACCGAGTCAAAAGGGCCAAGCTGGTATCCGGGTGCACCTGCCCAGAGATGGCAGCAGTACTCCATATGGGGCCGAACTTGCGACTTATAAAGTAACAACCTTTGCCCCGACGTAAAGTACTGCTACGCTCTGTTGAGTACACCAAGTTTTTTGGACGCAAGCTTCACCTTATCTTGTAAATGATCTCGGAACTGAACATCGCTGGAGATGTCGACACTAAGAATCCCAATGCTCTTGGAGATGGAGAGGGGAGTGTTCTGGAATTGTGGGACTACAGTGAATGGAGTTTTCTTAGCGGTGAACGCGCACACTTGTGTCTTTGTAGGGTTGAATCGGACCAAGTTTACCCGTCCCCAGTCAGAGACCTGGGACAGTGTGGTCTCGATTTGAGACACAAGTTCTCCGCGGTTTTCCTCCACAACTCCATCACCTTAGAGAGGAGAGAGGTAATAGCGATAGGCCTGTAATTCGATGGATCTGATCTATCGCCCTTTTTGGGCACCGGGTGCACATTTGCAGTCTTCCATGAAGACAGAAGAGGCGCGTGAGTACAGGACATAACTCAGGAGCACACTGCTTAAGCACCACTGCTGGTATAACGTCTGGCCCACTCGACTTATGAACGTCTAGAGAAGGCAACGCCCGCCTGACCTCCCGCTGTGTTATGGTGATTTCCGTCATGGTCTTACCGCACCACGGTATAGTAGGTGGTACAGCGCCTTCATCGTTCATGTACGAGTTCGAGGCAAAGAGACTGCCCAATAGATAGGCTTTCTCTTTAGCACTATGGGCCAAGTCACCATCGGTCTTTCGCAGTGGTGGTAACGACCACTGACAAAAGTTCCCTTCGGCAGCTTTGGCAAGCAACCAGAAAGCACGACTCCCAGAAGGATAGCTCGCAAGTCGCCCACCTATTTTGCTGATGAATTGGAATTTTGCTCTGGCAGTTGCTTTCTTACTGAACCTCGAGGCAGCATTTAATTTGCGTTTTAACTCAGAAATATTCGGATCCTTATTATAACGAGCCGTGGTCCAAGCCTCATATGCATTTTGCTTAAGAATTTTAGCTTTTCTGCAAGACCTATTAAACCACGGTCGTTTTTTGACGCCAGCAGCTACTCGCGGGTTAGGAATATAGCATTCCATACCAGCAAGTATTGTCTCAGGACTGCGGCTGCGCAGACGTCAGGATCTTCTGAGTTAAAGCAGATCTGCCTCCACGGGTACGATGCGTAAAATTCTCGCAATCCATCCCAGTCTGCCGGCTTATAGTGCCATACACGACGCCAATTAGTTGGCCCAGAAGTATCGGGTTGTGTGCATGACACTTGAGTCCGAACGAGACAGTGGTCCGAGGAGCCAAGAGGCGCATCCACTGAGACGGAGTATCCGTCCGGACGAGTAGTCAGCAGAAGGTCTAGTAACGAGCTCGTATGTTCCTCTATAACTGGTATTCTCGTTGGAGAAAGTACCAGCTTATAAAATCCATAGGTCAGAGCAAATTCATGAGCAGATATCCCGGCATAGTTATTGTTTCGAGAACTGAGCTACTCGCGATGGTGGGCGTTAAAGTCTCCCAAAATAACTAGTTCTGCTGTGGGATATTGTTCTAGAACTTTGTCAGTCGTCAAACTCAGGTCCGTGAAGAGTCGAGTTACGTCCGTGTCACCGCTATGAGACCTGTATAGGCACGCATATATACGAGTGTGGCCGCCGTAATCTACGCGCACCCACAATATCGACAGGTCCCTGTCTTCAAGGCTATGAAGGCGGCGACAGCAGATATACTCCCGGACGAGCATACATACACCGGCACGACTCATAAAATTGTGTTCGAGCTTGTAGCCGGGATAGTGAAGGTATGATGTTTCGGCCGGGCAGGATATCTGCGTCTCCGTTAGAAAAAGAATGGTCGGCTGCGCAGTTTCGAGATGGTGGTGGACTGCGTTAAGATTTGCGTGAATACCCCTGATGTTGCAAAAATCCACATTATATGTGGATGGAGTAGCCGCTGTTCCAACTCTTTTCTTTTTCGTTCTCATGGCCATAATATATATAAAAAAAACTAAGACTAAGGATGAGGATTCACTGCACAGACAGCTTAGGGGACAAAAGGTGCGGTTCTAAGACTGCCGAAGCTCGCCACAGATGATTCGGTTGCTGGCACGGCGGGCGGAAGGGCCCCTGATCCCCCTCTGTTGTAGTAGCCGGGTCCACTCCGGTCTCCTTCTCCGGCGCGACTACCACTTCAGATACTTTACACAGGCTGGCGGATCAGCCTCCCAGTGCGGAGATTAAGTGATCCCTGGGTTCGGGATCCCGTTCAACCTGCGGGCGGCCAGCGGTCAGCCGTTTCATCAGGTCTCCCTGACCGCCGAACCAGCACGCCGCGTCTACGCCGAGCATGACAGCAACAAGCACCGCCGGTCCTCCGCTGTCCGCGCAGCGAATCCTCAAAGAGCTCTGGCAACCTTACTCACCGCCAGGAACACAACACTACTCAATGTTATTATGGCCGCGGTTTTCTGTAAGGTGTAGGTACTTCCCCAGTTCGGGCCGCTCATTCGAGCAAGTACTCGCTATGCCTTGCTTTAGTTGTTCGGGTGGCTTATTCGAGCGAGTACTTGCAGTGCCCTACCTCTCTCAGAAAATCTGGGTTACTTAATAATAATGGAGAAAAATTAAACGTTTTGCTGTTAACTTAAAGCTATTTAGATACTTGCAGCTCGAAATGTTTACAGCAATCGAAACGTTTCATATTTATATTCAAATAAAAAAAAAATTAGTGTGTTTTCTGCTGTTGCAAATTAGGTGCTAAAAATCTCACATTAGGGCAGGCTCGTACTTTTTTACTAAGCAGTATGGAAGCTAAACTAGAGTTCATTTCTAAAAATGACTTGCTAGCATACGTAGGTGAAAATAGAAATTTCATAAATGATTGGCGTGCCCGAATTGCCATGGGTTCGCCATCTCTGCTCTAGGAGATGGACTGACTACTATCAAGTTTTAATATATAGAAAACCTTCTTTGAAAAAACTAATATCTTAGTAAACTAATATTTTAGTTTTTTAAATAAGAATATGAAGAAATAATAAAATAGACACTTCGAAAATCTTTATTTAATATCTAGTATAACGTCCCTCTGCAGCTATGACGGCACGTAGTCTATCTCGCATAGATGCAACAAGACGCGTGCATAGATCAGTACCTCTGATATCATCACATACTTGAGCACAGTGTGATCTAAGAGCTTGAGGGTTTCTTTCATTTTGACAGTCCCAGCGTTGAACCATAAGCCCACATAAATTTTCAATAGGGTTTAAATCAGCAAACTGAGCGGGCCATTGAATGGGACGAATGTCACGGTGCAGGTTGAACCACGCCATAGTAGCACGGGCTGTGTGTATCCGTGCATTATCTTGAACGTAAGTAATGTGTGGGAATTCCGTTACAGGATACACTACGCGCATAGTAGGCAGCATCATTTCTTCCAAAAGCGACACATAATTAATGGCCGTAGCCCTATTCTCTAACGACGCCGTCAAGGCTCATCCATCCCCATAAGTTTACTGTAATGCGACCTGACTCGTTTTGAGGCACAATATGAACTTCATCATACCGAGTTCGATTGTAGCGCCATATAGTTAATATTCCGATTTGGCTTGATTTAAAAGTTTTTTCATCGGTAAATATAGTATTCGACCAATCAAAATCGAGATGTTAAGCCGGACTGTTTTGTGGTGAGATTTTACCTCTAATTTAATAACATGGTGTCTGTAGTGTAGTCCAACATTGTGCAAAGCTCGTCGGATCGTCCGATCATTCACACCATATAAAGCAGCAAAATAACTAGTTGGTGTGAAACCATTCTCTTCGTAACGACGAATGATTTCTGTTATTTGCGCGGCGGTTAGTATCGGTCGTCGTCCTGAATTATTTCTATGATCTGTTATTTGCCCTTCTTCGCCGTGACGCCTAATCCAGAACCTCACAGTGTATCGCGATATATTGAGTTCTCGTGATATAGCAATAATACTATGTCCATCTTCGAAGAGAAATATTATTTCAGCCCTTCGCTCCAGGGTTAAAATTGCCATTTTATTTCGTTGTGAAAAAATCTTTTGTAAAATTTTACTCTTGTCAAAACGACGTTCAAACAATATTTTTTGATAAATGTCAATTCAACAAATAAAGATATTAGTCCCATTATCAAAGAGTGATCAATAATTCTGGTTGTTTTTCTCGATGCGTCATTTTACATAATAGCTTTTGAAAGGTAATAAGTAACTTGATATGGCATTTTAGACTTAGTGAAAAGAGTGTGATATAGAATCTAATTTCAAAACTGGTAAACATTTTCTGACCGCCACCGTACATAGTGAGTGTATGTCACAGAGCTCTAATAGGGTTCCCACTGAAAATCAACGCTGTAGCAGGTAACTGCTGTTATAAATAAATATGCCGCAATACCAGCGGCAGAACCCCATAACAAAATGCCATATAACATTACACTGTAGAAATAAGCAAAGTTAACAAGTCTCACAGTTTACTTTGCCTATTTCCTGCCTGATTTTTTTACTGCAAAAGCAGCCAAACTAATTGTACCTGCTAGGACTGTAATCTGTTGACTCCATACCAATTTTGAGTCAATAACAATACTTTGTGCTATCAACTAATTCTATTTTTTTATTATTTGATGTCAGATTTCTATTATATTCTATTTCACCAACGAAGTCCTCTGTGACAGCTGTCAGCTTGATATGACTAGTGAGAGGAACGTTTGAATCGATGTTATGGCTCACCGATTTTCGATGATCGCGACGAAAATATTAGAAATCGAAAAATAATAATCAATATACATATATATATATATACCGATAGATATATCTAAAAACTATATCCTTAATGTACAAAGCGTAAGAAAAAGAACAAACTTTTTTACGGTTGTACCTACGCTCATAAAAAAATTTAAGACCATTAATAAAAAAGTATCTTTTTACTATCGCTACGGGTCTATAACAATATATAATTACGTGTGGCGCTGCTGTCTATGAAATCTTTTGATACTACTTTAATATGATAAAAGTGTTGCACTAACTGTAAATATAATTTGGTGGTATTGTAGTATATGTTTTTCTCTTCGAAGATTGAGATAGGACCGAGACTGTTCCGAGAGTGTTTTTCTCGGGCTACCAGGGTGGCAACCAATATCCCACAATATTAAAAAGGACGTAGAAGAGATAACGAACTTGCTGTACGTACGTCGGCAAAAATAAATTTTGACAAATTTAAAAAAAAGTCTCTGGTCTGAACACATCCTTTTGTGGTCGCACGATTGGTAGCACGACCTGCGGGTCGATTCCGTAAAAAGATTGCTAACCTTTTTTGAAAGAAATATAATATACGTTGCGGTTTCGCGACAATCGATGAATTTCATACGTAATTTCAAATGCGCAATGTATAATATCTTATTTCTATGGATTTCAAACGAGAATTGTAAGCAATCATTTTACGGAATCGAGCCGCTGGTGTCACGGTGTTTGTAGTGTATAATCATAATACACACCAAGTATTTACGTAAACGCTATTTTGTCCAAGTAAATATATAAAGAAATAATTTGATTTGTTTTTGTTTCATTCGATTGTTGGTTTATGTGCGAGATGAATAATCTGTAAGGATATTGATTCATGGCCATCCATTTTGTATTTGATACATGCATGCGATTATTAAATTCAGTCTATGTAATCGTTCAATAAAAAAGAGAGACGGATTGGTGTTTTGGATATATGGAATTTTTTGAGAAAAATCATTGAAACTTTCATATGAAAGTGCTTTTGTTCCACATTCGAAGTTTAAAATACATACATGACGT
The DNA here is from genome assembly GCA_946406115.1 of Apoda limacodes. Lineage (NCBI taxonomy): Eukaryota > Metazoa > Arthropoda > Insecta > Lepidoptera > Limacodidae > Apoda > Apoda limacodes. The sequence goes on from OX291548.1 coordinate 1,537,826, forward strand.
GTTGCTTAAAAAAATTGTTTTTCACCATTTTTTACTTTCATCTATACATATAAAATGCTTTGTCCTGAATGACTGATGGATCAACGCACAGCCTAAACCGCTGATCGTAGAGACCTGAAACTTGGAGGGTGTGTTCTTTGTATGACGTAGGCATCCGATAAGAAAGGATTTTCCGAAATTCTACCCCTAAGGGGGTGAAAAAGGGGGGCAAAGTTTGTATGGGACAACGTGATTCCTTGGTCCAATCTCCTTCAAGATTTGCATAAACCTTTTTTAACAGAATTGGTGGAAGACGTATTTCTTATTTTATTGAAATTCACCCTCTAACGGGGTTAAAAAGTGGTACAAAGTTATTTAGCGGTCATTTGCTTCGAAGTTGATATCAATAGTGCTATTGATTTAAATTACATTTTATTTTGACACATGTTTGAAAACTCAATCCGATGTTATTCAAAAGAAGTTATATATATATATATTTGTTTGAACTATTATCTAAGGAACTACTGGTCCGATTTGAAAAAAATGTTTCAGTGTTAGATATCCTTTTTATCGAGAAAGGCTATAGGCTATAAATCATTACGCTAAGACCAACAGGAGCGGAGCACCAATTAAGAATTTTTCAAAATCGGATTTTTTTTTCCTTTTGAGAGCTTCCGCTGCGTGCGCTGCGTAAAAGGTTAAAGTTTTGCAAAAATCACGGATGACAGAATGTTTTCCCGTTATAAGTTCTAAAAAAAAGTCCGCGACAGCATATGTCTATCTTCTAAAGTAACGCTTGCTTTAACCCGCGACTTTGTTTACGTTGAAGGTGAAAATATTTTTAAGTAATACGTAGCGCCCTTTCCCCTAATGACTGTCCGCCGGCCTTGCACATGATAAATGCGCATGCAGTACTTGATCATTATTTTGCCTCGATGTTAATTTAAAACTGCGATATGTCCTAAGATATTCATTAAAATCGAATGATGTAAAGGGCAATTTTGTTTTTAATTAAATACTTGTGATGAATAACGTATTTATTTGGATAGAGATTAATATCATGTTTATAAAAACACCGTCGCAAATAATGCATTATTATTATAAAAATATATTATATATATTAGTGAGCCACACCACGCGGTACGTATTATTTAAAAATATTTTCACCTTCTACGTAAACAAAGTCGCGGTTTAAAGTTAGCGTTAGCCCAAAGTACCTATTACTGACTGACTGATCTATCAACGCACAGCTCCAACCACTTGACGGATACAGCTGAAATTTAGCACATTATGATGTAGGCGTGCGCTAAGGAAGGATTTTCCAAAACTCACCCCCTAAACGGGGATTTAAAGTTTCTATTATGTGCGCGAGGTGAATCCATTGGTTAATTAGTTGTAGTAGTTAATTATTCATTATTTTTGAAAGAGAGAGAGAGGGATAGAGAGAGACATGGAGAGAGAGTGTAAATAGGTTCTTTTCTATAATTGAGGAGTTGTCGTAAGAATCCTACGCCGATAATCAAATTTAGGGCGGGCGAAGCCGCTGGCAGAAGCTAGTATATATTTAAAAATCGCACTAATTTTATCTGAAAATTATATTAACTTAGTGATATAGTCGTATGGAGTTATTATTGAAGAACTTTATTAAGAAGGTGAGTGAATGTTTGTTCTATTCACAAAAGGAAAAACCACATATTTATAAAAAAAAATCCTTTTTAGTGCAGCGATTTATCTGGAATCTCATTTGAAGACTTTCTATATGAATTTTTGTTGATTAGTTAAATTACTAATAATTAATAAAAATAAAATACGTTTATTTCAGATTAAAATGATCTTAATAACAATAATTTGGCGACTCGGGTTAGTAATTAGACATTTTGTATATTCTTATTTAAATCCGGTTCTTTGAGTACCGGTTATGCTGATAGTTGCGAATAAAGCTGCGCCAAATGGTTTTGCATCGGACAATCCAGTGTACCGGTTAAAGATTTCAAAATGCTGTTGACGTTGCCACGAATACGTGCGGCGAAGTAAAGGTCTAATCTTCTTCTCTATGTTTTCCATATAGAGTTAAATAAAATTAAAAAAGAAGAGATTGGAAACACACTAACACTGTAATACATATCTATATCCATATCAATTTTAAATTAAAAAAAGAGAAACCGAGTACCTGGGTTGAATTTTACTCTTTATCGTATAAGCTTACGGAGACCATGACTGAAAGGGGTACGACCAGAGGTCGCACCTTGACCGAACAAATAAAATTAAATCAGTTTCAGGTGATATTAGTTGGTCTAGGAATTGTTCTTTTCTTCTCCATTAAAAATCTTGTTGCAATTGCGTATTATTATCCAGGTAGGGCAAATAACTGAAGAGCCGGAGGGGGACCCTGACCTACCGGCGAAACGCGTATGTTCTAATCACTCGAAATATTTTATAGTCAATCTGACTGGATAGTTTGCAATTAGATACTTTTTTAAGTTGTGCTTGTGCTTTATATTTCATGTTTTTTATGTTTCTAATGGAAAGTGTCCTTCTATGATAGGGAGGGAATTTTCAATATTTTAATTGGACGCTGTAAGAGAAGGGGAGAAAAAGATATGCCCTTGCTGAGTTTCTTGCCGGTTCTTCTCAGTACAAGGTCTCCCGCTAAGCTAAGTCTATAACTTACGAACCGATAGCGTAGTGACATTCATAAGTGCTCAATCAAATCATGCTTATTGTAGCCTAAATTGAATAAATAATATTGATTGATTCTAAAGTCAGAATTGATTTTCTTATTGACTGAATCGTATAAACAGTACAAGACGGGTTAATTACCCATTTAAATTGACGTTCTGGTCGTCATACTCAATGAAGTTGACTGCGACAATTTATTAAAAACACTTATTTTAATTCTACAATATTTATGACTTCTTCCTTAATAAATCGAGGATAATAAATTGAGGATAATATTAATATTAATAATAATGAGGATAAAAACGAACCAGAGCCATCAATCTACTGGCAATCGAGAGAGTCGCGACGGCACGCTTTAGCACTGAATTCCCTAGCATGCGACCCGCGGGATACCGTCCGAACCGGGGAATAATTGCACGATGCGACCTAAACGCCATTGCAAGGGCGGTAAATTTGAGTGTTTTAAGAGCACAAGTTCTCCGACGCGTGGGGGGTTGCTTTTATCCGTCCACCGAACCCGTTGCTGTAACAAATGTAAGTACTCTGAGGACCACCGACAGTGGAACAATTGCGTAATTTGCTGATGCAACTAGAAGCGCGATAATCTAGTCCGTCGGCAGGGGGACCTGAGGGTGATGACCTAAAATATCCCTCAGGACAACAGCTCCTAGTAGATACCGCATACTAGGATGGAGTAAGGAGGAAAATGAAAACGAGACCGTACCCACAACGTTATCTACCCTCCACCTAGTCCAGAAATCCCATAACTCCACGAGCTAACCTGTAAATGGAGACGCTCCACCAGCCACAGCGACATAAGGCACCCCTGAGTGCCTGAGTCCAAACTGGCGTACACAACTACACTAGGTCTGCGCGGACCAATATCTGCGAGGTGGGAAAAACAGTTGTGACAGGTGGTGGACGAGTCAACGGGCGTTGGCCCGACCCGAGCGCCTAACTGGCCCCGGGGCTCTTGTGGCTCATAATGCCCCACGCTAGAACCCGTATAAGCATACGGGTCCCACGCGGGCATAAGTGGCTGCCGAGACGCGCGTGCCATCGGCGGCGCGCAATATCCACTGGATCTTGCCCTCAACTCGCGAGTAACGCGAGGACGCTCCGCGATAGTGAGGGGCAGGGGCTCATACTGTGTGTAACAGTGGCCACTTTTAGCATAAATGAACTTTCCAGCCTGCACGTCAATGATTACTAGCAAATAAAACTTTCTAAAAATTGCTTACTTGTACATAAAACTTTTAATTTTAGTTATGTCGTTTTAAAGCGGTTTACCAGTGTGAAGATGTTGGTATAATGAAATACCGTTTGACGTTTTCGCGGAACCGTCAAAGACAATGCGGATTTTATCGGATTCACTGCACGCTTGGACTGACAGCTTAATCGTTGTGGCTTGGCTTTAAACTGAGCCTCACCTGCTTCAAACATCTGAAGGCAACCGTATCCGTAACAAACAGCATTCTAATCTTAGACTGGCGTCATATTCCGTCTGAATTTAATCCCTCCGACTGCGCTTCTTGTTGGATTACCTCCTAAGTGCTCGTTAACCACAAGCTGTGTTGGTCACCTCCGTAGCTGACATGGCCATCTACCAATTGGCCGCATAGTTTAATAAATTGCCCAAATCAATCTGTACCGGGACTGAAACGAGTCCTAAGCATCACTCAACTCGAGGAGCCATGGCCAGAAACATTATTAACCCCATTAGCTTGTACAAAAAGAAAAAAAATATTACCGCGTAAGTGCTTTTCTTCCTACATAAGTACAATGTCACCAAGTTTAATTGGTTCAGCAGGCTTGAGTTATTTGCTGAAAGCTTTGATGACGGGACAAGCAGAGGTTATCGTATAGCACCAGTGCGGCTCGGGCGGCGCTAATAACGGTTGTTGGATTAAAAAATAGCCGGGAGTGAGGAACTCTAAGTCTCCGGAATTGTCGGAATTCAAAATCGCTTCTATACGATAAATACAGTAGAAAGTTCCTCAGAGGTAAGGATTCAGTCATCGACTTCGCGTTTTAACAACGATTTGGCACTTTTGTAAGCGGCTTCAAAAATACTTCCCAGATGAGGCGCGGCCGGTGTATTAAATTTCCACTGGACGTTACGTTTATGGAACTCATCGTAAAGCTCGGTTTCATTGTTTTCATTCAAAATTAAATACTTTGGTTAAACATTTATCAGCGGCGACAAAATTAGTTCCCCGGTTGGAGCGCATTAGAGCGAGAAGCCCGCGGCGGCTTACAAAGTGGGTGAAAGTGGCAATAAAGGCGTCAACGGATAGGCTAGCGACGGCCTTTATGGAGAGGGCGAAGCGGAGTAGGCGGTTTTGCGTACCGACGTGAATTCCTACCGCCTTTCCCGTCTCATAAGCCCTTACATTCCGATCCCTTGTACCGAGTACTATACGGGACCCTTACCGCACAACATTAACACAAGATGCCTCGCCCCGCACCCTGCCACGACGGCCGCACTTCACCCCCACCGTCCCGCCGTATAGGTATACTAGATTTACTTAATTCGGTTATCGGCGCGGAACTCCTTAATTATACTAATGAAGTTAGCTATAGTTCGTTTAAACTCGGTTATAGTTATTCCCGCGGGAACTTTTGTATTTTGTTTTGCAATAAAAAGCCTATGTCTTAATTCAGGGTGTCAGCTACCTTCATACCAAATATTATCAAAACTAGTGCAGCCGTTTGAACGTGAAGAAGTAACAAACATACAAACACACTCACAAACTTTCGCCTATATAATATTAGTGTGATTAAAAATCCCACATAATAACCTTTAATCTGTTAAAATAATTCTTTATTTTAAAAGATAAAGCCCTTTAAAGATCAGTCAATCAATCAGTGAGACATCAGACAGACAGACAGACAGACAGACTGACAAATACTGCAAGCTTCAGCACCCTTTCGATACGAACTCCTATCTGGCTAGGCTATATTGTGAACTACAGCTGCTTTCAGAATTTGTTCGCCAATCGGTAGGCAACTTCTTGCTGCAGTTGTGAGTGCAGATGTTTTGAGTCGACACTTTGCACTTTATAACCAATCTGACACACACTTTCAGTGTCATAAGCAAATTTAGAGAGATGTCGACGGGCCTGCCCGCTTCGAAGGCCATAAAGTACGACGCTTGGGTACCTATCGCGTTCTGGCAAGTCGGAAGAACTAAGTTTATGTTAATATGCAGTATCTCTTTTAGTGTTCGAGGTCTAAGTCGCTAAAAGAACATGAATTGCGTGTAGCAATTCATTGTAAAATCTTCCTCGTCTGAGCTTAAAGACGTTTCATATAATTCACGTTAAAATATATTTTTGAATTTCTTAGCCAGTGTGAAATTGTTGATAGTAATATCTATTTCGTGCAAAATAAGGTACATAAAACTTAAACAACATATCGTTTAATTAAAAACAAACTTCAATGATCTCCGACACCTCAACGTAAGCAGCTTCCTGCAGTGAGGAGAGGTAAGCAATTAAGTGAAGGAAATGAAGCAGGCTCTGCCCCAGCCTCCGTTTGCGCAGATCCAATATTTGTAGGTTGTCGATGTCGACACTTCGACAGGCGCGCCGGATATTACCCGTTCAGCTGGAACAATTGAATTACAGATAATGTCTACAGAAAGCTTGTCAGATAACGATGCGTTTAACAAAACACCTAAAAATAAACATACGAGTGACAACGTGTACTACAAATGAACTTCTTCTAGCACTACACTGACAAATAACTTTACAACATGTTAGAGAAATGGTGTATACAATCGAAAGTCGTAGATAAGGGTTGGTTTGTAGATGTTTGGAAAAATAAAGTCGGAAAATGTTCATATTTCCCATCAATCAGCAAATTTCTTTTCGTACGTAAAACGGTGGAGCGACATCCCTGAAACAGCTGATTTCATTCATAATTACTATGCCCGACCGGGTGACCCTAAATACCAGGGGAAAGAATAAAAATACAGGTAGATGGTTCTAGTCAGTATATCTCTACCTACTACTATCATTCTGGCGAACCGAGAAATCAATCCTGCAAATTCTTATTTTATTTTATTGTTTAATTTTGTTTAATAATGATATTTGGTTTAAAATGAATTTAGAAAAATTATCATAACATATATAGATGATAGATATATATAACAATTTTAGATTTTGACACATAATTTATGAGTAACTTATTATCTTAGAGATAATACGTAATATATAGAACTAGTATTTTTGAATAAGGTCAAATAAAGCTGACAACGGTACCCTTATTTTCGAGGAATTACTCTGAGCACCTGTGATAGCAAGATTTTGTTTCTTTCATAAATTATAAAGGGCTCTCGAAAATTAATTTACGGATTTTCGTGTACTACAAGAGTACTGGTACTAATCAAGTGATGTATGTGAAATGTCTATGCTTTTATGAATCTCTTTATTTTCTTTGTTCGCGAAATCATAGGCTTTAGTCCACCATGCAGACTAAGTGCCGGCGGACGTAGGTACATCAAATACATGTTCTTAAACATTTGTAAATATATATTTTTTTAATACCTACTTGCTATTTGCAATTTTTTACTCCTAGATAGGTATTATTCAAATAAAGTAAAAAAAAAAATGTTATGTCTGACATGGCTATGTAATCATCCATTTCATTACAATTAAACACGAATTACAACACACAACCAATACAAAACCTCAGAATAATGAAACAAGATACATTCTTCCTACCTCCCTATCTCATCTCAGTGCGAAATATCACCAAAGTCATAAAAAATTTAAATATACGTACTAGGGCTGCATAAACAAAAGCAAGTATTTTCAAATAAGGTCAAATTAAGCGAAAGGGGTACCCTAATTTTCAGGAAATTCTCATTCTATGCGAATGTTACCAGCCCAAAATAAAATATGTGGAAATTTACAAGTACGTAAGTCATTGTGTTATGTGTAAAGATACGGTACATTAATAGGGTTCCCTATCCAAAGACTTAAAGGTTAGCGGAACCCTATTACTGAGACTTCGCTGTCCGTCCGTCCGTCCGTCCGTCAGTCACCAGGCTGTGTCTCATGAACCGTAATAGTTAGAAAGTTGAAATTTTTACAGAAGAAGTATTTCTGTTGCCGCTATTACAACAAGGGCAGCTCCCATACAACAAACGTGATTTTTTTGCTGTTTTTATAGATAATGGTACGGAACCCTTCGTGCGCGAGTCCGACTCGCACTTGGCCCATTTTTAAATAGTTGATTCTTTAATGAATAATTAAGTAGATTTCTAGTTTTTTCATCAGAGCTACACACTACAGCTAACTAGCGCCGCCATTAGATATTCTTAATTTTCTCTTCATTTTTTTTTTTATACCACTAAGGTGGCAAACAAGCTTACGGTCCGTCTGATGGTAAGCGGTCACCGTAGCCTATGGACGCTTGCAACACCAGGGGTATCACTTGCGCGTTGCCGACCCTTCAGAAATCTAATAACTTCTTTCTTGAAGAACTTCATACTGTAGTCCTTGCAGAAAACCTTGGCAGGGAGCTCATTCCACAACTTAAGCGTTCGCGGGAGGAAGTTTCTCTAAAACCGCACTGTACGCGACCATTTAGGTTCTAAAGTGTAAGAATGAATTCCCTGCCAATGGCGAGCGGTGCGATGGTAGAAAGTAGCCGTGGGCATCATTTGGAACAATTCCTCAGAACACAACCCATTGTACAAGCGGTAGAACACACACAGTGAGGCAAAGTCTCTACTCAGACTTAGGGGGTCGAGAATTCTCACAGCCTGTCGTTGAACCGAGTCAAAAGGGCCAAGCTGGTATCCGGGTGCACCTGCCCAGAGATGGCAGCAGTACCATATGGGGCCGAACTTGTGACTTGTAAAGTAACAACCTTTTCCCCGACCTGAAATACTGCTTTGCTCTGTTGAGTACACCAAGTTTTTTGGACGCAAGCTTCACCTTATCTTGTAAATGATCTCGGAACTGAACATCGGTGGAGATGTCGACACCAAGGATCCCAGTGCTCTTGGAGATGGAGAGGGGAGTGTTCTGGAATTGTGGGACTACAGTGAATGGAGTTTTCTTAGCGGTGAACGCGCAGACTTGTGTCTTTGAAGGGTTGAATCGGCCCAAGTTTTCTCGTCCCCAGTCAGAGACCCTGGACAGACTGATCTCGATTTGAGACACAAGTTCTTTAGGTTTCTCCTCCATAACGGAACGAGGGATGCTTGCACGGCCCGTGTAATAAGCGTCTCTAGTACTGTCATCTGAATAGCAATGTATGGTGTTGATGTCCAACATATCATTGATGTGCAGTAGAAACAGCGTAGGAGACAGCACAGAGACACCAGCATTAATGTCTGAGCAACTACCGTCAACTACGGCTCGTATGCGTCTGCCGGAAAAAAAGCTAGCCACCCATTTGCACAAACCCTCTGGCACTGCGTAAGATGGCAACTTCGATAGAAGACCCAGGTGCCAGACCCGATCGAACGCCTTCGCTATGCCTAGGCTACATGCCAATGCCTCCCCCTGACTCTCAATGGCTAGTGCCCATCGGTGTGTGGGATACACCGGAAGGTCACCAGTGGAGCGACCGCGGCGAAAGCCATATTGACGGTCACTGACCAGATAGTGTACTTCTAGGTATCTTAGAAGCTGTGTGTTGATCACACGCTCCATCACCTTAGAGAGGAGAGAGGTAATAGCGATAGGCCTATAATTCGATGGATCTGATCTATCGCCCTTTTTGGGCACCGGGTGCACATTTGCAGTCTTCCATGAAGACGGAAATTGCTCAGTGTGGTAGGAAAGCGCGAAGAGGCGCGTGAGTACAGGACATAACTCAGGAGCACACTGCTTAAGCACCACTGCTGGTATAACGTCTGGCCCACTCGACTTATGAACGTCTAGAGAAAGCAACGCCCGCCTGACCTCCCGCTGCGTTATGGAGATTTCCGGCATGGTCTTACCGCACCACGGTATGGTAAGTGGTACAGCGCCTTCATCGTTCATGTTCGACTTTGAGGCAAAGAGACTGCCCAGTAGATCGGCTTTCTCTTTAGCACTTTGGGCCAAGTCAACATCGGTCTTTCGCAGTGGTGGTAACGACGACTGACAAAAGTTCCCTTCGGCAGCTTTGGCAATCGACCAGAAAGCACGACTCCCAGAAGGATAGCTCGCAAGTCGCCCACCTATTTTGCCGATGGATTGGAATTTTGCTCTGGCAGTTGCTTTCTTACTGAACCTCGAGCCAGCATTTAATTTGCGTTTTAACTCAGAAATATTCGGATCCTTATTATAACGAGCCGTGGTCCAAACCTCATATGCATTTTGCTTAAGAATTTTAGCTTTTCTGCAAGACCTATTAAACCACGGTCGTTTTTTGACGCCGGCAGCTACTCGCGGTTTAGGAATATAGCATTCTATACCAGCAAAGATTGTCTCAGTGACTGCGGCTGCGCAGACGTCAGGATCTTCTTAGTTAAAGCAGATCTGCCTACACGCGTACGATGCGTAAAATTCTCGCAATCCATCCCAGTCCGCCGACTTATAGTGCCACACACGACGCCAATTAGTTGGCCCAGAAGGATCGAGTTGTGTGCATGACACTTGAGTCCGAACGAGACAGTGGTCCGAGGAGCCAAGAGGCGCATCCACTGAGACGGAGTATCCGTCCGGACGAGTAGTCAGCAGAAGGTCCAGTAAGGAGCTTGTATGTTCGTCTATATCTGGTATTCTCGTTGGAGAAAGTACCAGCTGTGAGAATCCATAGGTCAGAGCAAATTCATGAGCAGATATACCAGCATAATTATTGGTTCGAGAACTGAGCCACTCGCGATGGTGGGCGTTAAAGTCTCCCAAAATAACTAGTTCTGCTGTGGGATATTGCTCTAGAAAACGAAAACGATTTCTAAAATCCAAATGTTGCAAATATAAAACTAGTTATAAGCTATTTTTAGAAGGTTTTATATAGTTTCTAAATAATAAATGTGAGTTGTAGTTGGCATTTCTGCTAAAAACGGCCACTTTTAGCGGAAATGCCAACTACAACTCACAGATATTTTTTAGAAACTATTTCAAGTTTTCAACCCATATCATATATATACTTAATTAATATGTCCTTGTGTCAGACAAGAAAAACACAAATACAACTAAGAATACTTAAGACTTGATGCTATATCTGCACGTATACTCTCACTACACCAATGAAGAACCATGAAGAAACCAAAAACCTTTATATCACTAGGCTCGTGAGCAGTCACTACAAAATTAGACAGTGGTCAATGGCTCGAAATCCATTAAAAATTTAATAGTTCTTTTATGACACTGAAGGATCGTTAGAAAGGAAGTCTGGAACAAAGCAAACGGTACACGAACAAGTTGTTTAATTATTTCTCGGATATTCGGCTACTTGATATTCAGTGCGGAGACCGAGCGAGCAAACTTCCTGAGCCGATACTTACTTAGAAACAAATTAGTTCCAAGCTAGTTCTAAATACCTTCATAGACAATATGCTCCAAAACCCACATTAGTTTTATATTAGGATGTGCCTACCTTTACTAACAGTAGGTACATTGTGTATTAAGGGGGGGTAGAGAGAAAATTACTAACGAGATCATATTTAGAAGCCTATAAGGCCGAAGTTTAATGACTCGAGTTTGTAATTGTTGCACCTATTGTTTTTCAACATATCTACGAGTAAATAAATAAAAATGAAGGATAAATAACAAATAAAAATAAATAAATAAACTGACCAAAACACAATTGAAGGACGGGAAAAGGGAAAACAACGCGACCGCCAGATGGCGCTAGATATCTAGAGAAATTATAAATTTAAACGTTTTGGCTGAAGGTAAAGCTTGTGATTGCTTGTTTGTAGTGTGCACGTAGTTCATATTTTGAACAGACAGCTTTTATACATAACTAGCTGACCCGGTGAACGTTGTTTGTCTGTATTCCCTCTCCCTCTTATATATAACAGTTGAACCTTCAAACGTTGTAACGCTATAGTCCCTCTCCCTTATATACACAATAGCTGAACCAGCATTTTAATTTATATAAATTGATAGGTTGACCACAGCGCCACGTACTCTGTCTACGTATTTACAAATGTGCACAATAATTTACCAAAATTGCATTACAATCGGATGGTGAACCCTTAGTTTGCGACTCCGTCTAGCACTTAACTGATCTTTTTCACCTATTTTTAGAGTTCCGTAGCAAAATGGCAAATATAATATAATTCTGACATGTGGGAAATAGTAGTAGTCGTAGTAATATACATAATTGAACAAATTCAAATACACAAAAGCAAAAAACAAATGCAATGTAGGCGGTTTTATCGTCGCTCTAGGCATCCTTCGGGTACAGAAATTACAGAATGAATATGGGGGGATTGGAAGTGCAAATGATGCATTTATGAGTTGACTACTAAAAATAAATACAAACAACATTAATACATATGTATTTTTCAATAATATATAACAATAAATTCATTATCGGTTTTAATTAAGGAAATAAGAATGACTAAGTTTTTTAAATACAGATAAAGTTTGCGCGCGTCTTATATTCAAAGGCAGAGGAGTTCCAGAGTTTGATCGCCTGAACTGTAAAAGAGCCGTTACAATATTGCGGTACGTATGCAGGGATTTTTAACAACAAACTTGTGGACAGCCAAAGTATACAGAAATTGGAAGCGCTTTTTCAAGAATGATAGTGCTGATTGATTGAACAAAACTTTATACAGAAGGCAAATAATATGAATATTCCAGCGGAAACGAATTAGGAGCCATTATGTAGTCAAACTTGCGCAAGACCAATATGAACCTGATACATAAATTTTGGAGTCGCTCAAACTTATTAAGTTGTTCTACTTGGTCAAGATAGCTAACGTCGGAATAATCGTGAATAGGAAGGAGTAATAATTGTTTAAAAGCAATTTCAGTGGGAAAAGGTAAGAAATTACGAAGTCACCGCAAAGAGCTAACATTTTTTTGCTAATTTCATTAACGTTTGTACCCGGTTAAGAAACGGTGTCGGCGCAGCTCATTCCGCACCAAACCAGTCATGCGTGCCTCCTTTCTCCTTAGACCAACGGCCGCCACGACTGACCGAGCTGACCGACGCGATCGATTGCGGTCACTTCTTGTTTTATTATGTATTACTTACGGCAATATATCCTATGAAAATACAGTCCGCCTGTTTATATCGAGAAACCTCTACGGCCTAATCAATGGTCCATCTCGCATCATCATAAAAACCAGTGTTTGCCGTTAAGTATTTCATCACCGCACCACAACGGTCGCTGAGTGAACTTTGAACGGGACGCCGAGTCGACGACGCGCATGAAACATAGCACTTCGACGCCGACGCCTTGCCTTTTAAAGTGAAACAAAGAAGTCGTCACTGTAACCTGCATCTTTGTCTATGAAGCTGATGTCATTTGGGAGTGTACATACTGTATTTGAGTGAGTTCGTTCCAATTTGTCACTTTCTGTTCCTATCTGTATTCCTTTCTTGCCGAAAAAATCGCCATAACTTTAAAACATAATATTTTGTTAAGATTTACTATTTACAGCAACTATTAAAATTTAATTAAAAGTAGTTCCGAATTATCTGAGTTGCAAAGTTTAAACTTAGCTGAGCGTTTCAATAAGTTCGAAACCTTATATTGCGAATTTGATGCGTTACAGACAGACATCGAAGTGCTTACCGACGATGCTGCATTTGCGTTGACCGAGCGTGAGGACTTTGATCGCCAGTTCTTTAGTCTGGTGGCCCTCACGCAAAGCCTGCTCGGCGCGTCTTCCAACGGTGCTGGGTCGGAGACGGGTTTCAGAGATGCTGACTCAGGTGCACCTCATTTCAATAAGAATAATTTTGTTCGTTTGCCTAAAATAGATTTACCTCATTTCGATGGAAACTATCAGTGCGGGCTGGAATTTCGACACACTTTTACGTCATTGATTCACGAAAACAACTGTATAGATGAGATCAATAAGTTTCACTACCTGCGAGCTTCACTGCAGGTAGTGCAGGTAGTGCAGGTAGTGCAGGTAGTGCAGCTTCAATTATTAAAAATATAGATTTTAAAGCTGAGCATTATAACATTGCATGGGATTTATTATGTGAGCGGTACAACAACAACCGTCTTCTTGTAAATAACCATTTACAGGCTTTAATTGAGGCGGAGCCCATATATAAGGATAAGGAACCTTGTCGACGTTATTAATAAGAATGTTAGAACACTTACGACACTAAAAGAGCCTACTCAACATTGGGACATGCTCTTAATCTCCATTATGAGTAAAAAATTAGACTCAACTACTAGTCGTGATTGGGAAGAGTATAAAAATACCTTAAAAGATAATTTTACTTTATCAACATTTTGCCCCTTTTTAAGCAAGAAAGCTTTCTTATTGGAATCTTTGGAGTCAAATCTTAACCTATCTGATAACAATACTATTGTTTCTTTAAATAATTGTCATTCTAGTAATCAGCATAATTCAAATAAAATTAATTCCAAAATTAATCAAATCAATAAAACATCCAACAATAATTTCAATAAATTAAATAAATGTCCACTTTGCTCCCAACCTCATGTATTATATAAATGTGAATCTTTTAGGAATTTACCTATAGAAAATCGCATACAAAAAGTGAATGAATTTAATGTTTGTCTTAAGTGCTTACGCTTTGGACATTCTGCTAAGCACTGCAAGTTATCACATTGCAAATATTGCAAAATAAAGCATAACACGCTTCTACACTTAGAATCTCAGTACCCGAAATTGCATTCTGCTTCGGTTTCTACGCCTAATGTTGTTCTATCCGCCAATTCTGTGCAGCTTGCTACTTCTGCGCTGTCCACAGCCATGGTGAACGTGAACAGCGCTACGGATAAGCAACAGCGCGCCTGTTGCTGGACAACGGTAGTACGGCAAACTTTGTTACGCAGAAATTTTCGGATAGATTGGGTTTGTCACGACACGGTACGAGCACCAAGGTAACGGGCATTAATAATAATATATCAACCAGTACACAGTCTTGCCACCTCACATTTGAGTCTTTATGCTGTGCTTACACAGTCGATATCGAATGTCATATTCTTCCTGAAATAACCTGAAAAAGTTGTACCGTCTTCATACGTGCACATAAATCACATACCTATTCCTTCAGGTCTCAAACTAGCAGATCCGAACTTCAACGTTCCGTCGGTCGTAGACATAGTAGGGGTTGAAGTGTTTAATGTCATAGGTAAAAATTCAATAGATTTAGGGAATAATTTACCAAAATTGTGCGAAACTAAATTTGGATGGCTTGTATCCGGTAGTATTTCGCATCAATCGGGTTCTTCCTCTTTATATGTTTGCCATCATTCCAGCATAACTCCCGACCTTACTCAATTTTGGGAACTTGACAATATTTCTTCAAAATACACACATTCTCTTGAAGAAAGAATGTATGAGCAGCATTTCACTCAAACCATCGTTCGCAAGGATAATGGTCAATTTGTTGTGACAATGCCTTTATCTAAAGATCTTAGTAATTTAGGTCACTCTTACTTAAGTGCTAAAAATCGTTTCTTATCTTTAGAATGGCGTTTTAAGCGGGATCCTCAATTCAACAAAAATATTTTGAATTTATGCAACTATACGAAAGCTTAGGTCACATGACGTTAGACTCAGACTCCTCTTCCTTACCTGAAAACTCCACAATTAATCATTTTATTCCACATCATGGAGTAATTCGAAATTCTAGCACCACTACTCAACTACGCGTAGTATTCGACGCATCAGCCTCTACTAGTTCGGGTGTGTCTCTTAATTACATTCAGATGATCGGTCCCGTAGTGCAAGATGACCTGTTCTCAATCTTAACACGATTCAGAGAGCATAGGTACGTGGTATTAGCGGATGTAGAAAAAATGTATAGAGCCATAGAGCTTAATCCAGTCCAAACACCTCTACAAAAATCATATTTCGATTCGATCCTTCAGAACCTCTTAAAACCTATACGTTAAACACGGTTACCTATGGCACTGCCTCGGCTCCTTATTTAGATACTAAGTGTCTCGTAAGTCTAGCTGATACCCTTGAAGACTATCGTGTCAGATCGGCGGATACATGTATGACATGTATGGCGATACAACGTGACTTCTACGTAGACGATTTTCTGAGTGCGGGTAGTACCATAGCCGAAACTGTCGAAAAATCAAAAAAGGTAATGTCAGTTTTATCTTCTGCCAAATTTAATCTACGTAAATGGCGCTCTAACTACCCAGAAATTCTAAAGCAAATTACAGACAGCAACGAGACGAATAACACTGTGCATTTTTCTGATCAAAGTCTAAATCTCTCTCAATCTAAAACGTGAGGTCTAAATTGGGTCTGTGACTCTGATTTACTTATCTTTACAATTAATATCACACTTTCTGCTAAAGTAACTAAACGTAATATCCTGTCCGATATCAGCCAAATCTTTGAACTACTGGGCCTTATAGGTCCGTGCGTTGTTGAAGCAAAAATCATTATACAACGACTATGGCTGGACAAATATGATTGGGACGACGAAGTATCGCTCGAGGTACAAAACCTATGGTCTGCGTTTGAAAGTACAATAACTTCCTTAAATGACTTAAAAGTTCCTCGTTGGGTTCTACATGAAAACTCTATTACACACGAAATACGTGTCTTTACCGACGCATCAGAGAAAGCATATGGCGCGTGTGTTTATATTCGATCTTGTAGTAGCAGTGGATCTATAGGTATACAACTTCTAGTATCTAGAAATCGTATAGCACCTATCAAACCATCGACGATACCGAGTCTTGAACTTTGTGGAGTTTGTTAGGTGCAAGGCTGTGTGCTAAGGTTCAGAAATCGCTTACAGTACCACTTCATAAATGTAGATTTTGGTGTGACTCCACAATAGTGTTGGGTTGGCTCTCTACTCCTGCTCATCAATTAAAGCCTTTTGTTAAAAATAGAGACAATGAAATCCAGGAAACTACATGTGGTCATACTTAGAGCTATGTACCGTCTCGAGACAACCCGGCGGATCTTGTTTCACGCGGAATCAGTGCTGACGTCATCAGGGACTCACATTTGACGGATCACAGGGACGAAACATGATTTGCTGGAGGTAGTAACTCATTTCATCAGCAGCGATAGTGACAGTCATTCATATAGTCATCATTCCGACGTAGTCATTCATTCATCTTTCATACATAACTTATCATTCTATCTTATAATTAATTTCTCTCAACTGGATAAGTTTCCTGAGGAGTATAATCTTTTAAAATCTGGACAAAGATTGCCACGCAAAAGTAGATTGCTACCTTTAACTCCGTTCATAGACGAGCATAACCTCATTCGCGTGGGCGGTAGGCTTGATAACTCCCCCTACGATTTTAACACAAAACATCCCATCGTATTATGCAGTAAACATAAGTTAGCTAAACTTATATTTCAAATACAACATGTAAAACTGCTACATGCCGGTCCTCAGTTGCTTTTGTCACATATACGGCAAACTTATTGGCCTCCAGGCGGTCGAAACTTATCTAGATCTGTCGTGAATAAATGTCTTACGTGTTTTCGACATAAAGCTCAAAACGTACAGCCAGTAATGGGTCAACTACCTTATTCTAGAACGAATCTCGAATTTCCATTTCTTAATTGTTATGTTGACTACGCGGGGCCAGTATTGATAGCCGATCGTAGAGGTCGCGGGTTTTTTTGCTCGGCAGTCAAAGCCGTACATTTGGAGCTCGTCACCGACCTCACTACTGAAGCTTACATGGTTGCTCTTAATCGTTTCGTGGCGCAATGGGGCAAGCCTCGAAGCATCACGTCCGATAATGGTACTAATTTCGTCGGCACATCAAACGAAATGTACAATTTCCTTAAGTCATCAAATGTTGCATCTGAGATAGCGCACGAATGTATCGAGTTTATTTTCACGCCTGCTTTCACTCCTCATTTCAATTCGTTAGCTGAAGCTGCTGTAAACTCATGTAAGCATCATTCAAAGCGATTACTTCATTTAACCCCCTTCACTTTCGAAGAAATGATTACGTGCCTCTGTCAAATAGAGGCCGTTTTAAATTCGCGCCCGCTAACTCCGCTATCTTCTGATTCTAACGATTTTTCGGCACTTACTCCTTCTCACTTCCTAATTGGACGACCACTCTTATCAGTACATCACTCTCAGGTGACTAACTCCAGCATGACGCGGCTGGATCGATGGAGAAGAATTCAGTTCATCAGACAGCACTTTTGGAGCGGTTTTCATAATGAATATACTTCTATGCTACAGGCCAAATCAAAATGGTTTCATTCCAGAGGTGAAGTAAAGACGGGAGCCTTAGTCCTTATCAAAGATAAAACCACACCACCGCTGCTGTGGTCTCTTGGTCGGGTCATAAGAACTTACCCTGGCATGGATGGAATTACGAGAGTAGCTGAAATCAAGACGAAGAGAGGCACCATTCGTCGCGCCTTCAGCTGCATTTGCCCTCTTCCTGAAGAAAATTGAAGATGTTCTCTTCAACCCGGGGAATATGTTGGCGCAGCTTAATCCGCACCAAACCGGTCATGCGTGCCTCCTTTTTCCTAAGACCAACGGCCGCCAGTCAGCTGACCGACGCGCTCGATTGCAGTCACTTCTTGTTGTTTTATGACTATGTAATATATCATATGAAAATACAGTCCGCCTTTTTATATCGAAAAACCTCTACGGCCTAATCAAACGGTGATTAGTATTCCCAGTGTGTATATATTTCGCTAGGTGTCTATTAGAAAAAATCTGATTCAACAGTTTTTCTGTCTTATCGTAATCCATAGAGAGTAACCAGTTTTTAAGTGTATTAGATAGTTACTCTCGATTAGATAGTGGGTATATATTTATAATTTTATGTATTTTATATTTTGCTGCCACCTAGCCGTGCGACATGTTATGTTATGGGTAAGCATACATTAATGATAGTACGCTTGTTTTTATAGTTTGAGTCATTGGTGAAGGGAGTCACTTTATGTTCTTTTAAGACATTTTGGAGAATGTGCAGTTGCCTCACAGACGGTACTTGACATTTTTCGTACAGAAACTTAGTTGGAAATCTGTATAGATTAAAAGTTACAACTTTTTACAAAGACCTTTGTGCCACCCCAAACTTTAACGCAGTATCCTAAAACTGACTGAACTAGCGCATAATACATTTTGTCTTTTTTTGCGTGGGTAGACACATAAGTCACACATAACAAATTTGCTTTTGAAACTGCTAACAGAAGAAAGATTTTTCTTATACATGGGATATCTGAAACAGCACATGAAAACTTAAGTAGCGTTGTAGGGTATATGTTTAACGACCAAATGAAGTTGACATTAGTTTTGGAACATGATATTAGGGTATGTCATCGACTCAGAATAAAAAAGGTTTATACTAGACCTATTTTTAGTAATATTTAAAGCTTTTCAAAAACGCGGTATCGCGTGGTCAAATAAAAATTCTCTTAAAAACAGCGGTATCACTATTACTCACTTTCTTACGAAAGGCAGTAAGCTTACATGAGCTATTTTTGGCTGCTAGGAAGCACTTTGGAGCTATTGGACTGCAGAAGGGATAATTGTAGTGCTATTGCCGAACAAGACGAAGAAGAAAATAGAGCAAATTGATGAACTGCGAAAACTGATTGAGGAGTCTCCTCTAAATGAGTCCACAAAGCCGCTAAAAAAGCCGCTTATTTAATTTGTATACGTACTTTTCCTTAGTCTCGTTTATGTTTCGCTAAATAATCCTTATGTAATTAATTCAATAATGCAATGAATTATTTAAATTTTGTTTTTATTTCATATAAGTATTTTTTTTTCTTCTTAAATATGTTTGCCTTATAGTACCGTGTAATCTGACTGATTTTGTGCCTGCAACTGATTTGAAATACCTACTTGGTCCTCATTTAGGTAATAATTTTACTATAAAATAATTGATTATAATATTCCTTTATATATTAGATATAAGGTTTTTTTTCTCTGCCTTGTTTGAGGCTTGACGTAATAAAAGTCCATAAAAGTTTATTGTAAGAAACGGGGTATATACATATCTGTAATATAGTTTGATTATTTATTTATATTATCTAAGTATTTTTATTATTTTTATTATATCCATACATTGTATGGAATTCATCATTTGCCCTCAATGATTCCTACTTTTCTTGCTCTTCTATATCTGAAAAGTTCTTTGATGCAGATGGGTGATTGTCAAAATTGAGTCTAGAACGTGTTCGTTAGGAGATATGTTTACAAAATAGACTAAAAAATCTGTTGAAGCTCATTTCTGTAGTTTTTTTTAAATAAGCTTTGAAGCTTAGAGAAAAAAACACATCCATATAGACTATGTTATAATTTTAAAAGATAAGTTGCAGAAGTCCATCTCGGTGGTCCGTTCAGAATCTGTCATCAAACATTACAGCTAACTAAATTCATTCGTTTTGTACCACTCTACAATATTTTGCATTTCAAGTATTTAATAAAAACCTAAAATATTGCTTTCATCGAATTATAAAATAATAAAATGTTATTAAATGTTTTAAAAAAAATATAAAGCATTGTCACGCGTTACTCATGTGATAGTCTTTTCGGTAGTCACAAAACTTTGATTTTTTTTCTATTATTTTTTTTAATTTAAACACATTTAAAACACTTTTGTGCCAAATATTGTTTCTCAACACCTTCGGTAGCCATGTTAACTTTGTGCGAGGAATCCAAGTGAAGATAGTGTTTTGATTACCTCCGAGCAATTTTTGGTCAAACTGCTTTTAATTATAACCTTAAATTTTTTACTGCAACTCTGATTAAAGAAAAAATGTCCGTTTGGTGGTCTTCTTTTCGGTGGTCCCCAGTAACCACCGAAAAGACGAATGGTAACCGAAACGACTTTTTTTATATTTAAAGTCATATAGGTGACCGCTTAGCTTATCCTTAGTATACACGCATACCGCATTGGCATTGTTGGGGTATTATAAATTGGCTGGAAATTAAAATTTGTTTACATTTGGTTACATATTCATCCTCATAATTTTATCCGTGGTTAACTGTATCTGCTGTTGATGCGAAAGCAGTTCGACGGAAGTTTTACCTTATTTGGCAGCTTACGGTGCAGCTTACTTTTCAGAATATCGAGCAGAAAATGACAAAAACTAGAAAAAAATTGGCTGACGAAGAAAAGATTGTTCGAAGACGTCAGGGGCCGTCCATTAATCACGTGAGGCTCGAAAGGGGGGGAGGGGGTTCGGCAAAAATCACGAAATATCACAAGGGGGGAGGGGTGGGTGTAGTAAGATATCACGTGTATTTATTTTTTCGTCAAACGCGCGATTCATCTTAACTCGCTATTGCCAGGCAACGAACGAAGTCCCCGCACGCCAAATATTTATTTATACGTTATAAAAAAGTTGTTTAATTAATTTCTTAGGTTTTTAATTGTTTTAGCTAGTCGTTGGCGCACAGGAATATTATATTCTTTTCCATTAAAAAAAGCTAAAAAAATATCACGTGATTTAATCCGATATTGCAGTCATCCAGTGGCCTTTGTATTCCAAAGCCTCAAGAGCATGATGGCAAGAAGTTTGCTACAATTCTTCTGCGTCAGTCTCTTGAAATTACCCCAACGCATGAGGGCTTTAACAAATTGCTTTATGACCTGTATTGCCCTAGCCTGCAGAAGGATCGTTAGCAACTTGTGGAGAGGACGTTCGGCGTGGATTGTACTTCTGTACAAGGAAGTAAGTCAAGGAACATGTAAATTCATGTCACAAGTAACCTAATCTGAGCAAGAGAGGCGCTATAGAGTCGAAGACACTCTCTCTTTCCCTCGTCCAATACAAGCAGAAATCCCGCAAGGGTCCGTGCTCGCCCCTATCTTGTACCTTCTGTACACAAACGATATCTCTAAAACGATAGATACTGTAGAGGTTACGACCTCTTGTTAAGTGTAAAGGAAGTAAATATGCTAGCGAACGTTTTTCACGCAGCAAATACTTCGTAGTGGTTTTATGAAAATATAATAGATGGTGTCAGTGCGTTTTTAAATAAAAACAATTGGAATTTAGAGTTTGTCACTATTTTTATATTGATTGACATTCCAGTGAAAATTATAGATCGGACAAGTCTATAAATTTGGAGGGTCGATTCCTGTCTCTATCAGGGAGCCCTAGAATTTGTAGAATGGCCTAATATTGCCAGTAGATTTAGGATAAGATACTCCAGTATCCAAAATGCATTAAGCATCGCCACCATTGCGATTAAATGTAGATATTGCCCAATATACCGACACGACGACCCGAGGCCTATTGAAGGATGGCCTAATGAATGAAGACGTACTGCAGATAAGTTTAAAATTGTATAAAAAATCTCCTAGGTAGTAGATGAGTCTAAAGGATGTATACTCTTGTGGCGATTGAAAAGAACATCTAAATACATAAAAGAACTCCCGATGTCGTCTTTTTATTAGCAGAGATCCCGATACCTAATAAGAAATAGGTAGGAGCAGCTTCTTTACGCCCCCGCACGCTGCATATGGTGGAGTACGCTGTTGTCTGCTAAAACAGGTGACAAAGGAATAGAGAAAGGTAAAATTATTTAGCAATAATGTCTCTAAATGTCCAAGAGTTATCTAGGAGAATGTCAGGTGATGGGTCAGAGGTATTAAAAGCCCTCAACGACATTGAGGCGCATGTTATTTTAACGGGGTTAGATAATGAAACAAAGGATCGGCAGGTTCTGGAATTGTTATTGCCAGATCACTGGCGCAATTATCTCTCGGTGCATAAAAAATTAGATGAACGCACAACGTACGAAGAGATCATAAAATGTATTAAGGCAAAAGTGTCCCCAGGTGACCCCACCCAATATTTTTATACAATTCAACAGAGTGAGAGTGAAGGTATAGAGCCTTACCTATATCGTGTTTTAAGTCAGGCTGCTAAATGTAGCATTAAAGATGAGTGCATCATAATAAAGCGGTTTGAGGATAGTGTTTCCTTGCCATGGAAGAGGAAAATCGAAATGCTTTGCCTACTTTCGTTGGAGCTATTAACAAAAAGCATTGAAAAGTTAGCAGGGAAGACTTCTGCTAGGCAGGTAGAAAATAATTTGTCTAGTAATGTGCAAAAGGTAATACCTACTCCTTTTTATAGCCACCCGCGAAGCGCTGGTGATGGAGCGAGAGATGTACCACGACGCTCACCAAACAATATGCGACGCAGAAATTTGTGAAGCGAGGGAGACACTGATGATCATCATTAGGGTACTTGTGGATATCCAGAAAACTGTAATTTGGTGTGTAAGCTAGTGTTAGCACACAAACAACAATAAAAACTAAAACTTGGAACTTTCAACCCCCACCTTTTAAACTAGGGGATTTGTATGATATTTCCGCAAATTTTAATGCTAGAGGTCTGAAAATGGATTCTTTGTTATAAATAATAAAATACATGTTCCAGGATTTTAAGTAAATCACACCCCCTCTTCCACACCCTTACAATTAAGGGATGGAAGTTTGTATTGGTTTTCTCATACAAATTAAAAAATACTTGTTTAAGGTTTTAAAAAAAAATCATCCCTCAACCCCTAAAATTAGGGAATAAAAGTGTATATGGGGCTTTCGTCAGGTTTAAGAACATTACATTACTATACTTATATTTTAAGAACATTACATAACTATACTTATATTGTAAGAATAATATTACTATACTTATGTACTATGTTAAAAATTTAAATGTGACAAGTATTTACAAAAGAAAACTTCTACGGAGATAGGAAATGACAATGGCACCGGTTGTTGTAAGATAAAAATCGTAATAAGCTGTATCAGAGGTCGGACTTAAAAATCGGATAACATAGTAAACCAATCGACTTATGCGAATATATATTTTTTATAATGTAACCCTTTAAAAGAAGAAAATACGAACACAATAAAAAATATGGTCACAAGCAACTTACAAAAAGAAGTGAAATCCCACCAATAGAGACAAAAAAGTTAGAAGCTTGGCTCTACATGAGATCTGATAACTTTTTGATAGTGCAAGCAATATGGTCTCGTCTTGGCATCATTTTGCATAAAAATGTTTTTGGTGGGATATTGTTTTTACTGCATCGTAAAAACGGTTATATATATATGTATAACCTTAAAACTTGAAGTGATTGTGTGGCGGTACAGAAGTACGGAACCGTAGGTCCGACTCGGACTAAGTCATCTTTTGAAATTTTGATAACGATGTTTGTCTAAGAGTTAAAAAGGATTTTTCAAATAAAATGTAATTTTTAATCTTTAGCGAAATTAATATGTTAGTTCACCTAAGCCTTAATGCAGATTAAGACGGAAGGTTTACCGAAAGCTGAAGCCAAATGGAAGACTTTTATTTGTTTTTCCTGGCAACATCAAGAATTTATGACGTCGTAAAAACTTGCACCGCACTCTTTGCGCTTGCCGACCTACGCACTTGCTCTACTTACATTTCTATAAATGAATAAATCTACAAAACTTTAACTGAATAATGTAAATGAAATTTGAAAGTTAATATTTGCTGATTTAACAGTACCTTTTCTTACATAAATCATAAGAAAGTTACGGAAATTACATAAAGTACAAAAATAATAATTCTAAATATGCCTGTAGGCAGCCAATGGATGCGAGCTGCACACACACATTCTAACTGACATCGCACACCCGAAAGAGCCCAGCTCCTCCTACACAACAGCCCAGCAACAAATGCACATCATTTAAACTATTGTGGAGCGGCGGCAAAGAGAAGATCTCCTGCCAGGCGAGGTGTTATGCCTGGGGACGCCGTGGTCCACTTAACTTGCGCTTCGTTAGTATTGCTTACAATATAATCCACTACATCACTCCCTTCCCAGACCGAAGGTCGATATTTCTTGCAGTGATGCTTGCGTCTGATCTTGAGAATGCCGGGTTTATGCGTCGTCCACAGTGTGTCGGGATGTAGTGCATGCCGAATATCAGCAGTCTGCGGTGGGTCGAGACTGGTACGTTGCTGTCTGTGTGTCTGCAGTGAGTCGAGACACTGGCAAGTGCTGGCATAAATATTGCGTATAGCCACAGTGAGTCGGGCCATAGAATGGTTGGCTGTGTGTCCCTTTGAATCGATACAGTGGCCTGATTTGGCGGCAGAAGCGACGAGCAGAGAATGTGACGCTGGAGTAAGAGTACTTGACAGGGTGGTGTGATACTGTACAGTGGAAGTGCCACCCTGGAGTGTGAGCTCTCAACAGGATGTGGCGAAATTCTGTATAGTTGCGTCGCCGGAGAGGAGCTGCAGGAACTAGGAAGCGCTGAAGTGCTGCGATAGGTCCTGATGAAAGCTTTGAGATGCGAATCGTACGGTTGAAAACTGCTCCGTGTAGGAAGGAGTAGGCTGCTGCTGCGGAAGGTGCGTCAAATGTTCATCTCGGGTCACCGACGTGGAGCGGCGGCAAAGAGGAGATCTCATGCCAGGTGAGGTGTTATGCCTGGGGATCGCCGTGGTCCACAACTTGCGTTTCGGTTTCTATATATGCTGAACTGCAACTGAAGCTTCGATAGCGCAATGTAGGACGCGTGACATCAGCCTTGCTTGTAGCGGTACGATATAATCCGCTACACTATCATCACTTCGGAAACTAGCCTAAGGGGGAAGCAGTGACAAGAAACTCCCGGATGTACGGTCAGTTGCAAAACTGCATATAGAATTTCAAAACAAAATAGAATGGCAAGGCGTAGTCACTCACACACTTAAAGAAATAAAGTAATATGTCTTGTAGAACCTGAGTAATATTAGTTTCATTTAATATTGTATATAATAATTTCACTAAAAAAATTATCATATCCGTAGCTTAGTGGATAGATGTATCAGATCTTAATACGTGTAGGTACTCAGTGCAATGCAGGTTGTGGATTCGAATCTCACCTTATGCCTTTCCTTTTTGTTTTTTTTACATTTTACGAATTATGAATATTCTGTTCAGTTATACAGCTTAGACCAATTTTCTAATAGCTATTAAGTTAGATGCGGACACTACGTGGGTAGACATGTTATTTTTGTCGTTGCCGATTTGTTTCTGGGGGCACTTGTGCTGACAAGGTTGTTTGGTGTTTTTATTTAGCTATTGCGTTAGATGGTGTCACTACATAGGTAGCCATTATATTTTTGTCGTTGTGGATGTTACTGCTTGTGTTGATAAGAAAATTTAAAATATAATTCAGTTGTTTGAAAAATGTTTATTTTAATCTGGCTATTTGGTTTTTAGTGGATTACCGTAAAGTGTTGGATCTCACGCAACCAAGAGGAGGGAAATTTATCAGCTCGACCTCGAAGTGGACGTCCGCGGCACATTGATGCGACTCAAAGAAGATTTATGGTGGAACAATGGTTTCATACCGAGTGTTGTGTTAGGGAACATGTTAAATACACACTGTTCGTCGAGCTCTGCATACTAAAGGATAGGATAGAAATCCTGCTAAAAAACCCTTTTTAACTAATACCCATAAACAAAATAGATTGTTGTTTGCAAGGGAGAATATATATATTGACTGGGAGCACATCTTATTCACCGATGAGAAGTCGGTTGTATCATCTGAAAACGGGAGGCTTTATTTGTGACGCAGAAATGGAATGGAAATGGAACCCGTTATGCAGAAGAAAATGTTGTTTAGTGCATATAGTGCACGATTGGATTACTCAACACCCGGACATTACTGTTATTCCTTGGCTTGCTTCTGTGAAAATTTCAACTGTCTAACTATCACGGTTCATGAGATACAGCCTGCTGACGGACGGACGGACAGACGGACAGCGGAGTCTTAGTAATAGGGTACCCTAAAAATAAAGTACTACTTTTAGTACAGATATTATTTTACATTTCATTATATTTAAGACATAACATATTTTTTTTTACATACTTTGTTGTTTTCAAAATATAATAGAAAAAAGAGATCCCCCGTTAGGAGATGAATTTCAATAATATACGAAAAACGTCTTCCATCAATTCTATTAAAAAAACGTTTATGCCAATTGTTTGACCAAGGAATCACGTTGTCCCATACAAACTTTGCCCCCTTTTTTACCCCCTTAGTGCTTGCAATGGAAAATGAACAACTTACAGTTCTTGTTCTTTTAGATTTAAGTAGTGCCTTTAGTGTAGTGTAAACTATAATATTTGAACAGGCATACTTATTTCTCTCAACGTATCTGATTCTGCCAGTAATTGGTTCATTTCTTACCTTTCAGGACGCTCGCAATGTATACGAAACGGCCAATTATTTTCAGATTGGTGTGACTTATCAGCTGGCATATCTCAAGGTGGTGTTCTTTTTCCTCTTCTATTTTCTATATTTATTAATTCCATCTTTTCTGTTATTTCTTCATTCTACCATCTTTCTGCCGATGATTTGCAGCTTTACCGACATTGTTACGTCTGTAATATCTCTAATGCTGTGCATCTTATAAATAATGATATGCAAAACATTTTTAATTGGGCTTATTCATTTGGTCTGCTTGTCAATCCATCAACATCTAAATGTATGATTATTGGCAGTAGGTACATGACTAATTTGGTCTGTTTGCCAATCCCTCCAATAATGTATAAATAAATATCATAATATAAATATCTCAATAGTCAACACAGCTAAAAATCTTGGGCATACTATGGACTCCAACTTATCTTGGAATACACATGTAGCTATATATACGGTTTACGTAAATATGACCATATCTTCAATTTCAGAACTGAGCTCAAATTTATCCCTTCTTTATAAAATTCTCTACAAGCAATGTAGTCCTTTTTATTTACGTAAAATTTTAATTTCATACTTCTTTAAATCAACCTGTGAGACCAGTTACTTGGAATACACATGTAGCTATATATACGGTTTACGTAAATATGACCATATCTCCAATTTCAGAACTGAGCTCAAATTTATCCCTCCTTTATAAAATTCTCTACAAGCAATGTAGTCCTTTTTATTTACGTAAAATTTTAATTTCATAGTTCTTTAAATCAACCTGTGAGACCAGTTACTTTTTTTTTATTAGACCGCTATGGTGGCAAACAAGCTTACGATTCGCCTGATGGTAAGCGGTCACCGTAGCCTATGGACGCTTGCAACACCAGGGGTATCACTCGCGCATTGCGACCCTTCAGAAATCTAATAACTTATGAGTATTGAAAATAACATGTAACATCACTGACTTTTTTAATAATTAATTATCTGTTCAGGCGTCTATTCTGTGGAATTCTCTTCCGCATACGCTAAGAGATAGTTCATAAATTGAAATTTTTAAAAAACGCTTAAAGGAGCACTATTTGAGGAACGCTTGAAATATAAAAAATAATTTTATAACTACTTATTTCAACCCAGTTGGACCCGCATCACACGCCGCTTGCGGTCACCGTGAGCCTGCGCTCGCGCCGACACCAGACGTCAACTCACTCTGAGGCTAATGCACACACTGAGGCGCATCCAACAACCAGTGTTGCCGTCAGGATAACGTTGTTTGTGGCTAAACCAAAGGCAAATGTTGCTAGATTTGTAATAAATTCGCTTTTAAAATTCCGCTAGAAGTGGCTAAACCACATCTGGTTTTTTATGATGCCCTGATGTGTGAAGTAGGTTCTTAAATATAAACCGGTCAAGTGCGAGTCGGAGTCTTGTACTGAGGGTTCTTTACAACTATTAAAATTTAGCAGATATTTCTATGTGGCAATACGTACACAAAGCTTTGGTTGGGTTATCCGCGACTGGTTTTAATCCAATGTTTAAAATCATCGTTATCCTCCCATTAGGACCTATATCTTTGTGTGTAACACTTTTTCTTCCGAGGAACCTCTATAATTACACAAACAACAGAAGTACTTAATAATATCTAAGGTTATTAAAAATAAAAATAAAACTCTACGTCGTCGTACGTGCGATCTCTAGCTTAAACAATCATAACAATGTCACTCTTATCGTATTCATATAATATAAACAATAACATAGTTGGTACTTCTCTATAGATATTGACGTCAAACAAAACAAACTAGGTTTAATACCAATAGTAACAACGTTCATTTTCTTCGATTGCGTCCCAGTTGAGTGAAATTATAAACATTCATCACATTTATAAGAAATCCCCGACGCGGCGGACGCCGTGGTGTTGCTATACTACTTATGTTATTTGTTGTGTTGCCTACCTCACAGATTATTTTATTAAATAAGGTACCCGATTTGCATGTATATATTCTAATTAGTACTTACACGTTAATTGCTAAATGTAGCCAGAAGTAGCTAGATTTTTTTTTTGTGGCTAAAACGAATTATTCTTTGGCTAAAGTTGTTGAAAATCCGCTAGATCTAGCCAATAAGTCTAAAACGGCAACACTGCCAACAACGCAACCTATACGATGGAATTTTAATAAAGCGGATTTTTCACCTCTGTACGCTTTAATAGCTCCCATCGATTGGACGCCTATTTATAGTTTAGATTTAAGAAATAGTTTATAATATTTTTATAACATTATGAATACCGTTTTACATACTTGCGTTCCAAGAAAAAATTGCACTTACGTAAACTCGAAGTACACATATCCCGAATGGTACACAGCTGAATTAATTCACGATATAAAATTAAAGGCTCGCATGTACAAGCGATATAAAAGTAGTAGGTCGAGCGTAGACTATGAGGCGTTTGCTAACTATAGAAAAAAAGGTAAAAAACTCGATAAAATTCGCACATGAACATTATAAGCACCGGCTTCAAAGTGCATTATTAAATAACCCAAGTCCTTTTGGGCATATACGAAATCAAAAAGGCAATGTAGAAGTTCATAAAAAATACTAAAGAATGGTGAAGCTCTAAGTAATGATCAGTGAGCTAAAGAGTTTGCTCAGTATTTTTTTTCAGTTTATAGTAGAGAGAGAGCGAAGTTAAATGTGAGCGAGGGTATAACTGCAGCGGGTGGACAAAACGGAGCTGCGCGAGTTCACTTAGAGCAGTTGAACAGTTGAGCAGTTGGAGGAAGTTCAAGCTGCGCTGGAAAAACTGAAACCAAAACGGTCAGTGGGACCCGATGGTATGCCACCTTACATATTCGTGCTTTCTAGGCCACTGCTACATATCTTCAATCAATGCCTGAAACAAGCTTTATTCCCGGAAGCGTGGAAAATAACAAGAGTCATCCCAGTGCCAAAAGGAAGTTCTATAGCAAAAGTTGACGAGTTCAGACCCGTGGCAGTACTTTCGACCCCGGCAAAAATATTTGAAACTGCTGTGTACAAAAGCTTATACACTCAAGTAAGTGCACAGCTTTCGGGAGCTCAGCATGGATTCAGACCATCAAGAAGTACCACTAGCAATTTGCTTACGCATGTGAGTGACATTACGATGACAGTAGACAGTTGGAGACAGACAGATGGCGCTTACTTTGACTTCAAAAAAGCTTTTGACTTAGTCAATAATGACGTGTTGCTTAGAAAATTAGCAGCATTTGGTTTTACCCCCCATTTACTTCGTTTGTTGGCGAGTTACATGCAGGATATGCAGCAGTATGTCGGAAAAGTATTTTACTAGGTCCGGGGTAAGTCAGGGTAGTAATCTTGGACCTTAAGAATTCATTATGATGATTAACGATGTGCCGGAAGTCATAAGGGATGCAAAATGTTTACTTTTTGCTGATGACCTCAAACTGACACACACTATAGCAAGTATAGACAAGTATAGAAGGTTAGGAGAGATTTGGCGCTAGCCTCGTACATATTTAAAATCATTAGGGGAAAAGTACACAATGCAGCTATACTAGGGCGGCTGAGTTTGTGTGTTCCGGACAAGTACGTGTGGCGGCGACGGCGACCGCGGTTGTTCGCGCCCGTGCGCGGCCGGACCTAATTGGCGAGTGAAGCACCGCTCGCGCGCGCCATTCGCGTTCTCAACCTCATAGCGGATGACAGTGGTCCAGACCTATTTTGCTGTGCTATAAGTGAATTCACTTTGGTAGCCTTATGGGTAATATGCTACAAATTTAAGTAGCTATTACTTATTATTTAATAAATATATTACGTATATTACTGTATATTTACGTTAATTATAAACATATATAATATTTTTTTGTTAAGGTTAATACATATGCTTACATATACTTAAAATTATCCATGAATATAATATTATAATAATAATAAACATTATAAATGCGAAAGTAAATCTGTCTGTTACCCCTTCACGCTGGAAACGCTGTACCGATCAAAATGAAATTTGGCATGCAGATAGTTTTAAGTCCTAAAAAAGGATAAAAGCTACTTGAAAACGTCAAGTTATTCGCTTAATAATTGAGGAGTTGCCGTTGAAATCCTACACCGATGACCGAATACTAAGAATACAGAGAAGTTTGCAAGAGTAGACAGACCAGC
Source organism: Apoda limacodes (assembly GCA_946406115.1). Taxonomy (NCBI): domain Eukaryota; kingdom Metazoa; phylum Arthropoda; class Insecta; order Lepidoptera; family Limacodidae; genus Apoda; species Apoda limacodes. The sequence goes on from OX291548.1 coordinate 1,568,916, forward strand.
CTACACAGCGGCACCCGTTCACAAGTATGACACATGAACCAGCCATCGCTTCACTCAACCATATTTTAGGTAACGTAACGACCCGACGCACATGCCACCACCGCAGAGACTTTGAGAGAGCATGACACACTCAAGCAACTCCAATAAAACTTCGATTGTATTAGTTACAATGTGCGTAGTAAAGGAACAAAATATAAATCCGATTCATATTGAGATTTACACACACAAGTTTACATTTAACATTACAGGGCGAACACACGTACTCTGAACTGAACTTAAAACTGATTTATATTAAAACACGGTGTATCAAAAATTGATACTACTAGAAAAAATATACATATATGTATGAACTTACATAGGTACAATAATATAATAAATATAGTATTAATAACCCGCTGCAATCCACCATCGGCCGCCCAGCGCCAGAGAGTTTCCAAATGCGAGAGGGCGCATCACACAAACGTACACACATACCCATACGCGTATGTGTATACATACTCACAGACGTTGTATATCATGAAGTAGCCCAGCTCCAACACGACAGTCCGGCAACAAATGCACACCATTTAACGTACTGTCAGTTCGGAAACAAGCCTAAGGGAAGAAGAAATGACAAGAAACTTCCTGGGTGTATACCTGTTATCATCAATCACGCAGGAACCAGGCCACCAAATACACAAAATCAATGCAAATATGTGTAAACACACATCCATGTACACGTCTATGCGCCACACCCACCCCCATCCATATAGAATAGGTATATTGTATTCCTTAATACTATGAAGATTTTTCGTATGTGTAAGTTTGATGTACTAGGCCCTAATTATGTTTAGGGTTCGCATTTACATTTACATTTTTTGATTGCACACTTGGTTAAGCTTCTTTACAGATACTAATAATAATATCAAGTATTGTCAAAAGTTCACGAAATATTGGATCTCCGCTTGAGATGCCTTACAAGCTCTACCCAGTATTACTCACCGAGAAAGCCTCATCTACGATAAATCCAACTTTTCCTTTTGGTTTTAAAGCTCAGATGACTGTCGTATCGTCTCATTTTCGAAATTTATTCTCGTTTTACGAAGCTAAATAAATTTAAATAAAAAAATAAATTAAATGCCGCAGGCTTATGTCCAGGTTGAAGTTTAAAACCAAAATACGATTCACGCATTTGCTATGTAAAAAACAATATTTATAATTTTGCCAAAGATACAGGTGTAGGATGTTGACATCTGCCTTCGGGGAGACTTAAGCAAAATAGATTATTTTAGATGTCAATATGTATTATAGAAAAATTCTCAATTCGATACAGAACTGTTATTTTATAAGATTTATGTTTTAATAATGAGCGAATGTGTGTTTACATAGTAATTGGTTAAGAAGGCTGTTCACCGCATTATGATGTGGATGTGTATCCAGCCGCTGATTACCCCCCTTCTGCAACTCTGCAACTGAAGTGGACTTATTTTCTCAATTCTGCTGACGTGGTAGTCTGGCAGACATATTTTCACATTAAAGTACTTATTAAAATTTGACATGTAGACCTGTTTTATTTGATTTAAAATAAAACTTGAATATCAAAAAATATAATCAATGAACAATAAACGAAACAAAACTCGTGTTTGCATAATCACAACCTTTATTACAAGTAGCATAAAAAAAACAGATATTTCAGTCCAAATCTCAAAAATTGCCATAACAATTATTAAACATTTTTTTTATAAAATCCTGAATAAACATTAATAAATCAATAGATAAAAATAAAAATTCGTAAAATTTTACCATTACATCTAAAGTTATACAGCCTCAAAGTGTTACAATTCTTGTAGACAAAAGTCAAAATTAGCAAATACACGCTCACGTGTGTCTTCCGCGACTACTCCCGCCGCACTGACGCGTGTAAAGCGGCACGTTAGAAAAGTACTAGAAACGCGGGAAACGAAACTCTAAAAATAAAATTTTTGGAGAAGATTTTCTATTTTGTGGTGTCTGTGGGACTACCACGTCAGCTGCAGATGGTGTGAATATATAACTTTATATTCTGTGAATATTTCAAGCGTCTACCTGTTGCCGTTATCAATATCGAGCAAAATCGTGCAAAAAATCACGTTTGTTGTATGGGAGCCCCCTTAACTATTTATTAATTCTGTTTTTTAGTATTTGTTGTTATAGCGGCAACAGAAATACATCAACTGTGAAAATTTCAACTGTCTAACTACCATGGTTCATAAGATACAGCCTAGTGACTGACGGACGGACAGCGAAGTCATAGTAATAGGGTCCCGTTTTTTACCCTTTGGTAATACGTACAAATTTTATCATGTGTATGTATTTTATTAAAATTAAAATAATAGGTAAAAGATATTAAAACGGCCATATTAATAAATATACACAAACAGTATATAGTTCTACGCAATGATTTATCCGTAACCTTATTCCTTTATATTTCTTTATATAATACTTTTTTATTTATAACTTATCAACTTAACAGATTTTATTGTTTTTGTACCTGCAATGTTTGCAATTAAATTTTATTGTGTGTAAGTTAACAGTTTATTAGTGCTTACCATTGTGTTAACCTTACAATTGATTAGTGTTTATCATTGTGTTCATCTTACAATTTATAAGTGTTTAAAATTGTTGAACCTTACAATTTATGTGTTTTTCATTGTATCAATCCTACAAATTATTATTGTTTACCGTTTTGTTAACCTTACAATTTACTTGTGTTTATCATTGCGTTAATCTTACAATTTATTAGTGTTTACCATTGTGTTAAACTCACTACTTATTAGTATGTATCAGTTCATTTTACAATTTATTAGCGTTTATCATTGTGTTAATCTTACAATTTATTAGTGTTTACCATTGTGTTAAACTCACTACTTATTAGTATGTATCAGTTCATTTTACAATTTATTAGCGTTTATCATTGTGTTAATCTTACAATTTATTAGTGTTTAGCATTGGTTAACCTTACAATTTGTTAGTGTTTATCATTGTGTTAATTTTAAAATTTATTGATATTTACAATTGTGTTAAACTTACAATTTACTAGTGCCTATCATTGTGTTAGCCTTACAATTTACCAGTGTTTATCATTGTGTTAATCTTACAATAAGTGTTTATCATTTATAAAACAAATATTTTTTGGCAATATCCCACAGCGCCTTCTGGCCCCAAAGTAAGCAAGGATTATATGGATACCAGACAACGGATACAAATACATATATATATATACAAACGAAGAATTTTTTGTAAATACAAACATATAATACATAAAGACACCTAGACTAACACACATGTTTGTCACATAAATATTTGTCCAGTGCGGGAATCGAACCTACACCCTCTGCACAGTGGCCGGTCACACTACCAACTAGGCTGCGAAGGAGACCATTGTAATCATTGTGTTAACCTTACAATTTATTAGTCTTTATCACTGTATTTACCTTATAATTTACGAAAAACTCGACGGTATAGGAACATTATTGTGTTTTGCTCGCTTTTGGGCTATTTTATCATAGAACAATTTGTTATTAGCACTAGCACAGAATAGGTAACGATACTAACTTATCAATTTTACTATACAGCTTAAATTGTTCATGCAATATTGAAATAACGAGTGTTCAGCGAAACTGTGAATGCAATTATATTTTTCCGAAAGAGCTGGCAGCTGCTGAAACACAAAAGTGATTGTGCGCGTAGTTCGCGCTCGTGCCGCTCGTACGTTGTTAGCGGCGAAAACACTTTTATTCAAAAGTATATTTTTATGAAATGAAAAAACATACCCAACCTAAGCATTGCGCTTCTACTAAAGTAAAACCCTTTTTTGTTTGTCTAAATGCGTATATTTTGTGAGTTGAAGAGAAAAGATAAACTAAAGACTAACTAAAAATGTTTGCAGTTTTATTTTCTGCCTTCTGAACCGAGAGCCGTTGGTTTAATTAGCGCAAAGGACAAACATTTATATGTTGAACATTTATGTTTGTTTTGAGTCTGAATGTGTTATACGAATAATATTTATATATTTACTAAAGGAATAAAGTATATAATATGTATCCTAATATCTTGATTACTTTGGGACCAGATGAAATCAGATGTGTGATATGTCCAAAATATTTATTATTATTGCTGAAAATAGTGCCAATTCACCAGTAAGCGCCAAATAGATTACAAATTTTCCAATTACGCCAGGTACAAAGTTAGACACTTGAAATAGGAAAATGACGCACGTAAACGATATTTGGTAAAGTTTTGTTGTTTAGACAAGGATTAGCAAGTTTTTTACTTGGAGACAAGCACGGAATGCAGATAGTGTCGCTCGTTAAAACTTGCTCAGCGCTGAGACGTCGCTAGTCACACCTAACTTGTAAGTTGGGCTATTAGTGTCGAGGACTTACGGAACTTACTTTGTTATATGATTTATACTAAAATAAAAATGATACATATGTACAAATATTATTACATTACTTAGAACGAAATAAAATATTTTAGTAAACTCTCATAAGACTTTGAGGATTACAGGACTTTTGATAAACTCCCAAAGCACCTGGGGATTGCCGAACTTTTTGGGAGTTTCTGCGTATTTTCTTAGAGTTTTCAAAAATGTATAATAAAAAAACATTAGTTATTCATTATACTGCAAAAAAACAAAAAAACCCATCTAGTGTCGTCTAGGCAACACATGTTAGGCAGCTTATCGGAAACGGTCTCGAGTACGCCAGACTTTGGAATTAGAAAGAAAAATGCTTGCAAGTAGGTCCCTCCTCTCGAGACCAGTGCAAGTTTTTGCATACATTTTTCTCTCGAATTCTAGACTTTGGCGTACTCAAGACTGTTCCCAATAAGCTCATAATAAATAGACTCATCAAATGAAAAGTCACTTCGTTACACTATAATTTTAGGATGAAAGACTTCCCTTCATAATAGTGCTTAAGGACTATTTGTTTTGTTTTCGTGGACTCTATTTTTCATAGGTTTTTGGTTTTTGTAGTATACCAAAATAAATTCGAGTCCAAATCTGTAACAGTTTATCAGAACACACTGAATTACACATTAAAACACGATGTCGGGTAATTAATATTTTGTATTTAAATTAATAGTTGCTAACACAGCTAACAGTTTAGTTTCGTTGCAACAGAGCGATTTTCTTTAAAGCGGCGCCACCAGACATTTTTATATGTTTTTAATGATGCCAGCAACAGGTAGCGCTCGGTCATTAGTTTAGATTCTAGAGCAGCTCGTTTAGGATAGCTGTCAATAGACTGGTAGCGCTCGATCATTAGTTTAGATAAAAGAGCAGCCCATTTATGGTAGCTGTCAAGCGACGGGTATAGCTTGGTCATTAGTTTAGATACCAAAGCAGCTCATTTATGAAAGCTGTCAATAGACTGGTAGCGCTCGGTCATTAGTTTAGATAATAGAGCAGCTCGTTTAGGATAGCTGTCAATAGACTGGTAGCGCTCGATCATTAGTTTAGATAAAAGAGCAGCCCATTTATGGTAGCTGTCAAGCGACGGGTATAGCTTGGTCATTAGTTTAGATACCAAAGCAGCTCATTTATGAAAGCTGTCAATAGACTGGTAGCGCTCGGTCATTAGTTTAGATAATAGAGCAGCTCGTTTAGGATAGCTGTCAATAGACTGGTAGCGCTCGATCATTAGTTTAGATAAAAGAGCAGCCCATTTATGGTAGCTGTCAAGCGACGGGTATAGCTTGGTCATTAGTTTAGATACCAAAGCAGCTCATTTATGAAAGCTGTCAATAGACTGGTAGCGCTCGGTCATTAGTTTAGATTCTAGAGCAGCTCGTTTAGGATAGCTGTCAATAGACTGGTAGCGCTCGATCATTAGTTTAGATAAAAGAGCAGCCCATTTATGGTAGCTGTCAAGCGACGGGTATAGCTTGGTCATTAGTTTAGATACCAAAGCAGCTCATTTATGAAAGCTGTCAATAGACTGGTAGCGCTCGGTCATTAGTTTAGATTCTAGAGCAGCTCGTTTAGGATAGCTGTCAATAGACTGGTAGCGCTCGATCATTAGTTTAGATAAAAGAGCAGCCCATTTATGGTAGCTGTCAAGCGATGGGTATAGCTTGGTCATTAGTTTAGATACCAAAGCAGCTCATTTATGAAAGCTGTCAATAGACTGGTAGCGCTCGGTTATTAGTTTAGATTCTAGAGCAGCTCGTTTAGGATAGCTGTCAATAGACTGGTAGCGGTCGATCATTAGTTTAGATAAAAGAGCAGCCCATTTATGGTAGCTGTCAAGCGACGGGTATAGCTTGGTCATTAGTTTAGATACCAAAGCAGCTCATTTATGAAAGCTGTCAATAGACTGGTAGCGCTCGGTCATTAGTTTAGATTCTAGAGCAGCTCGTTTAGGATAGCTGTCAATAGACTGGTAGCGCTCGATCATTAGTTTAGATAAAAGAGCAGCCCATTTATGGTAGCTGTCAAGCGACGGGTATAGCTTGGTCATTAGTTTAGATACCAAAGCAGCTCATTTATGAAAGCTGTCAATAGACTGGTAGCGCTCGGTCATTAGTTTAGATTCTAGAGCAGCTCGTTTAGGATAGCTGTCAATAGACTGGTAGCGCTCGATCATTAGTTTAGATAAAAGAGCAGCCCATTTATGGTAGCTGTCAAGCGACGGGTATAGCTTGGTCATTAGTTTAGATACCAAAGCAGCTCATTTATGAAAGCTGTCAATAGACTGGTAGCGCTCGGTCATTAGTTTAGATTCTAGAGCAGCTCGTTTAGGATAGCTGTCAATAGACTGGTAGCGCTCGATCATTAGTTTAGATAAAAGAGCAGCCCATTTATGGTAGCTGTCAAGCGACGGGTATAGCTTGGTCATTAGTTTAGATACCAAAGCAGCTCATTTATGAAAGCTGTCAATAGACTGGTAGCGCTCGGTCATTAGTTTAGATAATAGAGCAGCTCGTTTAGGATAGCTGTCAATAGACTGGTAGCGCTCGATCATTAGTTTAGATAAAAGAGCAGCCCATTTATGGTAGCTGTCAAGCGACGGGTATAGCTTGGTCATTAGTTTAGATACCAAAGCAGCTCATTTATGAAAGCTGTCAATAGACTGGTAGCGCTCGGTCATTAGTTTAGATAATAGAGCAGCTCGTTTAGGATAGCTGTCAATAGACTGGTAGCGCTCGATCATTAGTTTAGATAAAAGAGCAGCCCATTTATGGTAGCTGTCAAGCGACGGGTATAGCTTGGTCATTAGTTTAGATACCAAAGCAGCTCATTTATGAAAGCTGTCAATAGACTGGTAGCGCTCGGTCATTAGTTTAGATAATAGAGCAGCTCGTTTAGGATAGCTGTCAATAGACTGGTAGCGCTCGATCATTAGTTTAGATAAAAGAGCAGCCCATTTATGGTAGCTGTCAAGCGACGGGTATAGCTTGGTCATTAGTTTAGATACCAAAGCAGCTCATTTATGAAAGCTGTCAATAGACTGGTAGCGCTCGGTCATTAGTTTAGATTCTAGAGCAGCTCGTTTAGGATAGCTGTCAATAGACTGGTAGCGCTCGATCATTAGTTTAGATAAAAGAGCAGCCCATTTATGGTAGCTGTCAAGCGATGGGTATAGCTTGGTCATTAGTTTAGATACCAAAGCAGCTCATTTATGAAAGCTGTCAATAGACTGGTAGCGCTCGGTTATTAGTTTAGATTCTAGAGCAGCCGTAATAGTAGTTAGTAGTCTAATTCTGACAGAATTTAGTCTGCAGGGGTATTTTTTCAAAATATTTTTTGTCTGATTAAGTAAAGTTTTTAAGATACCTCTAATATTTAAAAAGTTTGAGTCAAGTGAAACAAAGGTAAAAAATTCTATGTGCGGTTTCTAGTGACGCGTAATTCACATAATTTATTCTTTTCAATATTTGTTTTAGTAAATGTCTATTGACGCTCGTAATGGCCCACAATATACTGAAAAACTTTTATTAATAGTTATTTCGTACTTTTACGAGGTTTTGTTTCTTTGTAAGAAATATGTTATTTTAAAGGTTTAGACTATACAAGAAATAAAAATTTAAACATACATACATACATACATACATACATACATAACATCACCCCTGTTTCCCAGAGGGGTAGGCAGAGACCAAAGTCTGCCACTTGCTACGATCCTGGCATACCTCTCTTGCCACATCTACACGCATAATATAATAAAAAATTAAAATGGTTAAAAAAATGGGACCCTATTACTAAGTCTCCGCTGTCCGTCTGTTCGTCCGGCTGTCTGTCACCAGTTGAAATTTTCACAAAAGATGTATTTCTGTTGCCGCTATAACAGTGAATAGTAAAAACAGAATAAAATAAATATTAAAGGGGGCTACTGAAAAGTGACTCTTTTTGCCGTGCGCGAGTTGCACTTGGCTGATTTTCTAATAGTCCGTGGTGCAAAAAGCAGTGTGCATTATTTGTGAAAAAACACATCTACATTATACGTGAATAAATTAATAACACCATTAATGTTATACGGGGTTCTTACCGGGAATCTTTAAAACAATACTTTAATTGATAACAACTCTTAGTTTAAGTTTTGTAGTCTTTGCATTAAATTTGCCTTTTTTTTACCCGCCTGACCCTGAAGGAGGGTAATGTTTTTCGCGCGTATGTTTGCACGTAGGTATGTCTGTTCCATTCTGACCTCTTGTAGCCTGGATGGCTGGACTAATTCTAATGAATGAGGTCTCGTTTAATAGTTACCTTAAAATGAGTAGCTGAAGCTGATGGGAAGATTTTCACGACACGGTTCTTTCTTCTTCTTTTAAAGATATTATCACGCATTCTATTACGTGGGTAAGAGACATGATGGATTAATTCTAATACCCTGGAGATGGGGATGGGCTATGGTGTGAGATGCAACCTCTGTAGACACCTTAGCCCAGCCTCATCCCAGGGGACGGTACAGAGAGCTAGGGCGGCTGCTCTTTTTGCTGTGCACGAAAACGATACAAATATGAGCCTCTCATGAGAACAATCAAGACTACGTTTTTGTCCCGTTTGCCTTTGAAACGTTGGGAGTCCAAAAAATTTTTCGGTCTCGGTGTCGGTCGGTCTTTTTTCTAACAGAAAGTATGAGCATCAGTCTCCAGCAAGGAAACGCAGCTAACATTCTTGGCACCCTACCACGTCAACGATAGTAACAGTTTTGGTGTGATTGAATTTTTTTTTATTTATATTTATTTAGGTTATTTTAGGTATTATGATTTTGTTTTAAAATACTTTTAATGTAATGTTGTTTTAAAAAAAAGAACGAGTTGCACTCCCGGAGTGCCGGCAGAAGTGAAAACCTTCACACACGATTCGCGCTTAACACTCAAATATGTCACAAGACATGTCTTTGACATTGTCAAGAAATAATAATGTTTGTTTATTTACTTATTTGACATCGCAATCTGTCATAGAATTAAAATTCCATATCCAACCTCCCTGTACTACTCATAATCGCGAATACTAAAAATAAAAATTATAATAGGCGTGGCATTACGGTTTCCGTCTTACGAATTTCCACGATTAGGACACGTGACCTGACGTGAGTTTATAATTTTTTACCCATACCAAAAAAAGTGCACAACGCCGCTAAAGAAGTTTTCACTTCAAAAATCGTTAAATTTTTTAGCTGATTAGATTGTATACATAAAAATAAAGCTGCTTTGTCTGTTCGCTTGTTTACTTGTTTACTCCTCGATGTAACTGAATATTTTAAGTCTGAATATTCTTTATTAAATAAACATAAACAAAAAAATTAAACTCTTTTAAAATCTGTTAGAAAGATGAGTGAAGCTACTGGATAGTAGAAAAATGCTGATAGTGGAGATAGTACCTAATATGAAAAAAAAGAAGTCTTCTTGTTGCCTAAATGAGGATCAGTACAGTTAAAACAAATTAAATAGAATTAGTACCTATGTTGTTCTGTATGACATAAGAATGGTATATCTTTTTGAATTATTAAATAATAAAATAAGTCTTCCGTGCGGCTAAAAGCGAATGCGCCGCGATTGCGTGTGACGTCATCGTACTTGAACAGACTGCGCGCTCGTGCACTCATTCACAAGTCGCTCACGCACGACTCGACGGAGCTGAAACGCGATATGTACCTAAATAAAGTGTCGATACATATTTAGAGTGTAAATTTGTGATTATTACTATAAAACTAATACTTTTACGCTATTTGAATACCTAGGTAATCATTCAAAGTTTACCAGTGCTGAGATCAAGGGCGGATCCAGAACAAAAGTTTAGGGGGGGCGATCTGAAGGAATTTTTAGAACTTTGAATCTGCAAACGTAAGTTACCCAATCGACCAGCTCGTGCAGTTTTTGAATTATTAAATATACAAACCCAAGTAAAATTTTTTTAGTAATAAAAGTTATATATTTAAAAAATATTACAATTAATTTCTTCGTCGGCCGTACTTAGGGGGGGGGGGGGCCCGATCACCCCCCGTTGGATCCACCCCTGGCTGAGATCCGTGGTTGGAAGCTACAGAAGTAAGGTTGCACCTTATTTATCTGCCTACTTATTGTTACTGTAGTACTTTAGTAACATAAAGTAAACGGGAGCATAAACAGCAATTTTTTACAGAGTTCATGGTTGATTTAATGTTTGTCCCTCCCCGATACAAAAGTTTGGATTTGTGCCTGGCTTTATGTGGTAGGTATCAAAATGAATGTAAAGTTAAAATACAGGGACGTATTTGGAGTTGAATAACGAATGTTATCTTTGTTCATTTTTATGTAGATCATACGCGACTGCGATAAATTGGCATCCGCGGATGGCTTTTGAACTAAAGCAACTAGGTAGGTACCTAATTGCGATTTATTTAGTATGTTTCAATACATTAAACTTGCTGATCTATGACGGAATTATTAATATATTTTCAGTTTTTTAATAATTTTAATAATTGTTGAGTTTGTTTGTCATGGTTTTTTGCCGTCTCGCTCATTTTTAGGGTAAAAACGGGACCCAATTACTAATACTTGCTGTCTGTCGGTCCATCTGTCCGTCTGTCACCAGGTTGTATCTCATGAACCGTGATAGTTGACTGTTGAAATTTTCACAGATAATGTGATTTCTATTGCCACTATAATCACAAATACTAAATTCTAAGTTTCTATAAACCAATCCTTACTTCTATGAACTAATCCTTACCAAATTTGAATAGAACCAATCTGGGTGTTAGTCTTTTCATATATGTATAAATTGTTGAAATCTGTTCTCAATCCGCGAAGTTATCGAAGAACAAACAACCGCGGGACAGATTAAAATGGTCCGTGAGCGATTTGGTCCATTAGTTCTTGAGATATCGAGGGGCAAAAAAAGCTTACATACATACATACACGCACACACACATAACTCTAAACATGATTGCAAACGATTCTCCAGGTTTCAAAACGTAAAAAAAACACAAATTTAGCGATTTCGATTTTTGGACCTAATATAATAACTTCTCTCAAGTTATTAAATAATTAAATTAAAATTATTTAAGGTCTGCTCCCATACAACAAACGTATTTCTTTTGTCGTGTTTATAGATAATGGTACGGAACCCCTGACTATAAAACCAAACTTTACTGTGAATAATGAGTATTTATTGTTAGAATAGCTAGGTATTTTGAGGTTTACATATTTATTCCGATTTAATTTATTTATTACAGATCGGCACGTGAAACCTATGGAGATGATGCTGTGAGATTTGTCTAAGTCCAAAGGTTAGGGCATGTCTGTACAGTTAAAAAAAAAATAACGCCTGAACATACGATAAAAAGTAGAGCGTATTGTTGCATATTTAGGTGTGATGCAAAAGAGGAGATAGTTTTGAGAGTGGATTGTCATGACTGTGCTGCAAAAGGGAAGCTGCAAACATAGCGTAGCATTTGGTACGCAAAAAAATAGTTTTCTTGGCGTTTTAACTGTTGTGTTTGTACATTTCAGCACTATACAATATTTATTCGTGGTTACAAAGTTGAACCGTGCACAAATTGGTCACTTAATTCTTTTTTAAGTCCGTGAATCAAACATAAACACTGCGCGCTTTGTTACTGCCAACTGGCGGCTAACTGGCGGCCGACGAGTAAGATGACGTCACGCACTCTGCGCCGCGGCAACTCGACGATCGACGTATTAATTTGAATACTACTACCTCATTTTTGGTCGTATGACAAAAAAAATATACCAATATTTTTTATTTTTCAAGGACTTTAATTCTACATTCAAAACTAAAAACCTCGTTGATCCTCATTACGTAAGTTCTTTACGGCAGAACACGACAGCGACATCTTAGTGCTGAGCAAGTTTCAATTAGGTATAGACACCATCATTATTCGAAGCTTGGTTAAAAACTTTAAGCTCAGTAATCTCTGCATACTTAATATTATTGATGCACGAAATTCGATATAGATAACAGTAAAATTTAATTGTAAAAGATTCGTTTTATCGCGAATCGGTGTTCACTCGAGGTACTTTTCATATCGAATACGAGAAAAATAAAAATTCTTAGTTGTAGAAACGTTCAGAACGTTATTGTAAATAAATTTCAAACGTGTATTTATTTTTACTATGCATCTTATTGTCATTTCAAAATTTAGATGTTTAGAAGAATACAGTTCTTTTGTGTTCGGTCGCCCCGCTCGTATCGGGCGCCCCGCTCGGCTCGGTCGGCCTATGTTGCTATATTTGTACATATAAGCCAAGTGGTAACTTTCAAAGATTAATAGTCATAAAAAAAATTACCTTTCAACGGCATTCTTATTTACTATGATTATTAGGGTCCCGTAATCAAACAAAGAAAATGTGGGTAGGTGTTCAACTGTGTACAACTATTTGTACAAATTATTTAATTTAATTATAATAATACATTTATTTAGATATTCTTCCACAGAAAAAGCAAGATTGAAATACTCTACCCACCAGCTGTTGTTATCTCCAGTTACCAAGCACTCATCACTGCACTACCAACCAAGTCTTTGTTTGAAGGTATCAATTATATATAAAGTTAAATTTATACAGTGGAATCCATCAAGCAATATCTGACATGGCAAAAATGTTTACTACTCAAATGGCACAATTCCAAGCTGAGCTTAGTGAAAATCCAGCTCCATCTTCAAATCTGGCCGCTAACTTTGCTACCTTCAAAACTTTTGTACTATTTTCATTAAACAATCTGCATACACAAGCACAACATTTGGCCAAGGAAATTGACAGGATCGAAATGAGGAGTCGCCGCAAAATTCTCTTAGTGCATGGTGTTCCCGAAAATAAGTCTGAAAATACTGTTGTGTCAGTTACAAAAATTGCAGTAGAAAACTTAAAGATATTATCACTCAACAAAGATTCGATAAGCTACTGTTTTCGCATGGGAAAGGCTACTAAGGAAAAGTCAAGGCCTATTTTTGTAAATTTTCGTAACATATCAGTTCGTGATAAGATATGGTTTGCCAAAACTGGTTTACGGAATACCGGCATAACTCTGTCCGAATTCCTTACAAAGTCTCGGCATGAGGCGTTTATGGCTGCCCGAGAACGTTTCGGTGTAACAAAATGTTGGACTCGAGGAGGTTCTATTGTCATCCTGGCGCCTGACGGTAAGCGACACAATGTTATCAGTTGTGATGAAGAGGACTTGATCTCTGCTGAAACAACCTCAGCGCCATCCACGGCCCATGTAGCTGTGGCTTCCGCGGAGACAAAAGCCAACAAGTCGAGGAGAAACAAAAAATAACTGGTGCCGTAGTGGTGGTGCATTATGATGATTTTATGTCTTGTACTTCAGACGGATTGAACAGTGACAATAGTTTCCAAGGTTTTACTACTTCTCTCAGCGCAACCTTGACTTCAACTTTCTCAGATTCACTGAAAAATTTCAATGTCGTTCACATCAACGTCCAGAGTATCCCAGCTCATTACTCTGATATGCTAGCATCTTTTGATATCAAAGACATTCATGCCATCCTTGTGTCAGAATCCTGGCTAAAACCTTGTCTTCCTTCTACATCTTATTCCTTGCCTGGTTTTCACTTAATACGTAATGATAGAAAAGACAGAGGTGGGGTAGCTATTTACCTCCGTTCCCATATTCCATAATGTATTATTGATATGTCTCCTCAAGTTGCCTCTTTGAATACTGCCGAGTACCTTTTTATCGAAATAGTTATCTCAAATACGAAAATTCTACTTGGCGTACAATATAGTCCTAATCTTCATAGTAACTACTTCTCTAATTTTGAAAATATCTTAGAAAAATATAACCAGACTATTATTATGGGTGACCTCAATATAACCAGACTATTATTATGGGTGATTTTAACACTTGCTTTTTAAAAAATGACAGCCGTGCCCGTCAACTTAAGACAGTTGTGGATGGATGTAACTTGCACATATTGCCTCTCACTGCTACACAATTTTTTTCCCAATAGCACTCCTTCACTTCTGGACTTAATGATAGTCTCTTCTCCTACACACGTTTTTAAGCACGGTCAGTGCGCTGCTGACGCTTTTTCATACCATGACTTGGTCTACTTATCATACAAGATTCGTCCTCCTAAAACCTAATCGAGAACGCCACAGCAACGCAATTTTAGTGGGATGGATATTAAACGACTGTTTGACGATGCTTTCAACATCGATTGGTCTATGGTCATCAATGCGCCCTCTGTTGATGAAAAAGTAAGACTATTTAACGTATTTATTATCAATTTGTATAACACTCATGCTCCAATACACACTGTTAAACCCAAACATGTTCCGGCAACCTGGCTGTCGGATGAAATAAAATCTTTAATCACAAAACGAAATCGTGCCAAATACAAGGTTAATCCTTGCGACAATAATCGTACAAAATCCACACTCTTGAGGAATCGCTGCAATAGGATGTGTAGAGACGCACAAAGACACCATATCCACAAATCCGTTGAAAACGGTGATCCAGCAAAAAGTCTGGAAATTTCTTAAGTCTTTAGGAGTTGGGAAAATGAAACTTCCTTCTGTTTCAAATAATACTGATATCAATCTCCTTAATCAATATTTTATTTCTAACGTTGACTTTGACAGCAACAAAAAAAATGAAACATTAAACTCACTTTCTTCATTGCCAACTCCTGACTTTTCTTCTTTTTTTTCTTAATCGATTTTCTGATTGCGATGTTAAGAAGAACATACTCGCCATTTCATCCAATGCTGTTGGTGAAGATTGCATTAGTCGTATTATGATCGTTCCTATCCTTGATATTATAACTCCCATCATTACCAATATCATCATTCCATTTCCTGAGTCCTGGAAGGATGCTAATATAATTCCTTTACCAAAGAAAAATAATCCCTCCTCCTTTTTTGACTTTCGTCCTATATCCAAATCGTCCAATATTTAAATCTTATCAAAATAACTGATGATATACGTTATGGCATGGAAAATAAGGAGGTCACGGTTCTGACAACGTTTTTAACAATGCTTTTAACAACGTGGATCTGGACATTCTGCTACTCATTCTAAGTTCTCTTAACATTCCTCCAATCGTTATCGATTGGTTTCATAGTTACTTGCGTGGAAGCCGGCAGCGCATAAAGGTCGATGATTCTCTAACTGACTGGTGCAACACGGCCGCTGGTGTTCCGCAAGGTGGCGTTTTGTCTCCTCTCCTGTTTGCTATTTTCATTAATTATATAACATTTCAACTATCTTCTCTCTGCCATCTCTATGCAGACAATCGAAGAACGATTTACACACAAACTACTATCAGTAAACTGACAAATGCTATCTCAATTGTTAATCGAGACCTTCATCAAATTGTGAAATGGAGTAAATCCTATGGCCTCATTGTTAATCCTACGAAAACACAAACAATCATCGTTGGCAGCTCTAGATTTATATCCAAGATTGACTGGAACGAACTCCCATTAGTAACTGTGAACGGAGTTTCTATCCCTTACTAAGACACAGTTAAAAACCTGGATATATTTATCGATCGAACACTATCTTGGGGTTCGCAAATAAAGGACGTTAGTAAGAAAATATTTGCTACAGCCAAATCTTTAGGCAGGTTGCGCAACTTCCTACCAATTCCCACTAAAATTGCTCTTGCACAATATCTTCTTCTGTAATTCTCGATTATGCTGATGCTAGTTATCTTGACCTTACTGAGGAGCAGCTTAATAAACTTGAGCTACTTCAGAACTTCTGCATTAGATTCATATTTGGTCTACGTAAGTTCGACCATATTTCCGAATTCAGATGAAAGCTCAAGTGGCTCCCAATTCGACTTCGCCGAGATACCCATATTCTCTTTCTTCTGTATAACGTCTTGTTCAATCCAAACACACCGGTATACTTAAAGAAATGTTTTAATTTTATTGAAAATATTTCTCTTCGAGGGACTACTAGCTGGATGCTAAAAACTCCTTTGCATTATTCACAATCGTATAATGATTCTTTTACGGTCTTTAATCAGTGAAAATCAGTGCTGTGACCATTTGGTCACAGCGTAATGCTGAGTGAGAAACCTTTTTGGCGCACAACTCAAATTAAGTTAATAGTGTTAACATTTCGTTTTTTATGTTCCTGTTATTTATAGGTTGTGTTGTCCAAATAAAATGTTTTTCTTTCTTTCTTTTTTCTTTCTTTACCTTTGGAAAATAAAAAAGTAAAATCGAAAGCAATATTTAAAAATCTTGTTATTACTCATTACCTGAAAGACTAAAATAACATCACTACCTATATTTGTTTATATATATTCACTTATACGTAATATGTATTATAATTATATTTATTATACATACATATTTATATATGTACATATATTTACTTATATTAATATATACATTATTCATATATATTATTTATGTGTATTTATTTATATTATATACATTATTGTATGATATACATACTTCTTAATAACTGTATCGACACACACCTACTATACTATGTTTAACTTTAATATTTCCTCTATACCCAAAGGTTGTCTGGAAGAGATCGCTCTGAAGCGATAAGACCGCCACTTTTTTTTTTATTTATAAACATATTTTTGTAAAATTATTTTGTTGGTGCAATAAAGTATATTAATTACACAGGTCTGCGAAATTAATTTTTTCAAAAGTTTTTTTTTTTAACTGTTATAATTTCTTATAAATGTTCTTTAAGTGATATAAAACAGTAGTCAGATGATACATACCACGTCAAATTTACAAGATTCAGATGATATACCTTTTTGATTAAAATGTATGAAACAAGCATTTAATAAAATGAATAAAAATCATTTAAGAATTTTTCAATAAGTTTTATTATGTCTGTAGCTATTAAATTAAATAGCAATAGTACAATTAAACAGAAAAAAATAATAATAACGTTCTTTTTTGAAAAAAAACTATGTTTTGTTGGTTTTCTTTTATGAGTTTTTAACATCCAACAAAAGTCTGCCATCATAGTAACAACTTGATGGAACCGCTCACGCTGTTCCTCACTGTAGATGCCCATATTTTTAAGGAAACAATCAATGTGTGATTTCAAAGAATTTAATTTTTAAACTCATGTTACAGCCTTAGTTTTTGTAGGCATTAAACATATCCTGGAAAATATCTTTATTATAACCTAAAAACTTGAAAATGACATTTTTAAAGCCCTTTCAAGCATGTTTTTCTAAGGTTGTCATGACATTTTCAAATTCTGCATCCTTAATAAATTTCCTAATATCAGGTCCCGTAAATGTTCCCTCTTTCAACTTTAACTAGGAAAACAGGAGCAAAGATATTTAAAAGTATTTCATCTCATAGTATCTAATCTATTCCTACTACTATTAAAGCATCTAAACATAATAGAGTTAAGGATGTTTTTTTACAGATTAAAGATTGTAAATACAGACTATGCAATTAATGTTGCTAAAAAACAAGCGATTTTACCAAATGAAAGAGTTACATTTGTTCAACTTGAATGCAAAAAAATGTGACGTCGTACAACAAAATAAGTTAATATTTGCAACATATAGGTTAACACCAACGCGTTTTACCTGCAATTATTAAAAATTTTTTTTCATCGCAGACCTGTGTAATTAATAATAATAAAGAAGCCATATAGATTTGCCATCCGTCTGTAGGTAAAAGCTACAAGCTGAAACTTGGCACATGTAGGTAAATAATCAATTACACCTAACCAACCCTACCTCATGGAGATGGAATATCGAGCTAAGTCTATTTTTATTCTCGAAGTCGGATGCCAGTAAATAATTGTAAATGATTTATTTTATTTGTAATGCCAGTAAATAATATGTAAAACAATGGTTTTGGCATACCACTTTAAGGAGGAAAAAGCAATGTGGAATAATTTTTTTCAGTATTTTGTAAATTAATTTGACTATTAAACTGTTTTGCTTCTATAATTAAGCTTGGAAGTAATTCTGTAATAAATAAAACTCTCTATTTTTGTGAAAATACAAAACGTTTTTTTTTATCTTGAAAAAAATAAAAACTAACTTCAAATAACAATCAAAGTTTCTAAATAAAGCTCGAGAGAATGTTTCAAGTTTTAGACTGCGAATAAAGTTTCACTGATCCAAAGTTATTTAGATTACTTCAGCAAGCTTTAACAAACAAATCGTAAGGATATCGTGTTTACTTTTTCACTGGAAAAAAAATGCAACACAGTATTTGGAAGTAAATTAGCTTATTTTTTAAAAGTTTCATTTTATCTAGAAATCTTACAGCCTTTACTCTCCGCAGCAGAAAATATTACATTGTGTATTAAGGGCGGTTAGGAGAAAATTACTAACAAGAGCCTATTTAGAAGCCTAAGGCTAGAAGGCTTTAATGACTCCATTTAGTAATTTTCGTACCACCCGTGTCAAACACAATGTTTTTCATCACATTTGCGAGTAAATAAATAAAAATATGAGGCGAAAAAACCTACATACACATTTCCTTTACAATTTTAAAAACACCATAAAGTTTTTCAAGTTACCTTAGTGTGTAAATATTTATCGTCAGGAACTTCATTTATAATTTGTTATATGTTTTCCCCCGTAATCGAAGGTACCTCCTTCGATTTTTACTCACATACCGCTCTGACTGCTGTTAATTTTATATATATACTATTCAATATTAATGGAATTTTTGGACTTAAGAATGCTCTTCAACATAGAGTAAATTGCATGAAGCATAGCATACATTGCATCCCATTGCAATAGGACATTCTGTGAAAACGAACTCGTTTTCTTCTTTTTTCTCCACTTAATAAAACTGGCGTATGCTTTGGGTTTCGGTGGTAACAGGTTCATATTTATTTCTTGAGCCACATTAACAATATCTGGTGGTATAGCATTTATATTAAACTCAACTGAAGGATGTAAAGGCCGCTTAGTGATCGATGAAACTTGCGTCCACTTAAATTAAAAAAATATACCAATAAACACGTGCAAAATTCTAGTGCGTCACCAAATTTAAAACTTTAACTACTTCATTCAGGGGGCACCAAGTTATAAAAAAAAATAAAACTAACGACCGTGTGTTTTCTGACCCACCACAAACATGTGCGCTATTTTTGATCTATCTCTCTTGGAATTGTGATAAAGATTCGTAAACAATGGTTAAACGCCTCCCGGCTTTTTTTTATTAGCACATTTAACATTAATCTTTGTATTGCAGCATTAAAACATATTTTAGTACAAATAATATAAATGGATGAGAGATACTAATTTTGAAGGATAAACCCTATACGTCGCCTAGCCAATAAGGGACCTGGGATTGAAACGGGGATGACAAAATGGTGGGATGAAGGAGATCTTCCTTTCCGGTACAGCGTCCAAAATCGAGGCTATTCAATCTTAAGAGTTGATGGAACACACCCGTGCCCTTGAATAAATTTAGATAAATGTATTTTGTTTAAATGTCCTACTGCATGATTAAATATTTATACTGTGTAAGTCGAAGTTTATAAAATCAGTGTAGTGTTCTGCAAAAGCCGTAAATGAGCTAAGTATTCTAGATCTTACTTTACCATTATTTTTGTTGTTTCAGCGATTCTAAAAATTATTTGTAACCGTAATAAATTAACTTGACAGTTTTCACCGGTGTATAATTCTCTGTGTAACCTAAAATTTTGGTAATAATAATCAAGTAATTTCTTTGTACTGACAAGATGCTAGCCGAGCGCTGAAACCTTTAATTTGTGGATTTTTTTTTAAACTTGGAATTTGAGACTACTCTATTTGTTTGTATTGTGTGCTTATGTAAATATTTGTAATGTATTTTGATCGGCCAAAAGAAGGTTGTTTAAAAGTTGGAGTTTCTTCTCCTTCATAGGGTTTTGGGATAGCAAAATGTGCCCCAAAGCAGTTAGTTAAGAAAATAGTCAAAGTTTTGATGGTAAATTTTTCTTTCTTACTTTTGATAATATAAAAGTAAAGAAGATTTCGTTTAATACCTGGTTTTCTTTTACTTCAATTTTTTTTTAATTTTTTTTTTTGTAAGTTGTAAATAAAGAAACACACCAAAATTAAGATGGTGGGAACAGTAGTGTAGCCATCTAACGATATCAAGAGAATATATAAATAAAAAAAATTTGGGGCATTAACTGCCTGCCTCATCAGCTCATCGCTCAGTACGAATTGATACCGCAGCTTGAATATAAGTTACGACGTGCGATGCGCCCTGCAACGTGTGATACGCCCTGCGACGTGTGATGCGCCCTGCAACGTGTAACAGTTTACGAACTTGGGCATTAAATGCCTGCCTCATCGATTCAGCGCTCAGCACGAAGTGATACCGCACTTGAGTATGAGTTACGACGTGTAATGTGCCCTGCGACGTGTTAGGCATCCTACGACGTGTGATGCGCCCTGCGACGTGTGATGCGCCCTACGTAGTGTTATGGTTTTGGTATTCGTTTGGGATCAGATACGTGATGTGCCGGAAATATACTTATTATTATTATGACCAAAAAAGTCTGATAAAGCCCGGACGCGAAACACGAAGAATTTCGTACATTGACCTTTTAGCCTGTTTTTTGATAACGAATGAATTTATAAAAAATTAAGAAGTTGTGAAAGAAAATAAAATTTTAAAGACATTTATTATTCAAAATATTGCATAGATTATGGGCATTTGAGTACATTTATTTGATATATATATACATATATTTCTTTATTAAAATTTAATTAATTATTAATCACATAAATCAGATGTGTATCTCAATATTCGCTACTGAGTTTAATAAACATAGCAGCAACGTATTGATTCTATTTGTTTGTAAAATTTGAGTAGGTACATGCAAAAAATATGTTTAAGCTTTATACCATGTGCGACAGTGACTTTACTCCAATGGTTTTTGGTTTATTTTGTACCTTTTTTCAGTCTGAATACTGCCTGAACTTTGGTTTTCTTTGAGTATTTCACAATCACTATAATTTATGGAATCTTGCATTATCTCTTCAGAAGTTAATAATAATAAGCCTTTTTTATTTCCACGACATGAAAAAAAAAAATGTATAAGAAAAGTAGGTATTTCTAATCTATATATGTCAAGGCCCCTTTTCGGGTATAGGTCTCCTCCAGTTGCCCCCATTTTTTCCTGTCGTTAGCTGTTTTCATCCAGTCTCTTCCTGCCAATTGAAGGTTGTCGTCTATCCAGCGAGCTTTTAGTCTGCCCCTTTGTCTTTTGCCTCCCGAACCTGTCCATTTTGTTACTCGTTTAGGCCATTTTTCTTCAGAAGAGCGGGCGATGTGTCCTGCCCATTTCCACTTCAAACGCTGTGCGTGTTGTAATGCGTCTATCACTTTGGTTTTGTACCTTATTTTTTTAGCAGGTATGTATTTTTGACAAGGTGTTTTTGTTAAAGATCCAGATTAGTAGACTCGAGTCCATCACTTTTTCTTTAGTTTTGTTGAGAGTTTTGATTTTAATATTTCTTTGTAGCTCCTGTATTTTTTCCAGGTCATTTTGATTCTCCTGTCTATTTCATCTAGGTGTCTTATTTTTTTAAATGATATTTGTTTTCCGAGGTAGATATAGCTCTCTACGTATTCTATAGGTATTTAGTTGAAGACCTATATTTTCGCTAGCAGCGCTTAGTTCTGTCATCATTTTCTCTAGTTGTTTTGATGTCTTAGCGAATAGGACTATATCGTCGGCAAATCGTAGGTTACTGAGGTTTTTTCCTTCTAAAGTAATTCCTATTTTGTCCCAGGCTAGGTCTTACATTATATTTTGTAAGACAGCTATGAAAATTTTTGGTGATAGCGGGTCTCCTTGCTTCAAACCTCTACGTATATTAAATTCTGGGCCTAATCTATCTAACTTGACTCGGCTTGTACTTTTTTGTATATATCCTTGTGAATGTTAATGTATATATGTGGAAGATTCTGATGGTCTAATACGTCCCATATACTCTTATGTGAAATGGAGTCGAACGCTTTCGCGTAGTCGACATATGCTATGTATAGGTTTTGCTTATATTCAACATATTTTTCTATTACTTTTTCTAAGGTGTGTATGTGGTCAGTCGTAGAGTAACCTTGACTAAAACCTGCCTGTTCCACTGGTTGGTTCTTTTCTATAGTTGGCTCTACTCTTTTCTCCAGGCACATTGCAAATAGCTTGTACATTGTTGGTAATAGATTAATAGGTCGGTAGTTATTGATATCCTCTGGGTCTCCCTTTTTGTATATAAGAATTATCCGTGATTTCGCCCATTTGATAGGGATTTCTTGTTCCTCCAGTATTTTTGTGAATAGAGTAGTGAGTGGGCCTATCAGTAGATGTTTTCCAACTATCAAGGCTTTATTTGGGATATTGTCGGCACCCGGACTTTTATCTTTCTTTAATTTTTTTAATTTTTATCAATATTTCTTCTTCGTAGAAGGGTTGGATTGACAAGTTCCTTTCATCTGTTTTTGAACGCTTTTCGTATCTGTAATTTTTGACAGATTAATCGTCGTATAGATTTGTGTAGAAGTCAGAGGCAATTTTTACAAGATCCTTTCTAGTTTGTTGCTTCTTTGTGTTTTTTTGCGCCTTCAGTGTCGGAATCCATTTTTTTTTCTGAATTTAGCTGTTTATAGGCTTTCTTTTGGCTTCCCGTGGCTAGTAGGTGTTTTTCAATTATTTCTATTCTGTAATTTTCATAATCTTATGTAAGTAGTTTATTTGTGGTTTTGTAGAGTGATGAAAGTGGCTTTTTATCCTCCTTATTTTTTGAAGGTTTGTGTTGTAGTTCTGTGCGTTATTTTATAAAATTTTTAGTTTCTTCGGATATTATTTTTTTCTTTGTTTTGATAAGCGTAAGGCTCTTTAAACTTTCCTTAATGGATGACTCTATTTTGAGGTAGTATATCTCTATGTTATCGTTAGCTTCCCAGTTGATTCGTTGTACTTGCTTTCTTAAGGCAGAGAGGTATGTTTCTTGTGATTTCTCGTCGGATAGAGTGACTGTTGGGGTTGAGTCGAAAGTAGATTGACTTTTCTTTCGGTTGTCTTAAGTTATTGTTCCTCTCAAGAGTCTATGGTCACTTGGAAACGAGAGTTTGTTGAGGATTTCTATGTTGGTAAAGAGTTGTGGGTAGTTACTCAAAATAAAGTCTATTTGGTTTCTTGTTTGTTTATCTGATGTAATCCATGTCCATAGGTTTTTTATATTTTTCTTGAATATTGTGTTAATTATTGTGAATTTGTTTTTTATAGCGTATTGGACCAGTTTTTCGCCTCTGGAATTTCTTTTGCCGTAGCAATATGAGCCTAGTATTGTACTTTCTTCGGGTTTTCTTTGATCTTCGCATTCAGGTCTCCCATTAGTATTACTTTCTCGATTGCGAAACTCATGGCTTTTTTTATTTGATCATAGAAGGCATCAATCTCTTCTTTAGTTGCATCAGAGGTGATGGCGTAAATTTAGCAAGCAGACTCTTTCTGATAAGCCTATGTAGTTTCCTATGTTATTTTTGTGTTTTTTCTTATTTAAAATCCAACTCCATGAAACCCTTTAGATTCGCCGGTGTAACAAAATATGTGGTCATCGTCCTCAAGAATACTATTGCCATTTCTTCTGACTACAGCTAGGCCAATGATGTCGTATTTGATTCTTTCCAAGGAGTATTTTAACAATATCTTTCTTTGCGGCGATAATAGGGATTTCACATTGTATGTGCAGATGTAGAGTTTTTGGCACGTTGGAGGGTTGTAGTCTAGACCTCCCGCGGTGACAAGCCATGTTAGGAGATCGAGAGAGGGGGGCGGTAACTGCTACTCTGTGTTGTCTATGTGAGCCAGTTGTTTTATACGTAGTTTTATCGGGTAATGTAAGCGTAGGTTTTTTTTAAAATATAGCTATTCAAATTGTGAAGTTAATAGTGACTAATATTTCAAGAGGTTGACTTCCCTTAATTATTTTCTTCATAGTTATCCATTGATATTTCTTTTTGATTTTAATACTCGAGGGACAGAAACCAATCAGAAAGTTTATTTTCAATTCAAGTTTTAAATTTTTTTTTTGTTAAACAATAAGTTTCGCTTGCTGAATTCTCTATTTCGATGTGCGCCGCTTCATACTGTGATTAAAGGTTAGCGTTTGTCTCTTTCAGTTCCTCTATATCATCATTATCTCTAGTAAAAAGATTGTAACGTTTCGTCGAAACATTTGCACAATTTATATGAAATGATTTGCAGCAGATACTACATGAGATTTGTACATTAGACCGTTTTTTGTGTACATACTGAGCAGTAAGTTGCTTTTTTTTGTTAACAGGTGACATTTTCAATTAATGACTTCTCTGTTTAAGTAGAATAAGAATATTTTAGATCATTTATTTCTACTACTCGCTAGATGGCGTTAATAGTCTACAGAAAATAAAAATGTTGCGTCAAACTAGTAATACGGTATTTATCAAAGTCCAAAGGTCATTTTTCTAGCTTGACGTTATTTTATTAAAAGTAGTATCACCACAAACTGTGATTGAGTTATTTATTATAGTATTAGATATTATTAATCACTGTTTTACTTAAACACAAACTACGTTTATGTGCTATTTTATTACTGTTTGTACTAACAATATTTGGTTTAAAATTTAAGAAGTTTATGTTCTCGTAACAGTATTACTGGTTTACTTTAGCACACATATGTCTCTAGTAGTACTGAAGGTAGTAAAAAAACTTATTTTAAATTGATAAAATATACAGAGCCAATGTTTACATTACAAGTGGCGCCGCAATTTTATTAATCAAATAGATGAGTTCAGATTGCTAACTCGGAAAAAATAGCAATGAGTTAAATACTATAAATTATAACATTGCAGGCTCTATATTAACCATCTCGCTAACTCCCGTTTTCTCAGTGTACATTTACAAAAAATATTTATGTATGTGTAACTTCACGGCTTATCCCCAGAAAGGGTTACCAGTGACAAGACACACACCCATATCATAATGTGAGTGCAACCTCGTTTCACCAACCCCTTTAGTGCTATGTGACACGGAGCAAGCCTGTCGCCGCAACACTACTTCAGATTCAGTGTAAGTATCTGGACTAACGTGGCTTTATATAATGATGTCTCATACGTCGTAAATTACTAGATTGAAGTAATAGACGGAAAGTCATGACTAGGTATTGTAAATACATAATATTGCAATTACATTGTAAAACGTCGACGATCCCAAACTCACAAGCCATGTCGAACCCTTAAGTCTGAGGAGAGCGTTTGCCTCCCTGACTATTGACTAGATACTGCTTGTATAATGGGATGTGTTCTGAGAAATTGATCGAAATGATACCGACGGTTACTTTCTACCATCGTATCGGCAGAGAATTCATCCTCCCACCATAGAACCTAAATGGTCACATTAAATGCGGTTGTTTTAAAGAAACCTTTTTACACAAACGCTTAGGTTGTGGAATGGACTGCCAAGGTTTTCTCTAAGGACTTGTAATACGGTACGGTTTTATAATAATTACAAGTGGCCAGTGCCTTATACTTAAAAACTTTTTTTGCAAAACTTTCTGCGTAGCCTAGTATAGCCTAATATAATTTGACAGCTGTGATTCACAATAAACAACTTAAAACGTGTGACTGAAAACGCTAGATTTCCTACTGACTAACTAGTTGCGCCGTTGAATTGGTCTTCGGGGGATAATCGTTTTTTTCTGCGTTAATCTTGTTCGATCGAACGGAACTCTTATTCACACTTCGCCGGTTTTCTTTTGTATTACTGTTCATGATTCTACGATAAAACATTTGAAAGGTGCCGTTAGTGACATCATTCGTAAACAGCAGTACCTGTTGTGCGGCTGGTAGTGCGGTTTACAATAAACGCTCGTTATCTGGTATCCGTGATACAAGCCTTGCTTAGTTTGGGACCAAATAAATATATGACCAAAATATTTATTACTCGTATATTAGGAAAACCACCCACGCTGCTACAAAATACTTTTATGGCTCAAACAAAAAATGTATGACTAAGACGTAGAAGTGTATAGTAATTGAAAAACATTCGAAACATTCATTATAATCGCAAGTCACCCAAACGGATTATATTTCTAAAAGTGGTTCAAAATGGCACTATATGCCTTTTCTTTTGATACTTAGAGTATTTTGGACAAGACTTGTAATCTGACAAGACATTATCACCTATCCATGCCTATCGTCACAGATAAAGTGAGACAATGTAGTTAGTTAGACTTCCAGTTCAAAAGCATTTACACTTTGGACAGATTTAGTATCGATAGTCAATCCAATAAAAGGTAACAAAGTAACTGAACGCAAAAAGTGTTTCGTGCGCGAGTACCCGCGCTGCCCTTTTATAAGACGGAGAGCAACAACGTACTCAAAGCCATAAGATAGCCATTCATTAGATAACTAAATTGTTTTTATAAAATACTAGCTTTTGCCCGCGGCTTCGCCCGCGCTAAATTTGGTCTTCAGCTTATAGTTATTCCTGTGCTAAAATTTAGGCCAATTGGATGCCGGAAAAAAATATTCCCGTGGGAACTCTTGGTCGAGATTAAAAGTATCCTATGTCATTCTCCGTCTCTTTAACAAGGCCTGTGCGAAATTTCCGCTGAATCGTATCCGCGTTAAATTCGGACTTTTATCGCTCTAGGGGCAGTTTTTCCAAAAACGATAAAACACGTCAATCTTAATTTTCAACCAAAAGGCTTAATACCGGTTTTTACGCATATAGCTTCAAAAATGACAATTTTACATAACCAAAACAACAAAACAAAACTTTCAACCCCCATTTTACTCTCTTAGGGTTGGAATTTTGAAAAATCTTTTCTTAGTGATCGCTTACGTAATAACAAAAATCTCTGTGCCAAATTCCTAGTCTCTAAGATCAGCAGTGGATATGTCAGTCAGTCAAAGTCTTCTTTTATATTCTTTGTAGAAACATATGGGGGAGGCCTAAATTTAGCAATAGACATCCCCTGGCTGAGAAGAAGAAGAAGGTTAAAAAATAATAGATTTTCATATAAACTTTGGCCCCCATTTCAAGTTATTAATTTTAATTTAATTTAGAAATATGATTTCTTAGTACAGCCCTAATCAGGTGATAAGTAACTATCGCGCCAAATAAAACAAAACATACGAACTCACACAAACACAAACTTATTTACTTTTTATTTACATTACTATACTATACTGTACTGTACTGTACTGTACTGTACTGTACTGTACTGTACTGTACTGTACTGTACTGTACTGTACTGTACTGTACTGTACTGTACTGTACAGTACTGTACTGTACTGTACTGTACTGTACTGTACTGTACTGTACTGTACTGGAATTCGTCAAAAAAATTTGATTATTCATACAAAATGAGAAATTGATCGGGCCCATCTGTATGAAAATATTTTTTTTTGCGAATTTCCAAAAGTCTTAGAACAAAAATTGTTCAGTAACATGGGCTGAGTTACCCGACGAGAGGTTTTGCGCATTTGGAATTATATGTTGTATAAGGTTATTTAAAATTAAGTGCAAATATTTTAAGGGTGTGCTCTACACATGAAACTGAACAACTTTCCCCAAGGAACATGGGTCAAATATGAAAAAAAAATTGGGCCTCCCATACGAAATTGCCGACCAGATGACTGATTTAGTAGATAAATTTATATAATAGTACATAAAAACCTTTGTGTAACATGTTTCCAAGACAGGCATAGGTAAATAAAAACATTTTTAAATTCTTCTACGAAATTTCTGTTTTTTGACGTGACAACGTCTTATAAATTGGTTTGCCGGGTGACACTTCAAGAAACTGCGTTATGCGCTCACAATGAGAGCGAGTGAGAGGCACGCGGCATGGTTAGCCCGCCTAAGAGCGAGAGAGACAGACATAAAAAGTGAAAGGCACAAGTTGTCACGTAAAACTTTCGCCCGTATACCGACTTTACAGGCAACCAGTTTTTTTTTTCGATATCCACTTATTTTTCTCTGTCCCATCACTATTAAAAATACTTTCAAGTGCGGTTCAGGTCGATATCAGCCTGCCGCTTTTTCCTGCTTTATTTCTCATTTCCTGTTTGGCAGATCCCGGGGCGAATCAAACCTAAGGAAGTTGGGTTCAATGTCATTCTAACAATATAAAAAAAAATACATTATGTTACCACAAAGTTATAGCAATTTAATCTATCCTAGTGCTGGTGGGTCTAGAAGAACCTGCCACGCACTGGCGGAAATATCATTGGGGGCCCGCCGCCGCACCAGATGAAGAATTATGATTTTACTTGCCGCAGTAAACGTGCTAGCTAAAAAAGAAAAACAACGAAAACGATAATAGAAACGATAGTTTTCGATCAAATATGTCAGGTGCACATCACTTGGCGAAGTAATACATTAAAGATGAACTTCTTTACTCGGCCGGTTATCAGCGTTTCTATGAACGCTATCGCTTTTGTGCACGCATAGCTAAAGCACCTGGTAGTCACATATTGATAAACCTTCCTTTAACCACCTCGAGTATCCAAGCTTTTCTAGGGAGTTAGGGACTCTCTCGACAATGCCTATGTTCAGCAGTGGTTAGTTTACTCTAGTGACTCTATCGCGGAGTCTAGTTACGGCAGTGGTCGACTTATGTAGTGCGTTGCTGTCACCACTTTGCCACATCGCGCCTATCATGTTGTCACTGCGTCCACAGCCGACCCGAGCGCGATTAGTCGATCACTAATGTTACAGATTAATTACATACAAACAAAGCCTCTACCCAAGTGCACGACAACAAAAACGATCGAAAAGTTACTTATAGGTAGGTACTAGGTAAATAAATATTTTTTTCTTATTCGGCCCTATATTAGCGTTTCTATGTTCGCTATCGCATTTATGTACACATGGCTAGAGCCCCACAGCATAGAGTATCAAAAAACTGTCAACCCTTAGCAAAATGGTTGACGTGCAAAACTATTTATTACTTCACCTTAATGGAAACGCGCTAGTCTTAAACTAACTATTGTAATCACCTTTAATTTATAAATTTCTATCAGATTTTGTATAAACGTGGCAAAGTACCTGCCCAATAGGCCTCATCCCCTTTCAGCTATTGTGCAAAATATTTTACCATGGTTTTATTCCCACGGGAACTTCCGAATCGGGATAAAAAGGAGTTTCAATCCTTTTCCTTTTCCTTTTGAAGATATCTTCAATTATCCCTGTGACAAATTATCGCCTAATTAAATCGTGTTTTCCCGCGCTAAGTTTGATTATCTCAAACTTCTTAATCGCGAAAAAAGCCTTATCCTTCTTCGTTCTTTCAACTATCTCTATGCCAAATTTCATCTGAATCCGATGCAGTGGTGCGACATGAAAGAATAACAAAAGTCATATTAAGCTATAATTATTTACGTAGGAACTTGTGCGTTTTCCGGGATAAAATGTAGCCTATGTGTTATGTTAAGATATAGGCTATCTGTATTCCAAATTTTAGCCAAATCGGCTCAATTTCTTGAATTTTTTCATACAAATTTACAACCCCTATTTTACCCCCTCTAGACCTTAGGGGAATGTTTTCCAAAACGGTGAAACACGTCATAATTTTGAAACGAAAGGCCTTGTACTAATTTTCATCCATTTTAATTGAAAAATAACAGATTTCCGTACAAACTTTGCGATGGGATTTTTATTCCTACAGGAACTCCTGACCAGTATTTAATATATATTATATCCTTCTCCGTCTCTTTAACTAACCTTGTGTCGAAAGTCTGCTCAATTGCGTAGTATTTTGATGTGGTTTCATTCGCCAAAATTTTGATCATCGCGAAAGGTCCCAGGTTGAATTAAGATAAAAATGAGTTTAAAGTCTTTTCCGTCTCTTTAACTATCTCTGTGATAAATTACAGCTTAATCATATCGTGTTGTCCCGCGCAAATTTTAATTATGGCGATAGGTTTTCATTCCCGCTAGACCTCTCGATCGGGAAAAATAGCCTTATCCTTCTTCATTCTTTCAACTATCATTATTCCAAATTTAATCTGAATCGGATGCACTGGTGTGACGCGATGTGAAAGAGTAAGAAAAGTCATATTAAGTTATAATTATTCCCCTGGGAACTTGTAAGTTTTCCGAGATAAAATGTAGCCTAAGTGTTATGTCAAGGTAGAAGCTACCTGCACTTTGAATTCAAATCCAAAATTCATAATTGAAGCCAAATCGGTTATGTTTGAATTTTTTTTATACAAATTAACAACCCCTATTTATCCCCTTAGAGAATGATTTTCCAAAAACGGTGAAACACTTCATTCTTGGTTTTTAACCAAAAGGCCATATACCAATTTTCATTAATTTAATTTTAAAAATAACGGATTTTAGTACAAACTTTGAACCCCCGTTTCACCCCTTAAGGGGTGATTTTTCAAAACCTTAATTTTGAAAATTCTTTCTTAGTGCACCCCTATACCTGATAATGAACCTACGTGCCAAATTTGGAATCTCTAGACCCAGCGGTTTTGGTTGTGCGTTGATTTCAGTCAGTCAGTTTCTTCTTTTATATATTTAGATATCTGTATTTACAGATGTCGAGCTCCACAGAAGAACAAAAACATCGGATTACTTATCAATTTATTTATGTGGCGTGTAAATGCAATTGTGTTATGCTTATTCAGTAGGTAATCACAAATGTTCAAATAGTCATGTAATCCAAAAATATATCTTTGACACAAACATAAATGCTCCTTTATTTAAATTTAATCATAAATAATAATAATTAATGATATAACTTAAATAATATTAGAAGAGGAAGACATTTTATTCGATGTATGAGATGTTGCAGTTCACTTTAAGAAATACCCCTGATGACGTCTTAAACCGTTAAACTTGGCGCGCGAGCGACTTCTGACCGAAACTATACAAAGTTATATCTTACTTCAGAAATGAATTGTAGTAAAGTTTCAATTCAAACTTTTCACATTCAGTGAGTTTACGAACAAATTCGTCCCTCGAGATGCTCCGCTATATATCAAACTCAAAGCAATTTCAGACACTGTTTGTAAAGACATTTTAGGTAAAAGTAATTGAATCCTTTTGTTATTCTTACATATGAGTTATCAAATTTAAATTATTTACTGATGTGGAACTCGTAGCTTACATACCTTTATTGTTCCACCTTAGATAGGCTTTTTAAAGGAATCACGAGTGAAGCACCTCGACAGTTCACTAATTATCTAGTACAAGTACAAGTAGGTTTTCTTACAAGTTTTATTTAGCAGTTGTATTATATAAAATTCAAAATCGTCTTTCAAATGCAAAATTTTCTAGGGAAACTTTCGAATCGTCAAGTGAATTTAAATATGATTATTTACACTTGACATTACGTGGGTTTGATATAATATGTCATTTTAATAATATTTGGCATACATATTATGTATGCTTGTCATAAACAATGAGTACAGAGCAAAATAATAACAGGCTTGTACTATAAAAACTAATAACGTACCTTTTTTGTCACCATAATACATAATTTCGTGTTTAAAACGATCTAATCAAAATTCATAAATATATTTAATCTACGAATTTTAAACTTCAAAACAAGTTTATATTGACAGACTTTACAAAAACAATACCAAAATTTAACAATAAAATTATATTATTACACTATTTCACTAACAAAATAATGTTAAAATACAATCAATATGATACAAGTCAAAAATCTAATCAAATTTCATATTAATTTAAATCCAACAATATTTGCTTAAGAAAATTGAAGAAAACATAGATTACGGGTTGCTGAAACAAGCGGGTCCCTGCGCGGGCGCGGGCGTCAGCGTTCCGCTAGCATTCGGACGGGGAGTTTCACGTCGTTCTGTTACGTTGTCCAGTATTTCGGATACACGTCCTTTATGTTTGCCTATAGCAATTTTTTTTGTGTAGTTGCGTTCAAAGAATTCGCGATAGAAGTAATGAATTGTTTGATATTGTGTTTTGCGCGTAGACGCTTTAGGCTATTATTTTAGTTAGGTACTCGTGCCTACCTGCAGTTTATGATCTCGCGCATGAAGAATATAGGTACCAAAGACGCTTAGATATTTCTGAATTTTGACTCAACAACTGATTATATTTCCGTCGTAATATGACTAAGCCAGTCTAGTTGTCGAGTAAAATGTAAAATTTACCTATGTCATACATATAGATGTTACGCGCACTATAGCGGGAAAACTTGCCGTTATCAAGGGTATTGAAAAGCGTACTTTGGTTATAAATTTTCCGCTTTTCAATTTTGTGCTCACATATTTTTTTCTGTTGATGCTAAAAAACCTTAATATATTTATTACCCGTGTTTTATACTCAGTTTTTTTAATTTAATTTAGATTAAGAAATAAATTACCTATTTCAACAACAGTGTTCTGTGAATATTTCATTTCGTACATATTGCACGGCGGATGGTAAATAATACATAAAACTGTAAAAAAAATATGTTTTCATTAGACGCAATCAATGATTAATCTGCATTTGTGTTGTAAATCTAGAATAATGAAAAGAAAAAAAATCATATTACCATCACTATGCCTTTTGCCTGGTTTTGTGAATTGGTAGCTATTTCTTGAAACTTTGTTGGAAGAACAGATAGATGTAAACATATATATCTTTCTAAATACGACGTATAGTTAGTAAAAGATCATATTTAAATAATAGGACTTCGAAATGTGTCCCTTAATGATCCCCTCATTAACATTCGTTGATAAGCACGACTATGCTGTCGCACCCCGCTCAGTAGAGTCGGAGACAGTCATCTCTTTGCTGTCGGGCGAAGCACAGGTTTCAAAGACATTGTAATTACATACATTATAAAATCGAATTACCATTTAAGCATATCCAGATATATCGAATGGTAATGAGATATCATGTTTACGATTCCATAGTGGTTATTTCATACACAATGTAATAATCACAGAACATTACAAGACTAGTAGAAATGCGACGTAAGCGTGCCACGATCTTGAGCAGACGCTCAATTCACTCCAAAACAGCTAACAGACTGCGCAAAAATATTTAAAATGCCTTCCTGTGCAGTAATGACTTGCAGAGTGAGAAGCCAGGTATTAAATATATCAAAGGGAGAAATATTTTTTCATTGGTGAAAAAAAAAAAACATAGCAACATATTTATTATCATAAAAGTGGGTTTTTTGGTCCTTTTTAATAATAATAATAATAATATAATTCTTTATTGCACTAATTTTGTACATAGGCGAACTTAATGCCTTCAGGCATTTTCTACCAGTTAACCATTGGTAATGTAGATATAAATAAGGGGTTGTGCAGTTTTTGTTGTAATAGATTGTAGTAGCTTCAATAATGATAATAGATTAAGTGATAAAAGATAGTATATAAAAAAATAATATATAGTATAATATGTAAATAAGAAGGTGGATAAATTATTTATAATTTTATACATAAACATACATACATGTATATATAATGCATATATATTTAGGCATAGTTCACTAGAAAGCACTAATACCTGACCTATGTATTTTGGATGTCGATATAGTACCGATGCAGTAAAGCTTTAAAGCTCTCTAGTGACTTTGCGTTACGAATATTTACTGGTAAATTATTCCACAAACGAACTGTTGTGACCATGAACGAATCCGAATAAAATGTCGTACTATGCGCAGGGGTGCGGAGGAGATTGGAAAGGCAAAACCGTATCTGTCGCTCTTGGGAACCCAAGAACTCAAATCGTTCTATGAAATTAGGAGGGGATAAAGGATTAAAAAAAAATCAAAAATCAAAATCTTTTTATTCAAATTGGTTACTAAGAACACTTTCGAATCGTCAAGTAAATTAACTACAACTAGCTTTACAAACTAATTACAATACTGTCTTATTGCGTGCGTCTAATAGGTAATCTTTGTAAAATCACAAACGAAACATAAAATTATAGTGTATCAACTAATAAATACATGTTTTGTATTGAAACATTAAATAAATAAGATTTACAATGTAAATAGATTTACAATGTAAATAGATTTACAATGTAAATAGATTTACAATGTAAATAGTTTGATTTTAAAAAAAACAATCAATATTTATGTAATATTTCAATTGCTTATTGTTTTTCAGATTGCATAGGGGGGGGGGGGGCACCATGTGATACGTTAAAAGTTTTCAATTATTCTGTGACGGGATTAAAAGCAACTTCCGAGAAAAATATATTCATATAACATATAATATTACATAGCAGACGTACATATATATATAATAAGAATACAAAGAAGTTTGCAAGAGCAGACCAGCCTCTCACAAGTATGACACATGAATCAGCCATCGCTTCGCTCAACCATGTTTTAGGGAACGTAACGACCCGACACACACGCCACCATCGCAGAGACACTTTGAGAGAGCATGACACACTCAAGCAACTCCAATAAAACTTCGATTGTACTATATATTCATATAACATATAATATTACACAGCAGACGTACATATACACATATATATATATATATATACACATACATACATATTTACATTTTACAAAAATGCAAATAAATAAATAAATAGGTATTCATAACATATTAAGGATAATATAAGATACACATACATGCACATATTCATATATACACATACAGGCAAATATTAATACATATATATAAATAAATTATTAAGAATGCCATAAATACATGTCAGTAGATGAGTATTTCGGCGAAAACGGATATTGAGCCAATTTAACTGTGTACGATATTGGGAGACATGACATACTTACGCAAGCCGAAAATGTAACGGATGCATAAGTTGAGAAGGCGGTCGAGTTTGTTAAGTCGGATTATTCTTCAGTTATGTCGGGATAGCATAAATCTGCATAGTCAATTATGGGAAGCAACAGGGAGTTGACTAGCGTAACCTTTGCTGATTGAGGTAAAAATTGTTTCATTCTTTTTAGGGAATGCATCGTCGAAAAGATTTTTTTACTTACCTCGGTGACATGATGTGACCAAGAAAGATCATTTGCTATTATAAGGCCTAGATTTTTTACCTGCTGGCAATAATTTAGTTGCACCCCGTTGAAACTTAAAGGTGGTACATTTTTTGGTCAACTTTTTTAGGAGTGCTTTATTACCTACCATTATGACTTGCGTTTTAGCAGGGTTAAGAAAAAGGCCATATTGTTCAGTCCAGTTTATTATAGATTCAATATCTTTATTGATCATATTTATACACTCTATAACTTCGTCTACCCTAAAAGATCTGTAGAGCTGAAGATCATCAGCATAAAGATGGTAATGGATGAAATTGATAACTGAGACAGAAGTGTTTATAAACACTGAGAATAATAAAGGAGATAGCACGCCGCCTTGAGGTACGCAAGAATCAACATTGCACCAATCAGAGTAAAACTCGTCTATTCGTACACGTTGTTGACGCCCCTGAAGATATGATTGGAACCATTGTGCCGCTGATTGTGATATATTTAGGGAGCGAATGATAGACATGAGAATATCATGGTTGACGCAATTGAATGCATTACTGAAATCTAAAAGAACAAGTAGTGTCATTTTTTGGTCGTCCATGGCTCGTCGAATGTCATCAGTGATATAAATTAGGGCCGTGAATGTACTATGTGCTGGACGAAATCCAGACTGGAATCTATTTAAAAGATTGTTGCGATTTATGAAAATTGAGAAATGGTGATGTACTACTCTTTCTAAAACTTTGGACAAAAAGAGCAAAATTGATATAGGTCTATAATGTGCGTAGTCAGTAGGGTCAGTTTTTTTAGGGATGGGTATTATGTGTGCCATTTTCCATGAAGTTGGAAAGCAACCAGTGTACGAAGAAAAGTTAATAATATGGGTTATATGAGGCAAAATAATATCAAAGATTGGCAATATCAGGTCTCGACCTTAGCCGTCATTACCCACTGCTTTAGTTTTTAGAAAAAGGATTATCTTTTTTATATTACAATCAGAGACAGGTTCAAATGTAAAGTAGGTATTATTTGGAAGCGGAATTGAAGAAATTTGGTTGATAGTAGAATCTTTGGTTTTGGGTCGACAACATGTGTAAGTGATGAGAAGTGTTGGTTAAGCATATTTATGTCTATGTTATTGTTTAAGTCATTTCTACACTTCCCAAGACCGTAGAAATTTCCACAAATCGGAAGAAGAGCAGTTTTCAATATTAGAATGTATAAAAGGGCGTTTTGCGTTCCTTACCATCTTGTTTATGAATGATTTCTAGCTGCTTTAAATTCTTGCCAATTCTCTTGAGTAGGACATTTTTTATGCTTACGTTTCACACGATCTCTACGAGCCGTAATAGCTCGTATTTCATTTGTAAGCCCTGGGGCAGGGGAACGTTTCATGCGTACTGGCTTTATTGGCGCGTGATTGTCATATAGTTCTGTGATATAACGATTGAATAATTCTAATTTGCTGTCTACAGAATCCAAGGACTCGATTTGTTTCCAGTCGATACAACTAGCATCAGAGACTAATTTGGTTTGATCTATAGAGCTAAGGTTACGCTGAAAAATGACTTTAGGTTTAAGTTTTGGTGTTTTGAGTTTGTATGAAGCAGATATTAGGTCATGGTGAGAGAAGCCAGGCGCAGCAATCTGTCCATGGGAAGAAATACGTTCGGGTTGGAGAGTGAGCATAAGATCTAGTAGAGTGTGAGAATCATTGACATGAAAGGTGGGGCTTAGTTTGAAGATACTCGCGTTAGTTGAGTTACACAAGGTTTTCAATTTATTAGACCTTGTGTCATTTCGTAACAAGCAGGTATTAAAGTCACCCATCAATAAAAATTGATCGCAACTAGGTAAATGTATTTTAAGTAATTGTTCTAGTTGGTCAAAATAGTTGATAGTGGGGGGTTCATATACCACACCATGAAGGAATAGGGTGGAACGTATATTAATTTCTATGAAAATAAATTTCATTGAAGCAGAATAATTAGATGGGGATTGTTGAATTACTTTAAAGTTTAGATCTGATCTTAGATATATTGCCACATCACCTCCGCCTTTGCCTGTGCGGTCATTCCGGATTAACACGTAGCCCGGAAGTGCATACGAGGTAGACATCAGGGTGGGCTTTAAAAAGGTTTCAGAGACAAGACACGCATGGATTCGATTGCTATTGAAAGTAGTAAGTAGATCTGAATAGTGGGCTGGAATGCTCTGAGCATTAATATGACATATATTCAGATTACGCTCACAGGAAGCAAAAGTATCGTGAAGAAAATCACTTAAGTGTTCATTGGTAGCGAGAAATGAAAGAACTTCACTTGACTCTGCAGTAGAAAAGTTTTCGGGCTCAGAACCCGATGAGTTCATCAATAAAAAACAAAAAAATTTAAAAAAAACTATATAAAGATATTTTTATATATATATAGTGTGTGTATGTGTGTGCTCAATGCAAGTTACTTAGCACTACAGTGCCATAGGAATTCCATAGATACTGCCGGTTAACTGAGAAAACAAATGTACCTATTAAGTAGTAATAGGCAATTTTGTAAGTTTACAATATAAATGTGCCATATTTATGCATGTGAACAATATAGCAGATTAAACACAAAAACATAAACAAGCAATCAGGTATTTATAAAAAATATACATAACAAAATAACGTTTTACTGGTTTTACGATTTAACATTTGGAAGAATTACCTTGCCACCAGAGCCGTAAAAAAAAAAAGAAAAGAAGTAAAAGTAAATTGAAATTGCTCTGTGGTCTGCCTGCCTAAGTTTTATAACCTTCAACTTCAATCAAGTAGTTTTGGCGCGAATCTTAAGAAGGAGTGGTGTTTTTTTCTGTTTAATTTTTCTAAATTCATTTAGTGACTTTCGATGTATATATTTTAGCAATGTTTTACGAAAGCGTGTTAACAATTGTGCAGCGAAGGCTCATGAATAGTGAATTATGAAGAAATGAGCAGGACATGACGCGCAATGTCTGAGGATCCACACCAAATCTCCCGCCCAATCTTGGGACTTGAAAACGAGGACGCCCGGTAACGCCCGCGCCACGATACGATATAATATAATTGACTTTGACTCTGGCAAATGCATAAATGGTCTGCTAAGACCGTGCGAGCCCATTATAATATTAAAAAAAAAACTTCAATCAAAATTGTTTATCTTAGGGTAATAAATAAATAAAGTAACATTTTAAACAATAATAAGAGGGTAAACAATTAAGATTATAATGTATTATCTAATATATGTAGGTAAATATCTCTGAATTGCAAAAGGATTTCTCTTTAAGGTAAGCAAGCACTTAGTACTTAAATATGTGTATATTTGTACTGAACTAATGTATCTGATCTATATGTTACATATATTAACTGTAATTATTTCTTTTCAGTGCGCCGAGGTCGGCCAGCGTCAGTCTTCGGAGGAGCAGCCGGCTTAACGACAGGGACCGGTATATTTCGTAACTGTTCTAAGCTAGTGGCTCGAACTTTGCCGCCATCAGACAGTTTGATGTTAAAGGTCCAGCTGTTGTGCATACCATGGATTTGTCGAGCTTCCTGGAAAATTTCTCTACGCCGGTCTGTCAAGAACTCAGCCAAGGAGATGCTGCTGCCCTTCAACTCTTTTTTTGAAATCCATGTTTCTGTTCGCACACTACTGTTTGAAAACTGCACTAGAATAGGCCGCGGACGGTCAGTTTTTGGCTTGCCGACCCTGAAGTAAGACTTGATATTGTCAGTGCTGAAATTCTTTAGTTTCAACTTTGTGATGGCTAAGTCAACAACAACACTATTGAGACATTCATTAGAGCTTTCTTGAACCCCCCGGACTAGTAAACGGCTCCTGTTGTCTAGACCATCAACAATCTGTATCACTGATTGGAATTGAGCTTTTAAAGTTTCTAAAGCAGTTTTGGTAGCCTCCTTAAAGATATTAAACTCAGCTGCAAGCTGTTGAAGATTGGGATTCTTGCTCTCTAGTTCAGTCTGAAATTTATTCATGCTTTCTTAAAACTTCATCGCCAGTGTTTTTATTGAATCCTCACTGCTGGTTTTGGATGTGTTTTTCTTGGCGGCAGACATTATATTGACAGTGACTTAATAAGTGAAGTGATTATGTAAGCAGAAAAGTGGAACAAATGGCTAATGCATGTAACTTGATGCTGGGTTATTTGATTTTTGAAAATTGATCTTGAAAGTGACAGTTAAGTGATAGTGACAATAACCCAGTAAAATTTATGTAAGTTATGTTGATTTTCTAATTTTAATTAATAAAATTGATCAGCTGATACAAAAGTATGTATTGACGTTTTTACTGCCTACCCTCAAAATCCTTTTAGGCTTTTAAATCGTGTTTTCTTACTTCAATTTTCTTACTTATCAAGTGTAATTGTGGATTTCATTTTCTGTCGACGCTTTGTTTCGTATTTTGTATAATTATGATTTTTTTTCAGTTGCCTCAACAACAGTATTTTGTATATACCTGCAACCATAGAAACGGATGCGTCACTCACTGACAGCAATTACAATATTATTGATAATCAAACAATCATTTGCCATTCAACAAAACCTGACACGAATTGAACTGGAACCTGGTACAATATGCTCTATTTTCTTCTGAGACACTTGAAGAGCTTCGTAACAAGCATCCCTCACCTCAGCCATGGATCTGGACAATGGATCTAGTGAGAATGATCCAGCCTTCTGAGTCTATACTTTTAGACCCTTTTATTGATAATAACTTACGTATTACAATTACAGCACAGGATACCCTAGCAGCTTTTATGTCATTCCCATTTGGATCTACTGGCAGCATCGACGGTATCACGCCTCAACACTTAAAAGATTTGGTGAGTGTTTCTGCTGGTGATGCCGGTAGGGAACTTTTGGATGACATTACAAATTTGGTTAACCTTATGTTGTCAGGTAAAGTAAACAATGAAATTATACATCTTCTTTATGGCGCAAAGTTGTGTGCTTTTAAGAAAAAGGATGGCGGAATACGCCCTATAGCAATAGGAAGCACTTTTCGCCGTTTGACTTCCAAATTAGCTTGCAAGCACTCAGCTTCTAAATTATTAAAAAAATTCCAACCTGTACAACTTGGTTTTGGTAGTAAAGGTGGTAGCGAAGTTGCAGTACATTCATCTCGCTCATTTCATTTGAAAAAAATCCAGAGGTGTTATTGAAGATTGACGTGAGAAATGCCTTTAACTCTTTAAATAGAAAAGTACTGCTAAATGAAGTTGCTGTTCACATTCTTGAATTATACCCATGTATAATGCAATGTTACGGGTATACCTCTAATATATCATACGGAGAAAGTAATGTTGAGTCTTCTGTCGGTGTTCAACAGGGTGATCCACTTGGACCCGCGCTTTTCAGTTTAGCCATCCATCCCATTATATCAAGTTTAAATTCTAGTCTTAATATTTGGAACCTAGATGACAAACAAGATTTTCTTACAATTATTCATAAATTTGAAAGTATTGGACTTAATTTAATTTTTCTAAATGTGAACTTCATTTTTTTAATGAAAATTAGTTTTATTAATGAGTTAAATGTTTTTGCTCCAGAGATTAAAATTGTAACCAAGGAATCACTTTTTCTACTAGGATCTCCTTTATTTTCAGAAAGTATAGAACCATTTTTAGAAACAAAACTTAAGAACTTTAAGGAACATTCTCAGAAATTAAAGTTATTAAATTCTCATATTGCATATACAATTCTAAAATATTGTTTATTTGTTCCAAAATTTTCATATTTATTACGTACTAGTCCAATGTGGCAGTTCACAAAATTTTTGGATAATTTTGATACCTGCCTAAAAATACAAAAGAACAAATTCTAAATTTATCTTTTTTCTCTTTTTCTTGGGTTCAAGCTTCATTACCGATTTGTCTGGGCGGAATCGGTTTTAGAAAAATTTCCAGTGTGGCTTCACCAGCTTTTCTTTCTTTTGCTAACAGCTCTTTAGCACTTAGTAAACAAGTTTTACGCAAAGATGATGTTAATATACCATTTTACTAGAAGCTACAGAGGCCTGGAAGACTCTCTGTCCCGGCGAGGCTGTACTAAAGGAATTAAACCAACAAAAACTTTGGGATACTCCGTTGGTTTAGAGAGTTTTTCAAAATCTAATTCATAATTCATCCTGTGAACGTGAACATGCACGCCTTCTTGCTGTTTCAGACAAAGAAGCTAGCCACTGGCTTCACGCTATACCATCAACTTCTTTCAGTACAATGTTAG
Source organism: Apoda limacodes (assembly GCA_946406115.1). Lineage (NCBI taxonomy): Eukaryota > Metazoa > Arthropoda > Insecta > Lepidoptera > Limacodidae > Apoda > Apoda limacodes. Next base: position 1,610,562 of record OX291548.1, read on the forward strand.
ATAACGAAAGCTTCAGAGTCGTAATCGGTCTTCGTCTCGGTATAACTGTTTTCCTCCCACACACCTGCATTTGTGGCAGTGCCGTCGCGGAGTTTGGATTACACGGACTTTCTTGCAAAAAAAGGGGAGGCAGAATACCACGCCACTTTTCCCTAAATGATATCATCAAAAGATCTCTTGCCACTTGTAACGTCCCTTGTACTCTTGAACCACCTGGAATTTCACGGGATGATGGCAAGAGACCCGAAGGCATGACGCTTGTGCCCTGGGAGAGGGGTAGGGCTTTAGTGTGGGACGCTACATGCGTAGATACTCTAGCCTCCTCTTATCTTTGTCGCACAGCGTCAAAAGCCGGGGTGGCGGCGGAATCAGCGGAGGATCGTAAGCGGCAGAAATACAAATCTATTCTTAAAGACTATGTTTTTTGCCGCTTCCGTTTGAAACTTTTGGCCCATGGTCATCTATTGCAAGAAATTTCGTAAAGTTAGTCACTCCTAAGCTGATCGGTGCCACATGTGACGAGAGGGCTGGCTGCTTCCTCAAACAAAGATTGAGTAATGCAGTTCAGCGAGGTAATGCGGCCAGCGTTCTTGCCACTATGCCTTTAGGTGCAAGCCTCTTCGATCCTTCTTTAGTTTAATATATTATATTTATTAGTTATAGATTTTTTTTTACGTTTTTAATGTATTAATTTATAATGTTATGTATGGTATAGTATTAGAATAGATTAAAATTATTTTTTATTTTTAGGTTATTGGTGAGTAGAAGAATACATAATGATAAGCTATTACATAATTATAAGGAAAATAACCTTAAAATCAAAATTGACATAGATAAACAATATCTTAAAGTATCATAATACAAGCAATATACATTACTGTCAATGTTCGCATGAGTTGCAATAAGGACCGTGTCTAGATAGCAATGTATAAATGCCGTGAGCTACAAAGTCGTATGATCGATGCGTGTCTTTCTGTTAGTGATGGTCTACGATATGTTATTGCTTTTATCGACATTATTCAGAGTGTCTAGTTCGAATCAGAACTTAATGTTTTATAAAACTGATTTACGTACCTACTGCCAATCTCATACTATTTACGTACCTACTGCCAATCTCATACTATTTACGTACCTACTACCAATTTCATACTATTTGCGTACCTACTGCCAATCTCATACTATTTACGTACCTACTGCCAATCTCATACTATTTACGTACCTACTGCCAATCTCATACTATTTACGTACCTACTGCCAATCTCATACTATATTTCAATAATTATATTAAATAGGCCTGAGGTTTTTTAGTAACCACTCTACTGAATATGTGTAAACTTTTATTTTTACACTTTACTGTATAAATAACGTCAAACGTTTTTATACTTTTTAATGTCCGTAGCGAATTGGATAAAAGTGCTAAAACAGAACCCTTATAATTTTTTCATGTCCGTCCGTTCGTATGTTACAGTCTTTGCACCGATCCGGAAAAAATGTAGTTAGGTGTCCTATGTAAACGGGACTACAGTTTTGTGTCGTTGGAAAGGTCTGCAAAAAACATTGGTTGTTTCTGAGTAACTTATGGCGAGTTATTTGCTTTCAAAACAAAGTCGGTTTATAAGTTTTTTTTGGATATACGCATTCTCATTCTACAGAACCCTAACTCAATGCGTGTATATACGTATAAGCCCTCACACAATCGGCCGCTTTTTTTTAACCGACTACCAAAAACCAAGTTTATCAATTCCACCCGTATGTATGTAATATTGTAAGAATTGCGCTATATTCATGTTTTAGCATACGGAAGCCCAAAAAGGCAAACAGGTGTGCCAAATTTCATAAGTGCATTTATGTATATTTTTCTGCATATATCTTAGAAACTTATAATCGGATTTTAATAATATTTTTTTTGTCAAATAAGATATGGTCTGTTAGTATATACAAATCATTAGACTACTTTTAATTCCGGACGACCTTCCCTACGCAATATCTATACCGGAGTTCCACCTGGACGACCTATAGCTACTGCTGTGGCAAACTTCCTTAAGTACTATGTTCTGAAGCGATGAGTGTCAAATAACTTATTTAGGTACGAGACAGAAAGACAGAGCATGAATGGAATTTCATATCTTAATAAATATTTTTTTACATTTCACACGGGATGACCAGAATTGGTGTAAGTTGGTTGAAACGCTGTGAAGCGAAAAAAGTATTTATATGTATTATACGTAGAAAACGCCCAGTCTAAAGACAATCATAAGTGTTCATCACATAAATTTTTGTTTTGTGCGGAAATCGAGCTGTTTTAGTTCGTTCGTTCTAGTTCTTATAGTATAGATCAAAATAATCTTCGTTCGAGACTCCCTGAAGAAAACATTTCATAAATGCCATATCCATGGCTACATCATCAGTATAAACTAATATTTTCATAGAAAAGGCAAAAGTTTATCTTAAGACTTGAACCTGCAACCCTTACAGTCCGTGTAAGCGCTTTGCCGTTTGAGCAATTAAAGCAGAATTCTTGCCAACGAAACTCCTAACCACATCTTTGAACGTCATACACACCATTACTAGGGAACTTATGTTTTGCTCCTAGCAAATAAATCTTACAAATTACCAGTTTTTTATAAACCTAAAACCAATATAAATACATATGCACAGGGATAGTCTATCTTCGTTTGACACCTAGTCGCCTAGTCGTCTAGTCGTCATCGTAGTTACAACAACTTTGATTAATGTCTCAAAAATGTCAAGTTTAGTAGTTTAAGGCCTCATATATAAGACTAGCTGACCCGGCAAACGTTCTTTCTATTTTAAAAACATCTACCGCACCAACCTTATAGGGTTTTACTTATTCAGAAACCTTCCTCGGCGTGTGAATAACAAGTTACTAAAATTTCATTACCATCGGTTTACCCTTATTGCGCGAGTCCGACTTGCACTTGACTCTTTTTTTCTTTTTCAGAAACCTTCTTCGACTTGTACATAACAACTTTCCAAAATTTGATTACCATACCAAATTTATTACAATCGGTTTACCCTTATTGCGCGAGTCCGACTCGCACTTGACCCTTCCTTATCGATGCATACTGCTTCACCGGGCTTTTTTGGGGCGAAACTCTAAAGTAGCCTCAGCCCATATAGCACCCAACGCCCAAGGGCTCCCCGCGAGGGGAGCCTCGGCTCGGGTTGTCGCTCTCGGGGGCGTCCCTTCGACCGACGCGAGTCTCGAACCCGAAGGTAAGTCACCGCATAGTAAGCAAAAATCTTATCTTTATACGCCAAATTTATCGATATGGATTTATTGTCATAGCCTCTCCCTAACAATTTTCAAAATGACCCCGCCTATTTGATCGTGATTGGCTAAGACGCTCGGGTCTTTCAAAATTACGAATGTATAGCGGTGACAGCGGTTCCAGTACTATTTGAGTAACATCGCACTTCTAATGACTTATAGAATAGAATAGAATTTATTTGACTCACAAAACAACACTTAAAAAAAGTAAGTACATAAAAGAAATGAGGGCACACAATATATGAAATAACCTTCGTGTTGCAGTGTGATGTCAAATTTTGGTCACCACTCAGCATTTGCTGTAAAGAATCTCGGCGCAGATTTTCAGGGCAACCAGCGAGTAATACACGGACGTATAATGTTCGAATCGGATGGACGTATAATGACGGATAATGTTCTGTGGTCATAATATATCTATCTGTACAACATATATCTTCGCTACTCGTTAGGTTGGGGTTTAAGTACATATGCTCTAAAAGCAGTTTAAAATTTCCATACTCAAATTTTGGTATATAGCGTACCTTGGGACACTTCATATTATATTTATTTAAAATTCTGGTTGATGTTCGATCCTAAATAACTATACTTAATAATACAGCAATAACTTGACAAGATATTAGAAGTGCAATATTATTTTTTTACCTAGGCTTACCATCAGGCGGACAATTAGCTTGTTTGTCACCTTAGTGGTATAAAAAATTACATTTTTTTGTCTTATTTATGCAAGATTTCCTATAATTATGTACCTATCAAATAGGTCCCAAGGTAGACAATGGTAAGGCATGATTGTATTCTGGGAAACTACAACGTTTAACTTGGGGTTTATAACTTCTTTAATTTTTAATTTAGGGCTACAAAATTTAAAACATATTTGTAGGCAAAACAATTTGCTACAAATTATGGCTTTACAAATTTTCGTAAGACGCATAGTTTCCGATATCGCGAAAAACAGTCTTTTCTCCCCTTTTTCCAAGGTGTCGGCCGGATGACAAGGGTGGCGACCCTACCAACTTGAGGTTAAGCTTCTACTGACCCCCCACAAATGTCCCAAAAAAAATAATTGCATCCTCTAAAAAATGCAATAATCGGTCCTTAAATTGTAACATTTCAATGGACTTAAGAAGAGAAGAAAATTATTTTAAAATAAACTGAATGCTGGATGTTGTATTAGATCCGATATAAACTTTTATTCAATATCTTTATCACACATAACGTGGGTTTGATATATGCCTGTCACATAACATAAGCACAGAGAAAATAATAACAGTGTCCTATCACAAATTAATAATGCAGAAGAGATGCCTAAACAAGAATTACTCAAACATGTCTGTACCTACACATACATTTACTTAACTTACCTAAGCCCTACTACACCCACAGAAAACCAAAACATAAAAGTCAACACAAGAAGATTCGTTATTAGGTAGTAGGTATGTATTTGCAAATCTAAAATAAACATTTAGAAGTAAGCAAGTCTGTGTTTCAACTATTCTACTTCCAGCTCAGAATATTACCACCACCGTCAATTATTTTAAGCAAAAACCCATTTCCCAATATAAATGATTAATGTAAGCAAAATTTGGGAATGTAAAATTAACGTCGGTAACAAATTACGAACGTAATGACTCCATGATGTCTCGAAAACGTATACAATAGACAAGAACAAACAAATTTAGTAGCTTTGAAGCTTTATTATTACACTCGAAAAGCTTCTGCGTGAGAAAAGCTGACTGTCGTCGTAAATCCTCACCGAGGATGAATTTAGTAGATAACGATAATGATTAATGATTAATCATTATGACCAACACCACAAATTTCTTCCCGTCACATCATCATCTATATTCCTCAGATTTCTTTTATAAAAACTCGACCCTTTTCGACTAACAACTTACCACCCGCGCCTCTGCCCATATACTAACAACTTACCAACCGTGCCTCTGCCTATATACTAACAACTTACCACCCGTGCCTCTGCCCATATACTAACAACTTACCACCCGCGCCTCTGCCCATATACTAACAACTTACCACCCGCGCCTCTGCCCATATACTAACAACTTACCACCCGCGCCTCTGCCCATATACTAACAACTTACCAACCGTGCCTCTGCCCATATACTAACAACTTACCACCCGCGCCTCTGCCCATATACTAACAACTTACGACCCGTGCCTCTGTCCATATACATTTGGATTTTTCATTCCTATGGCCTTTATACTTTAGTTACGACTGTTATCTAAGCAAAATTATCAACTATGTAAAGAGCCCTATTTTATTTAACATAGCATATAACATTTCATCTATTCTTTCAAAAAGCGATTAAAGAAACTCCATGTGATGCGTACGTACCGTTGGCCGGCATTTTGAGATTCGAATCCAATTTAGTATTAGGCGTGAATAATTGATTTTATATCGTAACAAAAAATAAAACGTTGATTTTGAGTTGCGTTTTTGTTGTTATGTCTAGCTTATTCTATGCGAGTATTTATGTCTCGATCCAATAACTTCACCCGGTATCGACGGTACATTTAGCTGATTGTAGTTTATTGTCTGTAGCTCTGTGACTGTACGGTCGCCGACAGCGATACAACTTCATTACTATGAAGCTGGGTGTCCTATAAATCTCTATTAAGGTTGATGAATCGTATTGTGCATTTGATTTTAAATCTGGAAAAGATTAATTTGGGTAATATAGAATTAGATAAGCATAAAATTCCACGTGTGCCAAGACAAGCACAAACTGCCTTCAAGACATTTTTTTATTTGTGGTCCACTGTGGCATCTAACCATCATATGGTAATTAATTAATAAGCTCAAATAGAACATTTGGTAGCTGTGTTTTCCTGTACCTATGTCAAATTGATATTTTCGCAAATGTAGTTTCAATTAAATGACTATTTTATAATTATTTATGAACAAGACCATCCCTGTGGTTTCATCCGCTGTAAAACCTACTTATAGGGGAACTCTTGATCTAAATAAAAAGTATATAATTCCATACTTTATTTTTGTCCCTCCGGCTATCTCTGCCCCAACAAGCTGATTGTACCGATGCGTTTCTTCTTGGAAACGTGTTTTTTTCATCCGATTTGATAACTAAAAAATGAAAATAGTTATTGTACCTACCTTACTCTACCTTAGGAGATAGATATATGCTATTGCGGCCTTATTTACAGAAAGTTTAAAGAACAGTCTCGGCATACAGTATTTTCGAGTAACTTTAACTATTTAGGCAGCGCACGCCACAATAGGTTTTAGAAGGATAACTTTTTACCGTTTTTCAATACCTTTTGCTTTTTTTTATCGCTTCTATTGATCTTAGCTTGATGTTAAATAACCTTTATTCCTTCCAGATAAATACACTATACATACTTATGACGTAAAACGATTTTTTGAAATTACCCATTATTAACAAAAAAACATTGTTTTCCTCTTTTTAAAAATGTATATTCTTTATTGCAAAATAAAATGAACAGTGAAAAACAAATAAAGTATCTGACAATAAAGGCGGTCTTATCGCTTATAAGCGATTTTTTTCAGACAACCTTTGGGTAGAGGAAACAACAAAACTAAAACTAAAAAGGTAAATAATAACTTTTTTTCAAAAAATTGATATGAATTACAGTTTAAAGTTGGCGTCTATATACCTAACAGTTTATAACACTCTCCATTTGAATGAAACCAACTTTAAACTAAGCTAAGCTAAACTAAAAAATAAGCTGTTGGTGCAATAATGCACGTCTACACAAAATAAGTAACTCTTTTATGGGCAATGTATACACTTTTACAACAAAGTTCCCAATAATATTCAAAAGCTATCAATAAGTAAATTTAAATCTTATATCAAACAAGTACTTTGTAAAAAAGCATACTACTATATTTCAGACTATGTAATTGATAAAAATCCTTGGAACTTGGGATACTCAATTACAGGATGCCAAATTAAAATGGAAATAATATAAAATTGTACAGCTTAAAATTTTTATTTAAAACATAGATTGTATTTTTAGTTTTGATTCTTCTCGGTAGAAATTAACAACATTGTGAACCGGATTTCAAAAAATAATATTTCTTAACTTTGACGATTTAAAAGTGATTGTAAAATCCTTATTTGAATAAAATATTTTGACTTTGACTTTGAAACTGTTAATCAGATCACATTTATAGAAATAATTTATTATTTTTATCTTTGTAGTGCATCTTTTTGAAGCCGGTTGTTTTTTCTTGTTAAAAAGATGTTTATTATCTTGAGAGGACTGTTAATCTTTTTCCACCCCTAAACCTTGTCCTATTTTTCGAATTGTGTTATAGTAATTTTCGAAACATAAAACCGTTTTGTCGTATAGTTTTTATTATCTTAGATAGATCACAAACTGATCAGAATAATTTTTGGTTTGTTTTTTAAAAAGCGCAATTACTAAGCTATAACAATAATACATTCGGCAATCACGTAGCGCTGACAGCAGGTAACAGCGCGAAATGGCAATATCTAAAAAATCATACCCCAAAGTTGGATGTCCAGTCAGTCATTCGGGTCAGTCAGTCAGTCAGTCAACGCGATTAAAAAAAACACATTTCTTTTAAAAAAAAGCTAGCTGCTGGTCATTAATGAGTTAGAAACCTAACCCGATGGTAACACACCGATACTCTGAGCTGTTTACTAACTATGTCTTGAATATGGAACTATAATATAATAGGGATTGTATTCAACAAAATATGACATAAATATTTTATAAAACTTCAACATTTTTCATACTCAATAGAATATGTGTAACTATTGGGTTCCTACATAAACTAAGTAACTTATAGTTACTCAGAGGGCTACGTATAGTGATGTGATTTGGGTTTTGTTCAGATACATATTGCAACTGAAAAGTAACATACGTAGACTATAGGTAAGCCTACGCGTATTATAACTTGTCTAATTCATAGTTTCAGTATGTGTTTCGATTGTTTGAGACAGTAAAAAATCAAACAATGTGTCACTTATTATGTTTACCTACAAAATTTATTAACAACTAGCTTTTTTCCCGCTGCTCCACCCGCCTAAAATTTGGTTATCGGCGTAGGATTCTTACGTCAACTCCTTGATTATTTTAATCAAGTTTGCTGTAGCAAGCTATAGTTCGTTAAAGCGCGGTTATAGTTATTCTCGCTGGAACTTTTGAATTTTTCGGGATGAAAACTATCCTATGTCCCTCCCCGGGACTCAAACTATCTCCATACCAATTTTTATCTAAATCGGTTCAACGGTTTAAACGTGAAGAGGTATCAGACAGGCAGACAGAGTTACTTTCGCATTTATAATATTATAGTGTGGATGAATGATATTTTGGCCAGAGAATCAACAACTGCTGATTAATTAATTAAAATACTAAACGTGAACCTTAAACTTTTATATGAAAGGGAACATCAAACTCGAACCCGCACAGAGTTATGTTTGCATGAGATGAGAACAATTTGAGAAGTTAAATTTCAAACAGGTTTTGGTTCAAATATATTGTGGCTTCATTAATTAAGTTTTATTTCATTACATGTGTTTGATCTTTGCCTCGGTTCATTTAATTTGTAGTTACTAAATTTCAACAGCTTGGTTCAAATTTTGTAATGATGTACAGTTTTGTGTCGTGACAATAATAAGATTGGTATCCACCTATTTGACAGTATTTACATAATATACATCATATTTTATAAACTTTTGAGTTTGTTATATTTGGACGTAGAAATTATTTAAGTTCAGAAAGAAGTAGAAATGGTGCAGTTATATAATACTGGTCACTCTTGACTCCTCTGTTTCATCTGACTCACCAGTTTTGTTTTGTTTTGTTCGCCAACACTTTGCGTGCAGTCCAATATTATGTAATCGAGACCTTCTATTAATTATTTTGTGTTTCAAATACACGACCTTAAGTTGTGTTGTGAAGCGTCCTGTTTTTTAATGCCATAAAAAGAAAAGAGTTATTTCATAAATATCGTTCAAGTAAAAAAAAATCTGTTGATTTAGTTCACTTTGAAGTTCATTGGACAACGTCAGTCGCTGCAGCTCGACAAAATTAGTTTAGATTATGTAACCACAGCTTATTCTGTAACAACACTGTTCGGGAAAGATTTATTAGGTTAGACCAGCGTGACAAATTTAACAGGATTGTGTGTCGCGCCTACTATGTGTGGACCGACGCCATGGTTGCAGTCATTATCGTTGACACGTCGCGGATGCGAACGTTGTGATTTTGTAAGTCAGAAAAACCTTTTACTCATACATAACCCAACACCCAACACAATACACCACATATTACACAAACCGTGAACATACAATCTGACGCCAAAATTTGGTAAGTCCTTGTAATTTTCCTTCTGACATACGTACGGCCTAGTTTTAGTTATCGACAAGCTGGTAGGCTGTCAGATTACTAATCATTTGAGATTTACGGTTAGAATAATATCGTCGGATTAACAGTAAATTACAATTTAAAATTCGTAACGTCGTATAGTTTACCGGTCTTATCTTATATCATTGTTCGTCGGACACATTGACACAAATAATTAGGAATTTACTCAATTTTTTTTGTTATTGCGTTTAAAATAGATCGGAATAAATCGGTTTTAAAACAGTTTTTTTGTTAGGATTACGATAACGTACCAATTTGTGTAATTGTTAAGTCGGGGTGTTGTACTTTGTAGTTGGGTTTTTTTGCTGTAACAAACTCTATATATAACAAACAGAGTCGTTTGTTTGTATCGTTGTTTTAGTTTTGGATTGTTTTTTGAGTTTTAATTTAGTTATAAAAAAAATGACGCCATCGGTCAAGGAGCTCAGAGCTGTCTTAGCGAATTTAGTGAGATGGTTTTTGTGTGCTGGAAGATTGAATCAAAGAGCGGCACAGTTTCCGACAAGAGTCAGTGATAGGACCAGGCATACCAGGGTATCTCATCATTAACAGATGACGAAACTATCCTAAAGGGGGTAAATTCTGATTATGATTTTTGTGTGTCAGTAGTGGACGAGATTAACGAGGCTGTGTCGAAATTAGAGGCTACCCCGCAGCCGGCAAGTAGGAAGGAGGTTTCGGAACAAAAATGCAACGAACGGTTGCCAACCTTGGATATTCCTCATTTTAGCGGATCATTGGATGAGTGGACTAATTTCATCACACCTTTTGATAGCATTGTGCACCGACAAACTGACTTATCTGACTCACAAAAATTAAGTTACCTTTAAACGTCTATCAGGCATGAGCCTCTCTGTTTAGTGAAACATTTGGACATCACCGATGTCAATTATAATATAGCCAGGGAGTTATTAGTGAAACGGTACCAAAATAACCGTCGCATTGCGGATACTCATGTGGCTGCCATTTTAGGGATTCCTCAACTGTCATCGGTTAACCAGCTGCGGTCGGATCTGCTTAACCTTATTTTTGTGGCTACATATGCGTTGAGGGGCCTAAAATTCCCTGTAACAGAGTGGTCATTTTTATTGCTGCACATTGTACAGCACAAATTGCCCAATGACGTCAGGGCTCGTTTCGAACAGTTGCACGGAGGTGACTCGGCGTCATACATACCTTTATGGAGGACCAGAGTAAAAGCTGGAGAATTTACCCGCCGAGCCATAATCGGGGCCGTCACGATTTTTGGCCCCGTCTGGACCCCGTCAACAACCCCCGTCTGGACCCCGTCAACAACCTCGTTCCGAGACATGGCGAGGTAACGGGTCGTTTCGGCCCCCCAGAATTTTGACATTTGAACGGACTGAATGGTGTGGGGTGTGTTACGAACCGGGACACACCATTCGGGATTGCCACCAGTTGAAAAAATCTGAGGTGGCCAGAAAACGGTTTTTGACCCGTAGGCTGGGCCTGTGTTACTATTGTTTGGGGGAGCACCTAGCCAAGGACTGTTGACAGCCGCGACATTGTCTAAAGTGTGGTGTGGGTCACCACCCCGATTTATGTATGCCCATCCGAGAGGATAGTCCTCGGATGACTCATGCAGGTGTATCTACGGCTCGCACGGGCGGGGCTTCGTCGCCGCCGAATCGAACCCAATCGCCCCCGTCCCCAGTGCAACATCGACCTTCCCCGCCTCGATCACCGCGGGCGAGCCCACGGGATGGTCGTCGGTCACAACCCTCACGTGCCCCTTCCGCTCAGGTAGGTATAGCGGAGCGGGCACATCACGCGGAGTATGAGCCTCTGCCCCTCCCTATCGCGGAGCGTCTTCGCGTTACTCGCGAGTTGTGGGCGGGATCCAGTGACTATCGCGCGTCGCCGATGGCACGCGCGTCTCGGCAGCCACTTATGCCCACGTGGGACCCGTATGCTTATACAGGTTCAAACGTGGGGCATTATGAGCCACAGGAGCCCCGGGGCCAAGTACGGCGCTCGGATCGGGCCAACGTCCGTTGAATCGTGGCAGCCGTTTCACCAGTCTCTCCACCACCTGTCACAACTGTTTTACCAAAGCTTCAGGTAGACAGCTCGGACATCATGACTGGTTTTCGTCGTCACCAATTTGTGTTTGTGGCTGACATTAAGATGATGTTCCGTCAGGTCATGATACACCCTGAATATAGGCGGTTTCAGCTCATTTTGTGGAGAGAGGATCCGGCCTCTCCATTGGTTGTTTATGAGCTCAACACCAATACCTACGGCCTAAAGTTGAGCCCGTTTATAGCAATTCACTCGTTGCTACATTTGGCTGATCGTGAGCGTCTGCATTTCTCGCGCGCAGCTACTGTCTTCCCTTCTGACGCTTACGTAGACGATATTTGTACGGTTGCTTCGTCTGTGGAGGAGGCGTTAGTCCTGAGGGATGAGCTAATTGACTTGTTACGGGCAGGTGCTTATGAACTGAGGAAATGGATTTCCAATTCACCTGCTGTCTTAGAAGACTTGCCGTTAGAACAATCCTGAGAATCCTGATTCCATCGCGGTCATCGGAGTTCAATATCGGCCAGTTCAGGATATTTTCACCTACTTGGTTGAACCGTCAGATACAATGAAGAGGTGGACTAAGAGGCTGGTTCTGTCCACAGAAGCGCGTGTCTTTGATCCTAATGGTTGGGTTGCTCCTGTAGTCTTTTGGGCCAAATGTTTCCTACAGAAGCTCTGGATTTCTGGTCTCGACTGGGATACCCCGTTGACCGGAGACTTGTTGTCTTACGTGCTACGCTTTTATAAGACACTTTCGGACGTCAACATGTCTCCGTGCCTCGGTCGATCTTAACTCGGGCCAGTCTTCACGGCTTCTCTGACACGTCGGGATCCGGGTATGCGGCTGTCGTTTATGTCCGCACCCTTGACAGTAATGGTCAGGTTCGCGTCAATCTGGTGGTTGCAAAGAGTAAGGTTGCACCTTTGCGGACCAACTTGACGATCCTCAAGCTGAATTTATCAGGAGCTGCATTGTTGACTCGACCTCTGAACCATGTCTTCTCCACCTTGGGTCCAATTTGACTCCGTTACGGCATGGACAGACAGCCAAATTGTGTTTTCTTAGCTTAAGGCGTCCCTTCATGCTCAAGAGACCTTCGTGGCCAATCGTGTTTCCGTGTGTCTCTGGATTGGCGTCACGTGCCAGGGTACTTGAATCCCTCGGATTGTGCTTCACGGGCCTGAGTGTCTCGCAAATCATTAATCACCCACTCTGGTGGGGTCCTGACTGGCTGGCCTCTCCTGAAGACACTTGGCCTCATACAGTTGTGGAGTTTGTTGATCCTCTGCCGGGGTTAAAGGTCTTTGCTGCTGAGCAGACTGTGGAAACTTCACCGGATTTCTTGCTTAATCGGTTCAGTTCTCTCAACAAGCTCGTTGGTGTCACTGGTTGGATAAAGAGGTTTCTCCACAACTTAAGGAACAGGTCACAGCCAAGGACGTCTTCAGTCTTGTCTCCAGAAGAGCGTCAGGATGCGCTCCTCACCTGTGTTCGACTGGTACAGGCCCAGTCGTTTGGGAAGGAAATTCATCTTCTCCGTCCAGAGAACGGGAAATTGCGGAAGTGTCGGAGTTTTTGCGAGTGGGTGGTAGGCTTCGCAACTCAGAATTGCCCTATGGGGATCGGCATCCTCTCTTGTTGCCGAAGAGCGGTCATTTTATTGAGTTGCTGATCAGGGACCGCCATGTTAGGAACTGTCATGCCGGTCTCAACGCATTGCTGGCTTGTCTGCACCGAGATTTCTGGATTTTGTTCGCTAGACGAGCAGTATCCCTTGTTATAGGTTAAAAGGAACCTTGACTCAGCCAGAAATGGGAGACTTGCCGACGGATCGTGTCCGGCCCGCTCGACCTTTCGCTAAGGTTGGGTTGGATTTCGCGGGTCCGTTTTTGGTGACGACGTCAAGTGTTCACAATGCCAGACAGGTTAAGGCCTATTTATGCGTCTTCGTCTGTTTGTTTTCCAAGGCTGTGTATCTGGAGCTCGTTTCAGCCTTGTCTACGGAGGCCTTTGTCGCATGTCTAACGCGGTTTGTCAGTCGGCGTGGTCTCCCTCATTTAATTCGCTCGGACTGTGGCACAAATTTCAAGGGCGCAGATCGCTATCTGAAGGAGGTCCTTCAGTTTCTGTCGGACAATCACACGTGTATTGACTCGGAGTTGTCCAAACGGGGCGTGACTTGGATTTTTGGTCCTCCCGGCTATCCTTCGTGGGGCGGTAATTTCGAAGCAGTTGTCAAGGTCGCCAAAATTCACCTCCGTCGTGTGATTGGAGAAACAGTCCTCACGTTTGAGGAATTACAAACGGTATTTTGCAACGTCGAGGCGGTATTGAATTCTCCACCGCTTTGTCCGATCTCATCGGATCCTAATGACCTGGAAGCGCTTACTCCAGGCCATTTCTTGACCGGTAGTCCCTTAACCACCTTGCCTGAACATCCCTTCATCAATGTGTCAGTTAATCGGTTATCGTGTTTTCAGTTGCTTCAACAAATTACGCAATTATTGCACCGTCGGTGGTCTTCGGAATATTTTCATTTATTACAGCAACGGGTTCGGTGGACGGATAAAACCAACCCCCCGCGCGTCGGAGACCTTGTCCTCTTAACGGACTCAAATTTACCGCCCTTGCAATGGCGTTTAGGTCGCATCGTGCAATTATACCCCGGTTCGGACGGTATCCCGCGGGTCGCAGAGGTCATGGTAGGGGATTCAGTGATGAAGCATGCCGTCGCGACGCTTTCTCGATTGCCAGTAGATTATTGGCTCTGGCTCGGTAAATCCTCATCCAGACACGGTCTGGCTGGGGCGGGGGTTTGTTCGGGAAATATTTATTAGGTTGGACCGGCGTGACAAGTTTAATAGGATTGTGTGTCGCGCCTACTCTGTGTGGACAGACGCCACGGTTGCAGTCATTATCGTTGACACGTCGCGGCTGTGATCGTTGTGATTTTGTAAGCTTATATTTCTTTTTAGTGGACAAGTCAGAAAAACCTTTGACTCATACATAACCCAACACCCAACACAATACACCACATAGTACACAAAACGTGAACATAAAATCTGACGCCAAAATTGGTTAAGTCCTTGTAATTTTGCTTCGGACAAACGTACGGCCTAGTTTTAGTAATCAATACATACACATATACAAACGTACATATGCATGCGTATATATTTATATTTATTTATATATATATATATACATTTGAAGTTAGAAATAGAAAGTAAATATATGTATTTAAATCCCTGTACTCGTTTTTCGGTTCTACTGGAGAAAACCTTATTAAGTTTGCTAATGTTGTTGCAATATTAGATGGTGATCCCAAAAGTAAGGTGACAATTTTTTAAAAACAATATTTTTTTTATATTCAATTTGCAGGCGCTCTCCTACTTATTTGAACTCAATTTTATACCCATGTTTAAGTAAACGCCTTGTATATTTTTACTTTTCCGTTTACTTTACTACTACCGTTTGCTAACACCACAGTGATGTGACGTTGCCTAAATTATTGTTTACATATCATCACCAGGAAGGATTATATTTTACCACTGTGAGAGGAACTCGAGTCCCAGTTGCATTCACCTATCGGAAACGATATGCTAAGTCAAATAACGTTGGGCGTGGTTAGTACTAGAATGCGTACCCGCTTAGTGGCACATTTTTAGAGCTCTTTTGTGTTTCGAAGAGCAGGTAAAACCGTCGGTCCGGGCTGTTTTGTCATGATATAAGTCGTAAAGCCATTTTACGGCCGGTATGAAAACCCCGAAACCCACTAGCTCCACAGCGTCCGCCACTAGCTCCACAACGTCCACTGCTAGATCCACAACGTCCGCCTCTAGCTCCACAACGTCCGCAAAACAGTTTTTCAGATATCCGCAATAATTCTTCTTTATGATCAGTGGTCCGCGCCTAATAATTTGCTTTAGAATTTCAGCTTCCCTGCAAGGTCGATTAAACCACGGTTGTTTTTTGACCTACTCGTGGGCCAAGCTAGGAATAAGATATTTCATGTTGCTGGATCCGGGCGAGACAGTTATCAGCAGATCAAAGCGGCCTCTGAAACAAAATTTCCATTCAGATGTATGGTCAGCTGAAGATCCGGTAAAAACTTGTATGGTTCTCCATATCTGCTATATTTGTTCGTTAGAGTAGTGGTTGAAAGAATTCATCAAAGCAAATTTGTAAGAAAATATCACAACAAAGTTGGTGAGCTGTGAGCTAATTCTCATTTACTCTGCAGAGTATTACTTAAGAACTTTGTCTATTGTGTGCTTGAAGAGTTGACTTGTACATTGGAGTACTGTTGCCATCTCTGGGTGCACCCAAATACCGGCTTGGCCCTTTTAACTGAGTTCAACGAAAAGCTAGGATAATTCGGACCGTTAGCTTGTTTGCCGCCTTAATGGTAAATAAAGATATAACATACGGAAAACTTAAGGAAAGTGTTGAATTTTTAACAAATTACTTTTTTATTTTTTTTAGGTTACCTATTAAACGTTAACTGATTATCTGTTCACTATCTATCGAATCGTGTAATAATCCTGGCTAGGATTATTGATTTTTCAAAAAATTCAATGATGCAGTTTTACTTTTCGTCAAAATCGGGCCCGAGACTCCTTTGAGTACTTTCCGCTATTCCTCATAGTTTCGGATGTGGCTATGCACGCCCAATTGAAACATCCACCCTTTATAAGTACTACTACAAAATTAAGCAAATGTTTTTTTTGGTTGGTGGTCCTGCGCCCAATTTGTAGACCTTGACCTTGGATAGAGTAGTCTTGATTTTTTATCAAAGATCTTCGCGGTTTTCTTCAACAAACAGAAAGAGCTATATTTGCGCGGCCCGTGAAATTAACCTGTAGTAGCGTCTCCTGTACTATCTTCTGCATAGAATTATTTGCATCATCAATTGACTTCATTATATTTATATGCAATAGAAACAGTGTAGGAGACAGAAGAGAGCTTTGATTAGGAAACAGCTCCTAAGATACCTGGAAGAAATTGATTTGTTTAGCAACCGCCAACACAGTTGTCGCTACGAGCATTCATACGGACGACCTTCTAGTGTATCTCATACACCGATGTGCCTGGCCATTGAGAGTCAAGTGGAGGCATTATCGTAGCAAAGAGGTTCGATCCAGATCTAACACTAAGGTTGTCTATCGAATTGCCATCGTATGTACCGAAGCTTTGGCTAATGCATAGCTAGCTCATTGTCAACAGAAGCATAAAGACATGGTTGACGGTAGATGCTCTAAGAATATAAATGGTTTAAATTAAAAATACGTTGCCTATCGATGGCATACACATCGATTTTGTGTGTAAAATACACTTTAACTACAATATCTTATTCACATTTTGACTGGCTTTCGCCAGCGGCTCCACAATTTGTTATCGGCGTGGAATTCCTATGAAAATGCATTGATAAACTGTGGTAAAAGTATTTTATGTTATTCTTTGACCTTTCTGTGTCTGTGCTAAAAATCAAGTTACCCCGTTAATTCATTGGAACGTAAAGGAATTGCACCACGCGATTTTGCCTGCGCAACAAGTAATATCTACAATGGAAACTCTTGATCGAGTCAAAGAATTCTATATCTTTTTTCTTGTCCTTTTCAGAGTTAAAAAAAATAAAAAATTAAACTCTATGGACATCAGAGGTGCCGCGTCTTAAGGAGTGCTGGTTTAATTTAATTATAAATATAGCAATTCACTAAAAAGACATACCATAGCCTCACACTTAACTCAAGATTTGATATGCAATTGCACTGAGACTGTCACTTAGTGGAGCGCTAGCAATTGCGCTAGCAAAAAAAAATTTCAGTACAGAGACTTAAAGCTTAAATCACTTGTGAAACAGGCGGTTTTATATAAAAAATTAGCAAAATGTGGAGAATCAAGATGGCGTTCTTGGGAGAAGAAATAGCGAAAGAAACTCTCCAGCTGTCGCACTTTTCAAATTTAATTGTATAACGATTGGTACGTTTCCAAATATAAGTACTATGATAACAACATTTTAGTTATTCCGATGAGTTTTTATCTATAAGATAGTCTTTAATTGAATAGTAAACTTTTTTGACAAGTTTCTGTTTAGCAAAAATTTTGAACTTTTTTAAAACGGATACATTGTCCTTTAAATGATTTATCAATTTTCTCAAGCCTTGTGTGGATCAGAGCCAGTTTGTGTCTATTTCTTGTATTTCGATTATGAACATCACTATTTTTTTAAAAAAGATTAATATTCTTATGAACATACATTAAATTATCAAATATATATTGACGAGGTAAAGTTAGTATATTGATCTCTTTAAATTTATCATTAAAAGAGTGTTTGTTAGATAAATTTTATATTACTCGAATAGACCTCTTCTGTAGTACAAATATTGTCTGTACATCAGCTGCGTGTCCCCATAATAGGATACCATTAGAATAAGTATTTATTTATTTATTCGGAAGACGAAAGGCTTAAATTAATTAAAACAACATTAAGTTAATTAAAACAAAAAGAAAAAAATATGTATTGAACGTCTAGGTAGGTCCTCACAATAAGTATCTGCATAACTATAAATTAAGTACCAACATAAAAAAGACAATACCCTATTTAATTACATGTAACATTATACGGAAATCCTAAAAATACAATAACCAAAAATTCTAAAAAAAAAGTATATAGAGGTAAATTTAAAAAACTACTCGGTGAGAATACGCCTTTCTCCACACTCATGTCAAATAGATCTAAGTTTAAGGTTTTGCATTCAAATATTTTTATTGCAGACGCGCTACATGAAAGAATTTTGTCTATGATTCGTAGATGCGAAGGGAATATATAGGAGAGGGTTAGATCTTATATACCTTAGGAAAATTGAAATGAATTTTAGCTAAGAGATCCGAACAATCTACTACGTCAGAGGTCATTTTTAACAAATTTCAATTTCACGACGTTTATAGAGAGGCAAAATGATGACGCCGACGTTTCAGGCGGCAGCACATATATTTGATATTTTTTTTTCTTTTAATATTTCCAATGCGTGAGAGTGATACTTGAATATATCTTAGTGGGATTAGCGAGGTACAAGTAGATAGGTATTTTTTTAAAATGAGATGATAATGAACTAAAAAACTTAGAATTAATATGCTCAAGGAGAAGTAAGTATGAAATTTTAGGAATGATGAGTTGATGTGGAAAAGAGGGCACTTAGCTGCATCGGCCTAGCTGCGGAGTGGTTACAATATAACAAAAGAAACCTAAAAATTAAAAAATCATAAAATACAAGTAAAAAGGGCGGTCTTATTACTAAGGAGTGATCTCTTCCACATAACCTTAAGATAAAGGAGTTAACCTTAAAAAAAAATGAAAGTATCGATCAATAATTAATGTATTTTCAAAAATAAAAAAAAGTAAGTAATTAATGTAATTAATGTAAGTAAAAAGTAATTAATGTATTTTCAAAAATACATTTCAACAAAAAAATTAGACTTAACTCATAACATATATATAAACAATATTAATACATAAACCAAATATATAATTATATATACATTATATGTATCTAAAAACATACATTCATTACTACTACATTTATATAAAGAACATAAATAGTTATCTACTGCATTTACATTTCAAGACCCGTTGACCCGAACGTGTTATTGGATTCTACACATTTAATTTCCAATGGTAAGGCATCCCACAAACTAATAACTTTCACAGTATAGGAGTCATTATAAATTGATGTGATCTCTGTGAGCTGTGAGATGAACATTTAAGTAATAGACTCGTTGAATCGCGGAGAAAGGAAGATCCAATAAAATTAAAATATTTTTTTAGATAGACGGATTGAACAGGACATTGAAAAGAAGAAATAAAATATGAGTAACCCGACGAAGGAAAATTGGGAGCTACTTGAGCTTAGAGCAGAATTCGGATATGTGTTCGTACTTACGTCGACCAAATATGAATTTAACGCAAACATTTTGAAGACGCTCAAGTTTATTAAGCTGCTCCTTAGTTAGATCAGGATAGCTAGCAGCTGCATAGTAGAGAATAAGAAGCATAAGAGATTAAGGAAAAGCAATTTTAGAAAGATCCGAATATCTCTGAGGTGAAACGAATATTTAATGGCCTCAAGGTTCAGTAAGAGAGCAACTGCCAGAGCAAAATTCCAATTCATCGGCAAAATAGGTGGGCGACTAGCGAGCTATCCTTCTCGGAGTCGTGCTTTCTGGTCGTTCGCTAAAGCTGCCGCAGGTAACTTTTGCCAGTCGTCGTTACCACCACTGCGAAAGACCGATGGTGACTTGGCCCATAGTGCCAAAGAGATAGTCGACTGGGCAGTCTCTTTGCCTCAAACTCGAATATAAACGATGAAGGTGCTTTACCACCTACTATACCGTGGTGCTGTAAGACCATGCCGAAAATCTCCATAACACAGCGGGAGGTCCGGCGGGTGTTGCTTTCTCTAGCAATCATAATTTGAGTGGGCCAGACAGTATACAAGCAGTGGTGCTTAAGCAGTGTGCTCCTAAGTTATGGCCAGTATGCGAATGTGCACCCGGTGCCCGAAAAGGGCGATAGATCAGATCCATCGAATTACAGGCCTATCGCTATTACCTCTCTCCTCTCCAAGGTGATGGAGCGTGTGATCAACACACAGCTTCTAAGATACCTAGAAGAACACGACCTGGTCAGTGGCCGTCAATATGGCTTTCGCCACGGTCGATCGACTGGTGACCTTCTAGTGTATCTTACACACCGCTGGGCACAAGCCATTAAGAGTCAGGGGGAGGTATTGGCATGTAACCTGGACATAGCGAAGGCGTTCGATCGGGTCTGGCAACGGGGTCTTATATCGAAGTTGCCATCTTAAGGAGTTCCCGAGGGTTTGTGCAAATGGGTGGCTACATTTTTGTCCGGCGAACGCATACGAACCGTAGTTGACGGTAGTTGCTCTGATAGCATGGACTATAATGCTGGTGTCCAAGGCTCTGTGCTGTCTCCTACGCTGTTTCTACTGCATCTCAATGACATGTTGGACATCAACAACATGTATTGCTATGCAGTTGACAGTACTGGATACGCTTATTATACGGGTCGTGCAAACATCCTTCGTTCCGTTGAGAAGGGAAACCGCGAAGAACTTGTGTCTCAAATCGAGACAACACTGTCCAAGGTCTCTGACTAGGGACGGGTAAACTTGGTCCGATTCAACCCTACAAAGACACAAGTCTGCGCGTTCACTGATAAGAAAACTCCATTCACTGTAGTCCCACAATTCCAGAACACTCCCCTCTCCATCTCCAAAAGCATTGAGATCCTTGGCGTTGACATCTCCAGCGATGTCCGATTCCGAGATCATTTGCAAGACAAGGTGAAGCTGGCGTCTAAAAAACTAGGTGTACTCAACAGAGCAACGCAGTGCTTCACGTCGGTGCAGAGGTTGCTCCTTTACAAGTCGCAGGTTCGGCCCCGTATGAAGTACTGCTGCCATCTCTAGGCGGGTGCACCCGGATACCAGCTTGGCCCTTTTGACTCGGTGCAACGACGGGTTGTGAGAATTGTCGACGATCCCAAAATTACTTGCCGTATCGAACCCTGAAGTCTGAGGAGAGACTTTGCCGCCCTGTGTGTGTTCTACCGCTTGTACAATGGTATTTGTTCTGAGGAGTTTTTCCAAAAGATGCCCATGGCTTCTTTCTCCAATCGCACCGCTCGCCATCGGCAGGGAATTCACTCTCACACTCTAGAACCGAAATGGTCGGGTACAGTGCGGTTTCAGAGAAACTCCCTCCCGCGAACGCTTGGGTTGTGGAACGAGCTCTCTGCCTAGGTTTTCTCTAAGGACTACAGTATGGGGTTCTTCAAGAAAGAAGTTATTGGATTGTTGAAGGGTCGGCAACGCGTGAGTGATACCCCTGGTGTTACAAGCGTCCATAGACCACGGTGACCGCTTACCATAAGGCGGTGTTGTATTAAAAAAAAGAAAGAAAATCTACTTACGTATCTTACTTGTGGTCCCCAAGATAATGTCTGAATCTTTGATCAATATAATCCTAAGAATTTTTACAATCTTACTGTAAGGTCGGTGGTGGCCGAGGGCTTCAAATTTCACTTCACGTCCCAAGTAGCGGAGGTTCAAACCCCGGGGACGGCGAGTACCAATGAGTCTTATCTTAATTTCTCATGTACACTGATTTACTTATTTATACCACTGGCTTTTCGGTGAAGGAAAACATCGTGAGGAATCTACATTCGTCATGAAAAAAAAAGACGTATGTGATGTCCAGAATCAGCACTGGGCCCGCGCTTGGACTTTGGCCCAAATCACCCTCGCTTATAAGGGTAGGCCGTGCCCCAACAGTGAGGACGTATGAAAGCTGGCGAGGAATGTAAGAAGAAGACATTCCATTACTGGACACGGATGGAATTGATTCAAAATTAATTTTACAGGTAAGCCTGGAACTACCTACCACTTGTGTTTTTTCGGGATTTACAGCTAGGCCATAGAACTCACTATTGTTTACTATACGTTGAAAACTCTCATTAGAAGATGCAATAAGAATTTGAGTAATCGCTAATGGGAGCTTTTACATATGTTTGGAGATCGTCTGCATATTGAATTAATATAAAGCGCCTTAGCGCCTGCAGAAGTGTTGCACCAGACACAGAACGAATCATCGACCTGAATGCGCTGCCTGCGTCCTCGCAAGTGACTATATAGGAAAGCAATCGATAACTGTTAGAGATATGTTAAGAGAACGCAAAATGAGTAATAGAATGTCAAAATCAACTTTGTTGAAAGCATTGCTACAATCTAGCAATATCAGAACTGTGACTTTTCTATTTACCATTCCCATTCGAATATCATCAGTAATTTTTATAAGTGCAGTAGCCATACTACGTCTGGTACGGAAACTGGATTGGAGAGTGTTTAACAGGTAATTTTTACACAGGAACCATGGTAAATGTTGTTGGACGAGGCGTTCTAGGACTTTGGACACGAAGGGAAGTATAGATATAGGACGGCAATCAGAGTACGTCGAAATATTCTTTTTTTCGGTAAAGGAATGATGTGTGTATCCTTCCAGGAATTAGGTAATGAGCTAGTTGATACAGATTAATTTAGGATATTTGTGATAAATGATCATATTCTTCTTTTAATCACAATAAGTCAATCGATTAAGAAAAAATGAGAGAAGTCAGGAGTTCATGTAAGAGAAAGAGAGTCTAACGTTTCCGTTTTCTTGTTACTATTAAAAGTAACATTTGTCGAAAAAAGCTTATTCAGGAGATCAATTTCAATATTTTGTGAGATAGATAAAACATTATATTGACCAACTCCTAATAACTTTAGAAATGTTAGACTTTGGCTGGATCACCGTTTTTCGCGGATTTATGGATATCTGGATATTCCCCTTAAATTTGCCCTTGGCACGGCTTTGTTTTAGGAACATAGCTCTGATATCGTCCATCAGCCATGGAGCTGGAAGCTGTTTAGGTTTAACAGTTTGAATTGCAGATAATCTCGGCACTGAACATCGCTGCAGATGTCAACACCAAGGATACCAATGCTCTCGGAGATGAAGAGGAGAGTGTTATGAAATTGTGCGACCACAATAAATGGGTACTTGTGTCTTTGAGGGGTAAATTGGACCAAGTTTTCCCGTCTCCAGTCAGAGACCTTAGACAGATTGGACTCGATTTGTTTAAGATGTGTATTAAGACCGATGTATTGCTTAAGATAAGAGCTTTGCTTTGACGTAATAATGCGATGTACCTTTTTTTAGGGTTCCGTACCCAATAGGTAATTAGTGGAACCCTATTACTAAAACTCCGCTGTCCATCCGTCCGTCCGTCTGTCACCAGGCTGTATCTCATGAACCGTGATAGTAAGAGAGTTGAAATTTTCACAGAAGATGTATTTATGTTGCCGCTATAACAACAAATACTATTAAACAGAATATAATAAATATTTAGGGGGGCTCCTATACAGCAAACGTGATTTTTTTGCTCGATTTTGCTCGATATTGATAACGGCAACAGGACGTTTAGGCATAAGCTTAGATTTTTTTAATAGATGTAATAGTTTTATCTGGGCAACACGGTAACTCATTAAATGTTTTTATTAGTTTAAACCCATGAATCTAAATCGTCAAAACTGTTACTTATATGTTATTTTTATTAAAAAGAGTGTACGAAATGGAGTACACGGAAGGAATCAACTACGTCTTAAGTGCATATGGCACTATGACGCAATGTGGATGTTTGATGATGTGGCCGCGGCGCTCAGCCGAAGATGGGCTGTGTTCAGTTTTTACGGCAATTTGGTTTACTTCACAATAAAAGTTTTAGCAAAAGCCAGGTGGGTTGGTCACTGTTCCGACTAATCTCGGATCTGTTATAATGAGCCCAGCAAATTCTCTCGCCGCTCAGGATTCTACGGATTCGTCGGTGCAGGCGGGACGCTCGCTCGCGCTTTTGGGAAATCGAAGAGCCCGTCGACGACGTGTGCAGGTCGTATTTTCTGGCCAATACGGGTCTTCTAAATTCTGGTCGGTTTTTTACTCGACTGCCTTTCCTATCCCCTCGTCCGCGCCTGGGTGACTCCTGGAAAATAGCCGAAAAAAGGTTATTATCCATGGAGCGCCGGATACGTCGTGATAGGGAATTCTGCTCATAATACGTGGATTTCACATGTCGGTTTCGCAGTTCGAGTTGGAAGGCAACGAACATTATTTTGTTTCACATCACGCCGTCTTTAAAAATGGTAAGATACGGGTGGTGTTTGATGGGTTGGCGCCTACATCTTCGGGTGTGTTATAAATGAAAGATTGTTAGATCAAGACTGATTTTATTATGTTGAAGGTAGTTTCTCCACAGCAATGTACATACCCACACATTGTAAATACATTACAAATATTTCCCCTTAAAATAAATAAGTACAAAATAAAAAAAATTAAGATTACTTACATTGCAAATCTAAACTTATGTTTGTTTTTAAAGTAATCAATTATTTATTTCAAAGTGAAATAATTATTTATAACAATAAGAAGTCAGTATATATACAGTCAAATACTGAATTCATGGTTATATTAATGAAACTAATAGTACCTACTTTATATGCAAAGAATCTACTAATGTAAAATATCCATAGTTATTTATTTACAGAAGGTACCTTCACGTAAAAGAAATAGGTATACATATTTTATTTTATTTTTTTACGCTACATATTTTTATTTATTTCATTTGTTTTAAGTTAAGGCGAGCCTGCGCAGCTGCCGGGCTTTCAGTACGCTTCTGTGCGAGGGGAGTATTATAGGGTGAATAGTCGTTCCCGCATTTAAGAGTACTAGCAGCGGCGCTACCGTCATACAGTTCGACGTCATATTAATGTAATATTTCAGCGTTATATGCGGTAGGAGATGCATTATGTTTATTCCAACTACTAGAAGTTGATTGTAGTTTCAATAAATATTGCCTGTTACGTCTAAAACGTCTTCTTGTGGAATCAGTGACGAAATAAGAGCGTGGCTGCGGTGCTGAAGTTAGTACGTGTCCACGTCTGCGTCTTTCGCCGTCTACTATGATAACTGGCTCCCCGGCTGCAAGCTCGGGCATAACTTTTGAACATTTATCATAATGATTTTTACTGAGCGCCTGTTTGTGCACTATGTTTTTGTAGTCGGTACTATTATCACGAGACGGTCGTAGTTTGTCTATGTGCGATGGCAGTCGCGTGTTTAGTCGACGACCCATTAAAAGCTGTGCGGGTGAACTGATTCCATCGCGAGGAGTTGCTCTAAAATTTAATAAACCCAGATAAAAGTCCCTGCTTGACATCATTGATTTGGATATTATATTTTTTATCGTTTGCACTGTCCTTTCACTGCGGCCATTTGACTGGTGATAGTTTGGCGGAGAAGTAATGTGATTAAATCCCCATTGCTTTAAAAAAATCAGTAAATTCTTTTGAAGCGTAAGCGGGGCCATTATCGGTAACCAGCTGGTTTGTATTGAATAACCTACCTTTGCCTATGGTTTGTCTGGAATACTGTGTGGCATGAGCGGTTGACGGGTGGGATGACGAGCCAGCTCTGCGCAGGCCCTGCAGCGGCGCACGGCCTGCTCGATGTCACGCGACATACCCGGCCAGAACATCACTTCTCTCGCGTGCCACTTGCACCTGTCTATGCCCAAATGACCATGGTGCACGCGGATGACCATTTCATGGCATGTATACCAGTTTATCCTTTAAAATTACCCCATGGATGTATTCAGGACATTCTCTGTATGACCACTGATTTCTTACGGATTCATCTGTTTCATATTTATTCTTAGGCCATCAATTCTGTATATAAATAATTATTTTTTGTCATTCTTTATCTTTTTTAATTTCTTCTTTAATTTGTACCATTCACTGAATCGAATATTTTCTGTTAGAAAACAGGATTGCTCTCCTATTTCTTTCGATATATTTTCTTTCATTAAATCTGCCAAAGGGGCACGTGACAGTGCATCTGGCATATTATCCAGGTTTACATATAACAGAAATATCATAACCTTGAATGCGTAGCATCATCCGCTGTAAACGGGCTGGCACTGAATCCAAAAGTTTTATAAATAGAGCTTCCAAAGGTTTGTGATCAGTTTCAACGATCACATCGCCTCTGCCAAAGATATACTACTAGAATCTCTCCAGGGCAAAAACTATAGTTAACAGCTCCTTTTCTATTTGTGCATAACGTGTTTGTGTTTGAGTGAGTGTCAAGGAAACGAACTCAATGGGCCGACCATCCTGCAGTAACACGGCGCCCAGAGCCACGCTGCTTGCATCCATCGACAACAACAAGGGCGCGCTGCACACCAACCGCTTTAGCCTACTTACTGCTTCTTCATGTGAAGTCTCCCACACCCATTCCGTATCTTTTTTAAAAGTTTTCGTTAAAGAGCAGACTCGTTAGAATAATTTGGTATAAACTTAGATAGGTAGTTTACCATACCCAAAAATCGTTCCAATGATGGCCGATCGAGAAGCGTTGCATGTCCTCAATAGCTTTTAATTTTTTTTATCAATGCACATTCCTTTTGCGCTAAACGTGTGTCCTAGATAGATTACCTCTTCCACGCAAAACGGTCATTAGTTTCTATTAAATCTAATTCCTACTTGACGTGCTCTCTCTAAAAGAGATCTTAAATGAGCATCATGCTCCGATTGTGTAGTCCCTCGTACAATTATATCGTCGAAGAACGAATGGACGTCTTCACGGTCAGTCTCAGTGCCACAATTAATTCCGAATGGGAGACATTTGTACTGATACCTCCCATAAGGAGTACCGAACGTACAAAGGTCTGCACTTGCATCATCGATCTGGACCATCCAAAATCCAGATCCAGATTTTATTATGTTAATATAAACAGGGTGTATCCTTGACCGACTGCCTGATGTCGGGACCTAAGCTTCAGGTAGTCATCTCGGAAATCTTGACTGGTTTTCGTCGCCAGCAGGTTGTGTTTGTGGCTGACATCAAGATGATGTTCCGTCAGGTCATGATACACCCTGAAGATAGGCGGTTTCAGCTCATTTTGTGGAAAGAGGATCCAGCCTCTCCATTGGTTGTTTATGAGCTCAACATATACCTACGGGCTAAAGTCGAGCCCGTTTATAGCAAGTCGACGATATTTAAGTGCTTCGTTTGTGGAGGAGGCGTTAGTCCTGAGGGATGAGCTAATGGGCTTGTTACGGGCAGGCGGTAACAAACTGAGGAAATGGATTTCCAATTTCCCCGCCGTCTTGGAAGACTTGCCGTAAGAACATCAGCAGGAGCTCCATCTCTTTCAGAATCATGCAATCCCGACTAAATTGCGGTCCTTGGAGTTCAGTATCGGCCAGTTCAGGATTTCTTCACTTACTCGGTTGAACCGTCGGACACAATGAAGAGGTGGACTAAGAGGTTGGTTCTGTCCACAGTAGCGCGTGTCATTGATCCCAATGGTTGGGTGGCTCCTGTAGTCTTTTGGGCCAAATGTTTCCTACAGGAGCTCTGGATTTCTGGTCTCGACTGGGATACCCCATTGACCAGAGACTTGTTGTCTTACTGGCTACGGTTTTATGAGACACATCGCATCGTGCAATTATTCCCCGGTTCGGACGGTATCCCGCAGAGAGAAAGAGATGGCAGAGGTCTTGGTAGGGGATTCAGTCTCAAAGCGTGCCGTCGCGACTCTTTCTCGATTGGCAGTAGATTAATGGCTCTGGCTCGGTGTATCCTCATCCAGACACGGTCTGGCTGGGATGGGGGCTTGTTCTGAAAAGATTTATAACTCGTCGGTTGGACCGACGTACTAGAATTGTCGCGCCTACTCTGGGTGGACCGGCATCTCATTAAGTCAAAATCTTTGACACGTCGCGGCTGCGTTTTGTTGTTTGAGCTAATTTTTATTAAGTGGAATATAGAGAGCACAATTTACACCAAACACTCATATTCAGAAACACACCATATTTTTTCACATTTCACACAAAAATGTTATAAAAACATCTGACGTCAAAAACGGTAAATACGACGTAATTTTTCTTAGGGCCTACGTACGGCCTAGTTTTTATAAACACAATCCGTTTAGCTGTTATTGGTATTATTTTAATTTTCTTTTAAGTAATACTATTGTTACTTACAATTATCACTAACTACCCACAATTATCTGACAATAGATTGCTTATAATTGATTTTTTTAATTGGTTTTTGTCGGTAATTGTTTTGTCAATGCAATTGACACTAGATACGAATAAATTAAATTAAAAGATCGAAATAAGGCAAGCAATCCGGTGCTAAATGAGCTATTTTCTAAAATGTTTATATCAAAAAGTCTCTACATCTCTAAATCTCTAAATTTTGATCAGCACTTCAAAATTTCGTTTCAACTGTTTCGTTTCAGAAATTTCGGTGGTTCTTTATGGAATTTGACACTCGTTAAGATCTCTACATAGCTATCAGCGAGGCCAAAGTAATAACTAATACCTATTTCTCGTAACTCAGAAACGGTAGACTTGGCGCGAATGTGATTTCTGGCGAAAACCAGACATAGTTATATGTATGTCACTTCAGTAATAGATTCGAGTAAGTTTCAATTCAAACTTTTCGCATTTACTGAGTTTCCGAACAAATTTGTCCCCCAAGGCGCGCTGTGTCTGGAGTCAAACTTTAAGTAATTTCATACATAGTTTCTAAAGACATTTCAATTATCTAGCAAAAATTAAACTAAATTCTTACAATCTTATTTCTCATTTAGGAATATGAAAATAAGTAAATATCATCATCAGTGTCTCGCCCCAAAAGCCCAGTGAAGCAGTAATGGCTGCTACAGCCAACTGCATGCATAGACATTTATAGCGACATCTTGATCATCGATTTTGTTTCCTTCTTTTATCGCATGCTCTCATACATTGTTAAAATCGTCTACGGTGATCGCGTCAACTTTTTCTTTCACCGAACTCATTATGGTTACTACATATATTCATTGATAATTTTTTTAGGCTACGTTACCCTTTATCATTGCCCATATTATTGTGTTCTCGATTGGAGTTCAGATTATGTTAAGATGGTAAGCAAAGAATGCGGTTATTGTGTTCTTTAAGTAAAGTGTCTGTTTTATTCTTACTGTCCTTCCCTTCTCACTAAACCAATAACTAAATTACTAATTACTTTGCTAATTATTAATTACTTATAGACTAATTAACTTAATTACTAATTTATTGATATACTTATCACTGATATTAATTAAAAATATTACATTATATATTATAATATTGTCTGTTTGTACTTTTGTTGGTTTGTCCAGATAAAACTCAGCAATGGAGCGAATCGACTTAATTTTTCGCGCAATGATAGTTTTTGGACCCAAAAGTAGCTTAGGCTACATTTTATCCCGATTGAAAGCTCCCATGAGTTTTTATTTTATATTTTGTATGTACATTACAATGTGGGTGTGTATCTAGCCACTGGTTACAAACTTCTGGTGATAAACCGTGATGATATACATAAAATAATTCAATTAATGATAAAAATATTTGAAGGAATTAGAACTATTATTGGGAGGCAAATGTTATCTAATACCTTTAAATGAGCAATTCTTGTATATATGTATATATATATATATATAATCTGACTCTCAGAAACGGCTCCATCGATTTTTATGAAATTTAGTATGTAGGGGTTTTCGGGGTCGATAAATTGATCTAGCTAGGTTTCATTTTTAGAAAACGTCGTTTTATCCGTGTTTATAAGGCAGTGATAAACTGAAAAGTATGACTCTTCCTGGCAACTATTGGCGAGTAGTAATAAGCAACACTTAAGCTATTTGACAATAGGTGGCGTTATTAAGCAACACTTAAGCTATTTGACAACAGGTGGCATTATTAAGCAACGACAATAGATGGCGCTGTTTAAAAAAACCGAACATTTGCTCGGTCCTCCAGGTACTATTTTGTAATTAAAACATTGTATGCTCGTATTATGTTATTACCAAGTGTAAGACTATATAGTATCATTTTAATACGAATTTTATAAAAATATGGACGCTTACCTACTTAGCTCCTCTCGATAGTTAAATGATTTTCTAACCTGCAGTAAACTCTATATAATTAATAATTAAATTGAAGATTTAAAAGAACTGTTTATATGTTGATTGAATAAAAATATTTTCAGGTTTATTATAACGAGTTTGTGCATTATTAAAATTCAAATTCAAATTTACTCTCTGTATTTAAATTGCAAAGGTTGACAATAAATATTAGGTCAATGTCTTATTATATTACACACTATCTAGTAAGGTGCATCTGCGCTTAACCCATCATGGAGCCTCCTCCCATGGTGGAGCCGAACCCGCTGCCGGCGCCGTTGTACTGGTTGAACCCGCCGCCGCCGCCGCCAGCCGAGCCGAACTGCTGGGCGCCGCCGACGTCGTGCCCCGACGACTGCTGGGACTGAGTCACCTGGCCAGAACATTACATTATCGTTTTCGGTATTTTAGAACATATATCTACGAGTAGCAACGCGTACACAAACGAATGCTTTTCCTAGTAGCTTCCTTCTATAATATATTATACGATAATAACTTGACTAATACAAAAATCTAGAGTATAACGGTGTTGATCAACCTTCAAAAAGGGGCTTGGATGATTTTAGTAAAAAAATATTTGCATTTATTTACCTGAAGGAAATTACTCTGTTGATGTCCCGCGTTGTGCCCTGCACTGCCTCCCCCAGTCTGCCCTCCTTGTTGACCATACCCGCTGGCACCACCAGCCTGCTGTTGATTTCCAAAGTTGGATCCGAACCCGCCGCCTCCTCCCATCATTCCCATGGGTCCTACGCCCATTCCGGTAACCATTGGATTAACCATTCCCGTGACCATCGGATTTATCATACCGGCCCCACCCATACCTCCCATGGGTCCCATACCTCCCAAGGTTCCCATACCTCCCATGGGTCCCACACCTCCCATGGTCCCCATACCACCCATGACACCCATACTTGGATCCATGAAAGGCTTAGGCTTAGCTTGAACAGCTACCATGCAGGAAATGAAGGCTATTGTCTGAAAGGGAAAATAATGTGTTCTTAATTTTATCAGCAAGTAGCTTCAGTAACAGTTTTAATAGAATTAATAATGCCAAATGATTTCGCCTCGAATCACGTAACCAAAAATAAGAAAATTTAATCCCACTTATGTACTAACCTAAATTGTTAATAAAATTAAAAAAAAGAAAATAAACTTTAAGAAAAAACATGGGAGGGAAAAATAACTGGAGAGAAGTCATTAAAAACAAAAATTTTTACGAACAAACTTTTCGCAGTCCATAATGTAAAGATTGTACTGATATTATCCTATCCTAATTATCAACAAAATTGTAATTAAGAGTTGTAAACAAATTTGTACTTAATTCCTTTTTATAAAAAAAAAATTACTGCCTAAACCAATATTCAGTACTGTATATATTAAAATATATGCATATACTGCATCCATACTGCGGAGGGCGAGGGCACGTCACTCCGTCGCATCGGCCTTGGGTGTTGACATAATATGTCATAATAATGACTCAGTATGACGGAAGACGTGAAATAAATCAAATCAAGTCTGAAATCTTTTAGGCAGCTTAAAATCTCTGAGAGACGAGTGGCCGCAGCTAGCTCTGCCAAAACGCAGTGGCCAAGCGTGATAGACTAATCTTTATTTCTCCAAAAAATGGCTTGTACCACTGCTGTGAGGATGTACTTGCATAGAATATAAAAAGACTTACCAGGAATATCATCTTTTTGTCTTCCTTGTCACAGCACCGACTATTCAATGATGTGACAGCGTTCGATCACACCTTATATAGTTATTTAATAGTATTTCATTATAATCACATTACACTTATCGATGGCAAATGGAAACGGATAATTAATTAAGGAACTTACCACTAATTCATCGAACAGTTACGGAACGCGGTTACTAAGAATTCTTTATTATATAGATCGCATACATTTATAAAAATTTTGGTTAAAAAAACCCAACGGTAAATACCCTACTTTCGGGACGGTTAATTCCATTATTCTGCTAACTAGTGCTCTTTCCCAAACAATTAAACATGGGATGTTTATGTAATGTAATGACATTGTTGTTGGTCCATCGGTCCATCTGTGTATCTATAAAATGTAATAACATTGTTGTTTGTCTATCGGTCCGTCTGTGTGTCACTATATATCTATATCTCACAAAATAGAAGATTACTTACAATAATGCATCTGTATGTCTTAGAAGTGTATACACTGTTGATTTTAATAGACAGCTATTTATTTCACATCACACAAAAATTAAATTTATATAGATACATAAACAGAATCACACATACAAATCACAGTAAATTTTTGGTTTTTGTATGATGCCGTTGAAGTGTGTCGAAGTATTTCCTGTAGAATTTGTATTGAAACCAGAAAATTTATTATGTTACAAGTGTATTTTATAATATTACATTCATATTTTTTATAATTAAATTAGCCTAAATAATAAATAAAATACAATTTTGATATAATTGTATAACCTTATGTGAGATAATAATGTTAAATATAGTTTAAGATACTTATAAATATAAATATAACATAGGTAATTATAACTTATTATAAAGAGTACTTCAATCTAATTACTTCCATCAGAAATGGACTAAATAATTCTAAATAGGGCCTATAGATATTTTGGAATAACTCTGCCACCAGTAGGTAAATCTTTTTGGTAATGTAATAATATTGTTTTGTATTTATACATAAAACACCAAAAGATAAAAAAGTATTTCTAAGCGGTGGTGACAGTTTATTCCAACATTCGGTAGCGGCAAATCTAAAACTACCACGGAAAGCGGGTGTGCGATGATACTAAGAGGTGCACTAACGTAACGTATCGGTCTGTGTTTGTTTGAGACAGCTCACCATTTAAGTTTCTCATACAGGTACTCGGGGTGACACGAGCGAACAACACCAAACAGTAAAGTCGCCAGGAGTAGCTGTCTGCGCAAAGTCAACTTAAGAGTGATAGCGCTATTTAAATATGGTGTAATGTCAGTCCTTGGAGGTATCTCGTAACAAAACCATGCACAGGCGTTCTGGACTCGTTGTACAATACTTTCCGTCCGCGCTAGCAGTCGCGGGCCGTGGGCCGTGTTCGTATTTACGTAGGGTATAGAACTGCCTACCCTTTTAATGACAGTATCAATGAGTCACAGAGCCGAATGCGATGATCCATGCTGAGGTATGCAATATAATATTTTAAGCCAATAGAAAGCCCTTTGACACAATTCGACAATGTGACTTTCAAAGTTCAAATCCTCGTCCATTAAGACCCCAAGATTAAGCAATTTCTCTACTTTGTCCACTTGAGTAGTTGAGGATTCGGTCCTTTTGTGACTTAGAACCAAGTATCGTATATTTTGTTTTTGTAGCATTAATAACTAAAGTGTTATCCCTGGACCATGCATTCATACGCTACAAGTCACTTTTAAGTTTATTAACGGCGTGAGTAGCATCATTTGGATGGAAAGAGATGTACAGATGTATATCATCAACGTGCATACTGACAGTGCCTGATCACCCCAGAAACATCAGCCGTGTACAAAATAAACAGAACTGGTCCCAAAATAGATCCCTGCGGAATTCCTTTGCTGACGTTTGCAGGATTTGGCAGTAACGGGGTGCCATTTCCATCCATTAGTTTTACGATCTGAGTACGATTACTGAGATAGTTTGAAAACCATTTGACTGTCGAGGGTATAAAACGAGATAGCAACAAGAAAATGTTAATTGCATCAATGGCCCTGGAAAGGTCAGAAGGACCAAAATACTCCCCTTACCCTGATCACGAGCGAACAAGATGTTATCAACTATATCCAAAAGAGCAGTAGACGT
The DNA here is from genome assembly GCA_946406115.1 of Apoda limacodes. Classification (NCBI taxonomy): domain Eukaryota; kingdom Metazoa; phylum Arthropoda; class Insecta; order Lepidoptera; family Limacodidae; genus Apoda; species Apoda limacodes. The sequence continues at coordinate 1,644,716 of OX291548.1, forward strand.
ACTAAGACCTCTCCTAAACCCTGACTGCCGAACTGGCAAGATATTGTTACACTCTATGTATTCCGTTAATTACATGCAAACTATACGTTCCAATATTTTCGACATACATGGAAGAATATTGATTGATCGTAACTCTTTAAATTCAGTAACATTACTCGTTTTAGGTAACGGTGTGACTGTAGCTGACTTCCCAGCATCGGGGAAAAATCGGACGTAATTGATTCATTTATAATTAATGTAATAATACCTAGAGTTTAAGGAATGGATATATCGTCTGTGCCAGTAGCATTTGACTTAAGGGACTGAATGACTTTAAGAACAGTGCATTCATCAACCGTTTAAAGCTAAAACTTAGTTTAAAGCTAAAACTTAGTTTTATTGAAACGATAATATTCGTAAAAAGTAAGCTTTTCAACTTCTGTAACCCCTGGAACGTTTAGGAAATGCATATTAATAAGGTCAGGATGACGTAAGTGGCCTGGTATCTCAAAGTCGCGATTACGTAAGTGGCCTGGTATCTCAAAGTCGCGATTACGTAAGTGGCCTGGTATCTCAAAGTCGCGATTACGCTGGTTACAGATATCAATACATTTTTTTAGGCTTTTCCAGAGAGTTTTGGAGCTACCGGTGAATTTATTAATGTGCTGACTGAAATATGCACGCTGCTCGGAAAACAATGCGGAGTTTACGTAACTTTTTAGATCCTTATAGTATTTTTTGTCGTGTTGGCAAACCTGTTTTTTCGATAACTACGAAATGCCAGCTTAATAATTTCCCTAATAGTGTACGCGATCCCTGATTTCTTTAATACGGACACGTTTTTTAGAAGCAACCAACAGCGTCAAACAGCGCTTAAATACAGCTATTTAATTTGACCACCATTCCATTTACGTTTTGGTCAAAACATGAACCAGTCCAGTCTATACTATCAACGTAGGTACAAAACTGATCATGATAAATACTATTTAATGGGCGAATCGTAGACCATGTCCGTGTAGTTTTCCTTTTTTTATGTTCAACTCACCGTATATAAAGGCGTGACAACTAAGCGTTGGAATGTGGTCTTTAAGTATGTTTTTAACAGTTAAGTTGCTACAGAATAAATCAATTAGAGTAGCATTATTATCTGTAAATGGATCGGCAAATTGACAAATTCATTTAAATGCTTATATTGCAAAAATTGGTTTATTTTCTAAGAGCTGGAATACTTAGTTAGCATATTTACATTAAAGTCACCTACTAATATAAATTGATCATATTTAGACGAGAAAGAAACAATGCTGTCGGTAAGCGCGTCTATGAACTGATCTACATTAAGCCAAGGCGGGCGATTAACGGTGCCTATGATAAGCTGTGTGCCATTGACGGAGGGACGTAGCCACAACTGTTCTACTGGCGGAGAGGAGCGTAGTTTTTCTTGGAGTGGAATTTTCGAAGCAGCGGGCGATCTTGTCCTGGTCAAGGAGATAAATATGCCAACTCTTCCCTGGAGGCGTGGTCGCATCCTTCGAATCTTCTCCGGCTCTCATGGCGTGCCTCGCGTTGTAAAAGTTTTAGAAGGCGACTCGATTCTTACGGGAGCTGTTGCTACTCTGTCGTGATTGCCGATGTCTTAGGGTATGCAGTGTCTCAGTCAGGGCTGATCTGCCTGGGGTGGGGGATTGTTTTGTGCTATGAGGACGGAGCGTAAATCGGACCGCACTCTAGAGGCATTTCTCTGTGGTCTGGTCATTACGCTGCAAAAAAAATAACCTGTTGGAAATGTTATGATTTTGTACATTTTATTGATAATAAAGTAATACGCTTATTATGCGTCAGCTTTTATAATACTAAAAGTGGTTTATGAGAGTGCCAAGTAAAATGGAGGATCACACATACTTTAGGTTGTATCGTTTTGTTTATATTCGAATTTTAAGTTGTAGAACTTGTTCTTTTCTTATGTCCCCTCAGATTTATCAAATCACTGTAATTTAGGGCTCCCTTAGTTCCCTCTTAAAAAACATCAGGATAGACAAACGTCGTCCATGTAGGTACAACAAAACTACCAATTGTGGTCAGTCGCCTTGTAGTTTTTAATTTGGGTAGCACTTTACCTAAAACAAAACACTATTTCACCATCCATTTTAATGAATGCCTAATTTTATAAGCTTCAAAAGGTTGATATATATTTGATATATTGTAAAAATTAAACATAAACCAAGTCAAACACAAAGTCTTTAAAATTATTCTGACAGTGAAATAGCACCTAGATGACGATCACGAATTTGCTTAGAAAGAATCACTGCCCTGGGCCTAACGACTGCTGTCAATGATAACAGTCAGTCCCGAGTCCCGACAGTTAAGTACTCTAAGACGCACTATTATGAGTACTCACTACTTATTAGCATTAACCCAGGGCTTCGTACGTCATCGTTTGCCAGCTCTGAAACAGAAGGCAACTACAATAAGGCGCTGACATATTACGTATGACCGATTTACCCAATATTGTCATAACGTCTGCAAAATAATTCTCGTGTAATTTTATAACCAGCCTCGTCCTCAGACAAATGCCGGATCATATTATATGGCTCTCCAGCGGTTGATCCCAGCAAATATTAAAACTTTTGTGAACCGGTAAGATCGGACCGATTGTGAAGTAAGCTATTGAACTTATTTATATATATTCTATTTTAACCTTATTATATATATACAATCGAAGTATTATTGGAGTTGCTTGAGTGTGTCATGCTCTCTCAAAGTCTCTGCGGTGGTGGCATGTGTAGTGTAGTAGTTACGTTTCCTAAAACATGGTTGAGCGAAGCGATGGCTGATTCATGTGTCATACTTGTGAACGGGTGCCGCTGTGGAGGCTGGTCTGCTCTTGCAAACTTTTTTGTATTCTTAGTATTTGGTCATCGGTTTAGGATTTCAACGGCAACTCCTCAATTACTAAACGAATAATACTTGACGATTTTAAAGTAGCTTATGTCCTTTTCCGGGACTCAAAACTATCTGCATGCAAAATTTCATCTTGATTGTGGTTTCACCGTAAAAAGGTAACAGACAGATTTACTTTCGCATTTATAATATTTATTATTATATTATATTCATGGATAGTATGGATAATTTTAAGTATATGTAAATATATGTATGTAAATATGATTGTGCAAAAATATAATTACGATGGCGCTAATGCCACTAGTACTATTGAATATCGGAATTCTCTTTAATATCTTAATTCCTTCACTCGATTAACGATATTTGACGCTTCACATGGTGCGTCACCTATGCTACATAAAAACAAAAAAAAAATTACATGTTTGACTTTGTTTTTAGTAGCTTACTTACTTATTTTTTATTACCTATTGTATTGGTACATATTGTACACTCTTTAGCTAATTATCAAAGTATTGTATTACTACTTTAAATGGAACTTTTTGCCAGTTCTTTTTGGCAGAAATTAACATTGTTTACATTGTATTGACGATTCAAAAGTGTTCTTAGAAACCTACTTGAATAAAGTTTGATTTGAGTCTGAGTTTGAGTTTAAAGGAGCGCCAAATTTATGCAGGTCTTAACTTGGCAAGAAGGAAGGAACCCCCTCAGTGGCCATCACAGAGTTCTCATCAGAAAGGTCTTCAGCCTGGTCCAAATCTAGGGAAAGCTTGGCTACATCTTTCTCCTGCAAGCCCACAATGGCTAGCTCATATGCAACAGGAATGGCGTCTATTCTGTCATTAAGCTGCTTATACCTATGAAGTACGGCATTGCTCCTGCCCTGTAATCAAGGCTTTAGCCGTTGCTCACCAACGCAAACCTCGAACCAAAACAGTTTTATGTGGGGCTATTTACATAAATAAACAAAAGAAATTTATTAACTATGTAACTAAACTATGGTTACAAAACAATTTAACCAATAAATTAACAACTATGCAAAATACTATTAAATACAAAAAAAAACAAACACCCAAAACTTACACAAGAAATAAAAGTGTTACTAATGTATTTAAGTAGCAAGCCTAGTTAAAAAATATTACTCCGGGTTGGAAAAGTGCCAAAACTTTAGTTTAGAACTAATATGCTATGTAGGCTTGTACAACAAAGTTACGGAGGTAAGCAATAAGTTGGTCGTTAACCACGCACTGCTGCCAAAAACTTGTTTCTTTTAAGGTTGGTGAAGCGAAACCTAACTAGGGTCAAAACCTTAAGAGGAATCACTTTTACTTACCTCAAATATGTTAGTTTGTTGCACCGTTACGACTGTCTGTCATTCTAAGGGGACCTTACGAAGCCCTTAATTACAGCTAATAAGTTTGAGAGGAACATAAAAATAGGAACAGGATTAACCTTAAATTAAAATATACAAACGGTACAAACTAAGTATTTTCCTTATATCGCGGTCTAAATACTTAAAACACTGAAACACTTTACGCTAACGCAATACCACCATAAAACCGTAATGCGAAGAAAAATGCTTTAATTAGTTTAAAAAGTCACGAAATTAATATTTGCTTTCTTAAGTAAAAAACCATGACATTGTCTTATTTGCTGATGACACCTCTTTGCTTTTTAAAGTTAAGAGACGACAGACATATAATGAATTAAATAATGCCCTTTCTAAAATTGTAAATTGGTTTAACGCTAATAATTTGTTACTTAATGAAAAAAAATACCAAATGTGTTAAATTTACATTACCAAATGTTAGTCAGAGACAGACATGTATTAATATTAATGGCGAGCAATTAGAACTTGTTAATTCAACAGTCTTTCTTGGCATAACGCTGGACTCCAAACTTCAATGGGGTCCTCATATTCATAACCTAGCCAAAAAGCTTAGCTCTGCTGTGTATGAGATCAAGAAAATATGACTATTGACCGATGTCGACACTGCAAAAATAGTATATTTTAGCTATTTCCATAGTTTAATGACATATGGTATCCTATTGTGGGGTAGCGCTGCTGATGTAAATACAATATTTTTGTTACAAAAAAGGGCAATTCGTGCTATTTATAAATTAGGATCTAGGATATCTCTGAGGGATAGGTTTAGGGAAAAAAAACTTTAGTTACATATATATATATATATAGTTACATAAAAATATCAATAGTTCCAGCAAGAAAAGTGACGTTCACAAAGTAAATACTAGAAGTAAAAATAAGCTGTTGGTGCATGATACACGTCTACACAAAATAAGTCTCTTTTATGGGGCAATGTATACACTTTTACAACAAAGTTCCCAATGAAATTCAAAATCTATCAATAAGTAAATTTAAATCTTTTATCAAGCAGGTACTTTGTAAAAAGGCATACTACAATATTTCAGACTATGTAAATGATAAAAATCCTTGGGACTGATGATGCTCAATTACAGGATGCATAGGTAAACCAAATTAAAATGGAAATAACATAAAATTGTACGACTAAAAATTTTTTATTTAAAACATTAATTGTATTTTAGTTTATTTGTATTATTGATAGTGTTTTTAAAAGAGTAACTATCGAGTTTCTTGCCGGATTCTTCTCGGTAGAAATCAACAACATTGTAAACCGGCGGGAAGGTGGGAGGGTTAAAAAAATAATATTTTATAACTTTGATGATTCAAAAGTGACTGTAAAATCCTTATTTGAATAAACCATTTTGACTTTGACTTTGACTAAGGTTATTTTACGCATATATAACGACAATGACATGATAACAGTTAGTGTTGTCAGCAAACGCTGCGTTTGTCTTGTTGCAGATAGCAGCGGGCGGGGCGAAACAGTCATTATAATTATTAATACAACTTTTAAGTTTTATTCAACACAGTTCTACTAGTAAATCGCTTGTAAGTCCTAAATTTCACTTCCCTAGACTAAACAAGTTTAAAAAATAAAATATAAAAATAAACTTATTTTAGTATGTGGCCATTGAGATCACAGAGAGTACCTCTGCATCGCCGCCAGACGGGCCGGATGTCCAATGTTGTGCTCCATGAGTGGGTCCAAGTTTCGTGCCACCGTCGCGCGGACACACAGCGTTCCGGTACAGAAGACACCGGGAGAAAACTCGCTAGGACGATCTGATGGTTTGTCAGTAGCCATACTTGAAATATAGTTCGATCTCAGTAAAGGGTTTGGCGGAAAGGAATATGTTTATCATGATGCAAGACTTCCTTGGACTTCCTATTGACTTAAACGGGTAAAAACATCGATGTCATTAATACGCAAATACTCACAACACTAAAGGACTATCGCTGTTCTGCAGAAGTAGATATTCGTTTAGCTACTTACCAGTAGATGGCGCATTACTTAATTCTTTATTTCATTGCAATACAGTTCAGATTAGGTACGGTGAGTGGGGGTAAGATGAAAAACAGTGTAAGTTAGAAAACAAACAAAAGCGACGAATTTGGCATCTAAATTTGGTTGTTGGCAACATTGTTTTGATAGAAAAAAAACTAAAACTACACTGCGTATATTTTACGACTTCTTGTGGTGTTTCACCTTACACCGCTAATTTTGTCGGGGTTAAGATGGAAATATTAAACTTTTCATCTTACTCCTTTTCTGAAACTTATAGTAAATGTCAGGTGTTTTCAAACTGTGCATTTGTTTTTTTATATACCATTAAGGTGGCAAACAACCTTACGGTCCGGCTGATGGTAGGCAGTTGTTTTTATTGTGAATCATTCATTGTTTTTTTTTTAAATAAAACTTAGAAAGTTAAGGAAAATATACCTACTACTATTATGTATGTATTATGTACAATTTAAGCAGATTATAATACATTTTGTGATTTTTAGGTGCTTCTGTTTGAATATTGAGTTATTATCTGCGTGAAAATACTTGCTGAGTCATCCAAGTTCCAGGTAACAATCTGCAGCGCTTTTAAATAGATCAAAACGGCGTCAGGTCTGTAATCTATAATTATTTATACATATAATAATAATGCTTGGCGTTATAAAATTGGAAACTTTTTTTTGTTTATCTAAACATACTTACTTTGATGAACAAAATTAATTTGAGTTTAAATATTTTTATATTTAACAACAGTAATATTTTTTTATAAATTAAATTTATAAATTAACGTCATAAAAGTTATAAGCCGCGCGTTGCGGCAACGGTGCTGTGCCGTTCCTGTGTGCTATAGCTGGGCTGGTGTGCATCTAGTTTATGCCTGATATCCTACGTCAATGTGACTACTTACTATACTACTACATAAGTACCAAATAAAAAATATGAATAATTTGCAATTAAAGATAACATTTTTAACTAACTAGTGTTTGTTTTTATTTGTCACCCTTCAAACTAAACAACTGCTGAAAGGTCGAGAACTACTGTCCAGTCGACTACAAAACGGGGTAAGACAGAAATCTAATTTGAAAGAACATAGTGTTTTGGTGGTTTAAATTGGGTATTTTTAAATAATAATAGTAGCAAGGCATTTTTTTTTTTTTTAGGCATTATTTCGAGCAAGCAATAGAACCTTCGTTGTAATAGTAGGATGAATTCATTCAATAACAGTTTCATCAATCACTAAGTTACTAAAGAGAATAAGTCTGCAGCCGAGGAAAAACCTCGACATATTTATATATTTCTGTAATGTCCTTTTATTGCATAGTAACTTTTGAATATTTACATAGCACTCGCACATTTATTGATTTAAAATGATAATCTCTTATTAATATAAGAGTAAAACTTAATGTTGGTGCTTATTTCTGTTAGTGCTAACATATTAAGTAATTACGCCAATTACATGGTACAGTAACAAACAAGTTAAAAACTAAATTCTGGATCTAAAGACAGATAATGTTTCGTAATCTAAAGGATCATGGTAACGTTTCCAACGCCTGTGTGGCTTAGTTTTTTTTCGAGTGAATTAACCCCGAACAGACTAATAGTGCAATTCACAAACTACCATTCCCTCGGCCGACCACGGCACGGTCGAAAAACCATTGTTAGGCGGCCTCGGCACGTACTTACGGACCCTGACGACAATCTCGCTATCCGGATCGCGAGACTAGTCTCGACAACCTCCCCTAGTAGCGCCCCCCCCCCTCCCTCAAACGACGCCGACGTCTCCGGGTTCGTCGGCGAACGCAGGGACCTTCAGCCCGCACGCTCATCTTATACACGAGGTAACAAAGAGTGCCAGGGCGCTGCTCACCTCCACTCACTCGAAATCGCGACCGCTTACGGGAAACTCCCCTACTGGCGCTGACTCACCTTCGGGTTCGAAGCTCACGCTGGCCCAAGTGCGACAACTCAAGCGAGGCCGAGCGTTGGGCGCTATATGGGCTGAGACTCCTTCAGAGTAAACATTTAGGGTAAGTATGTTTCGAAGATACCGTAACTTATTTTTTTTAATTATTTATTTAATTTATCAATAAATCTAAGCTATTTCATACGCTCCTCACCCGCTACCGATCGAGCCACGCCCCCCGCGAATTATAATTATTATTTACTTAGGCACCTATTATCTATTTGTTATTACTAAATAATGGTTCACGGTTTATGTATAAGGTTTATGTTTATGAAATTAAATGTTTTTTTTTTATTTTTATATTTGAGTTGATTGAATGAAAGGTAAATTGCGGTTTACGATTTATGACGTATTAAAAAATAACTACAACTATAAAAAAAATTTGAGTATCAGTTCTAAGTATGGGGTACCCCCAAAATTTATTGTTTATTTTTCTATTTTTGTGTGCAAATCTTAATGCAGTTCACAGAATACATCTGCTTACCAAGTTTCAACAGTACAGTTCTTATAGTTTCGGAAAAAAGTGGCTGTGACATACGGATGGATGGACAGACAGACAGACATGACGAATCCATAAGGGTTCCGTTTTATGCTACGGAACCCTAAAAATCAAGAAAGTTGCATTCCAGGCCGATTTGCTGAAAGAAAAAGTAGACGGGCATGACGACAAAAATTGATTGTCCGGTAGGGTAAAGAAGAAGGTCCTCGAATTTCAAGACCAGAGGTGATTAGGAGCTGCCGGGACAGGTGGTTAAGACAAGGCCTCTACTACCACAACCACTCAAGTTTGTAATGGAAACAGTATGAGCGTCGAAGGCAGATTGAATAATAAGCCGTGCAGTTACACTACAGTGAGACCTGAATTGATAAAGCGGACCATTCAGTGGCGATGGAAGAAAGTTGCTTCTCTTCTTCGGTAAATTCATGATGGAGTATTTTTTTTTATACCTCTAAGCTGGCATACAAGCACACGGTCCGCCTGATGGTAAGCGGTCACCGTGGCCTACGGACACTTGCAACACCAGAAGTATCACTTGCGCGTTGCCGACCCTTCAAAAATCCAATAACTTCTTTCTTGAAGAACCCCATACTGTAGTTCTTAGAGAAGCCCTTGGCAGGGAGCTCATTCCACAACCCAAGCGTTTGCGGGAGGAAGTTTCTCTGAAACCGCATTGTACGCGACCATTTCGGTTCTAAAGTGTGAGAATGAATTCCCTGCCGATGGTGAGCGTTGCGATGGTAGAAAGTAGCCGTGGGCATTATTTCGAGCAAGCAATAGAACCTTCGTTGTACAAGCGATAGAACCCACTCAGGGAGGGAGGTCCTCAGTCTTAAGGGTTCGATACGGCAAGTGAGTTTGGAATCGTCGACACTGCTCGCAGCCAAAAGGTCCAAGCTGGTATCCGGGTGCATCCGCCCGGAGATGGCAGCAGTACTCCATATGGGGCCGAACTTATATCTGGTTGACATCTCGGAGTAAGGAAGACTTTAGTGAAGATACGCCAACGCTTCTACTCGCTTCGTTGTCGTAAGGATGTGGAAGACTGGTGCCATAAATGTAATGCATGTGCCTTTGTAAAAAGATCGAATCCTCGTGCCGATTATGTAAGTGCCCTTAAAAACCAGTTACATGAAGTGCACACGAGGGTTCATGAGATCATTTGGATGAACAGAGAAATGATAAACACTCGTTATAGCTGGTGTTGAAGAGGGAGGGACGCGAATGGTTTTGAAGAGGGAGTACTGGTTTAGCTTCAAAACCCACTAAGGAAAAAGGGGAAATGTTCGAAACTTCAGGCAAAATGGGAAGGCCCTTACAATGTGGTTACAAAAATCAATGATGTCACCTATCGCATTAAAAAGCGATCCAGAGGGAAGCCAAAAATTGTTCATGTCGATCGGCTAGCCCGATATCATGGCAACAATGTTGCCCCGGACGAGCATGATTAAAAGGGGGGTAATGTTACAGCCGGTAACTTTCTAGACGTATACATTACCAGAAACACCGAAGGGTAACGAACAACCTCAAGAAAGGGTTGCATCTTAATTCAACTCAAGATTTAGCGAGAAGATTGCTATGCAGGCAAAAATTAATCTAATACTTTAGACGTAAAGTTTACTTTCCTTTGAGGACCAATATTATTTACAACTAAGCATGTTAGCGTCGGATGGGTTTTTTACGAATTACAGTACATAATAGCTCTTGATTGCCCAGAATACTTGAGTGCAACCCCCGCTCTTGTCAACGGGTATATAAAGCGTCGCATACCGCCATTCAGGCAACCACCGATAGTCGAATCACTAAGAGATTCCAATCCGCAATCACCGCCCTAGGCGGAAATAGAGAATCGAAGTGAATCCCGAAAAAAGCTCTGCCGTTCTCTTCACCGTGGGTCGTCCTCCGCGACCATCTCTACTCTCACTTTTCGACCGTGCCATTTCTTGGCAAAACAAGTCCAAATATCTCGGTGTGACCCTGGACAGGCGTCTTAACTTCCGTGATCACACCAAAATAATTAGAGACCGAGCTGCTTTTGTCCTCGGCCGTCTATATCCCATGATAGACAAGTACCATAAGATGTCGCTTAAAAATAACCACACACTCTTACACCATTTACAACCGCCCCATACTAGCATACGCTAGCGTCGACTATGCGTTGTCTAAACGCAACCTCCATAAACTCCAGACCCTCCAAAACTGCTTCCTTAGAGCGGCCTCTGGAATCTCCTGGTTCGTCCGGAATGCAGAGCTAGATAGGGATTTCGAGCTTCCCACGATTGCCCAATATCTTAAGGACCTGGTAGTCTGCTTTTTCGAGCGTACACAAAATCACCCAAACCGATTAATTGTGCAATCCACAACCTATCATCCCCCCGACCGACCTCGGCAAGGTCGAAAAACTATTGTAAGGCGGCCTCGGCACGTACTAACGGACCCTGACGACAATCTCGCTATCCGGATAGCGAGACTAGTCTCAACGGCCTCCCCGAATATGGCGTCCCCCCTAAAACGACGCCGACGTCCCCGGGTTCGTCGGCGCCCGCAAGGATACACGAGGTATCAAAGAGTGCCGGGGCGCTTCTCGCCGCCACTCACTCGCAATCGCAATCACGTAACGGGGAACTCCCCTCCTGGCCCTGACACACCTTCGGGTTCGAGGCTCACGCTGGTCGAAGGGACGACCCCCAAGAGCGACGACCAAAACCGAGGCTCCCCCCGTGGGGAGGATAATCGCTTTCAATTTTATACACTCATGGCTAAAGCTCATGATGATTAAACAATCTAAACAACGTAAAAGTGAAAGCATTTAAATGAAAGATGTAAGCATAAAATAACTAAGAGAGATAATATTTGTTTACGACTTAAATTTATAATAACCTGTACTATCAAATTGCTCATACCATTCTGCAAATAAATAAAAAACTCAATATCAACTTTAATAAAATAATCAAGAATGTACTCACGAACTAGATAATACATACATAACATCACGCCTGTTTTCTAAGAGGATTTTCTAAAAAACTTTTACCTGCTACGATCCTGGCACACTTCGTTTGCTGCATACCCAGGCATCAATACATGTAATACATGTATACGGTCTTAAACTCGACTTGCAAGAGAATAAAACTAATAATATACACTTTTTCCTTTCTTTTGTTAGGGTGTTCGTAGGATCTCCTTCTCTGCTCTTATATTTAAAAAACTCAATTTAAAAAAAAAATCTCAAAATCAACCTCAATAAAATAATGAACAATTTGAAACAAAGGAATCAAGGAAAAGAAAAGATGATGAGAAAATAAAAACTAACGAAAGGGTATTTAGAAGGCTAAGGCTGAAGGCAGGCTTTAATGACTCGAGTTTGTTATTTCTGTATTGCCCGTGTTACACACAATGTTTTTCATCTCATTTACGAGTAAATGAATATACACAGCCTATGGGAGTAATTAAGGGTTTAATACCTGTTTTGTCTGCATGTAATAACACTGTTTACAAGTAAGTGTAATGAAAAAAATTTTTTTTAGAAAGCGTTCGTTTCTCTTAATAGTGTTTTAAGGAATTTTACCTAAAAAGGTAACTTTGAATCCTGCTCATTGTTAAAAATATTCAGGCATTTCTTGTAAAAGTTAACTTTAAATCCTGCCATAATATCCCGCTGATAAGAAAACACACTCACTTTCTACACTGAGAGCCAATACTGATGTAAGATACGTGTATTATTGAATTCGATAGGTTTATAAGAAATCCCAAAATATCAAAATGGTAAAATTTCTCCATTTCCTTCTTAAGTTATTGGGAAATGTGTAGTCTACTAAAGCACGATAGTAGTAAATATTTCGAATCTATGAAGTTAGTGTAGTACTCCTGCTATCAATATAGTATACCCTATTTATTTATGTTTGTGTGAATGAACAAAACGCAAAGGCTAAAATTGCGTATGGTAGCTCTTTAACTGCTAAATAAAGGGTTCATGAGACAACATTACATTGCACGAACAGAGAACCGTGGGCATTTACGCTTTATTAAATCCCAGTTAGAAAATATTACTAATACTAATACGATATTATACCATCTAGTATCGGAACTATAATTTTGTACAAAACTATCCGAGATTCCGGAGTTACGATATTCCGAGATTCCGATATTCATGCCCTCACTGAGAATCCTTCAGAGTCTCGCCCAGAAAGCCCGGTGGAGCAGTAATTACTTTTTTTTTTATACCACTGCGGTGGCAAACAAGCTTACGGTCCGCCTGATGGTAAGCGGTCACCGTAGCCTATGGACGCTTGCAACACCAGGGGTATCACTCGCGCGTTGCCGACCCTTCAGAAATCTAATAATTTCTTTCAAGAAGAACTCCATACTGTACTCCTTGGAAAAAATGTTGGCAGGGAGCTCATTCCACAACTTAAGCGTTCGCGGGATGAAGTTTCTCTAAAACCGCACTGTACACGACCATTTAGGTTCCAAAGTGTGAGAATGAATTCCCTGCCGATGGCGAGCGGTGCGAACAATTTCTCAGATCACAACCCATTGTACAGTAGGCGACACATCAACTTAACCTTAATGGACTTTGAATCCAACACAACGCGTAAAGTCGCGAAAGAGAGATAGTCGTAATTTATTATTTCGTCTTATACTGGCTGCTCTCTGCCCACTGTATCGCGTCGCAACCACAAATTATGAATGATATATACATATAAGTGTGCGTGCGTAATTGTTGGGTTCACATTTTCTTACCTACGATAACAAAGAGGCATATAAAAAGATGATCGCCCTTGAACCTGTATCAACTTATTTTTTTTAAATCTACTCGGTCATTTATTGATTTAATAAAAGTATACCTCTATTATCTCCCATTCAAAAGTAGAATTTGGGAGATACTGGAATAGTAAAAATCTAGTAATTTCGGTAAAAAACATATATGAAGTATAGAAAGAAATCGTCTCATTGTAATCTATATAAATAAAAATGAATCGCAAAATTTGTTGCTAAGCGCAAAACTCGAAGACAGCTGGACCTATTCGGGTAATTTTTTTTGTTGTGTTTGTTAGTGTTAGGGCAAGGTTTTTATGAAAAATAAACGGTCAAGTGCAAGTCGGACTCGCGCACTAAGGAAAACTCGAAGACGGCTGGACCAATTCGGGCAAATCTTTTTCGTTGTGTTTGTTAGTGTTAGGGCAAGGTTTTTATGAAGGAAAAAAACGGTCAAATGCGAGTCGCACTCGCGCATTAAGGGTACACCGATTTTAATGAAATTTTGGTAAGTTGTTATGCACACGCCGGGGAAGGTTTTTGAGAAATAAAAAAATGTCAAGTGCGAGTCGGACAGGGTCAAGTGCGATTCGGACTCGCGCTATAAGGGTGAACCGATTGTAATGAAATTTTCGTAAATTGTTATAAACACGCCGGGGAATGTTTCTGAGAAAGAGTCGGACTCGCGCAATAAGGGGAAACCGATTGTAATGAAATTTTGGTGAGTTTTTATGCAAATGCCGGGGAAGGTTTCTGAATTAGTACAACCTAAGGTGTACCATCATACTAAGGTGACATATAAGCATACAGTGTTGCTAACCCTTGTGCGTGACTACAGTGCGGCCGGTCAAAGAATGCGTTCCTGACACCTGTCAATTCGTCATGCCTAGTGATGTACAATAAATAACATTAATAATATTTAGTAACGTTATTTATTGCATTCATTATGAATACTTATTCAATTTAATTTATATGTTGTTGTTTTTTATAGGAATTATATTTCAATATATTCACAATGTAAATAAATTTTTAACGAATCAATTAATTGAATTGAATCGTAATTTCTGAATGTAACGAAGGGAAAAAATAAAAATGCTTTATTTATTGGAAAATGTATATTATGAAATACATAGTTTTAAGCCTTAAACAATGAAGACTATGTCAAACAATTTAATCTTCCAATCCGCTTGAGGAGCCGCTGTCATCTTCACTAATGTGTATAATCATATTATTGTCAATTATAGTATCTATACGGATATCGCGGTCAAAGTCATCAAATATAATCTTTTTAGTTTTTTCAACCACCTTCATGCAGTCATCTCTTGTGACTTTTTCGCATGCTTCTTTTAAAAGCGGTACGGGGGAATTCGGAGAACGCGATGACCGTACGCCAGAGCCAACTCATCTATTTCATATCGAACATTTGTCGGCTTATGGTCATTGACTAATTTCATCAGCTCTGCTTTTAGCATTGATATAGTTGCGTCAATGCCACTTTTTTGCAGCCAAGCCACCAATACCTCTTTTCTATTAGCTTGGGTAGGTGCTTTATTTTTGTGCACCGAATGATAAGGGGCGTTATCCTTTAATATAACTGAAGCAACACATCCTGGAACCACTCTTAAAATGAAGCCGCATTCATTTCTTAGTGGTAGTCAGTAGCGGTTTTTGACTCAAATGCCAATAAACCGTTTTCCACGAAACCATACTTCGCACAACCAGCGTGGCATATTATAAGCCGTGCTCCTTTACCCATTAGCACTTTTGACGTTGACGCTTGAGTGTCATCTGTCCAAGAACGAGAAAGCGTGTGATTGGCATTCAGCCATGTCTCGTCGATGAAAACGACATTGTCACAATAATTGATTTTTGTCGCTTCTCTTAAAAAAGTTATTCTTTTTAAAATTATGTCATTTCTTTCTAAAAGAATTTTCCTTTTGTCTGTTTTTTTATATTGAAATCCAATATCTGTCAAAATTTTAGATAAAGCAGTTTTGCCTCCCCTAAATACATCAGGTTCTTTCAAAGATGTAGCATCGACCTATTAAGGTACTCATTCCTGGAATAATAACCATATATATGATTCCTTATTGCGTCGGCGTCAAAGCTATCAATGTCTGTTATAGGTTTAGTTCTGCGTTTCTTTTTTGGTGTTCGTAAAATATTTTCTTCGATGCCAGATGATCCGAACTTTTCTTTATTAATATTTGATATCGTCCGTTTGCTCAATCCAAGTGCTTGAGAGATGCGTTCTTGGACCTGGTCGACAGGAATTAAAGGTCCGCCATTTTGTCTTTCACGCTCAAAGTAATCTTGTAGCTTGATAATTAGTTTACGAGTTTCACTTTTCAATGTTTGACCGCGTTTTGGCATTGTTATTATGCACCAAAAGTCCAGATTAGCGCAGAGGTTAGTTTATCAAGAAGAACAGTCAAAATAACAACAATAACAGTCACGAGAAAATACACAACGAGAAACACTGGAGAACGTAGTGTATGCGTGCGAGACGACAAGAGACGACTGTTTGTTAATGTCACAAAATGGCGGTCCCCACAACGCTATTTTGGGTTGCCATTTTTTACCAGAAATATAAAGTAGTACCTAAGTAATTTTATTTTTAATGTTTTTTTAATTCATCTGACTGATATTATGACACAAATTTTCTTAAGTTTTGCTTGGGCGTACCTTTATTATATTATTAACTGTATTAAATACATTAAGTAAATAAGTACATGATAAATTATAAAATTATAACGTTTTTTTTATATTATACCGTCACATCACTGTAAAAACAAACAGTTGACACAACCTTGAAACAGCGCTGTTTGACGTGGTTTTTTATACGTCTATGTTTAAAAGCTTTTGTTTTTATGTTTGTTAATTAAGTAATTGTAATTATTTTAGCCCAAAATTAAAACATTTATTGTAAGTTGGCATAATTATTCGAATTTCAATGTTATACCTACTCGTTAATATGGTAAATAAAAGATATTTAAAACTTTGCCGTAAATTGTACGCCAGTTCAAAGTTACATCGCCCAGTCGATCACGATCTGTCAGGAACGCATTCTTTGAGCGGCCGGACTATAACTAGGCTTGAAGTGTGAGGATGGACTTCACGGGGCTAGCGATGCGATGGTAGAGAGGTGACCGTACGTGTGCATAGTTTATAACAATTCCTTAGATCAGAAGTCGTAGTAACGTCGTTTAATTATTTAAAATCAACATGACAATTTAAATAAAAAATAGTAATAGGGATAAACTAAAAATAACATTTTAATAGACGTTATTTGGGAGTAAAGTTATTAACAATAGTGTGAAAAGCCACAACGGATCTTAGTGCAAATTGAGCGTTTAATATCAAATATTTCCATCAATCAATCCTAAAACTTTTGAATATAATAGAATTTTTACAACAATTCCACAATTAAGTAATCCAGATCACAGGAACCTACTTAAAAGAAAATAATAATCATAAATTAAAACTATTTACCTACACCCTAAACTTTTATTGCCCAAACGCGTGAGCTCGTCTTATCTTTATTATGTAGTTTTATTACATTTTTATTACAGGTCTCACCAAAAATACAAAAAATTCAACAGCTACTGAATATATTATTATGATATAATAAATTAATATAATCTTACATCAGACGTCCGAAAACTAAAACCCTTATTAAATTTAATCTCTTATTTATTACATTATGCTCTATTAAAATATTGATATACCCATGGTATTATATAGAAGTGAAATACCCTAAACTTTAGGTATCGAGCTAATTATCTAGTAACTAGCTAGTTTTCTCGTCAACAAATATGACGGTGTTAGTAACGCAGTCAAAATTATAATATTCCAAGCTAAAGCTAACTCTTGCTTGAGCATGCGCTCGGTCAGCAGATACTTTTTTGTTGGCCTACGATGCCGAAGCCCTGCTTCTTTCAACCGCCGCCGGAATGTCTGCGACGAAATCTGAAAATTAAATTTTATATAAAAATACCCAATAATAAAAGCTGAAGCATGTGAAAGGGCGGCGTTGCCAACTATCAAAAATGTTAATCCTTTTAGAAATTATTTACTCGTTTTGTGTGTAAATAAAATACTATTTAAATTTAATATTATTAAATAGAGAAAATAATACCTATACATTAATTTATTTAAACAATGTAAAAACATTATTATTATTTATTACTGGATTTTAACTAAAATTCTTAATAAATTTTAAGGGTTCTGTACCCAAAGGAACCCTATTTAATTACTAAGACTCCGCTGTCCGTCCGTCCGTCTGTCACTAGGCTGTATCTAATGAAACGTGATAGTTAGACAGTTAAAATTTCAACAGAAGATGTATTTCTGTTGCCGCTATAACAAAAAATATTAAAAAACAGAATAAAATTAATATTTAAGGGGGCTCTCTTACAACAACCATGATTTTTTTGCTCGATATTGATAACGGCAACCGGTAGACGCTTGAAATATTCACAGAATAATTAATGATATATTCAATTAAAAAAATTAAAATAAAACAAATATTTAACCCCTTACAACAAACGTCATTTTTATTGCTGTTTTAATAGATAATGGTACGGAACCCTTCCTGCGCGAGTCCGACTAGCACTTTGCTGATTTTTTTAAAATTATTTTCGCTAAGCTGAGCTGTTCTTGTGAATTAATATTATTCCCCGGCAGTCGTCATTACTCACCTTAACCCTCAACCCTAATACTCTTAGCGATCGGTCACACGGAAATCTAATTGCACACATAGGTATTATTTTAACAGCGTTTTAAATTTAAGATTACATTTCCCATTCGTTAATAGAATTTTGTGATTTTTTGATTTTTCGGCCTCAATCGGCCTCAGCCGACTTATGTCAGTTCCCCAGAGACGGTAAACAAGCACGTTTATCGTAGGTCGCAGTATCCTCAACCAACAGGCGGCTTGTTGTGCCCAAAGTCACAATTTTTTTAACCCATAAAAAATTGCTCCCCGTTACCTATTATTTAGGTAATAAATAAAATAATTTAATAATAACGGCGAAAGTTTGTGAGTGTGTTCTTCACGTTCAAACGGCTGGAACAATTTTAATGAAATTTGGTACGGAGGTAGGTGACACCCTGGATTAACATATAGGTATGTTACTTTTTATCCTAAAAAAATATAGTGTTTTCGAATGTGTGGCGTGTCACGCAATACCACAACATACCTACACGAGCGGCAATGGTAAGAGGCATAAGAAATAATACGTAAAGGCGAAACAATGGATTATTAACATCAATGCCCTTGAAGTTACAAAATAAGCACGCCAATAACCGGGTCATGTCTGATTTTTTTTTATATAAAACCGACGACATAGTTCAGTAAATATATTAAATATATTTAAATATATTTTTCTATCGCTTATAGCGCATCTATATACATTGTTCAGTAAAAAATATGCGGTCGGATCGTAGCTTACTCTGTGCGCGTGCGCGTCAGCCAGTCACTCATAATACTTCGGGACGCTCGGCGGCGTACGTTATAGAAATTAATTATATATAAAGTGGATAAGTCATTTTTAGAACTGAGTGCTTATATGGATTTTTGGTGTTGTGGATCTTAAGTACGGCGTTTTGTGGGTCGTCAAGAATTCATCGGAGAAGAGGAATAGGCCACCAACGGATCTCATTCATCACCAAATTCGGTACCCAATTCACGACACACCACAGTTAAACACACATTGACCGTTCGGTAGGCCTATACAAATAGACAACATAAAACCGTAAGTTTTTGTAATTTTAACTTGTGACCTACGTTGGCCCAGTTTTTACGATTCTCTTTTTGGTAGGCAGACGTGGTTTTTCAGACCACATTTTGTAACGTACGGTTTACGATTTACAGTTTTTTTTTTTTTTTTTTTTTTATACCACTAAGGTGGCAAACAAGCTTACGGCCCGCCTGATGGTAAGCGGTCACCGTAGCCTATGGACGCTTGCAACACCAGGGGTATCACTTGCGCGTTGCCGACCCTTCAGAAATCTAATAACTTCTTTCTTGAAGAACTCCATACTGTAGTCCTTGCAGAAAACCTTGGCAGGGAGCTCATTCCACAACTTAAGCGTTCGCGGGAGGAAGTTTCTCTGAAACCGAACTGTACGCGACCATTTAGGTTCTAAAGTGTGAGAATGAATTCCCTGCCGATGGCGAGCGGTGCGATGGTAGAAAGTAGCCGTGGGCATCATTTCGAACAATTCCTCAGAACACAACCCATTGTACAAGCGGTAGAACACACACAGTGAGGCAAAGTCTCTCCTCAGACTTAAGGGCTCGATACCGCAAGTGAGTTTGGGATCGTCGACAATTCTCACAGCCCGTCGTTGAACCGAGTCAAAAGGGTCAAGCTGGTATCCGGGTGCACCTGCCCAGAGATGGCAGCAGTACTCCATATGGGGCCGAACTTGCGACTTGTAAAGTAACAACCTTTGCCCCGACGTGAAGCACTGCTTCGCTCTGTTGAGTACACCAAGTTTTTTGGACGCCAGTTTTACCTTATATTGTAAATGATCTCGGAACTGAACATCGCTGGAGATGTCGACACCAAGGATCCCAATGCTCTTGGAGATGGAGAGGGGAGTGTTCTGGAATTGTGGGACCACAGTGAATGGAGTTTTCTTAGCGGTGAACGCGCACACTTGTGTCTTTGTAGGGTTGAATCGGACCAAGTTTACCCGTCCCCAGACAGAGACCTGGGACAGTGTGGTCTCGATTTGAGACACAAGTTCTCCGCGGTTTTCCTCCACAACGGAACGAGGAATGTTTGCACGACCCGTGTAAAAAGCGTCTCCAGTACTGTCATCTGCATAGCAATGTATGTTGTTGATGTCCAACATGTCATTGATATGCAGTAGAAACAGCGTAGGAGACAGCACAGAGCCTTGCGGGACACCAGCATTAATGTCCATGCTATCAGAGCAACTACCGTCAACTACAGTTCGTATGCGTCTGCCGGACAAAAAGCTAGCCACCCATTTGCACAAACCCTCGGGCAATCCGTAAGATGGCAACTTCGATAGAAGACCGCGGTGCCAGACCCGATCGAACGCCTTCGCTATGTCCAGGCTACATGCCAATGCCTCCCCCTGACTCTCAATGGCTAGTGCCCATCGGTGTGTGAGATACACTAGAAGGTCACCAGTCGAGCGACCGTGGCGAAAGCCATATTGACGGTCACTGACCAGATCGTGTACTTCTAGGTATCTTAGAAGCTGTGTGTTGATCACACGCTCCATCACCTTAGAGAGGAGAGAGGTAATAGCGATAGGCCTGTAATTCGATGGATCTGATCTATCGCCCTTTTTGGGCACCGGGTGCACATTTGCAGTCTTCCATGTAGACGGAAATTGCCTAGTGTGGTAGGAAAGCGCGAAGAGGCGCGTGAGTACAGGACATAACTCAGGAGCACACTGCTTAAGCACCACTGCTGGTATACCGTCTGGCCCACTCGACTTATGAACGTCTAGAGAAAGCAACGCTCGCCTGACCTCCCGCTGCGTTATGGAGATTTCCGGCATGGACTTACCGCACCACGGTATAGTAGGTGGTACAGCGCCTTCATCGTTCATATTCGAGTTCGAGGTAAAGAGACTGCCCAGTAGATCGGATTTCTCTTTAGCACTATGGGCCAAGTCACCATCGGTCTTTCGCAGTGGTGGTAACGACGACTGGCAGAAGTTCCCTTCGGCAGCTTTGGCAAGCGACCAGAAAGCACGACTCCCAGAAGGATAGCTCGCAAGTCGCCCACCTATTTTGCCGATGAATTGGAATTTTGCTCTGGCAGTTGCTTTCTTACTGAACCTCGAGGCAGCATTTAATTTGCGTTTTAACTCAGAAATATTCGGATCCTTATTAAAACGAGCCGTGGTCCAAGCCTCATATGCATTTTGCTTAAGAATTTTAGCTTTTCTGCAAGACCTATTAAACCACGGTCGTTTTTTGACGCCGGCAGCTACTCGCGGGTTAGGAATATAGCATTCCATACCAGCAAGGATTGTCTCAGTGACTGCGGCTGCGCAGACGTCAGGATCTTCTGAGTTAAAGCACATCTGCCTCCACGGGTACGATGCGTAAAATTCACGCAATCCATCCCAGTCTGCCGACTTATAGTGCCACACACGACGCCAGTTAGTTGGCCTAGAAGGATCAGGTTGTGTGCATGACACTTGAGTCCGAACGAGACAGTGGTCCGAGGAGCCAAGAGGCGCATCCACTGAGACGGAGTACCCGTCCGGACGAGTAGTCAGCAGAAGGTCCAGTAAGGAGCTCGTATGTTCCTCTATATCTGGTATTCTCGTTAGAGAAAGTACCAGCTGAGAGAATCCATAGGTCAGAGCAAATTCATGAGCAGATATCCCAGCATAGTTATTGGTTCGAGAACTGAGCCACTCGCGATGGTGGGCGTTAAAGTCTCCCAAAATAACTAGTTCTGCTGTGGGATATTGCTCTAGAACTTTGTCAGTCGTCAAACTCAGGTGCGTGAAGAGTCGAGTTACGTCCGTGTCACCGCTATGAGACCTGTATAGGCACGCATAGATACGAGTGTGGCCGCCGTAATCTACGCGCACCCACAATATCGACAGGTCCCTGTCTTCAAGGCTATGAAGGCGGCGACAGCAGATATCCTCCCGGACGAACATACATACACCGGCACGACTCATAAAATTGTGTTCGAGTTTGTACCCGGGATATTGAAGGTATGATGTGTCGGCCGGGCAGGATATCTGCGTCTCCGTTAGAAAAAGAATGGTCGGCTGCGCAGTTTCGAGATGGTGGTGGACTGCGTTAAGATTTGCGTGAATACCCCTGATGTTGCAAAAATCCACATTATATGTGGATGGAGTAGCCGCTGTGCAAACTCTTTTCTTTTTCTGTCTTCTGGCCATAATATATATAAAAAAAAGTTACTAAGACTAAGGATGAGGATTCACTGCACAGACAGCATAGAGGACAAAGGGTGCGGTTCTAAGACTGCCGAAGCTCGCCACAGATGATACGGTTGCTGGCCCGGTCCACTCCGGTCTCTTTCTCCGGCACGACTACCACTTCAGATACTTTACACAGGCTGGCGAATCAGCCTCCCAGGGCGGAGATTAAGTGATCCCTGGGTTCGGGATCCCGTTCAACCTGCGGGCGGCCAGCGGTCAGCCGTTTCATCAGGTCTCCCTGACCGCCGAACCAGCACGCCGCGTCTACGCCGAGTATGACAGCAACAAGCACCGCCGGTCCTCCGCTGTCCGCGCAGCGAATCCTCAAAGAGCTCTGGCAACCTTACTCACCGCCAGGAACACAACACTACTCAATGTTAGTGTTATTATGGCCGCGGTTTTCTGTAAGGTGGAGGTACTTCCCCAGTTCGGGCCGCTCATTCGAGCAAGTACTCGCTATGCCCTGCTTAGTTATTCGGGTGGCTTATTCGAGCGAGTACTTGCAGTGCCCTACCTCTACAGTTAATTAGTTGTTATTTGTATAGTGGATCACTTTACAATACGTTCGGATTTAAGGTAAATAAATAAAATTACAATTCGTAACGTTGGGTTACGTCGTCTAGGCATAGTTTATCGGTCTTATCGCATTGCTCGTCGGACATTCGCAGTGTAGCTAATTAGGTACCCACTTTTTTTTGTTGTTGCGGTTAAAATAGATTGAAATAAATAGGTTTTAAATATTGTTCTTTTATGACGGATTGTTAGATATCGTATTTATTTGTGTAATTGTGTAGTCGGGGTTTTGTACATTGTAGTTGGGTTTTGTTTTGGGGTTTATATAGTAACTTGGTTGCTGTAACAAACTGTATATATAACAAACAGAGTCGTTTGTTTGTGTTTCTGATTTAGGATTGTTTTTCTTGTGTGGGAATTTAATTATATAACATGACGTCATCAATTAAGGAGCACAAGGCTATTTTAACCAATTTGACTCGATGGTTTTCAAGTGTTTTAGGGATTGTTAAGCGGAAAGAATTGCATTAAGGCGAACAGCAGAACAGTTTCTTCCAGTTTTGTTCTTGATTATGCAGAAAAAGAAATTTATAATTTTGACACATCATACACAAAAAAGTTTTTTTAAAAATTAATTAGGAAAAATTGTATTATTTTTTTTATTTTTTTAAACACCATTTAGTAAGGTTGCTTTATTATTAAATTTTACATACACCTATCAAAAAGATTTTAATTAAAAAAATAAGAAACTAAGAAAATAATGGTAGATCACCATTTATATTTATAACTTTGTACCACAATGTAAGGTTTGCGAGTTATCGATGCTGAATCAAATAGACACTTTTAATAATTTTGTTCGAAGGTTGTTTCGATTGATAGTGAGAATACAGCAAACGCGAAAATGATGTCAACGATCGAAATTTTACAATCGAGATAGTGCCTTCCAGATAATCTCTAATACGAGATTATCTCGGATGAAGTGAGAATTAGGTCCCTGGTCGGATCAAAGGTTAAAACGTACAGGCGGTTTCACAATGCGCCCAGATTTTGTCTGTCTGAGAATTGACGACTTTGCCGCGGTTGGGTTACTCGGCGTAGGGACTGCAGCAGCGTTTGGCGCTGGCCGGTCGCTACTACCTGAACTCGAATCGGTGTTTTTGTGTGTGTGCAAGTATGTAGGTCTGTATGTACGAATATTGTCCTTGAGTCTGTGTTTCTTGTGTGTTTGGGCTTGAGATTCCCTATTGTTTGGCGTAATTTAAGTAAGAATTCGTGTGAGTCTCCTACGTTCTTACTTAAATTGTCATAAAATTCGCCTGGAAGTCTTAGCGTCTGTCTGTATGTCATTTCAGCAGAGCTTACTTGGTTGTCAGTTTTGGGTACTGACCTTAGACCGAATAGGACAGTAGGTAGCTGTTCTACCCACGACGTTGTGTAGGATTGCAGTCTAGCCATAAGGGCTGCCTTGAGACTGCGGTGAAATTTTTCCACTGTTGAATTACTTTGGAGGTGATAGCTCGTTGTACGTATTTTTTCAACCCCTAAGTAGGCCATAAGTTCTCTGAAAACCGAACTTTTAAACTGTGTACCTTGATCCATGGTGATCTTAACCAGGCAACCAAAGCGTGTGACCCAGCCTTCGTACACAATTTTTGCAATCGTTTTTGCGAAAATATCTTTAATGGGGAAAGCCTCAGGCCATCCCGTGGCGCGATCGACCATTGTGACATTGGTAGTGGCCCTAGTATGTCCAAGTGGACATGTTCAAAACGATTTCAAGGCGGAAAAGTACCTAATTTTGAGACGGTGTGTCGGTGTACTTTCGACTTTTGGCAAAGTATGCAGGTTTTGGCAAAGTTTCCTACATCTATATTTATCTTAGGCCAGAAGTATCTGTCTGCCATCATCCTACGTGAAGTGCGGATGCCTGGATGGCTGAGGTTGTGAATTAGGTCAAAGGCTGACCTCCTGAAAGTTTCAGGGAGATAAGGTCTCGGTTTGTTACGTGAAACCTCGCAATAAATTTCTATGTTGGTGCCTGGGATGAAAAGTTTTTCGATCTTGGCAGAGGTTTTCGAGTTCAGTAGTTTTTGTAACTCGAGGTCAAGGCCTTGTGCCTTGGCTAGTTCCTGGAAATCGATGTTCGACGCGTTGATGCTATCTATTTCGACCCTGGAAAGTCTGTCTGCTGGAAGATTGTTTTCAGCGCTAATGTGGCGGTATCTGTTCTATCTGTTGTGAATTCACTTATATACATGAGTTGTCTTGTCCGTCTAAGTGAGTCTTTATCACTTGGCTTCTTGGAGAAAGCATACATTAGTGGTTTGTGGTCGGTGTAAATCGTAAAAACGCGACCTTCGATCATATACCTAAAGTATTCCACTGCTGAGTATATATGGCTAACAACTCTCTATCGTACGTGCTGTACGTTTTGTTGAGCCTCAGACATCCGCTTTGAGAAATAGCCTAACGGTGTAATCTTACCTTTTTGCTCCTTATTCAGCACGGCGCCTAAACACGTGATTGACGCGTCGGCCATGATCGCTAGGTTCACGTCCGGTGTCGGGTAGCTTAGCGTCGCAGCGTTTTGCAATTGTACTTTGCACTCGGCGAATGCTGACTTGGACTCTGGCGTCCATGCAATGGGTGTGCGGTCTCGCTTCTTGGATTTGTGCAAGTACCTATTGAGTGGAGCTTGGATTTGCGCTGCTTTGGGAATATGGGCTCTATAAAAATTGATCATGCCTAAAAAGCGACGTAGTTGTTCTACATTTTGAGGTTTTGGAAACTCGTTAATAGCCTTAGTTTTTGATTCTAAGGGTTTGATGCCTACGGGCGATACGTCGTAGCCTAGAAACTCTTGGGAACCTTTGCCAAAAACGCATTTGCTTAAATTAATAGTGACACCAAATTTATTTAGTCTCTCGAAAATTGCTTTAAGGTGTTTTTCGTGACGCGTGGTCTTATGATGCAATTAAAAATCGTCGACATAGCAGAACAAAAAATCGGTGCTGGAAGTCAATTCCCCATTTTGGTTGGGTACTTGAATGTTACGGAGCAAGGTGTCGTTCATGAAACGCTGATTGGTTTGGCTGGCGTTTTTCATGCCAAAATTTAGGCGGGAATAAGAATAAAGTGACCATGGTGTCGTGATACATGTTTTTTCGATGTCTGACGGAAAGATCCTAATATTATGGTAGGCCCTATTATAATCAATTTTGGTGAAAATTTTCTTGCCAGACCACATGTATGTGAAATCTTGTAACCGTGGTATGGGATATCGGTCCGGCTTAGTTATCGCGTTCAGCGCGCGATAGTCGCCACAAGGTCGAAGTCCACCGTCTTTTTTGGGAACAACGTGTAGAGGGCTGGCCCACTGGCTGGTTGCTGGTTCGCAAATTCCCATTTCCTGCATGATTCTAAATTCCTCTTTTACTTTTTTATACCTACCGGGAAGAAGTGGCCTCGGGCGGGCAAATACTGGTGGGCCAGTAGTCTCGATGTGATGGAAGGATCGTGAGGTGGAATCTCCTTAAATGATATCGGTTTGGTGATATCTGGACATTGCGTGAGTAGCTCATGGTAGGGGTTACGCTTATCGATAGTGTTCAACGATGCGGTGTCGCATCTCACAAGCGGACAGCGGATGTTTAAGTCTGTGACACTATCAATTACCTACGCTTAGTTAAGTCTACTAATAATTTATGTTTACTGAGGAAGTCAGCCCCAAGGATGGGCTGCTTCACATCCGCGATGACGAAATTCCAAGTGAATGGTCTGCGGAGACTTAAATTTAAAGTTATTAACTTCTTGCCATAAGTTTTTATTTCACTGCCGTTGGTGTACAGGCTGGGCCTTATGTCGTTGCACACCAACCTGTACCTTTTGGGAAAGACTGAGATACATGACCCAGTGTCGACGAGGTACCTCAGTCCTGACTCCACGTCTCGAACTGTGAGGCGGCTGTTCATCGGGGACGTGCAGTCATCCGCCGTGGACTGCACGGCTGCTAGTTTCCCGGAAGCTGCCTACGCGCCTCGGCTGCGGCTGCTGGCTGCTGCGGGTGCTGCTGGTTCGCCCAGTTGCACGGCAGGTGGCAAAAGCGTGCGTCAGTGCCGTACCTGTGGTGTATCAAACACAGGCCGTTGTGGTTTTGCTGCTCTCGGTCCCTCGAGTGGCTGCTTCATCTTCTCGGTTGCCAATCTTGTCGCCTAGGTTGCTGTCTTCTTCTGGAGCTTGATTTCGACTTGCTGTTCTGCTCAAGTTCTGTTAGTATTGCGCTAATTCTGTTAATCTCTGTCCAGATTGCAGTGGTGTGCGGCGAGGCGTTGCTGGGTGTGCTTGCAGGCGTTACTTATATTCGTGTTATGTCCATTTTTCAGTCTTCTTGGCTTGGCATGTTGCTTCACTTCGCGTAAAACTCGCGTCGGTGAGATAAACGAACGAAAATGTCCAAGGAGTTACTTTGTAGCTCACGCAATAGGCGGGGAGAAAAAAAATTTGTAAAAAAATAAAATTTTGGTAACCTGGGTACTAGTCCTGATATTGAGTGCACCGCTGTGTGCGTTGTCCGTATAAAATTTCAGTTGTCGTCAAGCCATTTAAGATTTTCAGTCGATTTTCTTCTGACTCCAATTTCGAGATTGCCCCTATTTTGTTCTATAGAAGGGGTCACCAGTTTAGCTATTTAGTTGTATGGTGGTGGTATTGAGGAATACCTATGTAGTGTAGCTAAGGTGGCGTGACTTGACGAAGGCAATTAAATGAAGAGGTTCACTTGAAACAATTGGATTTATTTTTGCTATATGCAAAACATAAAGTTAGGCTACAAATTTAGCTTAGAGATAGGAATCTAGTACCCAGTACGGATGCGCGGCGATGACTGGCGTCACGGGCTAGCGGTCTTGGCGAGGTGTGGGACTTAGTGCTATGTCAGCACAATTGCTTGTATAGCGATGTCACTATAAACTTTTGCTTGGCGCTGATGTCCGTGGATTGCTAGGATTGGACAAGGCCATGTTACTTCAGCCAGGTGGGTTGGTCGCTGTTCCGACTACTCTCGGATCTGTAATTATGGGCCCACCACATTCTCTCGCCGCTAAGGCGTCTACGGATTCGTCGGTGCAGGTGGGACTCTCGCTCGCTTACTCCCTTCAGCGCTCTTGGGAAATCGAAGAGCCCCCCCGGCGTCACGGACTCGACCAGTCGACGACGAGTGCGAGTCGTATTTGCTCGCCAATACGGGTCGTTTAAATTGTGGCCGGTTTTTTACTCGACTGCCTCCCTTATTCCCTCGTCCGCGCCTGGGTGGAAAAGAGGAAAAAGGTTATTATCCATGGAGCGCCGGATGCGTCGTGATAAAGAATTCCGCACAAAATACGTGGATTTTATGCGTTAATACGAATCTCTAGGTCACATGTTGGTTTCGCAGTTCGAGTTGGAAGGCAACGAACATTATTTTGTTCCACATCACGCCGTCTTTAAAAATGGTAAGATACGGGGGGTGTTCGATGGTTCGGCGCCTACATCTTCGGGTGTATCCTTGAACGACTGCCTGATGTTGGGACCCAAGCTTCAGGTAGACATTTCGGATATCTTGACTGGTTTTCGACGCCACCAGATTGTATTTGTGGCTGACATTAAAATGATGTCCCGTCAGGTCATGATACACCCAGAAGATAGGCGGTTTCAGCTCATTTTGTGGAGAGAGGATCCGGCCTCTCCATTGGTGTTTAATGAGCTCAACACAAATACCTACGGGCTAAAGTCGAGCCCGTTTATAACAATTCGCTCGTTGCTACACTTGGCTGATCGTGAGCGTCTGAATTTCCCACGCGCAGCTGCTGTCTTCCCGCCTGCCGCTTACGTCGACTATATTTGCACGAGTGCTTCATCTGTGGCGGAAGCGTTAGTCCTGAGGGATGAGCTTATCGGCTTGTTACGGGCAGGTGGTTTTGAATTGAGGAAATGGATTTCCAATTCACCTGCCGTCTTGGAAGACTTACTGTCAGGACACAAGCAGGAGCCCCACATCTTCCAGAATCCTCAGAATCCTGAGTCCATCGCGGTCCTCGGAGTTCAATATCGGCCAGTTCAGGATATCTTGACGTACTCGGTTTAACCGTCGGACACAATGAAGAGGTGGACTAAAAGGCTGGTTCTGTCCACAGCAGCGCTTGACTTTTATCCCAATGGTTGGGTGGCTCCTGTAGTTTTTTGGGCCAAATGTTTCCTACAGGAGCTCTGGTTTTCTGGTCTCGACTGGGATACTCCGTTGACCGGAGACTTGTTGTCTTATTGGCTACGTTTTTATGAGACACTTTCGGTACTTCAACATGTCTCCGTGCCTCGTCCGATCTTACTCCCAGGTCGTTATCGGGCCAGTCTTCACGGCTTCTCTGATGCGTCGGAATCCGGTTATGCGGCTGTCGTTTATCTCCGCACCGTTGACAGCAATGGTCATTTTCGCGTCAGTCTAGTGGTCGCAAAGAGTAAGGTTGCACCTTTGCGGACCTAGTTGACGATCCCCAAGCTGGAGTTATCAGGAGCTGCATTGTTGTTTCGACTCCTCAACCATGTCTTCTCCACCTTGGGTCAATGGGTCCTATTTGATTCCGTTACAGCATCGACAGACAGCCAAATCGTGTTGTCTTGGCTTAAGGCGTCCCTTCATGCCCTAGAGACCTTCGTGGCTAATCGTGTTTCCCAAATCCAGTCTTCTGCGGTGTCTTTGGATTGGCGTCACGTGCCAGGGTCCTTGAATACCTCAGATTGCGCTTCATGGGGCCTGATTGCCTCGCAAATCATGAATCACCCGCTCTGGTGGGGTCCTGACTGGCTGGCCTCTCCTGAAGACACTTGGCCTCATACAGTTGTGGAGTTTGTTGACCCTCTGCCGGAGTTAAAGGTCTTTGCTGTTGAGCAGACTGTGGATACTTCACCGAACTTCTTACTTAATCGGTTTAGTTCTCTCAACAAGCTCTTTGGTGTCACCGGTTGCATTAAGAGGTTTCTCCACAGCTAACGGAACAGGTCACAGCCAAGGACGTCTTCAGTCTTGTCTCCTGAAGAGCTTATGATGCCCTTCTCACCTGTGTTCGACTGGTACAGGCCCAGTCGTTTGAAAAGGAAATTCGTCTTAATTTGTTTCTGGACGAGTCGGAGTTTTTGCGAGTGGGTGGTAGGCTTCGTAACTCATAATTGCCCTATGGGGCTCGGCATACTCTCTTGTTGCCCAAGAGCGGTCACTTTGTTAAGTTGCTGATCAGGGACCGCCATATTAAGAACTGTCTCAACAACGCATTGCTGGCTTGCCTGCAGCGAGAATTTTGGATTTTGTCCGCCAGACGAGCAGCTCGGAGCGTCATTTTTAAACGTATCCCTTGTTATAGGTTAAAGGGAACCTTGACCCAGCCACAAATGGGTGACTTGCCGTCCGATCGTGTCCGGCCCGCTCGACCTTTTGCTTAGGTTGAGTTGGATTTCGCGGGTCCCTTTTTGGTGAAGACGTCAAGTGTTCGCAATGCCCGACAGGATAAGGCCTATTTATGTGTCTTCGTCTGTTTGTTTTCCAAGGCTGTGCATCTGGAGCTCGTTTCAGCCTTCTCTAAAGAGGCCTTTGTCGCATGTCTGTCGCGGTTTGTCAGTCGGCATGGTCGCCCTCATTTATTCGCTCGGACTGCGGCACAAACTTCAAGGGTGCAGATCGCTATCTGAAGGATGTCTTTCAGTTTTTGTCGGACAGTGACACGTTTATTGACTGAGAGTTGTCCAAACGGGGCGTGACTTGGATTTTTGATCATACCGGCTATCTTTCGTGGGGCGGTATTTTCGAAGTAGCTGTCAAGGTCGCCAAAACTCACCTCCGCCGTGTGATTGGAGAAACGGTCCTCACGTTTGAAGAATTACAAACGGTATTTTGCAACGTCGAAGCGGTATTGAACTCACGACCGCTTAGTCCGATCTCATCGGATCCTAATGACCTGGAAGCGCTAACTCCAGGCCATTTCTTGATCGGAAGTCCTTTAACCTCCTTGCCTGAATACCCCTTCATCGATGTGTCAGTTAATAGTTTATTGCGTTTTCAGTTGCTTCAACAAAATACGCAATTGTTCCACCGTCGGTGGTCTTGGGAATATTTACATTTGTTACATCAACAGGTTCGGTGGACGGATAAAACAAACCCCCCACGCGTCGGAGACCTCGTCCTCTTAAAGGACTCAAATTTACCGCCCTTGCAATGGCGTTTAGGTCGCATCGTGCAATTATTCCCCGGTTCGGACGGTTTCCCGCAGGTCGCAGGGGTCATGGTCAGTTCAGGTTAGTCAGTGCTAAAGCGTGCCGTCGCGACGCTTTCTCGATTGCCAGTAGATTAATGGCTCTGGCTCGGTTTATCCTCATACAGACACGGTCTGGCTGGGGCGGGGGTTTGTTCGGTAAAAAATATGCGGTTGGATCGAAGCTTACTCTGTGCGGTTGCGCGTCAGCCAGCATAATACTTCGAGACGCTCGGCGACGTACGTTATTGAAATTAATTATATATAAAGTGGATAAGTCATTTTTAGAACTGAGTGCTTATATGGATTTTTGGTGTTGTGGAGCTTAAGTACGGCGTTTTGTGGGTCGTCAAGAATTCATCGGAGAAGCGGAATAGGCCACCAACGTACTCATTCATCACCAAATTCGGTACCCAATTCACGACACACCACAGTTACACACACATTGACCGTTCGGTAGGCCTATACAAATAGACAACATAAAACCGTAAGTTTTTGTAATTTTAACTTGTGACCTACGTTGGCCCAGTTTTTACGATCCTCTTTTTGGTAGGCAGACGTGGTTTTTCAGACCACATTTTGTAACGTACGGTTTACGATTTACAGTTAGTTAGTTGTTTTTTGTATAGTGGATCACATTACAATTCGTTCGGATTTAAGGTAAATAAATAAAATTATAATTCGTAACGTTAGGTTACGTCGTCTAGGCATAGTTTATCGGTCTTATGGCATTGCTCGTCGGACATTCGCAGCGTAGCTAATTAGGTACCCACTTTTTTTTGTTGTTGCGGTTAAAATAGATTGGAATAAATAGGTTTTAAATATTGTTATATAAAAGTGCAAATAAATAACTACCAATGAATGACCGACTCATCGATCGCTTGATTGTATACGTAGGTAATAGATAAATGACTCCCTCGCAGCCTAGTTGACAGCATAGCCGACTGCTGTGCAGAGGGTAAGTGTTCGATTCCCGCACAGGACAAACATTTATGTAATAAACATATCTGTTTGTCTTGAGTCTGGGTGTAATTATGTATGATATGTATGTATTTACAAAAAAAAAGTAATATATGTATTTATATCCGTTGTCTAGTATCCAAAACACAAGCTTTGCTTACTTTGGGGCTAGATTGCGCTGTGTGTAATGTCCAAATATTATAATAAAATATAATAAATATTATAATATTTATATTTATAATGATACTTACGTGATATTGAGAAGCAGTGCTCTGGGTATTGAGAAAGTCTCTTTCCTCTTTCGTACGATTTATCTATTGCTATACGTTTTAGTTATAGGTATGTTGATGTGTCGCTTAGTGTACAAGCCGTAGAACACACCCAGTCTCTCCTCAGACTTAATCGACGACAATTCTCACAGCCCGTCGTTGAACCGAGTCAAAGGGGCCAAGCTGGTATCCGGGTACACCCGCCCAGATATGGCAGCAGTACTCCATATGGGGCCCAACTTGCGACTTGTAAAGTAACAAACTTTGCCCCGACGTGAAGTACTGCTTCGCTCTGTTGAGTACACCAAGTTTTTTGGACGCCAGCTTCACCTTATCTTGTAAATGATCTCGGAACTGAACATCGCTGGAGATGTCAACACCAAGGATGCCAACGCTCTTGGAGATGGAGAGGGGAGTGTTCTGGAATTGTGGGACTACAGTGATTGGGGTTTTCTTAGCGGTGAACGCGCACACTTGTGTCTTTGTAGTGTTGAATCGGACCAAGTTTACCAGACCCAGTCAGAGACCTTGGACAGTGTGGTATCGATTTGAGACACAAGATCTCCGCGGTTTTCCTCCACAACGAGGGATGTTTGCATGACCCGTGTAACAAGCGTCTTCAGTACTGTCATCTGCATAGCGATATATGTTGTTGATGTCCAACATGTCATTGATATGCAGTAGAAACAGCGTAGGAGCACAGAGCCTTACGGGACACCAGCATTAATGTCCATGCTATCAGAGCAACTACCGTCAACTACGGTTTGTATGCGTCTGTCGGACAAAAGCTAGCCACCCATTTGCACAAACCCTCAGCACTCCGTAAGATGGCAACTTCGATAGAAGACCCCGGTGCCTGACCCGATCGAACGCCTTCGCTATGTCCAGGCTGCATGCCAATGCCTCCCCCTGACTCTCAATGGCTAGTGCCCATCGGTGTGTGAGATACACTAAAAGGTTACTAGTCGAGCGACCGTGGCGAAAGCCATATTGATGGTCACTGACCACCTCGTGTACTTCTAGGTATCTTAGAAGCTGTGTGTTGATTACACGCTCCATCACCTTGGAGAGGAGAGAGGTAATAGCGATAGGACTGTAATTCGATGGATCTGATCTATCGCCCTTTTTGGGCACCGGGTGCACATTCGCAGTCTTCCATGAAGACGGAAATTGCCACTTTTTGTTCAGTGAAAAAACAAACAGTCAGGCAGATCAGTTTTGGTTTTAAACTGCGTTCGGAATTCCTTCGGAAAGCGCTTGCACCTGAAAACGACTTCTGCGTGGTTTTAACGGATTACTGAAGATTAGCTTACGATAAGGATTTTGTAAAGTTTGTGTACACTGAAGTGCAATAAATCATTTTCCTCGCCAAACGGCGTTTTAGTTACCCTAGCTCGTAACATAATTATACAAATCAATTAAGTCATGCATATAAGTAAAAAAAAATCAAAAATCATTTATTCAATTTAGGCTACAATAATTGAGCACTTATGAATGTCACTACGGCATCGGTTCGTAAGTCTATAGGGCGGGAGACCTTGTACTGAGAAGAACCGGCAAGAAACTCAGCAAGGGCATTTCTTTTCTCCCTTTCTCTTACAACGTCCACTTAAAATATTGGAAAATCCCCTTCCTATCATAGAAAGACACTTTGCATTACAAACATAAAATGCACAAGCACAGCATAAAAAAGTATCTAATTGCAAAATATATATAAAAAAAAGACAGTTCATGTACCTATTCATCACTTATCAATGTCTTACAGTATTGATAAACAAAACAAAAAGTAAAACTAAATACAAGGATACAAAGAAGTTTGCAAGAGCAGACTAGTCTCCACAGGCGGCACCCGTTCACGAGTGTGACACATGAATCAGCCATCGCTTCGTTCAACCATGTTTAGCTACTCATATCGCTTCAGTCCTAAAATTGTTTATGGATATCTATATTTATTATTAAAATAAAACGCAATCAAGCGTATGTTAAGTTTTCGTAAAATTACATTATTGTGTATACTTTAAAAAACTTATGTAACGATTGTCTTCTAAAAAGTTATAGTTGAAAATGTTATTACAGCTCTAATATCGTGACTTTTTAGTAATTCAGAACACGTAAGTAGTTTAAAAGTTATTTTAAGTTGTAAGTATACAAATTTACTTTGGAAGCCAATAACTCGCAAAACCACTTTTATCTGAGAAAAAAATACTTCTAAACCTCTATTGTATTTTAAAGACACACAATAGAGACTGCGTTTACGAATCATTGTCACAAATCCATGTTTTTACATTTTAAAGACGTTTTAAAATAAACACCTTTTTGTGAAATCTTACCAGAATCGATAAAAAAACGGCAGAGCTCTGGTATACGAATAAGTCCGTGACAGGCGTAACGTACGAAAAGGCACAGAGACGGATTTGACGATGTTATTAACCTTTCGTTTCCGCTATTTAGCTATTGTAACAACTGGTCAAGTGCGTGTAGGGTTCGTACACTAAGGGGTTCCGTATCACAATATAATACTAAATCTTACGCAACAAAATGAATACAATGCCTTATTCATACTAGTCAAAAATAATTATTTGAAAAATTGTAGGCACGGTGAATTTTGTATTTATAAAATTAATACAGTTAACCTACTTGTATTTAGTTATTTGCTATTTTCCTTTAAGGTTTGCACTAAGTACAATCACTTAAAGCTAAAATATTGTTTTTATTACAATTAATAAAAAAATATACATATCTCTGAAATTTATATTTCCATAACATTCAGTGCCACTCATAAGTTTGCCGCCGCAGTCTCACGAAGGAGTCTCACGAAGGAATCTCACGAAGGAGGTACGAAGTACGAAAAGGTTTGAAATGGCTGACAAACATTTGGAAACAAACAAGTCTTTTTTTCGATAAAATTTTATTTTGAGTCACAGATCTCAGACAGACCGCGGCTCGCAGCAGCTATCACATCAATCACAACAACCGAAAACCCATTTCACGATCTGAATGATTAATGTGTGCAAAAGTTTGTGACGTACTTATTGTTACAAAAGTGGGAAACTTTAGTGAATACTTTAACGGTAACAAATGCAGGATTTAATGAGTTCGTGACGTCTCGCTAACAAGAGTCGCTCCGGCCCCCGACCCGAAGAGGAATGAAACAAATAAGGTAAAAACTTCAATAAGCTTCATCGTCGTTTCGCTAGAATTTGTAAGTACTAGAATACAGTTTTATGCTTTAGACAGAATTTAACAAAATATTTTGTTTTGATTCTATATTTGAACATGCTGTTGCCCGCGACTCCGTCCGTGTCAAAGTCGGGATATAATTTTTTTTTTCCTGGTGTCGATGTCGGTCCTGTTTCCGTTCCAAATTCGACTTTGACCCTCATGATTTCGAAAAAACTGATCAAGTGCGAATGGGACTCGCGCTCTGAGGGTTCCGCACTAACAGAGAGTGCAGGAGCCGGACCTGCACTTGACGGGTTTTAAGCTATAATATTTTGTTGTTACTATACTTACAATAGAGCTTACATTATAATCGTTTTCAATTTGAAGATTTTTACTGTTACTGTTTTTCCGATAGAGTAAACATACAAACATAACAAAACTATGTTCTTGTATTGACAAAATGTTTGCTGTGCTAGGGAATAAGGATTCTACCTACATCAGTCTAAAAGGTGAGGCGCGCACAGTACGTACGTACAGCAGGCGACACATTGAGCTACCCATGAAACATACCTGTAACTAAAAAGTTTAGCTATAGATAAATCGTAGGAAGAAGACTGAACAAAGCTGCGATTGCAAGCATATCTATAGGTATATGTATAATACAAACATGAATGACAGCCGGCGCGACGGGCTGGGCGGCGGGGCGGCGTAATTACCGAGCTCAATCAACTTTTTTGCATGCCTCTTCGTTATGGTAGGTAAGCAAAATTTGAACCCAATAATAATTACGCACGCACACTTATATATTCATTTATAATTTACGGTTGCGACGCGATGCAGTGGGGATACTACGTAGGAGCAGCCAGTGTGAGACGAAGTAATAAATTACGACTATCTCTCTTTAACGACTTTTTCGATGCGTTGCGCCTTGGGTTCAAATTCCATTTAGGTTCGGTTGATGTGTCGCCTACTGTATCATAAGGTTTTGTTATTGCAAATTCTAAAACTAATTTTATTATTTTATTTGACATGGAGAGCCAAAGAAAACTGAACTCGGTACCCGTTATTTCATAAGTTTGCGAACAGAATAATCTTAAAACTGATGAATGATTATATTAATTATTGTAGGTCAAATAAAACAATATTCAACCTTTGAAATAAAAAAACGGCACCATGTGGTAACCTTCAATCAGAACAAAAACTGTTATATGTTAGTTGTAAGTAAATAAATAAATACTCTTTTAAATGAATCCAGGCACAGGACCCATATACTTATTATAATTTAGGTAATTTGTCAACATTAATCTATACACACATATTTTTTATAGCCCTTTTTAATATGATTGAGCTAACCTAGCCTTTTTTTAAAAATCAATTTAACCCAAAAACCTGATACGCAGTTGGCAACACTGGCTGACTTGTTTGACACAAGAACTACCTGTGTCATCTCGTTCCTGACTTTTGTATCACGTTTGCATTTTTATACAGCCCATAGCATCTTCTATTATATATCAAGCTCAATAACGGTGACTGACTCATTGACATAATTGTTCTGCCAGGAGGACCCCCGGAGATGAAAGTCATGTATTGGAGAAATGTTTAGTGCCTCATGGTGACCTGGGGAAAAATCTGGTTTTTCCCGAACTGAAAATTGATAACCGCGCGCCGATTGGTGAAATATAGACAAAAAAATAAAAAAATTGCATAAACAAAATGGCCGCCGATTTAAAATTGATTGAAATCTTTAAAGTTAAGGACAGAGAGTTGTCGGATGTAAAAATAAATTATGGTGAAGGTGTTTTATTTAGACATTGGCAATTAAAAATTATGGGTTTCACAAAAATCGAATATGGCGGTGCCAAGATGGCGACTGACTTTTTAATATTTATTGCGAGATCTATCTTATCAAAACAAAGGTAAAACTTGGCAATGTAACAAAAAAATTTTAGAATTTAGAAGAGAAAATAAGCATCAATAAATTGATCACGCAACTTTATGACTGATAGATAGACAAAGCTGTTGTCCCAGTAGAAGTTACATATATTTCACGATGACCTAGGGAAAACCTGACATTTTCCAAAACCCAAGATGGTGACTATGATCCAAATACTAACTTTTTTGTTTTTCAAGCAATTTTGACCAAACTGATGATTGACGCGTTGATTGTTAAAATATGTATAAAAAAGTTAGATGAGCAAAATGGCCGCCAATTTAAATTGAATGTAAACTTAAAAGTTAAGGACAGAAAGAATGAGTTGTCAGACGTAAATATAAAGCATGTTGAAGTTATTCTATTTTCATGCCACCATATAGGAAAATTATGGGTTTAGCAAAAATCTAATATGGCGGTGCCAAGATAGCGACTGACTTTTTATTTCTTATGCAAGACCGATCAAATTCAACAAATAAAAACATTGCTAATTTAACACAAAATATTTGTTTTAATAAAAACAAAATGGCAGCCAGATAATAAGCAATAAATAAAGCTCAACAACGGTGACTGACTCATTGACGAAGTTGTTCTCTTTGAAGGAGCCACGGAGAAGAAAGTGATTATATTTTCCCATGTTTAAATGCTTCATAAACCTGGAAAAAAAATTTCATTTTCCAAATATCCAAGATGGAAGCGGTGATCGAAACATTAACTTTTTTGTTCTTCAAGCGATTTAGATTAAACTCAAATTCCGGCTGAAAGTTTCTTTCTCACCCTTTTTTACCATGTAAATCAGTAATCAGTTCATTTTTGGGCAGTTCCAGTCCGTGACTGATTAGGACTTAATAATGAACATGCTAACATCCATGCATACCCAGCACGTGCACGTATGTTAGCATGTTCATTATTATGTTCTCTTATATCATAACCTTCCGTAGTCAGGTACCTAATAGAAGATTTCCCGGCTTCAGATTAAGATTTTCCATCGTTCTTTAAGAAAGTAAATGAAATGTACTTACGTTAAGAAAGGCAAAAAGATATGATAGAATTGTTAAAACGATCAAAGGGATTTTATGATTTCTTTCGCTCGCTGTTTTACTTACTAAAGTGAAGATTTTTAAAATGTCAATAAAATTACAAAACATATCATCATCATCATGTTATATATTCCTTACATTCCTATTTTTTTATATTTGGCTGCTAAGGCCAAATTGTTCTTGGCCGTTAACAAACAACAGAAAAATGTATATCAAAAAATGTCAGCATGAGCTGAGACTTTAGCCTGTTCTAAGAAGAAAAAATCTATAAAAATTACGTAAGTACAATTTAATGACTTATTATTAGGTAAACTAGGCACGTGAATTCTGGTTTTCGTAATGTGACATACGTCTACTAAAACGCTTAACACCCATAGTGCCTTTTTTTTCGCCAGGTACTTGTAATTTATATAGATATCTTGTATAATATATATATAAAAATGAATCCATATTTCCCTTGGTCATGCCATCACGCGTGAACGGCTAGACCGATTTCGCTAATTCTTCTTCTGTTGTTTTTGTTATTGTCAGGAGAAGGTTCTTATGAAAAAAAAGCTGTCAAGTGCGAGTC
The DNA here is from genome assembly GCA_946406115.1 of Apoda limacodes. NCBI lineage: Eukaryota > Metazoa > Arthropoda > Insecta > Lepidoptera > Limacodidae > Apoda > Apoda limacodes. The sequence continues at coordinate 1,683,869 of OX291548.1, forward strand.
GGACTCGCGGACTAAGGAAAACTCGAAGACAGCTGGACCAATTCGGTTGATTTATTTCTGGTGTGTTTGTTAGTGTTAGGGCAAGGTTGTTATGAAAGAAAAAACGGTCAAGTGCGAGTCGGGCTCGCGCACTAAGTGTAAACCGATTTTGATGAAATTTTAGTAAGTCGTTATGCACACGCCGGGGAAGGTTTCTGAGAAAGAAAAAAAGGGTCCAGTGCGAGTTGTACAGGGGCAAGTGTGAGTCGGACTCGCGCAATAATGGTAAACCGATTTTAATGAAAGTTGTTATGCACATGCTGGGGAAGGTTTCTGAACTAGTACAACCCTTTCACAATAGGTTGGTGCGGCAGTTGTTGAAAAAAAAAACCACGTTCGCCGGGTCAGCTAGGTATCTAATAGAAATCTACGCGGGTGTAGCCGTGGGTAATAGCTACCTACCAACTCTTTATTGTAACAGATGGCGCTACAGTGTATCAATTTTATAGGCAGAATAAAGTCTGCCGGGCCAGCTAGTATTACAATATTTAACACGTAATAAATCGTAAAAGTCGTGGCGTTTGTCGTTACACACGTCGTGTTAGGTGAAGAAAAATACAAAATTAAATCAAAATAAAAAGAGAAAGGTAGTATCAGATTCATATATACGGCACTTGAGTCGAAGACTTAAAACGGAGCATTAGACCGCTACACCAATGAGATGTCTACTATGTTATTATTTTTTTTTTATTATAAAATTCTAAACTTGATTCGATTGGATTTTTATTAAGGTTTTTTTTTTATAACTCAAAAAAATTTTAACACTTAACTTTATTTTTTCTGTAACATATAGATAGATATCTATAACTTAGAAATAAAGCAGATTTATCGCCTCATAAGCTGCGGGGAAAAGGGTGAATGTTCATTTTTTTTTTAAATTCTTGTCCATAACTCAAAAACTATATCACTATAAATAATGAATAAAAATATTTTGGAATCTGCTGCCCGTTCATATAATACCCCACTCGCTTGCTTGATGCTTGTTGCTGTCATTGCTCGGCATAGACGCGTGGTGCTGGTACGGCGGTCAGGGAGACCTGATGAAACGGCTAACCGCTGTCCGCCCGCAGGTTCAACGGGTTCCCGAACCCAGGAATCACTTAATCTCCGCCCTGGTAGGCTACATTACCAACCTGTGTAAAGTCTCTGAAGTAGTAGTCGTGCCGGAGAAGGAGACCAGGGTAGACTCGGCTACTACAACAGAGAGGGCTCAGGGGACTTTTCGCCTGCCGTGCCAGAAACAGTATTACCTATGCTGAGCTTTAACAGTTCTAGTACCACACCTTTCTGGCCTCTCAGCTATCTGTGCAGTGAATCATCATCTTAGTGTAAGTAACTTTTGAATAATGACCAGGAAAAATAATAGAATAAGGGATTTTACAGCGCTTATTCCATCCACATTTAATGTGGACTTTTGTAACATTAGGGGTATTCACGCAAACCTTAACGCAGTCCACCACCATCTGGAGACTGCGCAGCCGACCATTCTTTTTCTAACGACGCCGGAAATATCCTGCCCGGTAGATGCATCATACCTACATTATCCAAGCTACAAATTCGAGCACAATTTTGTGAGTCGTGCCGGTGTATGTATGTTCGTCCGGGAGGATAGATAGATGCTGTCGCCGTCTTCATAGCCTTGAGGACAAGGACCTGTCAATATTGTGGGTGCGTGCAGATTACGGCCGCCACACTCGTATCTATGCGTGCCTATACAGGTCTCACAGCGGTGACACGAACGTAGCTCTACTCTTCACGCACTTGAATCTGACGACTGACAAAGTTCTAGAGCAATATTCCACAGCAGAACTAGTTATTTTGAGAAACTTCAACTCCCACCATCGTAAGTGGCTCAATTCTCGAACCAATAACTACGAAGGGATATCTGCTTATTGATCTGACCTATGGATTCTCTCAGCTGGTACGTTCTCCAACTAGAATACCAGATATAAAAGACCATACGAGCTCCTTACTGGACCTTTTGCTGACTACACGTCCAGACGGATATATTTCATCTCAGTGGATGCGCCTCTTGGCTCCTTGGACCACTGTCTCGTTCGGGCTCAAGTGTTATGCACACAACCCGATCCATCTGGGCCAACTAATTGGCGTCGTGTGTTGCATTATAAGTCGGCAGACTGGGATGGATTCCGAGAATTTTATGCATCTTACCCGTAGAGGCAGCTCTGCTTTAGCTCAGAGGATCCTGACGTCTGCGCAGCCACTGTCACTGAGACAATCTTCACTGGTATGTAATGTTTTATTCCTAATCCGTGAGTAGCTGCCGAGGGAGGTCCGAGTGAGTCAGAAGGTATACCAGCAGTGGTGCTTAAGCCTCCTGAGTTATGTCCTGTACTCACGCGCCTCTTCGCGCTTTCCTACCACACTAGGCAATTGCCACTTTAGTAATATAAAAATAAAACTAACAAAAAGAAGTGAAATCCCACCAAAAACATTTTCATGCAGAATGTTGCCAAGACGAGGCCTACACCTTGCCGATATCAATATCGAGCGAAAACGAGCAAAAAAAATCACGTTTGTTGTATAGGAGCCCTATTAAATATTTATTTTATTCTGTTTTTTTGTATTCTTATAGAAATACATCTTCTGTGAAAATTTCAACTTTCTAACTATCACGGTTCATGAGATACAGCCTGGTTACAGACGGGTGGACGGAGTCTTAGTAATAGGGTCCCATTTTTTATCCTTTGAGTACGGAACACTGAAAACACTCTAAAGATAAAAAAAATCTGTTTTGTATTCAAGGAAAAAAGTAAATTTTACTCACAAATATAAAACTTTTTATTAGGTTTATGTGATGAAAATATATGTAATGTAAATGTTATTTCTACAAAACAGTTTGAGTATATAAAAATATTACTTATTATAATAATTATCGAACACCAAATTAAATATTATTAAAGTTTTGCAATTTTTGTAAATCATACTTAGTATTTTTTAAAACGTCATTAGTAATTTCAAGAAAAGGTGGACAGACGATCTGGTCAGAGCCGCAGAAAGCGGATGGGCGCGGGCGGCTCAGGACCGTCCGTTGTGGAGACATATGGGGGAGGCCTACGTTCAGCAGCGGACGTCTTTTGGCTGAAACGAACGTATTAATAATGGAAACATCACAAAATTTAGTAAAGGTTCAAAATCAATTGCTTTGCTTGACTGTGAGATTGTTCGCCACCTGAGTTGTATAAAAAAATATAAGCAATAGAAAAAACAAATAAAAAGTGTCAAAAACCGTTAAAAAACCTATTTCTAACTTTAAAGTCAAATATTTAGAAATGTAATTTTTGTGGATTGAATGATTTGTGTAAAATCGGTCCAATTGATACAAATATATATTTAGCCGATTACGCGTAATTGAGAATGTCTTCAAAAATTGCATTTATATATAGGTAATTAGTAATATTTTTAAACAAAAATAGTTAATTTATTATATTTTCAAAAATGTGCATTTGCAACCCTCTCCTGAGTGCGGATTACAAATACATTGTTACGGGTCCAATGTTGCCAGCAATAAGTTTGAGCATTACCGTAACGCGTTTCCAATACTCTGTTCGAGTATGAATGCTAAGCACGAGCGTTGTTCGAACCGTTTTATTCTATTACGGGAATAAAACTTTAAAGAGGACACTACCGAACGGAACGGCTGAGTCCTAAATCAAAACTTTTGCGTTTGAACTTTGTTTATTTAACTGCTTTACTTAAAACTATTAGAACTATTCGCCTATTTAATTTTAATTGTTTTATGATAAATGGAATATATTGATAGAAGCTTTAACTTATTTGAGTTTCCTCCCGTAAAAGTGAATCTACTAACTTAAGACAAATTTCAATAATACCAGCTATTTATTCAGAGGTCCGTGGATCAAAAACTGCTAGCTTTATGTTTATTAGTTTGACTAACCTTGTGACCGTCTTTCTCGACGGCGAAGGGTGACTGCCCATATCTACTATCATCAGTAGGGGCCTAGCTTTCACAGAGGGAATTTACTTTAAGGGTATCAAACAGAAGGGAAATGAGAGAACCGTAGTCACCGTGACGTCGCCGCCAGCCACCATTGCTGGAAATGGAATCCGAATCAAACCGGTCAATCCCGGCGCGGTGTAGAAGCTGAGAAGTAGAAGCTGTCCGAAAAGTCTGCGCTTGATGCAATTCAAATTCAAATTCAATATAATTTATTCAGTTTAGGCTACAATAATTGAGCACTTATGAATGTCACTACGCCATCGGTTTGTAAGTCTACAGGGCGGGAGACCTTGTACTGAGAAGAGCCGGCAAGAAACTCAGCAAGGGCATTTCTTTTCTCCCTTTCTCTAACAGCGTCCAATTAAAATATAGGAAAATATCCTCCCTATCATAAAAGGACACTTTCCATTACAAACATAAAAAAACATGAAATATAAAGCACAAGCACAACATAAAAAAATTATCTAATATAAACAAAAGACAGTTTATGTATTCATCACTAAGAAATAATCAATGTCTTACAGTATTAATAAACAAAACAAAAAAGTTAGGCTAAATACAAAGAAGTTTGCAAGAGCAGACCAGCCTCCACAGGCGGCACCCGTTGACACATGAATCAGCCATCGCTTCGCTCAACCATGTTTTAGGGAACGTAATGTCCTATCACTTCACAAAACCGTTGTCCCCATGTAGGAAATGTTCAATATAATATAAAACTCTGATCACAGCAGTCCATAGATAGGTATTCTGCGTTCCGAATTGCAAGCGTGTCTAACGTCGTCCGCGCTTTCGTATACACTAGATTTGCCACTTAGCAGCGAGCCGTAGCCCGGTTATTCACATAAAATGAAAGGGCGATACGTCATCGCTAGCGCGCTATCAATCCACTGGCCCAGTCAGATCGAATCGGGCTGAGACTCTTCAAACTGGAGAATCTTAAGTAAGAGGAAAACGGGACAAAGTCGCCACAGCTCGTCTCAGAACAGAGTCACCAACCAATACCTCAGCAACTCGGGGGACTCCATCCTGCCCTGGAAAAAATTGCAATATACGAAGCCTTCTCCAATGGAAGGGTGGCATATTGGCATCCTACACTAAGACAAGGTCTCCGACCTTAGGAGGTTTCGCTTTATCAGATCTGCCGCAGTAGTTCAAAAACGCGTCAACGGTGGTATCACTACATACATACAAACACACTACATACTCAGGTAGTGAGTTAAGGAATGCAACCTATTTTGCTTTAATTCTGAACCTCGGTTATACATCTCTCCAAGGATGCAAGTCTAGTTTTGGCTAGCTTTCTAGAGTGAACCAAAGTACTTGGGGACTATTCCACTTCCCAAAACTGCTAAATCGCTTCAGCGGGAGAGACACCCACACAAGTTGTAGGGTCCGGCCAACGTACAGGCACTAGTGATTGTGTGACTGAGACAAAATACTCGAGTGAGGGGATTTCAGGGAGGAGACAGCGGCCAAAAAATCGAAATTCCACCAAAGCTCGCACAAAGTGAGCCCCAGGTTGAGTCTTAACTTTAATTGCTCCACTAACTATTTCGACATTTTACACCCATAGGAGGGTACAAAATTACACCGAGGTGACACAACGCAAACTTGTGCGGTAGGCAACAAAACTGTGAGGGGGGGGGGGGGAGATGGTGAAGGAGTGCAGGTTGAGAGTTAATAAAGGTAGGAATTGGAAGAATGGGTATTCTGATTCACCGGTCGCCTTCCCACCGGTCGGAAGGGTGAAGGACGTCGCTCCAATCGCGGCCACTCAACAGTGGGTGGCAACATCTTCGTGCTCACCATCCGCCCCCTGTGCGGTCTGTCTGCAAAATTTACCCTGCTGATCCGATCAGAGTTCTGATGGGGAGAAGAAGCCCCGCTGGCCGTGACAGGCTCGGAGGCCCATACCCTGTATGGCGGCGAAGCCCGTGGGGATCGAACCGGAACTGCCATTTAGGGAGGGTTCCCCTTAACAACTCCCCGCAGGGGGGTCTCCGAAAATTAGGTTTTTGACAATCCGAGGGGGAGAAGCAGCTCCACCGTCCTTGCAGGGTGTGGAGGCCTGTGCCCTGAATGGGGGTGAAGCCCGTGGGGATCGCGTCTGAGCCAGGGAGGGTTCCCCTTCACTCCCATATCACGTGGGGTAAGGGGGACAAACTTACCGGTCCGTCCGTGGCTTGCCCCGATGACGGCGGGAGGCGAATGATAGTATGGTCAATCTCTACACACAGTGTCTGAATAAGGGCACTGAGCAACTGCACCAAGACACCCATAACACCAGCGTCGCGTGCGCACAATGTTGCGTCTACCCACCCGACACAAATTTATAAATTTGGGACACTCGGTCACCATGTGGTCCCTACCGCTACAATAGACACACGTCCGCGGTTCAACAGCCTCTGCCGCAGCACACAACCGCCCACCTCCTTGAGTTCTGGGCAACTGTCTAGGCAACTGCACCGGTGGTGGCCTAGTCCTAGCGTACGAGGTGGAGGGCTCGTAAAGAGCGAGGTTATCCGTTTGATGACACTTATCCTCCAAAAAAACCTACCAAATTTGCAAATTTGAGGATAGGGATGTCGGAGTCTCCCTCGTGAGGGCACTCAAACCGGCTCCTCACGTCCTTCGGCAACTTTCCTAAAACTATGTGAAGGAGTAGAAAAGACAACTCCTCCACTGGCTGGCCCAAAGCCTTCAACGCGCCGTACGCGACTAATAGGACGTTAAAAAACCAGGCTGTCGAATATATTTCGGAACGAGGTCCACTAGCTAACTGTTCCTGCAAACCTGCGAAAAGTATTGCCGACGTTCTCATACAGCCTGTGTGATCTTGTCCACTATCTCCTCGGCCTGATCAATATCGGCCAGGATCTTGGCCATGGCCTCCGGCTACAAATCTGAGTCAAACAGCTCTCGGTACGCCTGGCTCAGTACCTCCATCCTGTCATCGAGCTGTCCCGACCGCGCAATTAAGGCCTGCCTCCTATATCAGGCCTCCCTATGTTAATCGTAGCCGACGCCAACCATCGCAGGACACCCAAACCATGGCCCTTGGTTTAGACATCGTTAACGATTACGAAATGCGCACAAAAAATAATCAAAAGCTAAAAACAAACTCATAAAAACCTAATTAGTAATTCAAACTATTATCTATGAAATACACCGAAAAATGAACAAATAAACTAAAGGAACCCTACGTTATAATAGTATATTTGCGCGGGGTAACACAAATCTATTTCTTAAACCTAATTAACTAAGTAATTACTAAGTTTCAAAACGTATCTCTTATCGCAATACCTATATACCTGAACAATACTTAACTTAAATTCCTTAACTTAAACAAACAAACTAGTTACTTAATACCTACCGACGGTTCCTATCGGTGCATAAGGTTAGTCAAACCGCCGTGTACAACCACGCTCTGCTACTACCAGATGTTTATTCTGAGGTACGTGGATCAAAAACTGCTACCTTATGTTTATTAGTTTGACTAACCTTGTGACCGCCTTTCTCGACGGTGAAGGGTGACTGTCCGTATGTACTATCATCAGTAGGGGCCTAGCTTGCACAGAGGGAATTCCAGAAGGGAAATAAGAGAACGTAATCCACTTACCATTTGGTCACAGCGTAATGTTGAGTGTTGGCGCACAACTCACATAAGGTAAATTGTGTTTCAACAAAAAACATTTCGTTTTTTTTTCTGTTATTTATAGGTTGTGTTGTCCAAATAAAATGTTTTTCTTTCATCTTTATTTCTTTCTAGTCACTGTGCCGAAAAAATAGAATATAATACATATTTAAGGGGTTCCCATACAAAAAACGTGATATTTTTGCTCGATTTTTATAAAGGCAACAGGTAGACGCTTAAAATATTGACAGAATATTTAGTTATGTAGTCGCTTTAAAAATATATTTAAATTAAAATTATACAAATATTTAAGGGTCTTCCTGCGCGAGTCCGACTAGCACTTGGCCGACTACCACTTGGCCGACTAGCACTTGGCCGATTTTATGTAGAAAACCTGAGCAAAATTGTATTGTATTGTTTGCAGATGATACGTCTTTGATATTCAATGTTAATAGAAACAAAGATACATATAAAGATATAAATCATACACCTTCGCAAGTACTTAATTGGTTCACATCAAATAATCTTTTACTGAATGCACAGAAAACTAGCTGTATAAAGTTTGCTTTACCAAATGTCAAAGATACTCCAAACACAATTATTTATAAACGGTGAAGAACTTAAACTGGTTAAGTCAAAAGTCTTCTTGGGCAGCACTTAAGATACTTAATTGCAATATCACTCACATATTTATGTCTTAGCGATCAAGCGATCGAACAATATGAGACATTCATATATAGACCAAAACATAATTGTGTTTTTAAAATTTTTTAATGTTTTATATATTTGTGTATAGAAAATTAAGTCTATGCTTAGTTAATAAACTAATGCAATATTATTGAGGACCAGTGAATTTTTTACATGTTCGATGCATTTTGAAACACTTAAATCGCTTCAGGATATAAATACTGGCAACAGTAAAAACACTTTTTCTCAAATTAATTTCTTTAACTAATTGTTGAAGAATTTAACTTCATCGACCATCGACTAACACCTCCATGTCGATTATTTAAGTTGACAATATTTATTGCCTAGCTGGATAAAGTAAGGCAATCCACTTACTAGCGGGACTTGACTATGTACCATGTCAACAAACATTTTGAAAAAGTCATCTAAGTATTTCGAATACAAATAAAAATTAAACACACTAAACGATCGACCAACACTTTTAGTTATATTAGTAAGTATTTCCATTTCATTTCATGTTTGAATTAATGGATTTTATGTACTTAATAAGAGGATGAGACATTCATATTGACCAAAACATAAAAGATTTTTTAATTTTTATTTTTAGAGAGGTAGGGCACTGCAAGTACCCGCTCGAATAAGCTGTCCGAACAATAAAGCGGGGCATGGCGAGTACTTGCTCGGCTGAGCAGCCCGAACTGGGGAAGTACCTTACAGAAAACCGCGGCTACAATAACACTAACATTGAGTAGTGCTGTGTTCCTGGCGGTGAGTTAGATTGCCAGAGCTCTCTTTGAGGATTCGCTACGCGGACAGCGGAGGACCGGCGGTGCTTGTTGCTGTCATTGCTCGGCGTAGACGCGGCGTGCTGGTGCGGCGGTCAGGGAGACCTGATGCAATGACTGACCGCTGGCCGCCCGCAGGTTGAACGGGTTCCCGAACCCAGGGATCACTTAATCTCCGCCCTGGAAGGCTGATCCGCCAGCCTGTGTAAAGTCTCTGAAGTGGTAGTCGTGCCGGAGAAGGAGACCGGAGTGGACCCGGCTACTACAACAGAGGTGATTCAGGGGCCTTTCCGCTCGCCGTGCTAGCAACGCTATCGTCTGTGTTGAGCTTCGGCAGTCTTAGTACCGCATCTTTTTGTCTTCTAAGCTGTCTGTGCAGTGAATCCTTATCCTTAGTCTAAGTATCCTTTTTATGTATAATCGCCAGAAGAAACAAAAGGAAAAGAGTTTTTACTTACATACGCGATGCATTTTGAAACACAGAAATTGCTTAAGTAATTAAATACAGGCAGCAGTAAAAACCCTTTTTTCTGAAATTTATTTCAGAACTGATTGTTGACGAATTTAACTTTAACTTTAACTTTATAGACCATCGACTTACACCTTTATGCCAATTTTTGAGTTGGCAATATTAATTGCCTAGCTGGATAAAGTATGGGAATTCACTTACTAATGGGACCATGTTAATAAACATTTTGAAAAAAAGTCATTTTAATAGTCAGTATTCAATTTTTTTTTCACACTTAGCAATTGGCTAACACTTTTTAGCTATATTTTTCAGTATTAACCTTTCATTTGACGTTTGAATCAATAGATTTTAAGTACTTACCAAAAGCAAGAGACATTCATATAGACCAAAACATAAAAGTGTTTTTAAAATTATTACCCAACTAGCACATTAGTCATTTTTACAGCTTATCTTACGACTTTTAGTTCTAAATAAGTAGTATATCAGTGTCAGAAAAATCTTTCAGTTGTAAGGAGGTCTCGAAGATGCAAATGAGTACTTAAATTCACACGCAGTTGCATATGTATGTATTTAGCTTCCCCTATATGTCTTGTAATGGCATACAGTCGAATTTGCTACCATTAACTGTAAATAAGCTATATTTGCCACCAGAGGTAGCAAATAAGGTTTTAAAATCACTGATATGCAACTTTTAGAAATAAGTTAGATTAAATCCCAGTATGGCACTTAAAGTTTCAAATAGGTGGTGTAAAGGATTGTCCTAACACCTGTAGTGCTAAACTGGGTTATGTTCCGGCTCTTTTAGAACCTATAGTTGCTGTAACTCTAAGTTCTACTGTGCACTGATAAGTCGCCCTGACGCATAAATAAGTTTCAAAAGGTCAACTTAAAGAACCAAAATAAGCGATTATGACTTATTTTGAACTACTAAGGATCTTTTAGTTGTAAAAATTTGGTTATAACATTCACTCAATTGCATTCACACTATGCAAATAGGTGATTTTTAAACCTCATGGTGCTAAATAAGCCGTAAATAAGTGACGATTAGAACTATTTACCTTAATTAACATTTAAATTTAACAATATAATAAAATTTAAATAACCAAAATCACTTGTTTTGAAAACCAATAAAAAAGTGAGGTTATAATCATATTTTTAAATTAATTTTGAACTTTTTAAACTTAATCTGATCTAAACTAAATGTACTAAATCTAAGGTGCGTGAAAATCTATAATGAAATATAATATATAATTCACATTAAAAAATAATTCGCAACGACTTTTATGATAACTAAATGTTTAAACATTAAAGTTACCTAATAATAAATAGAAACACGATAGGACTTACCTAATTACACACGAGTCGCACTCAAAGTTACTTTTGGATTTTATTTTAAATATTAGATAATAGATTTTACACTCGAACATTTTTTTAGCACTTCTTTATCACCTGATGAATGAACGAAATCGTTTTTCATTCAATTACTCATTCGCTACGTACAACTTTCACCCTAGGTTCTAATTTCCACTACAGAGTATAATTTAAACTATTAAGGAACCCAGTTAGAACCGAAACTAGGCTGCAATTTTTCTCGTTTTTGTGCTATTAGGGTGGCATATGGGTTGCCTGCACCTATATACCACTTAAGAATGGCTGTAATTTTCACCTTAGGTAATACTCGGTCGTAATATTATATAACTCATATGTCACCTGTTGTGTTAGTTGGGTAATGATTAACATATTTGTGTATAGAAAATTAAGCCTATGCTTCATTAATAAATTAAATCATAAGTAATGAAGAACAGTGAATTACTTACATACCTGATGCTGAATACAACACAGAAATTGCTTAAGGAATTAAATACCGGCACCAGTAAAACACTTTTATCTACAACCGATTGTTGACGAATTTAAGTTTATAGACTATCGACTAACACCTCCATGCCAATTTTATAAGTTGACAATATTGATTGTCTAGCTATATTAAGTACTAGCTGCTGCCCGCGACGTCGTCTGCGTGAACGCTATACAGCATGAAAAATACCTATGATTATGCCTTTTAAAATAATATTTATTTACCCGTTTCTTCTTTACATTCATATCTACAGGAAGTGCAGTAACAGAGGGAGACTATCTTTTGTAAAGTTGACCTTCAAAAAGTACTGATTTTCAGCCTGCTTTGAATAAACGACTTTATGGTGATTCTACTGAATTAAGTCATAAGTGGTGACTGAAGCAGATGGAAAAAAAAGGATAAAGAATACAGAATAGAGTAAAAATACATACTTATAGGACTTCTCGATAAACAACAAGTGTTTTGGCTCTCCGCAGCCAGAATGAAAAGTTTTCTTGGCATTTTGATTATTTTATGTTTTAAAGATAACAGAAAATAATTTACACACTTTGAATTTACACACATAATAATGATAGCTAAGCAGTAGTCCGATTGAAGTTTATTTAAGTCTATATTTATTTATTTTTCAAGAAAATGTTTTCATGATAAATTCGACCAAGCACACGATAACTTATAGTAACGTAGGTAACCCCAGTTTCTACAGGTTGAGGCGGCGACATCTGTACTCATAACATCACTTTTTGTGAACGAAACCATAGCGCGATCTAATTCGACGCAATCACCATCTAGTTAGCAAATAGGAAACCTTTTTTATATGATTAAAAATTATAACACATTTAAGTTATGACTTTCCACGATTTTTTAACATAAAAAAAAACAACCGGCTTCAAAAAGATGCACTAAAAAGGTAAAAATAATTACTAATTTTCAAAAATCTGATCTGCATTACAATTTAAAGTTGGTATCATGCAAGCAATTTTTCCCATTTAAGTGCATCTTTTTGTAGCCGGTTTTTTTTTTGTTCAAAAGTTTCTTTTTCTTTTGAGTGACGAATTGCTTTTTTGTTTCTTGTACACTAAAAACATCCATACTCGTAACAAAGTTTTATACAATCTTCAACATAAAAGTCGTTTCACCAGTTCCAAATTCACATCAATTATTTTGACGTGACAACGTCTTATAAATTGGTTTGCCGGGTGACACTTCAAGAAACTGCGTTACGCTCCGCTCACGTTATGCGCTCACAATGAGAGCGAGTGAGAGGCACGCGGCATGGTTAGCCCGCCTAAGAGCGAGAGAGACAGACATAAAAAGTGAAAGGCACAAGTTGTCACGTAAAACTTTCGCCCGTATACCGACTTTACAGGCAACCAGTTTTTTTTTTTTTCTACAAAAGTTTTAGTTTTAAATTCACCATAATAATATTGGACCACCTGGAAATAACCTTTTAAATAAAAAAAGAATTTCTCGAATCGATCCAGGCGTCTTCGAGAAATCGGGTACCATACATAAAAAAAAAGATTCCGACGAATTGAGAATCTCCTCCTTTTTTGAATTCGGTTAATAAATGGCTATGTGTGAGTGGAAAAAATGTAGCTAGTTCCACATCTCAATTAAGTTTATGTGCGTTGTTACGGAATGCGTTGCAAAAATAAAGGTTCACTGCTCGTTCCCCGTAGGTGATAGCGTGATTATATATGTAGCCTTTATGTTGACCCCACTTTTTAATAATATTCGTTCCAAATTTGAAGTAGATCCATGCAGTACCTTTTGATTTTATTCCGGGCATACAAACAGACATACAGACAAACAGAAAAAAAATCTAAAAACTATATTTTTGGCTTCGGTATCGATTGTAGATCACACCCTAAGTATTCTTTAAAAAAAATATTCAATGTACAGTTTTGACTTTCTTACCATTTTATTATATGTATAGATATTAACTTAGTAACGAGACTTGACCATGTGCCAAGTCAACAAACATTTTGAAAAAAGTAGTAGTCGTATCTAAGTAGTTCGAATTCAAAAAAAATTTAATCATGCTAAGTGATCGACTAACACTTTCATCCCCCCGACCGACCTCGTCGTTAAACTATTTTGAGGCGGCCTCGGCACGTACCTACTAACGGCCCCAGATGACGATCTAGCTATCCGGATAGCGAGATTAGTCTCAACGACCTCCCCTAATAGCCCCCCCCCCCCCTAACACAACGCCGACGTTCCCGGCGAAATCCCCTTCTGGCGCTGACTCACTTTCGGGTTCGAGGCTCACGCTGGTCGAGGAGACGCCCCCGAGATCGACAACCCAAGCCGAGCCGCGGGGAACCCTTGAGCGTTGGGCGCTATACGGGCTGAGACTCGTTCAGAGTCTCGCCACAATAGCCCGGTGAAGCAGTAGGTAATGGCTGCAACAGCACAGTCAGCTCAGTAAAAAAAAACACTTTTTAGCTATATTTTTGAGTATTTTAATTTTTTCTAGTAATAGATTTAAAATACTTGCTGAGGGAATGAGACATTCATATAGACCAAAACATAAAAGTGTTACAATTTTTAATAGCCCTGTTCGCCCGTACAAAAGAAAATATATGCTTAGGAAGATCTTTACAGCGTACTAGGGCCTGCAATTCCGCAGAACGCCAGATCCCGCGCATATTTTGCGGGATAACGTGTGAGGGATCAGCGCGGAATTTGCGGGAAAAACAACAATAAGCAGAGCAATGGTCGAATCTTTGATGGGCTCATCATCATCATCAGGGAAAGTTACAGTTCAATGACCGGTGTATTCATGGTGTTAGAAAATCCTGCGAAAAGCCTAGAACATGATTCAGCATCAACGGCGGAGAATTATATATTTTTCTTGCCAAGCGCAGGGCTGTCCGTCTGTCCGTCCATTATAGGCTCTATCTTTTAGACTGAAATAAGTAGAAGCCTTAATTTATCACAGATTATGTGTTATAATAGGGGATTATCTAATAAATAATAAAAAAATAAATAAGAAAAAAATTTTAAGGGGAGTCCCCGTACAAGAAACACATTTTTGTTGTTTTTGCTCTATCGTAGAAACAGTAACACATACAAACTTCAAACATTCATTGAAAAATAGTGTGAACTCTAAAGTATAACAACAAATAATATAAACCATGAAACTGGCTATGAAACTAATATAATGTTATTAAATATGTTGTTTGACATCTTTTAAATAGCACAATGAATTAAATTTTAAATACTAAACTTTAATTTTTATAAACTGCGGACTGGCGTATTTCTAGTTTCACACCCTTTGCATTCACAATGCAAATAAGAGCGTGATTATGGTATTTATATCGCAAACATAAACCTATACAAAACCACAGGTTTCTTTGGGCGTTTCTTTAGCCAAGTATCGGAATTTAAATACTTGGATCATTGTCATTGAGAGGGAGCATAGGTACTCGAATGTCACTGGCTGTCCAATGCAATAAGTTCGCACGTTGTGAGACGGTTTTCAAAATTGCTTCAATGAGCTTATTTGTTCAAAAATAAAATTATATTATTATTATTATGAAAAATATCGCTGTCCAATTAAAAGGAGGGAACCTATTTTTATTGAAACAGCTAGATACCCGCGACTCCTGTGTATACTCGGCAACAAACAGCTAGATACCCGCGACTCCTGTGTATACTCGGCAACAAACAGCTAGATACCCGCGACTCCTGTGTATACTCGGCAACAAACTGCTAGATACCCGCGACTCCTGTGTATACTCGGCAACAAACAGCTAGATACCCGCGACTCCTGTGTATACTCGGCAACAAACAGCTAGATACCCGCGACTCCTGTGTATACTCGGCAACAAACAGCTAGATACCCGCGACTCCTGTGTATACTCGGCAACAAACTGCTAGATACCCGCGACTCCTGTGTATACTCGGCAACAAACAGCTAGATACCCGCGACTCCTGTGTATACTCGGCAACAAACAGTTAGATACCCGCGACTCCTGTGTATACTAGGCAACAAACTTTTCACAAAACTATAGAGTTTAATTTATCCAGTTTAACTAACTTCCAAGCTAGGCAGACATCGAAAACACTAAACCCCGTCACCCAGTGTCTTCAACTCAGTCGAATGTTGTCATCAACTTCCCCTCTTAGCCCCGCCTCCCTCGTTCCCCCATCCCGACAGCATGCGCTAGCTGCACGTGGGGTTGCCCTGCACGTGGGGTTGCCCTGTAATCCAATTGTTGTGAAGCTTTGTCCTAACGACCCATCAGTGGTTTATTAAAAAAAATTTTTACCATCCAAATATGTATTGGTTGTTTGGTTTATTATTTGTTATTAAAACAATTTAACAATAATAATATACAATTTAATAATAAATAAGTTTGTCTCTTGTGCTACAGTTAAGAGTCCACCAACTAAACAAAATGCCATGAAAGTTGTTACATAGGGGCCAACTCAGGCTCAACGTAATTTGATTTAATTCTGAAGATTAATGCCTCCAAAGGCTAATCTCACACCCACGTACAGAGCTACCTATGACAAAACATTTCGCCGGCCGGCGAGACGCATGCGCTGTCGAGAACCGAAACATGCCGAGAGCAAGACCGGAGCAAAACGACTGGTCACGTGACTTGACACGGCATTCGGTCGTCGGTCGTCGCTCTTCGGCAGTTGTCGCCAAACCGGCTCGAGAGACGGGAGTGTGTTTATCGTCGTTTTGCAATCATCACGTTGATGTCAAAATGCCGTGATTTTGACAAAACATGTAATACATGATTCGTAGTTGTCCAAATATATATATTACCGCAAAATTATATTTATCCATTACCTTGATTTCTTAATATTGAACAAAATTCTGGTGTAATTTGCGTAGTATTTTATGAGGCCGATTTTGTTTCATTCCTGAATGTAAACTGTTTTTGCAGAACATATCCTTCGATCATTACTGAGTGCGCGATCGAAGTCGTTTATGGTTGTGTTTTATATAAAGTAACCGGTCGCGTTGATGTTGTGGTAAGTTCAGTGATTTGTTTACTAAAAGGTCAGCGCGTAGCGCGATGGATAGGGTCGGTGGTGTGTGTCGGTTTGGAGGAGTGGTTTCAGCTGTTAGAACGAGAAGTGGACGTAGTAAAAGACGGGTGACAAGTCCATGCCAAGCCACAGAAGAGATAAACGAACCACCATGTCGTGGTCTCGGTGTCATACTGGTCATTGCCTGTATCGTGGTATATCATAATTGTCTGTACTGTGGATTTGTGTTTGATGACATCAGTGCCATAAAGGAGAACCGTGACCTCCGGCCTCAGACTCCAATTTCGAAGATCTTTCTCAACGACTTCTGGGGAACTCCTATACATAAGGTAACGATGAAAGTTTAATACTAAGTATCACATATATCTATATACCTATATTGTGTTTGAAAGCTATTATCTTTGGTAAATATTAACTTATTGGGCACAAGCTATTTTTGCGCAAAAAATGTCTTAAAGACGATAAAAAAGCAGCCTCTAACAGGCAACAATCGGCGGAAACGATATTTTTATTTGTATACGTATTTCTTTGAAATTTTTTTTTGTACGGATTGTTTTGAAAAATTTTGCATAGCATTTATTAAATCTGTGGGCTGCCCTTGCTCCGCTGCGCTCCGATAGGAAAAAAAATGTAACCAAACCGAACCTAACTTAGCAGTATTTCAGTTTAGCCTTTTTTTTAAAATGTTTCAAAGTTTGACTCCTTTCTTTTCACACTTTTGATACCGCCAGTTTTGCCACCAACACCCATCGTTCGCGTAGCTTTTAAACGTTACTGAAAAAACTTATTAACAAAAAAAGCAACCGGCTTCAAAAAATGCACTAAAAATTTAAAAATAATTACTAATTTCTTAGTTAAGTTAGGTTAAGTTTTAAATTCACTATAATAAAATGGGACCACCTGGAAAATATAAACTTTCAAATAAAAAAAGAATTTCTCGAATCGGTCCAAGCGTCTTCGAGAAATCGAGGAAAAGACATAAAAAAAAAATTCCGACGAATTGAAAATTTCTTCCTTTTTTTGAAGTCGGTTAAAAATGTTTGGTTGCAAAATGAACGGTTTAGATATTTTCCGTCGAGCATGGAAAGCAAAATCATTGTTTACCATCAACAAAAAAAAATTTAACAACAAAAATGTGTAACGTTCGGACAATGTTTTGTGTAATGTTTCGGCAAAACATGAGCAGGAGAACCGGCTTCCCATAAACAATGAATATGTAGGTATTGGCAATTTGACAGATTAACACCAAAACATTCCACCTCCAGAAATGGGTCCAAAGTTTAATTTTTCGGTCGCAAAAGTGACAAAAATATCGTAAAGGAACGCTTGACAGTTTATTACAAATGATATTAAAATTTTCATATTTTAAAACCAATGTAAAATGAACGGATGACAGATGACGGATGACAGATGACGGATGACAGATGAAAAAAAAAGCTTTACGTAAAGTTAGCAGAACAATAACGAAAAAAATGGGATTGCGAGAAAACCAAAATTTGACAGATTGGAATTTGCCCCTAATTTGCCGTGATTTATTCGTGACAAAATAAAATTTGCCGATTTTTATATTTCTTGAGTTACAGAGTTTTGTGCTAACTTTACGTAAAGTTATAGCAGAACACTTAGCGAAAAAAATGGGATTAAGAGAAAACCAAATAGTTAGAAACTTATCAGTGAAAAATAAAATTTGTCGCTTTTATACATTTATTTTTATAGGGTTTTTTCTTCTTTACGTTTTAGCAGACAACTAACGAAAAATTGGGGTTAAGTTAGAACCATAAACATAAGAATTTGCCTCTAATATGTCGCGAAGAAATGAATTTGTTTCGATGATTTAACTACCTAATTATGTATTTCGTAGGTATATTATTTTACTTATATTATTTTATTTTTGTTTCAGGTTTATTTGCTTCGTTTTTGTAAGGTTCATCTTAAGTTAAACATTTATTACAATATTTTTTTATATACTTATCTCCCTTATAATTATGCGAATAAAATATTATTATCCTTTGTCAGAATTTTATTTATTATGGTCACAAACACAATCACAGCGGTAGAATGAATATTTTTAATTTAACTAGGTAAATAATTTGTACCTGAGTAATTAAGAGTATATCATTAGGACTAAATAATAACTTATTATTAAATCTTACATAAAATTTCACAGTCAGGGTTATTTAAAACAAATATATCCTAAGAAATTGTTTGAACTCGTTTATTTTATTTCCACAATAATTAGTTTGAATACATTTCACATGCCTTCTTTTAAATAACAAATTCCCTACCAGAAAAAAATCATGCCTACAGTAAACTTAAGAAACTGTTGTAACCTGGTTAGCAGACTTATTAAGTTACTACTATGTGCTGGAAAGTTATCCTGGTTAAACAAATCCTTGTTTCACAAGTATTTTTTTACACATTTTTTATTTGTTCTGCATTTGATTTAATTTTATTTTATTTTGGTATGTTAGTAATTGTGTTCTCATGAACGACGAGACGAAGCGAGGACAGTAAAGAACGTAATCGTTGCTACCCTTTGACTGTCCCAACCCCAAGCGAAAACAATGTCATCTTTGAACTTCGACACACCATCTTACTTCTTTTTGTATTTAAAACCATTTTAATACAAGCAAATTTCAAGTTAAAAATTGGTAACAAATTATTAATGTTATT
Organism: Apoda limacodes; assembly: GCA_946406115.1. Lineage (NCBI taxonomy): Eukaryota > Metazoa > Arthropoda > Insecta > Lepidoptera > Limacodidae > Apoda > Apoda limacodes. Next base: position 1,703,006 of record OX291548.1, read on the forward strand.
CAAACGAACTTTATCAATACATTATTATATTTGACTTGCATAGATATTTTACTTAAAATAATTATATATGTAGATGTCCAAATATAAGGCGTAAAATGTATATAAAACGTGGTGTTACCCGCGCAATCTTATTTTTGATCCAAAATACTTTTTAATGCCTAAAATACACATGAAAGTTTATAAACACTTTACAAAATTGTATGTCTCGATGTCTCGAAATATTTTCCTACTAGTTTTACGTTAGTTCTAAACTGGGCCTCAATCTTTATAATAAATTTCTCCACCCTTCTAGGTTTTTTATCACATAAAATCTCATTTAGTACTCAAATAACCAGTCCCCATGACCCCTCAAATATAATGTTTACTGCGTTACCAAATAGATTAATTTTATTTTGAGCCAAAATATTTCTATAAAAGTCAACATTCATTGACAATATGTCATTCTGAATTAGAAAATAATATTTATTTTGAAGATTATCCTAATAAGTAAAAATTATACGGTAAAATGTACAAGGGACGTTTTTATAGGCCTCAAAAAGTATTTTGACCCCTTTACCGGCGCGTCGTATCACCAATACCCGGCGGAAGTTGTTGCTCCTTTATTAAAACGACTGGCGCGCCACCTATTGTTTAAGGGTTGTACTAATTGAGAGACCTTTTCCGGCTTGTGCACAAAAACTTACCGAAATTTCTTACAAACGCAAGAATGGTTCCCCCAGCACGCGAGTCGAGTCAGACTCTTGCTGGATTGGACGTGACTGGATTTTTCTGTCAACAAGAAAAAGAAATAAGCCAAACTTTAGAGTCCTCGAGTTCTCAAATGATGCTCCGTCATACAAGTGATTTTTATTTGTAAAGATAGAATCACTCTCATGACACTTTATCACGCAGGAAATACAAAGGCCTATCCATTTTAATTCTTAATAGACCATAAGCAAAATTTACTCAAATACTTAATGTTACTTTTACACTATGCTTGTTCGATATCTACAGTACGAAATCACAATGGGAGGATTCTGCAAAGATATTGCAGACGGAAAGTATAATGAAAGTAATCGCCTCTCTTTTCATACAAATGTATTCCGGCAGACGCTCTCTCTCAATAGACTGCCAGTGCCAGGGGGTTGAGACAACTCAAATGACTTCGCCAGCTGTATAGCTTTTCACTTTATTTCTAGTGAGTCTCCATTCACCTCTTTCAGATATCGAACTATTTAAAGTGCATACATTAATAAGAGCTATCATCTTATGTCAATTTATCTATAGGATATTTATCGGAACGTTAAGCATATAATTTCATAAAAAGTTTTTATACAGAGACAAAACATTAATATTGCTTTGCCATAAAGTAACAATAAAAGCTTGCGGTCGGCAAGTTCTAAATTATATTTTATAATTAACAGGTTTATAACATACAACGTTAATTTTTTTTTTTAAATTTTTGACTATTTGTTGATTTAAGTTATTTTAAATATTTTTCCATCTCCAAATATTTCGCTAATCCCCAAATTAAACTTGTTAAAACAATTAACAACGGGGATCAATGGGGAAAAATTACGAGGAAAATTGCTGACTTTTTAAATTGCGTTATTATTAAAAAAATAATAGAAAAATATACTACCTACAAACTAATACGCAATATATAATATTATATATATATTATATTACATTACATTATATTATATATTATATTATATTATATTATATTATATTATATTATATTATATTATATTATATTATATTATATTATATTATATTATATTATATTATATTATATTATATTATATTATATTATATTATATTATATTATATTATATTATATTATATTATATTATATTATATTATATTATATTATATTATATTATATTATATATATAAAATTTTATCAAAATTAAATTAAAGGAGCAACGATCAATTACTTAAGTATTGTAGGTAAAAATTCTAGTCTAAAAATTTGGTAAGCTTGCCGAACTAAGTAACATGTGCAGGTACACACTCGTACATGTGTAGGTACACACTCATACATGTGCAGGTACACACTCGTACATACAAAATTTAAGCTTGAATTATAAAAAATATTACCTTTTAAATAAATGACCCCGAAATAGGTTTTAGATTTTTATTTTTGCTTAATATTACTCCCTTAATAAAGCATAACACCAAAATAGGGGAAGCGTGCCAGCAAAGTATTGTAAATGGAAAGTATAATCGAAGTAATCACTCATTTTTGTATACAAATTTATTCCATCCCTGGCGCTGAATAGAGTGGTACGGAGGTGGGAGGAGCACACAAATGACTTCGCCGGCAGTACATTTTTTACGTCCTTATAAAAGCTATGCAATTTAATTTAAAAGTAAAAATATGAAAATTTCCTTTCCTCACACATTTTTCTGTAACAAATAAACCAATTGTATTTGAACTTCAATATTTGCTAATTTGGAAAATATCATTTTTTTTAAGCTTATATTATTATAGTATATTGTACTCGTATTAAAATTTATTTAAAGGTTATTAGTAGATATTATTATTTATTTTTCATCACTTCCCATTTACGCTCGGTACCTTTTTACGTTATTTTTTTGTTTACTTCACTCTTCGTTACATTCTCGAATCTCTGTATCTAACTACTTTTTTTATCACTTTTAATTCATCCTCAGTATGTGCGTTTCTTTTTTCATAACTTTTTATTCCATCCTCGATATCTTTTTTCTTCTATACCACTTACGTGGCAAACAAGCTAACGGTCCGCCTAATGGTAAGCGGTCACCATAGCCTATGGACGCTTGCAACACCTGGGGCATCACTCGCGCGTTGCTGACCCTTCAAAAATCTAATAACCTACTTCTTTCTTGAATAACGCCATACTTTAGTCCTTAGAGAAAACCCCATTGCACAATCGAAGCGTACTCGGGAGGTAGTTTCTCTGTTTTTCAGCGTACAATAATCAACACCCAGATCGATTAAACTTAGCGAAGCATCTTTTAGATTCAGGAAATTCACTACCTGACAACCACACCTTCAATATTTTACATATATGTCAAAAAAGTTTAAAACTTTGCGTTTTGGAGCGGGTGGAGATAGTTCGGCACAGGGATAGAGGTGTAATAATTAACGAACAACTTGAAGCTTCCAAATTTACCGTTGTTACGTATTTCAAATAATTACAACAACCGATCAGGTGATCAGGCCGGTGGGGGGGAGTAGTAGGGGTTGTTTATATAAAAGCAACAACAGCTGTGTGCCGAGTGTGAGTTTTTGCGTGTTTGTAACACTACTATCGCGTTCTATATCGCGCGTATTCATTAAAGTCCTATGAGAAAATCGTCTCCATACGCGTCCGCTAGAGGCGCTCCTTCGATGGACACATACAGGTATTTCGTTGACGCAAACGCGATAGTAGCGTTAAAAACACACTAGGCACACTGGTTTACGTCATTTGGTGAAGGTATAGCATAACAGGTATAGTGCGCACAACTTACCTCTACTGAAGATGCCTCGTAATGAGGCGAAACATGTGTTGAGTTTTGATAGCAATTTAGTGTGGGGTAATGTTATAGTGAAGTTGGCATCGTTAACATAAGGAGAGACGGAGGGGAGGAGGTGCACTCCTACATGTGGATGGTGTACTTCTGTACGTGAGTGCTACTGAATTGTTTTTAGCGAATTTGCAAGGTAATAACATTTTATCATACCATTTCGGTTCTAAAGTCTGAGGATGAATTCCCTGCCGATGGCGAGCGATGCAATGGTAGAATGAAGGCGTGGGCATCATTTCGAACGATTCCTCAGAACACGTCATTCCATTATACAATCGGTAGAACAGTCTCTCCTCAGATTTAAGGCCTCAATACGGCAAGTTGTTTTGGGATCGTTGACAATTATCACAGCCCGTCGTTGAACCGAGTCAAAAGGGCCCAGCTAGTAACCGGGTGTACCCAGAGATGGCTGTTGAGTACTCCATATTACAGTATTTTTTTATTACTTGTCATTCATTTCTCGGTGTCTACATTTCTTTTTTAACAGATTTTTAAAAAAAGGAGAAGGTTCTCAATTCGGCGGAATCTTTACTTTTATGTATGTAACCCGATTACTCGAAGACTGATTACCGATTCGAGAAATTCTTTTTCCTGGAAAAGGGTATACTTCCCAGGTATTCTCATATTAAAACAGCCGGCTTCAAAAAGTTGCAAATAATTAATTACTTATTTCCAAAACTCTGATCTGAATTACCTAACATTTTGTAACACACTTCACTTGCATGACATAAACTGTAATTCAGATCAGATTTTTGGAAATAAGTAATTATTTTTTCATCTTACTGGTTTGGAAAGGTTCACTTTGTCGTTTAGAATCTGATTAAATCTGCGTGGAAAAGCCTGCTTATTGCTGCTGCGTAACAAAAGGGTTTTGTTTTTAAATTCTACAAAAACAAATATAATGAAACCGTCCGAAACGCGGTTTGTCCTTACTACTATATACATTAGTGATCCGTTAAGGCTGCGGTCTACTTGAATGTGCAGTTTTCTGCTCGTTTTTAAATCGGTTCAACTGCCCTATTGCAAGTTTCAGACTGAAAGAAAATATTATAGCTTTCTACATTATTTAACTAGCAAATTGCTGTATTTGTTTTATGATATCTGTTAAAACATCGCTTTAAAAAAATAACGGCCGAACCTCTCGTTTCTCTATTTTTAATTCATGACTCATTATCAACTAGTAGCGGGAACATAATTTATTTCATGAAATGTCAAGTAACTATAAGGCTAAAAAATTACTGTAATAGAATTTTTATATCTTATGCGATGTAATTGTAACTGATCATTTTCCACTTATTACGCTAAGCTGTACGCCTATATATGATAAATTTTAGCCACTGAAAAATGAGCTCTATTGGAGATTAACATTGTCGATTTCAGCTTAACGCTCATAAAGCAAATGTTGGGGGCCCTCTTTCTTAATAACACTAGTTTAATTTTTGATACTATTGCATTAAAGACAATGTTTTGTTAAATGTTATTTAATAGATATTTATTGTTCTTAATTTGTTATATTAATTACAACAAGAATAAAAAAGTTGTAAGTTGGTTGTAAGTATAGTTTTTTTTCCTAAGAATTTTAAAATTAGCATGGTGCAAATTCGGAACGCATCCTCAAATAAAAAAAAAGAAAAGAAACATTTATTTGGAATTACGTAGTAGGTACATCTTTTTAGTTGTTTTTACTATAAACATATTACTTTTACTAAATAAACTTAAAGTTAATAGTTAAAAAGCACGAGTCACTCCACCAGTGACGTAAAATACCTAAGTTTACCCGCAAAAATAGGTAAGTACATCTGAGCGTGCGATTTGTTGACTACATGCAGACATACAAAAGGGGCTCAATCTATTTCAGAGACTTATAATGTTATCATGTTATCAATACTTAATTAAACTATTTAGATATTTACAATAAGTTTACTTATTTCATTCATAAGTTTTTTGTATATATTTTCCTCGCTGTAGTTATATGAAAATTTGTGTTTCACATGGCTGGATTTTTTTTTTTGGGTTTCGTGCCTTAGAATCCCTTGCTTTGCTCAGGATCTAATATAGGCACTCACGCCAAAAAACAGCTTTCCAGCCTTGCATAACAAATAACTATTTCATCCCTTGTGAATCAATCTACTATTTTTCACCACTTTTCATTGGTCCTCGGTATCTACATTTTGAATTAAAACGTTTAAATTTTTCTTTAAACGTATCAAAAAGAAGAATAAATAAAGAAGAAATATCATTCAACGCCACATATTCTGATTTTTTATATTTTGAAGTTTATGTAGGTGAATATCAATAAACTTTTAGCATCAGAGGAAGCATCAATAAATTTATCAAAACCAAAGGGTTTAACTTTTAGGCATCAATAAACTTAACATCAGAGTCCTCTCACTTCAAGCATCAATAAACATTTAACATTAGGGTTCACTTACTTCATGCAATAACTAATGTCAGTATACTATAAACATGTTCAAAATAATAAACACTTTGTGGCTTCATAATCTTAATCCTTAATCCGAAATCTTGCAAAATTTAGAAGTTATTTTTAAATGCAGTTTCCATTGTCTTCAAGGCTATAGTAGTAAAGTATAGTATTTACGTACTATAGTTCATTTCATTGCACTGTTGCACATTGAGACAAAAAAAGCTTGGCCCGTAATGTGATGTTTTCGCTAGCAAATCGTTCTAATTCGTTACTAGTTCCACCCACAATACGCGCTTTTACGTGTTTCAAAAATTATTTCAAAATCAAGCTAGAACAAAACAGATAGCAAAACCCTACATATATTGAAAACTTCGCAGAAAGTCAAATAAGTACATTGACACACAAAGAGTTTTATTGTTTTGTTAATTTAAAGATTTTTACGTATTTTTCATTCTTCAGGCTATCCATCAGTCCATTTGTTCCCAAAATAGACCTCTATCTTTAGTTTATATTTGCCATATCCTATTTTAGTCGTAAAGAAGAAAAATCCATATTGTTTAGTCATATATCTATAGTTTGTATTGTATTAGACCAATTAATATTAAAATTTGAGCGTAAAGAGGTACTTAAGAGACATCATATTTTATGTATAAAAAAATTAAGTATGAAATATGATAAAATTAGTTTTGTTAAATACTTACCTTAAACAAATGAAAACGAGATGAAATTGAAAATAGCTATGGAATACTACCTTGTCAATATCTTCTTCCCGAAACGATCCTATAGCCTGAGTTTCATATCAGTCTTTAGTAACAATTCTTGTGGTGTTTATCTGTAATAACTACTACCTTATTTAAGTTGTAGGTATAGAAATTTGTGGCAAGTAACTACTATGAACGGTATGTCACTTCTAATTATATTACTTATCATCTTTGAACAATAACTAGACCTTCGTTATAGGGAACTTAATGAAACTGTTCATACATTCGAAAGAAAACTTTGTGCACTTAAAGTAAAAGTTCGTTTTCTAAAATTGATCAGTGATATGGAAAGGAGCTGGAACAGCGACATAATATTACTCGCATATCGATCTTTTTTATGCGATCTTTGTTCTTGTAATTCTTCATTCTGCCGGCTGCGTAACGTCCGGTAGAGACGGTTGTTGTTTCAATAGTTAAGTAAAAAACGATATTATGTGAATTCTTTATTCTTTTTTTTCCATATCCTACTAATATTATAAATGTGTAAGTTTGTATGTCTGGATGGATGTTTGTTACTAAATCACGCTTTAACCACAGGACGCATCGGGAGGAAATTTGGCGTACATATAGGTTAGGTCCTGGAATAGCATAAAGGCTACTTTTTATCTCGAAAAATTTAAAAGTTCCCGCGGGAATAACTATAACTGAGTTTAAAGAACAATAGATGTAGCTATAGCTTGCTGTAGCAAACTTCATTAGTATAATTAAGGAGTTCCACGCCGAAAACCGAATTCAGGGCGGGCAGAGCCGCTGGCAAAGTCTAGTAGTTCATACATTTAGTGTTTACATCTATACTTATACGATTGTGATAATGTTAAAAAGACATAATGTGTGTTTATTTATTTTATTGTATTTACGTGCGGGGTGGAAAATTGGAACAACTTGCTGGCGAAAAGATCACATTAAGGGCCCTGTTCTTGATGGACTTTTGTTGTTGTAAATGAAGTCACGTACAAACTCTGGTTTTAAAATATGCTAATACTGCAATAGCTGACAAAGACAATCAGTTTTTACTAAACACTTTTCTGTAAACAAAAACAAGGACCCTTGTGTCAGCAATAGTCACCATGCACAATGAATGCTTCGTTCCACTGACATTTATACGCAGATGCTACGTTGCGCTATGCAATGTGCAGCCTCACTCTGATAAATGTCTCATTCCACTGACATTTATACGCAGATGCTACGTTGCGCTATGCAATGTGCAGCCTCACTCTGATAAATGTCTCATTCCACTGACATTTATACGCAGATGCTACGTTGCGCTATGCAATGTGCAGCCTCACTCTGATAAATGTCTCATTCCACTGACATTTATACGCAGATGCTACGTTGCGCTATGCAATGTGCAGCCTCACTCTGATAAATGTCTCATTCCACTGACATTTATACGCAGATGCTACGTTGCGCTATGCAATGTGCAGCCTCACTCTGATAAATGTCTCATTCCACTGACATTTATACGTAGATGTGACGTTGCGCTGTGCAGTGTGCAGCCTCACTCTAATGAATGTCTCGTTCCACTGACAGTTATACGTAGATGCGACATTGCGCTGTGCAGTGTGCAGCCTCACTCTAATGAATGCCTCGTTCCATTGACAGTTATACGTAGATGCAACTTTGCGCTGTGCAGTGTGCAGCCTCACTCTAATAAATGCCTCGTTCCGCTGACAGTTATAGGTAGATGCGACGATGCGCTGTGCAGTGTGCAGCGTCACTCTAAGCCGCCTAGTTCAGTTGCTGTCTGTGCAAAATTTGGGTTCAAAACATCATTCTTATTCACACTATTTAAAAGTTGCTTACATAGTAGTTAGTTTACTTTAAAAGTTTGGTATTCAACTTATATTTAGCCAAGCAGATATCGTGACTGTAGAGATATCGTGATTATACAGATATCGTGACTGTACAGATATCGTGACTACAAATGTCGTGACTATACAGATATCGTGACTATTCAGATATCGTGACTGTACAAATATCGTGACTATACAGATATCGTGACTTTACAGGTACCTTTCGTGACTGTACAGATATCGTGACTATACAGATATCGTGACTATACAGGTTTCGGTTCCTGAACTTACCGAAGATCCACATTAGAGTAACGTGCAATATTACAATTAGACTACTAATACCTACCTACTTATGAATATATTTAAATCTTTCAGTAAATACAGAAATATTGATTGAATTAAAATATACTTAATAATAAAGTAAATTTACTTTCGCCACGATGCAGGAGTTTCCCTAATCCAAACTCCCGAAGGTAATATCACGAAAGCGGCATTCAAATCCAAACACTCACTGGAATGTCGTCGTAAGGAAAATGCTATTCGATAAAATATGTACTGTACTTTGTAAAGGTACGGTCCTTTATAATATATATATATATATATATATATATATATATATATATATATATAAATATATATATATATATATATATATTTACATATACATATATATGATATTATAAAGTGACACACATAGTTCACGCGGAGTAAAGACTAACTTATATTTTTTCTATCTAACACTCAAGTCTACTAAATATGCTGGTGATGTAGCACAATATTTCGTACACTGCTGAAGATGACGCTCGTAAAACGCAATGGGGAGCATAATATCGTAACTCCTTTGAAGACCTCACCACAGAGACGGGTCGTTACAACCCGAGGGTCGCAGACAATGGAGCACGAATAAGGTCATCTGCTGGGAGCTGATATACGGAGCGTCTTAGCCCAGCTTAGACTACAGGCTACAAAGGAACATCAGTCTTTTATATTTAACACTATTCAAAGGAACAAAATATATTGACTTATTTAGTAGGGAGATAGTACTTTATTTAGAAATAAGCCGTGTATATTAGACCTACCTACCTTACCTCGTACATTTACATCATCAAAACTGATATTATTATAGGTAGGCATACGATGTGATTTTTATTTTAGAACTGTTATTTTTTCAGTAGTCCGCATAATTAGTAGCTGTCAAAAAAAAATTACAGTACAGCACTTTTTACAGTACAGTACGGCATAGATTTTACAGCCGGTGACACCGCCGAGCAACATCTACCAATGGTGACACCGCCGGGCGCTATTCACCAATGGTGACACCGCCGGGCACTTAAATTTAACTAACTTTAAAAAAAGAGGAGGTTCTCAATTCATCCAAATCTTATTTTTTATGTATGTTGCCCGATTAAATCAAATCAAACAAAATTTATTCAAATAGGTATCGAAGAACACTTTTGAATCGACAATACAATGTAAACAATGTTAATTTCTGCCAAAAAGAGCTGGCAAGAAGTTCTATTTAAAGTAATAATACAATACTTTGATAATTAGCTAAAGAGTATACAATATGTACCAAAACACTTATTAGGTTTAAGTTAGTAAACTACTAAAAACAAAGTCAAACATGTCAATTATTATTTTTTTGTTTTTATGTAGCATAGGGGGCGCACCATGTGAAGCGTCAAATATCGTCAATCGAGTGAAGGAATTCAGATATTTAAGAGAATTCCGATATTTAATAGTACTAGTGGTATTAGCGCCATCATTATTATATTTTTGCACAATCATATTTATATACATATACGAACATAAACTGAAAACTGTCCATGAATATAATATAATAATAAATATTATAAATGCGAAAGTAAATCTGTCTGTTACTTCTTCACGTATAATGCCATAAACAGGTTCAAATTTATACCTCCTAAATGGAAAGTCGCACAAATAATAATGCTCCTAAAGCCTAATAAGAAAGCCGACGATCCAAAATCATAAAGGCCAATCAGCTTTCTTCCCATTGCCTCCAAAATCGACAAGTCATTACTTCTGTCACGTATGCTTCCTTTCATTGGTGAGAAAAAATGTATACCAGGGAGCCAATTCTCACGCGATCGAATTGATCACGAATTCGAAATAAAGTACGAATTTAAACTTTTCTCGAACGAAAATGTAGTTAAGCAATTCTGGTAATGTCGAATCCGACATTTCTCGAACGCAAGCCGCTTGAACTGCATCGAGTGGTCGGGACCGTTCGAGACTACATCTCGCATTCGAATCATGACAAATTAAGTTCAAAATGATTGGGTTCTAAACATTAATTCTACTCTTAGCGTGAACTATATATTCTAAAATCGTAACATGTATATGTAATTAAAAGGGCGGGAAAAATGACTTATATTACCAAATATGATATTTTGTTACCTTTATTACTTTCATAATACATTACTAGTCTTTTCTCAATTGATAGATTGGCCGATTTTTGCAATTATCAAAGTCGCCCATGACAATAATATTCTTCTATTTCTATTGATTTCCATCATAACAAACACTAGTTTTCTAAAACAATCAGTTTTTGTTGTGAGTTTTTTTTATTAATGTCCAAATACGTTCCGTTTAAAGATGAAAGCAATTTCTCGAAATAGGGATTTAGTTTACAAACTTAGTTATACTTATTATTTCCTTATTAATAATGATGAAACACAAGTAAAATGTTGCTTCAAACATTTTGGAGTCACCGAACCCTTTTTTAATATATCAAAAAAACGTATTAAAATATGAGTTTTTAAAAACGCACTACAACTGTGCAACGGAACGTACCTCATAGCGTAACTGGTTTACAATGGCAACATTCCACCGCTTCGAACGACATTTTGTTCGAAGGTTGTTTCGATTGATAGTGAGAATACAGCAAACGCGAAAATGATGTCGACGATCGAAATTTTACAGTCGAGATAGTGCCTTCAAGATAATCTCTAATACGAAATTATCTCGGATGAAGTGAGAATTAGGTCCCTGAAGCACTCCACTGTGGAACAAGTCCACAGACTAACCCAAAAAATTAACCAATTCTTTGAAACCAATCAGTTCTATACTGCAGCATTCCTTGACATTTCACAGGCATTTGACCGAGTTTGGCATGAGGGACTATTATATAAAATTAAATCTATGTTCCCCAACCAAATCTATCTTTTGATCAGCGCTTTTCTAAAACAGCGTCATTTTAGAGTTCAGTGCAGACACTCTGTATTAAATCTGTTCCCGCTTTCTGCGGCAGTGCCGCAAGGTAGCGTCCTCGGCCATGTACTGTACCTATTGTACACCTCAGACCTACCCACATGTCCTTCTATCACCACCGGAACTTTTGCTGACGACGTGTCTGTCTTAGCCTCCCATAGCGATCCCAAAACAGCCAGCTCAATACTACAAAAAGGTCTTAATGAAATCTCAGCTTGGCTAAAGAAATGGCGCATCCGATCCAATTAATCGAAATCCACAAACGTAGTTTTCACACTACGGAAAGACAACTGCCCGACTGTCAAGTTGAATGATGTAGAAATACCTCAAGCAGACCACGTAAGGTATCTTGGAATCCATCTGGACAGGCGACTGACCTGGAAGAAACATATCTTCACTAAAAGGAAGCAATTAGGCATGCAAATGACCAAAATTTACTGGCTTATTGGACGCAGATCGCAGCTGTCTTTAGAAAATAAAATTCTACTGTACAAAACCATAACTAAGCCAATTTGGACTTACGGTATCCAACTCTTGGGTACTGCATCAAAAACCAACACAGACAACGTACAACGTTTCCAGAACAAAATTCTGCGTACAATAACAAACGCCCCTTGGTTTGTGACAAACGGATCTTGGTACAGTGACTGTAAAGCAAGAAATCGCTCAACACACTAAAACGTATAAAATCAGAATAGTTAACCACCCTAACACGGTAGCAAAATCCTTCCAAGACTCAAAAAAAATGCGAAGACTAAAGAGGACTGTTCCACAGGACTTATTACTCCATTAACCAGCAGAGAGCTGCAATTGAGTAGGATGCATGCGTGAGTAGGCACTGGCAGCGTTCCTAGCAAGACATTTATTTTAAGTTCCACATACTGCTTAATGTCCTATCATAGACACATTTGCTGTACTTACTGATTTTTTTGGAACGTAACGACCCGACGCCCATGCCACCACCGCAGAGACACTTTGAGAGAGCATGACACACTCAAGCAACTCCAATAAAACTTCGATTGTATTAGTTACAATTAGTAAAGGAACAAAATATAAATCCGATTCAAAATACAAATCCGATTTATAAATACGATATTAGTCCAACAATCTGATCTCAATTAATGTCTGAAGTCGTTGTCTATGTACCTATCCGTTTATAACACACCTCACTTGCTTGACACTAACTTTAAACTGTAATTCATATCAAATTTTTGAAATAAGTAATTATTTTTACCTTTTTATTGCATCTTTTTTTTTATTTATTACAGAGTTGCAAAATCAATACATTTTAAGTACTTAATAAATTTAAAAATGGAACAGAAACAAACCTAGAATGTGATAAATAGTTAAAAAGGCAAAATTAAACCTCGTGAGCTCGTCCATCTGGAGCAGCTTACCTTCGAGCGGTCTGGCCGTACGACCCGTGCTATGAGTCGACAGGTATGTCGTGAACCTGCAGGCCTACTATGAACTTTTAAAAAACTATCGCTTTTCAAGGCAGTTCAATTTAAGTCCTAAAAATAAATTGCTCTAATTCGTACCATGAAGTCAATTTTGTTGAACGGCATAAGGCCTGCTTAGAAACCCGTATCTTAAATACTGGCCATATTTTTAACTACTGGCTACTGTTGTTAGCCGCAGATGGCCTTGACAACTACACGCAGACTCACTTTTGCTGCGGTGCTGCTTGCACTCTTCAGCGAAAAGTTGAGGCGGTTTGCGCAAGGGTGTCCTGGACACGAACCTCAGCTTGGGCAACCGCTCTATAAACTAAATTTGTATCTGACTAAAATTTACCGCCGTTTCGGAAAAGCAAAGGCGTTCTGAAGAGAAGAAACGGCAAGAAACTCTTCAGCCCTCGCCTCTTATTATTTAAATCTAATTAGTCAAAGCGCCCGGGTATATTAGTGAACCTAGTATACCCGCGCGCTTGAGTGTGTATGTGTGTGCTAAACTGTCTAGTGTTCCGTCGCCGCCGACGGCGACGTATTCTGTATATTATATTTGTAGAAGCTGTGTTCGCGGTCGCGGGCGCGGAAGGCGCTTGAGCTCTGAGCCTGCTGGTGATCTCATCGTCAGAATCTGTTATAACGTGCCTCGGATATCTAAATGGTCCTAAGGCCCCTCTATTGGGGGCATAATTACAAGATTGCCTAATTAGGGGATTGGGGTCGAGGGCTGCCGAATCAAAGTAGCGTTTAGACGCATCTTTGATGAAGGCTTTTATGGTTGGTAGCTCGAAATCGCTTTGGAGATCGATATTACGCATATAGTACGGGGCCCCAACTGCGCCTCGCATAAAGTGATATTGTAAGACTTGCAAGGAAAGTGTTGTGTGACCAAACGCTACGCTCGCATATGTGAGTTTGGGCCGAATACAAGTTTTGTAAAGTGTCACCTTATTTCTAAGAGACATTTTACTGTACTTGTTTAACATTGGCTTGAGGCGACCGAGAACGAAGGCTGCTCGGTCTCACTCTTTTAATGTGGGCTCCGAAATTAAGACGAGAGTCTAAAGTGACTCCTAGGTATTTGACCTTATTTACCCACGGAATGGGTTGGCCATATAGGTGGACTGGGGAGAAAAACCCGTAATTGCCTCTGGCTCGCTTAAATGATAGAGAGAGAGGCTCCTATATCGTGTGCATTAGCATATCTGCGTCTAACAATGTAATACGTTCCGAACTAATTACTATTTTTAGGACAGTTTCAACTCATAAGCGGCCTTAACATTTATAATGTATTGAAATTTGTGTCAATTGCTTAAGTTTTAACGCAATAAAAAGAAATATTAACAATGTTAAGTCTTATAACTTAATAATGCTTTCGAACGTGCGACACCTCAACATGGTATACCCTAACAAAAGCGTGCTATTTCGACCAGTGTACAAAGACATATTACACTATCGGTACATACAAACAGTCACTGTTCCTCGTTCGATAGGCGCTTGCATGTGACCGCACGTTGAAAATCTCGATTTTTTGCCGGTATAAAATTCAAATATTTATTTAGAACTATGAAATTAGCATATTAAGTTAATATAGTCATATTGATATATATTTTATGAAATAAGAATCAAGAGAATATCACTCATAGTTTTCCTAACATTGTCAGATTTTTTTTTTCAAACGGTTGTAATAGCCAAATTATTATAATAGCAAATCCATTTAAGGTTTGAACTATAACATATATTTATTTCACGTCAAAAAGTTTACTCAGCAAAAACAAAACAGCAAAATTAATCAAAGCCTTGCAAACTTAACTCGTTTAGGTATGTGGTACGGTGTGGTATGTGGTATGGTGTGGTATGTGGTGTGCCATCACCTTTATCTGTGGACGAACTTTCAGAATCAAAACAATATACATTACCTAATTCTATAAAAAAACCTAAAGATTCGATTTCTAAATTATTTTCGTGAGTATGTGTATTTTAGTTAGTAGTTTTATTCAAGCGCGGTTAATGCGAATTAGTTATATGACTGTGTATGTAAACAAATACTTATCCTATAATATGGTAGGTATTTAGGGTCGTTGTTAGTATTAACAAGATATTTTAATTCAAAATTGTTTTAAATTCCAGCAAAGATGCAGACACTTGCTGCATAGTAAGAAATAGCCATAAGAAACTGAGGCTAAGGCAATCCTTACGGAGTATTGCTGCTGTAAAGGGGTCATAGTAACTAGAAACTGCCATTTACGTAATTTACAAACACAAACAAAAAAAGTATGCCTAATATAGAATATTGTTTCCAACAAACAAATACGTTACTGTTTCTCTTAAAAATAAGCTAGAAGGCGCTGTAACGGTAATTTAAGACGGTAGATGACACATTTTTTGTTGGAAACGATATTCAAAGCTAAGCAACATTGGGCTTGGTCAGTGATGGGATGGGTGACTGCTTAGTGGCACACTTTTTGTTTTTGTTCGTGTTCGTAAATTACGTAAAGCTGTGGTACGGAACCCACGGTGCGCTAGTCCGACTTGTACTCGACCGATGTTAATAATACGCATGTTAGTTTACGTAATTAACGAACACAAACAAAAACAACAAGAGTGCCGCTAAGCAGTCACCCATATAAGTACTGATCAAGCCTGACGTTGCTGAGCTTTGAAAATCGTTACGTAGAGCAAATATGTATCTAATACATAGGTTCTTGTTTAATTGCTCTTCAGTAAGATCAAGATAACGAGAACAGGAAGCAAAAGGAATCTAGCCAGTGCAATTTTAGTGGCAATGGATAGGAAGTTACGCAATCTCATATAGATTTAGCTGATGCAAATTTTTTTTGTGCTAACTTTTAATTGAAGTGTGTTAATTGAATGACTGTTCCGTTAATACTCACTTTAGGGAGATCCTGTACATTAATTAATCTAAGTTATCATTCTTGAACCACCCACAATGATAAGTTGAGTTTTTTTTGGAGTTACATAAAGACTGAACGAGGAAGTCCAATCTGTAATATGAGCAAGATCGCCATTTATTATAGCTACTGCACTTTTTAGTTAATTAACCGGAGCCTGACTATATATTTGAAGATCGTCTGCATAGAGATGGTAGAGAGAAGATAAATTAGATGTTATATTATTAATGAAAATAGCAAAGAAAAGTGGAGACAACACGCAACCTTGCGGGACGCCGGCATTGGTGTAGCACCAAGTACAGAGAGAATCATCCAACTTGATCCGCTGACGGCGCCCACGCAAATAACTACAAACCAGTCGACTGCTGTTGGAGATATGTTAAGATAATTTAAAAGTGAAAGTAATATATCAAAGTCAACAGTGTTAAAGGCGTAACTAAAATCTAATAGTGTTAGCATTTTGACTTTTCTGTTTTCTATACCAAGACGAATTTCATCAGAGATTTTGCAAAGTGCAGTAGTCGTACTATGTCCTGGCCAAAACCAGATTGAAGGGGATTTAACAGGTTGTTTTATTGAGGAAATTAGAAAGTTGTTCATGAACAAGACGTTCACGAATTTTGGATAGGAATGGTAAGATAGATATGGGACGGTAATCAGAATAACAGGCAGGATTTGCTTTTTTCGGCAAAGGAACAATTAAAGGATCTTTCCAGGATTCTAGAAATTCGCCATTTACAATAAAGTGATTGAGGATATTTCCGATAATAGGAAGAATAATGTCAAGGATAGAAAGGATCATTTTACGACTGATGCAGTCGCTCCCAACGGCATTGGAAGTGAAGGAGATGTTTCTCTTAACATCACAATCAGAAAATTTACTTAGAAAAAACGGAGAAAAGTGAGGAGTTGGTTTTAACCAAAAGTGAGTTCAGGGTATTTATTTTTTTGTTGCCATCAATAGCAACATTAGAAGAAAAGTGTTTATTATAAAGATTGACACCAATAGCATGTGAAAGAGGAATACGATTTGTCTTGCCAACTACATAATGACTTAAGAAATTTGCAGATTTTTGCTGCATCACAGTTTTAAACGGATTTGTTGATATGGCGTCGTTGTGCATCTCTACACATTCTATTGCAGTGATTTCTCAGGAGATTATACTTATAATGATTGCTTTCACAAGAGTTGGTCTTACATTTATTTTTAGCGCGATTTCTTTTCACCATCATCTGTTTGATTTCCTCAGTAAGCCACTGTACTAGAAGATGTTTTATTTTAACCTTTCGTATTGGAGCATGTATATCATAAAGATCAGTAATGACGTAGTTAAATAATAATTTTTTCTCATCAACTGTAGATGGTTTAATAACTGCGTCCCAATTTAATTTACTGGCGTCATCACATAGTCGGTTCACATACATTCCGCCAAAATTATGTTGCTAAAGTGTTCTTGATTTAGCTTTAGGAGGACGTACTTTGTAGGATAGTAGGATAGGTAGTCCAATCACGATAAGAAAAGGCGTCAGCAGCGCACTGACCATGTTTATACACATGTGTTGGAGAGGAAACTATTATTAAATCTAAAAGGGAAGGTGTACAATTAGGAAAGAAATGTGTAACTTTAAGGGGCAATATTTGTAAGTTGCATTCCTCTACAATACTGTTGAGCAGATGCGAACTTCTATCGTTGTTTAATTATAAGGTGTTATCTCCCATAACAATCGTGTGATCGTAGAGAGGTGTTAAATTTTCTAAAAGTTTTTCAAGAAAAGTAATTAATGGTTAAATTGGAACTATAAAAAACTCCAAGAAGCATCTTGGTGTTTGCAAGTTTTACCTCAATAAAAATATGTTCGGCGGCATTAGAGGAAAGTTAATCGGAAATTTTAATTATTGAATGAAAAGGGAAAGTCAGACCTAAGGTATATAGCCACACCGCCACCTCTTCTATGATTACGATCATTTCGAAGTTACTAAAAGCCCGGCAATTAAACAGAAGTAGAAGGTAAACAAGGTTTAACCAGGACTCCGACTCAAGGACGACGTGAATGTTTTTGTGATCAAGAGATGTTAGCATATTGGAGTAATGAGCAGGAATACTCTGTGCATTTGAATGTATGATATTGAAATGTTTCAGTGAGTCTAAAAAAGGGGAAGATAAAGTTGCGCTGAGAGTAGGGGAAATATTGGAAAAACTGTCGACACTGTTTTCAATCCATCTGAAGAACAGGAGATAGAGATATCACTTTTTATACTGTCGTTGTCACTACACTACAAAATACCTTCTACAAAATATTAATTAAGATTTAATATATTATGTTTATCTATATATACATGTATATGTGTATATATCTATAAAATAAAAATAAAACGACAATAAAATATAGGTATTTACGCTCTATCATTTCCTAGCAGTATGGGTTAGGAAAAAATACAAATTACATACAAAACAAAACAAAAAAACATTTTCATATAGCAGAGAAGCAACAAAAGAAAGTTACAAAAACGTTTTACAAAAATAAAGCTAATTAAACAGAAACTAACAAAAAATAGAAAATAAATTCATTATAATGACCAACTTGGTCTATAATTGGTCAGGGTAACTTAAAGGGGGCGCAAGGAAAAAAAACCGGACTCATTAAATTAAATAAATAATAATTAAAGTTTGAAATTTGTAGGTTATTTTGCTTGTTGTGTTTATTTCATAAAAATAAAAAACTGTGAAAACGTAAAAGAAAAAAGTGAAGGTAGAAAATAAATAAGAAAAGTCCAAAACATCCGAAGAGGGCAATTAATGCATTACAGATACCATTCGTTCTAGAGCAACAATGTCACCTATTTCTTCGCTGCTGTTCTTTTAGTTCGGCCAGTTTAAGATTCTATGGATGAGTTTTTAGGACCAATGTCAATAGAAGGAACAGTCGTGATATCAGCAGACGTGTTGGGGAGCTGCGAGGCTTGAAGAATGTCCAGTTTGTCTCTCTCACCTATTTCAGCTTGGAATTCAGCTATTCTCTTATTAAATACTTCAGTTATGTCTGACAGACTTTTTTATAGACTCCATTTTGTGCAGTTACTAACAAAAGTTACACAGTTAGAATCTTGTGAATTGTGTTGTGAGTTGTGTTAAGTATCATGAACAAGGATAATGATAGTGATATATAAGTAGTGCAGTTAAGTATAAATTATTGCTATGAAAGGGTTTTAGGGTTTCATAGTCACACCAAAAACCTTTATAGCTGTGTTCTATTCCTCTGTCTGTCTGTGTGTCACAACCATTTTAATTAGATTATAAAGGCTGCAATGCTGAAATGTGGCACTTATATACACCTTTTTTTTGTTGACAAAAACTGCCCTTTCCATTATAGGGATACGCTTTAAAATAGGTACCTATTCCCATTATATGCAGTATGCAGGTTTCCTCACAGTTTTTTTTTCAGTTTATGTACAGACACTTATTCGTAATTGTAATAGTTTTTAATTCAATGCACTTGTCTTTATGGAAAACCAAGAATCATATAAGGTAATGTTGAAATGGTGCATGCCTAAATTGTGGTAGATATTTTAAACGTACATACCTCGTTCATCACGCGTCAGATAGTAGATATTGTTGGTTTTCTCAATCATTATGTTGGTTCTCCTTTTAATTGCAAGTCAATTCTTTGTTTCTCAGAATTTCCCTATTTTACGATCTATAGAATTTCTTTTCGCAGGCGGCTTTTCTTTCTTATTTTGCTATAGGTGTATAACATTCTAAAGACTTCTTTACGTAGGTAACAGTTATTTCTTTAAACTTACACAAAACCACTTGTTTTAAAAATTTGCGTCTTCAAAATAAATTCAAAACGTTCTAATTTATGATTAACTAGCTGCTGCCCGCGACGCCGTCTGCGTGAACGCTATACAGCATCAAAAATACATATGATTATGCCTTTTAAAATAATATTCATTTACCCGTTTCTTCTTTACATTTCATATCTACAGGAAGTGCAGTAACAGAGGGCGACGGTCTTTCGTAAAATTTACCTTCAAAAAGTGCTGAGTTTTCAGCCTGCTTTGAATAAACGACTTTATGGTGATTATGCTGAATTAAGTCATAAGTTGTGACTGAAGCAGATGGAAAAAAAAAGAATAAAGAATACAGAATAGGGTAAAAATACATACTTATAGGACTTTTCGATAAACAATATTAGTGGTTTGGCTATCCGCAACTAAAATTTAAAGTTTTCTAGGCATTTTGTTTATTTTAAGTTTGAAAGATAACAGAGAATAATTTACACACTGAGATATTACACACAAAATAATGATAGCTAAGCAGTAGTCCGATTGAAGTTTATTTAAGTCTATATTTATTTTTTAGGAAAATGTTTTCACGTTAAATTCGACAAAGCCCACAATAACTTATAGCAACGTAGGTAACCCCAGTTTCTACAGGTTGAGGCGGTGACATCTGTACTCATTACATCACTTTCTGTAAACGAACCCATAGCGCGATCTAATTCGACGCAATCGCCATCTAGTTAGCAAAGTGTGTTATAAACTGTTACATAGACAGCAACTTTAAACTGTAATTCAGATCAGATTTTTGGCAATTAGTAATTATTTTTACCTTTTTAGTGCATCTTTTTGAAGCCGATTTTTTTTTTTTTTTCCTTTGTGTGACGAATTGCTTTTTATTTCTTGTACACTAAAAACATCCATAGTCGTAAAAAAGTTTTATACAATCTTCAACATAAAAGGCGTTTCACCAGTTCCAAATTCACTTTTTTTTTTTTTCTACAAAATTTTTAGTTTTAAATTGACCATAATAATATAGGACCACCTGGAAAGTAAAACCTTTTAAATAAAAAAAGAATTTCTCGAATCGGTCCTGGCGTCTTCGAGAAATCGGGTAACATACATAAAAAAAAGATTCCGACGAATTGAGAATCTCCTCCTTTTTTTGCAGTGGGTTAATAAATGGCTATGTGTGAGTGGAAAAAATCTAACTAGTTCCACACCTCACTTAAGTTTATATGCGACATGAAATAAGATTACACGTTGTTACAGAATGCGTTGCAGAAATAAAGGTTCACTGCTCGTTCCCCGTAGGTGATAGCGTGATAATATGTAGCCTTTATGTTGACCCGACTTCTTAATAATATTCGTTCCGAATTTGAAGTAAATCCATGCAGTACTTTTTGAGTTTATCCCGGACATACATACAGACAAAAATTCTAAAAACTATATTTTTGGCTTCGGTATTGATTGTAGATCACACCCGAAGTATTCTTTTAAAAAATATTCAATGTACAGTTTTAACTTTCCTACCATTTTATTATATGTATAGATCAGAGTATATGTTAGACTTAAATTATGCTAAATTAATAAAAACACTTTTTCGAACCGGCACCCCCTTAAAACAACTTTGTTTAGGTTCCTTAAAAGTAACTTTTTATGAATCACTAAATCTGACACATAAGCTATCCAATATAAGGATTGTTGGCACCTCATGGTACGAATTGCGCAAATGAATGAGAAGATCGCAGGTCAACGTCAGTCAGCGGCCAATTAAACAAGGCTTAAACAGGGCATTCTTTATGTACGTTCATGGTACAGTGATAATAAGTCTATCTCTTGTTGGGGTTAATTTCCAAGTAATACCGGAGCAACTTAAGTCATCCAAATATTTGGCACGAAGAGATATATTAGTAGTAGACACTAGAGAGTAAAATAGTTTTATCCCTGTTAATAATGAATAGGAATGGCTCAAGGCGATGACTGAATTCGGCTCGGACTAGAATTTATAAGCTAGTTTTATTGTACATTAAAACAGAGTGCTTTTCCATACAGATAAATTATAGGATACAATGCATGTTTTAAAGGAAAATTTTAAAACCTTGCAGTTCTAAAAAAAAATATTTTTTACTGTCATTACTGGCTTTCTTAATGACGTTTTTCTGTAATTAAATAGTTATTTGTCATGCATGGTCATGCAAATATCTAGTATCTGATTTTTGGTGTGAATGCCTATATTAAATATAAATATATTTTTTTTTACATTTTGAATACCGAGCAAGCGAAGGATTCGAAGATTGAACCCAAGAGCGAAGCGAGTGGTTCAAAAATTGAATCCTGAGCAGAGCGAGGGATTCTAAGGCACGAAGCCCAAAAAAAAATCCGCAGCCGTGCAAAAACGCAATTTTTCATCTTAAGACAGCGAGGAAAATATATGCAAAATACAAGAAAAACAATAGTAATTAGTGTTTAATTACTTATGAAAGGAACATGTATACTTATTTTTTATATCTGCATGTAGTCAACAAATCGCACGCTCAGAGGAACTTACTTACCTATTTTTCGTGGGTAAAAACTTAGGTATTTTACGTCACTGGTGGAGTGACTCATGTTTTTTAATTATTAACATTAAATTTATTTAGAAAAAGTAATATGTTTATAGCAAAAACAAACAAAATGATGTACCTGCTACGTAATTTCAAATCAATAATAATTGTTTTCCTTTAAAGGTGCGTTCCGAAATTGCACGATGCGAATTTAAAAATTCTTCGAAGAAAAATTGTACTTAAAACTTATTTATTCTTGTTGTATTTAATGATATAACAAACTACAAAAAATATCTATTGAATAACATTAAGCAAAACTTTATTTTTAATGCAATAGTATCAAAAATTAAATTCTTATTACCGGAATACCAATATATAAAGCACTATGCTTTGCCAGCGGCTCCGTCTGCCCTAAATTCAGTTATCGGCGTGGGACTCCTAATGAAGTTTGCTTTATCAAGCTGTCGCTATAGTTAGTTTTTTTTTAATACCACTAAGGTGGCAAACAAGCACACTGTCCGCCTGATGGTAAGCGGTCACCGTGGCCTATGGACGCTTGCAACACCAGGGGTATCACTCGCGCGTTGCCAACCCTTCAAAAATCCAATAACTTCTTTCTTGAAGAACCCCATACTGTAGTCCTTAGAGAAAACCTTGGCAGGGAGCTCATTCTCTGGAACCGCACTGTACGCTACCATTTCGGTTCTAAAGTATGAGAATGAATTCCCTGCCTATGGCAATCGGTGCGATGATAGAAAGTAGCCGTGGGCATCATTTCGAATAATTCCTCAGAACACATCCCATTGTACAAGCGGTAGAACACACACAGGGAGGCAAAACCCGCCCAGAGATGGCAGCAGTACTCCATATGGGGCCGAACCTGCGACTTGTAAAGCAACCACCTCTGCCCCGACGTGAAGTACTGCCTCGCTCTGTTATAGTTATTCCCGTGGGAACTTTTGAATTTTTCGGGATAAAAAACCTATGTGCTATTCCAGGACCTAATCTATAGGTGTGCCAATTTTCATCCCGATCCGTCCAGTGGCTAAAGCGTTATTGAGTAACAAAAATCCATAGCTACAAACTTTCGCGTTTATAATATAAGTAGGACTTAGTAAGGACGAACCGCATTACGGACGGTTTCATTATGTTTGTTTTTGTAGAATTAAAAAAAAAAAACTTTAGCGGATAAAGTTGGCTTTTCCACGCAGATTCAATGTACTGATTCCGTTTTGTTTTTTTTTTATGTATCCCACCAACATTTAAGTTATCTTTAGAACTTAAATGTCGGTCTTGTTTATTATTGACTGAAACAGCATAGCTTGTTTCTTGCAATATATAACGTCCTGACGACAAAATTGATTTTATCATTTTTCCTCTCGAAAGGAACTTGGAAACTCTCTCTCTTCAGTATTGATATTAAAAATATTTGCTTTGTATTTGGTTATGAAAAAATTCAATAGAGCTCGTAATGTTCATTACGAGAAAAAGAGAAAATCATTCTCGTTTATAAACATGCTGGTGTGCAGGTACATTTGTACATTTATTGCCAAAATATTTTTGTTTTTGTATGTTATCTATCGGAAATGATACTTACATGAAAGTTAAGCAACATCACAGTATTGGTAGTAATATTGGTAGTAATATTAATACTGTGTTATCACTACATGGACATTAGCGCAGTGGCACATTTTTCTGAACTCCTAAGTATTTTGGAGAGCACGTTAAACCGCTGGTCCCGGCGGTTTATCATAATAAAACACTCGTCAAATATAGCGGATTGAAAACCGACAGTTGAGCCGCCATAAGCACGACAACGTCCGCCAATTCGTACTAAGCCAGCTGGTGGACTACAGAAAGGCTTGTGCCCAAAGATGACTTATACGTCTAGATACCAGATATGTCTATTTGCCTATCAATATGTGTGTAAATCAGCTAATACGACTATCATTTTTACATTTGTCTGCGTAATTTTGGTGTTACCAATCTTAAAGTGATTACCCCAAATTGGGGAGTTCTTTAGTTTTATTCGGCACCACAATTTATTTTCACTTACGGTGATTCCTGTGGTGACACATTGTATTGAGATAGAACATAAACATAAAATACGTGATAGTACTTTTTCTATTTAAATTTACATCTGTTATGTTTTTTTTTTATTTAAACATTGCAGAAGTCCGGGGTAAAAGTTTACGTTTTATAGATACAATGTGTCACAGGAGTCATCAATACATAAAGGCTTTATAAACCTGAAGCAATGTACGTGACGTTTCAGGGTTCGCCTTTCTGAACTTTGGAAATGAAGGTACCTACTTACAGACTTACAGACTTGGCAAAACGGACAGAAAAACATTTGTTGTTTGTTTTGCGAATAATTATTTTGAAAACTAACTCAAATATAGCAAGCTTGTGAAAAATTATATTTTTTCATAAACCCTTTTTTTCAATAGTTTCTACACGATGTTATTGCACAAATCGTCATCTTAATTACTTTACAGTTCGCGTCGACGAACAGATTACATATATGATGTAGTGTGACGGTAAAATACACTTTGCTTGTGCCCTGCAGTGTGGCGTATAACGGCGAATGGAAATGTTTTATATTATGGAAATAATTAAAATAATATAATACTAGGTATAGATTGTTTACACTTAACATAAAGGTTATGAACAAACGATCGCTAGATTATTAAGAATTCAGCGTCGAATAAAAAAACCGGCCAAGTACGTACTTGTCGGACTTCAGACATTATGGGTTCTGTACCAAACATTGAATATAAATATAATATAAGCCGTCCGAATGGCAGAATTATTCACAAGCAGTAGGTGAGTGAATCCTTTCTGTGCTACGCTGTCAATTACAGCAAAATCAAGTTCGTTGCAATAGGAAAAATTAGGGAATTAAAAAAAAAACTGAGTTACCTAAAAAATGGTATTTGTTTGTAAAATAAACATAATAATTAACATTATCACCAAATTTTAAGTTCATAAAGGTCAATGGAAAGTTAAAACTTTCAAAATGTTGTACAAAAAGCTGATTTTGATGGCTTCTCATTCCTTTGTTTTCCAATATTTTTTAAAACAAAAAATACAGTATTTATCTCATCTCAACAAGATCTAAATAATGATAGCCCATTCGATGATATAATTTCTTTTTTTATAGCCCTTTTCCATGCAAAATAGCCTAGGGATTGTACGTATTAAAGATCCTCAGACAACTTATTTTACGCATTTCCAAACATATTTCCTCATTGTATACATTTCCTATGAATTGTATACAATTCCTACGTTCATACATTTCCGGTAAACCTGTACAAAAGTGTAATTTGTAAAAGATATTTAAAATACATTATAATTAGTAGGTAGTTCGTAACTATATCTATCAATAGTAGTTGACAGTCGACGTTAAAGTTTTAGCATTAATTTTTTTTGTTTGAAAGGCATTAAAGGGCATTATTTATTTTAATATAACATGTCTGTCGGCTCTTAACATTTAAAAGTAAAGAGGTGTCGTCAAAAGCTGTAGCTGTATCAATAGTATTCGTAGTTACATCAACAGACATCGACGTGAGCGCATTTAACTTGCTCGCAGTATCCATCAATGCCGGAAAACAAAGCGCTTTGCAACCTTCCGGCTGAGGTCCATGGTTTTATTTTATTAGCTCTTTATAACTATACTGCGCTACTTTTTTAGATTGGCAACTATTTTAAAATAGCAATAACAACTTTTACAGATCTTTTAACACGAGAAACAATAAACAGTTTTTAAATATATCAATGGATTAATTATTTGCACCTACGACTAGTACTTTTTAGTTTTAGAAATTCCAACAACCTCAATTAACAAGCGCACGCTAGAGTAAGTCGATCGCGTGCGGCGCGCGGCGTGTCTCCTCGTCGCGTGCACTTCTAATTATTGACCTATTCAAGTACTCATGCGTTAGTTACCCACAATAAGGCTTCAAACCTCCCACCTGCTATGCGGTCACAATCAGGTTATGCTGTGGGTTCATTTTAATTGTTGAAGTCTGTATTCGGTAGCTTTAGTTTAACAAAAGCACAATATTAAATATCAAAGATGAAAACAGTTTCAATTTTTGATTTAATATATAGGTGTGTATGATAATCACGTATGTTTTGGTTTTGTCTTCGGCCGGTCAACTTGCGTGTACCGTAAAGTTTAAGTGGACTGACGATTTCATGTCACATAGAGCTAAATTAATTTAATTACGAAACTATTTACATGCATGATGAAATTAATGTCATGAAACTGGTTTTAAATTATATGAAAGTTTCTTCGTGAAATTATGAAGAAGAAGAATTACATTACTAACTTTAAACAACTAATTTAGTATGAAAATTAGGCTAAGTGTTGTTTTTACTGCAAGTCCGATTGTCGTTACAAACTGCACCACCAATCTAAAGCAAGTTCTGTAAGCTAGTAGGTGCTTGCGCGACGGAAGTAACTTATAGTTCGAAGGATTCTAATCGGATATTGTGTTTTTAATTTTGCTTTTCTCACTCGTATCGCTTGAATACAGTAGTCATTACAAGACATAGATATATTTTACATTAGTCAAGTGCTATTATTTAAATACTGTGATTTCGTGTAAGCCGATTAAAGTTTTCAGGGTTCAGTATGGATCCGAATTAAGGAATTTGAGCTCACATGAAAAAAAATATCTACAGGACCGTATAAACCCTACGAGTAAATAATGTAAAAGAAAGCACAAACCCTTTAAACTATAGAGGTTTATTAGGGTTTGAAATTTTTGGTCGTAGCCGATATAGTGATTATGAGTTGTGTTTTCTGTTGTAGGTAATAATAATATAATCGACAAATCAATATAATCGAATATTTTATTTAAATCGTTTCAAAATCTTTGTTGAGTTTGGTGACATTTGACGCTTCCTATTGTGTGCCTTAATGCGCGGGTTTCTAAATAGCAATCGCTAGTCTATTTCTAAATAGAAATTGCTAGTCTATTTAAAAACATATATATAATTGTAGTGAACTAACCTTATTTTAATTAATATTATTTTATTTGATTCTTTTTCAAAATTAAAACTAATTTAAAACTAAAATATTTAATACAAATAAAAAATACGCTAATGGCTTTGTACAATTGACTATGGGACTGGTTGATATTGGTGTAGTCTTTCTTGTTTTCACTTAACGCTATAAAAATGTATCTTTCTGCCACAGATATTGAGGTTCTCTCGGACTTATTAGTAAATCGGCACGCAAAAAATCTAGTAAACGGTGAATAGTAAGTAGTCACATGTAACTGGTACCTACAATACAAATTGTAAGTTAAACTATATCGATCTGGCTATATTTATCGTCATGTATTTAAAACAAAATAAAAAATTTAGTAACTTATAATTTAGTGTATTTTAAAGATTTTTTAAAATTTATAATTCAACTTAAAAATTTGATAATACGTTTGCATTGAAGGATTATTTGCGTGTGAGAATATACATAATTGAAATCTCTATCCGGAACCAACCCTCAAAACTGTCATTTTTCTTCTAAAATGTTGCACACGCGGTTCTAGAATATTGTATAGGTAGATGTTTTTTGCACATCTTTCATTCATTACTTAAAAACCGTGCAGTATCATCTAAAAAAATATTTATTTATATTCATGCAAATTACTACTTGTTACTCCGATTTCGTTAGAGTTACCACTTTGGCCCTTTTTTATAATTCCTTTGTCTTGTTTTTGACGTGACAACGTCTTATAAATTGGTTTGCCGGGTGACACTTCAAGAAACTGCGTTACGCTCCGCTCACGTTATGCGCTCACAATGAAAGCGAGTGAGAGGCACGCGGCATGGTTAGCCCGCCTAAGAGCGAGAGAGACAGACATAAAAAGTGAAAGGCACAAGTTGTCACGTAAAACTTTCGCCCGTATACCGACTTTACAGGCAACCAGTTTTTTTTATTATTTATTTATATTATTTTGCAAACAAAACACAAACAGTTCTTGCTGTTACATACAAACATAGAGATATAACTTTTTTACAATTTCATTATTGAACTTCGAAAACTTATTATATGCTATGTGGTACTTTAAACGAAATTCCGTGATGACAACAAAAGAATAAGATCTCTCCACGTTAACATTAACATAAATTTCCTTTTTCATTTTTGCGTTCTACTTTTCAGCTACTACGATTTTATTTAGATAATATAATATAAATTACTTTCCTCTCCTCCAAGATAAGTAATTTTATGACAGCGAGGTAAACGAAAACAGCAAACTCAGTAATCTCTTTTCATATTTTTGTTCTCGTTTATGTACCTACGCTATTTTTAACCGACTTCAAAAAAGGAGGAGGTCCTCAATTCGTCGGAGACTTTTTTTTTATGTATGTTACCCGATTTCTCGAAGACGCCTGGATCGATTTGAGAAATTCTTTTTTTATTTAAAAGGTTATACTTTCCAGGTGGTCCGATATTATTATAGTGAATGTAAAACTAAAACTTTTGGAGAAAAAAAAATAATGTTAAGTTGAAACTGGTGAAATGCCTTTTATGTTGATGATTGTATAAAACTTTGTTACGAGTGTGTATGTTTTTAGTGTGCAAGAAAAAAAAAGCAATTCGTCATTGAAAAGAAGAAAAAAACCTTTTTAACAAAATAAACAACCGGCCTCAATAAGATGCACTAAAAAGGTAATTCTGATCAGATTTTTGGAAATCAGTAATTATTTTTACCTTTTTAATGCATCTTATTGAAGCCGGTTGTTTTTTTTTGTTAAAAGTTTTTATTTTTTTTCTCTAATTGTAGGTACCTTTATTTACAGTATTGCCACAAATTCTTATGCCACACTAGCTGTAGCTGTAGCAATATTGTATCGGATAGATTGTTGTTCTTCGTATTTAGACAATAAATCAGTAAGCACATATTTTCATATCTTTTCATATCACAGAGATAATACTTTAGTTTGAATTATCTGAGAGAAAATGACTTAATTCTTAATTTTGTTTTATCGATGCAATCTAAATTTAAAAAACCAAACCGACTACTTAACTGTATCATGTCATGCCATG
The DNA here is from genome assembly GCA_946406115.1 of Apoda limacodes. Classification (NCBI taxonomy): domain Eukaryota; kingdom Metazoa; phylum Arthropoda; class Insecta; order Lepidoptera; family Limacodidae; genus Apoda; species Apoda limacodes. The sequence continues at coordinate 1,732,506 of OX291548.1, forward strand.
CAAGATGAATTGATTGAAGGTCTTCACATATTAGTTCTGGATAACATAAAGACCACAACTTTCCGAATGCTACTCGGCCTAACTGAATTCTTCTGCCTGCTTGTATCGGACTTCTTTCTACGTATAATATGTGTACTTAACTGTGTGGCAAGACATACTGTCTGTAGAACAGCTTCAAGTGTGACCTCATCGAAGGCCATCGGTCTCATGTAATTTTTTACATTTCACATGTTTTATAGGAGGTTCCTATGTTTACGTTTTTTCTTGCATAGATTCAGCCATCACTACGATGTACTTACGAGGAGGACGAATCGAAGGTGGGAGATAAACCCGCCGTTTAACGAGATGGCATGGCTTTTCCAATTTCAATCTATTTGTCAACATAGGTAAATACATAAGAAATAGATGATACAATTTTAAAATTTTGTATTCTATGTTGTGCCTTGTTAGGAGGCGTAAAATGTTTTTCCAGTTCAATTATATAATAAAGAATTTAAACAAAGCGTAGATGTAATAAAAAAAAAAACGAGTTGCACTTCGGGAGTGCCGGCAGAAGTGAAAACCTTTACACACGATTCGCGCTTAACACTCAAATATGTCACAAGACATGTCTTTGACATTGTCAAGAAATAATAATGTTTGTTTATTTACTTTTTTGACGTAGTATATTTGACATCGCAATCTGTCATAGAATTAAAATTCCGTATCCAACCTCCCTGTACTACTCATAATCGCGAATACTAAAAATAAAAATTATAATAGGCGTGGCATTACGGTTTCCGTCTTACGAATTTCCACGATTAGGACACGTGACCTGACGCGAGTTTCTCATTTTTTACCCATACCAAAAAAAGTGCACAACGCCGCTAAAGAAGTTTTCACTTCAAAAAAATACAATTTAAAAATTCAGTTATTTTATAGTAGCATTCCTATATAAGTAAGTCTTGTGCTTTAGATTTAAACAATCTTAAATTTAATGTTTTTAAATTATCAGGAAGCCATACAAAGGCACTTTTCTGCTAGAGAAGTCCTGGCGGCGGAGTACATAATCTATTTCTATTCCGCAAGGGTCTATTGCGTTATTGTAAGGCACCTTGTAAACAAGTATGTATCCAGTCTGACAAGTATAGCAATTTCGTAAATGTAAAGTGAGGGTAATGTCAAGATATTTAAGGATTTGAAGAGTCATTTGTTTTCAGGCCACAAATTGCTCTTATGCATCTTTTTGCGCTTTGAAAATAATGTCTTTTTTTGTACAATTGCCCTAAAATATAACTCCATATCGCAATTAAGAAGTCACATATGCATGGTAAGCTACAAGGATATATTTGAGATTTATGATATTTGATAGCTTAAATAGGCTGTAGGCTGATTTATGTAGTTTTTTGTTATTTGTTCATCATGTTTATTCCAAATTAACGTTAAGTCTATATGAATCTCGAGGAATTTTATAATTATCTAATACCTTTAAACGAGCAATTCTTGTATATATTTATAATCTGAATCTCGGAAACCGCACCAATGATTTTCATGAAATTTGTTATGCAGGGGTTTTCAAGGGCGATAAATCGATCTAGCTAGGTCGGTAGTATTTCTTTGCGAATAATGTGTAAGTTTAGTTTTTACAAATTTACAACCAGATTATTCATATGACGCCATTTTATTACGTCACGTAAAGCCGAATTTATGTTATTCTCATAGTCATTAGAAATGTCAATATCTTTAATAATTAAATTAGTATAGCACTGACGCGAAGCACGAAGGATTGCGTACATTGACCTTTTAGCCTGTGTTCAGTAGTCAAAATAGTAGTAATTTCTGATGACAGCGCGCGCAACAGAGACAAATAGTGACCGGTCATTGAACGAAATTCTTCCTGCTTCGCGTCCGTGTTATATCATCTGAAAATAAAACCATTGGCTGGTTAACATATTTTGGTAGATCATTAATGTGGGTTAAAAATACTATAGGTCCAAAAATACTTCTTTAAGAAATGTCGTAAATACAAGTACGTTCACCTGATCTATGGGTTTTTTCAAGTTTCGATTTTGGATATATTCTGGTTATTTCTGTGTATTGTTTTCTGTCACTAAGATAGGATTTCCATAAGCTTCTTAAAGCGATATTGAATAGTCTGCGTTATAAAATGCCTCTGACAGATGCATAAACATAGCGCATATTGATTTTTTGTCGATCAACATTTTCAGTGATTTGTTTTACCAAGTCAAATATAGCCATATTAATAGTATTTTCTTTCCGAAAACATCTTTTTTCCTTTGCTAATAAGTACTTGTTTTCTAAAAACGAGTAAAGAGAATTGTAGATAACTCTTTCAAAAACTTTTGTAATCGCTGACAAGGGTACGATTGGTCTATAGTTTTCTAAATTTTGTATATTATCTTTTTTGTAGTTTAATAACCGACATGTAACAGGGAGGTGAAGGAAAGATATCATTTACTTAATATGCAAATGTTAATAATAAAACTAAGAGGGGATGAAATTTCATCAGCTACATATTTAAATAGTCTAGTGTCTTGCCATCATGATCGGAACTTGTTTTATTTATTATTTTTAATATATCTCTAGAGGAACTGTAGGCGGTAAAAACATTGAATTTTTCGGAGCGTCAAAAAGTGTCTGTTTTATTTTGTTTTTAAGTTTTTTCAATTTCTTCAATAACTTTACTTTTATATTTAACTGTTTTAATGAATTACCTGTTTTGAGATCTTTGAGTTGACTTTATAATTTTTTTTGAGTCTTTCAGAATATGTTTTCAGTTGCGATTTTTTGGCTCATTTCATCATTGGTGAGACCGGGTACTGAATATTTTTTCACCCGCCATCGATATGTGTTGTAATTTTGAGCTTGGCATGGCACGTCCCTACTATTGGTCTACGTCGGGTCAGCCTTGCGGACTCATGTTTTAAAATGTTGGTACCAATCCGGTGCGCAAGACCGGCATCACCAATCACTAAAGTAATTTTTTTCTTTTTGTAGTGTCTAGTTAGCTGGAGAATATCTAGTACTTTTTAGGAAAAAAATATTGCTAGGAGGATAGCCGTTTTTGTTTATTTTATAAAATATTCTTATGACAAATTAATGACACAGGTTGATTTTGTCAGAAAAATTTATAATTATTGTGAGATTTCAAATTTTAAGTAACCTTTGTGTAAAACTCTGGTTATTTTTGGTGTTCTTAGAGAAATTGTTTTTTGTTTATAATTATAAAATAATTGAGCTGTGATTTATGAACTACCTTTTTTGTGCCAAATACATACATTTTCAAAACCAAACATTTTGTAAGTAAAATAACTGGAAAGATCTTCGGCTAAAAACCCCTGTCCCTAGGACCGGCGTCACCAACAATGTAAGTCAAGTTGACGTCACTAATGGCGGGCTAAGGGCAACTATCCTCATAGTAATAAAATCATTGAGGCATCTAGCCCATATGAAAAAATAATTTCGCTTTTATATTTAATTACTCTTAATCGTGATTGTAGGTAAAACACATTTTTCAGTATAAATCCCACAGTATAAATAACTAGTTGTGTTATTTTGGGGGACTTCAGCTCCCACCATCGTAAGTGGCCTAGTTCTCGAACCAATAACTACGTAAGGACATCTGCTCATGAATTTGCTCTGACCTATGGATTCTCTTAGATGGTACTTTCTCCAACGAGAATACCAGATATAGAGGAACATACGAGTTCCTTACCGGACCTTCTGCTGACTACCGTCCAGAGGGACATTCTGTCTCAGTAGATGCGCCTCTTGGCTCCTAGGACCAATGTCTCGTTCGGACTCAAGTGTTATCCACATATACACAACCCGATCCATCTGGGCCAACTAATTGGCGTCCATTCCGATCGCGAGAATTTTATGCTTCGTACCCGTGGAGGCAACGCTGCTTTAGCTCGTAAGATCCTGACGTCTGCGCAGCCGCAGTCACTGAGACAATCCTCGCTGGTATGGAATGTTTTATTTCTAACCCGTGAGTAGCTGCCGCCAGTGTCAAAAACAACCGTGGTTTAATCGGTCTTGCAGAGAAGCTATAATTCTTAAGCAAACTGCATATAAGGCTTGGAACAAGGCTGGTAATATTAAGGATCCGAATATTTTAAAACGCAAATTAAATGCTGCCTCCAGGTTCAGTAAGAAATCGATTTCCAGAGCTAAATTCCAATTCACTGGCAAACGAGGGCGACTTGCTTGCTTTCTGGTCGCTTGCTATAGTGCTAAAGAGAAAGCCGATCTACTGGGCAGTCTCTTTGCCTCAAACTCGAATTTGGACGACGATGGCGCTGTACCAGCTGCTATACCGTGGTACGCTAAGACCATGCTGGAAATCTCCATAACACAGTCGGAGCTCCGGCGGACGTTGCTTTCTCTAGACGTTCATAAGTCGGGTGGGCCAGACGGTAAACTAGCTGTGGTGCTCTTACAGTGTGCTCTGAGTTATTTCCTGTTCTTACGCGCCTCTTCACGCTTTCTGTCCACACTAGGCAATATCCGTCTTTATGAAAGACTGCGAATGTGCACCCGGTGTCCAAAAAGGGCGATAGATCAGATCCATCGAATTATAGGCCTATCGCTATAACCTCCCTCCTCTCCAAGGTAATGGAGCGTGTGATCAACACAGCTTCTATGATACCTAGAAAAACACGACTTGGTCAGTGACCGCCGAAATGGGTGTTGCAATGGTTGCTCAACTGGTGACCTTCTAGTATATCTTACCCGCCGATGGGCAATAGCCATTGAAAGTCAGGGAGAGGCATTGGCATGTAGCCTGGACATAACGAAGGCGTCCGATCGGGTCTCGCACCGGGTTCTTCTATCAAAGTTGCCATCTTGCAGAGTGCCTGAGGGTTTGTGCAAATGCGTGGCTAGCTTTTTGTCCGGCAGATGCAGACGAGCCGTAGTTGACGGTAGTTGCTCTGATAGCATGGATATTAATGCTGGTGGCGCAAGGCTCTGTGCTGTGCCCTACACTGTTTCTGCTGCATATCAATGACATGTTGAACATCAACAACATACATTGCTATGCGGATGACAGTACTGGAAACGCTTATTACACGGGCCATGCAAGCATCCCTTGTTCCGTTGTGAAAGAAAGCGTGGAATACTTGTGTCTCAAATAAGGACCACTCTGTCTAAGGTCTCTAGACGGGGACGGAAAAGCTTGGTCGGATTCTACCCTACAAAGAAACAATTCTGCGTGTTCAACGGTAAGTAAATTCACTGCTGTCCCATAATTCCAGAACACTCCCCTCTCCATCTCCAAGAGCATTGAGATTCTTGGTGTTGACATCTCCGACGTTGTTCAGTTCAGAGATCATTTGCAAGACAAGGTGAAGCTGGCGTCCAAAAAACTTGGTGTACCCAACAGAGCGACGCAGTACTATACGTCGGGGCAAAGGTTGCTGCTTCACAAGTCGCAAGTTCGGTCCAATATGGAGTACTGCTGCCATCTCTGGGCGGGTGCAACCGGATGCCAGCTTGTCCCTTTTGACTCGGTTCAACGACGGGCTATTAGAATTGTCGACGATCCTAAACTTACTTGCCGAGATACTCTGTCTTCCCGTGTGATTTCTACAGCTTGTACAATAGGATGTGTTCTGAGGAATTGTTTGAAATGACCATAAGCGGACCGTAAGCTTGTTTGCCACCTAAGTAGTATAAAAAATTAAATAAAGAAATTATAGCTTGCTTAAATACCTTGACTGTTTGGAAGTAATGTGTCAATTGCAAAAATTGGGGCAACTATCCCTCTTCTACCCTAGTATTGCGTCCTTCTGTGACTGTACACTCTCTGCGAGCAAACCTTTGAAACCCCAATATACTTTTTTTGCTCCTTCCGCCTTATTCCTGGGTTTACTGTTTCCTTGTTAGTATTTTGTTAAGTGATTTTTATTTGTGAGATGGGGATCCTGTCCTTAGTCACTAGATTTTTTTGAAACATAGACTCCAACGCACCTTACTTACTAAACGCATAATTTCCATTTGTTTATGTCATTTTTATTATGAAAACAATTAAAAGATCGTTGACAATATGAGATACACATCAAAAAATTTGCAACCACTTGTATCAAATTCGAAGTTTGATTTTCGTTTATAAATCTATGAATCTGTGTAAAAGTAAAATCAGTAACGTCATTCGAGTACGTCACGGAAATCGGATTTGATCAAAATAAAATCTTGTAACGTCAGCGATATTGAAGAGATACGATCTTCGATGAACTCAATATCGGATTAGAATTCATCGAACTATAAGCCTCTTCCCAGTTGTAAGTACTCGTACCATCTCACTGAACATATCTGTATACATACCTACCTATACTATACTCCGTGCCTACTTCATTTTCATATTCGCGTAAATCATGATTTTTATTTTATTGAAATAATGCAAACTTTATAGTTACTTAATTATACATTTAATAATAATAATAATAATAATAATAATAATAATAAATGTTTATTTCAGACCTTGGTCCATAGTGTGTTAGTAACAAATATACTTAAAAAAAAACTATGTTAGTTGTACAGATTATATAACAAAATACTAAACAAATAATTATTTTTTTTATTATTATTTTATTTTGCGAGAGTGACAAGTGTTCACATACGTCGTCTTATATGAACACCTACACACTCTCGCAAAATGGGGCAATCAAACCTTTTGGAAGCTGCTACCAAGACCCTGTTCGGGCTGCCACGCACACGGCTTAGCGGTGACGCCGTTCTGTTGCGCATGATGGCATAAAAATCGCTCGTGCGAGCTTCAGCAAACATTGCTGATGCGCTACAGTCGCGCGGCAGACCCATCAGTATCCGGAATGCATTATTATATTGGACTCGCAGAGCACTATAGGCCTTTTGCGTATAGTTGACCCATAGACTGCAAGTGTAAAACGATTGGCAGAATGCTTTAAGCAAAGTAATTTTAACACTCTGCGTACATCGAGCAAATCTACGTGTCAACATATTACACCTAACAGACAGTGCTCTGCGCTCCCTTTCAATGTCTAGGTCATCTTTTAGAGTATCTGTGACCCAGTGCCCCAGGTACTTAAATTGGGAAACTCTCTTAAGAGGCGCGCCAGAAAGTATTACCGAAGGGACCTGGTCATAGGTTTTATTTCCCGCTTTAAACACCATTATTTCACTTTTTAGTGAATTGTAACGGAGGCCATGGGTCTCAGCGTACTCCTCACATATTCTAACCAGTCTTCTCAAGGCAATAATTGATGGACTCAGCAGCACCATGTCATCAGCATAGCTTATGTTATTTACACTTTTGCCATCGATAAAGCATCCGACAGATGCGCTATTGAGTTCTTCAATCAGTCTGTTCATATAAAGGTTGAAAAGTCTAGGAGACGTCAACCCCCCTTGTCTCACTCCACAGTCCATTCTGTACACTTCCGATGTTGCACCTGCCCATCTCACACAATTAGTCTGGTGCTGATACCAATGTTTAAATATTGATATCAACTCCTTTGGTACACTAGTTTCATTTGATAGCTTTCTCCACAGTATATCATAATTTACCAGATCAAAAGCTTTAGAAAGATCCAAGAAACATGCATATACTGGTGTTTTTCTATCTGTATAGTACCTGACAGTGCGCTTAAGGCAGTAAATGGCTGTTTCGGTTGAAAGGCCAGGCCGAAAACCAAACTGGGCGTCATTCAATTGCAAATGAAGCCCTAACTGTCGATCAAGCACACTGTCCAGCACCTTGGCAATAACAGTGGCAAGAGAGATCGGCCTATAATTATTTATATCGCAAATGTCTCCAGTCTTGTTTTTAACAATTGGTACGACAACAGTCTCAATGAGGTCGTTGGGCAGAAAAGCATGACCTAAGCACAAAGAAAATAACATTGCCAGTACACGAGGTAAGTGAGCACCCGCATATTTAAGATGTTCAACGCTGAGGCTGTCGTGTCCTGGTGATTTACCCCGGCACATTTTCGAAATTACTGTTTCAATTTCATTTGCAGTAACACAAATTTGAACGTCACCGACTCTTTCCTCGGCGGTGAACACCTCACTTTTCGATAAAGGATGTACTTGAAAGTGCTTATGGAACAAGCAAGCAATTTGGCGGGGATCGCTCACGCTCTCTATGCTCACAGGAAGACTCTGACGAGGATTAAGTCGGTTTGTCTGTTTCCAAAATTCTTTAAAAGTTTTGTTTTTGTGATGTGTGGCCAATAAATCCATTTTAACTTGTTGTTGATTATCTTGGCACCACTTCAATTTCTTTTTAAAGATTTTTCTACTCTCACACATGTTGTCATATACAGTGCCCGACGATGGTTTACCGTGAGACACCCACTCCTGAAAACCACGCCGAGCCTCTCTATGAGCACTTTGAACGTGTCTATTCCAACCTACAATGTTTTTACCTCGTTTGACTTGTTTTAAGTCATATGACATTATAGCAGCCTGACTAAGTGCATCTACAATTTTTTGATAAATATTATCGATATGTTTTTGGTGTTCAGTATTACTACATAGCTTGTCACAACAATTGGTGAGTTCTATGGGAAATTCGATTGATTCCAGTTTGTTATTACAAATATCCCTATACTTATTAATTTGTGATGTTTCCCTTGTGCCCCATAGTATTTTGTTGCAAGTGATGACATCAGACATAACTTTCGTACGTATCAAATTAATATCCAGACATATTTCTAATGGGAAATGGTCTGACCAGTACACATTATAGTTTACTTTAATGCTAACAACAGACTTCCAGGCCGCAGCCGTGACGACACAGTGGTCTAACCAACTCGTAGTCCCGTGTGCATCACTCACATACGTATAAGTACCCGAGTTTTCACCTAATGTTTCGATGTCCGCACACACCCATTTTTGGTCTGTACAAAAATTTAACAGTTCCGAACCGAACAATCCTCCTGGATGTGCATTAAAATCACCTAGTATTATTACAGATTCTACGTTTGTACTCTCTATTATTGCCGTAATTTCGCTTAAGCATTCCGTATAAGAATTAAAGTTATCTACAGACTCTGTAGGCATGTACACACACACTATTAATATTTGCCTATCAGATATTAGAGCTTTTATTGCACATAAACGCACATTTTTACACTGAACCACTGAAACACTGTTAAGAACGCTTTTCCTCCACATAATTGCTACACCTCCATATGGTCTTCCGCGTAGTATTCCCTCCGCAGTGTCTACAGCAGATGTGCCAGTAAACCCGAAATCTGGATCAATACTGCCTAAGAAAGGTATGTCATGTGGCAACAGCCACGTTTCCTGCAGTGCAACAATATCAGCGTATTGAGCAATTGCTCTGACACAGTCTACAGATCTCATTATGGATTTGCAATTAAAAATTACCAAATTAAACTGTTTATAAGTAGACTTATCCATTTTCCTTTTTTTTTTTCTTTTTTAATTTTTTACATTTATCTATATTTGAGAAGTAAGTATTTTTGACTTATTAAAATATCTACATTACCTTCATGTTCTGCTTAGTTTAAACGGAAGCGAACTATTTACGTAATTATTTGATAATCAGATTTATTTACAGGCAATTCAGATTTCAAGTACATTAGGTATAAGTAGGTAGTTTACTAATGATTAATAATATTTTGTGTAATTAATAAGTATTTTAACAATTTGTATTCAATAATTTATTTCTTAATTAAGTCAGTTATTAGGGTTCCGTATCTCAAAATGAAAAGGAACCCTTATAGGATCACTTTGTTGTCCGGCTGTCGGTCGGTCTGTCTGACTGTCAAGATCCTTTTTCTCAGGAACGGGTGAAGGTATCAAGTTGAAATTAATACTAAATTAAGCTTCTAAGTCAATGCATTAAAAATTATGCCCAAAATACTATAATTTTTGTCGCATATTGTGACACAAATGAATCAAAACCTACAGGGCACTTCCCGTAGACCTAGAATCATGAAATGTGATAAAAAGCAATTCCATGTAGCACACATAAAGGAAAAAATCTAAAAACCGTTTGTAAATTTGTTGTTATATCACATATTTTTTTTTTTGCGATTAAAAACTTATTTGCAGTTGGTAAACTAACCGCGACCTATGTCGATGTATTGGGACAACAGTTGTCTAAAGGCAAAGCTAAGTTTGTCCCTCAATACATTTTAACTTGTACGCGAGTCTGACTCGCACTTGACCGTTTTTTTAAACATTTCAAATAAAAATAATACTAACAAATACATAAAATTAAATGTCTTTTTATTTTAATGACACGATTTCTTTATATTGTGTTTAATAATGACAATACGTGAAGCAGACGTTTTAAATTTTAGCAGCAGGAGAAGCATCAAGAATTAAATTAAAACGGCAGTGAATTCATCTTCAAACCTTAGAACCTATCTGGTCGCGGGTCGCGGGTCGCGTACCGTGCGGTTTCAGAGGAACTTTCTCCCGCCAACACTTGGGTTGTATAATGAGCTCCATGGAAAGGTTTTCTCTAAGGACAGCACAGTATGGGGTTCTTTAAGAAAGAAGTGATAAGATATTTGAAGGGTCGGCGACGCGCATGTGATGCCCCAGGTGCTACAAGCGTCCATAGGCTGCGGTGACCGCTTACCATCAGGCGGACCGCAAGCTTGTTGGCCACCTTAGTTGTATAAAAACAAAAAAAAGATCAATGTCTGTCTGGTACTTATTATAGAACAAAAAATATTTCCTAATGACATCTACTAAAAAGTTTCAAGCCTAGCAAGAGGCTTAGACTTCTCAAATTTTGCGTCACGAAAAAAAGAATAGAATCGAACAAAATGTATGAACATAGTGTTTATGACGTCACTTGCTAGCGGTCCAAAAAAATATCATAGACTTGTTGCTTTTCTGCGCTCGGTACCATCGCCAAGCCACTGTGAAGCGCCGAAACGAAAGTCGTCTATGTCTGCGGCCGATCGTAAAATCCGGCAGATTACGAAAATCCTAGGCAGATCGTAAAGTATAGTATAGATCGTAAATAGAAATTGTCATATAACTGAACAGATTATTATATGAAGCTTGGCTGGAACGCTCCACTCGCTTCGCTCGCTATACATTAGTTAGCCATATTGCAACTTTACAAACGCGATCAAAGAGAATATAATATACTACGTAAGAAACGCGATTCCTTTTTAATATTCTTTGAACTTGCGTTCGCCTAGACCCTGCGGATAAGCTTGGCGATTCCAAATGTCGGCTTGAAGTCTATTGTGGATATTTATTATATTTTTAAATTTTTTAAGTATTTTGTTAATTAGGTATTTAAATGTGATGTTTGTTGTCAATATTTGTATTATAGGTATCTATTTGTCTCTAATATGAAAAAATATACTACTACCTACCTTAATTAAGATTCTTATTAGGTACTGTAAAGGTAAAGACCTCTCGATAGGTTAAAAGGAAGTTGAAATGCTAGCGAACGTCTTATCGCAGTAAATACTTCATCGTGATATTACGGAGCCTTAAGAAACGGTGTCAGATAGGTATGTAGTTGTCATATAGGTATGTAGTTGTCATATAGGTATGTAGTTGGAATAAAAACAATCGAAACGCCGGATTGTTCCTCTTTTCTACAAGATGACATTCAGTTGTTCAATATAGACCCGGAAAGTCTTGTTAATTTGTTGGGCCGATTCCTGTATCTTACCAGGAAGCCTTAAGGTATTATAAAATGGCTCTGTGTAGCCAGTAGAGTCAACGTCAGACACTGCTGAGTCAAAAATCTAATAGAAGCTCTTATAGGTCGATTAGATTAGATCAACAAATGTACCGCACGAGCCAACCTATAATGATATTGATAAATTGAAAACTAAGTGTTATCTTTATATAAAGTTATTTTAAAATAAGATAATTAATATAATCAGATGCAAAAAGGAACAACCCGGCGTTCCGATTGTTTTTATTCCAACTACATACCTATATGACAACTATATACCTATATGACAACTACATACCTATCTGACACCGTCTCTTACAGGCTCCGTAATATCACGATGAAGTATTTACTGCGATAAGACGTTCGCTAGCATTTCTACTTCCTTTTAACCTATCGAGAGGTCGTAACCTTTCCATATTTTCCATCGATCGGCCAGAAAATTAAAGCAACTCGTTGCATATAATGTTCTATTCGCTACCTATAAACTACCCATCGAATTATCAATAGTGGGAAAACTACATTACCCTACTGATTTCAACCGAAATCCGGGACACTTCGTCACGCGATGCCAAACCATATGCAAAATGATAAATTAACTAATTAAAAATTCCTTTTGGATTTTAGTTAATTTTCCTCAGGATAAACCCAGGTGAAAATACGTGATAAATGGCACTTCCTACCTTCCTATCTACTGTTTAATGTTGAGCAAATTCCCTTCCAATTAACTCTTTAATAAAGCCAACACAAAACAGTTTCATGCTTTGGACGTTTGCAATCAAACTTCAAAAACATACACTATAAAACCCTAATAAACACACACTATAAAAACTTAATTACAATTTTTGAAACATGCTACAATATGCGGCCATATCTTGCACAAGTTTCTTTGGGATAAATTGTACTTGCAGTACAGTATCAGAGAGCGACCCGCAATGTTTCATATTTGACCGCCCGCGCTCGAAATATGAAATTTGGAAAAGGAATGATTTTTTTGATAACTAAGGAGGTAACTCATCAAGTTTTATTTAAATTTCGGACTGGCACAGCAAAAAGAATACGCCATTAAATTAATTTAAAAAAATAAAAAAAAAATTCGACATTTGAACGCGAATTGGCGGCAAAATTACCTAAACTATTTTTATTATTGTCAATACATTTGTCAATATAGTTTTCTTTTACAAGCATGTTTGAGAAAAACACTATACAAGCCTTGGCTACAACTGAGCATAACCGGATTCTGTGATGCGTGCTTCGGCTATGCCTCGTCCCGCATACTCACGATCGCCTTATGCTAGCGTAGTCTTTGCGCTGTCCAAGCGCAATCTCCACAAACTCCAGACCCTCCAAAACCGCTTTCTCAGAGCGGCCTCTGGAGCCTCTTGGTACGTTCGCAATGCGGACCTACACAGAGACTTCGAACTTCCCACGATTCCCCAATACTTTAAAGACTTGGCAGTCCGCTTTTTCGAGCGTACGCAAAATCACCCGAATCGATTAATTGTGCAATCCACAACGTATCGTCCCCCCGATCGACCCGGTCACGGTCGTAAAACTATCGTTAGGCGGCCTCGGCACGTACTAACGTCCCCAGATGATATCGCTGTCCGGATAGCGAGATTAGTCTCTACGACCTCCCCGAATAGGGCCTCCCTCCAAACACGATGCCGACGTCCCCGGGTTCGTCGGCGCCCACAAGGATACACTAGGTATCAAAGAGTGCCGGGGCGCTTCTCGCCCCCACTCAATCGCAATCGTACCCGCGTAACGGGGAACTCCCCTCCTGACGGTGACTCACCTTCGGGTTCGAGACTCACGCCGGTCGAAGGGACGCCCCCGAGAGCGATAACCCAAGCCGAGGCTTCCCCTGCGGGGAGCCCTTGAGCGTTGGGCGCTATATGGGCTGAGGCTCCTTCAGAGTCTCGCCCCAAAAGTCCGGTGAAGCAGTAATGGCTGCAACAGCCAACTGCATAGTCAGCTCTAAACAAAACAAAAAAATCACGATCGCCCGGTTATGCTGCGTTTGCGGGCCGCAGCAGTAATGTACCTACTATGTTAACCAATTTATTATTGCAAAACAAATACATCCTTTAATTTCTCATCATCCCATTTACATTTAGTGTATTTACCTACTTATTACCTATATTGAATCTTTAATTATTGTTATATTTTCACAACATCATAAGCAACATATTGTAATTAAATATAACGGTGTTATTTAAAATCTGTGCTGTCTAATTTCCAATTTCACAGATTCATAGAAAATTTATAGCCAGGTTTTCGGTACTAGAAAGCTAGAATTCTTTTACGTAATACTATTATTTTTACAATATATTTAAGATAAACTAGGTACCTACTTAAAACAAAAACATAATATTTAATAGGTACAATGAATACATATATTCTTAATTTTAATATTAACAATGAGTAAGTTCAATGAAAATAAAAGTAATAATACCGTATTAGACTTAAATAAAAAATAAAAACCTCATTACATACCTAGGTATGTAAACAAACAAAAAACAAAAATATAAGCGATTTTCGATAATTGGCATAGATAATGTAGAGTTTACCAGCCGACGCCCACGATACAGCGTTTTCGATACATTGGGAATAAGTCTACCACGATTGTTTCAAAAACGCTCTCTATAGTGATACTGCACGATTTTTCGATTGTAACTTATCTAAGGCCCCAGGACCCTTACCGCAAAACGCTGTGCGTCGTATTTTAATATGGTTCTATACGCGTCATGGCTTTTCTTTATTGCCACAATGCGTTGTGGTCGTAAACCACGCGAGCCACGACAGGAATTTGGTTTTGTGGTCTTTCTGTGATTGCCACAACGCGTCGGTCGTGAGCGTTTTCATAATAGAAAAAATTAGCTACAGAAACTAAATTTTAGTAAAGGTTAAAAAAAATTACAAACTATAGGGACAGCAAAGTTTTAAGTTATAACCACGAACAGATTTTAGCTGTCAGTATAGAATTAAGTTAAGTGCTTTATATATTTTATTTACTTATTATAAAAGATTATTTTCGCACAACTTGACAATAATTTTACTTACAGTTTGAAAGTATTGTAGGGACTACAGACAAGCTACTTAGTTAATATTGAATATATTTTTAGCTGCTTTTGGCATTTGGCCTTTGGTAATATCACAAATCATATTAGCGACATTTACTAAAACTTTTATTTACTACGTGCAAGTGTTTTAGGCATACCAGATAATTTATTCAGTTAGTACTGAAAATATTGTTTGCAACTTCAATCAAAATTATTGTTTGCAGAGTGCAAGTGTATTAGGCAATATAGATAATTAATTGTGTTAGTATTGAAAATGTGTTAAGCAGTAGCAGCTACATTATTTAGTATGTTACAAATAACGTTAGCTACATTAACCACTTGTTTTGGTTGTCATTATCAAATATATTTGCGCCTTCAACTAAGATTTTTATTTATTGTGTATAATGTTTTAGGCATAGTAAATAATCAATTTCGTCGTGTTGATGCTATATTTAGCAGTAGCAGCTATTTTCAGGTATGCTCACATATTACGTTACTTACATTAACCATTTCTCTTATTTGTGGTAGATAATTATATTAGCATCTTGTACTGAGACTTTAATTTAGTGTGTGCAATACTTTAGGCGTAATAGTTACTCAATTTTGTCTCGTTAATTACATTTTTAGCAGTATCAGTTTTGTTCATTTAGCTACATTTACCGTTTGTCTTCGTTGTAATTATAAATAATATTTGCGCCCTCAACTAAAATTTTTATTTACATTGTGTAAAATTTTAAGCGTGACTACTAATCCATTTCGTAATATTAAAGTGATGTTTAGCATTTATAGCAATTATTTTAATACTTCAACGTATTATGTTAAAACACTTAAAATCTTAAACAGTGTAAAAAAAAAATCTTTGTTGAAAGCGCAAATATAATTTATAATTACAACCAAGACAAACGGTAAATGTAGCTAAATGAACAAAACTGATTCGGAGATTAAGTACCCTTTCTAATTTTTATTCGCAAATATAATTAATGTGCAGAATCATCACTTCTACATTTTTCTTTTGTGTAAAGATAGTATTTGTATTAACACACATATTACTGTAAAGCAAATAACTTTTGGTAACTAAAATGCCTGCGAGAAGGGTAAATTTCAAAAAAAAATGGGTGCATCAAATAATGTATTTTTATTTTAATCAAATCAAATCATTGAAAAAAAAATATTTGTGAATCAATATGATATTTTGCCTACCAATCTAACTGTATAGCAAAACATAATATAGCACGGTTTTCTATACTAATATTATAATTAGAACAGATTGGATGAACTTAAAAAGTACTGAACCGATTGGCATAGGGATATCTAGAGGTAGTAAAAAAGATATAAAATACTTTTCATCTTAATTATTTACGTTATTACGAGTTATTACGGTAATATTTTTTGCAGTAACGTTGCATACAATTATCTTGATTTTTGGCTCAAAAATAGCTGTAGGGACAGAAAAAGTAAAATACTTACAATACTGACCGATAGTTCCCACGTAATAACAACATATTTTTTGTTGTAAACAAATACCGAGTTGACACAATATACCTATAACTTAATATGTTAGCACTTCATCGAAATAATGTAACGATTACAGGGTGGAAACGCTAAGTGATCTCACTCGATTATTTTCAAACTATACATGATATCGAAATACTGATTTTTGATCCTAAAAGTGCTCCACGAGCTCTATTGAATGGTATCAATAATGGTTTATAAAATAAACTGGATCTATTCGAAAATTAAATGTTTTTAGCTTCCATACATTTAGTATGGCGATTGGCGACATGGCACTCATCGCATGATACCTAAATAATTTTGATTAGTAATACAGTTTTAACATCTCTTTTTTTAACATTAATACGTCATCACTACTCGTTTAAAAACTCAAAACTTATATTGTTAATAGCTGTTTGTAAAATATACAATTCCCTTCGCATTCTTCAGGGTAACATAAAATGTTTTAAAAATAGATCGAAGGCTTTCATGAAAATTTCTAAATTGTATATTTTTTATTACAAGGCAACAAGCCGATTACGCGATCCTCATCTGGTAATATGAGTATAATATATTTTCTTTGGTGATATGGAAATACGGCGGCGCAAAACTTAATTTTTTTCTTTTAATATTTATGGCTGGCTAAACGTCCGCGAAAAACTAAAACAATAAAAAAAATGTTAGATTACATGTTTTATATCTTCTAAAGAATACTTATAGTAATTAAGATCGATATGTATGTATGATTGACGTTATCGTTACAACAGGAATGATGAGAGAATAAAAAGCATCTACAATATCTTTGCAAGCCCCCCATAATTCCCCAATGTTTACAAGTTACACCGGGAGACAGTGACACAAAATATTGGGTCATTTGTACCAGTATGTAATGACGAAAAGAAAAATGATGGTCATAGCGCTGGTACCGGCGGCCCAATCGCGTGGGCGTTCGTCGAACATTTCGGATCAATTACTAGTGTCGAACGATTTGTTCCACAAAAATACTTGTATTTTCCGATAGTCCATAAAAAAAAATTGGCGGTAGCGTAATGCCATACTTCTCTGGTGTGACTTACAGCCCGCCATGCCGACACTAACACATTAATTTAAAAAAAACAATTCAACCATTTGTTCCAAGCTAATTTTTGCACAGCTGATCATCGTCATTTTTTTTAAAACTGCACTTCCGTTCCGCATTCAACGCATTGAATACACATGCTTGGGAGGTTGAGCAGTGAATGCGCTTTTAAAATAGTGATTGGCCATTTTGTTTGTTTACATTTGTAAATAGAACGATCCCGGTGCCTATGCAAATCGTTCTTAAAAACATAAAGTAAAAGAAATTACGGAACCTTATTGAGATTTAGATGGCGTCGAAGTTATACCTACCTTATTTCGTGTGCAGGTATAACAGTTGCACGCGATTACCTTTTATCTATTTACTCGACATTTGTGGTTTTATTTTTACCTTTTGCAAAAAACGTTTGCAAATAAAATTACCTTGTTTACTTTCTAAATATAATTGTTCGCACTCACACAACTAAACTGTAATCTTTTCAGAACACAGTTTCTGATTTGGCAACACTGGTTTAACAACCTAAGTACAAGTTAAAAATCTTTGCAAAAGTAGCTAACGCCGTATTCGTTGGTATTACTAATAAAGATTCGGGCTCGCCTCGCATAGTCATCGGGTGACAGTAGAGGAGTGGAAAAGCGTACCTACCACATTGCCTTTTATGACCAAGCAAACGTAGTTGGCATTTAGAATGTAGTACACACCCGTAAATTCGATTTAAGAGTTGAAGGCACGCTGGCAACCTTTCTAGGAGGCACCTGTGAGGGAATGCCGACCCACTTTGAGGCATATTTCGAAAAATTGCTGTTACCTTGATATTAGCCATCGGATCGGGCTAAAATTTTGCAGGTTGACTTATGTTATGCATTATTGACAATGATATTTTGATGTGTTAAAGACCAATCAATGCGATTTGTCCACTTACCGGCAGCAGAAACCTTTTTAAGTTTCTGCCCCACATGGTTCATACTAAAGATAGTAGGCAAGAACTTTCCGCGAAAACGAATGTCAACTTAAGTCAAAAAACTTTTGCTAAACGTCGTTACCACCACTGTCAAATACCGATTGTGACATGGCCCAAAGTGCTAAAGAGAAAGCAAATATTAATGACGAAGGCGCTATACCGTGGTGCGGTAAAACCATGCCGGAAAACTCCAAAACAGCGGGAGATCCGACAGTCGTTGCCTAAACTAGATGTTCATAAGTCGAGTGGGCCACACAGTATACCAGCAGTAGTGCTTAAACAGTGAGCTCCTGAGTTTTTTCTTGTGCTCATCCGCCTCTTAATGCTTTCCTGCCACACTAGGTAGTCTTAGTCTCTAGGTAGATGACATGTTGTCCATCAACAACATACATTGCTATGCAGATGACAGTACTGGAGACGCTTATTACACGGGCCGTGCAATCATCCCTTGTTCCGTTGTGGAAGGAAAACGACTAAAGAAACGAAAAGAACTTGTCTCAAATCGATACCGACAGAGTGTCCAAGGTCGGGACTTGACTCGGTTTAGCGACGGGCTGTGAGAATCGTTGACAATCCCAAAGTCACAAGGCCTATCGAATCCTTAAGTCTGAAGGGAGATTTTGCCTCCCTGTATGTGTGTTCTACCGCTTGTATAATGGGATGTGTTCTGATTAATTGTTCGCAATGATGCATCCTTGATGATCATTGATGTTTTGATTGACCTTGATGTTCATCCGTGAACCTAAAAAAGGTTTGAGATTGAGTTTTTAAAGTAAATAGGTACTCATTAGTAGGTAACTATACTAATGAATATCTGACCTACTCATATTTGAGTCCCTGGTGGCAGTTGGTCGTTGGTACTCGGGTCGGTCACCGATCGGCATTAATCAATTATGTCGTTAATTTTCATCGAAGTATCAAATTGCATTTATCGAAGTTGTCAAAGCCAGATGTTGCCGACTGCTTGTACCCTCTAGCTCTGTTATGAAAATGAGTCTTTATTTTTTTAATTTCCTTTTGGGTACTGCTACTGATCTACATTGTTAACCAGCTGTGTTTGGCGGTTTCGCTCGCGCTGAATTCCGTCATCGCTACAGGATTCCTTTGTGCCCATGGATAAACTGGGATACATGTATCTAATGTATTTTTCACAATGCGTAAAAAATCAAATCCCCTATATCACCGTTGCGACGTAAACAAAAATTGCTTTGCGGAATATCCTCTTGAAAAATCTATATCCGAGATAAAAACTATGCTGTATTTTTTAATTTCCTTTAATCTTTTATATTTTCCTTTCCTATCTCTGCATGCGCTTGATTTATTGCAACGTGAAGAAATAGTGCATTTCTTCTTCCAACTTGCCTAACAAATATTGAAAAACAAATAAACAAACAGTCAAATTTTACTTATCTGTTATACCAATTCTATATTAATAAATAACAACATACATACATCTTAAAAAAGAAAACATGTAAATTAAAAAAAAAACGGTCAAGTGCCAATCGGATTTGCATTTCGCTGCATACCGAATAAGCATTTTAAGTTTTTTTAAATAGGTACCTGAGTACCTACTCAAAAACTCTCTCTTTTCGAAATGCCCAATAGCGCAGTTAGATATAAAAACTGCTGCACTGGCGACTTGTGAACTACTCGCCGACAAGAGAGGAGGCATTCTTATGAACCACTCGCCGACAAGAGAGGAGGCATTCTTGTTAACCACTCTCCGACAAGAGAGCAGGCATTCTTGTGAACCACTCGCCGACAAGAGGGGAGGCATTCTTGTGAACCACTCGCCGACAAGAGAGGAGGCATTCTTGTGAACCACTCGCCGACAAGAGAGGAGGCATTCTTGTGAACCACATGCCGACACGAGAGGAGACATTCTAGGAAAGTGTGGAGTGTCCGGACACCATGTAGTAAGAAAAAGTAGTGTAACACATCAGATGAAGATAGCAAAGAATTTTCTAAATTATATAATAGTTTAATGTGTGGTAGTGTCCAATTCATAATTAGATCGACAGACTGACTTTTATCGACTATTCTAAGACACTTACGGCGACCTAAGGTCTAATAGCAACTAACGTAATCCACTTCGAAACCAAGCTGAAGTCTTACTTTGTGGACTCACAAAGACATATATATTCTAAGGTCCTACCTTAGTTTTTCCGTCGTTCACCGTCTAAAGGCCACGTCGCGAAGAGCATCTGTGGCCTGCTACTACCTGCATGTTGTATGCTGATGAGCACTAGCATCCTACTAAGGCTCACATGGCTTTCTGGCTCACTGGTCGTATCCCGGTCAGGTACTCTCTGGTTTATGAAACGCTATATAGGGCAACTCATCCCAAGTGGTGGTTAACAAAACGACTGACGAGGTGCGAGTAGCTCTTTAGCTCGAGGGAAGACCCTGCGCATCGCAGAAAGCCGCCTCTTCAAGACCCCAAATTTTGATCGGATCTTAGACTAAAAAACCCTTGCTCGGCTTCTTTTGGGTGTGAGTTGTCCCATCGTGGTCGTAAATAAGGACGCCCACTATTTTAGCGACTCTAGGCAGGAAAAGTAAAACGTACCTTTAAGTAATAGCGCAATAGGAATTTAATTTAATATATGTTTTCTTTACCGTCTGTGTGCGTATAAACTCCATTATCCTAGAGATTGTTTTTTTCCTTATCCAACTGGTTGGTTAGAATCGAAACCCATGTGCCCGTCTCTTTACAGCACTAGCAGATTCCTGATAATTGAGCTCACATAACTTGTTCTCCAGGTTAGAACCACTCAGGCAACGTTCACACGGAGCAATTTTTCTCCAGGCGCATCTGGTAGTGATAGGTGAAACAATAGAACGTGCAGGGTTTTACTTTGTTTATATTCTTTTTGTTTCGCTAGACTTAGACTTAATTCACGTTATCTATTGAGTTCTTCACTTATAGTAAATAGACCATTATAACACAAATTGCCGTAACTGGTATAAGGTTATATACAATTAATAAGTAGTAACCGTGTCATATTTTAGTAAACATGAAACTAAACTCTACTTGATAGATCGATAATTGGTGTGTAATTCCTGTTTTTAGCAAATATCAGATTTCCGCTATCCATAATTAATGAATAGTGAAATGGTTCGACATGATAACAGAGGCAACATCAATCTCGTTCGAAGCCTTAATTACTGTGTCAGCAGATAAACGTCGATTAAACCGCGCCTGTGTGCCGTGTGCTCGCTCACAGTGCTCACACACACGCATACACATACACCTCTTTGTGGGATGGAAATATATCAGAAATCGACTTCAAAAAAGGAGGAGGTTCTCATTATAGTTGTTTGTTTTTTATATATTTGTTTCCTCAAAATCCGTTATTTATAAACCGTTTTGAATTTTTTTACACATATAATAAGCTCAACATTTAGCTACAATTTCTTTGCCTTATGTCAAGGATGCCAATAGAACCTTTTCACCTGTCTTTACTTATCTTTATTTTTAGCAATCGACTTCAAGGGGAATAAAACATGTAGCTAAATGTTCGGTCAATAAGTCTGCTTATTTTTTTTTCTTTTTAGTATATTTGAAGTGATGTTATTGTTAAAAAATAGTTTATATAAATTTACTTAATTGCGAAAGATTACTTAATACCTAACTTAAAAAAAAACACATTTTCTGGCGCATGAGTAACTATTTACGTAACCGTAAATAGTTACTCATCGTAAAGTGAAAACCGTATAAAACCACTAGTTTTACTCTTTGGTCGCAGCAAGACACGAGTTCCGCTTCAACAAGTATCTAATGAACTCAAGGGACATACTCGTAGAATACATTACTCAACTAAACTTAATTACGACGCACTTTGTCCCTTACGTCACCCTTTCAATATAAAATGATTTTTGTTAATGAATAAAAGCATATCAAGCAACTTCTATTTATGTAACCTCAAAAATAACGCGCTACCACAAAAACTTGCACACCACCACATTGAAACTTTTAAAATTTGTTAAATAAAGGGACTAGTGACTGGAGAAATAATTGAATTTGATTAAAAATTTGAATGAATGAAAGTACATAAAAGAATGAAAGAAAATTTAAAGTGTTTACCTAACTGACATATGAAGACAGGAAATACAATCGGAAATATCTACATTTTAATATTATTTGCTACTTTGCTCTTGACTTTTTTACTGCAAAATTAATAACAGGAGGAGACGTAGTACATCATGTTTCTATGTAGTTTTTTTTACTTAACATTATTTGGTTAAAAAAGGGGAAAACTCATTTCTGCTTATCTAAATAAAATCAGTGGTAAGAAAAAGCGGGTACCGTCAAAATGAAGAAGGAAATGAATCTTTTAAAATATAAAGTGCTTTCATTTCCATATTTTAAAGAAATTAGTAAAAAGAATTCGTTTAATATTTTCCATGACCGCGCTTTTCTAAAGTATAAGAGGGAGGGATCGTAGACAAATACTAAATTGCGTTTAGCCTGTTTTGTTTTTATTTATACTTGTCTGTAAATTATTAAAACTGAGTTAGGCTAGGCTTTTCTGAATAAAATTCGCAGAGGTTATAATCGTAAAGAAGATGTTTCTTTGTTGAAATGATCTAGACACGCGTGTCAAGCCAAGTTCAAGTAACAGAACTGGCGGGCAGCACCGTGGGTAATATTACACGAACCATTTGGAGCCACTTTTAACCCCTCATAACTCAAAAACTATTTCAAATTAACGTGTCAAATTTGGCTCACTGACTGACCTATAGATCAAAACTCTAACCCAGTTCCAGATGACCTAGAAAGTTCAAATTTGGCATGTACATAGGTAATTAGGTGAATACAAAGGAATAAATCAGAAACTGGTAAATTTTTATCATTTTATTATAATAATTCACTTATCTTTTAAGCGGGCGCGCGGTCATTTGTAACGGCAGCGGTCGCGAGTAAACTTAATGACCGTCAAGGTTTTTAAGAATTAAAAAGACAAATTATTAAATCATTTGAATAACAATGTACTTAAACACATTCCCTTTAGATAGAATACAAAAATATTTGGCAGAAAACCTACAAAAATTTATATTAAAGCACTTTTTCGAAGTGCGTCGCGCGAATCTTCAACGACGTCAGGCGCGCGTTTACTTTGCAAAACCTACGCAGCATGCGCGACGGAAGATATAATTTAGATTAAGCAATGCGCACCGATTGTTTTGAGTTCACAATGAACCTATGAGTGGCTACTAATATTGGCAAACATAAGTGATGATAATATACGAATTTATAACCGAAAATAGGGTTACCGCGGTCGATTTGACGCCGCGCGACCGCTTGAAGGTATGATTCTATTAGGAACACTTAACTTATACTTGTCTTATAAAAACTGTAATGTAAGAATCAGCAATCAAAACTTATGACAGCCAGTCTTCATGTGCATTTTAAGGTTTTCACGAAAATATATAACGAGTTGAATACCACCCTTAATTTGTTTTTAATCCAAATATTTCTGTTTTAGTACTTATAACTAAGAGTATGGTCGACTTTCGAGTAAGTACGTATGGTATAGGCAATAGTTTAAATCAAAAATTAATAATAATTTTACTATAGTTATAAGAGTTATAAGTAGTTATGTATACTTAACTCTGAACGAGTTTGAGATTGAGACCTTATTGGTAACAAATTGTTTTTCTTGAGAATTCAATAGATAACAGGTAATTTGTTCCGTAACCGTCTTCAATAATTATCTTTTTATTACGTATTTTGTACAATGAGTTGTACAACAGAATAACGGGTGGGTAACTCACTTACCTTACACCGAATTATTCCAATGCCTCCCGATGGCCGCTGCCTATTCCATTCGATTGCATATCCTTTGTTTGACTATAGTAATATACAACAAACAAAAAATTAAAATAAATTCATTACACTTAATTCGATATTTTTAATAATACTTGTTTAAATAATATCTAGTTTGACAGCTGTCATCCAAAATGAAGATTTTGATGAAATCTATCATTTCTCCAACGAAACACCTAGTCTACGATCATTCTTTCAGAGATATAGCCCTTTTTAGTTTGACAGCTGTCATCCGAAATGAAGATCTTAATGAGATCTATCATTTTTCAAAAGAAACGCCTAGCCTACGATCAGTAGTTTCAGAGATATAGCCTTTTTTAGTTTGACAGCTGTCATCCGAAATGAAGATCTTAATGGGTCTATCATTTCTCTGAAGAAACACCTAGTCTACAATTGGAGTCCTGTTGCAGAAATTTTACAGTGTATTGTTGGAAAGCTCCAAATCAGGGAAAAAAATTACCGTTGCCATTTAACATACTGAACTACGCGGGTGGACCACGGGTAAGTTCTTTTCGTTTATTGCCCGTGGTACACCACGTGATCCACGGGTATTTTGTTTACCCGTGTTACACCTAAGTGAACTATGCGGGTGTACCAAGGGCAATAAACGGATAAAGTAGGTACTTCATTAGTGTGTAGGTATTTATAGTATTATAGTACAGTATGTTATATGTATATGTGATACCTACAGTAGTCAAAATGTATGTAATGTAAAATATGTTATATATGTGATGTAGAACACAAAATGTATGTTGAAGAATATGTTATATATTTGTGGTACCTATAGTAGACAAAAAGTATATAATGCAGAATATGTTATATATGTGGTATCTGTAGTAGACAAAAGGTATGTAATGTAGAATATGTTATATATGTGGTATCTGTAGTAGACAAAAGTTATGTAATGTAGAATATGTTATATATGTGGTATCTGTAGTACACAAAAGGTATGTAATGTAGAATATGTTATATATGTGGTATCTGTAGTACACAAAAGGTATGTAATGTAGAATATGTTATATATATGTGGTATCTGTTGTAGACTTAAGTTATGTAATGTAGAATATGCAGCTTGAGAAATTTAGTTAATTTTTTTAGAAGTTTACTGTATTATTGATTTTGGAGACCTGTTACTAAAGCACGCGTAAAGATATCAAGTTAAAATTAATATCAAATACTAAAGTATACCGAACTTAAGTTGTAAAGTTGTAAAGTAAACCAACACCAGATAAAGTTGTAAAAAAAATCAAGCTTTTAAATCAATGCAATAAAAAATATGCCCAAAGTACGGTTATTTTTGTCGCATATTGTGTCACAAATACATCAAAACCTATGGGGTAAGTACTAACCGTTGAACTAGAATCATAAAATTTGGCAAGAAGCTATGCCATGCCGTGTAGCACTTAAAGGAAAAAATCTGAAAACCGTAAATTTGTTGTTACATCACATTTTTTTTTTTATAAACTTATTTGCAGTTTGGTAAACTAACCGCGACCTATGTGGATGTATGGGGACAGCTGTCCATCGGCAAAGTTAAGTGTGCCCCCTCAGTACAGAACGGAACTCTCAGTGCGCGATTCCGACTCGCATTTGACCGGTTTTTTTCTTTCTTGTGAAATTTGTAGCTCGTTTCCAAGCTACATAGAATGTAAAAAACGCATTAAAAGGGCTAGCCAAAAAATAATTTAAAGAAAGGCTTCCCGCCAAAACTTCGACAATAGAAGATTTATAAGAAAATGCTAAATTTAATAATTTAGACATGGCGCCCATAGTAAACAGTGAGATCTCTAACGATGATGACTCAACCGCAGATTCTTTAGAAGTAACTAATTATGGAATCGCAAAATAAAAAAAATATAAATGTCAAATTTATATATCAGGACGCGGTCGCCTCAGTCTGTCTGTTACTTCTTCTTCATGCTTAAACCGCTGTTCCGATTAAGATGAAATTTGGCATGAAGATAGTTTGAATCCCAGGGTCTTCTTATGTTGTTACATAAGTTGCTTGAAAACGTTAAGTGTGAGTCTTTTTTCTATAATTGAGGAGTTGCCGTTAAAATCGTACACCGATAATCGAATTTAGCGTGGGTGAAACCGCGGACCAAAGCTAGTGTCGTATAAACTGCAACATCTATATTAATCAGGCATTCGTCGTCTTCGTCTTCATCTACCTAGCAGATCCAGCTGAAATCCTGCCTTTTGGTTCATTTGTATCATAAATTACGGTAGTCCTGACTTATATATTATACTATATAATTATTAATTACGATGTTGTCGTTTACTTTTTTATTAAACAATGTTTATTATCTAAAAAAAAAAGTAATTTAAAAATTATCTTGTAATCGTGGCGTCAAAAAGTAAAATAGAAAAGGAAATTAAAATGTAGTCTGAAAAACATAAAGAAAGCTTTATATTTTTCTTGTATCAGAATTAGGTACTTTTATTAACAGAAACAGTTGCTTGTATAGAGCATTGAGGAATCACTAATACGTACATACTGTTTGAACTAAGGGACGTATCAACATAGGTACATACATTTCAGCAGTGTGATAATAAAGTCCAGAAATACCTTCTAAACTGACTACAAGCTAGTTCTAGTATTTGAAATCAACTTCAAAAAAGGAGGAAGTTCTAAGTTCGACGAAGTTGGCCGGCTAAACTGTCGGCGTGGGTTCGATTCCCGCACAGGACAAACATTAATATTTGTGTTTATATTGAGTCTGGGTGTTTACTATGTATAATATGTAGGTATTTATTAACAAAAACAAGTAAATACATATATGTATATGTATGCGTTGTCTGGTATTTATATTACAAGCCTCCCCTAGAGCTGAATTTTATGAGTCAAATACAGCTTTTCACATATTGGTTTGCGCCGGTGACTTATTGAATTTGAGGTTAATAGAAATTGAATTTTTTTAATGTGATTGTATAATAAGACTTAACATAATAAAAAAATGAAACCGTCTTTAAAACCCCACTGAAATAATTTCAGTAAGGTTCCAAAAAAAATTTCTTTGTTTAGGTTAGTTACTTAGTACTGCTAATTTTTGGCATTCAACATCAAAATTATAAAAAAATACTTGGTTCAATGGCCATCAGCATAAAAATATTTTTTTCTTTTTAATGAGGTTTTGAAAACTGTTATTTTTTTTTAGGGTTCCGTACCCAAAAGATCATTAGCGGAACCCTATTATTAAGACTCTTCTGTCCGTCCGTCCGTCCGTCTGTCTGTCACCAGGTTGTATCTCATGAACCGTGATAGTTAGACAGTTGAAATTTTCACAGAAGATGTATTTCTGATACCGCTATAACAACAAATACTAAAAAATAGAAAATAAATAATTAATGACAGAGATTATTAGCAGTCAACCATCCTGAATAAGTGTCTGTCACATACTTAGTCCGTAAAAATTTAGGCACAGTTTTAATTTAAATTTGTAAGGCAATTGACTATTACATTGGGAATTAAATATAAAATGCGAATAAAATAATCATTCATTTATGTGAGAATACCAAGTTGAATTATCTGCATTTGGTTTATAAGGTTTTTTTTATATTTAATAAACATTAACATTTTTACCGTTACAAATAAAAATATCATCATAAGTACTAAATTATAAATAGAATGAAAAGTATATCCGACAGTTGTAGGGTTTAAAGTTCAAAATAAATCAATTGTAAAATATGGCAGTAAAATTTTAATATCTAAGAATTTGTAAATACACTACTAAATACTATACTTAAAATGCCAATTTACCTACAGGATTTCTTAAAGTAAAATCCTAATCATAATTTTGCAAAATAAAAACTCAAAATAAATATCAGTTGCCTAACCCCAAAGCAGAACAAGCTAGTTATGTCACCATCTGTAAGCTGCCGTTTTTTAACTGAGTGCATATTAATATGCATATGCATACTATTTTATATATTTTATGCATATATAGCTGAGCTGAGTTACCCTGCTAGAACTGAATCGAGAGTTCTATTGTAGTATTATGTCTTATATACGCGGAATGCAATTACTAGGACAATTTTAACTTACTTCATTAAGTCTGGAAATATTGTCCAGTCAACACGCTTATCAGATATCATGGTTCAGATTGGTATTTGTCAATTATTGATAGATGTATTCTACTAGGCATTGTTAAGCAAGCAATATTGTTTGAGCGAGCGACTCTCATTTATACATATCTGTATAAGTTTTCCAATCCAATTATAGTTGTTTGAGAACTGCTGTAACGATTCAAGTGGGTTGGGCCCAACCTAGTCGCGGAGCCCACGGCGAAAAACTAGAAATGATTTTACGTTTACACTTGCTTTAAGGGGTGGTTTGTGTAAGTAGATATTTCTCAGTTCATTTCAAAGCCCATGAGATACGCATCCAGCTACGCGACAAAGCAGACAGGTTAAAATATAAGTGTATTTATCAATTTTTTCATTATTTATCACATTTTGAATACTTGCAAACAAAGAATATTATATTAAAACAAGCCTTGCTCAGACGCAAACCTCTGCTAAATTTAATTCGTTATAATCTTTATTTAGTGATAAAATCACTGCCTCAGATCGTAATTAATATCGTTTTTGTAGACTTATTATGGAGCATGTAATGCTTCACGATAGAAAAATATATCCCATTTGCAATTAAGCGTTTTCTTTTGGTATGTGTACATAATAAGTGATACATGATACAATTTATATATTTGCGCTTATTTGGAAAACAAATATAAAATATAAATAATATAAAGACAACAAACACCAATTAGAAGTGCACTTATCGCCGCGTAGTTGATAAATAGTATATTTGGAAGTAAAAAAATAAAAAAATAATTCGAGGGGCCTAAGTTGGAACCCGAGAGCAGCGAAGGATGCTAGAGAAGAATCCCTTCTAGAGTAGAATCCTGAGCGGAGCTAGGGTTACAAAGGACCGGATTAATTGGTTTTTCCCGTGTTGTATACTCTAATTTTTACCATTGATTGCGAGAAATAAAAGTACTATATCACATTTTGGTATATTTACGGTAATTATTACCGAGTGATAAGAGAACAATGACATAAAACAACCACATTAACAATTAAAACAATTTAATAATTGTTGCAAAATCAAAATGTTTTTATTCACTCAATGAGTAAAGGTGAGTTTTATTTACTGTAATATTTTTATTCACTCAGTGCCCTTTTTCAATTGGGAGCGCAACGTTACTGTGGCCACCTCTTTAGTACCAGCACTACTTTTACAAACTGGTTTTTTTTTCAAACAAAAGGGTTTCTAGCATTAATTTGCAGAACCCTAAATTTATGTCAGTTTTCATGAGTTGCAATGCAGGTTTGAGTTTTATTTTATATTAAATTTACACTCCCGGTTAGAACCATTATTGAAACTGTATAGAGGTGAAAGTTCTATTATTAAAAGCAGCAAACATGGACTTAGAGCTCATCTGCTCATCACGCCACAACATTTTTTAAAGCTACTACCCACTACCCACTTTCCACTATCCACTACGCTCAAGCATATAATGACTCATTCGCTATAACGGCTATGAAACACTACCTCTGGATGTCAAACATGTACAGACTTTAAAAATATTTAAATATCAGGTACTTAGTTACAGAGTGTGTATTATTTAATGAATTATTTAATATTCATTCATATGTGTATAAATTAAGCTATCTCGGTATATTCATGTAATATTAAAATATTTTATTGTTGTATTCTATATTAAATTAAGTCTTTAAGTCGTAACACGTTGGCACATAATATTTTTGAGTAACTCATGAACGATAGTTATGTCTAGTTTTAGTCCTGTATATTAGGAAATGTAGCATGAATGCAGGTGGGCACAAATACATTATATTTTAATATATCAAAACAGAGTCACCAGTCAAGTTGCAGCTTCGAGCATCATAACTTTGAACAATAAACGTTTGTCTTGTAATAAGAAAATATATGTGAATGTATAACCGATGACGTGTAACGTCTTTAAATACAAAAATATAGATACGGGGTACTAACTAGCCAAGAATAGAGACCCGCTTACATACACGGATTAAAATGGCAATTTCGATGAATTCATGAAAAAACTATCATCACGTTGACCCTGCTCTTACCCAATTTTAAGCTTATAAAGAGCCGCCACCCTTATATATTTTTAATTAAAAGTAGGACCTACTAACCCTACGTCTTCAACAGAAAAAATTTGGCGATGAACGACCAAAAAAAAACGACTATCGTGTTAATTTTATTTATTTACAACAACAAAAAGAAGTGTGACATTAAAAAGAAGTTTTACAAAACATTATAGTGTCGAGGCCTTTTTTTTACGTATATAAGAATCAAACACCAGAAAACCCAACAACTCCAAGATTCTGTGATCATGACAACTATGATAAAACTTCCCCCATCCATTAATCAATCTTCGGCAACCCACCATTCAATCTTCGGCAACCCACAATTCAATTTGCCGGCCCAGCGGTCAAATGTGGCACGTCCATAGATACTCATATCAACAAAACAACTAGAAGCTTCTAATAAACTCACACCCGACACATATGGTGCTCCACTAAACTTCTGAACTTTTAAAATTACTTTTCTCCAGGCGTCAGCCACATTACACTTACTTTTATTAATTCTGAATTATTTTTTATTGCAAATATCAACCGCGGTTCTCAAGTATATTACCTTTCCCTTCGAAAACAATAAAATTAAAGAAAGTGAGAGTGCCGGCAACTGCTGTATTTATGTCACTGAGGCCAGTGTTGCCGGTGTATAAACAAATTGTCATCATAATTATACCAGTAGACAAAATATTCAAATCAACTACTAAGTAAACATTGAAATAGTCACTACACGGAGGAAAAACTTTAGTAACTACAAGTAAATAATACTAATTACCACTAAAATATAATTCCGAGGATAAGTAAATTACACTGACGGTTACTAATGAGTTTTACTTATTGTATTTACTAACAAAAATAAAACTAGTCTTGTTTGAATAACAGTTTTGATTACTAAAAACAAGTAAAATTAGATGGAATGCAAAAAAACGTATAAACACGCTTACAATCAGCGTTTAATTACAACGATACGAGTAGGTGGTCCTGATGAAACTTTGTGATTCGAAGCGTACGGTTGATAATAACTGGTCAGTGTACCTGGTAGATGAAAGAAGAGCTGCGACGGATAGGGCGTCACAAATCTCTTCAGCGGCGGTAAAGGGGAATCCCCCGCCAGGAGAGGAGTTATACCTGGAGAACGCCTTGTCGTACTTTACTTACATTTCGATATGTCGGTATATATGCAAAATATATAAATATATATGTAAGACGCGTGACGTCAACCTTAATTCGTAGCAGTACGATATGATGTTTGTTATTAGTAAACTTCACTAATTCTTAGAAAGGTGTTTGTAAACGTAAATTGGCCTTCACTGTAATGACAAAACTTTTTGTAATCCTTAGTAAGCTTTATATGTTAATATTAATTACCCTACTTATAAATTCCAGGAAAGTTTTATAGGATTTGTAAAAATCTGTAATCCGAAGTACAAATTATTAATTACGGTAATAAATAAAACTATTATGTTGTTATTATTTTATGGAATATCCGTGTATATGATAAAACCAATAGTAGATACTGATTCACATTATAAAACCCATTAACAACAGAGATTCTTAACAATATATTATAATGCACATTAGGATGTTAATTTTTCCTTTGTTTGGCAAATACATTGAAAAGGGACAGTAGGTATTTACATATACTTGTTACCTATATGTTTGCAATGTCTCGTTGATATCAGTAATAAATAAGATATGACATGTCATATTTTTCTATACGAGTTAAATATAAATACATATTCATATTTTAATACATAGGTATATATACTTAATCTGAGCTCATAGTGTACAGATATTTTATATAAAAAAGTAAAAACAAACAACAGGTAATAAGATCGCAATCTCCGTAAGTTCACAATCACCATATCGGCAATGACCAATCCGAGCTCTTTGCGAACAATCTTTTCAAGCCCCAATAAGCCCTTATTGCGGCCTCCCCCGAACTCCCCCGAACTACCCCGAACCCAGACAAACTCCTTTGTTCCTCGTGTTCTTTATTATGTAGGTATCAGCCTTTACCTGATTTTGTAGGATTTAGGCTACCCTATTGTATATTAGTTCTTCAATGTTATAATATAGCTAGCTAGCTAGTTAACGTGTACATTTATATTAGGTTGTATACCGATATATATGTAGAAATGTGATAATGTAATTTGTAAGCCGGTATTCTATATACGTAATGCCTAAAATGTTGAGTAGATGCGTTAAATTAACTGTATTGAATACTTCATCAAGGCATTGCGTTTAATGACGAACGTACTACATCTGTAGGTACAATCGGTAGCAAGTGACCTTAAATCATGTTTGACTTCCGTGACGTCATCTTAATCGTCATAAACATCGTTACATACAAATGTCCTCCTTACTTCTGTAGCTTTGACTTTTCTATCACCGATTTGTTTGTTGGGAATGCAATCTCGATCTGGCGATATCTAAATTTTAGCGAGATGTCGAGCCAGTTTTCAGATTCAGAGTTAGACCGCACTAGGCGGAACTGCAGTGCAATTGATGATCAACGTCGCGCAGTGCCGCACCGCGCAGTTCTGCTGCCGCTAGTGCAGTAATGTCTCATACAATTGTATACTAACAATATTTGGCCACACTAGTGCGGTCTAACTTTGAATCTTGTGAGATCTCGACCATATTGGTCTAGTAAAATGAAGCAACTAAAATAAGGTATTTAATTTCTTGCAGACCTTAGCACAATTAGTAATTACTTGTTATTAACTATAAACGTCGATAAACACTATTAAAAAGAAGATGTAATTTTCAATATAAGAGTGCTATGACATGAAAATTCTATCTGCATTATTTGTCGCGCCACCGACCGACCGAGCGCAACATTGCAACGATACCTACTCGGAAACCTGACTCGACATGTAAAACAATGAGTAATAGTTGAAAAAAAATAAAAAATATGTAAAGTACCTATCTATCACGTGGATTAGTTTTCATCTTTTTTTGAAGAATGTAAAAAAATTGCCATGCTACATGCTTATAATTGGAAATAAATTTGGAAAATCCAAAAGTACACGCCTCATAGCGGTCATTCACATTTTAAAAAAAAATTCTAAAACAAAAACTCAAGTTTTTTTAAATAAAATAACAAATAAGGTGACGAAAAAATATACTATAAAATAAAAATAAAAATATATATATAGATATACAGACAGTGGTATATTAGTTTTTTATAAATTATAATTAAACGACAGTACTTAGAACGCTAATATTAACTAGGAATCAGCACAGTGTAATACTTTATATATTAAAAACAAAAGTATTCCGGTAAGATGAATTTTTTGACCAATTTCTCTGCCACATACATGGTCACATAAACACAGACTCAGGGACGTCCAAGAATGATTAGTTTTAATGTTATTATTTATTATATTAGACAAATTAATTGTTTATAAAATGTACCATATGTGCTAGACAGATTATTTAACTTCATATTAGTGCACTCATATTATCCTGTAAGTGTTATATTAAAAAAAAAAACGTCATTTAAGTTTCGAAAGACTGGGTTTTTTGACATGTCGAGAGTAGAGCACTACCTCACCGCTCCGCTTATGAGGCGTGCAATTGCATCTTCTTTTTAAGAGTGTTTATCGACGTTTATAGTAAAAATCAAAATTGCGAACTTTAAAAAAGATACGGTAATAGATACTTCTATTCTTTATAGAAGTACTGACAACGCAACCGATATCTATCCGGCGCGATATCTAGAGAATTTATGAATTATAAAGTTTTGGCTCAAGTTAAAACGTTTAGTTGGGAGTTATTAAGTTCTTAGAACCCGCTTTACTAGCACGCAATGACGAGTAAGTGTGTAATAAATAAAAATATATTCTAAGGCATTGCTTTTTGTACAACAGCGATGCTTTAAACTAAACTTTTTTTACCATTGGCGTACAATGATGAATTTATCTCAATGTTGTAGCACAGAAATATATTCATATATAACTACATATATTAAATATGTGGTGCCGCGACTTTTGCGAGCTGTGATTCGTTCGATTCGTAAATCAGTAAAAATATCTATATTTTGCTGTTCGGCCCTGCCGCTGCGCGCCGTCCTAGGGCACTGCCAGGGTGGGCGATTCGTGGCGCTGCCATAGCGTAATATTTAACTATTACTATTACGCTATGGCGCTGCTGAGATCGACTTGAGTTTTGCACACACGCGCTGACGCACTCGACACGTACGGGGAGGGTCAACGATGAGCATTGGTCCAATATCGGTTTATTTAATTTTAAACTTGCACGTTTTTTGCGCTATCGTGATGTCTCGGGTGTGACCCATGTGACGTGTGTGATCCAGTGACGGTTGAGACCCACGTGACGGGTGTGATCCACGTCGATACGTGTCAGCAAAAAGGTAAGTTTCCGTGTATCGTCGCGTTAAGACTTGAAAAATATTTTATCGAAACTTTGTTTTGGTAAGAGTTACTATACATAAAATGGAGACATTTACGCACGCTTTTTGAAAATTTTTTCACTACGCAGATACAATGTGTCGCTTGCATGCTGCGGGACAGTTCAAAAGGTAAGTATTTGGGTTAACGTTATCAAATATTCAGTGTTGTGTTTTGTTTTGACCTGAATTTGACCACATAACAATATGACTTGTTTTATTAAGCCGTTACGTAAAACAACAACACCAGAGGAAACCTAGTGGTTTAAAAAGAGTTAATTCTGTGCTTTGAATCAAATAAATGGCTCTAGTGTATCTCGTGTATCTCGCTCTCTAGTGTTCAAAAATATTTATATTTATATATTTATTCTCCGCGGCGGATAGCGAGGAGTCAGAATAAAATTTTTATAATTATAATTAACAATTTTTTACTATCACTTGTTGATTTTTTTTTAAACTGTGCATACTGTGCATATTGCATTACATGTTTTGACCAAAATTGACACCGTTTGATATCGTAGTAGTAAAAAAATCTTCGTATCTGACGGACTAAACGATTCGGCAAACTAAACCAATATTTCATGTAAAATCAGGAAACATTTTCTTTGCCTGTTACAAACACACGTTTTGGGCTGGAATATGACGATTATCTCTTCAGTCTAGGAGGAGAAAAAACATGTGTTTAGTTTTTGTGACTAAGGTTGAGTAGTTTCAGGTTCTACTGTGTTTGGCATGTCAGAGCCAAGAATTATCTTCAGGCTTTCCTTACCTAATACGATCTATATTGGACTTTTGATACAACACCTTCACCATTATTAAAACTCGATAGTCTCAGTACTTGAGAGATGATTACTTGCCTGTGGGTGAATTGTCGAAAAATTATATACGTCCAAATAAGTAGCACCGAATCTTAAAAGCGTTCGGTGCCAAACAAATACCTTCCATAAAAGAGTAGCGGTCCTAAGCAAATACCCTCCATAAAAAATAGCGGTCTCAAGCAAATACCCTCCATAATATATAGTAGCGGTCCCAAACTAAAACCTCCCATAAAAGAGTAGCGGTCAAAAGCAAATACACTACATAAAAGAGTAGCGGTCCCAAGCAAATACCATCCATAAAATATTTGTAAAAAGTTAGTGGACAGGAGTCCGACAGCCGGTTACTGCCACATTACTCTCTGGCAGAGAAGAATGTGGCGCGGGCGCGGGGACGTACTCGCAAGCCACTGCTGTACAGTTTTGTAGATTTTTATATAGATGGCAAACAAGTTAACGGCTCGCCTGAAGGTAAGCCACCGCAGCCTATAACGCTTGGAATTCTCGTGTCTGACTCTTTAAAAATCTAAAAACATCTTTCTTGAAGAACACCAAATTAAAGCCCTTAGAGAAAACCTTGACAGGGAGTTCATGTCACAACCTAAGAATTACCTACCGAAATTTTGAAACTAAATGTGATGAGTAACACAAATAGGTAAAAAAAAAAACAAAAAGCAAACTCATATTGCTTTAAATCTGCTATTGAAAAACACGGTGTTGGAATTAAGAAAACAAATGGTTTTTATTATGCCCATTTACAATCCACAATATTTCTGTTTTCGGGTTTTGGTACAGATATCCAGGTTTCATTTTCATAAGGGAGTTAATTTTATCCTTTATAGCATTTCCCAACAAAAATATATCATCCTGGATTCAATATTTTTATATGAAGTAGGTATTTTATTTTATTTTATTTATTTTATAGATACTAGAGATTTACACCAAATAATTAACAGAATCATCATTGCTTTCATTATAAGTTACAGTGTGTAACGCCCCCGCCTCAATTCACATCAAAAATATAAATAAGATAATAAAATGTTCTAGGCAACCTCGCAGCCCCACACTATCATTCAACGAGAGAGAAATCAAAAGAATCTAATATTTAATATTAATGTCGATAAAGATTATCTGGCCAAACGTGATCGTCAAAAGTGGAAGGACCCGAAAACCGTCGTGGTAATTAAGTAGTAATATAGCAAACAATAGTATACAAATAAGCATAAAAAAATTAATATAGCTAAATCTACGCTCATAAAAAAAACACCTAAACAAAGCAAATACTCGAATATCAGAACTGAATGACACCGGTACTAAAGAGTTATATGATTTTCTGTCATCCCTACACAAAGGATCCCTAATTTATGCTACTTGCACATTTGAAAGTAAAATGCATACGAATGCTAAATCCATTCGCTTTGTAGAGTGGTAACCAGGAAGCTAAGCGTTCAGGACTTGCGACCTGAAAGTAGGTTTAAGGGGCGCCGCCTTACGATGCACATCAGCGCTCACCTACACTAGTAAAACCCTACTAACGCCGCTAAGGATGGACATGGATTTCATATAGTAATTACTGTATCTCTTGGCAGACCTAGTTCTTTAGTGGGCTAAATAATTATTATGGCTGGTATAATCTTAGTTCCCACTTCTATTTTTACTGAAGATTTATCTTTACCTAGCTGAAAATGTCCCAGAACAAGGTTCCATTCATATATTCCTTCCTACTGAGGTGATTGAGATTTCTTTCTACCATAAATTTCTAACCAACAAAAGCAGGCCCGTCATCTCGATGTTTTAACAGTAATTTAGATATTTTTAAAACACAACCTAAAGGATTCCACAACGAACATACAATAATTTCACTGTAACTTCTACTATAGAAGTATTTTCTAACCAGTAATGGTGATACAATCTGGCTGTAGTTTAACCCCACGTGGTAGCTTATAGTGATTCACAAGCGTAGACTAAGGTTTCCTCCTTCTCGGGCAGCGTTTCGACAATTTAAACGACGGTAATTGAATGTTCTGTATGTATGGGACCACGCACTTTTATCACCACTAACCCCTCTCTAACAACCCCACATTTCAAACCCCCCCATCCTATGTTTTATTCCGGACGGATGTCCGGCCTTAATTAATTTTAAGAAAG
This sequence comes from Apoda limacodes, assembly GCA_946406115.1. NCBI lineage: Eukaryota > Metazoa > Arthropoda > Insecta > Lepidoptera > Limacodidae > Apoda > Apoda limacodes. The sequence goes on from OX291548.1 coordinate 1,770,096, forward strand.
AAAGAAGGAATATATTTTGTGTTTAATTCTAGTTATGTTGGTTGGGGTACTATTATAGAGTCCTAGATTAATATGAACGGTCTATATAAAACGGCCTAATTATCATAAACTAATAGGATATTAATATTATGTTCTAAATGTTCGTAAGGTTTTAACAAACCCCGGGTAATTTCAAATAAACTAACAATCATTTATCATTGTTAGAATTTTTATGGTTCGTTGTTAAACGACTCACTTAGGTAACTTTCGCGGGTGTTTTCAATATTATAATAGTTCTAAGTAACTTAAACTTACGCGGTTATACTCAACATTATAGAATTTCCAATAACAGTAGCATAACTATTTAACTAAGGTAATAAAATTAATAAGAAAAGAAAACCGCGGATTACAAAACAGCTCCTATCTAGAGGGCCTCCGATTTATCTTACGTTTAATTTTCTGAATTTGGGGTAAAAGTTATGAAACAACCTTTGAGGGGCAAATGAAGAAATGCCATTTCTATATTGCTTTAACTTCCAAACAGCGCTCGTCTTAAAACGTCCTCCAATCAACTTGCCTTCCAAACAAACATTCAATCACAGTACGTTTTAAGGCATCCATACTCGCGCCACTGGTTCAAAACTTACGCAACTTCATTCAGTCTAGAGTCCGAATCTATAAATCGGGAGTTAGATTACTTTCACATTTAACAATTAATTTTGAGTTGATGTTTATGATTCGTAAGTTTATAATGTAATATTTCACATTTGAGTCATTGGTATTCTTTTTTTTGTTTGACCTTTCATAAAATAAATTAAAACTCAGCTAATGTATAAAATAACTGAAATAAACGCGCCATTCTTATTTAAAGATGCATTTTGCTATAGGTAGTACGTTTATTGTGAATTGTTTACAAATGCAAATCATCGCGCTAAAACTTGAATAAAAACATTGCATTACAAAAATGTAAAGGCATAAATATTGGTATCGTCACAAGTGGGCAAGATTTTAATTCGCTTACTCCTTCTCAAATCATATGAAGTCAATTCGGTGACGGGCGAAGTAGTCAATTTCTTTTGTGACCTAGAGTTTTCAGGTTCAGTTTCTAGGTCAAGGTCTACTTGACAAAAAATTAATTTCGTCAAAAACCTTTCCATTTACCATTTTGGTTATACCCGAATAATATAGCTTTTAAGTACTTTTCATCAGATTTTTCTTTTCGATTTCTATTAACAAAATAAATATTTGAACTGAAAACCTTTAGGTAATTAAGTTGCGGCTTTTTACTGTGCAACAATTCCAATGGTGTCTTATCTAATTTCAGTGCACGGAGAAAAATATTTTGTAGCTACAAGTAAATAATACTAATAACCACTAAAATATTAGTAATTCCGAGGACAAGTAAATTACACTGACCGTTACCAATGAGTTTTACTTATTGTATTTGCCAAAAGGAATAAAACTAGTCTTGTTGGAATAACAGTGTTGTTAAATAAAAACAAGTAAAATTTAATGGAATGCAAATAAAGTATAAACACGCTTACAATCAGCGTTTAATTACACAGTTACGAGTTGGTCCTGATGAAGCTCTGTGATGCGAGGCATATAGTTTTTATTTAATGGTCAGTGTACCTGGTAGATGAAGGAAGGGCTTCAGCGGATAGTGCGGTCAAATCTGATCGGTTCAGGCTTACTATCTTGAGGTAATCCCCCGCCAGGTGAGGAGTTATGCCTGGAGAACGCCTTGCCTTCCATTTCATTATGTCGGTATATATGCAAACTATCGAAAAAACTTTGATAGCGCGATGTAAGACGCGTGACGTCAACCTCAATTCGTAGCAGTACGGTATGATGTTTGTTATTCGTAAACTTCACTAATTCTTAGAAAGATTTTTGTAAACGTTAATTAGCCTTCATTGTAATGCCAAGTAGTGTTTTATCTGCCCACTTTAATAAATCTTTAGTAAGTTTTTTATATGTTGATATTACTTACCCTACTCATAAATACGAGAAAAGTTTTATAGGATTTGTAAAATTCTGTAATCCGAAGTACAAATTATTAATTACGGAAATGAATAAAACTATTTTGTTGTTATTATTTTATGGAATTAATAAAATGTACTTAAATTTATATTGTTTTGTAATTTCCAGATTTTTTTTTTTAAATTAATAAAATTTAGTATTAGCGCATTTTAATAAACAGTTTTTTAATTCGAACAATATTTTTTTTCTACGTGTGGGCTTATATTTATTAACAGAACGTTTTGTCAAACTTAGCACAAGACACCGTGGCGCGACTTAGTTCTGTTGTCGTTCTTATCATTCGTTCAGCCATACCATTCATACAAGGGGTATGGATGAGACACTTATAACGGAACGACCGTCTCCGGTAAAGGACCGGATGATGTAGGAAACAGTGGAAGTTTCCAGGCATCCATTCTTAGGTCCATTACCAATATCGTGTTTGTTAGAATATCGAGATCTAAAGAGTCTGGATATCGTGTGACATTAGCTTTGACAATCAGTCATAACGTGCTCGCTTTGATCTCTGCAGACGCAGAAAAAATCTACTTGATTTTTAGTTAAATTTGAATATTTCCAGCTATCTACTAAGCTGCGATTATATTTCTAATATTACTGCTACTTCTTCTTACCAGTAAAAAAAACCGGAGTGTTGATAGGTAATTGCGCTCTTTTTACTGTGTTGTGATAGTGTGAAATTCAGTCCCGTCCGCGTCTACTTGTTGCGGCGGCGGGGACCTGAGGAGTGTCTTCAACGAGCAAGACTTCGGTTCGGGCTCTAGGCCGAAGAATCCATAATTGTATTAGGTCCTAATAAAGACACTTGAAAACTGCACACTTATAAACTCTGTGTAGGCAGGCTTGCATTTTCAGTCTTTCACTTATTTAGGTAGTCCTATATGATTGTAAAATAGGTAGCTGCTGTGTAGATATTTTGAGAGATAAGAATCACCTTAAGTGATTAGGATATATTGTTCATTAATGTCTGTTATGATAAAAGTGAAAGAGTATACAATTATAACCTGCCTTACCCTTGAAAAGTGTTTCTTTACCGACCTCTGAACTCCCTCTACCTAAACTCCTATCTTATGAGCACCTAGCCGGTACATTCGGTAACAGGGCACTACTACTATAACCTGTCCTGTTATACACTGTCAAATGGTAGGAAATAAAAATCATTATATTATTGTTCTTGTTCTAGATGAGGCTATGATTAATGTCCAAAAGTTTTTAATGAAATTAAAATGCAAACCCTTTCTCTTGCTTGATTGTCTATAGCATAATTTTGCTTGTTATCTTTTACTATTGATTATTTTTAAATTAAATAACACTTTTTAAATTATTTATCATATATTAATTAAATAAGACTCCGGAGTTACACCTTTTATATTATATGTTCCCTGTAAGTAGGTGTCTACTATATATAAATCAATAACCAACAAAGCAGCAAGTCACAAGCGTCGAGTCGCTCGCACAAAGCTGCGAACTAACAAAGCTTGACCTCACACAAACACAAAAACTCCTCAGCCAGGCTGCGGGGATTGCGTGACCGGTTCTTCGCGAGAATTTCTAATTTCCCCGACCTTTGAAGAAATTTATTTGCTCCCTGGTTATTTATAAGGCTTTCAGTCCCCTCGGAGCCTTATAAAGCAGATTGTGTTGTTTATTAATGTAATGAAATAACTGTTTTCTGACAACAAATGTTTTGAAACTTGGAATATTGTTCCCGAGCTAATATTGTTTCCATTTAATTAATATTCTGGGGGTACAGAAATACAAATCAAGCACACTCGGTTTTATAATCGTTATAAGTAATACAAACGTAGCGGAATACTTATAACGTTTGTGTAACGCCCCTTTTTTTAAAACAGTCACTTTTTCCAAAAATTTAGTATATGATAGTAAAAATAAAATACTTTAATTAATGAACATAACATAGAAAAGCCTAAGAGGCGGTCTTATCACTAAACAGACAACCTTAGGGTAGAGCATAAACTTAAGGTGATGACGTACCCAAGCTAGTTAAGTTTCCAAGAATTTAAATAATTATGTTGCTGTTCCCAGCTACGTTAGCGGTCGGTATAACGGTAGGGTAAAGGGTGCTAGGAATTACATTTGGCAACGTACAATGGACGCACGATGAGGATGGATCATCACCTCGTAGAACTCGAAGAAGAACTAAGTCACATGAATAGGCATGTACTGGGTTTATCAGAAGTCCGTAGACAGGGCGAGGACAGGCTGACCCTGGAGTCAGGAAACTTATTTTACTTTCGAGAAGTTGATGACCCTTCCCAAGGCGGTGTTGTTTTTCTGGTCAACAAATCGCTTATAAACAACTTTGTGAAAATCAGTAGTGTTATGACTCGGGTAGCATATCTTGTCCTAAAGCTCACCAACAGATACTCTCTGAAAGTGGTAGAGGTGTATGCGCCAACCTCGTCTTACTCTGATGAAGAAGCCGAAGCTACATGTGAAGATATTACCAAGTCCGTTCATAACAGCACCAAGTCTAACTATAGCGTTGTGATGGGCGATTTTAACGCTAAAGTGAGAGTACAAGAAAGCGACGAATCTAGAAAAGGCCCTTATGGCTTGGGTTAGCGAAATCACAGGGGACTAATGCTGGTAAACTTTTTCAAAATAGTGGGGCTCTTTTTGAATTACTCGTTCTACAAGAAGAGTTCCCATAGAAGGTGGACCTGGCGAAGTCCCGACGCTGTGACTTAGAATGAGATAGATTAAATTATGGCAGGTAAACGGAACATATTTAGATATGTCTCAGTGATCAACAGGTTTAATACCGGCAGTGATCACAGACATGTTTAAGTCTAAATTCTAAATATTATTTACACGGCCGAAAGAAATCGTCTAATAAAGTCTTCTCTTGGATCTTTACAGACCCAAGTTACTGTAGGATTCGAAAAGTTTCATCTGGAACTTCGAAATAGATTCGATTCGCAAAAAACACAGACGACGTTGACATGATGACCAACAACTTGGTGAAGACGGTAAAAGAAATTTTACCCACCGCAGAACAAAACTAGAGAGTCCAAACTTTTGCCTGAGACTTATTATTGTGGCTGGATGCGGAAGGCAGAGGACCTGGAAGATTGGCGCGCCATGGAGGCTTATGTCCAGCAGTGCTGCCAATACAAGCTGATATGACGATATGCTGAAACAACCAAGAAAATTGACATTTTCAACGTGCGGTAACGTGCTGGCGCCTATCATACGCGGATCCGTGTCTCTTTGAATGCTTTAATAGTGTAATATGACTTTGTACACTTGTCGAAATGGCACGCTTTTGTTAGGGTACACCATAGACGCAGATTTAATATGAATCGCTATGTTCCTTGCTACCTTACTTTGTTTATGTTTGCGCTAACCGAAAATCCAGCTGAAAAAATAATAATTTTCTGAACAAATATTTAGTTTTTTTTCTAATAAATCCTTAATTTAGTTGCTGACAAGGTATTGCTGGTGTTTTTTTACGGTCGACAAAAACATATTACTTCTGCTGTCAACATATATTTCGTTGATTTTTCTTGCTAACCGAATATTTAAAAAATACCATTTATTTACTTGCTGATCAAAAATATTACAAGGCGCATCTCAATAACGAAACTGGTAAGGATTTTGAAAAATTGTAGCTAAAAACAAATTTAACTTAAATCTAAAGCTTTTTTTTAAATATATTTTTATATTATGTTAACAAATCAGCACAAAGCGTCTATTTAATGATAAACAATATTATTAAATATCAACTAATCAAACATATAAAACGGGCAAAGTACGAATCGTACACGGCACATTAAGTACGAATCGTACACGGCACATTAAGTACGAATCGTACACGGCACATTAAGTACGAATCGTACACGGCACATTAAGTACGAATCGTACACGGCACATTAAGTACGAATCGTACACGGCACATTAAGAGGCTATACTGCCTCAGTTTCATTTTTTTGGCAAAAAAATCTCCGGATTCGCTGAGCAGATCCTACTTAAATTTAATGACCGTGTTATTCGGGATATGGTTCCATCCCTGAAAAACTTGAAAACACAATTAGTAAACTTTTGTTAGATAGAAAAAAAACCTAAACTGACCCCTTTTCACTGTTTTTTAAAGTTTTGGCAAAGAAATCCTCAAAATTCTAAGTGCTATTAGTTTACAACTTTGCTAAAGCGTAACCGTGATAGTGTTTTAGAGCCTGAGAAAAAAAATATTTGATAACAATGGTGTATAATAAACTATCAATTTATTTCATGTGCTATTTCAATGAAAATCTCAGTAAGTTGAGATGTTGCTGCACTACTCACGCACGCTAAGTTACGTATCGCGTCATCCTTGTTTTTACTTAAGTTTTCTGTCACGTACTTCCTAACTATTATTCTGATCATGATTGACGTTCTAAGTAGATAGACTATACAATACAAATACGTCGGCGAACAGCGGATCCGATTTTCAACCAAAACATAAGTGGTGGCTGATATTTGGAACAGTTCCGGTACCAAAGTTCAGCCACCCCGGCTGATATATGGCACTCCATACAAACAAATGGACCAAACGTCAGCCCTCTATTAAATTCTATATCCACGGGAAAATTAACTTAATTTTTCTTATTAAAAATATCGCTTATTAAGTGTCCAGCAAAATCACGCGTTTTTGTTGAAATTTTGCAGGTATCGGCACAACAATCAGTGAAATGGAGATTAAAAGAACCCTAACAAAGGGAAAGGCACGATATTTGGAAGATAACGTAGTAAATATATATTCTTTTAAAAAATAGACCATAGTTGAAGATATCTTACTATACATGTATATGTTACTATATATATGTTACTTCTTATTTATCACAAAAAAAAACACGCCCGGCTGATATTTGGGGGAAGGCTGGTCATATGAGCATTTAACCTATTGTTTCTTAAGTAAGGATTCCGTAGAATAAGAATTATTGCGGATATCTAAAAAACTTATGAACTGTATTGGACTGAAACAATTTTATTTGGTAGTAACTATAAAATCCTATTGATTTTTTATCCGACTTCAAAGGAAAGGTGGTTCTTAGTTTGACCCGTATGTTTGTATGTATGTTTGAACACGATTATTGCGTTTGGTTGAACCGATTTTTCGGTATACAACAAATGGTCAACAAAACAAAAACCGACTTCAAACATTGTTTGACTGTTTTTGTTAAAAAAATTATATCGAATTCGCGGTTTAAAATTTAGAGGGGACCAAAATTTTTCAACTTTGGAATTAAATAATGTCTTAAGAACTCGAACAGAGAGAGATATATATATTGATACTTAAGAAAAAAACGTTATAACTTCTGTCAGTTAACTTACATGCACGAACGACTGTAGTCTAAATCGAGTTTTTTTGAAAAATTCGCACTTGTCTTCCATCGGAAATACTCGACTTTAAGACGACTGACATAGTGTTAAATCAATCAAAAGCGTTCAGAAGCTAAGCGAGCGAAAAACACAGCGACAGGTTAATTGTTCGTTTGTTTTTGTAAATGCGAGGGCGCGCGGGTGTGCGAGGGGAGGGTACGGAGTGGCCGGCCGGGGTTAAAGAGACAATGTGGTTCGACAACGTCGCTAAGTTTATAGGAACCTAATTTATTTAAATAAGCGAATGACCTATAGTTGCCAATCTTCTTGCAATAGTTCTATCTATGCGCTTAGAATTGCTTGATTCTTTAAATGTTTTATTTATTTATGTTTTATATATATATTTAGGCGATAGCGTCAGTTTTTTTTTTCATAATTTAAATGTGTAATATGACAATTAAAAATGTAAGTACTTCTGATACTGAATCATATATATAAATATATATATATATATATATATATATATATATATATATATATATATATAAATTACGTGTCACTTGTTTGTCCGCAATCGACTCCTAAACTACTGAACCGATTTTAAATTTGATTTGTACACCGTGTGCAATTTGATCCAACATGAAAGATAGGATAGCTTACATCTCAGTTTATAGTCGCAATATTATTTTATTGCAAATTATTTGTCTATTATCTGTTAGCTCCAAACGATTCTTCAATAGATGGCGCTATGTTTAAAATACAAACGTTTCATATAAGCTAATTTAATAGCATAACTACCACGTGTCACAATTATCTGTTAGCTCCAAACGATTCTAACAGATGGCGATATCTGTTAACTGGATCGAGTAAGTATTCAATAGATGGCGCTATGTTAAAAATATGTATATAAACGACTGCACCGAAATAGATGATTTAAGTTGTGTTTATTATTGTTAGGGCAATGGTTAAATTAAATAAAAAAGGGTCAAGTGGGAGTCGGACTCGCGCACTACTGGTAAACCTATTGTAATAAAATAAATGTAATTTTGGTAAATGGTTGTGCACACCGCCGGTTAAGATTTTTGAGAAATTAAAATTGGTCAAGCATACGCTGGGGTTTCTAAATTAGTACAACCCTTTCAAAATAGGTAGCGCGCCAGTTGTTTTAAACAAGAGAAACAACGTTCTCCGAGTAAGCTATCTGTTATTTGATCCAACTTAGAAGATAGGATAGTTTTTATCTCGATCTGTCAAGTGCGAGCCGGACTCGGGCACTTTAGGTAAAAACCAACGTTCGCCGGGACCGCTAATATATATATAAATATAATTATGTATATAATTTTTTGTAGGAACCATATATAACTATGATTTTTTTTTCAGGTAAGGCCGTTTGAATCGTAGCATTCATAAATATCTTGCTTAACATAAGGTAAGAAAATATCATAAACGCTTTAACGTTACATTTAGAAAATAAACCTCTTTATGAGGTCTTACATACACCTACATGCATAACATAACGACTGCCTCTCTGAGGATCAGGTAGAGAGTTCCACTTGCAACTACCCTGGCTACATAGCTATAGGTAAGTGACAAAGTTATCGAGTTCTGTAAATGTTTGAACACAAATTTAACATTACACATAATGGGTATTATTAGGTATGTATACGAAATAGCCAAATATTAAGAAAACAATAAATAAACGCAAAGTACCAATCTAAAGAGTTTGATAAATTATTCAATAAATTATCTTATCTTCCTCCAGCTTGCTAAACCGATTATTTTAAAATAATTTTTGTGATACTACATACTAGGTACCTAAATGAAAACAGTGAAAAAGACAGAAGGTATTAAATAAACCTATATGTATTGTAAATAAAAATACATAATAGTGAATTCTTTGAGAGAAACTAAATAAGAAGGCAATTTTAACAAAACAACACATGTACTTACATTTTAAATGCAACAATTATTTAAAATTAATAGAGTGGTAAAGATGTATTTTAAAGTGTAAAGTGTAAAGTGTAAAGTACTCGTAGCACAGCAAGTGCGGAGGATTGTTCTAAACCACGACAATCTCATTTAGCTGACTCTGTTTGTGAACAAATCGTGTCCGCCGACGTTTGCGGTACCTGACAAGGCGCTGCGAGGAAACGCTTTGTGCATTCTAATGACAGGTTTCCACAGTAGTGGAAACCGCGGAAAAGCGGCACGGGTGCCAAGTGCCAGCCAATTAGTTTGATATTTATGCGTTTACTGTCGCAAACAATCACGAATGAAAACGAATGCATATAACTACATCCTGCACTTTATCGAGTTGGATAGGGCCAGAAGAGCATTTTAAATATTTTGGCCAGTGACCAGTACCTATAGAATGCCTGAATCATGTTCTGAATCAGGTACTGACCTCAGCTTGAGAGTAAAAAAATGCAAAAACCAATAACATGTATAAAATATCTTATTTATTTAATGTACCTATCTATGCGTTGCAGGTAAGGTAAGGTAAGTTAAGGAGATCAAAACAATGTCAACGGATATATATGGCAACCTAAAAATGCGTGAACAACCGCTATTGAAAGACCCGTATCAACATCAAACAAGCTATTAAACGCGCGTCTGCAGCGAGCGTCCCAAGCTTTACACCTACGCCACGCCACGCGAACGGCTCACCCCTTTCCGCGTTCACCGCCGACGGGGAAACCGCGACCAAGTGCTCTGTCCACAGGCAGACTAAAAACAACAACAGACAGACTCACTTCAATATAGTAGTTTTACTACATTTTGACATTCTTCTATAAGATTTTTAGTTTAGTACTAACTAGTAAAAACCTACTTATTTAATATTTTTTAAATATATTTTAACTGCTCATTTTTAGCCCTTAAAGATAAAATTTTACAATCTTCGAAATTAAACGAAGAGAGCTGAGATGGATGGATCATTGCTATCTGCGTATTACTGCATAGCTATATTGGTGTGACTTTACTTTAACTCACTAAAACGTCGACACCGTGACGCAAACCTAAACAAATTCGTGTCCAAAAAGTGTGGCTAACAGCCAAGTTTCCAGACGTAGCTGTTAAAAAGGCACTTATTTTGTCGTTAAATATATCCCATCAAAAACACAAACGTGATATGAGAGCCGAATTCAATACTACGAATATGCGTCGTTGTTCACTTTGCCGAGAACAGAATTGAGATCTATAAATCGGTGTCAAGTTCTGTAAAGAAAAACCTAAAATTTTAGTTACAAGAGCCTTAAAACTAAAGCAGTACACATACTCTTACATCTTTTGTACACAGCGTACATAATCCAACAATTAATCTATCTAAATCTAATTAAACAAATTGAGAAACAAAAATAATATAAAAAGAAAAACAAAGATCATAAAGTGTAACAAAATTTAACAAAGTAATGTATGGTTCACTCCTTAACCTATGCGTAAGAGTATTTCAAAAACCTTAGACCAATTAAACAGATAGTTAGTTATATACAACGCAAACAATGATCGTTTCAAAATACGTAACAATGATGAGAAGATATTCTCACGCCCGGCGCCCCCTTCAAAATTTAAAAAAATCGGACAAGGTACTTATATTTATTTACAAACCTAATTTTTCATTATTATATATGTTTTTACCAATTTCTTGAGAAATGCGTCTTTGCAACACTGTGCTATTCTATTATGAAACCAAGACACTGCCGAGTCACATCACACTACTTCCCTCGTATTAAAAAGTACTTATATTCGCAACTATTACATAAATAGCTATTATGTATGTAGGCACATTTTTAATGTTGATAGTCAAAAAAACTGTTGACTCTTGTCGGCAAGCGCCGTAGGTAAGACACCCTCGTGACCGCAAACTAGCTAAAATATCGAAAACCAGAAAGTGCATATGTCAATATTATTTTTCTTGTAAAACTTGGAAAATACTAAAAACTACAAAAAATTCTATTTTAAAATTAATACGCAGATGCACAAATTTTTTACTCCTATTAAAAAAGTACGTTTGTACCTTCCACCGTTTAGTGTGGAAAATAACAAATATTTTTATAATTCGTAGGTATATTTTAATGTATCTATTTGATCCTACTTTGTTACTATTTTTTTAATTGATGTGTGTTTTATGTAGTACCTATGACCAATGAAATATAGTATTATTATTTTATTTAGCGAATACGTAAGTAAAACTTATATCCTCATAGTCGACAGTAAAAAGGCAGAGTTCATAACTTATGAAAAAAAAAAAATTAATTTCGCACCTTTGAACGTCCGCTCAGGATTCTACTCTTGAACCATTGCTTTAACCGCTCGCTACTCTCGTAATTTGACAATAGAATCCTTCCCTACTCTCGGGATTCAACTTATTACTCGCATGAAATTTGACTTTTTTGCAGTTGTGCAATCTACTATTATACACTACCTACTGGTGTGTTTATAAGTACGAAAACTTTAAGTAAAAAATTAAACAATCTAAGTTCCGCTTCTGTTTCCTAGTTACAGAAAACCGGGTGTGAGATAAGCCTGTACAGGGATGACGTTGATTTATGGCTGAGTTTGTTGTCCCGCTGTTTACCCGGCTGAGTTCTCCGGGACTCCCACTCTACGTACCCGGTCAACCCGATAATACGGCTCAATTAGACTATTTATAAATGCCGGGTAATAAGCGTCAGGAAAATTACTGTACGAAACTATTGCGTTGTTTTTATTTTTTCTTGTTATGACTAAATAACAGAAGAAAACAGATAATGCAAGTAAAGGACGCGCGTGGCTTGTGTCTCGGCCGATCAAATACAACTTCTCATAACGTGTCTCGTAAAGAATTTAGACTCCGTATCCATATCCGATAGTTTTGGTTACGTACGTACGTTCGGTTCATAACAAATCTAAGCTAAAATTCAAGCGTAAATTGGAATATTAGTGGACGATCCAGAACTTAAATACGTCACACGCGAATTTAAAGAGGGACAGTTCTTTGTCGCCGAAGAGCATAGCTTCGCAGCTGAGTTTGGTAAGCCGACCATGCACCTCCAGGACCCCTGTAGAGACAGTCAGATACTCATTTTCAGCGTGTAAATCTAGATCACCATCGCCGAGCCTTTAATGACGACGAGAAGGGCCACTCCACGGATGACAAGGTATGTAAATCCAATATATGCAGCAGAATCCTGTAACAAAAGATTTCGAAACTCATAGTTGTGCCTTGAATCCAGTGATGGATAACAGTGATGTCAAGCTTGATGCTATAAAACCAACTCGATTTAGTGGCCGTTATAATACGTGGCTTGAATTCCACGATAAGTCTGTCTCGCTAGTTCATGATAACCCGCTTATAAGAAAAACTATATTGAAATCTGTTTATTGATACATTTTGAAGCTACAATGCCGAAGAGACACAGACAAAGGCTTCAAATATATCAACATCCTGCTTTCTAAGTCTAAGGTATGCCAGTATTGAAACAGAAGACTAACTACGTTTTACAATATCCTAAATATTACAATTTCCATGTCCATATTGGCCAACTTTCTAAATATCGATATTAAAATTATGACCTCTTTGAATCACTAGCAAATTCCAAACAACACAAATATATATCAATTTGGTCGAAATTCAATATTTTACTTCTAGTATAGTATTGCAATAACAATTTCTGATTGAATCAGATGGTTTACATATAAATTTTACAGCAATTTTTAAAAACAAACACTAAATTCACGTTTCTGTGAAACGACGTATTACTCCCCTTTTTGTAGTAACGTTTGCAAAAGACACATTTCCTCATATTTGTTACCTCGATATTACACAAATAAATTCAAAAAACTCACTTAAACACCGACAAATTAAGTTAAATTCAGCAAAGTTTTATGATTATTTTAATCTTCCAGCATTAGCAGCGGCAGCCATTAACAATATACGTCAAAGTAGTTCCCTGAGACTTTCGCGGTGGCGTTTCAAATTGACACACGAAACTATCTGTCACTTGTATAGAAAAGCCAGTCCAATGGGTAGTAGTAGAGGTCAGTGGGTACACTACAGGGGACATATGTACTGGGTACACTACAGGGGACATATGTTCATACTTTATTTCTGTAGATATCAGTTTGCTTTTTTCAGATGTAGAATAGGTACATACCTAATGCATTTGACGTACGAAAAACGGTTAGACCGTTTAAATGTCCTGTAGGTCTTTGGAAGATCCTAACTTCTCGTGGTTTATTTTACTAAGGTAACTCTAATTCTTACATATATTCAGTTCCTACCGTGATCGGTCGAGGGACATTATGGTGCACCCTTAAAGGGGCTTGGGATAGAATCAATATATGTACGTAAAGTTAGCAGAACAACTATCGCAAATCGAAATGCAATAAGTTGCGTAATTTGCCGTGATTTATCCGTAAAAAAATAAAAATTGTCGCTTTTATATTTCTTGAGTTACAGAGTTTTCTGCTAACTTTACGTAGAGATAGCAGAACACTTACGGAAAAATGGGATTTAGAGAAAACCAAATACATAGGAATTTGCCGCTAATTTGCCGTGTTTTATCCGTAATAAAATTAAATTTGCCGCTTTTATATTTCTTGTGTTTTAGAGTTTTCTGCTAACTTTACGTAAAGTAAGCAGAACACTTACGAAAAAAATGGGATTTAGAGAAAACCAAATACATAGGATTTTGCCGCTAATTTGCCGTGATTTATCCATGATAAAATAAAATTTGCCGATGTTATATTCTTTTAGTTACACAGTTTTCTGCTAATTTTACGTAAAGTAACGTACTACGTAAGTAGTAAGAATACAACCAACGGAAAATTAGTTTTGTCGGAAGCCGATCGCATTGTTATTTGTCACTAATATGTCATGAAGAAATAACAGGAGTTCTTCAATCTGGGGCCAAGATATTGTACACACAAATATTTTAAATGTATTACTTCGTATCTCAATCTTTAATTTTGAAGTATTTTGTCTCATTATCGTGTACAAAATAGAATTTTCAACGCTGACATCTTTTACACCATAATTAAATACATTTAATCTGTTATCAGCTCGGTGGAGCGTTCGTAAAGCAACTTAATACTTAGAGTTACCACTTCAACCATTTAAACCGAGTTCCAACCTGGATGGCCATTCAAAAAAATGTGTAGAATGTTTTAAGTCTAGTTACTTAAAATCTGCCTAGGGATTTTGTGATTTGCCGGATTTTACGATCGGCCGCCGACACATACATCTTCTATACATAGTATAAAACTCAACGTCTCTCTGTCTGTCTGTCCGTTTACGTGCTTACCGAATCTTGATGATATTTGGCAAATCCAAACATCTAGAACGACATAGCTTCAGCTAGAGCTATTCAGGCGATGTCATCTATACATACAAAATGCTTTGTCCTGAATGACTGACTGACGGATCAACGCACAGCCTAAACCGTTAATCGAGGAGACCTAAAACTTGGAAGGTTTTTTTTGTATGACGTAGGCATCTGATGAGAAAATATTTTCCGAAAGGGTCAAGTGCGAGTCGGACTTGCGCAATAAGAGTAAACCGATTGTAATGAAATTTTGGTAAGTTGTTATGCACACACCGGGGAATGTTTCTGAATAAGTAGTTTCACAACAGGTTGGTGCGGCAGTTGTTTTGTTTTGAAAAAAGAAACAACGTTCGCCGTCGGCTAGTGGGAATATAAATACGTTCTCTTATGATAATGTAAGACTAACAGCGCGAGGAATGCAAATTCCTAGACCTGTGGGGTTTTGCATAATTATTTTGTCCACATTCAATATTTAGTATATTGCAAACCTGAAAGCATTTACAACTCAATTAGTTTGGTGCCGGCGCGGGGCGCGGGGAGCGGGGAGCGGAGCGTCGAGCGGTGCGTGTGACGATGTTACCGCAAAATGTATATTACGGTACATAATATTGTTAAAGTAGTTATTTTAATGTTATCAAAGTAAAAACAAACATTGATCTTATACTTTTAAAAAAGTAACTTCAGTTTTTACAAATAAGGAATCAATTTGGTAAAGAAGTTTAAGGTCGAACGAAATTCAGAAAAAATAAAATACATATTAGGTTCTAAGGGGTACCCTTAGTCGTAGTGGTGAATTGGTGTTCCCTCTTTACTCTTACATTTATTAGTACCTAATACGATTTCATTACTTTTGGCGATATATCTAGTATCGCAACGTGTCAGAAAACGACTTCTTTGATGTATTGTAGATATATATATCTTAAGAAAATTTTAAAAAAATTAGACGAGATTCGGGTTTTTTTTTTCATCAGACCCATGCGTGTGGGGTATCTATATATATATTATATTATTAACTTTACGTTAAGTTAGCAGACCACAAATGAAAAAAATGAAATTTAGAGAAAACCAAATAAATAGGAATTTGCCGCTAATTTGCCGTGATTTATCCGTGAAATTTTTAGATTTATCATTCTCTTATTTTAGAAGTTACAGGGGGGGGGGCACACACATTTTACCACATTAGAAGTGTCTCTCGCGCAAAATATTCAGTTTAGAAATATAATATGTATAGATACCCCACACGTATGGGTTTGATGAAAAAAAAAATTTTTGTATTTCAGTTCTAAGTATGGGGAACCCCAAAAATTTATTGTTTTTTTTTTTCTATTTTTGTGTGAAAATCTTAATGCGCTTTACAGAATACACCTACTTACCAAGTTTCAAAAGTAAAGTTCTTATAGTTTCGGAAAAAAGAGGCTGTGACATACCTAGGTACGGACGGACAGACATGACGAATCTATAAGGGTTCCGTTTTTGCCATTTGGCATATGATATGGTAGTTATATTCCTGTAAACGCAACGAGTATAGATTAAAACCTGTGTGCGATGATAGTAATGTTTCTGTAAGTGCAACGAGTAAAGACTAAAAGATCTGGCTGCTCGTAGAGTCAATCTCACTTATATTTTATTTACTCGTGTTTGTTTGATCCTTGATGATAATTTTATAACATATATTATTTGAAGCCTATGCCGTTCATCTGTCTGTCTGTTTGTCTTTAACAGGGCTGCACGTTCTTTAGACGTTACAAGTAACCAAATACCCTTACAAACTTATGCTTTTATCAGCAGCTCCGATCACTTTTGAAATCGGTAAAGTTTTACAAAATCATTAAGTGCCCATCCGACTCGAGCTTGAATTTAGGTAAGTACATAAAACTTCTCTTTTTTAAAAGGTTTAAGTTAAGTTAATCCTTTTGTGCACTTATCGATTTTTAGAAGCTATGTGGTCCGCTAAGTTTCAGCTATCCTTACACTAAATTTAAAAAATAGTGACAGTGGTTCAGCCAAATTCCTATCTATTACTTACTCTCTTTGCACTAGCACGATTTAATTCCACTTGAAGCTTTTTAAATATCTACGTTTTTCCCCTCCTCAAAGGTACTACTAGACTATAATAATCCACATTGAAAAAAAAAATTACATTTAAACGAATGATTCTAAATTGGATGAAAAAAGAGTAGAAATAATTTTCATACATCGAAAAGGAATTTTACAGGATTAAGCGCAACCATTAAAAGTTAAATATGTCCTGCCCTCACCGCGTGCTTTTCTGGGTCCTCAATAAATAAATAAATTGTTTTTCAAAGTCTACTGGTTATTCACATCCAAAATGTGAACACCTCACTGTAAACACAAAAATGCAGCGGGTGACGACGACTACATGAAGTTGCGAAGCTAATTAGAATTGTCGACGGAGCTGACCTCTGTCTGTAATCTAATAGTGAGTGTGATGCGACGTATAAAGGGAAGGTGCGAGCAAGGGGGAGAAGATAAAAACTATTGAGCACATTATTTAAATAGACATCAACAGTAAGCAACATTACCCACTGCAAAGTTGAAAAAAAATATTTATTATGTATATTTTGCAGAAGTATTTTTGCGCAGTATTGGCAATCTTTTATAGGTCCTGTATTTCATTTCAGTGTGATTACCTACGTCTGCAGTAGTCGAGGCAGAGGATACATAATCCGTCTGTCAATAACCGCTCTGTTCGGCTCTCGGGGGATCAGTCGGTCCAAATGACGTCGTTTCCATATTGCGGTGGGACGAGTTATTGGCAACGGCTTCTGGACAGCTGGACTAGTTTACCTTTTTGATATTAAATTATATTTATTATGGATTATACATACTTAATAATAGCTTATGAAATAATATCAAACACGTTTGATTTTTGTTTAGATTTGCAGTGAGGTCTATGGTTAGGGTTGCTAACATTAAAAATATAGTATTTTTCAGACTAAGCGTTAAAAAATATGGTTCACTTAAAAAAAATGTATTTTATAGAAAACTATTTAGTAGACAAAGATATA
The DNA here is from genome assembly GCA_946406115.1 of Apoda limacodes. Classification (NCBI taxonomy): domain Eukaryota; kingdom Metazoa; phylum Arthropoda; class Insecta; order Lepidoptera; family Limacodidae; genus Apoda; species Apoda limacodes. The sequence goes on from OX291548.1 coordinate 1,787,773, forward strand.
TTTATACTTATTTATTTAAAAAAAAACTTTGTTTATTTGCACTTTTTGCATTTTTTAACAATTTTTTTGTCTAAAATAAAAGTGTTACATACTTTATCACATTCCATTTTGTATTAATGTTAATCATAAGCTCGTTTTTAATTAATGACAAACAACATTTGTTCCTTTCTTCTCGCCACTTCGAATTCATAACCGAAAATATCCTTTCTGTGAATACCGAAGTGGGGGGAATAGAGAGCACGAATGAAATTACTTTAAGAGGATACACTTCGCGGCGCCTCGCAGCGGGATTCATACAAACGAATTTCTCATTTGTTTTTGACATTTACTGATCAATCACTATGAAGTTTCTTAATCATAATCCCAAGCCGAATACCTAGGTCTGTGGTTTTTCCAAAATCTTGTAAAACGTTCTATTAACAAGAAATCTTTTTAAAACCATTTGTATCAAAAACTAGAATCCTGTATAACTTTTGAACTATAAAATTTAAGTAAAAACTAAGAAAAGTAAGGGAGTGAACAGACAAGGCAACATTAATTCTGAGAAAATAGTTTTATTTCAAAATATAATCATTAAATTGGGAGCTTGGTGCCCTAGTAATAATATTTTTTTTCGGAAACGACATACGCATCGTCGGGAAAAAGCAAAGTCATGTATTGGGGAATATGGGATGGACCGCCTAGTAGGATATTTTCTGAGCTCTGCCATGTTAGGGCACCGAGGGCACGTTATCTTCTCATATAAGAGCATTAGTTAAGCTAAGTCAGAGACCTTATGGTGGTTTAATTAATTTCTGAAAGTCGAGCGACACTAGCTCGACAGCGTCTACCAATTCGCACTCGACTCGACGCAGGCAAAATATTGGTAAACAGACGGTTTTCTTTCTTGATAAAATAACGTTCAAAAACTATAAACATCAGATACAACAATTAACAAGACTGAAGTCATTAGCCAATAGGCGCTTCTGATAGTTAACAACGTTCATACCAACCAATCAGCGCTCACGAATCACGAAACGTAAGTAGTTATTCGCGATAGTGCTAAAATAACCTCGGATTTTTGCAATAATCCTAAAAATAGCTTATAATATTACAAAACTCATTCTTATTCGATTATCTTACGTCATATCCATGCCAAGTTATTGCTTTACAGTAGACATAAACAGTGAATTACTAAAATATACTATCAGTTCGAGTTCTTACATATTGCTCCAGTAAGTACTCCTCATGACTACCTATTAAAAACACGAAGTGTCTAATGTTTGTGAATACTTCGCTTGATTACTAGTAAGTACGCGTTTTTCGGTAACATATACTATACTTATAAAGTATCAAGTGCTCCGTGGCTTAGTGGGTAATGATCAGACTGCTGAATCGAGGGACGTGGGTTCGATTCCCACACAAGCCAAATATTTATTATTTGTGTTTGTCTTGGGACTGGGTGTTTTCAAAAAAAAGTATAAATATGTATTTGTATTCGTTGTGTGGTTTCCATACCACAATTTAAGCTTTGCTTACTTACCAGACGGCGCTGTGTGAAATGTCCAAAAATATTTATTATTATTATATTTAAGCATCGGCCTAATTTCTGAGTGATATTGATTAATTTCATTGTATTTAAAATATTTTAAGAGTTTTCCTAAGGGATGGCAGTAGCTGTGTGACAGGTTCTGTATACTTGGTTGGCAACACGCCTTGGTAGTTATTTCACAGTGAACGGTGCCAAATGCTGATGGTTCAAGAGCATTACTTATTGTGCAGACTACAACTATAGAGCATAGAACTTGTCATGTACACCGCTTGAACAATGGGATCTGTTCTGAGGAATTTTTCGAAATGATGTCCATGGCTACTTTCTACAATCGCATCACTCGTCATCGGCAGGGAATTCATTCTTACACTTCAAACCCTAAATGGTCGCGTACAGTGCGGTTTCAGATAAACTTCCTCCCGCGAACGCTGAGGTTGTGGAATGAGCTCCCTGCCGAGGTTTTCTCAAAATACAACGGTATAAGATCAAGAATATTTATTAGATTTTTAAAGGGTCGGCAACGTGCGAGTGATACCCCAGGTGTTGCAAGCGTCCATAGGCTGCGCTGACTGCTTACCATCATGCGGACCGTAAGCTTGTTTGCTACCTTAATGGTATTAAAAAAAATCCCAGATACATAGATACAAACCCACACCACGCTCCTCATGATCCTTGAACATTATTTTTACTTTAACTACTTCCATCAAAGCTTAAAGTCTAGTCAACAAGTGATTTTTCTTCATCTTTTTTCTGCCGTCTCGGAAAAATATGAATGAGGTGTCATTCTAAACGAAATCACGCTTGGATGATTTTTGAAAAAAATGCAAAAGATTTGCAAACAATTTACTGAAAAAAAGAGAGTTTTGGTTTTTTGCTAATATTTCAAAAACTAATCAAGATCTTTGAAATTTCTAAAGATTTGAAAAGAGGACGAAATTTCATAAAAAAAAAGTCTTGACTCTCGGAACTGTAGGACCACTATTTATTATTATCCCTGAGGGGCAAAAATACTGCTAAAAACGGGTATTCTGGCTTGTCCAAGCCCCGCCCACTTCAGGCACTTCAACAATAAAATTTATTTAAAAATATTGAATATGAAAATGAAAAAATGAAAAAATTCATGGGTTAAAGTTTATCACCTTGACCTTTCTAAAATCAGAAAACATTTCATTCGGCAAGCGATTACCGTACCCTGTGACGCTTGCAACACCAGGGGCAATACTCACGCGCTGCAAACAGACTCTTTAAAAATCGATTAACAATACAAGATCGATCGTTATTTTCTTCTAATAAATTTGTTTCGTGCGTCTTGTTTTGTACATCCTATTGACATGCTCGAGGCACCTTAACATACCTGTCACAATATTTGTCACTACACCTCCTTAACTTCGCGACGCTCCAGTATATGAACATTTCTTACCCTGACATTAAGAGTCACACGTACCACTCATACCTTCTCGTCATCGCGTGCCAATTAACAAAGCTTTACATAGAATGTTATGAGGTCAAAGGAAGAAAAAATAGGAGTGTTATTAATGTTTTATACCTTTGTGTTTAAATTAAACACGAAAACTAGACACGTGCCATGATGGAGCGATTACTAATGGCATTGTAACTAAGACTTTCCTAAAATAACGAGAAAACAAATAGCAAATAGAATTGGGCTGGGCTGGGCCGGGTCGCGTGACCGTCCCGTCCGTCCCTATAACACAACGACGCACGACAACTTCTAATTTCCACGACCTTTTCAAGAAATTCATTTGTTCTTCCGTCGCCGGTCACCTCACGGTCCGCCATCACGTATTTAGTGCGGGTACCTGTCGTGACAACACGCTATTATTTTAAACATAAACTAATTACTTACTATGCAAACACTATATTTATTGATAGAGCATTGTTTTACCACCGGCCTCCTTCAAACTTAGAAGAACAGCACCATCTCTGCGAGCATTGTTATTCTATCTATCTACCTATATAATCTATCTGTTAATTATCTATTAGTACGCGCATAACTACTGAACGACTGCACCAAATTGAATAATTATTTTTTCGTTGTGTTCGTTATTGTCAGGACCCTGTCGCAGAGAAGCATTTAGTAGAAGGTCATGAAACTTTCGCCAAAGTAAAAGCTAAGTCTTAAACAGTATATTCTTTGTTTTAAAAAATGGAAAGATCTTTATTCAAACTTTTTTTTTTACATTTACAGAAAAATCGGCGGGTATCTTGATAAGTAATATAAACGTAGTGCAAACACACATTACGTAATTTTATAAAACAAACTAGTATTTTACAAAACAGTCGTGTGAGTGGACAAGTACCTAGGTTGGTGCTCAACTGAGTGTCCGGTATCAAACATAAACAGTAGGTACACTACTGAGTGTCCGGTATCAAACATAAACAGTAGGTACTCTACTGAGTGTCCTGTATCAAACATAAACAGTAGGTACTCTACTGAGTATCCGGTATCAAACATAAACAGTAGGTACTGTACTGAGTGTCCGGTATCAAACATAAACAGTAGGTACTCTACTGAGTGTCCGGTATCAAACATAAACAGTAGGTACTCTACTGAGTGTTCGGTATCAAACATAAACAATTCGGGACATAAATCAACGTCACCGAGTCGAGCACTTATCGGCGCAGAGTCCCGGCCTCGCTCCCTCAGGAATCAGGACTTCGGAAGTAGAAATGTGACACTTTTGCTTGTTCTCCTGTGAGATTAGTCTGCCGTGATAAAATGCACAAGTTCAGAGACGACGAACTTCGGAACAGTTCCTGGGCGTATCGATTCAACATTCACTATATTGTGGGTTGTGACTCGGGGCTTTAGGATTATTTGACTTTAAATGCGTTTTGAGAAATTATACAAACATAATTTTTATTTTTTAACAGTGATAAAAAATTGTAGCAAAGTATAATTACATAAAATATATTTTATTCTATTTCATACCAATATCGAATGATTTCGCGCTTAAAAATAAGTCATACGATATTTCGTTCAAATTTCGGAGAAGCTCTTCAAATATCTCAGTTTCAATAGTAATAATGCGTGTTAACGTTAATTAGCAACTTGTCCCGATGTCCGTTGAAAAAAATATGCGTCAACTTTGCTCTCTTGATGTAAAGTAAAGTAAAGCATAAGACACGACACAACAACGGCACAAACTATTAAATCAAGAACTTGCCAAACCAATAATGAAAACACTTCAGTCGAATCGAATTAACCTATTTGTTAAATGTCTAGACTCTAGACTAATCGTCAGATCGTAAATTACGTCACAGCGGTTACGACATCGACATCTACAGTATTAATGTGACTTGAAAGTGTAAAATCAATCTTTGAAATTCTGAGCCCTTTGTCAATCAGTATAATTTTATTGTTGCTTGGAAATAAAAAAAAACATTTTAATTATCTAATAAAATAATAATGGGTGTCTCGAAACCTACTTAATTTTTTAACAAAACACATATTACAGTTGAATTTTGAGAGTATTTTATTTTAACATTAAATATGGACACGGACGTTACTAGTGGAACACAACATACGACAAATGCCCGCATTGGCTCTGCTGGCAAACTTTCACCGTTTTTATGAAATGTTCGATGACATTTTGACATAATTATTGTGGTTGAATTTCGTCAATACCTCGATAAATTTCGATTTTGAGCTCAGGAATTATCTGTGGATTACTTGCATACACTTTTCCCTTAAGAAACCCCAAAGAAAAAAGTCAAGAGGTGTCACACGATCTTGGTGGGCAGCTTTCTTCTCCTCGCCGCTCGCCTTTGTCTGCAATAACTGCATTGTTTCAGCCGCAGTATGGCATATTGCACCAGCCGTTGATACCAAATGTCATCAACATCAATGTCATTTGACGCAGATCACAAAAATTCAGTCAACATCTTGCGATTACGAAGGACATTGCCTGTAACTGAATTTCCGTTTGCTTTTTCAAAAAAATACGGACCAATAATTCCGCCAGTTGAAAATCCACACCACACGGTTACACGGGGATGGTGCATAGGTTGCTAATGGATCACTCGTGGGTGTTCGGTTCCCCTAAATTCGACAGTTCCGTTTATTTGACCTACCCACCAAGTTGGAGATGCGCCTCATCACTGAAGATAATTTTATTCAAAAATCGCCATGGAATTGTTGATGTGTCAAATTGACGAATGTTCGGCGCTGCGTATGCGCATGCGCATGGTCTGCTGGCTTTAGACGTTGTGTTTATTGAATCTTGTAAGCGTGCATGTGCAGCGCAAAGTGCTTCTGGACATGTTTAATTGTTGACAAAGATGACGAATGGAGGTGGATGGAAGGTCGTGTACACTTTGTCCAACTGCTGCAATGTTATCAAGCGATCTACCAACAGCCAACAGTCTCAAATTTATTAATTAAATTCTCCACCCTAGTTCGAGATGGTGCATGATGATGACTGAAAAATGTGCCACATCTTCGGACCGTTTCTGTAAAGTTCTCACTATATCAGTAGTAAATTTTCACAATTTCTAACCGTTGCTCAATTTTTAACCGTTGCTCAATTTCTAAGCGTTGCTCAATTTCTAAGCGTTGCTCAATTGCAAAACGCTGCATAACTTTACCTGAAACTTTTCTGATGACAACTACAAAATATTCACGTTTATTGTTGACACAACAAAAGTTATTTGAAATACAAAATTCAAGTTAGTTTCGAGACACATATTTATTGTTGTGTTATTGTGTTATATGTAGTGTTGATGTTATTGTTTGTTCGGAATTGATTATTGTATTGTCACCTACTTCTGAGCTTCCCTGAACATTTAAGCGTTCTAGCTATAGTCGGTAAGTGGTCAAAATAACGATTGCAAGATACGACGCAAACAGGTGAAACTTTTTTTTTAATTTTATATCACTAAGGTGGCAAACAAGCACACAGTTCGCCTGATGGTGAGCGGTCACCGTGGCCTATGGACGCTTGCAACACCAGAAGTATCACTCGCGCGTTGCCGACCCTTCAAAAATCCAATAACTTCTTTCTTGAAGAACCCCCAAGTGTGACACGGGTTCGAGCTGTTACCGACTTAAATGACCTTATCAGCGCCATCTAGCGAAACAGTTACTCATTTGTTTATTGGAAACGATATTCAAATTAACTTCGGGCTTGGTCAGTCATTGGATTGGTGACTGCTTAGCAACACACTTTTTGTTTTTGTTTGTGTTCGTTAATTACGTACCTAAATGATGGTACGGAACCCAAGGTGCACGAGCCCGGCTATTAATATATAATATAACATTGAACTGTGTGTTTGGTTAAGTTAAGTTAACATCATTTTCCATTAGTTTGTTAAATAACCAAATACTCTGAATTTTATATATGAGCGATGTTTTCAAATTCAACATTTCGGAATTGTAAGTTAAGAATTTTATATGCTAGGTATTTAAAAAAAAGATATTAAGTTTTTGCGGACACACCCGTATTTAAGTTTTTGTCGACGCACCGTACTTAAGCTCGCGTAAGTGTAAGTGTAAGTGTACTGTGAATATGTTTAAAGAGCTTTCGACAACAATCTCTAGGCCGTAAGTTGTGACAGTAGATTAATGTTACTGCTCTTTGAAGTATAAACTTTCTACATCAGCCGCCTTGCCTATAAGTAAGAAAGAAGAAAAATTAAACTAACTATAGTACCTACCTATATTAACCGAGCCGTCTCTATATTTGTGAGCTAGCAGACCCAGCGTACAATGTTTCTCTGTAGTCCCTCTCCCTTATATACAGAATATATGGCCTTTTTGCATCTGGAATAATGTAGGTTTTTATTTTATAGTAGGAATTTTACAGTAGGTGCGGTGGTATCGGATATTACCCTTTACATATAAATAAACAAACTAACAAAATCCACTCTCTCTTTTTATGTTTATATTAGTATATATGTATTAAGGTTGACTATATACTATGACAAAAAGTTGCTGCTAAAGTGTTTTAGCTAACATAAAATTATTTATTTATATTAGTAAGAGTGGCACTGCAATGTCTTAAATAAAATGATGCCTAAGAACACTATGAAATAGAGTTATCATCGCTTTAATATTATTGCTTAGTCAAATCAAACAATATTTATTCAAATAGGTTTCTAAGATCACTTTTGAATCGACAATACAATACAATGTAAACAATGTTAATTTCTGCCAAAAAGAGCTGGCAAGAAGTTCTATTTAAAGTAATCAATACTTTGGTAATCAGCTAACAAGTATACAATCAGTATTGAAAAACTTAGTAGGTAATATTAATAAGTTAGTAAGCTACTAAAAACAAAGTCAAACAAATATCTTTTTTTTTGTAATTGCGTCAAACACAACTTGAAATACGAGGCATAAAAAATATTTGTTACCGATAAATAAGTATCTACTTACTTACTCACCTGCCTATAGAAATTTATTTTTACTGACTATTTTATATCAGAATTTAAAAGTCCATTCCAGAAATAACGTGTCGAAAAATTAATTGATTTAAAATATTTTTTGGTTTCCTTAAAAAGCTGACATAATATGTTCCTTACAAACTATTCATTGTCGTGCAGTAATTACCGGGGACGCTCAGAACGTCGTTTCTGAGCGACGCTAAGAATGGCAAATGTAGTACAGAACCTACTCGTATTTTGACGACAGTCACCGTGCCACCGTGCTGCGAGCTGTGTGTATTCCAAACGTGCCCTTATCTTGATCCTTTGCGGTTCCTGACGTCGTATTAATGTGCTGAACCCAGAGAAATTACACCCAGGATCTTTATCTAGATGTGGGCGTCGTCTCTGGACCGAGGCCGCTGTAATCCCGAGATAGAGTGTCGCAGGACAGCTGAGTTTCCTCAGTAATCCACCGGCGACATTTATTGATGACGAGACTTTATACCAGGTTTGGAATATTAAGTGCAATTGGAATCTGCAATTGAAATAATTTAATTTCGTTAATTTTACTTAAGGTATTTGCTCTTGGGTGGATTTGACACACGACGGATGACTGATAAAAAATACTTATGCGTACTTATATATACTAAATATATTTTGTAAATATATAAACAAAATATACATGTAAAATACACAGGGAATCGAACCCACGGCCCTGGATTCAACAGTCGGGTCATTACCCACTGAGCCCCGTAGCCGACATTTCTTCTTTATATATTTAAATTAAAATGGGTCCCATGTTCTATTTCAAGGCTTTCGGTATTCGCAGATACATATGAGCCACAGTAACTACCTAATGCAGAATTGCAACTTTTACATGACGGTAAACTATCTAAATATAATAAAGCCGTGGTGTCAATAAACTAACTGACTGAAAATTACTCACAGTCTTAACCGGATGTGATAGAGATGTAATTTTTTTAGGTTAGCTTCTTTAGTGGTGCAGGGAAAGCATTAAGAAATTAATCTTAAAAATAAATAAGAAGGGGTTATTCAGAAAAACTTTAAAATGTTACGAAAACTTTTAGGCTAATTAGAGGGATAGCATAAAACATAGAACACTTTTTATCATGCTTAATAAAGGAGTGACCGTAGGAATCCTAGGGCCATAGGCATAGGCACAACCGCGGAAAAAGCTAGTTATGTGAAAGCGACGTCGATGGTAACCCATAGAATATGTTTTTGTTAGTTTGATCCTTTTATACAGACAGACAGACGAACTGATAGTATCAGTCACATACAATGTTCCCCTGGATACGGAATCTTAAAAACTGAAAAACTGAAAATCACATTTTGGAACGCCCATCCAAGGCACCCCACAATTGGGTGCGCGTTGATTTTATCTCTGAATGTGTCTCCATACATTAGCACCCTAACATTTTTTTATAATTACATTTATTAAAGTATTGTGTTATTACTTTAAATAGAACTTCTTGCCAGCTCTTTTTGGCAGAAATTAACATTGTTTATATTGTATTGACGATTCAAAAGTGATCTTAGTAACCTATGTAAATAAATATTGTTTGATTTGATTACAAAGTTGTATGGTGGATCACATAAGAAAATTACCATTAAAGTTTCATACAAAACGATTTAGAGACGAGGGAGATATTTAAGGAAAAAAGGAACGTCCGTCCGTCCGTCTGTCAACGCATTCTCAGGAATGCGTCAAGGTATTAAGTTGAAATTAATATTAAATACTAAGGTCTACGGACCCTTAAAGCTGTTAAAAATCAAGCTTCTAAGTCAACGCAATAAAAAAAAACGGCTATTTTAGTCGAATATTTTGGCATTCACAAAAAAATCAAAACCTATGAAGTACTTCTCGTTGTTCTAAAATCATGAAATTTGACACAAAGCAAGGTCTTTCATCACAAATATCAGAAGATTGTTAATTCGTAGTTATAACACATTAAAAAAAAGTGTGTCCGTCTGTCAGGACCCTTTTACTCAAGAATACGTGAGAGTATCAATTCAAAATAAAATTACTATCAAATACTTAAGTCTACTTTACTTAGTAGGTCACTTAAAGTTGTGAAACAATAAAGCTTCTAAGTTAGTGAAATAAAAAAATATGCCATAAATACGGTCATTTTTGTCGCATATTGATACAAATAAATCAAAACTTATGGGGTACTTTCCGTTGACGTAGAATCATAAAATTTGGCAAGAAGCAAGATGTTACATCACAAATATAGAAAAAAAATCCAAAAACTAATAGTTAAGGCAGAAATCTGTGAGACTTGATCTCATGAGGGAAGAACTTTCTACACATAATAAGTTTGTACGGAACCCTAGGTGCGCGAGCCAGAATTAGTTAGATATTTAGATATTCATTGTATTAAATATCTACTACAGGTTGATTGTAAATTTTACTTACGGCATAAAGATAATAAGTAATTTCTTGATTATTGGAAATTAGATTTATCTTAATTTGGCAACACTAATAGTAACATAGCCGATTTGTAATATTCCCTGAATTTGATATAAAAAAGCCCGGCCAACTGCGGGTCGGATTCGCACACTGAGGGATGGAATTTGTACGAAATTTTAATTTCCCGAATACAATTTTTAAGTTGGTCGACTTATTGGGCTAAAATCACCGTAAACGTTGTCTAATTAGTGGAAGAACATCGTAAACATTATCTAGTCAGTGTAAGAACGCCGTAAACATTTTCTAATCAGTGTAAGAATATCGTAAATATTATACAATCAGTGTAAGAATATCGTAAACATTATCCAATACATAAACTGGGTGTAAGAAAATAGGCTTACTAAGCAAGCATGTGGTTACTATGATCAATACAAAAAAACTACGGCCCCTAGTCCCCGGCAGGCCCACTAGTCTTGACTATGGTAGCGTTCAAGGTAACGATGGAGCAGGGGTGCGAAAAATCCCCGGTAGAGATCCGGCTACCATAAACGACGACAAGTGGCCGAGAACGTAAAGAGACCTGGGCGGTGCCACAGCTTCTTCAGTGGTGCCACATTGACTATCGGTACATGGAAGTGCTGAAGTATTTGTATAACAGAGCTACGATGTCTGTTCGACTACAAGACCAGAACACGAAACCAATCCATCTGCATAAAAGTGTGAGACAGGGAGACGTAATTTCTCCGAAACAGTTCAGTACTGCGTTGAAAGATGTGTTTAAGCTTCTGGAGTGGAAAGTATTGAAATGAAACGATGGTAATGTTCAATGTCCATGTTGCGCCAATACCGGCTGTTGTCGAGAACGCTACTGTCGAAGTTGTCAACGATTACATATACTTAGGGCAAGTAGTCCAGTTAGTAGAATCCAGCTCGGTTTGAGCAGCGTTCGAGAAACTACTAAACATCTTTCCGTCCAAAATACCTCAGTGCCTAAAAACGAAAGTCTATAAACAATGTGTGTTGCCAGTGATGTCTTATGGTACAGAAACGAGGTCTCTTACTGTTGGCCTCTTAAATTAGCTCAGAGTCGCTCAGCAAGCTATGAAAAGAGCTATGCTTGGTGTTTCTTTGTGAAATAAAATCCGAAATTAGGAAGTTCGCCGAAGAACCAAAGTTACCGACATAGCTCAAACAGTTAGCAAGCTGAAGTGGCAATGGGCAGGCCACATCGCTCGTTGAACCGTTAACCGATGGGGAAGGTTCTCGAGTGGCAAACACGGATCGGAAGACGCAGCGTGGGAAGCCCTTCTACCAGGTGGACCGACGACCTAGTCAGAGCCGCAGGAAGCAGATGGCTCAGGACCAGCCGTTGTGGAGACATATGGGAGGCCTACGTTCAGCAGTGTACGTCTTCGGACTGAAACGAACGAAGCAGGCATCCCCCATAAGTGTTATGTTATGAGTACATAACCATTTAACGCAAGGCTAAAAGATTTGAACATTGACGTGCAGAACTGGACAGAAGAAAATGGTCGCAAAAGTGTGACAGAGGCGAAGCAAAACTGAGGTCTCTTGCCTCGTTCTCACTTATAATCATAAACAAACAAAATGGCGGATGTTGATTGAAACAGAAAAGAGACCACAGTTTTGCTTAATGTCTTTCTAACAACGTTAAAGTAAGCTGTTTGGCTTCATGTTCCCCAACAATGCTATGACCTTTTTTTAAAGAAAAACGGGATTAATCGCGCCGTTATTTGGCAAAATACCTTTTTCCCGACGTTTTGGCTGGGTTACACCAGCCTTGCTCACGAGCAGACTGGCGGTTTGCTGTGTCTTCGGCTTCGAGTGGAGGCGTCTTGTTTAACTACCCTCACTTCGTCTTTATACTTGTCGAACATCGCGTTTAATCCCGTTTTATTTTAAAAATTTCTAATAGAACGCGAAAATTTAAAAACTTATATTGTAATGACCTTTGTTTTCATTTCTGTTATTATACAGTATAATAACCAATTACACACTTTTAATAAGGAAATAAGGATGAGTTAAAGAAACATTGACGATGATATCGATCTTAATAAGTATCAAGCTCAAAACATCAACAACGGCTGATATCGATGTTTTTCGCATATCTGAAAAATTTGTTACCTAAATAACTGTAAAATTGTATTGGCCTTATGATGTATTAATAAAGAAAAGTTTTATCGAGAAATGTAACAATAATCAAAATGTAGTTAAATAAGCTTATGTATCATATGTAATTATTTATATACTGTATTTAAAATGGTGTATAAAAGGAACCAAACACATAAACTAAAATTAAAACTGAATGAAAAAGATATTTTTTACGGTTGCGTTCAAATTTCAATTTTTTCTGAATCGGACTCGGAATTTGTTACTAAATGACTGATTTAGGTTTAATTTATTTAGCACACAAAAAAATCGCAATTACATGTCCAAAATACACGATGAAAATTAAGTTTAGAATTTTCAGCGTAGGTAAATTTAAGTTAATGTATTTTGTTTTATTGCTCTGCTCTCCACAATAACATTGATTTTGTGACTATAGATTATGTTACCTCAACATCGATGTTCTGATATTTGACATATCGCAGCATACATTGTAAAACATCGATGTTTTGCCTTTTAACATCGACAATTATCGAGAATCCCTACTTTTAAGGCTTTCTGGTAATGCTGTATTTTGGTATACTGTGACTAATATTGTAAATATTATATTATACTCCATTCCACATAGCATGGCAGTGCTAGAGATACGAGAGTTTTTAAATATTGATTATAAATTGTGATCCCTAGTGACCACAATGAAGTTAATGAGTGTTAATGAGTTTAAAATACAAATTATACTTATATTATGTATGATTAATATAATAAATAAATAAATATTTTTGGACATCACACACAGCGCCGTCTGGCTCCAAAGTAAGCAAAGCTTGTGTTATGGGTACTAAACAACGGAAACAAATACATAAATATTACTTCTTTTTTGTAAATACATACATATCATACATAAACACACCCAGACTCAAGACAAACACAAATGTTTATATCATGACATAAATGTTTATCCAGTGCGGGAATCGAACCCACACCCTCTGCACAGCAGTTGGCCACACTACCAATTAGGCTGCAAGGGAGTCAATAATATTATACAATTACAGCTGATTCCCCGGGGTGTAAACTGCGCGATTTAACTCTTTCCGTCCCATACAAATTTTCATCTCCTATCTTTAGGGAATGATTTTCCAGAATGTTGAAACACGTCATTATTTATTTCGAACTTAAAGTCTATATATACCTATTTTCATGGTTTTTATTATACATACATTACACATTAATCCAATAATAACCGGATGTCCATACAAAGTTTAATGCCCTATTTTACAAAGACAATAAAACACGTTATTGTTAACTTACAATCAATACATCAAATACCAATTTTAATGGATTTAATTTAATAAATGACGGATTTTAATACAAACCTTGAATATCCCCTTGGGTATCCCACCCTATTTTACCCCCTTATGGGATGAATTTTACCAAATTCTTTCTTAGTGGCGCCTAACGATATAAAAGCAAAGTATGTTTAAAATGTCACGTTCCTAGCTTTAGTAGTTTTGGCTCGGCGTTGATGTGTTAGTCATAACATGTTCTTTTTATACATAAAGACTAGAATATTTCCGCGACTTCGTCCGCGTGGACTTTAAGAAAAAAGAAAGCTCTCATTTAAATTTTTATCCTGTGTTTGCGGCCTAGGATATGATTTTACAATAAAAAACGAAGAAACGCGTCAATCTTAGTTTTTAACATAAGTAAAAATTGACGGATTTTCATACCAACTCACAACCCCCATTATACCCATATTTTAATTTAAATACAAAGCTGTCTTAAAATATAGTAATACTTTTGCTTCCCAGAGACTTGCACATAACTCTATGACTACACAAGTATCCCCGACCAATATATCTTGCTCTGTCCACAATTTCCTTACTTACAAAATTTTATTCTATTATATCAAAATATTCAAACTAATTTGACAATACGTTATATTGATGAGATTGTATGGCTCAGTGCTGGCCAATCCGCAAGCAAGATATACCATTAAATCATCAAATAGGTCGAGAGCAATACCATTAGCGGCGCGTAAGTTCTGGGATTAGGAGTTCCCACGAATGATACTTTTTCACACTTTTGATATCGCCAGTTTTGCCACCGACACCTTCCGTTCGTTTAGCTTTGAAACGTTACTTACAAAAGTTTTGGTCACAAAACTTGCAAAACGAACGGTTGACGTACACACACTACGATAAAACACACACACACTACCATAAACAATGAATATGTAGAGGCAGTTTGACAGATTAACACAAACACCACCTCCAGACATGGGTCTAAAGTTTCATTTTTCAGTGGCAAAAGTGACAAAAAATAACAAAAATATCGTAAACGAACGCATGACAGGTGGCAAAAGTAATGAAAATAATGATTGCTGCATCCCAGAACGAACGCGCTCTAAGTAGTGATGGGTATATTTTAAGATATTTATTTATATATATTAAATTTATTATGTATATTAGTGACAGTCGGTGGTGGCCGAGGGACAGTCGGTGGTGGTCGAGGGACAGTCGGTGGTGGCCCAGGGGTTGAAACTTCACTTCACGTCCCAAGTTGCGGAGGTTCGAACCCCGGGTCGGCGTGTACCAATGAGTCTTTTCTTAATTTCTCAAGTACACTGATTAATTTATTCACACCACTGGCTTTTCGGTGAAGGAAAACATCGTGAGGAAACCTGCATACGTCAAGAAAAAAAAAATGACGTATGTGAAGTTCACAATCCGCACTGGGCCCGCGTGTGGACTATGGCCCAATCACCCTCGCTTAAAAGGGTAGGCCGTGCCCCAGCAGTGGGGACGTATGAAGGCTGACAAGTATGTATATTAGTTATCGATATTCACTATAACAGCAATGTTATGCATTATTTATAGCATTCTCTTATCACGGAACAAGATAAAACCATTTTGGATTGTTGCTAAAACAGCCAAACTGGCTGAGTAGACTTAATTGGGACCTGCTTACTAAGTACCCTTTGGGTACGGAACCCTAAAAATGAACTGTTGTGGTAACATTTAAAGTTCAAGATACGTATAAATACATACTGCATACAACATTTACTTACGAAAGTTCGACTGTAGCAACCCTTGACTTGACTGTTGTCTTAACGATTTAGTTGATGAAGGTTGCGTAGAAATTAATGCTGAACAAAGTGATGGCTATTATAAAGCTCATAATGATTATCTGACGTTTCCTTGAACTTTAACACATCAGTGTTATTAACTATTATTGAGAGCGTTAATTTTGGAATAAATATTATCAGCCCCAACACTTGGAGACTTAGGGAGGCCTACATGAATGTTATGCACATTGTATGAAGAGGTATTAAAAATTAAATATCATCCCGTTATGTAAGTAGATAGGTATATAAATAATTGTGCCGATATCCGGTGCCAAAAATGTAATCATGGTGATCAATATGAACCCACTAAATCTAATAAACTAACCATGTTAATCACATTTATTCCGTACAATATTTTGACGAAATTAACATTAATTTATTTTGTTTACATTAACGTAATACTAACATAATTCTAATTTCGAAACTAAAATGTACTAACCATATTATTATATTATACCATATTATATTATATTATATTGTTTTTTTTGTTTTTTGTACTTTATATTAGTCTTTGTAGTGGATTTTTGTACTTAATTTGTAAACTGTTTCGTAGTTCCGACGACAAACTTAGGTCCTCACTGAAAATCAGTGGTGTGGCTTACTGGTTACTGCAGCAGCTTTATACTGAGTGAGGACCTTTTTGGCTTGGCGCAACAAATCGTATCTCTTTAGTATTAGTACAGTGGTATTGTATTTAATATGTACTTGTGTTGCGCTTACTGCTGAATAAATTATTTCTTTTCTTTTCTTTTCTTTTTATTTATTTAACATCGTGATGGAATTCAACATCCATAATACTTATAGATGAGCAAAGTGTAAGTACAAACAGTGGTAGTGTCGAATCGCTCGTGTCCACCGGCTGTTCCTTATAAACCGCGTCACGCCGCAATATGGAAACGACGTCGTTTGGAGCGACTCGTCCCTCGGGTCGGCGCGTCTGTTGATGACAGCCATCACTGTGCTAATGATTATTCTGTATAGGTAAGCATTTATACAGTTAATAAGATAAAATAATTTGACATGTTTTTAAAATAAAATTAATCGACTTGCGACTTTTATTTTTATTTAACCTAATACGATTGATTGCACACAATTTAGTATATAATAAATTATAAGTGATGACTATACACCTAAAGGCACTCTCTACCAGTCGATCATCAGTCACAATAAAGCAAGGACCAGACGGTCAAAAACATGGCTTTATGCAGAAGCCACCTTGTCTATTTCTGCCGTGTGGACATCTGTTATTGGGTTTGACATTCAACGACCTCTGTCGACGGGCGTGCCGTCCTGACCGCGCTGTCGGCGTTCCCGTCGGCGGTCATGTAGGCGACTGTTTCCAACCGACGCAAGACAGCTCACTGCAACAGTCAAGCGCCTGCTAGACGGTCGCCAACGAGCCTTTCCACAGAGCGGACGCTACATAGCTGTCAACTTCAGTGTGATGTAGGCTCGCGCACTGAAAGCACGCCGGGAAAAATGGCTACTACACTTTAAAAATTAATAAAAAAAAAATTAGTTCGGTAGCAAGTACCGCACGAGCAGTTCTCATAAGAATATTTTTTTTATATTTAAGAATTAATACATGAAGATTAATATTGCTTCTTTAAAAAAACAGTTTAGCAATAAAAAAACAAACCGCTGGATTGATTTTGCTCACAGATCTATGCCATGTCGTGGCGTAACCATTGATATGGTCACGAGAGCAATTTGGTCCATTGGTTCTTGAGATATCGAGGGAAAAAACACATACACACACACATGCACGCACGCACACCCACACAAACACACACACAGAGAGAGAGAGAGAGAGAGACATATACACACACACCCACACACAGAAATACACTCCAAAACTGATGGGAAACTATTCCCATGCAGTTTTCTTTTGGGAAGTCTTTATAACTATTGGAAGATAAATCCCAAAGACACTAGAGGTCTCTTTATAAATCTATTACATCTGTTAACACACCCTGTTCTTTTTTGCTAGGCTATTTTAACAGCGCGCCTAAACGTAGACTAATATATTCTCTTTGAGCGCGTATGCAAACTCACTGACTGTTGCAGTGCAACTGTCTTGCGTTTGTTGGAAACAGGCGGCTACACGACCGGCACGGCGGTCAGGACGCACGCATGTCGATAGAGGTCGTTGAAAGTCAAACCGAAAAACAGATGTCCACACGGTAGAAATGGACAAGTTGACCTGTGCATAAAGCCATGCTTTCGACCGTCTGTTCCTTGCTTTACCAGAAATATAAACCGAAAAATGATATATGTCAGCTATACCTACAAAGTCGAAGTCAAAAGTTTTTATTCAAATTAGAAACACTTTTGAATCGTCTAAATTATATTTTTAACCGACTTCAAAAAAGGAGGAGGTTGTATATTCGGATGTTTATATCTTTTTTTTATGTATGTCCGGGCATAGCTCCGTAATATATAGTCGGGTTTGCAAAATCCTTTTTTTATTTAAAAGGGTATACTTCCAAGGTAGTCCCATATTAATGTAGTGCATTTAAAACTTAAACTTTTGGTCAAAACTAATAATTGGTGTTAATTTGGAACTGCTGAAACGCCTTTTATGTTGATAACAGTAGCCCCTACTACTGGGACTGATATATTTGGTTTATTCCGCAGTTGTACTAATCTCTTTCATATCCAGTCGCGCCCACGACTATTGGGCCACGATAGGGACTGTAACATTATGTACTGAATGTATAAAAACTACTATTAATCCTATGACATGTATTAGCTATTTTTTTCGTATCCAATTTTTTATGCGTATCTATTCAAAAAAATGTCTTGCGGAAATTCAATGTTTTTTAAAATAAAACTTAAAAGTTTCAGAGTTACAGGTTACCCCATTTTTTTGTTATTCATTCATTAAAAAAAAAACAATTGTTTCAAATACACTAAAACCAACATGCAGTAAAATGAATTTACATCAGTTTTTGATATTATTTATTATTATAAATGTGAGAGTTAGTTTGTGTATTTTTTTGTAACTCCTTCACGTCGGATAGTTGAAGAGGCGGAGACGGGCATTTACTACTATTTATCCCGGACAATTAAACGTACTCGCAGGAACAACTATAACCAAATTACTACTAACGATTGTCATAATCAAACTTACTTATTTTAAATATTTAAAATTAAACTGGGTAGTGTAATGTTTAAATTGTTCGAGAAACTACCCAGGGTGTAATGTTTAAATTACGCGAGATCTGCTCCGGAATTTGCCCTGACCTACGGGTTCTCATAATCGTACAATATATAACAATACTTTCTCCAACGATAATGCCGAATTTATAGATAATCATACGAACTCCTTTCTGGACTTTCTGCTAACCACACGTCTGGACGTATGATTCATCTCAACGGAATTGGCCCCTAATGACCACACACAAATACGTTATTCTCGTGTTGATGATATAAACAGTATAATATGAGTAAGTCCACTTCATCAAAAAAAAACACTATTATAAAAATCATCGTCATCATTTGAGCACCTGCAATTCACGACAATATAATTTCTTGAGAAATATCCCTCCGCAGAGTTAGTCATTTTAGGAGATTTCAACGCCCACATACAGTGGCTCAATTCTCTGTTCACTGAGTATGCGAGATCTGCTCACGAATTTGCTCTGGCCTATGGATTCTCTCAACTGGTACTTTCTCTAACGAGAATACCTGATATAGAGGCCCATACAAGCTCCTTATTGGACCTTCAGCTGACCACACGTCCGGACGGATATACCGTCTCAGTGGATGCACCACTTGAATCTTCCGACCACTGCCTTGTACAGACACATGTACCATCCACACAACCCATTTCATCTGGGCCAACCAAATGGCGTCGTGTATGGCATTATAAGTCAGCAGACTGGGATGGATTGCGTGAATCTCATACATCGTACCCGTGGAGGCAGCTCTGCTTCCAATCCAAAGATCCCGACCTGTGCGAAGCGAAGGTGATTGATCGGGTTTGGCAGCGGGGTCTTCTATCAAAGTTGCAATCTTACGGGCTGCCCGAGGGTTTATGCAAATGGGTCGCTAGTTTTTTGTCCGGCAGACGCAAACGAACGTGCTGTAGTTGACGGTAATTGCTCTAGTGTCCTGTAAGGCTCCTTTTTGCTCCATATCAATGATATGTTGTCAATTAACGACATCCATTGCTATGCAGACGACAGTACCGGGGACGCCTTAATATACGGGCTACCATCTCAGGGCAGGTGCACTTGGATACCAGCTTGGGGCTTTGGTCTCGGTTCAGAGTCGAGGTGTTAGAATTGTCGATCACCCCAAACTCACAAGCGATATTGCTTGCACATAAGCTTGACACACATTGTGAGGATCTACGGGATCATCGAGATCAATTGCAATTAATTGTCAACTCATTTGATCAATGTCAACATGAATATGAAAGTGCCTTAAAAAAGATTCAGGAGCTAGAAAAACAGTTAGCTGAGGCATGTCACCACATTCAGTCAATGGAAGAAATACAGCTGGATAGTGAAAAAATAAAACTCTTAATTTATATGACGAGCTGATATGTGCCAATTCAGTTATTAAGCCAATGGTCACTATTGACCTTACATCCTTAAGTGACAGTGACAGTTTGTTGTCTCCATGTATTATAAAAGGAGCAAATAAAATAAAAAAATATATAAAAACAAAACGGATTATACGTAGAACAAAACTCATGACAAATAAAAACAAAGTGTTTTTCAAATCTTTACCGCTTAGAAAAGAAGTATTGCGAAGCAAATTGAAATATGAATCCGAGGACACTTTACTTAAAGTAAAAATCAAACAGCTACAAAAATCTTTAGAAACAGTTAGTAAAAGTTATAATTCTCATAAATTAGAAATAAATGAGCATATTTCGGCCATGAATAAATTAATTGAAGTGAGTAATTATAACTATGAACGATTTGAATCCTTAACATGTGAATCAACATGGAACATAGAACTACAGAAACCCAGTTTGACAGTAGGCAATCAATCAAGTGCATTGCAACCCTTGCAACCCTTGTCACCAAGTAAAGAGCGGAGCCAAGCTAGTATTGTGCGTACTAGTATAAATCCTGTACATCACTCTCAACTTCAGGGAAGTGTTTTTGTGGATCAGGACTCACCTCAGTGTTACAATGTAGATAAAAAAAACTATAATGTTCTCCGATAGAGTAGGTATAGGGTTAGGTCATATTTTGAATAATAAATTGAACCATACTGTTCTTAATATATGTACCCCCGATACTACATACAGGTGAATTGTGAACTTAATAGCTGGCAGAAAATATGATAAAGACTGTACTATTATATTATTTGTAGGCAATAGTTTTGGAGTTACAAAGCGGGACTTAATTAAATCTTATGATCTACTCTCAAATTTAGGAGTCAAAAAAATTGTTTTTTGCACTTTTCCTTTTTCAAAAACTGTCACATAAACAAAACCAACATATCTATAAATTAAATAATGTCTTGTACAATTTGACATGTAAAAATGATAATTTTTATATGTTTGACATAAATAAGTTTATTTCTAGTTTTATATTGTCTAAAGGTACATTGTATCTATCTAAGTATTGTAAGCAACGACTGGCTACTTTGTTAGCATATAATATTTTTACCTCTTCTGTAGATATCTACTTGGACAACACTGATACTGTTAGTAGTGTTACTAACAGTGAGGTGGCTCTTAATGCTTTAAACTGACTTCAGTGACTAAGAGGAAGCATAATGTACTCAAATTATTTCATCAAAATATTCAAGGCTTCCTTGGCAAAGATTTACAAATTGAATTATTTATTGAAAAATTCAATATAGACATCTTATGTATAACAGAACACTGGTTAAAATCACATGAAATGTTGTTAAATATTAAAAATGTTCAAGTTTCTAGTTGTTACAACAGACAAAACCATATTCGAGGAGGTTCATTAATTCTAGTAAATAGTAAATTCAAAATAAAAGAACGTGGAGATGTTGTTGCACTTTCAGTTGAAAAATTAATTGAATTATCTAGTGTTCAACTTGAAAAATATATAATTGTCTGTGTCTATAGGCCACCTTCTACAAATTTATCTGAGTTTGAAAAAGTAATGGAGAATGTTCTAAAGCTAGTCACTAGAAGCAAAAAAAAAGGTTATAATATGTGGTGATCTTAACGTAGATTTACTTATAAACACCTCATTAAGTACTCGCTTAATTAGTCTATTTAAGTCATTTCACTTGGAAAATCTCTTTCTAGAGCCTGCAAGAATAACTGCAACAACTGCAACATGTTTTGATAACATATTCTGTAACTGTGAATATTTAGATAAAAACATTATAAGTTGTCTGAAATCGGATCATTGTGGTCAAAGTGCTAGCTTTGCCATAACTTGTTCGGAATTAGACAAGGAGATTATATATAGGCCAATCACTGTTCCTCGGATAAATAGTTATTTAGAAAAATTAAAAACTATCTTGCCCACTCTTGAGCCTAAAAAAGATGTTAACAATTTATATAAAAACTTTTTCCAGTCAGTGAATAAAACTTTCAACAACATTTTTAAAACTAAAACAATAAGATGCAATAACAGGCCTCAATTTAACGATTGGGCTACAAAATGAATTAAAATAAGCAGAGATAGACTTTATGAATTATATTCACTAAAATCCAAGCCTTAATGAACTGTCAAAAAGTATTCAAATTTTTTTAAATCAGTCTGTTATGTTGCAAAGTCTAATCACATTAGCAGTAAAATTAAATCATCTGATAATGAAACTGGTAGATCAAAGGCTCGTGAACACAACTTTCATATTAAAACAGACTCTGGTTTAATTGATAATGACGAAAAAGTTGCCCAAATATTTGAAAATTTCTTTGGTGAAATACCATCAAAAATAACTGAATCCTTAACTTCATCTTGCCAAGCTGCTGAATCTATTCTAAAGGACAGTGTTACTGAGTGTAATGTTAACTTTAAATTTAAACATGTGGATCCCCAAATAATTATAACAACATTTAAAACACTTAATCTGAAAAATACTGAAGATTTGTGGGGGATGTCTGTTAAGTTAATTAGCTCAATCATTTCAGTGTTGCTCCCTATCTTGCTGATATATTTAATGTATGCATTGATAATGGTGTGTTTCCAGACCTCATGAAATGCAGTAAATTGATACCTCTTTTTAAATCTGGTGCAAAAGAAGATCCCTCAAATTTTAGACCAATATCTGTTCTACCTGTCTTTAGTAAAATATTTGAAAAAATCTTGCTAAATCAATTGCTTTCACATTTTTGTATACAGGTACATGATCGACAATTCGGTTTTACCAGGGGACGCTCAACTACTGATGCTGGAGCCTTGCTTATGAAGCACATTGTCGTGGCATGAGAGAGTTCCCAGGATGTAGTTGGCGTTTTTTGCGACTTATCGAAGACCGTTTGATTGTGTCGATCATCATACGTTGTTAGCTAAACTAAAATATTATGGTGTTAGAAATAAATCCCTTGAACTTGTAGAATCATACTTAAGCAATTTATAAATGGTGCTCAATCTCAGGGATCTCTAGTGAAACTAGGTGTACCACAAGGTGTATCAATATTAGGGCCTTTCCTGTTTTTAGTATATATAAATGACTTACCCTTTATGGTGCAAAAATTTACAGAGATAGTATTATTTGCAGATGACACTTCATTATTGTTTAAAGTGAACAGGAAACATGATAATTCGAACGATATAAATAGACACATTATAAAAATTTCAAACTGGTTTACTGTTAATTATCTTGTACTTAATGCTTATAAAACAAAATGCATTAAGTTTTCACTACCTAATGTAATCGAAATTAATAGAAATCTGGTATTAAACAATGAAAAATTAGAATTAGTTGACAAGACTGTCTTCTTAGGTATAACTATTGACTCAAAATTGCAGTGGGGTCCACAAATTACAGTTCTAGCAGGTAAACTTAGTTCTGCTGCTTTTGCGGTGAGGAAAATCAGGCAATGGACTGACATAACCACAGCAAGACTTGTTTACTTTGCTTATTTCCACAGTGTCATGTCATATGGTATTTTTCTATGGGGTTCTGCTGCTGATATCAAACCATATTTATATTACAAAAAAGGGCAGTACGAAGCATTTATAAGCTAGACGCCGAGACTCTCTCAGGGATGTTTTTAAAGAAATAAATATTCTAACGGTACCGTGTCAATATATCTATGAAAATATTATGTTTGTCCGTAAAAATATCAGGAACAGTGATAAGCACAACTTAAATACGAGAAATAAAAATAAACTTGCTGTGCCAAAGTTTAGGCTTACTAAAGCCAACAAAACATTTATGGGAAGCGGTGTAAAATTTTATAATAAGTTAACTGTAGAAATTCTTAACTTAGGTGACAAACAGTTTTAATTTTATATTAAACATCTGCTATGTAAGAAAGCATATTATAATGTAGATGAATATTTGAATGACAAAATTGTATGGCCTAGTATCACACAAAATTAATGTTAGGTTTTCTATTCAAACTTAAATAATTAAGGTTTGATAAGTTAAAGGAGCACTCTAAAGACCAAGCTAAGTAACGATGTTATGTCTCTGTTGTTTACTTTATAGTGGTTGGTGGCGAGCTACCAGGGGATGCACTATGTGCAATCCGCCTTTGGTTGCCTGTTTTTGGTGGGGCTTTGGATGTGTGGGGGTGTGGCGCACGAGTACGTACGTGTATATGTGTATATACATGTTTGGATAGATATTATGTACTTGATGGCTTGGTTCCTGCATGACTGATTGGTAACAGGTGTACATCCGGGAGTTTCTTGTCACTTCTTCTCCCTTTAGGCTAGTTTCCGAAGTGATGGTAGTTTAAATGATGTGCATTTTATGCCGGGCTGTTGTGTAGGGGCCGGGCCACTTTCGTGTGTGGAACGTCTGTTTGAATATGTGTGTGCATTTATGTATATGTGAGTGTTTGTGTGTAGCACCCGCTCGTGACCCGCTATCGAGCGGCCGAACGAGGATTGAGTCAGATAGGACCTATAAGTTCTTTTACGTATAGTTTTATTTTCTATCGTTTATATTTATTGTATATTTATATATATGTATTAATATTTGTCTGTATGTGTATATATGAATATGTGCATGTATGTGTATCTTATATTATCCTTAATATGTTATGAATACCTATTTATTTATTTATTTGCATTTTTGTAAAATATATATATATATATATATATGTAAGTATGCTGTTTAATATTATATGTTATATGAATATAGTACAATCGAAGTTTTATTGGAGTTGCTTGAGTGTGTTATACTCTCTCACAGTGTCTCTGCGGTGGTGGCGTGTGTGTCGGGTCGTTACGTTCCCCAAAACATGGTTGAGGGAAGCGATGGCTGATTCATGTGTCATACTTGTGAACGGGTGCCGCCTGTGGAGGCTGGTCTGCTCTTGCAAACTTCTTTGTATTCTTATTATATATATATGTACGTCTGCTATGTAATATTATATGTTATATGAATATATCTTTCTCGGGAGTTGCTTTTAATCCCGTCACAGAATAATTAAAAACTTTTAACGTATCACATGGTGCCCCCCCCCCCTATGCAATCTGAAAAACAATAGGCAATTGAAATATTACATAAATATTGATTATTTTTTTTTAAAATCAAACTATTTACATTGTAAATCTTATTTATTTAATGTTTCAATACAAAACATGTATTTATACACTATTATTTTATGTTTCATTTGTGATTTTACAAAGATTACCTATTGGACGCACGCAATAAAACAGTATTGTAATTAGTTTGTAAAGCTAGTTGTAGTTAATTTACTTGACGATTCGAAAGTGTTCTTAGTAACCCATTTGAATAAAAAGATTTTGATTTTAATTTGATTGATTGAACGATTAAGTATGAGGAGAGATTTTGCCTCACTCTGTGTGTTCTACCGCTTGTATAATGGGTTGTGTTCGGAAGAGCTGTTAAGAATAATACCCACGGATACTTTCCCCCATCGCACTGCTCGCTATCCGACAGGGAATTCACCCTTACACCTTAGAACTTTCAAAACAGCACATTGCTGTTTCAGAGGTGTTTCCTCCCGCGAATGCTTGGGTTGTGGAATGAGGAGGTTTCCTCTAAAGACTAGAGTATGGGGTTCTTTAAGAAGAGAGTGATTAGATTTTTAAATGGTTGGCAACGCGTGAGTAAGATAAAAAACAGATAAGTGAATGCAACTAGAAAGTAAAATTGTTTTAACCAGGAACGTTTGATAGCGCCAGGTTATATGAACAGATTAGACCTCAAAAGTTTGTTCTAAGATACCATAGCATGGAGTAAGCTACACGGTACACAAGTATGTACTGTAGGTAAATTACTTTTCTAAATTGTTTTTATAGATAGTTTTCATTGGAAGTTCCCCTCTGGGGTGAGTTCTCATATATACTTTGTATGATGTATGTAACTAGTTTTGTAAGCTGTTCTGATTGTTGCTATCAGCTGCTGGGAAACCTTCAGTTTGGTGTTATTGGATGAGTTGCGAGACTTATACCGTTGTTCGATGGGTTGCGAGACTTATACATTATTGGATGGGTTGCGAGACTCATACGTTATTGGATGGGTTGCGAGACTTATACCACACTGAGGAAGCTGATGAATGATGAAACAGAAGTAACAACTACGTAAATAAGTACAAAAGTGAGATACGGCTTCCAACCTTATTACAAGAGAAGGAACCTTTTAACACCACAGCAAACCAACTCTAGACCGATTGGTAATGCTACCTACATCTTTAAGGATCTCTAACCAAGGCCAGTAATCATCCAAGCAACCCTCTAGATATTCTCAAGAACGTACCAGTGCTATATGTATATTTTAAAGGCGATGAATACAACTGCCTAACTATTTGTTTGTGTGCAATAGGTCTGTACTGTACTAGAATAGAAAAAGAACCATGTGTTGTTACATGATGTTACGTTCAGGTACCATAGAGCGGGTTAGAGGTACTAGATCGTTGTACAACATTTCACAAGCAAGTGTACAAGATTGGTGTCTGTACATTAAAGATATATAAATTTATATATATAGCTTATATTATTGCTGTGCTGAAGGAATGTCTCCAAAAATAAAATTGATATTTTTATAATAAACATAGTTTCGAATCCACGTGGACAGAGTCCCGGGGAAAAAAAAAAAGTAATGTAAGGTCCTTAGTGTGCAATATAATAAACGAAAAAAACGACAGAGGAAATTAAACACATGAAATCTATTTTTATGAAACCGAAAAATATCTAGCAGATAATGTTGTAAACTACAAGCTACAAGAGTGTGGGAAAGTGAGCTGCGCTTTACCGGGAGTGCGATCGAGTGCCCCGACCCGAACGTGTCCAGGCCGGTATCAGACACCAACAGTCCACGACATAAATCAACGTCACCGAGCCGAGCACTTATCAGCCTCGCTCCCTCAGGGCTCCGGGGTTTGCTGTACAACTGCGGTACTTGTTTTACTTTTTCTATTTTAAAATTAAGATAAAAAGCACGCGTTTAAGGATCGGTCCAGATGATAAAGTATTAATAATAAAAAATTATACAGCAGTAACAAACGCACCAGTAACTTCACATTATTTTTCTAGTAATCAATAATATTGGGAAATAAAGCGCCCTATTAGATTCGCCATCTCAAATTTTAAGAACTGATATTTTTTCTAATTCGTCACCCAAATTCAAATACCAAATTAAACATCTTTCATCTAAATCAAGTAATTAAAAAAAATCACTACAAATGACTAAATGACGTCATAGCCACGGATCCATGTACTTCATTCTAAATTAATCCCACTTACTACAAATAATAACAGGTCATAGCAAGGTATTTTGTTTTTTTTTGTGGTTATACATATTCAAGTTCATGATTTCATTCTAAAAATTTGTCCCGCAGCAACTACCGCCCGAGTAACTTGTCTTTGTCTTAATAACAATTTTTTAATTTTGAAAATTAATTCAACACCCTCGCAAACCCATTTTGATTCATCGAAATTGAATGTTATTTAGAAAAAAAAACCTCGTTTATTTATATAAACTGGTCCTTCAAAAGCCAAACAGAAATTGGTTTCATGGATAATTGAACAAAAAAATGCTTTTTATTAAAAAAAACCAAAGTGCTTCAATATTTCTGAACAAAAAAAAACACACCGGGCAACTGCGTGTCGTTAAGTTAGTGTTCAGCAAAATGAGAATTATTGCGGATATCTAAAAAACGTATGAATCTATATTATCCAAAAAAAATCGTTTGTAATATTTAGTAATATAAAAGTTGGTAATATGAAATATAATATTATTGTGAATTTTTTCAGATTCTTAGATCACCTTTAGCGGAAAAGTTTCTTAAAACCCTTAAATGAATGTTTAAAAGCCCTATCCAATGACATGATGTAAAAAAAGATTTGTAATCCCTCGGTTTAATGTATGGATAGCCACTTCTAGATTTTCTTCTCAATTACCATAACATACAAATCTATATGCCGGTTTATAAAAGTCACATCTAATTTTAGATAATCTAGCTAAAGACGCTGGAATTATAAGGCTGTTACATAGGGACGGACATGACGAATTTATAAGAGTTCCGTTTTTTGTCAATTGGCTACGGAACCTAAAAAACACAAATTCAGCAATTCAATATTTGGACCCATTTAAGTAGGTAACCTCTCATCTCAAAGAAATGTAAAAAACCACCCTTCAACCACTTAATCAGTGGTTATTTGTGGTCGTGCATGTAGACCGCTCACTTACGCCCAAGTTGTTCGAAATTTGACCGAACGTTTAAACACGAACTAATAAACAATCCGTCAACCTGCTTTTTCTTCAAAACACATTGATTTATTACGTCAAAGTGCTTTGTGATTCCAGCAGAAAGTAAAAGGAGTCTTATTTCTCAACCCTAAACACAGACCGATGTTAGGCAGCAATAACATCTGGTAGTAGTCTGAATTCACTGCGGTCACCAACCCGTCTGCCCAGTGTGTTGACTATGGGCAAAACCCAATATGGTGAGAGCACAAAAAAACGGCTCTCAGTTCCCGGCAACCACACTGTTCCCGGCTACGGTAGCGATCGGTATAACGGTGGGGTAGAGAGTTCCAGGAATCCCCGGGTTACGACAAACGGCTTACCAAACCTGACGATTAAATTTGGCAACATACAATGGACGCACGATGAGGTTGGATCATCACCTCGCAGTACTCGAAGAAGAACTAAGTCACATAAACTGGCATTTACTGGGTTTATCAGAAGTCCGCAGACAGGGCCGGACATGCTGACCCTTATTCTATTTTCAAGAAGGTGATGACCCTTCCCAAGGTGGTGTTGGTTTTCTGGTCAACAAATCGGTCATAATAATAAATTCATAAAAAATCGGTAGTGTTTTGACTCGGGTAGCATACCTTGTCCTAAAGCCTACCAACAGATACTCTCTGAAGATGGTACAGGTGTATGCGTCGACCTCCTCTTACTCTGATGAAGAAGCCTAAGCCAAGGCTAACTACAGAGTTGTGATGGAAAATTTTAACCCCAAAGTGGGAGTACAAGAACGCGACTAATCCAGAATCGGCCCTTATGGCTTGAGTCAGCGAAATCACAGGGGACAAATGCTGGTAAACTTTCTCGAAATGGAGTGTGTCTTTTTGATGAACTCGTTCTACAAGAAGAATTCCCATAGAAGGTGGACCTTGCGAAGTCCCGACGCTGTGACTAGGAATGAGATAGATTTTACTATCGCAGATAGACGGAACATATTTAGAGATGTCTCAGTGATCAATACCGGCAGTGATCACAGACTTGTTAGAGGCAATCTAAATATTAATTACAAGGCTGAAAGGAACGTCTAGTAAAGTCTACTCTTAGACCTTTATAGTCTGTTTAGAGTCGTCACGAATCGTCTCACTGGAAGACTTGACGAGTTTCAGCTACCAGAAAAGGCTGGGTTTTGGAAAGGCTTCAGTACTGTAAATTCATACTGTATGGCAGATTATACAAAAAACTGAAGAGTATAATCAGCAGCTGTGTATGGTCCGCTGACTACGAGAAAGCCTTTGACTCCATCGAAACCTGAGCCGTGCTCAACGCTACTACGATGACCGTCCAGTTCCAGGACCATAGGGCAAGTGCCATCTGGCACAGCGGCGTAGAAGTGTAAGACAGGGGAACATCATATCCCCAAAGCTGTTCACCTATGCGCTAGAAGATTTCTTCAAAACCTTAGTCTGGCCTGGGCGGGGCATAAACAGAACGGCAAATACTATAACTATCAGGAAAACTGTTAATGAAAAGAGAGAGATTTAGAAGATTGGTAATTTGAGGAGTATTCAGTACTATAGGACATCAATTATAGGAAGGATCATAAATAGGCTTACATTGTCGTTACCAGTTGCTTCACTACCTAAGTGCGTATCGCACGGTTAACATCACGGCCATTGACCATTTTGAACTCAAATTCATTAAAGTCAGGACGCGGCAGACAGTTATTATGGCAGAACTAAGCGAAATGTAGCACTCCTTAGATGAATCCTCTCGACGAGTGGGCCTTGGCATGAATTTAGATAAGACAAAAGTCATGTTCAACCAACACGTCGTGAAGACGAAAGTCTTTGACCAGTGTTTTCTTCCTGTCATGAATTACGCCGCCAAGTCGTGAACAATTACAGCAAGGCTGGTCCACAAGTTCAAGGTCGCACAGCGCGCAATGGAGCGAGCTATGCTCGGAGTGTCTCTGAGGGATCAAATCCGAAATAAGGACATCCGGAAAAAAGTTAAAGTTACTGACATAGTTCGCAAAATTAGTAATCTGAAGTGGCAGTGGGCTGGCCACGTCTGTCGGAGGACTGATGGCCGATGTAGCAGATGTGTCCTAGACTGGAGACCGCGTATGGGAAGGCGAAGCGTGGGACGTCCTCCAGCCCGGTAGACCGACGACCTTAAAAGGGTGGCTGGTAGTGGTTGGTGATGGCTGAATGCGGAAGGCAGAGGACCGGGAAAAAAGGCGCGCTATAGAGGAGGCTTATGTCCAGCAGTGAACCAGTATAAGCCGATATGATGAACTACGTCAATCAGCCATTTAACTTAACCAGGCTTGGAGAGGTCGGTTAAACACCCGAACAGTCGTTTCTTTATTGTATCTGTGGATTGATTGATATTTTTTTGTTTACTATAGGGATACTTTGTTAGACATAAATTATGTATAGGTAGGTAGTATAATTTAAAAAGATAGGTAAAAATATAATAATTGATCATTTGGGAGATTTGGAAATAGGTGAGGCGGTCCGATCGTCTAGTCTAGAGGCCATATATGGGGATACCGTCCCATTTCCGTCTTTTTGGAAATGGAACAAGACCTCTCAAGGTGGCTGGACTCCACAATATTGAAGTAAAACGGCCATTTGGCAAGAATTAACCCTGCTCGATCAATGCGCTTGTAAATCAGGCTGAGAAACATTGCGTTGCGGTCGCCGACGTGTCGAATTACCCTGCACTCTGCAATGTAAATCCTGCAAGGGCGACTGTAAGAATCAACCGTATGTATAACATACATTATAACCTGCAACATTAACATCATATTGTCGTATTAGTACTTCATTGCGATATATTTTTTATTCAGTGCTAACGATGCCTTTGAACTGGAATAAGGACATCCGGAAAAAAGTTAAAGTTACTGACATAGTTCGCAAAATTAGTAATCTGAAGTGGCAGTGGGCTGGCCACGTCTGTCGGAGGACTGATGGCCGATGTAGCAGATGTGTCCTAGACTGGAGACCGCGTATGGGAAGGCGAAGCGTGGGACGTCCTCCAGCCCGGTAGACCGACGACCTTAAAAGGGTGGCTGGTAGTGGTTGGTGATGGCTGAATGCGGAAGGCAGAGGACCGGGAAAAAAGGCGCGCTATAGAGGAGGCTTATGTCCAGCAGTGAACCAGTATAAGCCGATATGATGAACTACGTCAATCAGCCATTTAACTTAACCAGGCTTGGAGAGGTCGGTTAAACACCCGAACAGTCGTTTCTTTATTGTATCTGTGGATTGATTGATATTTTTTTGTTTACTATAGGGATACTTTGTTAGACATAAATTATGTATAGGTAGGTAGTATAATTTAAAAAGATAGGTAAAAATATAATAATTGATCATTTGGGAGATTTGGAAATAGGTGAGGCGGTCCGATCGTCTAGTCTAGAGGCCATATATGGGGATACCGTCCCATTTCCGTCTTTTTGGAAATGGAACAAGACCTCTCAAGGTGGCTGGACTCCACAATATTGAAGTAAAACGGCCATTTGGCAAGAATTAACCCTGCTCGATCAATGCGCTTGTAAATCAGGCTGAGAAACATTGCGTTGCGGTCGCCGACGTGTCGAATTACCCTGCACTCTGCAATGTAAATCCTGCAAGGGCGACTGTAAGAATCAACCGTATGTATAACATACATTATAACCTGCAACATTAACATCATATTGTCGTATTAGTACTTCATTGCGATATATTTTTTATTCAGTGCTAACGATGCCTTTGAACTGGAAACTGAAGAAGGCGATTAGTTTTTCATTATTAAAAATTTATAATAAATGTATTTTTTTTTAGTTAATATTAATATAAAGTACACATTACTACTTAAAACAAGTTTTCCAAGTACACATTTTAAAGTAAGTAACTAAAAAATCTATATATAAAATTAAATATGACTTCTGATAACTTCTGCAACACATATTTTAAAAACAAATTAAGTGATTTCGATGCAGTTTTATTTTTGATTTTAAAATACATTTATCTAAAATAAAAAAATAAACAGTTTAGACATTCGTTAACTAAAATGGACATATTTTTCTACCATGTTTCCAAAAGAAATATTTTATTTTAATTTATTTTTATGATATTATTTTCATATATTACAAAAAAAAAATATATTACATTTAACATAAAATAACGTTTGGGTATGAAAATCCGTGTAGCCGTTTATTGTATATGTTTTTTTTGGCAGAAAGGCGCGCTCGGAAGCAAGAGCAATATTCCAACCACCGTCACTCGCGAGCACGGAATCTTAAATATTTTCATAACTATTTAAGATATTGACATGCAGTTTTTTTTATCTAACCCGTTATTAGCATCGTAATAATGTAAGCAATAAAAAAATACCCTATTTATACATATTTTTTTTTGCAATTAAGAAAAAACGGAAATCGCAAAGAATCTGGATTTTCGACATTTGTTTAATATTTTTTATTTTTTCATATTTTTTTCTTTGTAAAATAAGTAATTAATCTATCTAATAAATCCGTGCATCCGTCAGGCTTGTAGAATTTTTTAAAGTTTTATTTTGGGAAGTGGCGCCATCTCTATTCCTAAGGGATGAAACTTTGGGCGCTGCCGGTAAAAACGCTTATTTTGGTCCCTACTATCACTGTGCAAAGCGGCTTGCATACATCACAAAGTGCAGTTTTTTTCACAACACCTATGACTATAAATGTTCTTTTTTTACTAAGCGGCTATTTGATATATTGTTTTGTAATCGTTGTCATGACAATAATTTGATTACAAATCTTTCTATCACTAATAGAAGATACGGGTGTAAGTTCTTATTGGAGGTAACCCGAAGCCTTTGCTGTAGTTGACCCACATACGTGTTCTACTACTTCCTCTCCTGTATATCTAAATTATTGATTTAAAACCTTATAGGTTAACGAATGAAGTTCTTTATTCTTCACAAGCAGCACGGCAAAGCCTGATACAATATTCAAGAGGCTTTCACTTTCCTGCCATCCATTTTTAATGAACACAGTTCGGTTTCTGATTAAATAACAACTGTATCCTGCGATTTTCCTGCTTTAATATTAACCCCGTGTTCTAATTTGTACCTGTCGCCAACAATACGTACTTATTGATTTATATATATAAATCGTTTGTGCATTAAGTACAGTAAGTACTTTAACAAAATTAGAAAATAAACGGGTTAAATATATGTTTCGGGTTTAGTTACTACCTCGTTGTTGGTTTTGAGTATTTTCTTGAATAATGATTAGCTAAGAAACGCCGTACATACAACTACTATAGCGAATTATTAATCCTAGCAAGTACGAGTATGTATACATTAATCTTACAATCGACCATTTATATGAAACGAGCGTATTTTAAAAGCAATAATGTAGTCGGGATTGGATGGTTCCGGGGCCTGTTTTGTCCCTCAATGGCTCAATTGGTGGAGCACTAAGACGGAATTTTGTGGTTACAGGTTAAAGTTCTGGCTAGAGATTAATCTTTTGTCTGAAAGTGCTTTGAATATATTTAATAATATTGATTAGGTAAGAAACGTGTTTCTTTAAATATTTTTATATTCTAATAATCAAATTTAACAGACGGATAACAATTAAAAAACTAAAAGTAATCAAGTGAATATTGATTTAAAAATATAATTATTATAATAACAAAAAAAGTGTCTATTCTAATAAAATTTCATGAAACGGTGTCTTAAGTGAACCACCATGCATTGAACTGAGAGGTAACATTATTTTTTTGGATAGATTTCATCATTAGCTCATAGATCTTCACAGGTTTTTATGTTTTTTTTTTCTTAAATGTATACATTTTGCAAGCCACATAAATCCTTAGACGCAGCTAGTTATAGAAGAACTGTTCTTTATATCATAATAAATCAGTGTCATGAGAAGGGATGATTTTTCTACAAAAACAAGAGCATATTGCTGTGAAGACCATTTCTACGTAAGTGTTTATTTAGATACCTACCAAATAGGTAATACTTAGATTTTCTACAGTACCGGTCTCCTGGGGTAAGAAATCGGATTATATTATACAAAAGTGTACCGTCTGATGATGATTGAAATGTGATTGATTACACATGTATTGGCTAGACCTTTTGTGACACCTACTTACTTTGGGCTCCGTTGAAATACCTACAGTAGGTTATTTAGTCCGTGGCAACAGGTAATAAATACACATTAACGCAAAATGTTTTGTTTTCATTTCATTATTAAAATTAATAAATAAGATAATGACATGCAATGGAATATACTAATAGGAATCTCCAAACATTACAAAGAGCTATTATAGCAAGTAATAATTAACTTCCCGTAAAATTCAGCTATTAATGTGAAAAAAAGGTAAAAGATTTTTATAAGTGGCGAGAATCCAGCAATGTGCCAAAAAATGTTTTGATTTATATTTTAATATGCTTATCTTACTTAAAGTGTTTTATTTTATTGGTTGTAGATTAAATCTTGTACGCAATTGTACAGAATTGGTATTTTTGTACTACCGCCATGTAAAAATTAGGATCATTCTCAGTAGATCCATTGTCTAGATCCATCATGGATCTAGTGAGATATTTTTTTCTCAGTAGATCTGTTTTCTAATAAACTGGATCTGATGAGAATTTTCATTGCCAATAGATCTATTTTAAAAATAATGTTAAAATAAATTAGATCTAATGATAATATATTGTCTCACTAAATTGTAATTTAAAAACAAATTAGGTTTGAAAAAATATGAAATGATAGAAAATGATACCTAATTATTAACGAAAATTATACTTAATTATTAACGAAAATTTTTTATATGAATAAATATAAATTATTACACATTTTGATTGCTGTAAACATTTCGAGCTGTAAATATCTAAATAGCTTTAAGTTAATGGCAATTCGTTTAATTTTTCTCCATTATTATTAAGTAACCAAGATTTTTTGACGGCAGGTCATAGGTACAGTAGTATTTTTTTTATAAAAAAGGCATATTCATCAATAAAGGTTCGCCATCCCTGCCCTAGGGTTTGATTGTCAAATATATCTCGGTAACTTAAAACCTACTCGGGTACCTAAAATTTATCGTAGACTAGTAGTTTCTCTACAGAAATAACACGTCAAAATAGAAAGGTTTCAGGATCAATAGTTACAGAGATATAGACCTTTCTAGTTTGACAGCTGTCATTTGAAATAAAGATCTTGATGAGATGTATAACTTTTGTAAAATAACTACACGTGTAAGATCAATAGTTTAATTTTTTTCAAAGAAAAACAGTATTTTTCTTGTCTTTTGCGGTTCGAACTATCTCCATATTAAATTCATCACAATTGGTCCAACCGTAAAATTTAACGGATTGATAGACAGACAGACACCGACACTTTTGAATTTATAATATTAGTATTGGTATGGATCCTCCTTTTTTATAAAGTCGGTTAATTTTTAGTTTTGAATTAATAATATCTCTTATATGTTAATGTTATAAATAATACCTACAGACCATTCGCGAACTTTTTAAAGTTGGTAAAAATAAGAATATGACAGGGGAAATACGAGTACATGAAATAGTATTAGAAAGCAAGTTCCGTTATCACCCCAGCCTAGGGGACAACAAGCCTAGCCGACACCAAATTTTTTTAACAGATCCACAACTGCATCTAGTGAGAAAGAAATTCCTTAGTAGACCCACACTTTTAAATCTGGTTCTGGTTAACGGATCTAGTGAGACAAATACTTCTCAGTAGATACACACTTTTAAAAATGGATCTATTGAGAAAATAATATCTCACTAGATCCATTATGGATCTGGACAATGGATCTAGTGAGAATGATCCGATTTATTGGAGCCAGTGCCAATTGCGAACTTAAAAGCCTATGATAATAATTAATAGTACTTAAATATTTCTTTGTATAAAACCTTTATTTATGACTATATTTTAAATTAATAAACTCTTGCATTACAAAGTTTATATTGTTTTCCTTTAACCTTCTTAATTATAGCACAAACAAACGTAACAATGCCCAGTTAAGGTTGGAGGAATTTCAAAAAAAAAAAAAATTTCTTTGACGAGTGGACCGCACCGGTAGACGAGTGGTAC
Organism: Apoda limacodes; assembly: GCA_946406115.1. Classification (NCBI taxonomy): domain Eukaryota; kingdom Metazoa; phylum Arthropoda; class Insecta; order Lepidoptera; family Limacodidae; genus Apoda; species Apoda limacodes. The sequence continues at coordinate 1,824,266 of OX291548.1, forward strand.
AAATAAGGAAATATTGTTGTTTTACAAAAACATTAAAAATGTATCCATCATTCTCTGAGTACTTAATACATGTAACTTAAAACAATATGATATTAAAATATTACAGATATCTTGCTAAGAATTAAAAAAAACTGGCCAAGCGCGAGTCTGGCTCGCCCACCGAAGGTTCAGTACAAACTTATTATATGTAGATGTTTCTTCCATCATGAGATCAAGTCTGACATGTTTATGCCTTTAATATCAAGTTTTTTGATTTGTCCCTAAATTTGTGATGTAACATTTTGCTTCTTGCCAAATACGATTATAGGTCGACGGGAAGTACCCCATAGGTTTTGATTTGTATGCAAATGCCAAAAAATGGGGCAAAAACGATCGTTTTTTATTGCGCTGACTTAGAAGCTGGATTTGAGCTGTAAGGGACCATCAATTTAAGTATTTAATATTAATTTTAACTTGATACCTTCACGCGTTCCTGAGAAAATGGGTCTTGACAGACAGACAAACGGACAACAAAGTGATCTTATAAGGGTTCATATTTGCCTTTTGAGGTACTGAACATCATAATTATTTTTTTTTAAAATGGGTGACAATTTATGATTTACTTTATTAAACGCCTGAACAATCGCTTAATACATATTTGTATCACCAATATCAGAAAATATATAAGACAAGCAGAAATGAAATAAGTATATCTTGAAGCTTTTACCGTGATGGAATTCCGGTTGGTATACTTTGTCCGATATCATCAAATGTCGCCGAACTGTCAGGTCACTGGACACTAGGCATGCTCTCGACGATGACGTAAATAGGTCACATCACGAACACACCCGAAACTGCACAAATACAGCTCGTAATATAACAAAAACACAACGCAACTACGATACAACCACACACACACACACACACACGATATGAATATCTATGTATATGAATATCTATGTATTTATAACGTAACGTCAATGTGGGGGACAGCCACTTTATTTCTGCGTGACAAGTGGTTACTAAGACTATCGCCGTAACGCTTCTTAAGATGTGTATCTGGACTAAGGTCGGTTTATATAAATAGGTAATTCTCATAAGTCATAAAAACCAGCTTTATAGTAATAAGTTGTAAAATGAAAGACCAGGGACAGACAGACAAATTATAAAAAGCAAGTCTGATAATAATGAGTTTGCTTATTTAATCGTAAGTGAATATGATCTGCCTACTTAAGATGCTGAGTTCGTGAAGTTACACTGAACATGAATATCCCCTTCAACATCACCTGGATCTTGGAAGACTTATTTGCTGACTTATTTGCTCTTCGCAATGATCGTTATAAATTTATTATTAAGAACGCTGACTGCTGTTAAATTCTGTATAAAGCAAAAGCAAATATGCTTTATATTGTTCAGAGAAGACGAAGCGAAAGACGAAGAGGTTTCCAGTTTCAAATCTTATTAACATGATCAAACAATTCTATCAAAAGTTGTGTCTCTCGAGACAAATGGTAACATGTTACAATATAATATATGATTGTGATACACAAGTTTGGTTGCATTAAGAGAATACGATTCGCGGCGCCTCGCAGCAGTCGCAGCGCGCCTCATACAAACGAATTTACTACTTGTTTTCATCATTTACTGATCAAACTACTGATAAACATTCTTTTATTTCATTTTATCTAAATCTTGTTTTTAATAAATGTTGTTAAGTTATAGTTATACTAAAGACTAACTCACTTCACAAAGTCACTCATATGACGAGAGTAGCTACTACTGCCACTATCTAATCGCATGACTGTAGCCTCGCTCTCGTCATATGACAAGAGCAGCTACTACTGCCACTATGTACTCGCATTACTGTAGCCTCCGCTCCCATCATATGACGAGAGTAACTACTACTGCCACTATGTAATCGCATGACTGTAGCCTCCGCTCTCGTCATATGACGAGAGTAACTACTACTGCCACTATGTACTCGCATGACTGTAGCCTCCGCTCTCGTCATATGACGAGAGTAGCTACTACTGCCACTATGTAATCGCATGACTGTAGCCTTGCACTCGTCATATGACAAGAGTAGCTACTACTGCCACTATGTACTCGCATTACTGTAGCCTCCGCTCTCATCATATGACGAGAGTAACTACTACTGCTACTATGTAATCGCATGGCTGTAGCCTCGCTCTCGTCATGTGACCAGAGCAGCTACTACTGCCACTATGTACTCGCATGACTGGAGCCTCCGCTCTCATCATATGACGAGAGTAGCTACTACTGCCACTATGTAATCGCATGACTGTAGCCTCGCTCTCGTCATATGACAAGAGCAGCTACTACTGCCACTACGTACTTGCATTACTGTAGCCTCTGCTCTCGTCATATGACGAGAGTAGCTACTACTGCCACTTTGTACTCGCATGACTGTAGCCTCCGCTCTCGTCATATGACGAGAGCAGCTACTGCTGCCACTGTGTACTCTTCTTTTGTTAGCTTCTTAACGTATGCCATACGATACGACGCAGTTAATGTAACTGTAACATCAATGTAAGATTTTATGAACTGCATTGCAACTGCTAATGTTAGTAGTTAATTTACCAACATTGAGCTTTTAAATTAACCGAACGTTACCAGTAAGCTATCAATGATCGGTTAATTCCGTTATCTCGGGTAAAGTTTATTTTATCGGACATGAACTAAACGTTAATTAACGTACAACTTGTTTGTAACATGTTTGCAGATATCGAATTAGCAATGTAACTATTGACACAACACAAATGAATAAAATAATCGTTGCAAAGAAGAATATTATTTTACCGAGCGGGGCACGCTATTAGAAAGTACTTTGGTTTTACTACGTATTAATATTTCTTTTATATAAAAATAATGTTTATCATGTACATTATTAATTATCTTGAAAAAAAACATGATTATCGTTTTGTTTTCATTAAAAATTGTTAAATAATTGTTTAAAAACTTTAACCAAAAATTTATAATTTGTATATATTGATATAAACCGTATACTACTCACTCACTCACTGACTAATCTCGAAATCTCAAAAAATATTAAAGCTACGAACCTGAAACTTTTCATGTAGATTCCTAACGAAGTGTGCACATCCACTTAACGAAGTGTGCACATCCACTTAAAAATGGCAGGTGAGAATTGAAGGGGGCAACGTTTTTGATATTGGCGGCAAGATGTTTGTCTTATTGGTAAAGTAGCATCAAACTCGCGGAGTGTTATTCCGACACCAATTGATGGGCAGAAAAATTAATACTTACATTACGTAAATATAAAAAATTTGCAGACTAATAATCAAAATATTGCGAAGAAGAAAAAAAACAGTCAGCTTGGTATTTGAAGTAATTTACCAACCTTTCGCTGTCTTCGTTCTTCTTCCAGGGCCATGGGATGACAATTGGCTTGATGACCTTTGTTTGTAGATTCTAAAGACACTCACTCGCGTTTAAGATTTATTAGATTTATTTAAAAGTCACAAAAAAAACAATATATAACAAGAATTTGGTCGTTTTTTCGCCGCCGATCATAGATATTAGATTGGATATTTCGAATACTTGACGTTCGCTATTCGCAAATATCCCAGCACAACCCCTTCGGGGATAAGTGACGCAATACTAAAAAACTTTAAAACTTTTTAAAAACACTAACATTTTTATAATTTATAATTTTCGCGAGGGTACAACACGACACGCTGCGAGCAAGGGGCGAGGGTACAACGCGACCGACGCCGAATGCTTGCAAGTTACCCCGTGCAACACGACGCTGCGAGCGACAGGCGAGAGTACAACGCGACCGACGCCGAATGCTTGCAAGTTTCCCCGTGCAACACGACGCTGCGAGCGAGTCGCGAGGGTACAACACGACGCTGCGAGCGAGTCGCGAGGGTACAACACGACACGCTGCGAGCGAGGGGCGAGGGTACAACGCGAAAGACGCCGAATGCTTGCAAGTTACCCCGTGCAACACGACGCTGCGAGCGAGTCGCGAGGGTACAACACGACACGCTGCGAGGGGCGAGGGTACAACGCGACGCTCGCTGGATACTCAACGTGGACTGAAATATTCTTTTATTCGGAAAATTACAACGTACAAGGCAAAATCATTATATGGACTTTTATAACAGTATTTTTTTGTGATCACAGATTCTATATCTTTTCATTTTGTTTTTATTTCTTAAATAAAATCTGTATTGGTATTTGTAGTTAAGTACTTAGTAGGGTAAAAAAAATTAGTATTAATTGTTAGTTATTTTATGTGTTTATTAAGTTAAAAGAATATGTAAAAAAACAACCCTATATTTTAGACAATAACTTTAGATATTAACTGAAAAGTGAACAATAAAGACAATTATATCTCTATTGTGCGATTTAAAATTATCAATTCAAAATGTATCAGAAAATGTATCATGATAGGAATTTGAGTGAGTTTAGTGAGTTATCGATAAGTAAGTAAATGTATATAATTTAGTATATTTAATCCATGAATAAAGATTGATTGAATCTATTGACGAGTCGATTTTTATGCATAAAATTCAGAAACATATAACAGATATATTTTTATAATAATCATGTCAACAAAGTGACAAAGCAAGATTAAAATCAGAGGTTTCGAAGTCAAAGTTATCAAAGACCACAAGCAGAGGTTTCGTTTTTCCAAAGTCAAACTGTACCCGCACGTATTATTTTCTAGACATTAAACTTCTCAACGAGCATTTAGCATAATTAACATCCAATTGTGTGTACCATTAATATTAATTAGAGTTACGAGCTTTAGCTTCAGCTTCGGTTGCAAATTTTGTCGATATATTTGATGCCATTCGCATGGTGTGGGACGGTTAACTCGGTCGGTCATTACGAGAACGTAATTGAGTTTTGTGCGATACATTTATCAACAATGTACCTACGTCGTGTAACGGTTTTGTTCTGCAATTACTTAATACATGCTAATACTTTAAAAAAGGTCACACAGCGACACGAAAGCTTTCAGTTAAAGCTTTGCCATTTATTTATTCCTAACTCTAAATTTGCATACCTACTGCACGGTACTAAACTATTATGATATATAATATGTACATAGTTCAAATACAGTTACTGGTCTTTGTAAGACCTAGTAGTAGGGGGGTGAAGAGAAGAGATACAAATTAGGGTGACTTACAAGATGAGCAGATATGTACGTTGGATTGAATTGATGTTTGGGCGTAGTTTTGGTGCGGAGCTGATTTCTTCGTCGTAGGCTGCGATCACTGTTTCACTTCACAATAAAACGGGCCCGTGAACTTCGACAGATGCACAGCTATGGCGAGGCGACGAACAGTGTTGCTGCGCTAAAAGTACGCTGTAGCGTTCCATTGGCCGTGTGTAACTCCACAACACGGGTAATTCCATCTTTTCCGGGCAAAGTGCGGATGATTCTTCCCATCTTTCATAGTAAAGGGGGCAGGTTGTCCTCCTTGATGAGGACTAATTCACCTACTTGGGCAGGAACTGACTTGAAAAGCCATTTGGAACGTGGCTGAAGGGTGTGCAGGTAAGTGCGGGTCCATTGGCACCATAAGTGCTGAGAGAGGGCTTGGATGAGTTTAAAACGCTTGAGAGCCGACATTGATCTATTATCAAAGGATGGTTCAGGAAAGGCAGTGAGGGGACGGCCAATAAGGAAGTAGCCGGCTATGAGTGGTTCAAGGGCTGAAGGATCAGAAGAGAGAGGGCAGAGTGGTCTGGAGTTGAGGACAGCCTCAATCCTTGTTAAGAGGGTGGAAAATTCCTCAAATGTGAGTCGTTGCTCATCAATGATTCTGTATAAAAGTTGTTTGGTAGATTTTACCGCGGTTTCATGCAAACCTTAAAACGAAGGAGCTGAAAGTGGGTTGAGCCACCATTGTATGTACTGATTAGCGACTTTGTGGGCAATTTTGTCATTGTTAGATGCAAGGAAATTTTGAATTAGGAGCTGATTCCTAGCACCTACAAAATTTTTGCCACAATCTGAGCGGATAAGAGTTGGAACACCGCGTCGCGAAACAAATCGTTGCATTGCCGCTAGAAACGCATCCGTTGAGAGTTCGGAAACTGCTTCGAGGTGCTCAGCCTTTGTGGCAGGACACACAAAAATGCAAAAATAACCTTTAAGGAGTTTTGCGCTACGTAATGTGCTGGATTTGATTAAAAATGGGCCGGCAAAATCGGTTGACCCTTGTGCAAAGACAGGTTGTAGGCTAACTCTGTCTGCCATAAACGGGGCCCTTAGTTGTGGCCGACATTTGAAGCAATGCATACACTTGTACAATTCGACTAGCTGATAGAATCCAGAATTGCTGGCGTGAAATGGCGTGTAATGTGTCAAAGCCTGCATGGCAGTGTATTTTGTGATAGTAGTCAATTATGAGATCCACAAGGGGGCTAGAGCTGAGTAAAATAAGAGGGTGCTGAGCTTCGTATCTAAGGGCCGAGTTGGCTAAAAGACCACCTACTCTGAGCAGATCATCCTTTAAGAATGGTGAGAAGGGTGAGAGACGTTGTAGTCGCACAGTACAAGTTTTATTGGTGCGCAGACGGTGGATGTCTTCGGCGAACATGTTGTGCTGAACAGAACGCACCCAGTGTAACAGCGCTTCTTTGCATTCGCTGACAGTAATGGGACCCATGAGGCGGGCGTCACGTTTTGTGCGACAATTGTGGGCAAAAAGTTTTATGCAGGCGGTTACACCTATCAGAGTGTCAAGTGAGCTGAATCGCTTGAGTAGCTCTTCGTCCAGATCAGGTACAGCAATGTGAGCTACCATTTTCCTTGGTTTGAGTCCTGGGAGCAGATGATGACCTAGAGCTGGAGGCATAGTCAGGCAGGTCACCATAGATCGTGTTTTGCGTAGAGAGACATACCTCTCCTCTCCTGTCGGGTTTAAAGGAGAAGTTACGTGTCTCCAAATGGGATTGCATGTAGTGGCTTTAATCGCATAGACCCGGTTGGCCTCAAATACTTTGAGTGATTGAGGAGGAGTATTCAGCCAGGCAAGGACGATGGTACTGTCTGACCAACAGAAATGGTGCTGAATTGGAATTTGTGCAGAAAGTTGAGCTGATACCCGGGCAATGAGCTGAGACAAGAGATGGGCGGCCGATAACTCCAATTTTGGGATAATCTGGCGGTTCTTGATTGGAGCAACCTTCGATTTGGAAGTGAGCAGATTGACATGAACCTTACCAGTGGGTTCAGTTTCATGGACGTATACTAACGCAGCATATCCAGATTCAGATGCATCAGCAAAGCCGTGCAGAGAATAAGTGGAACCTTTGTTTGAGCAGACCTCGAGGTAAGTCATCGAATATGTGCCGACACTGAAGAGTGAGCTCGGTAGGAGTTGGTTCATACCAATCCAGTTTTAAAGTCCAGAGATGCTAGATCTGGATGTCTATGCTGAATACCACCTGGTGAGTGCGGAAGTGGAGGATGATGTCAGTCATGTCTCGCTGAAGAGGTGGGCCGGTGTGCAGACAGTCATTGAGACTAATTACGTTGGAACTCTTACAGCTGCCATCAAAAACTGTGCGAAGTTTTTCAGAATTCGCTTTGAAGATAACATGGTGAGGTATGTAGAAATGGGGCTTATCATTGAATAAACTTGGGTGACAGGGAGTCATATGGCCTAAGCGAATGAGCGGAGGGTATGATCTTTCCGAAGTTTGCGTTCCAAGTTCAGAAATCGTCGTAGTGCGATGCCATGTGTTGTGCCGAACTTTGGTGGGTCTTGGAGAAGGGGAAGAGACACTATATATCGACCTTAGGGGTCACGGGTTCTGGTGGAGCGGAAAATCTTCTCACATTCATCAAGAGCTAAGTCGACCTTGGGATGACCTTGAACTTTCTCAACTTCCCAAAATCTTTCGAGAGCAGAATAGATCTCTTCACTTGTATGCTGAGTTTGAAAACTTTCAGTTTTTATTTGTGCTGGGTGTACTTGAGTGTCTGGTTTAGTATGTTGCTCATTAATTTGACCTAAAAGTGTAAGTCTGGGATATTCTAAAGATACGGATAAGATCAGTGCAACCTGCAAAAGTGGGAACGTATTCCTCAAAACGTTATTAAAAACATCGTGGAAAGCATGCCCAGAACAATTAAAACTGTGATTTTTGCAAGAGGAGGTCACACTCGTTATTAGGATTTTACATTTGTAACTTTATTTAATTTTAAAAAAAAACTTCTTGTCTTTATTGCCGACCACTTCATATATCAGTTTTGAGGAATTCATCAAAACTTAAAAAAAAAATGCCATAATTGACTTCACGCGTATTAATTTACACGATTATAAGTAGAAGGTAAATTTCCCCGTGCCCGTTTAGCAGTGTATCTAAAAAAACAGCAACTGAAAAAAATGCATTTTACTGTTCACTGCAGCTACATACGCACTCTGTAGTCCTATGATATTATAATGTAGAGTTAACGAGTAACATTTATGCTCTCAGAAGTAGAGCTTTTCTTAACAAACAACTTGTAATTTAAGGGTCCAGACGTCTTGTGTGCTGCTCGTGGTAAATCATTTGTTCAGCTTTGTAAGTTAAGGGTCCAGACGTCTTGTGTGCTGCGTGTGGGAAATCACTTTATTCAGCTTCGTAAGTTAAGGGTCCAGACGCCTTGTGTGCTGCGCGTGGTAAATCACTTTGTTCGGCTTTGTAAGTTAAGGGTCCAGACGTCTTGTTTGCTGCGCGTGGTAAATCACTTTGTTCAGCTTCGTAAGTTAAGGGTCACGACATCTTGTGTGCTGCGCGTGGTAAATCACTTTGTTCAGCTTTGTAAGTTAGTTACTTTTTATGTCAGAAGCATTACGGCGAAAACAAAGTGTGTTTAGCTTTGTAAGTTAAGATTTCAGACGTCTTGTGTGATGTGCGTGGTATATCACTTGGTTCAGCTTTGTAAGGTAAGGTTCCAGACGTCTTGTGTGCTGCCCATGGCTAATCACTTTGTTCAGCTTTGAAAGTTATGGGTCCAGACGTCTTGTGTGCTGCGCGTGGTAAATCACTTTCTTATGCTTTGTAATTTAAGGGTCTAGGCGTCTTGTTTGCTGCGCGTGGTAAATCACTTTGTTCAGCTTTGTATGTTAAGGGTTCAGACGTCTTGTGTGCTGCGCGTGGTAAATCACCTCGTTCAGCTTTCTAAGTTGAGGTTCCAGACGTCTTTATTGTGTGCTGCGCTTGGTAAATCACTTTGTTCAGCTTTGTAAGTTAGTTACTTTTTATGTCAGAAGCATTACGGCGAAAACGGATATTGAGCCAATTTAACTGTGTACGATATTGGGAGACATGATCATACTTACGCAAGCCGAAAATATAACGGATGCATAAGATGAGAAGGCGGTCTAGGTTGTTAAGTAGTTCTACAGTTATGTCGGGATACCATGAATCTGCATAGTCAATTATTGATAGCAAAAGGGAGTTAACTAGCGTAACCTTAGCTGATTGCAGTAAAAAGTGTTTCATTATTTTTAGGGAATGCATCGTTGAAAAGATTTTCTTACTGACCTCGGTGACATGATGTAACCAAGAAAGATCATTTGCTATTATAAGGCCTAGATATTTTACTTGCTGGCAAAAATTTAGTTGCACCCCAATCGAAACTTAAGGGTGATACATTTGACAGTTTGGGCAGCTTTTTAGGAGTGCTTTATTCCCTACTATTATGACTTGTGTTTTAGCAGGGTTAAGGAGAGGCCATATTGTTCAGTACAGTTTATAATAGATTCAAGATCTTTATTCATCATAATTATACACTCTATAACTTCGTCTACCCTTAAAGATCATCAGCATAAAGATGGTAATGGCTAAAATGATTACAGAGACAGAAGTGTTTATAAACACTGAGAATAATAAAGGAGATAGCACGCCACCTTGAGGTAAGCCGGAATCAACATTGCACCAATCAGAGTAAAACTCGTCAATTCGTACACGTTGTTGACGCCCCTGAAGATACGATTGGAACCATTGCGTAGCTGATTATGATTAATTTAGGGAGTGAATGATAGAAATGAGAATATCATGGTTGACGCAATTGAATGCATTACAGAAATCTAATAGTGTCAGTTTTTGGTCGGCAATGGCTCGTCGAATGTCACCAATGATATTAATTACGGCCGTGGACATACTATGTGTTGGACGAAATCAAGACTGGCTACAAGAGCATTAGGGGTTTCAGAATAGGTACTTTGGATTCCCTGTACTGAGCTAATACTGATTCCGGGAGCACCGGTAAATTTGCTACTTTTTGGGTACTGAAGATAGTTTATTCTTTTATTATAACATTACAAACAAGGCCAACTAAAGTTCGGTATCTTATGTTTTAAAAAAATTATCTCCAGTTACTTAAATTTAATTTATTCAATAATTTAACAAAAGTTGTGTAGTAACATCAGGGTACCTTTCAGTTAACGATAACATTTATCTAAAATCGAGATTCAATAACTCTGTGTAATGTTTATTTATTTTTGTTATTACATAAGGGAAGACAAACAGTTATAATACATAAATCTTACAACACTAAATATTAAAGGACATAAAACCCACCATATCACCCACGGATATATTCAGTGATAAAGGAGATAGGAGATAGGCCGATGACTGTCGAGGATGGAAAAACTTAGTCAAATTTAACCCAATCAAGACTTAAGTTTGTGCTTTCACGGCTAAGAAAACCCTATCTACTGCGGTTCCACAATTGCAGGACACAACGTTCAGAAGTATTAGCATCCTTGTAGTCGCCATTTCCAGCTTTAATCAGGAGATACGAGAAGATAGACATACACATTAGTGGTATAAAAATAACGGTTCGGAGTATACGGTTAAGTGTATATTGCCAAAGCCATACACCCCTTCCAAAAATATACAAAAATACAAATATTCAGTAATTTCTCTATGATCATCACATGAGATAAAAACCGGTAGTAATCACCTAATGAAAAGAGGCACTTTAGAGAAGTCGTTTCATAAATTCCACTCTGTATACTGCTATGTAACGCAAGAAACTGTCCAAGCTTACTGCAAAATAGAATACAAAAACTACCTGAAGAAAATAAGAGTTTGCAGTTACATATTTTGTTAAAAAATTGAAAAATTTGTTTCACGACTTACTGAAACATTGAGAGTAAGATTGAAATCCGCTTAGAGAGTTACCGACTTCAACCATCTCAAGGAGCCCAGACCAATTTAACTCGTTTCTATACCAATCTGATAAAAGTATTAAAAATCCGTACCAGCATAAACTCGACTTAACTTAAAGTATAGTGATCTAATTACAGTCATGTTTTATCTTTTTTTGTCCTAAATAAAGGTAAAGGATTCGTTTGTAAAGTCACGAGATATACGGCAGCATACTCAATTAAATGACAATAAGCTGTAGGGTTCTGCCATTAGCTTCGTTTAGATTTTACCCCTGAATAAATTTACATCTTTGTATAAAGTCGGGTCCGATGAATTTTTTACTCAGACTCTAATGAGTTTGGGTTGATAGATTGAAACAATTAGGCCCAAAACAATTCGGCTTCTTTCGGCGTTTAAGTTAGCTAAGTTAAAGACTTTTACTTATGTGGTCATTACTGCTACTTTTTAGGGTTCCGTACCCAAAGGGTAATTAGCGGAACCCTATTACTTAGACTTCGCTGTCCGTCCGTCTGTCACTAGGCTTTATCACTTGAACCGTGATAGCTAGACAGTTGAAATTTTCACAAAAGATGTATTTCTATTGCCGCTACAACAACAAATACTAAAAAACAGAATAAAATAAAAATTTAAGGGGGCTTCCATACAACAAACGTGATTTTTTGCTCAATTTTGCTCGATATTGATAACGGCAACAGGTAGACGCTTAAAACATTCACAGAATATTTAGTTATATAGTCACTTTAAAAATAAATAATAAAATTAAAATAAAACAAATATTTCAGGGCTCCCGTATAAAAAACTTGTTTTTTTTTGCCGTTTTAATGCCATGCCATAGATAATGGTACGGAACCCTTCGTGCGCGAGTCCGACTCGCACTTGGCCGATTTTTATAACCTATCGTCAGTATTATTGTTTTTTTGGTTGACTACATATATTAAATTCTTGAAAAACGTATTTGTTATATACAAACGTGTATTTTAATTCCTCTAAGTGCTTCACACGATTAATGTACATTATATTTATAACTAGCTTTTGCTTTTGTACAGCTGAGAGTACTAAGGAAGGGGTTATACATAATATTGATCCTCAACCGTAGTATAGTAATTAAAGTTTGAAAAGCTGAACTACCTAAATATAAAGCAGACACTATGTTTTAAAAATTAAAAAGAAAACTATTAAAACCAATGTTTCAGTTACTTTAGAAGCCCGTAGCACCAGGTATTGTAGACGCGATTGCTTGTCACGTTCAGCACACCACACGTAATAAAAAACCTTGTACTAGCCATGCTTAGAAACCAAAATCGCATCGAACAAACTTTTCGTCTTTGATATTTCATTTTCAAAAGGTTTTCTCCAGTAACAAACGAAGCTTATTAAATGCCACGCCCTTTTGTTAGACTTAAACCATCCCCGAGTCTATTATCTTAAGGACCTGATGTTCCTTTGAGTCAATACTCGACGCAAAGCTTGATATGGGTAAGTTATCGCTTCCCAATCTGTTCCCTTAATGATGTTACTCAGTAAACTATCTTGATTTACCTTCGTTAATGGCTATTAGTTTCAATACACGAGAAAACCATTTCTAATCCTAATTTCCTTTTCGTAATGTTTACGTTTTCTTTTGGCATAGACATAATAGTAGTCGTCTGCAGAAAAACCTAAACCAGATTTTATAGAATGTCAGTCGATGTAAATAATAGAGTATTCCATTATGTTTAGAAGTATTATTTTAATAAGCGATGAGCGTTATTAGTATCCTTAAGTAAATAAACCTTTTTAAATTACCAAAAAATACCAAAAACTGACCGAGATATAGACAATCAAAGTTTTTGGTAAAATGCCTGACCCGCAATACGGGCGAAACGGATGACCGACCCTTCGCTGACGTCACATCACCTAAGACCTGCCGCGCCTGTAAGCATTTTGCATAGAGTTTCGGCTCGCAGTGAATACATTATTTCCATTTCCATTAATGAAATTATCCAATAGTGTAAGTTTTAAGTGTTTAACGTAATAAGTAAAGAATATTAATTTTGTAATATAGCTATTTACGCTATTGGTATGAAATGAAGATAATTTTTGGATCATTCTCACTAGATCCATTGTCCAGATCCATAATGGATCTAGTGAGATATTATTTTCTCAATAGATCCATTTTTAAAAGTGTGTATCTACTGAGAAGTATTTGTCTCACTAGATCCGTTAACCAGAACCAGATTTAAAAGTGTGGGTCTACTAAGGAATTTCTTTCTCACTAGATGCAGTTGTGGATCTGTTAAAAAAATTTGGTGTCGGCTAGGCTTGTTGTCCCCTAGGCTGGGGTGATAACGGATCTTGCTTTCTAATACTATTTCATGTACTCGTATTTCCCCTGTCATATTCTTATTTTTACCAACTTTAAAAAGTTCGCGAATGGTCTGTAGGTATTATTTATAACATTAACATATAAGAGATATTATTAATTCAAAACTAAAAATTAACCGACTTTATAAAAAAGGAGGATCCATACCAATACTAATATTATAAATTCAAAAGTGTCGGTGTCTGTCTGTCTATCAATCCGTTAAATTTTACGGTTGGACCAATTGTGATGAATTTAATATGGAGATAGTTCGAACCGCAAAAGACAAGAAAAATACTGTTTTTCTTTGAAAAAAATTAAACTATTGATCTTACACGTGTAGTTATTTTACAAAAGTTATACATCTCATCAAGATCTTTATTTCAAATGACAGCTGTCAAACTAGAAAGGTCTATATCTCTGTAACTATTGATCCTGAAACCTTTCTATTTTGACGTGTCATTTCTGTAGAGAAACTACTAGTCTACGATAAATTTTAGGTACCCGAGTAGGTTTTAAGTTACCGAGATATATTTGACAATCAAACCCTAGGGCAGGGATGGCGAACCTTTATTGATGAATATGCCTTTTTTATAAAAAAAATACTACTGTACCTATGACCTGCCGTCAAAAAATCTTGGTTACTTAATAATAATGGAGAAAAATTAAACGAATTGCTATTAACTTAAAGCTATTTAGATATTTACAGCTCGAAATGTTTACAGCAATCAAAATGTGTAATAATTTATTTTATTCATATAAAAAATTTTCGTTAATAATTAAGTATAATTTTCGTTAATAATTAGGTATCATTTTCTATCATTTCATATTTTTTCAAACCTAATTTGTTTTTAAATTACAATTTAGTGAGACAATATATTATCATTAGATCTAATTTATTTTAACATTATTTTTAAAATAGATCTATTGGCAATGAAAATTCTCATCAGATCCAGTTTATTAGAAAACAGATCTACTGAGAAAAAAATATCTCACTAGATCCATGATGGATCTAGACAATGGATCTACTGAGAATGATCCAATAAATCTCCAATAAAAATAACTCCTCAAAAAGAATTCTTCCAATCTTGACATAACTACTCCTAAAGAAACTCCCACTTCTTCTGAACTTAACTGGCACTGCGGCAATAGGGGTGGTCAGCAACAGCTGACCCTGAAGAAGTCCGAGCTCCGAGACGGTGTCATATTGACGAAGCGGGCATCGAAACTGGAGCTAAGCAAGGTCCGCAGGAGATGAAGCAGATAAAAATCCTCCTTTTTAGTATTATGGAGCGTCGGTGCCTGGCAGTGTCTAGTGTGCGAAGTTGGATTTATTTTTCTAATTTTATTTAACAACAATTTACGGTTTCATAGTGGGTTCGCCGAAACTCTTTTAAGCAAAAAGAAATAAATAGGAAATTTAGCTAAGCGCAATGAAATTAAAATTAAATGTGTATTTGCAACAAAAGAAAGCAAAGCGTGTATAAAAAAAGGTGGGAACGCAGTCAGGGGCGAGTGCGAATGCGGTCCTTGTGAAGTGTAGCTAAAAAGGAAAAAGTTATCTAATACAAGCAGAAACTAAAAAATAAAGGAAATTAACGAATATTTACAACAGCTGTATAGTGGCAAAAGGATTTCATACGAATGCTATGTGGCTGTCGTCACTTACTGAAGATGGCGTGGCTACGTGGTTCGTCCAGCAGCTCCATAAAGAATGTGAGGTAAAGGCAATACCAAGGCTGGCGTCGTATTCTAGATTCCTTCTGATTGGCCAGCACCTTTCGCTGCCTTGCCAGGCTCAGTTCGTTACCATATATGGTAATGAGGCTTGATCTAACCAGCTTCGCAAGTGTTTGGGACTCGAACGGTTCAGAAAAGATATAATAAGAATGCCTATGAATTTAATGCGAGCAAAGATATAACTATCTGTAATTTCTTAATAATCTTTTTGATAATTCTAGTATGAATAAGGAATTAAGCGAATCTAGTAGATTACGTATAATAATTTGTGTTTGTGTATGTCCGTATCATACGTGACAGCATTTCAAAAAGTAATTTGTAGTATTTTGCTTCCCTCGCCTTTTCCGGTCACGAAATGTTCCGTACGACTAACACCATTCTAAAGAACCTTATAGCACAGCGTGATGTTATGTTATTATAAACTCACACGTTTATCTGTAAAAATATGTAATAAGACGGCTCTAATATAATTGATCGACAGCTCGCTCACAGCTCGCAGTGAGATCCACACCCGGAATGTTCCCGAGCTGGGGCTGGCAGTGATTGATGGATCCGCGGCTCTGTTGTCGCTCCTTCGATGACAGTATCGAAGTGACAACAGATTCTTTTCCGCTTTTGCTTCGAAGATATTATTTTTGGGGCAAAATATTCTATAGTGTTGTAAAAGAAATGTGTTGTCGTCGCGTATTAGATAGATGACAAAGCTCTTTCTTTATTTTGTAATATATTGTGTTGGGGAACAAGATTTAAGCAAAGGTTTTATGTATTTTGTTACAGTTATTTTCTTTTATTCTGAGTAAACATTTTTTTAAGAAATATCACCTAGTACTTATAATTATACATAAATACAAACGTGTATAAGTATAAGTATATGGATCCATTTATCTAATTAATAATTTAAATATCATTTTTTTCTTACCTAAATTTATACAAAAAACACAAGATATTTAAGAATCTTACATACATCGTTCTAACATACTTTTACCCACCACTTACCTAGGCTAATGAACCTCGGCACCGCTGTCGCAAACAGTGGTCACAGTAGGGGTAAAAGCACTGCCTCGTAGTGTAGTCAAGTAAAGTGAAATTCCACTAAGTCTTGAAATAAATCTGTAGGCAAGCAAATAAATTATGATTGTTTCGTTAGAGTTTAAGAATTTAGCCCATGATAGATTAATAGGGTCGTCTTCGATTCCCTGGAACATACAAATGCTATGTTTCTCTGACGTTGTGTCAGAATTTTGCCTTTTTTTTTTTTTTTTTTTTTTTATACCACTAAGGTGGCAAACAAGCTTACGGTCCGCCTGACGGTAAGCGGTCACCGTAGCCTATCGACGCTTGAAACTCGCGACCCTTCAAAAATCTAATAACTTCTTTCTTGAAGAACTCCATACTGTAGTCCTTGGAGAAAACCATGGCAGGGAGCTCATTCCACATTTTAAGTGTTCGCGGGAGGAAGTTTCTCTGAAACCGCACTGTACGCGTCCATTTGGGTTCTAAAGTATGAGAATGAATTCCCTGCCGATGGAGAGCGGTGCGATGGTAGAAAGTAGCCGTGGGCATCATTTCGAACAATTCCTCAGAACACAACCCATTGTACAAGCCGTAGAACACACCTGAGGCAAAGTCTCTCCTCATACTAAAGGGCTCGATAACGCAAGTAAGTGTGGAATCGTCGACAATTCTCACAGCCCGTCGTTAAACCGAGTCGAGAGAGCCGAGCTGGTATCCGGGTGCACCCGCCCAGAGATGGCAGCAGTATTCCATATGGGGCCGGACTTGCGACTTGTAAAGCAGCAACCTTTGCCCCGACGTGAAGTACTGCTTCGCTCTGTTGAGTACACCAAGTGTTTTGGACGCCAGCTTCACCTTATCTTGTAAATGATCTCGGAACTGAACATCGCTGAAGATGTCAACACCAAGGATCCTAATGCTCTTGGAGATGGAGAGGGGAGTGTTCTGGAATTGTGGGACTACAGTGAATGGGGTTTTCTTAGCGGTGAATGCGCACACTTGTGTCTTTGTAGGGTTAAATCGGACCAAGTTTACCCGTCCCCGTCGTTGGGTGGTCTCGATTTGAGACACAAGTTCTCCGCGGTTTTCCTCCACAACGGAACTAGGGATGTTTGCACAACCCGTGTAATAAGCGTCTCCGGTACTGTAGAAACAGCGTAGGAGACAGCACGGAGCCTTGCGGGACACCAGCATTAATGTCCATGCTATCAGAGCAACTACCGTCAACTACAGTTCGTACGCGTCTGCCGGACAAAAAGCTAGCCACCCATTTGCATAAACCCTCGGGCACTCCGTAAGATGGCAACTTCTATAGAAGACCCCGTTGCCAGACCCGATCGAACGCCTTCGCTATGTCCAGGCTACATTGCAATGCCTCCCCCTGACTCTCAATGGCTAGTGCCCATCGGTGTGTGAGATGCACTAGAAGGTCACCAGTCGAGCGACCGTGCCGAAAGCCATATTGACGGTCACTGACCAGGTCGTGTACTTCTAGGTATCTTAGAAGCTGTGTGTTGATCACACGCTCCATCACCTTGGAGAGGAGAGAGGTAATAGCGATAGGCCTGTAATTTGATGGATCTGATCTATCGCCCTTTTTGTGCACCGGGTGCACATTCGCAGTCTTCCATGAAGACGGAAATTGCCTAGTGTGGCAGGAAAGCGCGAGGAGGTGCGTGACATAACTCAGGAGCACACTGCTTAAGCACCACTGCTGGTATACCGTCTGGCCGACTCGACTTATGAACGTCTAGAGAAAGCAACGCCCGCCGGACCTCCCGCTGTGTTATGGAGATTTCCGGCATGGTCTTACCGCACCACGGTAAAGTAGGTGGTACAGCGCCTTTATCGTTCATGTTCGAGTTCGAGGCAAAGAGACTGCCCAGTAGATCGGCTTTCTCTTTAGCACTATGGGCCAAGTTACCATCGGTCTTTCGCAGTGGTGGTAACGCCGACTGGCAAAAGTTTCCTTCGGCAGCTTTGGTAAGCGACCAGAAAGCACCACTTCCAGAAGGATAGCTCCCTAGTCGCCCACCTATTTTGCCGATGAATTCGAATTTTGATTTGGCAGTTGCTCTTTTGCTGAACCTTGATGCATAATTTAATTTGCGTTTTAACTCAGAAATATTCGGATCCTTATAATTACGAGCCGTGGCCCATGCAGTCATATTAAAGCACGTTCGTTTTTTGACGCCGGCAGCTACTCGCGGGTTAGGAATATAGCATTCCATACCAGGGAGGATTGTCTCAGTGACTGCGGCTGCGCAGACGTCAGGATCTTCCGAGTAAAGAGTTAAAGATCTGCCTCCACAGGTACGATGCATAAAATTACCTAAAGTATCTACTAAATTTGTTTCTGGCATTTCATTGGCGCTTATTATTTCTTTGATGTATGCGGAAAGGAATGAAGTTCTAGTCATATTTTCGTTTTCTAAAAATATATTAACTGCTTTCAGGCTCATAAATCGATAATCCAAACTAATGCTACTACTTTACTTACTAACTACTGTAATGGGAAACCGCTTGTTAATGTTTTTTCAACATTTATTGGACAAATCTTCTGTGAGGACATGATGTCGACAGCTTCGCGAAAGCTTTTTAAAAATTTTACAAGGTCTTCTAAAAGGTCTTCTAAAAATTTTACAAGGTCTTCTACAAAAACTCACTTTAAGTAATTCGAACCTCTTCCAGGCCTATGTTCCTTAACATATTATTGACAGGTTCACTGTTACAGTAGTGTTACTGTTTGGCGTTGTAAAAAACATGAATGGCGCCGCCATATTCGCCGCTCCGCGCGGCGTGAGTCGTGAAACGACGTTGATCGAATATTTGCATGGACGTTTTTTTTAATATATGTGTACAAAAATGTCTGAATTATCGAAAACAAGTGTGAGCAAACTTTCCATTTTTGTTTTTTACAACGCCAAACAGTACTCTTCTAAAGCTGTACTTTGTGTGCATGCCACAAGCACACCGAGTGAGAGGGTGTTTTCGGTAGCTGAACTAACTATTTCAGCAAAAAGATCTTGCTTGAGCCCTACTAGGGTAAACAAAATAATATTCATCCATGATAATTATAAAACATGTAAGACTCATGGGAAAAACTAATAGTACCAACCCAATAGCAATCCGCATATTAACTAGTGGCCGTAGGATCTTAGCCAAAATGGTATTGATTGATTTTGTGTCACCAAATAGAAATTATTGACATTTGTTGGATACAACGAACTTTCATTTGAATTTATTCCTACTTGTTTTATCCATTTTATTTGATTGATTTCTATTGCGTTGTTTTAGTCTTTGGTGTGTTGTGAAACAGAAAAATTAAACAAAAAGTGCTAATTACGATTCTTGTTTCTTCTGCTTAATTTTCTTTCCTGATTAATATGTGTCTATTACACACAGCAACACCAGATTCGTATCACAAATTAAGTTTATTAAAGTGTATGTGGACCCCAACAAAGATGGTGTGATAGCCGAGCTTTAGGGCTGGCGGACATATTCCTTTTACGGTGCAGATAGTGTACTACGGACTTTGGAGGATTTTCTTAAAAAACATCGAAAAAGGTCACGCCGCCGGCGCCGCGCCCCCGCCGTCCAAAAAACACCAGCGCGCCGCCGCTGGCATTTTTCATAGCGGCGCCCACGTCTCCTTCATCGTTACCAGAATGTACCTTTAAAGATAACGAGCTAAACAAGTTGCGCTGGTGCAGAGGTAGAACTGCTGCACCCTGTTTTAAAATGACTGCGAGGACAAGTTTTTATATATTGCAACAAATTACCCGGTCATAGGTTTTAACTTTCACAGTATTACTAGATCTAGACTCATTCCCGACCATATTTATTATTATATAATTATAATTAAATAATTTATTATAATGGAGTAATGTCTTCTAACTTTTATCATCAAATAATTGTAACGTACCTTTTCTACTAAACGTTGATACCACATTATGGGTCCAAAACTTATTAAAAAAAAAGGAAAGTAATATATATATATAAAAATATCTTATGGTTTACGAAATAGCAATAAAATATTTTCTTTTTTATTGAAGCTGCCCAGTAACTAAAGCTCATTTTCCGGACACATTTGACGCTGTTGCTCTCTTTCTCTTTTTCTTAGTCCATCCTAACATCTGTTGATGACGTCTTCGTTATAAGTCGTTAATAATAGCTGGTAGCCAATTTCTTGTATCCATTTTCTCTACGATATTAATAGTATGGATTAGATAGTGTAGGAAATAATTATCTAGTATTTTTGTTGCAGATAAAATACCATATGATAGGTAGATAATAAAATAAAAAACAACCTAACCTAAAAACTAAACTGAAACCAAAAACGTAATGTTGACGTTACATTTTTTTCATTTGTACTTAAGAGGATACACTTCGTGGCGCCTCACAGCGGGCTTCATGCAAACTAATTTCTCATTTGTTTTTAACATTTAATGATCAATAAAAATTTCGAGGTCGGTTCTTTAATTTTCAACGTAGTCTAATAAGAAACTGCAAACTAGTAAACCTATGTAGAAGGTTCTATGTTACCTTTACTATTAAAGGAAGTACTTGAAAATATAACTAAATATTCGAAAAACCGCCGTTACTTCGTCCTCTGTTCTTCTAAGTTTCTAAAGCTAAAATTTTGGTTAGAAATTAAGCTTCAAAAATTTAGTAACAGTTGCAAAAAAATAGTCGGTTAGTAACGATGTTGTCTATAGCCTGAGAACTTTTTTGGTGCTTTTGTACGGTACCCTGATTGTGTGAACCTAACTCGCTTATAAACGGTTTTTTTTAAAAAAAAGATAAAAACGAATACAATGTAAATACTAACCTTTTTTTTAAAATTGTTGAATATCTTAAGAGGAAAAAACTAACCCTTATAAGATCACAGAGGTTTTTCTCGAAATATATATAACTAGGTAATATACGGCTGAAAAGTTTTAGCCTAGAATATCAAAATTGCTTATAGAAAAGTATAAAAAAAATATTTTTTTATGCAATCTACCTCTACTCTAATGCACATCTTATATTTGTGATAAAGTGCTTTTAGCCCAGTGAAAAAATATTCGCCGTCTTTACATTGAAATGCTCGTCTTATAATTTTTAAAATAGGTTATAATCACTGGGGTTTTTTTTTTTTATACCACTAAGGTGGCAAACAAGCACACGGCCCGCCTGATGGAAAGCGGTCACCGTAGCCTATGGACGCTTGCAACACCAGAAATATCACTCGCGCGTTGCCCTCCCTTCAAAAATCCAACAACTTCTTTCTTGAAGAACCCCATACTGTAGTCCTTAGAAAAAACCTTGGCAGAGACCTCATAGGGCTAGGTCTGGAGTGTATGGTGGGTGATTGATTGTGTCAAATCCAGTTTCGCCCAGGGCACGCCTTGCAGCAGAGCTCCTGCAGTGAGCATTAGCGCATCGTGCTGCAAAAACAGGACTTTTCCACTTTAAATGGCCGCGGTGGCTTTTCTCCCCTTACAATCCACTGCTTTGTCTCTTGTTTTGACTCTTGATCATACAACCGGATTCATGAATCATTAAAAGTGACAATGCAGAAAAAAACATCGTCATCGCCAGAGATGTCCAAAAACTGCGAAGTGGTGACTCGACGCTGCTTGTCCAGCTGAGTAAGCATTTTTGACACTCATCGCGCGTACACCTTTTTCATGTGCAAAATATCGCGGATTCGTTCTTTGCTAATGCCTATGTCTTCAACTATCTTTAAAAAAAAACTACGGTAACGGCTGTATTTAGCCTGGGGTCATCTGTGCTCCAGTGCTTCCCAGTCATGCTTGTTTTTAGCCTGGTGTCACCTGTGCACCAGTGTCTCCCTGTCATGCTTGTATTTAGCCTGGTGTCATCTATGCTCCAGTGTCTCCCTGTCAGCTTGTATTTAGCCTGGGGTCATCTGTGCTCCAGTGCTTCCCTGTCATGCTTGTTTTTAGCCTGGTGTCACCTGTGCACCAGTGTCTCCCTGTCATGCTTGTATTTAGTCTGGGGTCATCTGTGCTCCAGTGTCTCCCTGTCATGCTTGTATTTAGCCTGGGGTCATCTGTGCTCCAGTGTCTCCCTATCATGCTTGTATTTAGTCTGGGGTTATCTGTGCTCCAATGTCTCCCTGTCATGCTTGTATTTAGCCTGGGGTCATCTGTACTCCAGTGTCTCAATGTCATGCCATGCCTGAAGTCTCGGCTCCACCGTTTTACAGTGGCGGATGAATGTCTAGACTCCCTATCTCATCAAATTTTTCCGTCAGCGTTTTATTCTTTTCATGGTATCGATATTGCTGATAAAGAAAAAACCACCAAGTGCAAATAAGAATTATTGTGGATACCCGACATACTTGTGAACCAAATGAAAGCTAGACGTAAACTCTCAAAATGATTTTATATTCGGATTGTTTGTACAGAGTATTTATATTATTATGTTGGACTTGACATGACCAACTATTTTTGAAGTTTCTGATATAGGTACGTATTTAACTAAACAATGAGGTAGTTACTGTAAAAAATAATAAATGCACAAAACGTTTTTTTTTTTTATACCACTAAGGTGGCAAACAAGCTTACCGTCCGCCTGATGGTAAGCGGTCACCGTAGCCTAAGGACGTTTGTTGCACCGGGGGCATCACTCACGCGTTGCTGACCCTTTAAAAATCGAATCACTTCTTTCTTGAAGAACCCTAAACCTCAGGGAAACCCTTGGTAGGGAGCCCATTCCACAACCCAAGTGTTTGCGGGGGGAAGTTTCTCTCAAACGCGCCCATTTCGGTTCTACAGTGTGAGAATGAATTACCTGCCAATGATGAGCAAAAAAGGTAGAAAGTAGCCGCGTCGTAGAACACACACAGGGAGGCAAAGTCTCTCCTCAGAGCTAAAGGCTCGATACGGCAAGTGAGTTTGAGATCGTCGAAAATTCTCACAGCCCGTCGTTGAACCGATTAAAACTAAATTCAACGATTTAAACTATTGGGAGCTCATTGTTTATTAAATAAAAAATAAAATGTGATTAACATTGGTGTGTCATTTAAAATATTGATCACACTTCTGATGCTTGTATGTAAAGAGAATTATAATGATTGATTTAATCTTCTAAAATAAGAGGATGAAAAAAGTCGTCATAGGCGCAGTATTATCGTCATAGCTAAAGTTCCCATAATTTTACTTTACATTATGAATTCAAAAAAGAACAAAAATTTAAGTATTCACCGTTTTTAGTTTTATGAGATGGTGTAGTTTCTGATGAGTCATTATTTTTTAATATTTTTGCAAAGGTGCCGGAATTTCTTGAATGAAGCAACTTAAAAAAATATATAAAAATAATGGCTTATCAGAATCTAAACAATAAAAACCACGAGCACTTTAGTTTTTGTTTTTTTTTAAATCATAATACAAAGTATATATAGGAACTTTGAAGGTTATGGCCATAATTTGTTATTAAACCAATTTTGTATGAAAAACTATCTACGGCTTTTACCCTTAAGGGCGATTATATAATAATTATGTAACAAAAATGTGATACTCTCGCGAAGTATTAAACATATGTTTTTGTTATAAATTTAAATTATTACTTATTGTTATTTAAATCACAGCGATATAAAAAATAGCCATTTTGTATAAATAATAGGGTTTCTGCTATATTTTTAATAATGTAATAATTCTCGAGAAATTTGTCGAGCCAGGAATAGAAACTCAGCACCTCGAGAACTCGAGAAATCAATTCTATGATCGAGGTACCTAAACTTGTTAATCTTATTAAAACAACCGGCGCGCCACCTATTGTAAAAGGATTGTACTACTAATTCAGAAACCTTTCCCAGCATGTGCACAGAAACTCACTAATATTTTATTAAAATCGGTTTTCACACTTAGTTCGCGAGTCCGACTCGCTCTTGCCATTTTTTTTCTTTCTCTGAAACCTTCCTTTGCGTGGGCACAACAAATTACCATAATTTCATTACAATCGGTTTACCCTTAGTGCGCGTGTCTGGCTCGCACTTGATCCTTATTTTCTTTGCACATAAATCTTACTCTAACAATAATGAACACAACAAAAAAGAATTATCCAAATCGGTCCAGTATAATATTTTCATATATTTTAATATATATGATTTACTACATATTTTTTAATTGAAGACATATGGGTGCTGGTAGAGATTCAATAATCATAAAAAAGCTAAGAAGTTCTTTACTCGTTGCTTGTTATATAGACCAGCCGAGTGCAGTTTGTTAAATTTATTGTTGATCTAACACTGTTGTTTGGATTTCTTCTACAGGAAGTTTCTTCGACAGGGTACTGTTATCAGTATAGTCATCCTCAAATTCCAATTAATCGTCCTCAGACGCACTATAAGAGTCTACTGGCGTTTGATCATCATCTAGTAAAAGAAACTCAATATCGGAGGGCCTTAGACACCGGGACAATTACATTATTCTTTATGTTTACCTCCAATTGAAAATAAAAGAAACAAGTTAGTAAACAATCAAAAAATAAACAGAAAACTTAAAATAACAAAACTTATGAAAGTTACAAATCTACAAATAATGGTTATATTATACAAAGGGCAGCACTTACTAAATTGTCTCAGATCCACAAAGCACTAACTTTTCATGTTAAAAAGATATTGACAAAAATCGCCAGCGCACATATTCAATAGTATTGGAAAGTAACATGATGCATTCCACAATCTCTATGCTGTAGAGTCTGGTGTTTTTTTATGTTTCTCTGCTCTGAAACAAATAAATAAAACTATTATATACACTCTTTTAATTTAATTAACAGTTTCCTTTAGTCAAACTTCCGGCCGTTGGGACAGAAAGCTACTGGAGTTGTAACCTCGCACTGGAAGGCAAATATAGGTTCACCTACTAGGTGGATTGACGGTTTTCTGAGGGTTGCATGCAGCCATTAGAACAGTAGTTATGTGAAACTTAGTCTAATCCTAGTCCTAGTAAACTAGCATGGGCTGATATCGAGGGAAACCTAAAATTTGCAGAAAGCATGAACACCTTCATCAGCCGACTAAGAGAGTGGTCAACTAGTCATAAACAGATGATAACTTTGAATACAATAGACTTCACAACCACTGTCCATAAACTTTAATCTAAAATAATACAACTCACTACAAATAACCACAGATCATAGCAAGGTATTTTATTTTTTCCGTACTTGTACGTCAGCTGTCAATGTTAATTTCAACTACCGGTCCATTTGATTTAACACGGTAAAACCACCTTACACCAACTTAATCCGAGATTTCTTGTGGCCATGAGTACGGACCGCTCTACGTGAATGAAACAATTGTTTAGGCTATTGTGACAGTATTAATTTTTGAGGTTACAAAGTATTAATAATGGTTCTTCGAACCTTCTAAAACCCATGGCATTCCAGTAGTCATGGACCTTACTGTTAAGCTAGGTACCTACTATCCTGTCTAAGCTATAAAACCCAGTCACTCTGCTAACAAAACCACAATTCACTTTTGTATCTTGTATTGTTTCACTTTTTTTTGCATTGTACTGCTTAATAGTGCCTTGTTGAGCACTGAAATTATTTAAAATAATAATATTAAATATCTAGCCTCTAACGAGCGGGGCAGCGGGGCAGGGGCGTCAAACTAATAGGTTTTTGTATTATTATGAAATGGCGTAGATACACATGTATCTGTGTTAAAGTTATGAAGAGGTATGGATAATGTTTGCAGAAGCATAGGGTTGGGATGTACAAGAGGGGGCGCTGAGGGAAGAATATCAAAAATAGGTCATACTTTAATTTTAGGAATTTTGTATGGAAATTTGAGATATCACCATAACAATATATTTTGATGATGGAAGTCGATAGACGATAGAGTAGATCGTCGGCAGCAATATCCTAGTATCAAGCACTTTTTTTGTGACCCCACCCCGGACCCCTAGGTAAACTTAAAAAAAATTTCAAAAGGGGGTGTGTCCCTTAAACCTACCATTTTGATGATTGATGCGAAACGGTAAAGTACATTGTCACCAGCAATGTCTATATGGAGCACTTTTGCTAAAAGTTGGGGCTTTTTTGTATAAAACATTATAGTAACTTTTGTTAGCAAAGTGACAGTAATTTAATACAATGATGTTTTAAAATAAACATTGCTTCGATATTGCGCTCCTACCATCACATTTACTATATTGCAACAATGTTCAACAGTAACATTCCAGTATATTTGTAAGTTATATTGCTGCAAAATTCATTTATAAACTTTCATACGTATAATTGCAGTTACATAAGTTATTAAGTTTCGATGAGGTTTAAAAGTAACGATAAGATGCAAGTTACTGTCATGTTCAACTATGTCAAGTCTCAAATTTGCAAATGTGTGATATGTAAACTTATCAAAACTTGCTGTAAGTTTGATGCTCAGTGGGAACATTCGTTCTTAAAACTTAGCTTTTTGTAAAAACCACAATTTGAAGCTAACAGTATCAGTAGGTATTTATTTATCTTCATATTTTACAAAAACTTCAAGATGGTTTAGGCATTATCCTCAAAATGCGTTACATACCTAAGAAACAAAAGTCGGACGCGCTACTGGAGTGTACACTTTCAAAAAATTATCGTTATGATGAGTCAAGCCAAGCTTCGTGTCCAAAACACCCACCCTTGTGCAAACCGCCTCATCTTTACGTAGCAGAGTGCAAGCAGCGCACCGCCGCAGAAGTAAGTCCGCGTAGTTAGTAGCTAGACAAAAGAATCAGTGAGGTTTAATATATTTGTCAATGAACGTGCTATCTATTATTCATTATAACACTTTGCTGTTACCAACACTCGGTTTTACAACACACATGTTTGATCACGTAATGTGTGCAAATGAACAAGAACCACAGGGTACTATACACTGTTGTCAAATGTGTGTTTTATATCGGCTTCAGATGTAATAGAGACAGAGGTAATGTAAGTAATGTAACGTGAAGCTACACAGCAATGTTCAATTAATCGTTTGAGGTACACATGTAATAAGTGCGTCAAACTCCCCGTGCGAACGTTATGTGATTATTAACTGTGTTGTAAACTCAAACAGTCGCGGGTGTCATTTTCTATTATGTATGTGTCAATAAGCTTTGTGGAACTGAAATTCGCTTGTCAGAAAGCATTTGCTTTTGATATCGCAATATCAATGGTTATTATATGACAGTATGAGCTCAGTCGAGTATGTCTTATCGTACTTGACAGTATTACAAGACAAAATAGGCAATCAATAGTAAAGGAGGTACCTACTAAGGACTAAGATAGAGAGCAAAAAGAACGAATGGAACTATTCATTACAAGTACAAACTACGATTTCACGCACACACATAATTTGGATAATGTTTCTAGCAAGTCGCCCAGTGTCTTCAAACAAGTACACTTACTACTTGAAATAAATAAATTTCTGATAAGATGTGGATGTTTTTGTTTTAGGTTTTAAAATAACAGGTAGAGATATAAAACGTATACTTCCAACAACGTTACAATTTTCTATTTTTAGTACTTACTTATAAAATCACGTTTCTAATCACATAGAGGTCAGTTAGTAGCATAAGAAAGTTGCCTCAATTTTTTTATGGCTAATTAGGAAAGGTTCAGTAATTAAAAACATCTGTGAAAACAAAATTTTCCGACAACTTTTTTATTGAGTTTTTTTCCTATTAACAAATAATGGTATGCGCTCCTTTACTACTACTACTACTACTACTACTACTACTACTACTACTCCCTTTTTAAACCGAGCGATAAACGCTCCATACTTAATCGTATATACAAGTTTAGTAACTTCACCAAAACTGTACTTGTACAAAGCACTTTTCTTTTATACCACTAAGGTGGCAAACAAGCTAACGGTCCGCATATTCGTAAGCGATCACCGCTACCTATAGACGCTTGCAACACCTGGGGCAACTCGCGCGTTGCCGACTCTTTAAAAATGTAATAACTTCTTTCTTGAAGAATCCCATACTGTAGTCCTTAGAGAGAATCTTGACAGGGAGAGTATTTCACAACCCAAGCGTACGCGTTTAATATTGTTTATTATCTCCTAACATATTGCATTTACGGATGAGATGCTATGATTGTTACAGCCAAAAGACATCAACTGCAGAACGTAGGCCTCCCCCAATGTCTCTGCAACGGCCGGTCCTGATGAGCCGTCCGCGTTCAGTGGCTTACTGCGGGTCTAAGTAGGTCTTCTGTCCACCTGGTAGGAGGCCGACACTCGCTGCGGCTACCAGCAGTCCGTGGTCGCGTAGACCGTAAAATTATCATCCCTGTTTGATTGGTTCTTAGTTCTCAGAGTACTTATAAATATTCATACATAAAGATAACTTTCTATTCTTTTATGGTAATATTAGAGTGAAAAAAGTTATTTATAACTATTCACTTTAATTGGAAATTATACCATCGCATATTAATTAATGTTCACCTCGACGTTAAATGGGGACTTAATAATATAGAATAATAAAATAAGAAGAAATTGAGAAGTGACGGAAATGAAAAAACAGCCAGTTTTCAGTAATTCATGACTTTTCATAGTAGAATACTTCCACAATCATTAACAACTTCAGATTAGCAGACGGCACTATAATCTAGCTAACAACAGAAAGCATCTTCAATAGCAGAACTCGTCGCGTCTATAAGCTGACTCCTTTACATTGGCACAGTCAGTATGGAACAATAGTTTTGTTACACATAATAGGCGGTACTAAGCCTATTTTAGTTATTTGTCAAGAACTACTAACATAACTTTACTCTAACATTATTTGGGTCAGGTTGTGTGGCAGAAATCGCTTCTTGGCGATAAGACGGCCTATTGTACATTGCATATGTAAACTAAATAAAACACTTACTAAACAAAATTAATGATTAAGGTAAAAATGAATGATGTGGGTACAATTTTTTTTTTCTATTTGTATACAGTATGGTTGTACAATGTCTTAGCCCAGAATCAAACAAAGGAGTTTTTTTACTCTGTGCCAGAATATTGTTCGCCCATGCTATATCTATCTACAGCCATAGAAAAAGAGTAACCAATTTGAGAAAGTTGTAGCCTAGTTGGATCGTGGATCGGAACCAATCTGCCCCAGTGCTAAGTTAGGAGACTTAAGGGTGTGGTCAAACATACTCGTAGATAGATGATAGGTATTTGTCTGTCCTGCTGTTGTCATACGACTGTAATGGTGAAGTTATGTCGGAGGGCTTGAAACCTCTGATTACCCTACATAGCATTAAATTATGTGTCAACGTCGTCAAGGTTGTGACGTACTGACGCTTCCTATAAAAAACAGTGATGTCGTCAATTCCTGGCATAAGGTAACAATCGTAAATTATCTGATCTGACAGTGGATAATGCAGAGGTGCCAAAAGAAGAGAAACAGGATACTACCTGTATAGACACGCATAAAAGTAATAATTAGAAACTTCACCGTTCGATTGACCACTAATCGCCAATTTTATTGGTCTGATAAATAATATTAAAAACAGACAATTCTACAGTGTGCATAGGTCTAGGTCTAGTCTAACATACTAATATTTTTTACCTATATGTAAATTCTGCAAATAAATAGGAAATAAACCTCGGCCGTAAATATTTGTAGACGCTCACAATGATTAATATTTTACTTTGTTAAATTAATGATCATTTTTTTAAGGTAAAGAAAATGGCAAAAATGTGGAGTTGAGTTACCTAAGTACTTGCCTAAGTACTTACCACCTTTCAAAGTGAGGCTCATAAATATTCAGGTTATTTTAAGGACCGAAATTGACCTTTCAGACTTTTACCGCAAAAGGCTCAAGTATTTAACAAATTTTGAAGGAAATTTTCCAGATGGTTGTCGGTCATTAATTTCTAATGATTAACTGCCTAACATATTATAGAATGTATTTTTATTTAGGGAACATAGGCGAGACGGTTTTATAGATTCACCAAGTTTCGCTTATTTTGCATAATTATGTTGCATTGGCTTGTAGATATACATAAATTGGATAAGCTTTTTTCTATTAAAAAAATGTGGTTTTTCATCGTTGTCAGAACGTAATATGTGGGTGTCGGTGCGTATGCTCTTGTCTGTAAGTGGATGTGGGTACGTTTGCGTTTGTCTGTAAGTAAGTGGATGTGGGTGCGTATGTGTTTGTCTGTAAGTAGACGCGTAAGTGAGTGGGTGGTGGGTGCATATGAGTTCGTCTGTAGGTAGTGTGTGAGTGAGTATGCGTTAGTCTGTAAGTAGATGTGTGAGTGAGTGGGTGTGGGTGCGTATATGTTTGTCTGTTAGTTAATTTTTCTGATTAAATCCAAAATAATGCTATGCCCGTCCCGTTTTTACCCTTTAAGTACGGAACCTTAAAAAGGGCCTTCAAACAAGCATTTTGTATAGCTCTTATTAATAAATATTTCAATTTGTTCTATACTTTTTCAATTTTAATCCGTTTCGTTCCAGCGTGTTACCAGCCAGCGTTCCACTGCAAGGAACGGGTCACATAGGAAAAAAACTATTGATGAGAGGGTTCTGTAGAGTGCTCAAAACTGCGGGCTGGAACTGCGCAAACGTTCAGAAAGGTGGTGATTGAAGAAACGGAGGGTTCTTAACCACTGGAAGGTATGCGGCGTTTCCAGACCGCATTAGTGAGTGATTCTAGTAGAGTCCCGTCGATCTCATGGCATTCCTATGTGTGCCTATTTCCTCTGCCCAAGACACCAGTAAGACGGAGTAGATAGGGCAGGTAGTGTAGGACTTCGCAGTCTGGGAGGTGGAGTGGGAGAGATAGAGCCGACCGGTACCAGCACCCTTAAGCCAGCAGGATGATAAATATATACAAGTGTAAACCTATACAAGAAGGGAAAAAAAACTGCTGTGCCGTTTGTGGTCTGCGTGCTGGCTTCTAAACTCTTCTGTGTTCTGATTATTCTTTGATGGTATTCATTTGCACCAGCTTATTCGGTTTATATTCGTGTAGTTTTAGTAGTTTCCAATGAGCTAATAATTCTTGATCCCTTGTAGCTTGACTGGCGTTCCAACTTATGTATTTTAGCGTCTTGTAGTGGTTTTCAGTTTTTCGTCGTTAATGAGGCATTTTCCATTAGTTTGCCTTATCGGTAGGTTAGTCGTAAATATTAATATTCAATAAATGAATGTTTTTCTGTAGCAGTGTTTCAACACTTGTGTTGTATTTTCCCTCCGTGGCAGTGTTTATTTTCAGTGTCTGGTTCCCTGAGTTTCGGTAACTATTCTTAGATATACCTACCTAAGTATCAATATTTTTTCAATTTTAATGAAAAAAAAAAAGAAAATTTGACCTTGTGATATATATCGGCCTAAAAATTTATGATAAAAATGCGGTAACACTTTGTCATCAAATTGAGCATCTTTCAACCTGAAATCTCATGAAATTTTCAAATCACACGAGATTGGTGTGAATATAGCAAATGCTTGTTTTGTTTTTTAGGCTGCTACCCATTTTTCTTATAGTTTACCCCGAGGTAGGTGTGATTCGAAATCTTCATAAGGTTGTTGGTATATCATTCATTTAGAGAATCAATTTGATATGCGTCACTAAGTGTTACCACATTTTTATCATAAGCTTTTAGGCCGATATGTATTACATGATCAAATTTTCTTTTTTTTTCAATTTGTTTTGAAGAGGCTGTACGCAAATTGTAATATATAAGTTTAAAGGTTAAGTCGACCTATATCCTTTAAGAGGATGTAGTTTGCATCATTTCTGACTGATTTGACTATGAAACACCGTACCCTAAACTCAACCGTTCTTAAGTTATAGTACTTAGAAGTATTGTTTTAATAATTGCCGTTTTTTGTCTATTGTCCCCTTTTTTTGGGTTTTGTGTTTCTAACTTATTTAGTTTTGCTATTTTTGTGTAGTAGATTAGTTGCTCAATTATTCTTAACAGTTAAATTGCAAGTACTTGTACTAACTGAGTCATAGTAGACGATGAACGGCACAAAAAGAAATAAATTCGGAAAAATTGTTATTTCTTTCTTCAATATTAGAAAAAAGTCTATCACAGTTGTGCTTCGAATGTTCGTAAAAATATTTACGGTTGCTAGGCTTTCTAACAAGGTACAACAAGCTGGGGTATTTTCAGGATACTCAGAAAAACTTTGATGAAACGCTATGAACTAATAAAAAATAAAGGTAATAGAGCGTCAAATTTATAACTTGGATGAGAAAACATAATAAAACAATCATATATATTTAAAATTATGATTATTAATCTTTTTAACTTACAGTCCCTGTTTCTTGCACAACTCGCATTCTATGTCTTAAGCCACTTTTTACCACGTCAGTTGTTAAACCTCTTTATTTCGACATCGGCATCAATTATTTTCTTTCGCAAAACATCAACAGATGATATTGGATTTGGTTCATCATACACCAAACTTTTCATGTGTTCCCACACAGAAAAATCCATGCGGGTCAAGTCTGGACCCCTAGTTGGCCACTGTGTTGGTACTCCTCTTCCGATAAACTTATTTGCATTATTAGTGTCCAGCCACTCTCTGACACTTCTTCTGTAGTGCGCAGGGCACCCGTCATGCTGAAACCACATGTCTAAAAGCAAATCGTGTAAATTTTTAGAAAAGTTAATTAAAGAATCTGTAATAACCACAATTCCTTAAACACTTGCCAACATAAAATATTTGATGCCTTACAAGACAGAAACTACCGACCTACAATTCCTAATAAACAGATAAACAAACGATCACCTACTCACCAAAACATACAAACACGAAAACAAGAATGTCAAATTCGTTACAAAATTTTTCCACGGTGCACACAAACTTAGAACATTTCTGAAAGATCTCGCTCCTATTTTACACAACCATAATGATTCCAAAAATCTCATATTAAAACATGAACCTTAAACAAATTATATCTAATACGGAACAATTTCAATATTAGAGTCGACTAACAACCAAGGCACCGTACCTTGCAATCAATCCAGATGTAAAACTTGCTCAATTATAAACACTTATGTTGTCATTAATAAACCAAACTCAAAGAAATAATACAAAACTCAAAAAACCAGTAACTAGCTGACCCAGCGAACGTTTTACTATTTTTAAAACAACTGCCGCACCGACCTATTGTGAAAGGGTTGTACAAATTCAGAAACCTTCCCTTCCCCGGCGTATGCATAACAACTTACCAAAAATTCATTAAAATCGGTTTACCCTTATCGCGCGAGTCCGACTCGCACTTGACCATTTTTTCTGTCTGAGAAACATTCCCCGGCGTGTGCATAACTACTTACCACATTTTCATTACAATCAATTTACCCTTATTGCGCGAGTCTGTCTTGCACTTGACCCTGTCTGACTTGCATTTGACCCTTTTTTGCTTTCTCAGAAATCTTCCCTAGCGTGTGCATAACAACTTACCAAAATTTCAGTGCAATTGGTCCATCCTTATTGCGAGAGTCCGACTCGCACTTGACTCTGTCTCACTCAAACTTGACCCTTTTTTTCTTTCACAGAAACATTCTTCGGCCTGGTATAACAACTTACCAAAATTTCATTACAATCGGTTTACCCTTATTGCGCGAGTTCGACTAGCACTTGACTCTTTCAGAAAATCCTTTTTTTTTTATTTATACCACTAAGGTGGCAAACAAGCTTACGGTCCGCCTGATGGTAGGCGGTCACCGTAGCCTATGGACGCTTGCAACACCAGGGGTATCACTTGCGCGTTGCCGACCCTTCAGAAATCTAATAACTTCTTTCTTGAAGAACTCCATACTGTATTCCTTGCAGAAAACCTTGGCAAGGAGCTCATTCTACAACTGAAGCGTTCGCGGGAGTAAGTTTCTCTGAAACCGCACTGTACGCGACCATTTAGGTTCTAAAGTGTGAGAATGTATTCCCTGCCGATGGCGAGCGGTGCGATGGTAGAAAGTAGCCGTGAGCATCATTTCGAACAATTCCTCAGAACACAACCCATTGTACAAGCGGTAGAACAAACACAGGGCGGCAAAGTCTCTCCTCAGACTTTAGGGCTCGATACCGCAAGTGAGTTTGGAATCGTCGACAATTCTCACAGCCCGTCGTTGAACCGAGTCAAAAGGGCCAAACTTGCGACTTGTAAAGTAACAACCTTTGCCCCGACGTGAAGTACTGCTTCGCTCTGTTGAGAACACCAAGTTTTTTGGACGCCAGCTTCAACTTATCTTGTAAATGATCTCGGAACTGAACATCGCTGTTTCAGGTCTCTACGATAAGCGTTTAGGCTGCGCGTTGTTCCGTCAGTCAGTCATTTAGGAATAAGCATTTTATATGTATATAGGTAGAAAAGAAAACTAAAGTATTATCAAACAAAAAAAAATCAAGCACCTAAAAAGTGCATAACCGCTTATTGAAGCTTAGAAACCTTCAAATGAGGTACTAATATAGTACGGTGACTTCCGAGACATTCAAATTTAAAGAGTATGCGTTTTTAAGTGGGTTTAACCCTTTTTTGAAATTAATCAGATTGAGTTTTCAAACATGTGTCAAAATAAAAAGTAATTTAAATAAAAAGCACTAAGGAGTATATCAACTTTCGAAGCAAATCACCGCCAAATAACTTTCTTCCACTTTTAACCCCGTTAGAGGATGAATGTAAATAAAATACTAAACACGTCTTCCATCAATTCTGTTAAAAAAGGTTTATGCAAAATTTTAAGTCGATTGGACCAATGAATCATGTTGTCCCATACAAAATTTGGCCCCCTTTTACACCCCCTTAGGTGTAGAATTTCGAAAAATCCGTGCTTACCAGATGCCTACGTCATACAAAGAACACACCCTCCAAGTTTCAGGTCTCTACGGTCAGCGGTTTAGACTGTGCGTTGATCCGTCAGTCATTTAGGACAAAGCATTTTATATTTATAGATAAACCCTGAATTAGTATACTAATGAAGATAATACATTGAATTAGTATATATTCTCCTGAGATCCAGGGTGTAAAATTTTACCGGATCGCGTTGATGTTTATTTTGGGGGTTTTTTTTAGAATATTTGTGGCATGGGAAAAATAATAAAAAAATCCTGCCCCCCCTAACAACCCTGAGTAGGGGGTATCGCAGATGATACTCTGGGTTCGAATGATACCAAAACGTGACTTGCACAATCATTTACTCAGAATCATTTTTTGAAATGCGAAACTCATAAAAGCAGTTTCTATTGACATTGAACACAGTAAAATATTACACGTGGAACATTTTACAAAAGTGAGGTGGTTGCAATTCTTCAATCGACATTTGGATCGGTGGTTTTGATTTTCCTTTACACAAACCGGTAAGTGTTTTGCTTCCTTTATTCGTTTGGACGTGTGAGGAATCGGTTTTATAAGTCTTCGCTTCCTGGAAGAGGACGTAGGTAAAGCTTCTTGTAGTTCTGCAAGCAGCAGTGGTCTTGGACTTTGACGGGCTAGTGCGCGTGATGCGATCCATGCTCGGACTTGAGCATTGTAACATGGACGTTAGAATTGTTCCGCCGTAAATCAGATGTTCAGCTAAATCTATTTTAAGGTCCAGGTATTGCATTATTTGCTTCCGCGGGAGCCCGCTTTTAACAATATATAATACATAAAATCATTTATAATTAAAATACGAATGAACTTACTGCCCCATAGCTGGACTGAAGCCAAATAACAAACGTGGTTTGCAGAGCGCTTAATAGTGCACATGCATTCACTTGGCAACAGTGACTTTATAGTGTCTCTAGAAACCTGTTAGGAGTATGAAGGTTTGTATTAATACAAGTATACATACAACTATTTATACAAGTAGCGTCAAACACTGTTTAGTACAGCTACAGCCAAAGAAAGAATTGCAAGAATGGGATCTTTATGCTTTGAGAATACACAGTGCAACGCAATGGCAACCACGTGCATCTGTAATGAGATTGAACAGTCAGCGTAAAGTCATAAAGCGTAAAGCATAAAGGCGACAGAGTAGTAGTTCAAAGTAACGAGTATCTTTTGCCTGAGCTTGGAGTAGGAGTAGGAGGATACAATACAGTAGAACGTTATGAGAACCTTTTCTTACCTAATGCATCTGCGACGAGGTTGTACAACGTAACTTAATGAGTAAGACGTTATATATAAATGTAATTAAAGTGTTTAGGGTTTCGTTACCTTTTGTACATGATAGTAGGTAATTAAAAAAAATGTCGTTCTTTTATAACGAAAATAATATCCATTTATTACAGATACATTTTTAATGTTCACCGAATTATTGTGAAGTCTTTCAAGAGTCAATAAAAGATTTGATAGCTAATAAATGGAATGCCTTATAGATGTCATTAATAAGAATTATAGAGGTTGGAGGACATCATTTGGTTTTTTATCGTTAAAGCAATATGACGAAATTTAATTAGTTTCCTTTATAAGTAGCTTAAAAGAGAGCTTCACCATTTTTCTGCCATGAAAACCACTACTTGAGACTTTCTCAGTGTAATTAAATGAAACACAATATTTTGTCACAATAAAAAACTATTTAAATTACAAGACGTAACAGAATATCAAAAACCGCTACGTTAGTTTTCTCTAATAAAGCTTAAAATATGAATCTCTGTTTATATGTTTCCTTGACCCTTTTGCAGCTTTTGCACTTAGTGCAGTTTGTTTAAGTATTTTATGTTCCTATAACGTTTATAGTATTTTTTTTCTTAATCATTTCAAATATAGTTTATGTACTTGCCGTGCATGATGTATTTAAGTACATTGATACTTATCTAGTCAAACATGTTGTAGAAATGGATGATAAATTGCTATTGATAAAAAAATACAAAGCTTCTTAACTTTTTAGGTCGGTGCATTTTGCCGTCAAATCGTAGACGAATTTTTTAAATTAATATATGCGTTTTTACCATTGATTTCTTTGTTTGATGCTTATTTATTATTTACTTACATTAGTTTAGGAGCGGAGCTATTAAGACTAAAATCTTTATTTTATTCTTCTACTTTAAGTTTCTTTTCGTGTCGGTTTAATTTTTTTTTTAGGTTTTTATTTTTTAATTTTGTGCGCCTAATACAACAAATTCTGCTTAAATAAGAAAACAAAAATTTTGCAGCTTTATAATTCGCCATACCCTATTTCAATGCTTTAGGGATAGTTTTTTTTCCAAATTTGTATCGGTCCGACTTTGAGGTAGGTATACCCTTTATTATCTAAATCCGATAATTGTGTAAAAAGTTATGTATGGTCATAAGATAACCAAATATAAACTTTTATAATTTAAACTCAAAAGACGTGAATCTATTTAGAAAAATGTAAACATCTGTCTAGCTAAGGTTGTCCACTGGTTCAAGATGAATAAAATTTACTCCTAAATAGCAAGGAAATCGAATGTTTTAAATTTTAAACCCAATATCAGTCACTGAAGAACCAGTGTACTTAACAGCAGTTAGATCTTGTAGGTACAACAGTATTCTTAGGTATAACCCTAGACACAAAACTTCAGTGGGGCCCGCATAAAGCTACATTAGCGAATAGGCTAAGTTCTGCAGAATTCGCGGTAAGAAAATTCGTCAACTAACAGACGATGCTACTGTTCGTATAGTATTCTTTTAGCTACTTCCATAGAATAATAGTTTGTATCACAGGGGATCAAAATTATTTTTTTTACGGCGAGGGCGCTATTTTGAATCCAGAGTGGGAGCGAAGGATTCTGAGCTAGAATCCGGAGCGCAGCGAGGGATTCAAAGGACGGCGCATGAGGTAAAATAAGTTTGCTACCGAGTGATACACTCTATTTTTTATCACCCTCTATGAGAAAAGAAGTAAAATAACTTATAAATAATTTTCTAGGGAAGCAAAGTGATTTCAATTTAAAAGATATAAGCAAAGAACTAAAAAAGGGTACCTTTTTTCCAAGATGGCGGCGCGAGCGCAACAGCTATCGATGGGAACTTTCAGTATGTTCAAAGGGAGGTCTTAATGAACATATACACTAAAATTCAAAAGTCTACCAACTAATGTTATTTAGCTTAAAAATTAACTTATTTGACTGTACTATTAAGAATTTGTACTCGATTAATTAAAATTTATCAGAGCGACTACTGCTGAAGAGTTTCTTCTTGCCAGAATGCCATTTTGAATTCGAAACTTGTAGCTTTTATAATTATGCCATTTCACATAGCATGGTGCGCAACATTTTGTAATTATAATATTTTTGGACATTACACACAGCGCCGTCTGGCCCCAAAGTAAGCAAAGCTTGTGTTATGGATACCAGACAACGGATACAAATACATATATTTTTTTTTTGTTAATACATACATATCATACATAAATACACCCAGACTCAAGACAAACACAAATGTTTGTCCAGTGCGGGAATCAAACCCACACTCTCTGCACAGCAGCTGGCCACACTACCAACTTAATAAAAATATAGTATAAAATATAGTTGTATGACGTTATTATATGAGTCGTAGGTATATATAACAAAGTTATAATACATAATATCTTCAAAACTACATACCTACTCATTAATCATTCATTGTGGTCACCAGGGTCTGCAATATGGTAAAAACTGTGGTATCACACGCACCATGCTATATGGAATGGAATTTAGTTTATTGACTTTAAAATAGTATTTTGATATTCTATTTTTGAGAAATAAAGCATCTGAATTTAAACAAATAATAAATAAAAAGAGAAAAGTATAGGTACGAGGCGACTTGAATGCATTTTTCTTTTGGTTTTCGTCGCATAAAAAAAATAGATTATTGCTAGGTCTTAAAAGTCCAGAACTTGCAAAAGCTAAGAAAAGGAAATAAAAGACTTTTCGCAAATAATAACAACCTCACTGCCTTAAACTGAAAACGAGAGTGTTATTATTATACCAATATTGTAATAGTACATTGTTCACCACACAGTGATACATAGTGCTTTGCACTAAAAATGTAAGGATAATAAAATATAATTAATTAAAGTTTTAATTTACTTAACAAATATTAATTCACTTTTTTAAACATAGATGGCGCTGTATCGAATAATTACAAGCTATGGTTATGTTTTCTGTTGTTTATAAATAGTGAGTTATTTTCCAAATTGAAATTAGTACGCTTTATAATCACAGATGGCAGTGTACCAAATAAAAAGAAGCTATTTAATTGTTTCGTCAGCTTTTAAATAGAAAGTGCTTTTTTTTTTTGCTTTATTCCCTCTAATCGGGCAAGAAAGTAATAATCTCTGCAATCACGTACTTTCAACCCTATTTTTGACTATGCATAAAGGTAACTCAGGAAGGGCAAGAAACGGAGTGACCACTTTAACGTATATTGCTCCCATACCGCATTACTGCCTTTGAGTTTTTGAGATTTGATTTATATTAATATTATAATATTTCTCAAATATAAATAAGCTCCGTACGCTCTCGTAGAGCGACGATAATTAATTGTCTATAAAAAGTCATAACTTGTAGAAATTGGCAGCTTTCTCATTTCCGACCCTCCTCGATCCTCGATTCTCGATCCCACCTTATTTTATCATCAAATATCATAAAAGCGAAACGGAATCTACATTTACCGTCGCTGCGAGCAAATAGCACATAGCAATTTTATTGGAAAAAGACTTACAGGTGATTTCTTTGAACTTAAATTATTATGAATATTTATTACTTATCTTAAATAATATTTACTTATCTATATGTACATATGTATATGCATATATTTATGAGTAATGAAATAGATTTGAAGGTTAAAATTAAAAAATAACATCACGACATTTATTTATTAGGATTGTCAGAAATATTACAAAGTTATGGTCGTGTGACACCCACCTTCCAACGATGGTATTCATTTCTTCAAAGGTGATAAGCGGTCTATTTCCGTGCCTAGCAAAAACAAGAGTCGACACAACTTTACAATTTACGAATTGTAAAAATATTATTTGCTCCTACCGGGAATCTAACCCTGATCTTCCGTCATGGCAGACTAATGCTCTACTGCTGCGCCACTTGGTCCTACTATATTTCTATGATAGTATTAAAAAAACATAGCTTCCCGGTCACCCTCGAGGACCCGCGGTTTAAAAGACGAAACAGGTACTAACCTTCAAACTGCGCTCGCAAGAGAATAATCCGTCGAAGCTCGTTTGTAAGCAAGACAAGCTTCCTCCAGTCAGTTAACGGTTTATCCGAATACATTAGAGAGAGTATTGCTATCGAAATGACCACCTCAAACACAACCGAAAAACGGATAGAAGTAGTCATAAGTTCTTACTAGGTAAACAAAACACACACGATGCAAAAACTAAAGCCCGATTTTCGCCAACGCGATTTTTTCAATTTAGGGGTTATTTGCGAGGGTTGTAAGGTTTTCAAGGGGTTGAAAATGATTTTATTATGACGTAATGTGTTAGACAACACTTTACAATTGCACCCATTAATATTAAACACGTTTTCTAGCGATAAAATGGCACAATGTCAATTTTTCCATTAAGGGGTTGTTTTCACCTCTTAAAAATAATAGGCGGAGCTCAGATCATTTTCACTTTTGAAGTTAAGTGTAAGATGAGTCTAATTCCAAAATTTCATGCAAATCGGTTCACAGTAAAAAAATTCGGAGATAAGACCCTATTTTTCGCTTCAATGACTGCACTAATTATGAGAAATTTCCGATAGAAAAATTTTAGTATATGCTGAATTGTCATATAAATAAACAGATTATTATATGAAACTTGGCTGGAACGCTCCGCTCGCTTCCCTCGCTTAGCATCTAAATCTAATGTACAAAAATATTCATTTATTTAATATTAGTATGTACGTAGGTACTATCTCTGGGCCAAAATTCGGGATTTTTCCGTTCGTCCAACTATTATGTCCAACTGGTTGTGCGAACAAGGATTTTTCCCCGTGGACCAAATAAATAGTTGAACATTAGAAAACCGAAATTTAAAGGGTCCTTCGTACAACTGCATGGCCAGTTGGACCACTGCCCATAAATGATAATATTAAAGCTTTTAACCGACTTTAAAAAGAGATTAAGGTAATTTAAGGTAATAAGAAATTATTTCTTTTTTTTAATCCAATCAATATTCCAGATTTACCAGCCAGTACTTACTTTTTTTGATTCCAAAGAGTTTCCACCCTGATTCTCACTATTTATGGAACGCCCCTCGTAATAACTTTTGACTTTTTGTTCTCTTTGGTGATACCGAGATTCAGAGAAGTACTCAATTATAATAAAGTTGGTATCGTTCGAAATTTGTAAAGACACGAAAATAGGTTTCAGTTACAAGGGCTCGCGTGCCAAAATATAATTCATGTGATATAGCGTTATTAAATATTGATGGCGCTAGGAACGTCTTAACATAGCGTGACTAACCAAATTAAATATTTCAGAAATTAGTTTCTAGTTTAAATTATACTGTTTCCTTGTTTTAGTTGTATCTCCATGTATATAGACATATTAATTATAGCCTTATACATGGAGATAGAGGTCCATTGACTTGTCGTTTGTTTATAGATACCATAAATATGATAATACGTGTAATAAATAAGTACAATAAGTATTTAGAATGAACATTATTAAATGAATATATTTATTATATAAATTTATAAAATAACAAAAGTAAAATTATCTTAACTAAATCCCTAAACAATAAATAAATAAAACATGATAAAATTTTAAAACCCTAGGCTCATAAAAAAAATATTTCATGCAAAGAAAACCCCTGCGGTATAGTACCATTTACACATTTACATTTTCGAGTAAAAATAACTCACCAATACACAATTTAAATGGCGGGAATAGAAGTAGAGAAAACAGCGCCAGATAGATATCTAGAGAATTTATGAATTGAAACGTTTTTTTTTGCTAACGGATTGTGCTTAAAGTTGATTTTCTAAAAAAAATTACGCAGGACAATTAACGAGAGACGTTAAGTAATTGATTATTATTTGTTAAGCATTGAACCGTTATTTAAAGCCTAAATTGCATATATATATTTAAGAGCAGTGAACCTGATTTCCGGTAGTGAGTCTGTTTTATTTCTTTCCCGCGCCTTTACCCCTTCCTAATGATGAACTGTCGTACACCAGGTCGCGCCACAGAGGCGTTGTACAGGTGGTACATGGTTCTCTGTTTCTCTGTTTCTTTGGCTTTGTTTGTAGTAATCAGTGGTATTAACCTTAATAAAAAAAAATTGTTAAAATTTAAAATGTTGTTTAAAATTATTTTTAAATAATTATTTTATCGTTCGTTAAATTTTATAAAACCTGCGCTGATTATATAAAAAAATTAACATATATTAAAATGTTAAATTAAGGAATATTTTATGAAGCTCTTTTCATTGTAGATAATTGTTTCTCAATAAATATATAAATAAAGGAAAATTTAAAAATTATTCTATTCTGAATTTAATAATTATTTTTCGCCTATCAATGTATTTTTTATCAATTTCTTGAAACTTTGAAATGGAAATAATATAATCTTACGAACAGAAGTTTCGCAATACCTCTCAGTGTTCTCAGCTACAAGTAAAAATGTTATTTCCAAACTTATTTCAATATCCCATCAGATTGTAACAATTTGGTCGTAAAAGTTTCCAGCCTAAAAATCAGAGTAAACGACGCAAACTAAAACAAATAGCGGCGCAGTTGAAATCTCTTAGGGATCTCTTTTGGGACCGCGGCCCTTAACCCGATCTTATCAAATACCAGCCTCTCTGAATCACTTCCGAACTATCGAGGCCAGGGCACTTACTATGAACCTTGTGAGTTGAATATTGTAAAAACTGATCGAGAATTTCGATTACACAAAGTTTTTTTTGAAATCACTGATGTGGTTACGGTACGCCTGATATTAAGGGGTAGTATAATAGTATATTGAATAACAAACACTGAAGATGAAAATTGCTGCCTGTTTACTGCGTTTGTCAAGCATATTACATATTACAAAGCTGATTTAGTTGTAAATTATAGAAGAGTTAATCTTAGATTATTTAAGTTAACGTGAAAAATTATATTTATGATTTCACACTAGAAAAACCGCAGCTGACAATAATTGTAGTAAAAGTTTTATAAACAGAATTCAGATTATTGTTTCCTTACCAGATTTTAAAGTTAAGACTCTGGACGCTGCTCGAACAACTAGGTCGTTGATAGTTAGGGCCCTGGAAGCTCCTCGAATAACTAGGTCGTTGATAGATGCGCTTAATAATAAATGATATTCATAAAACTGGACTGCAGTGTTTTGAAATAAAACGGGATTTAACGCGTCGTTATTTGGCACAATACCTTTTTCCCGACGTTCTTGGTCACGGATAGCCTGGCGGTGCGCGTCGTCTTCGGCTTCGAGTGGAGGCGTCCTGTTGAACTACCCTCATTTAGTCTTTATACTTGTCATAATCACTACACACAAAACTAACGGTATCCTCGGGTGCGTTTGTTGGTGAAACTCGAGAGCAGTATGTTCCCATGACTGGATTCTATGCAGGCGAAAGTTTGAATAATACATCATCACGTTTGAAGTTCTTATGCTTTTTTATTTCAATCTCTTCGCGTTCCAATCTACGGTAATATTGGCGATCGGTGGACAAAACCTTAGGCTGGGGGAGCTCAATCCAGTGCTTGGAATTTGAGTTAATCAGATGTTGCAAAATGTTCTTTGACCCTGTCCGCAATTGTGTGTGTGGTCTGGCCAATGTAAGAACTGCTGTAGCTGCAGTCAATTTTGTAGGCACCTGGTATTTGGTACGGGATTACGTTCTTTGACGTGCGCATCTGCTGGTCAACAGGACGCCTCCACTCGAAGCCGAAGACACCGCCCACCGCTAGTCTACCCGTGATCAAGGCTGGTGTAACCCAGCCGAAACGTCGGGAAAATGGTATTTTTCCATATAACCAAACACTTGACTGCAGTGATTGCAAATCTGTACCTGTGCAATAAAAAAAAACTCAACTGCAGTGATCGCAAATTAGTTGTTGTGCAGTAAAAACAAAAACTCGGCTACAATTATCGTAAATTAGTATCAAGGCATTAGAAACAAAAACTCGACAGTAGTTATCGAAAATTAATCAAATTTTTGGAAAAAAGTTGTGACGTAAGAAAAGCCCTTCCTTGTCTTCACTTGAAAATCAATATCAGTTCGTAATAATATTTACTAGAGGTTATAAATATTGTAGCATTTATGCAAATAACTTTCAGCAGTCAAAACGAATCAGCGCCGAAGGAATGCCCTTTTGATTTAACAATAATTTATAAGGTAATATTCCTCATACATAGAATATATGTCGATAATGAAACCTTTTACTTGCGTGCAATTTTAGATGTTTCATTATAGTAGCTGTTAGGTACATACAAACAGATAATGAAATCTTAGCATTGTGATTCTTTTTACTTTTAGATAGAATCCTGAAAAACCCATTAGTACCTTTTTGTCGTAATTAAGACAAGTAAAAAATGTTTTCTATTTTCGACTTTAAAAAAAGATTTTTTATCCAAATTTAATTTCTAAATGTCCTTTAGGTACCTTTTCTAAAATGCTTGCTATGCTATTTATTCTTAAACAAATTCTTATTGTTTACGAGTTTCTTAATAAGTACTTTAACAAATTAATGGAATACATTAAAAATGCTTGATGTAATTGTAGCTTGCAAACTGTGCTCATTTTGTACAGATCACTAGAACGTAAATAAAGAA
Source organism: Apoda limacodes (assembly GCA_946406115.1). NCBI lineage: Eukaryota > Metazoa > Arthropoda > Insecta > Lepidoptera > Limacodidae > Apoda > Apoda limacodes. The sequence continues at coordinate 1,869,168 of OX291548.1, forward strand.
AGTGCGTAACAAGTTATATGCTGTACTTGTATTTTGAAAAAAGGGCTCATTTTGTACGAATCAATAGTAAGTCAATTTAGAAAGTGTGTAACGAGTTAGCTGCTGCACTTGTAACTTGCTGACTGTGCTCATTTTGTACGCATCAGTAGAAGGTCAATTTAGAAAGTGCGTATTGATTTAGCTGCTGTACTTGTAACTTAAAGACTGTGCTTGTTTTGTACACATCACTAGAAGGTAAATAAAGCAAGTGCGTCACAAGTCAGCTGCTGTGCTTGTAACTTGCAGACTGTGCTAATTTCCAGAGACAAACGTTACACTATTAGCAAATTACAATAATTATATATCCTTCATAACGATCACTTGTCAATTAAATTTTTTAAATATGTTTAAAGATTTTTCTAAAATAAAATAAAAAGCTCTGACAATGTAAGAATAACACAATTTCGTGGACAAAAATTCCATGTATTAAAAAGTCCCAAGGTATTTTATTCTGTTTTTAAATAAATGAGTACGAGGTACAGTATAACACTCAGAAGATGATGTAAATACCTATAGCTTGAATTTTTCTCTCGTAAATATAACTTCTGCAGCGTGAACGCGACGACAGTTCCTAAATAAACGTACCTAAACAAATTAGAATCCTGCGAGTAAACAAGGCCAAGTGTTTCCCAATTCTCGAGGAAATCACAACCTGAGAGTGCACTCCGTAAATAAACGAAAGGAATCGATTTGCACTGTAACCTTATTGAAGGAATTTCTTAGGAAATCTCAGAACTGGTTTGATATGCTGCACTTGGGTTGAGTACATATATCCGAATCGCAGACGAATTATTTTTATTACTTGCCCATCCATCTTCATCCGCTTGTACGTCCTTACCTATGCTGTCAATCAGTAGTTTTAATGTAAAACACTATCAACGGCTAGCACTTACAACTGTATAATGAGTAGGCAATATTTTTTTGAGAATACATCTGCTTAAAAAACATCACCACTGTTTCCCAAAGAGATATACAGAGGCTAAATGCTTCCACTAGCTACAATCTTACACCATACTTGTTTTGCTTCATCTTCTCACATCAATGCTTTCATACACTTTCCACGGTTTAGAGTACTCTTGACTTGACACTTTTTGAGAACGGACTCAATTTGATCGAGATACGTTCGCTTAGGTACCGACCCTTTCAATTACTTTCGCCTCATAAATTTGATTCGTGCATCTTCTTTGATTTATCCTCTCAACATGCACTTACCATCTTAACATACTTTTCGCAATCTTTGTCACTACACCTTCTTCCACTTTGCAAGGGTCCCGTATCACACAAGTCTTGTTCTGTAATTTAGACTCACGATTTATGGAAATTTATGAACTCACGCCACGCATACTTCTAAATGCTCTTATTTCCTCATTTTTTTTTACTTTCATGTTTCATTCATTTATTTTACTTTCATGCTTTTTTTGCCATACATATCATTTACTTCTATAAATACGTGTTGGAACTAACTTACCCTCATTAAAAGCTTATCGTTCCATTTCCGACAACTTATGACAGCTTACTCCTATAAAAGTGTGCGTACGTTGTAACGCCCCCCCTTATATTAAAAATATAATTATTTTTAAATCAAAAATATAAATACTAATAATAAGATAATGAAATTATTCTATGCAACCTGGCAGCCCCCCACTATTATTCTAACGTGAAAAGGTAACTAAATCTATATAAATATTTATGTAGATAATTATCTTATTTGGCCAAGCGTGATCGTCAAAAGTGGTAGAACTCAAAAACAGTTGTGTTAAATAAGTAGTAATGCCATTTCTTTTGGAGGTACGTCAAACTAATATAGCAAACAATAGTACACAAAATAAGCATAAAAGAAAATAATCAAGAAAATAAATATACCTTAAACTACGATCATAAATAATGCTTACTTTGAGTTTTCACCATTTCTAAAGTCAGTGCAAAACACCTAAACAAAGCAAATACTCGAATATCAGACCTAAAGGACACAGGTACTAAAGAGCTATATGATTTTTCTGTCATCCCTACACAAAGGAACCCTAATTTTCGCTACTTCCACATTTGAAAGTAAAATCCATACGAATGCGTAATCCATTCGCTTTGTAGAGTGGGAACTAGGTAGCTATGTGTTCAGGACTTGCAACCTGAAAGGGCGCCCCCTTACGATGATCATCAACGCTCACCTACACTAGCTAACCAGCCAAAATAGTAAAACCCTACTAACACCGCTAAGGATGGACATGGATTACACATAGTAATTAGTATCTAGTTCTTTAGTGGGCTATATAATTATTATGGCCGGTATAAAAATATGGCCTTAGTTCCCACTTCTACTTTTATTAAAGGTTTTGCTGTACGTAGCTAAAACTGTCCTCGAACAAAGTCTATTAATATATTCCTTCTTATTAAGGTAATTGAGATTTCTTTCTACCATAAATTTCTATCTGACAAAAGGTGAACCCGTAATTACGATGTTTTCAACATTAATTTAGATATTTTTTTTATTGAAATAAGCCCTAACCTATCCCCAGAAATAAATTATCTAAAGCCACGTGGTGGTTGACTCGCCTGCAACTTTCAACGAACCCCACTTAGGAAAACACAACCTAAAGGATTTCACAACGAACATACAATATTTTCACTGTAACTTCTAATATAAAGGTATTTACTAACCAGTAACGGTGGCACGATCTAGCTGTAGTTTAACCCCACGTGGTTCCTAGCTTCTAGTGACCCACAAGCGTAGACTATGGTTTCCTCCTTCTCTGGCAGCGGTTCGACAATTTAAACGACGGCAATTGAATGTTCTGTATGTATAGGACCACGCACTTTAATCAACACTAACCCTTCTCTAGCAACCTTCTCACCCCACATTTCAAACCCCCATCCTGTTTTTTGTTCCGGACGGATGTCCGGCCTTAATTAATTTTAACAAAGAAAAAGAATATCTTTTAAGTATAATACTAGTTATGTTGGTTGAGGTACTATTATAGAGTCCTAGATTAATATGAACGGTCTAGATAAAACGGCCTAATTACACTGAATTAATAGAATCCTAATAGAATATTAATTTTATGTTTTAAATGTCCGTAAAGTTCTAAAAAACGCCGGGTAATTTCAAATAAACCAACAAGTCATACCATTATACGGAATACGTGAAAACCAAGACAACTACCTTTTATCATTCTAAGATTCTTTATTGTACGAGGCTACACTAATGGTTGTTAAACCACTGACTCAGGTAAGCCTCGCGGGCGTTTTCTATATTATAAAAGTTCTAAGTAACTTAAATTTTCTCGGTTATATTCAACATTATAAAACTCCCAATCAGTGCTCGTCTTAAAACTACCACCAATCACAGTACATTCAAACAAACCACCAATCAACGCTTGTTTCAAAACATTCTCCAAACAACTTTAGTTCCAAACAAACACCCAATCATAGTTAGCTTTAAACCATTCATTCTCGCGCCACAGGTTTAAAATTTTACGCAACTTTATTTTGTGTAGAGTCCGAATTCATGGATCGGAAGTTAAATTACTACCTACATTTAACGATTAAGTCTGTGTTGATGTCTATGATTCGTAAGTTTATAACTTAATATTTTACAATTTACTTTGGTGAGATTCATAGGTTAGATAAGTATGGACTTACCTTACCTATAAATCTCGTTTCTAGTGTCATCGGTGCGTTCTCGAATGTCTTCCAAATTCCTAATTTATCAAAAAAAACATACATTAAGGGTAACCTTTGGGGTTAGAACGGTAAACAATAATTATTGAAAACATTACTTTGACTTCTCGTAACATCGAGTTTGTGATAAGATGGTAAATGATGAAGTAATTAAATGCTAAAATTAGATATTGTAATTCTGGTTATAAAATTTCTGGCAAATGATATTGTGTTGTAAATTTTATGTAAAACAAAAGATCTGGATGACGAAAATTCTGTGAACCGTTTTCGGACAAATGAAATTCGGATAAAATTAACTCGAAACATCGATAGGTTACCATTACCCGCATTTACTCTTCTTTCAATGTCACTCCCACATTTTCCAACTCTAGTAAACAAAGATCCTAAGTATAAATCAAAATCTTAAATAATACAATAGCCGCACTTGTTCTAATTTCTTTGCTTCCATTATAACTTAGCAGTCTGTCTTTTCAAAAACCCTAACTTTTGTTTTATTTACATTAACGTTCATTCCATTCATTTTAAGTAATTTATACGTAATAGTTACCGTTTCCTGTACTCCTCACCGGCTAAAGCAAGTATAATATGTATGAGGCACTTGCTCATACACCAATACTTTCACCTATAGGTACATACCATATTTTATTTGCAATTTGCATGAATAACGCATAGTATATTCTGTACTATGGAACCCAAGAAACCAATTTAAAATAGTTGGTGTTCAGTTTTGCTTTTTTTATTCAGTTAATATTTTTTGTTATATTTTTAATGTCAGAAAACAGTTTCTGTTAGAGTAAGTAAGGTTCAAAAAATACTTTCAAAAAATACTCTAAACATAGTATAAGCTGAAACACAAACTGTGGAACCGTCTTCACAAACGTCGTCAGGAAGCTAACAACCTCTCATCTACATTGCAATCCCGCTATTTCCATTTGCAGTGTTTTGTCTTTTGTTTCTTGTGCGTCTCGTGCTTGCCGCCCGGCGCCCGTCGCCCGTTTGTGCCGCGCGGTGGCACACGTACCTACAGTACACATACAGTATACGTACAGATTAGTGTTTAACGTGAGAGGACGGCTTTAAACTTGTGTCTTAACTCTCATACTTTGTCTTAAAGTTTTATGAGTTTTAATTGAAAAGCAAAAAACCTTTATAGATTTATGCTGGGAAACATGCTAGCTAGCTAGACACAACTTGGTATCTAGTTTTTGTTAAAAAATATTGAAAAAAATATGATTTAAAAAAATGCTTATATGCCATACGCTTTTAGGGTTTTTTTATCATACAAAACTAAATGTAGGAACTAAATATAAATATATCTCTAATTTTGGAAACACATTTAAGACATATAGATATAATAAAATTTTGACATAAATTTGCTTGTACTAAATGAACATAAAATCCTTAAATCCAAACAACAGAGTAGGTACATACAAATCATTAGTACTACTTTTGCATCAGCTCGTTTAAGTTATGAAAAGCTCTGAACTTGCGCGATGAAAAATATGAAAAACATAAAAATAAACTAAGCTCTTTTGAATGTTTATTTGTATTATGTATATTGATAAGAAATATTTAATATGTATAAGTAAATAAAAATCATTTTAAAATACATTTAGCTTATATTAAACAGCGTCATCAGTCATACAAGTAAGAATGTTAACGGAGTAACATCTCTGACCAAAGTGTCGTAACGGTATTTTTTTTATATGTTGACAGTTGGTGAAACAAATGTTGGGGCAGTAAATTAGGTCGTTGTTCTATTTTATTTTTAATGCGTGAACACATTTTCAATTCAATTTATTTATTTCAGACAACTTAGTCCATATTAATGTTCGTAATACAAAAACGTATAAAAATAAATAAATTTAAGTTATTTTTTTTTTGTTTTGATTGTAAATTATTAGATATTTATTTTAAATTATAAACTAATAATCAAAAATTAAAAGTCAAAATTCAAAGTTCAAAATTAATGTGGGGCTGGGCTGCCTTCCATAATATCGAACAATCTATTTTACCAGCTATCCACTCTCAGTATATTGTTCGTGCTTCTCCGGACACGGCTTAGCATCGACGCGGCTCTTTTCTTAAGATGGCATTTTATCCATACTTTCTATTAAATGCACTGTCAATACCTAATACTACTGTAATAAGTAGAATATATTGGAATATATATTGGTATAAGTAGTAGAAGACAAATGTAAGGAACCTTTATGACGAATAAGCAGCTACAATGTTATTATTATTGACTTCTTAAATTTGGTGCTGCTATAGAATTTGTTTGGTACTGGTGTAGAGACTCTTTAGTACTGCTGTAGAGCTTGTTTGGTACTGCTGTAGAGCTTGTTTGGTACTGCTGTAGAGCTTGTTTGGTATGTCTGTAGAGCTTGTTTGGTACTGCTGTAGAGCTTGTTTGGTATGTCTGTAGTGCTTGTTTGGTACTGCTGTAGAGCTTGTTAAGTATGGCTCTAGAGCTTGTTTGGTACTGCTGTAGAGCTTATTTGGTACTGCTGTAAAGTTTGTTTGGTATGGCTGTAGAGCTTGTTTGGTACTGCTGTAGAGCTTGTTTGGTATGACTGTAGAGCGTGTTTGGTACTGCTGTAGAGCTTGTTTGGTACGGCTGTAGAGTTTGCTTGTTTCGGCTGTAGAGCTTGTCTTACCTGTCATTTTCTATGTGTTATCGGAAAACGATTCATTAGTACTTGAGACATATTTTACAGAAGCATCGCAACAAAAACTGGATCCATGATTAATTTTCTTTACAAAATTTTGAGATATGTATTACTCTGAAATTGACCTAAATTTTACATTTTATATGTCGATCGAGATCGGGCCGAAGTCGACGAGGTAAGTGGATTGCGTTGAAACAAACCTCGCGGTCGAACCTCTCAAGAAGTTCCGGGTCAACTTCCAATTCAGATATGATCGAGTATTTGAGCCAATATTGTGAATCTCCCGTAACTAGGTCAACTTCAGGTCAGATTCATGACAAAAAAGACTTCAAATTTTCTGTGAAACTCATCTTATCTGGACATTTATCATTATCATTACAAACTGACAAACCACTAGTTTTGCCTTTTGTTATATTGGTATATTGCCTTTCGGTTCTATTGTCAACTCAGTTACTGACTAATGACCTGACTCATTACAGGGAGAGGACAATAAACATTGTTCTAAGTTTGTTTCTATGTACCTATATATTGTATTCAAATAGGATTTCTATGTGAGAGGATTGTTGTGATTTGGTTTTCGAAATAATAGTAAGCACAAACCGTTTGATCTCCTTCTTAAGAGAATACGAGAAGCGTGCTTCATACGAACGAAGTTCTGACCTCTTTTTGACCCTAATCACAACTAACTTTTGAATACTTATTCTAAGAGTTTGCTAGTTTCATATTAAATTTTATGGATTAAACGTAAAACAGGATTCTAGATTTTCATACAAGATGTATGATCAGTCTCACATTAGATTTTGAGTTTTTATTAGGTCCTTACATATGATATTGATGTTTTATAGAACTGGCCACTTTGATCTCAAAAAGCCGGCGTTTGATTAAGAATTCCAAATTCAAAATTATTTAAATTTCAAGATTGTGTATTTGTGTTTCGAATGTAATAATTTATTTGTTTTCTCGACATTAAGTTTTGTTTTGACATCGTTCTGTGCTCAATATGGAAAACATAAAATATCACATTATTTTCGAATACGAATTCCATCGTGGCACTAGCCTGCAGAAACAGCTCGAAGGATTAATGATGTGTACGGAAAAGCCACTGTAAAAGAAAACACAGTACGTTTTTGGTTTTTTGGTTGGTATTTACTTTGATTGATTAAATAAAAAAAAAAATAGTTTTGCTTTTTCCATATTAAACATTAATTTCATATGTAACGACCTAATATAAAGCACGCTGCAAGGCGCCGCGAAGCATATTGTCTTATTTACTCTTAACTTTGACCTTGATTGTTTTTTCTACAAACAGTAGTCTCTTTCCTCTCCCTCACTCTCAGCGGTTTTATTTTCAAAATATAATTTTCATTTGTGTGTATACGTAAATCTATAGTTGTGGGTGTGTTTCAATCTACAGGCAGCTCATTGGGAACAGTCTTAGCAGGTACACCAGACTCTTGAATTCGAGGTAAAAATATATGCAAGTGCTTTAACGGGTCTCGCGAGTTATGAGCTACAAACTTCTATCCTTTTTTCTTTTGAATGCCAGAATCTGGCCTACTCGAGACTGTTCCCAATAACTTCTCCGGGCGTTAGTATACTCTTTGTATAATTAGCACTGAACATTGTATATATTTATACAGTATACATTCATATAGTATTTAGTGCTAATATTAAAACTATTTGTACAATTTGATTTCATATTCACAAATCCGCAGAGTTTTGTAAATCTTAAATAAAATTTGCCTGAGTGTCTTTACCTCGCTTAAAGTGTGCCTATAAAAATTTTAAGAGTTCCCTCGATTTCTCAAGGATCCCATCATTATATCCTGACCTGATGACACTGGGACCACCTGGGAAGTATACCCTTTGAAACAAAAAAATAATTTTATTGAGAACCTCCTCCTTTTTCTGAAGCTGGTTAAAAACTGAATAGATACGAGTAACTTACTAGATACGGATTTTATTTATGTTCTTATTTTCTATTTCATGCATCATTCTAAATACCTAGTTGAGACTATAATTTTATAATCAATACGTATATGTATCTATGATATGATATGCCTATGCAATAATGACGCAGAAACTTGTAATATTAAAGTAATGTAAACTGTACAGTACCTACAATAAGCAACAGCTAATCAAACTTTCGGACGGCATTTGTACTTTTCTCTCTAGCGATTGTACGAACGTTTTAAGTAAGCCACTTTTACATATTTGAATTTATGCCTGGAGTCATCGCATTTTCCCGATCGATGGAAAATTACACGCGTAATTTCTATACCCAAAGGTATAAAAGGGAAGAAGGAGGAGAGGATTGAATAAACAGGGAACAGAGGTGAGGGGTTCAGACCGGTTGGAATTCTATCGACACCGGCTACAGCATAGCAGTACAGCATAGTTTTCAGTCGCAAGTGTCGGCTCACCTGTCCGACGCGCAGCACGGGTTAAGGCCGTCGCGCAGCACTATTAGCAACCGATTCGACACGATGTGTTATTTGGTGCCTCATGTGGACGCGGGTGTGCAAGTCGACGCCGCCTACTTTGACTTCAAAAAGCGTTTGATTTGGTAAATAACACTTTTGACGAAGTTGGCGGCTGCTGACTGCAACACCCAGCTGTTAAAGTTTTTTGCGAGCTACATGAGGGATCGAAGACAGTATGTGGAATATGCTCAATATAAGTCTGACCCCTATTTTACTAGGACAGGAGTGATTCAAGGTAGAAATTTAGGACCGTTAGATTTTATCATCATGATAAACGATCTACCGGAGGTAATCAAGGAAGCTAAATGTTTACGGTTCGCGGACGATCTCGAATTGCTCTTGGCGATTAAAGACAGAAAGGACTGTGAGCGTTTACAAGATGACATAAATAGAGTGACCGAATGGAGTCGGAGAAACAAATTAGAGTTTAATGTCACAAAATGCTCTGTAATAACTAACAGTTGGTCAAAATCTCCACTCCACAACGACTATAAGATAGGTGGTGCAAGGATGAGTAGGTCAGAATTTGTCAGGGATCTGGGTGTACAAATTACTACTGATTTGACGTTTCGCAACCATATCTATAATGTATGCAAAAAAGCCTACAAGAGTTTAGGTTTTGTGTTACGTCAGTCTGCAGGTTTCACAAATGTAAAAACTTTCGTGAACCTACAATGCATAAATCAGAAGTCAGCTTGAATGTAATGCTGTCATGAGATGATGGAGCGCATTCAAAATAAATTTACGCGGTATCTTTACATGAGGTAATATGGAGTGTATCCCTTTTACCTATTGAATTATCCAAACTTGTTCGTTTTGGGCGTGGTTGGATAAAACAAGTTAGAGACTAGGAGGGACGTGGCACTTTCTCTTTACGTGGTGAGAGTCCTAAGAGATATAATCACAAATCCAAACATATTCAGTACAATCGAAGTTTTATTGGAGTTGCTTAAGTGTGTCATGCTCTCTCAAAGTGTCTCTGCGGTCGTGGCGTGTGTGTCATTACGTTCATTACGTTCCCTAAAACATGGTTGAGCGAAGCGATGGCTGATTCATGTGTCATACTCGTGAACGGGTGCCGCCTGTGGAGCCTGGTCTGCTCTTGCAAACTTCTTTGTATTCTTAGTATTAAGTCTTACTTTTTTGTTTTGTTTATTAATACTGTAAGACATTGATTATTCCTTAGTGATGAATACATAAACTGTCTTTTGTTTATATGATACTTTTTTATGTTGTGCTTGTGCTTTATATTTCATGTTTTTTTATGTTTGTAATGGAAAGTCTCCTTTTATGATAGGGAGGGCATTTTTCAATATTTTAATTGGACGCTGTAGAGAAAGGGAGAAAAGAAATGCCCTTGCTGAGTTTCTTGCCGGTTCTTCTCAGTACAAGGTCTCCCACCCTGTAGACTTACGAACCGATGGCGTAGTGACATTCATAAGTGCTCAATTATTGTAGCCTAAACTGAATAAATTATATTGAATTTGAATTCGAAAAACTTTCGCTTTGTGTGCTTGATGAGAACGTGTCGCGACTCCGGCGGCCGAGGTTGCTGGCGATACCGCGCGCGCACACCAACCTGCTGGCCAAGACACTAATGACACGAACACTGAAAGTTCTTAATAAAATTGCAGAGAATATAAACCTATTTACATGTTCTATGAGCGAATTCCAGAAAGTCACTATATATATAATTTGTTATGGACTGATTGACGATATAGGAGTAGAATTTAATTAATATAAAAATCGACTACACTATTGGATTACGGAATATCATGTTATGATAGATGTGTTTGTGTTTTTAAATGAATAATTAAATAAATCTATCCTCCACACTAGTTTAAAAACTGTAGGTATGGTGGATATGTAGACGATGCCGGGTTCTACACAACGTGATTGTGCTAGTCTGGGGCTAATAAACAAGTTTGCGCAGTATATGTAATAAAAAAGGCGGCTTAAATACACGGATTAAATAATTAGTAACTAGACGAGTGTACAAATGTTTAAGTATACAAAATATACTTTTATATTTTTAAATATGTAAATGTTAAGTAGCTTAAAAAAAATAGTGTCGGACAACCGTCCGGAATCGTGACAACTTGTGCCTTTCACTTTTTATGTCTGTCTCTCTCGCTCTTAGGCGGGCTAACCATGCCGCGTGCCTCTCACTCGCTCTCATTGTGAGCGCATAACGTGAGCGGAGCGTAACGCAGTTTCTTGAAGTGTCACCCGGCAAACCAATTTATAAGACGTTGTCACGTCAAAACGTGTAATAAAAGTTTGTAATTTTATTAAAATGAAATTGTACAATGTACATAATAATAATTAAGTAATTTAGTACAGCAATTGAGTATTGAGTAGGCTATATAATAAAGCAAATAGGCTAAAATATTTCAATTGATCGAAATAAAATAATAATACTTAAACATTTTGTAAAAAGAAAAATTTGTCAAAAGCCATTGAAAATAATTTTGAGAATTAGGAATAAAGATTTTTATGAAGTAACGATTTAATTATGTGCGGCAAAGCTAAGACCGTGACGATAAAATATAAGAAGTTTGGTTATAAATACAAACTGTAATCTTTATTCTAAACACATTAAAACAGAATACTTTTATACTTTCCTTATACCTAAAGGGTATACAGCCTCGTAGCAGCTAACTTCTTGGCACCGCCATTCTCTTTGAAGAAAGTTGATTCCGAGAATCCAAATGTTGAAACTCACAGATATACTCTATAAACAATAAGAAACGTTCTAAAACTTGCTTATGACTAGATTTTTATTTTCAATATTTGGATTCTCGGAATTAGGTTTCTTTAAAGAGAAAATTAGAAATATCTTAAGGCGGCGCTAGTTAGCTGCTACGAGTCTATGCGCCACTTGCCGTCACTACTGCAATCGTCGCAGTCTATGAGCCACATACCGTCACTACTGCTATCGGCAGTCTATGAGCCACATGCCGTCACTACTACAATCGTCACAGTCTATGAGCCACATACAGTCACTACTGCAATTGTCACAGTCTATGCGCCACTTGCAGTCACTACTGCAATCGTCGCAGTCTATGAGCCACATACCGTCACTACTGCAATCGTCGCAGTCTATGAGCCACATACCGTCACTACTGCTATCGGCACAGTCTATGAGCCACATGCCGTCACTGCTACAATCGTCACAGTCTATGAGCCACATACAGTCACTACTGCAATTGTCACAGTCTATGCGCCACATGCCGGCACTACTGCAATCGTAACAATCATCTATATTATTAAAATAAAACAACTAACGATTTGTATATTTTATTGAAACCTGTCTTATTTCTTTAATTTGCCAAGTTTCCGTCCAATAACCAAAGGTATCGCCGTGTTCGCCGACCGCCTGCCCGTGACAGCGTAGTAATGCCGCTCCACGGCCCCCCTCGTACCGCTCCTAATCTTCTATCATCATCTCGCACGAGGAACTTATCTCGACTGAAATTGTCATTCCATTACATTTGAGTTTGGGAGGTAGGGGATTTGTTATGTGCATCTCCCGGACAAAGATACAGTGTTTGTTTTTTGGGTAAATTATTTACTAATCTTTTTCGTATTTTTACTGGAAAATAACATTTGATTTCTATTAATATTAGGTACAACATGATTTTTAAAAATCTTTAATTACGTTTTATTAGGTATTATAGTCAGTAACACTGTTGTTAAATTCATAATATTTTATTTTATACTATATTTATTATCTTTTTTATTATATTGTCTAGATACTTGTTACTACTCGTACCTATAGACTACTCGGTTTTTTTAATAAATAGAAATGATTATTTACTGAAGTCGCATGTATGCACTTCTAATATACACAAACATGTATGTTAGAGCATTAAATCTTAATGTGGACTGTATTAAATTAAAAATGTTTATGTTGGGTGGCTTGGGTGTAATTGACTTTGTTTAGTTATCTCAAAAACGGTGAACTAATACAGTTGTTCACATAATATTAGGGATGGATGACTTACCATAGTTCTTCCTGTGAAGTGCAACTCGTCGGCAATCTTACCTCGTAGCTACTCAATCAAAGTACTCAACAAGCACTCGAAGACTGTGATGTTTATTTTCAGTATTTATTTTAATTAGTAATTATCTCAGTTTTTAAAACGGGAACGAATATTTGCGTGTCTATATATATATCTACAATGTAATTTTCTTAAGAATACAATATAAAACTACACTATCTTATCGATGCTTAAATTTTCCAACTCAACTTAAACAAATGACGGCGCAGTTTAAATCTCACAAAGAAATCCTCAGGGAGTGCGTCCTCCCTCCTCACTCTTCACCCTGATGTTATCGAGGTCTCGTATCTCTTCGAAACAATCGCGGTCACAATGTCCTCCTATAAGTAGGTCTTTGAGAAGGACTTGTCTTACAGCTGATCAAAGTTAACCCTAAATATCGCATACTATTTCTATAATGATTTGACCGCATATTTATTGTTCCTAGTTATTTTTTGGAGTCAAACACCCTCAAAACTTCGAAAATATATTTTAAAACACATAACGTTACTTCGTATCAAAATCAGATAATTATACGCATACGGCGTGTATTCCCACGTGTACACGACGTCGTGTTAAACGAAAACAACGCACAGAGCAGCGAACAGCTGAAATTCAGAAACACGAAAAAAATTGTGACCAAATTTTTGATTGCATTAAACTTCATGATTACCAACATGACATAACTTCAAGGTAACCAACATAATTAGACGAGTAAAACAGAACACTTGGGTTGGGGAATGAGCTCACTGCCAAGGTTTCCTCTAAGGACTACTGTATAGGGGTTTCCAAGAAATAAGTTATTTAATTTATATAGGCTGTGGTGATCTCTTAACATCGGTCGGACCGTAAGCTTGTTTGCCACCTTAGTGCTAAAAAATTAAGAAAAAGTAATTGGAACTCAATACCACTAGTGATTAAAAAGGTTCAGAACAAAACGTGCTTTAAATCTATGTTGAGGCGTCATCTATTAGTACATTTCTAATTTTATTAGTACATTCAAAACATTAAAGATCCATTTGTATTATATTTTATTATAATTTGTATTTAGCTGTTTACGTATATATATAATTATGTAATTTTATGTAGTATTTTCATTTTATTTCTAAAATTATCTTATGTATTAGTGTATTTTGTGTGTATCTATATATAAGTAGTATTTATATTAAATATAAGCCTTTATTTGGCACCACCAACAAAGCTTTTCTGTTAACCAATGGTCGACTGGTAGAGAATGCCTTAAGGCATTAAGTCCTCCGTTGTACATAATATTTTTATATAGCGTGCATATTACAAGTGTTAGCTATATGTAAACTTCATTCAACAGACTTCATTTACAAAGATTTCTAAATAAATAATACAGAAATTACTTAAGAAGTGTTACCATTGACAGTTGAGGGTTGAGGATTAAGGGGCCACCAGCCATCAGCACTGCGTACGGTTAGTCGACAGCTGTCATTAAATACGAACATTGTTCTTGTTTCAGGTACGCCACGTTATGGTCTCGCCAAAGTTTAGTCGCTAACCAGCAATGGGTAAAATTTTAATAATTCATACTTTATTTATCCTTATTTTTTTATTAAGTACCAATTTTTGTCTGTAAAAGATTTGTTTGATTATAAAAAATGTAGGAATGCATTTGCATACGTTATTAATTATTTTTTAAACCACTAAGGTCGCAAACAAGCACAAGGTCCGCCTGATGGTAAGTGGTCATATGGGGCCGAACCTGCGACTTGTAAAGCAGCAACCTCTGCCCCGACGTCAAGTACTGCCTCGCTCTGTTGAGTACACCTAGTTTTTTTGACGCTAGCTTCACCTTATCTTGTAAATGATCTCGGAACTGAACATCGGTGGAGATGTCGACACCAAGGATCCCAATGCTCTTGGAGATGGAGAGGGGAGTGTTCTGGAATTGTGGGACTACAGTGAATGGGATTATATTTGTGACATGGCTGTTCATCACGCTATGACAACTGTCTATAAACCTCAATCAACAATGTGTAATGGGTAACACGAACATGTTTCCTACATATAATAATAACAAGTCGAATATAAACACACAAAAGATTAAAATTGTTTAGTTTTTCACCAGACATCTATTTAAAATAAAAATCAACATCTTTTTATTCAAATGGGTTACTAAGAACACTTTCGACAGACATATTAAAGATAATATAAAATACACTTACATGTACATATTCATATATACGCATGCAGACATATATTAATACATATATATAAATATACAAATACATATAAAAGATATAATATAAAACTATATCCTATCTGATTAAATCCTCGTTCGGCCGCCCGATAGCGGTAGGGTCCGAACACGAGTGGGTGCTACACACAAATACGCACATATACATATATGCACACACACACATTCAAACAGACGTCGCACATCCGAAAGTGGTGGTGTAATGAAAAGTAACATTTCCGTTTATTCGTCGTATTTTATTGTAAAAAGTTAATCTAAAGTCTATTTTAGTTTTATAATCAAAGAAATAAAAGGAAATATGTCATTTTAATCTTAATAATTATAACATATAATTAGCATAACATTCACTATTCAAATTTTTAAAAGAATACAAAACAAAATAAAGAAAATAACAGCTTTTTCATACATGTATACACATTTACGATATATGGATATAATTTAAATTTATTTATTACGGTTTGAACAATGAATCCATACTAATATTATAAATGCGAATGTAATTCTGTCTGTCTGTCTGTTACCTCTTTACACTAAAACCGCTGTACCGATTAAGATGAAATTTGGTATGGAGATAGTTTGAGTCTCGGAAAAGAACATAGGCGGTTTAAATCCTGCGCCGATAAACTAATTTAGGGCGGGTGGAACGGCGAGCAAATTCGGCATAGAGATGGTTTGTGTCCCGGGGAAGGATCTAAGCTACTTGAAAACATCAATTGTGAGTCGGTTTTGTTTTTTATAATTGAGAAGTTGTCGATAAAATCCTATAGCGATAACCGAATTTAGGGCAGATGAAACCGTAAGCAAAAGCTAGTATCGTATAAAGCATACCTACAGTTTAATACGTATTTGAGTTATTTTTAAGATGTGAAAAATGACCTTCAAGGCACTTAATTCAGGCTTTGCTTTCTTTGAAAATCAATCAACTGCATTGTGTATCTTTTCCATAGGCAGAATCAATATAGTATGTATAGTATATGTAATATAATATATATATTTAGTATATATAATACAATATAGAGCTATAGGTAAAATCAATTTAAGTAATGCCACTGGTGAAGCGTGTAGCGTTCATAGGCTACGGTAACTGCTTCGTATTAGATCCTATTTTATTGATTTATATTTAGCTAAACCTCTTTAATGTTTATTATTAATAATTAAAATTAATTAATATTAAAATTAATAAATAATGAATAACGAATACTACAAATGTCGATAAGTGTATCGATATTTGTCTATCCCTAACCATTCAGAGGATTTATCAGTTAGGCCGACCAATTTTTGTAGAAGTATTGAGTTTGCAATGAACCTATTTTACTTGGCTGGATTAATTTCTTCACTTGCGTAAAAATGTGTATTGGCTTGACAAATTACTATTAAAACAAATCAAAAAAGTACTTTCTTGTGAAGAGAAACGTTTTTTGTTATACTGCTGTAGTTTTTACAACATTTCACGGCACATTTCGTCATTTTGTCGAGATGTTTGCGTAATACTGATTGACCGAAATGTCGAGATAGGTCAAACTTTCATCGTCTATGGCTAGAGGGGAAAGGCGAAAACTTTGTAAAGTCGCGTCCATTTCTATAACGTCCTTGTTTCATACCGACTGCTGTGTTTGGGAACATGTTTAATACATCTACACACACCGTTCGTCGAGCTCTGCATATTGAAGGATTGCATCATAGAAAGCCAGCTAAAAAACCGTTTTTAACTAATACCCATAAACAAAATAAATTGTTGTTTATAAGGGAGTATTTAGATTTTGACTGGGAGCACACCTTATTCACCGATGAGAAGTCGTTTATATCATCTGAAAACGGGAAGTTTCATTTGTGGTGCAGAAATGGAACCCTTTATGCAGAACAAAATGTTGTCCCAAATATGGAATCTGGACGGATATCACTAAATATGTGGATGAGTGCGGCTGGTCCTGGTGAATTAATCTCGATAGCAGGGCGCGCTAGAGCTTCACATTATGTGGAAGTGTTAGACGAGATCATGTTGCCAACGGTGTGTTTATCCATTAGCTGATATGCCACAAATACAGTTTATGCATGATAACTGTCCTGTGCATCGAGCGCATATAGTGCAGGATTGGTCTACTCAACACACCGGACATTACTGTTATTCCTTGGCCTGCAAAATCACTAGATTTTAATCCCATAGAAAACCTATGGGGTTTGATGGTACAAAGATAGGACATGCGAAATGAAAGAACTACAGAGTGATTAGAGGCTCACTGTGTAGAAATTTGGTACAATATTAGAGGACCAAATATCTGTTCTAATATAGTCGGATCTACGCGGCGGCCCTTGCTTGCTGTAATTGAAAATAATGGAGGTTATATTAAATACTAAAAAATTGGCCAAGTTCGAGTCGGACTCCTAGACGAAAGGTTCCGTACCATTATCTATAAAAACGGCAAAAAAAACACGTTTGTTGTATCGGAGCCCCCCTCAAATTTTTTAATTTATTTTAATTTAATTATTTATTTTAAAAGTAACTTTATAACTAAATATTCTGTAAATATTTTAAGCGTCTACCTGTTGCCGTTATCAATATCGAGCAAAATCGAGCGAAAAAGTCACGTTTGTTGTATGGGAGCGCCTTAAATATTTATTTTATTCTGTTTTTTGGTATTTGTTGTTATAGCGGCAACAGAAATACATCTTCTGTGAAAATTTCAACTGTCTCACTATCACGGTTCATGAGATACAGACGGCCTGTCGACAGACGGACGGACAGACGGACGGACGGACAGCGAAGTCTTTTAGGTTCCGCTAATTAAACCTAAAAATAAAGTACTATTTTTCTTACAGATAATATTTCACATTTCAATATATTTAAGACATAACATATTTTTTTTTACTTTGTTGTTTTTCAAAATATAGCAGCGTTACCGAATGAATGGTGACTGGTATTTCTTTTATATTCTTATGGTGAAGTTTCAATTGTCTTTTCATTACGAAAACATTAAGCATTATGTCGTATGGTATTTTATTATGGGGTGCAGCCGCCGATTGGGAATCGGTCTTTATTTTGCAGAAAAGGGCAATCCGCTCTGTATACAAGATGAATGCGCGTGAATTTCTAAGAGAACTCTTTAAAAATTATTAATTAACATTTTGACTATGCCATCTGCTTACATTTATGCCAACATAATGTATGTGCGGCAAAATATTGAATTGTTCTCAAAACGTGGGGAGATACACGGCCTTAATACTAGAAATAAAGGGAAACTTGCAATGCCTGTTTTTAGACTGCACAAGACACAAAAAAGATATTTATAGGAAACGGTATACAATTTTATAACAAAATTCCAAAGAGAATCACTGATTTTACTGAAACCAAATTTAAGCAATATGTTAAACATGTTCTAATTAAAAAGCTTACTATACAGTTTTAGATTATATAGGAGACAAGGATGTTTGGAATATCATCTGCAGATAAAATTTGAAATTTTTACTTATGGCTATTGTGTTTTTGTTTTAATTTTTTAAAGTAAATTTATATTTTATAGATTAGCTATTCTTAGTTTTATTCACAAATATTTGTTATGTTATATTTATTAATTCACACTTGTTTATTATAAACTGACGTTCAAAAGTGTCCGAAGGTGACCTACTTGAATAAGAACTTTAAATAAAAAAACGAATACTTAAGATATAACCATAGGAAATATATATATATATATATATATATAAAGAAAAAAAGGGACATTTAGTAAAAACATTATTTATTATTTATAAAATTTTAATAAAAACGATTTTTTATTTGATTGCATGTGTTTTAATTCTTGCAAACAAAACAAAAAGTTCTCATTCCAACTGGTCCTTTTCAGAGAGAACTAGATGTCAAAACATAAAAAAAATTATTTCTAACAAAATATCGCAAAACGGAAGTAGCTTGATTTGAACCATAGGCTTGCCAATTAATGTCGCATCGGTTTTGAATCACACCACCTGGCAGATAATATTTAATGCGAAATAAACGATACATATGTAGAACGACAATGCAGTTTACACCGTATTAATTAAATTGGTTACTGTATTTATACTATTTCCATTTCTTTATTTTCTCGATGACAGCTCATGTGGAAACTTGAACGAGCGTCTTTTTTACATTACGTTTACATTATTTAATAAAACTATGACGCCTACTTACGTACAAGGTCATAGCAGAGTCGGAGAAACTGATAGGGATGGAGCTATCGATAAACTTAACACGATAACAGACCCGATAATTTTATACAAAATGTAAGAAAATAAACTATTGCCGGATCATTTTGTACAAAACTACTAATATTACATTTCATTACAAGATTTAATTATACTATGTTGATTCTTTATTTATTTATTTTAATCAAAATCTGATGAATCGTCACTGTCACTCGATGAGCTCCCTCCAACATTTATATATTATCGAATGCCACATAAATTTCCCAATCTGACGCTATAATGTTTAAGGTTCTTCTAACAATTTTTTCCCAGTGAAATAGTAGGTCCACTAATTCCAAATGCGGCCGCCACGATTTTGATACTCTGCTTCAAAGTAATTACGAACCTTGATCATCAGTTCTCTCGCCTGCCGTTTCAGAACAGATCCTTTAGGCATTTTGATATTTGACAGCTGGGCAGCAATCAACTCGGAGGAACACAAAATACACAACGTAACGTATGGATAATGTGAAAAAACTCAGCGAACAGAAATAAAGTGACTATATAGCACGACTGTCTTGTTGCGAGTGACAGATTAAAACAAACACAACATGGCGGTGGGCAATTGAGTGTTCCCATCTTGAAAAATATATATTTGAATGTTTTGTTGTATTTGTCATTGTTCAAAACATAATAAATATATGCGATCGATATCATTACTTACTTACTTATTTGGTCACAACACTACAACTTTTAAATTAGAACTCTCATCGAGAAAATAAAGAAATGGAAATAGTATAGTATAAAGAAAACTAAACCTAATTTTGTCGATTTAAGGTTAATATTATAGACAGTTCTGGTAATGTTAATGTGAGAGTGCGAGATTCACAGAATGGCTCCACGCAATTTTAACCTTTACACTTACACTTATTTTAAGCAAAACGTTTTTGAGAAAAAAAGGTAACGATAAATATTTGAATATTTATGATACGTAGGAAATAAGATAGGTATTACTAACAATTTACAGTTTCTGTATCGTTTGTCATCCACAATGTTCAATTAAAATAACCAAAACTTGCAGGTATTTTTTATAGATATTTTAAGTTAAGAAATTTAAATCTTTGTGAAAAGGGATAAACATAAAGTACTAAGCCACCATTTTTCTTCTATTTCATCAGAGCAATTAACCCATGGTTGGGGATTAAAGAGGCAGGCAGGTATTATTGCAAAAAGAAAATCTAACATACGTGGCGACAAATGATGTACTTATATATTTGTTCTCTTTTTGTATTGATTCCAATAAAAATGTTAATTATATCAACTTTTTACCGACGTTTGTACTGAACGAGCCACTAACACAACGTTAGCCGAAATTCGATTAATTTTCAAGGAAAGCGAAGCGGCGAATTGAATTCCTGAGTGTATTTACCCCTGTACCTGTTTATGATCGCTATTTACTGGGATTAAAACATGATAAAACACAATCCTAATTCAATTTAGCGTGGACTTTACAATGTTGACACTCGTATCGCACACCTCTATCGTGAACTAGGTAATTACAGTACGAGTACATATACCAATTACCGTGAATATTAACTTTCTCCCCGTGTAATTTGTGTTGTATTGTTATCAGTTTTTTCTTATTTTAATCTTGATATTATTTTTACATACATATTATTTCCGATCTTAATTGTTATTTAAGTTTGATAAGATTGTTATTATAGCATTGGCATGTAGCCTGGACATTTCCATTTAGTTCGATCGGGTCTGGCACTGGGCTCTTCCATCGAAGTTGCCATCTTACGGAATGCCCGAGGGTTTGAGCAAATGGGTGGCTAGCTAGTTTTAGGTAAAACACATACAGCGAGGCAAAGTTTGGCCCGTTTGACTCGGTCCGTCGTTGAACCGAGGCAAACGGGCTTCGCTGGTTCAAAACAAGAACAAAACAATGTGGAACACAGTCAAATAAAAAGCCAAGTCCAAAGACTGCTTTTACAAAAGAAACATCCAAACACAAAACCTATCTCTGAAATATTAAATAAACATTATCTCGCTAATATTCCTAAAAAAAACCTAATATCAACTTAAAAAATACAATCTCGTTGCCAAACAGTTTTTTTCTTGGGACCAATAACGGAAATGGAAGTAAGAAAAATAATCTTAAGCTTAAAACGAACCAAGGCTTGCGGATATGACGACATACCAGCAATATTATTAATAAAATGTGTAGACGACTTTACACCCCTCCTGTCATTCTTAATTAACCAATCTTATACATAAGGACAGTTTCCTGACAGATTAAAAATTAAACCCTTATTCAATAAAGGGCCAACAGATGATGCCTTTAATTATCGACCAATAACATTACCATCGGTTATATCGAAAACATACGAAAAAATAATATGCCAACGAGTGTAGTGTAGTGAGTACAGTTTTTATAAAAATATTGTATTATAAACCAAAATCGACATGGTTTTCGAAAAAATTACTCAATGGTAACGGCTGTATTTGATTGTGTCTACAGCATACTAGATGAACTTAATGATAATAATCGCGCCATTGCTGTATTTATGGATATGTCTAAAGCATTTGACAATGTGTTCTATCCTATATTATTAAAAAAACTAGAATCCGCGAGCATACGGGCCGAAACCTTAAAGTGGTTTATATCAAACTTGAAAAAAATCGCGAAATAAAATAATAAACTCTGAACAGAAACATATTTTCGGATCCATACCGCTTGGATGTTTGTTATTTCTGATATATATATTACCGACTTGCCCTCCACCGTTTCGCATAAAATAATATTGTTTGCGGATGACATTACTATATTATTCTTCGATAAACTTGATAATATTTTGAACCTAAAGAAAAACATTCTTAGTACATTCGATAAAGTTGTAACACATCTTAACGAGATTGGATTAAAATTAAATAATGAAAAAACCAAAATCATGCAGTTCCATCCACACTAAAGAGCGCCCTAAATCTTAAAAATCTTTTATGACCAGATCTTACTGGAAGAAGTAAACGCTTTTACATTGCTTGGTATAACTTTAGATACAAACCTTACTTGAAAACTACACGTTAAGACTCTAATCAGCAAGCTTAGTCGATTTTTATACGCTCTACGTGAAGTTCGGAAATTTACCGATGAAAAATGCGCGCTAACTGCCTATCATAGTTACGCAGCCTCGTGGATTAGGTATGGTATAGTGTAATGTGGAAATCGCACGGAGATCAATGCGATCTTTGTTTTACAGGTGTCTTTGTGTCAGAATTATAACGCAGACAGTCTTTAGAGACATGTAGACCTATATTTAAAAAAATGAATATACTCACCGTTGCATCGATATACCATTTATGAATTGTTCCTTTATAAAAAAAACATCCACATTATTTTTAACGTATTAGAGATGATGTCGATAAGATGTATAATAGGAGATCGAATAGAGTAAACCGACTGCAGCTACCCAACTACATGGCTATAATAGTACTTAATCATTTACCTACCTATCTACAGATCCTTCAAGGCAAAAAATTCTTCATTCAACTTAAAGAGTATTTATTAAGCAAAAAATATTATAACATTTGGGAATATTTTAATGACAAACTGTAGAAAATGTATACTGAAATATTATTAAAAATACTGACATTCTATAAATCGTAATCTGACATTAATATTTTATAAGTTAAAGCTAGGTATTAGAATAATAAAATGTGATATTTTTGAATCTTAATATTGACGTCATTGTATTATTAAATTCTGACTTCTTTAATGTCATCAAAATCATTAAAACCTACTCTAGGTACTTAAATATGGGGTAGTCAACAAAAGACTAAGCAATAATTTTATATAGTTTATTTATTTAACACTTATAGCACATATAAAAACTATTACAATATTGTATTAACCTATAAAATTGTATGCACTAAGGCGGACTTATCGCATAATGCGATTTCTTCCAGCCAACCTTAGGGAGGTTCCGAAAGCTTATTAATTTAAATTTATGAAGGTAGAGTCAAAATAAAAAGAAAATAATAAAACGTAATATGAAGAAAAATTAACTGAATGAACATACAAATATAATTTTATATATGTATGTTCATTCTATTAATTTTTTCTACATTGTTATATAAATATATATAACAACATATAATATCATATACATACAAATATGAGTACAAATTGGTAGTTAGAGAGTTGAGATCATATCATCAAGTTTGCAATGATTCGAGAAAAAAGGATTTCAGTTTGGTTTTAAAAAAGTTGATAGACGATGACAAACGAATATCCGATGGTAAATTGTTGCACAGTAATGCTGCTTTTACAGCAAACGATCTACTATAAAAAGTGGTGGAGTGAGACGGTTTAGTTAGTGCTCGTTCTACCTTTGATCTTAGTGATACACTTTGTGACGAAGTCGAATTGGGAGCCACTTAATTTGAGCACGAGACTCGGAAATATGATCATATTTTCGTAATTCGAAAATAAATCGGATACATAAATTTTGGAGACGATCAAGTTTGTCGAGTAGCTCCTCTGTAAGGTCCAGATAGCTTACGTCCGCTTAATCGAGAAGAGGAAGCAGCAAAGACTGCGTCAGCAGAACTTTAGTTTGGAATGGTAAAAAAATTTGCTGACTTTTGAGTGAGTGTAATGAAGCAACAAAAAAACATTTTTTTAATAAGTGCATTTACCTGTGGGCGCCACGATAACGTGCTGTCTGTTAGTATGCCGAGGTTTTTTACCTTTTCAACAAAAGGAATTGGTACACTATTGTATGCAATCTGTACTACTTTATCTATGTCCATATGACGTTTGCTGCCTACTATTATAGCCTGGGATTTGCTAGGGTTAAGAATCAGTCCAAAGGACTTTGCCCAATCTGATATAATTTCAAGGTTATGTTTAATGATATTAATAGCATTGTCAATTTGGTCTAATGTTGAACCTGTATATAATTGGTGATCATCAGCGTATAAGTTAAATTGTGTAGTTAGTCGATTCGCAAACGTTTATAAAAAGAGAGAACAGCAAAGGTGACTAGAACTCCTCCTTGTGGAACACCAGCTCGCACAAAACACCAATCTGAGGAGCCAGGTTTTAAACATTTAATTGAATAAATTATGAATCTACTGCTCAAGTGCCTGTTTCAGGTTAATTGTAGTTAACATTATTTAATTATGTACTGCAATCTGTAAGTAAGTAAATAAATAAATCAATCCATTTTAGTTATAATGTTTAAGCATCTGATATGAATCCAAGTAAATAGATAAAATGTAAGTACTTAACCAAATCTAAAGTGGTATTTGTTTATTGAACTAATCAAACCGTGACGTAAACTGCTGGTCTACAAAGTTGAGAGTATATAACACACTCACTCACATACACACTCACTCACACACACACACACACACACACACACACGCGCGCACAAACACACACGCACACACACACACACACACGCACAAACACACACACACGACACACGAGCGCGCGCGCGCCTTCACATCCCGGAGTTTGGACGTTAATAGCTACTGCATAGTCTCCTCCTGACTAAAGTAATCATTATCGAACATTAATTTGTATGTACCTTAGTTATAAATGAATTCAAATAAATAGTATTGTCTTATCTTAATAACTTCTTTGTTGAAGAGCCTTATATTGTAGTCCTTAGAGAATACCTTGACAGGGACCTCATTTCATAACCTAAGCGAAAATGGCGGGCGGTGCGATGGTAAAAAGAAGCCATGGGCATCATTCTGAACAATTGGTCAGGACACATCACATCACACAAGCGGTAGAACACATACAGCACACAGGATTCGATACTGCTTGTGAGTTTGGGATCGTCGACGATTCTTACAGCCCGATGTCTGGGTGCACCCGCCGAGAGATGGCAACAGTACTTCATATGAGGCCGGACTTGCAACTTGTAAAGCAGCAACCATCCTGAGGTGGAGTACTGCTTCGTTTTGTTAAGTACTCCATGTTTTTTCACTTTGTCTTGCAAATGTCCTCGAAACCCCGATCCCAATGCTCTTGGAGATAGTGAGATGAGAGGTGTGTTCTGGAATTGTGGGACCTCAGTAAATGAGGTTTTCTTAGGAGAACGCGCAGACTTGTGTCTTCGCAGGGTTTAATTGAATTGAAATTAAATTAAATCGGTTGGAGGCCTTGGACAGAGTGGTCTCAATTTTAGACCCCAGTTCTTTGCACTTTTCCTCCACAACGGAATAAGGGAAGTTTGCACGGTCCGTGTAATAAGCGTCTCCAGTACTGTCATATACATAGCAATGTGGAATGATGCACAACATATAATTGATACGCTGTAGAAACAGTGTAGAAGACAGCACAGAGCCTTGCGGGACACCAGATGTAATGTCCATGCTATCAGAGCAACTACCGTCAGCTACGGCTCGTCTGCGTCCGCTAGACAAAAAGCTATCCACCCATGTTCACAAATCCTCGGGCAGTCCGTAACATGGCAACTTCGGTAGAACGCGTCGTCTATGCTAGTCGACCTTTTATTGAATCACTTTGCGTTTCTTCAGAAATAAAGGTTTTATCTCATTAACTGGTATTTGCATACATGAAATATGCACATTTGTAAGGAAATGTTATCACCACTTTGCAAAAAAAATTATTGCTAGATTCATTAGAAACGTAGGAATAATTTATTTGTTCCATCATAAATATTTTATAATTGTTTTTATAAAAGCAATTACTTCACTTCGATTAATAGAACAATTTGTACTTATAATTAAGTGGTAGTAGTAAGTGCTTATTCCTATTATTATATGTGACATTTTTTATCTAGTATTATAATTATATTATTTTATAAAGTTATTGATCCATGAAATTTTTCGTGATTTAAAAATTGTATGCCCGATTAGGGTAAACTGTCATTTACATTAAAATAATATGTAAACTGCTGACAATAAATTGATTTTAATTCTGTAACTGAAATGTAATTGTATCGCATACTTTATAGGTACCTACTTAAGATAATTAGGGATTTAACTAAAAGACTAAGTTCAATAAAAACGTCACGTTATAATTAGGGTTCCGTACCCAAAGGGTAATTAGCGGAACCCTATTACTGAGACTTCGCTGTCCGTCCGTCCGTCTGTCCGTCCGTCCGTCTGTCACCAGATTGTATCTCATGAACCGTGATAGTTAGACAGTCAAAATTTTTACAGAAGATGTATTTCTGTTGCCGCTATAACAACAAATACTAAAAAACAGATTGCTTGATTTTGCTCGATATTGATAACGGCAACAGGTAGACACTTAAAATATTCACAGAATATTTAGTTATGCATATACTCACTTTAAAATTAAATAATTAAATTAAAATAAAACAAATATTTAAGAGTAGCTCCCATACAACAAACGTGATTTTATTTCCGTTTTTATAGATGATGGTACGGAACCCTTCGTGCGCGAGTCCGACTCGCAATTGGCCGATTTTTAATATTTTAGACCATGTATAAAGAAGGTGTTCAGTAATCAATATGATTTAACTTGAAATAAGCTTGAAGAAGCTAAATGTGTGTAAGCTGAGCAATATAATTTTGCGTAAATAAGTTAAACTTCAAGCTAGAAAAACTGTAAACCCTTCATCTACATATGGGGCTCTCAGAATTACCATTTGTGGTGTATTGTCTTTTATTAAAGGAACAGCGCGCTTTGTGGGACCCGCACCGTTTGCACTGCGCCGGTGTTTGCCAAGCAGGATTCAGCTTAGACTTGTGTCATAAATGTTTTGGTTTCATGTAGATTTGTGTTTGTTTTCAGATTAGCTTCAGAATTAATATTTAAGTAAGCATTAGAAACAGTCACATTTTCCAATCCACTGCAGTCTAGTGAGGAGACGATAGCAAATGCTGATAGATTAAATTATTATTTACATTTTAAAATAGTGTTTAAATTAAGACTAGTGATTATATTTAACGTTCAAATAAAGCAGCTAGTTTCTAGTTTCAATTATACCGATAACTTTGCCTTTCTTTTCCCGTTTAGGGACACACAAGGAAAGATTTCATTAACATATAATTTCTCGTTTTCATCAAAAATACTAATATTACTTTTACCTTTAAAAATGACGGATTGTCATACAAACTTTCCTACCTATCTACGAGTAGGTAACGCTAGTGGTGCTGTGAGTTGGTAAATCGGTCAGCCAGTCAGCGCAGGCATTTACGAGTATGTATTTATGGATTAACTATATGAAAACCTTTTTCAATCTCCCGACGATCCATTAAAAACAACTTGCACGAACACTCGGTGTTGATTCGATTTTGCATTAGGTATTCTATTCAAATCATTGTATCGAGTACACTGCAAGAACGATAAATGTCCAATGAAACTGATTTCGAGTAATTCGAGTTTGAAGTTTAAAGGTTATTCGCGAGTAACGTCAAGAATGTTGGCAATGCAGTCTCTTTTTTAAAAAGATTTATAAGTGACTAGTACCGAAATAGCCAGGTTTAATAAAAGAAAAAGTTACTACTTGAATGTAGTTAACCTATGAAGTTATTACATATTTTTATAAATTTGACATTTATCGTTTGTGCAGTGTACCCTTCTAGTCTAAGAGCCAGTGGAAAGCTACCTGTATGTATTTGACCAGACCTGGGGTTTTGTAAAGTGAGGCCCTTATACCTACCATATATCAGATGGAGGGTCAATAAGCCCAAAGTGGTGGACGCGGTACGCGCTCAGGTAAGACAGGTATCGATTTATAGCGAATTTTAAATGCATTTGACCACGTTTGCCGATTTGAAATTTGATAATATATTATTATTATTATCTAAAAACAACAATGGCAGACCATTATCGCGCGCTAAGCATTGTGGCAGACAGATTTGAAAGTGGTGAAAAAATTAAATTTTGAATTTAATTGACCAGATATGCCATTGATATATTTTATTTATAAGGGTCTTGAAAACTTATATTGATCACGGCAGATGACTTCATTGAGAACACACAACAGCAGACAACAAAATCTTAACTATCCAGTCATATGTATGCAAAGACTGTCTATAGCTATCTTTATGTTTTCCTCTATGGTAAACTATTGTACTCATTCTAGCCGTTCATACCATAGACATAGGATTTCTTCACTACGTTCAGAAGACCAATCAAGCGTGTGAGCGAGAAATCCTTATTTAGTGCTTAGTGCCCATGAGAAGATGAGATAGAAGAAAATGGCCGAAAATGTCAATAATTACATCGATAAGGGGTGATATGAGCGGGTCTATTTTATAGCGATTGGAATTTTCTATTTTCCTCCTTGAATCCTTGATTTATATTTTAGAATATTTAAATTGTAAATTTGGTATCTTTTTGTGAGCCAATTTGACAAGTCGCACTAATCCGAATTAATACACGTTTTACTGGTAATTTATGATTTTTTTACAGCTTTGTTGTTAATTATATTTTATCGAATTTATCCGAAAAATCAATTTGAATTGTAGTTTACATATTATTCTCTAGAATTAATACCATATTCCATTGCTAAATCGAGGTTTTGGGGATATTTTGTGTAAAATATATAATTTTAGTTTAGTTACGATAAAGATTGACTTAGCACTGACGTCATGCGTATCGATATCGATAATAAAGTTTATCAGGAGTTCTTTTTGTGGCAAAGATATATACGTTTGACGGCTCCGTGGCTCTGTTAGTAGTGAAGACTATCTACAGAAACGAGGGATGCGGGTTCGATCTCCGCACAGGACAAATATTTATGTAATTAAAATTTGTGTTTGTTTTCTACTTTAGTATGTATGTATTTACAAAAAAGAACATTTATATTTATACATAAATATAATTATATTTTACATATAATAAATATAAGGTCAGGTAGGGTAAAAGAAACATAGTTTACTGTTTTTTAAACATTATGAAATATGTATTTATTTTAATAGCAATAGAAAGAAATAAATAAAATATATCAATGGCAGATCTGGTCAATTAAATTCAATATTTAATTTTTTTCAGCACTTTCAAATCTGTCTGCCTCAATGCTAAGCGCGCGATAATGGTTTGCCATTGTTGTTTTTAGATAATAATAATATATTATTAAATTTAAAAACGGCAGACGTGGTCGATTGCATTTAAAATTCGCGAAAAATCGATACCTGTCTTACCTGAGCGCGTGCCGCGTCCACCACTTGGGGCTTAGTGACCCCTCATCGCATATATGGTAGGTATAGAGGCCTCACTGTACAAAACCCCAGGTCTGGTCAAATACATACAGGTAGCTTTCCACTGGCTCTTAAGCTATTTAAAAACTTAATTTTTGACATTGTACACTTTAACTTGTTATCAGCTAAGATCCACTTGCGCTCCTCAGGGTTAGCGCCATTTTTGTCAAGTTATAAAGTTAACCTGAGTCAAAGTCATATTTGTCTTGCGCTACTACTTAACCCGGGTAACTGCCGAGTTAAATATTAAAAATTAAACCCGCCACCATCGGAGGGTTAAGTCACTAACTCCGCCATATTGCGCCAACATTTTTAAGTTAAATTCGTGTTGATATCGGTTTTCTGGTTAAATTTATATTATACTAGCTGTCCCGGCGAACGTTGTTCCGCTGCCGTCCCTCTGTACCCGGCGAAAGTTGGTTTTTACCTATAGTGCCCGAGTCCGGCTTGCACTTGACATATCGAGATAAAAACTATCCTATCTTTTAAGTTGGATCAAATAACAGATATTTACGAAGTTTGATCAAAATCAGTTCAGTAGTTTAGGAGTCCATTGAGGACAAACATTGTGACACGAGATTTATATATATTAAGATTTCAACTATGAGTAGGTATCTACAAATATAACTAGGTAGGTAGGTAGATAAAATTTAATTTTCTGACAAATACATTTACTTAAACCATTTTAATAGAACTGTGCAAGAACAAAGTGTTTAGGTATTTCAAAAATAATGAGAACAAAACTTTTACTCACTATTCTCAGATAACACTGAATTCCGAGGTTCATTATTTTTGCTTCTGCTGCCTGCAGGCATTCTAGGTACCTCGGTTTTTTTTCTATATTCAACACATATACACGAACGAACGAATAAAACGAACGCGTTAAGACAACGTAAGATCTTTTGTAGGTCCATTTTTAACACTTTTCGCTTGCACAATTCTAATTAAATAAATAGGTATGTAGTGAATAAACCGACAGACTGAGTACCTACCTACGTATGCGTCCAATGCAAAACATGGAATAACTCAATTTTTAAAAGCATCATCCATTCCTAAAACATCATTCATAAACATCTGGCAATCATTTGGGCATCACCAAGGAGTCGAAGGACGACATAATAAAGTATTATCTTTAAGTTCATTGTAGAAGAATAACAAAGATTGTAAAAAGAGATAGATTTATTGTTTCTAACAAGAGAGAGCGAGACCCATATATACTTATGCAGGATTTTTTTATTTAGGCGGTTAATAACAGGATGCACATTTATTTTTGTTATGTTGTCACTTCTGGGGAAT
This sequence comes from Apoda limacodes, assembly GCA_946406115.1. NCBI lineage: Eukaryota > Metazoa > Arthropoda > Insecta > Lepidoptera > Limacodidae > Apoda > Apoda limacodes. Next base: position 1,899,970 of record OX291548.1, read on the forward strand.
AGTTAACTTTCTGCTTCTGCAAGACAAAAGACGAGTTATCTAGTTATACAATTGACCCAGGATTAGTTATTTAGCTAGTTATTTATTTAACCCTGAATCTTCCGCAAGTCGGCCTAAGTAAAATGTAGTGAAATATATCAAGCTGGTGAAACAAGCGGACGCTGCATAAACCTCGCACGAGATGAAGTTGCGAATCAACCTCCAGGCTCGATGTGTAGTGCATCCGATATTGTGTTTGCCGGAAAGACTTGTCATCTCACAGTTATGTAACTAGATCATCTTGATATTCCACCTTATTTGGTGAAACATTATTTTACGAGACAAAATAAAAAAAATCATAAATATCTTTGGCAAAACTGAACGTAAAAAAACCTGTGATAATTTAGATACTTATATCTATAATATATAATTATTCTTTTAAATCCGAAGATTTTATTTAATGTTACTCAGTATTTCTCTCATTATTTTCGTATTATTCAAGAGCTTTGTCTTTTAATTGCTCACACTTTTGCAGTGTAAGTACACTTAAGCTGGTGTCTCCTCGGCTTCAACGCAGCCTCTACATATATATACTGGTGTCTCCTTGGCTTCGACGCAGGCTCTCCATAATAATATATAAGCTGGTCTCATCTACTTCAACGCAGCCTCTACATTGCTAAGCTGGTGTCCTCGGCTTCAACGCAGCCTCTACATATGTAAGGTGGTCTTATCGGCTTCAAAGCAGCCTCCACATATATAAGCTGGTCTCCTCAGCTTTAACGCAGCCTCTACATATATAAACTGGTGTGCCCGGCTTAAACGCAGCCTCTACATTTATAAGCTAGTGCCTCCTAGGATTCCACGCAGCCGCTACGTATATAAACTTCTGTCTCCTAGGCTTCCACGCAGCCTCTACATACGAGTATATAGTCTTGTGTCTCCTAAGTTTCCACACAGCCTCTACATATATAAGCTGGTCTCGGCTTCCACCAGATACTCAGTACATATATAGCATGCCTACCAAATTTCGGTAGTACTGACATCAAAAAGATGTATCTTTAGTTAGTAAATTTCGTATTATTTATTATTTGTATTGGTGTGGTAGTACCTCATGACCCAGTTATATTCGTGTATCAGAAACGACATGCAGAGCAGTCATAAAAAGCAACATAATTAAATATGCAAAAAGATGATTTGATAGTCCTTCATTGCTTTATCCACCAACAGAACTTGTGTTCTAAGTCCATTCGACTCCCGAATGTTATGAATGAGGTTGTAAAAACCATCAACTTTATTCGATCCCGAGGGCTTAACCATCGTCAGTTCAAGGCGTTTTTGGATAAAATATCAGCTGAATATATGATTGAGCAAAAGAAAAATGTAGAAACGGCTGCAGATGGTTGAGCAAAAGAAAAATGTAGAAACGGTTTTACGAGCTTGAAATGAGATAGCAGACTTTATGAAAATAAAAGATAAACCATTATCTGAACTAAGTGACCCAAAATGGATATGTGACAGCATTTCTGGTCGATCTTACAGGCTATTTGAATGATATAAATTTGAAACGTCAAAAACGAAGAAATTTATTAAATGATTTGTACAGCCATTTGAAATCGTTTCAGATCAAACTACTCTTGTGGGACTCACAGTCGCTCTCTGATAACAGTTACCATTTCAACACACTCCCACTGCGTATTAAAATATTGCTTATGCCCAATATGCTGAAGAACTCAAGTTACTGTCGGAACGATTTTCGAACAGAATTAGCGACTTTAAAAACATGGAAGACTGTTTCAGTTTATTTGCTACTCCGACAAAATGTAATGTACAAAATGCTCCAATACATTTACAAATGAAGTTGATCGACATTTAAGAAAACTCACTCCTAAAATCCAAAGAAGACGTAGAGTTGTGCGATTTCTATAAAAAATACATACACCATTAAATTTTTATCGTTTTAATGCCGTGGATGGTGGTTTCATGCACCTGATCACTTGTCCACGGCATTAAAACGATTTAAATTTAACGGTGTAGAAAAAGACAATTTTCCGCAGCTTAGAAAATTCGCAAGATTTGTGCGTTTGGCAGTGTGACGATACCAATATTTATGCCTTAACATTTTGTAATGCAATGTTTTTATTCAAGTTTCAGCGCGAAGATTTACATTAGTAAACAATTGTCAATAAACTTACTACCTAAAGCAAAATGCATCTTTAGTAATTTTATACATTAACTGAGAAGTTATGATTTATTTTATGAAAGGTATAAAAGTTGAATACCGATGACTCAAATGTAAAATATTACATTATAAACTTACGAATCATAAACATCAACACAAAATGAATTGTTAAATGTAGGGAGTAATCTAACTCCCGATTTATGGATTCCTTATACCTTGGACAAAATGAGGTTGCGTAAGTTTTGAACCAGTGGCGCGAGTATGGATGCTTTAAAACTTACTGTTATTGGATGTTTGTCAAGCAAGGCAAGTGCACGAATGTGTGAAGGCGATAAAGCGTGGTAAGTCCCCGGGGCATGACGGGCTCAGTATTAAGCATATATTATATGCGGGCCCGATACTACTCGATAAAATTTCACTTCTTTTCAATGCCTGTATTGACCACAGCCACCTACCTAAAGAATTTATGAAGACCACCGTTGTACCTATAATCAAGAATAGAACAGGTGACTCCTCAAATCTGTCGAACTATCGTACCATCTCATTGGCCACCATTCTGTCTAAAAAAATTTAACGGTTAATTAACAAACATCTAGGCGAGACAAATATACCACTTAGTAGTGCTCAATTTGGTTTCCGTCAGTGTCTATCAACAGACTTAGCAATTTTCGCTCTTAAGAATACATTTCATAGGTATTTGTCTAGAAATACCTCAGTGTATGCCTGCTTTCTAGACCTAAGTCGTGCCTTCGATTCAATTAATTATAATTTATTATGGAGCAAACTACGTAACACTGAGGTACCTCATGACATTGTAGACCTATTAGAATTCTGGTATGCAAATCAGACTTACCGAGTTAAATGGGGTAATGCTGTTTCAGATAGCTATACACTTACCTGTGGGGTGTCGTCACCTGTTCTATTTAATTTATATGTCAATAAGCTAATCGAGGAGCTGAGCAGTACCAGAGCCGGCTGCAACATTGGTGGAGAATGTCTTAACAACCTAAGCTATGCTGACGATATGGTGCTGCTCAGCCCCTCAGTAAATGGCCTAAGGAGACTTATAGCAATATGCGAACAATATGCGGCTACTCATCATCTGCTGTATAATGTTAGTAAAACTGAAGTTATGATCTTCAAGTATGGTAAAGGCCCAAGTGAGTACCTCCTGTAAACTTATGTGACACTACTCTAAAAATTGTCGACTCATTTAAATACCTTGGTCACATAATATCGAGTAACTTGTTAGATGATGTTGATTTGTTGAGACAGCGCAGAGGTATTGCCTGTAGGAGTAACATGCTGGCCAGGCGATTTAGTCACTGTTCAAACCAAGTCAAAGTGACCCTGTTCAAGGCATACTGTCAGGCATTCTACACCAGCCAACTCTGGTACCATCACACGATAAGAGCATATAACACTCTTCGCGTGCAATACAACAATGCCTTTAGGGCCATGCTCCACCTGCCCTGGCGATGTACCGCGTCTGGCATGTTTGCCGAGAACAGGGTTGATGACTTTTTTGCTGTTTTATGAAGGCATAGGGCCTCCTTTCATTTGAGTCTGATGAAGCGTAACAATGAAATAGTAAGGGCGGTTTTCCATACCACTTACATGTTAAGAAAACAGGCTATTTTGACTGCATAGTGCTTTAATTTAATTTAATTTAACAAATAAACATAATCAATACATGTTTATCTGTCTGTCTGTATATATACAAAAGAAATAATTTAATTTAATAAAATGTAAAAGGCATAAAATATTTTATTACTATATAAATAAACTAATAAATTTCAATTAATTTTGACTTAATATAATACAAAAAAAATAAAATAAAATTAGTCATTAAATAACCCACCCCTGATCATTCCTGGTGCAAAGGTGCCCATAATGCTTGCAACATTACCTCGCTGTATAGCGATGGCAATCCTTTGCACCAAGAACTACCCAGAGCGTGAGTCTCCTGTCACTTCATTTAGTTTGCGGCCTATTTCTCCCACTAAACACTTCGCATCTACACTCCAACTGCCCAAGGTCACCACTGCTACAGGTACAAAATGATAAAGCGACTCCAAGCAAGCGTATTTAAGCCGTTTTTTTGAGCAGGCGTCTTCGGCAGCGGCAGATGCAAAGAGCATGGTGTGACTTAGGTGACTGGCGGCGACAGTGCTGACGCAAGTTGCGTCCCAGATCAGGCACTTCCCATTTTCCATGGCACCAGAGAGAGCCCGTCTGGTCTCTTTCCATCAGACCTGCTGAGACCTGGAGGCTCAAGCAAGCAGGGGACATTAGCCGATATAAGGGCTCTACGAACTATGTCATTCAGGGCATGGTGACGCGGAAATCTTCCAGTGCTCCGCCGACAACTCAGGGCGTGATAACCATTGGCCTCCACCATGGAACTGCAGGTGCATATATGAGGCGAAGGAACCAAGCCCCAGACTCAGGTTGCGTCACAGCTCGTAGTCTGGCCTTATCGACTCCCAACGCACCCTCTAGCAATTTTTTTCTAATTAATTTTATTGCCTTAGTTAAATAGTAATGCTACTGTTATTGGGAATCCTTTAATGTTGAGTACAACCGCGTAAGTTTAAGTTACTTAGAACTTTTATAATATTAAAAACACCCGCGAAACTTACCTAAATGAGTCGTTTAACAACTATTAGGGTAGCCTCGTACAATAAATATTCTAACAATGATAAAGGGTAGTTGTTTTGGTTTTCACGTATTCCGTATAATGGTATGACGTGTTAGTTTATTTGAACTTACCCGGGGTTCGTTATAACTTTCCGAACATGTAGAACATAATATTAATATTCTATTAGTTTAGGATAATTAGGCCGTTTTATCTAGACCTTTGCGGTGGCGTGAGTAGGGTTTTACTATTTGGGCATGTTAGCTAGTGTAGGTGAGCGCTGACGATAATCGTAGGCGCCCCTTAAACCTACTTTCAGTTCGCAAGTCCTGAACACATAGCTACCTAGTTCCCACTCTACAAAACTAATGGATTAAGCATTCGTATGTATTTTACTTTCAAATGTGGAAGTAGCAAAAATTAGGGTTCCCTTGCGTAGGGATGACAGAAAAGTCATATAACTCTTTAGTACCTATTTCCTTTAGTTCTGATATTCGCGTATTTGCTTTGTTTAGGTGTTTTCGTACTGACTTTAGAAGTGTTGAAAACTCAAAGTAGGCATTATCGTAGTTGTAGCTATATTGATCGTAGTTGTAGCTATATTTTTTTTCTTTAACGCTTATTTGTATACTGTTGTTTGCTATATTACTCTGACGTACCTCTAAAATAACTGGGGCTACTACTTATTTAAAACAACGGTTTCGGGTCCTACCACTTTTGACGATCACGCTTGGCCAAATAAATGAATTATCAACATCTATTAATTATTGGATTCTTTTGATTTCTCTGAGTTCTTTTCGTTGAGTGATAGTGGGCTCTTGGTTGCTTAGAACAATTTATAATTTTATAAAAATATTCAATAAAACGGGGGGCGTTACAGCAGTGCTTATAAATGCGAACAGTTCTTTTCATTGATGAAAGTTAATCAATCAACACATCGTACACGACTGACTGACGATAATTTGGTAAATGCTTTACGTCTTTGTATCAGTGGAATTAATCCAAATATCGATGGATTAGTTTTCCAAATTCAAGCTCAAGTGTCTCATTGATTTCGGTGTATTTAACTTTCGTAGTTTGTAACAATTGCAAATTTAATGATTTGATTATAATGTACCCTTTTTTTAAATTTCATTTTGTTATTTTAATAAATTATACTATAATAACACTGCGTATTATTTCATGTCTAATATCTGTCGCATAAAATATTATCACTACTTAAAAATGCACTAAGTGTTAAACGCGGCTCGCGAACCTATTTGCACGCTAAAGTTTGGCCCTCAACAAGTCAAAGGTTGCCCATACCTGATCTAAAGCGTGTAGTGAGGACAAAGAACGGCGATAGCAGAGATGGTAGTATCTGATGATACTTATCCTCAAACAATTTAGTTAGAAGCTGCAAGGCCAGGGCGGGCGGCGTGCTGCGCCCGCAGTCACGGGGCGGGTCGTGAGCGGCAATGTTTGCAGAATCAATATTTTCCCACATTTCATCTGCGTAACGTAACGTAAGTACAGAAACTCATTTTACGATTGTTTGAAGAGGTCAATAAACCTGCCCTATTGTAAAAGTGTATTTTATTTTCATTCTGTCAATAACCCTAAAACGACGATTAAATAAAAGAGAAGAAAACAAATGATTCTTAGTTATCAAATTAAAATGTTATGTGAAAAAAATATCTAACTAAATTTTATTACTAAGCAAAAAAACTAACTTGAAATAGTACTAGTACTACACCATAATGAAGAAAAACAAGAAAAAATCTTATAAAATAAAATTACATAAATCTTTAATAATAATTTCACTGAATTATTCAAATTAGCTTTGACATCTTAAAATGTATTATAAAAAGATAATGTAAGTGCCAGTTTATATCTGATCGAAATAGGAGACATAGTAGTACCACAACGCTAGCTGCATTACCCCTTTGAATTGTCAAAGAACTGCTTGGGCCAAGTAAGAACCTGCAATTGGGTCACGCCATACCGCCCGCACCATTTTGGATTTTACCTCCAATCAAAATATTACTTGAAAAAAGCCAATAACGTACCTACCCGCATCAACCGAGCGTGGACTGCAATATACCTCTACATCAGAGACCTTGCTCGATAAAGCAAACTAAAATAAGTTGCAAATCACGTTATGAATAACAATTGCATACGTAACTTAGCGCAACGTTCTAGGGTGCTGTACCTCGAACGAAATCCTAATATGAACAACACACATTCTTGTCAGTAACGCGTGGAATACCTATCAAGTTAAAATTATTATTATAAACTTATTCCTTGTAGCTTGAAAAAATTAAACACCGCCATTAGTTTACCTACCATGAAAAAAAATCAGCTGTGACATAAATAAGAGTAGTCTAATTACCTTTTTGTATGAACCAATACATCATGTATTGTTACTGAAGTAAATAAATGTTTGTTTGCATGTAAATGAATCTTGATGGTATAGAAAAAACCTTAAACTTTGTGGTGGTTGATTTGAAAAATTGCAATGTCATCTACGGCTTTCTGTATTTTTAAGTCCTTAAAAACGGTGGACATTTTAATTCTAACAAAACCTTTGTCTTGTACTTAGGTTCTTACCTAACAGTTGATGTAATTGGAATGACCTTGTTACATTATATAGACGCATTGCAGTATTTAAATTAACAAAAACAAATCCCGTTACATTAACCAAAGGATGTACACAAATTATATCCAAGCTTGAACACAAAGTGGATCCAAACCACAGAATAGTTTGTTAGGAAAGCCTTCTTTAACTATTCCGTGATTTAACCTAACTATCTGCTTTATCACTTTTTGTGATTGGCGCAGTTCTATTGCTGTGCACTAAATTTAACAAATTCATACAAATTTTAATGAACATATTGTATTGCAGCTTAATTATTGTAGTTCTTAGTCTATTTTGTTGATTGTTTGATATAAACCTGTTTTTTTTTTTAAATCGGTCACAGAGAAAATCGGAATAAAAGATTTGCATATTAGTTTGGAAGCAAATTAGATTTATAGATCGAATATAATTAGTTAGCAGGCGACATACACCTCCGAAGGAAACGGGTTATTTGTAGAGGATATATAATACAGGAATTTGCAATTTTTTTGCTGTTCTTAGATAGGCCTATTCCAAAATTTGCAATCTTTATATTTTTAAAAACAAAATTTTAATGTGAAGTTTTGCAGAGCTTTGATAGTCCTATTACAAAATTTGCTATTTTTATCTATAGAAAAACTGCAAATTCCTGTTCTATATTTAAACCCTTTAAATATGTTTGTGGCCTGCACTTATTATGTAGCATATTTAAAAAAAAATTAAAACTGCAAATTTTGGAAAGTATCGAAGAACTGCAAAAAAACTACAAATTCCTGTGCCATATATAACGCATACACATGACCCGTTTTCATCGGAGGTCTATTAGGCGTGCTAATTTCATTTCAGTTAGCAGGCCACTGCTATATTTTTAAAGATATAACAACTACAAATTCTGTTATTGGTTGGGTTACCCTGGAGAGAAAATGGCCTACCAACTTCACAGATGTGCCCAAATCTCCCTTGGTGAGAGTAGGCCATGCCACTAGGGGACGTATGAGGCTGTTAAGAAGATTATGCGATGAAACTTGGCAGACATGTTCTTAAGACCCTAAGTCAGTTTCAAATCGGTTATTATTAGCCCCAGCACTGCAGTTTCTCTTTTCCTACGTTAGAACACAGAATTACTTGTGTTGTGAATGCATCTTGCATGTGTTGGTCTCTGATTCATATTTAATGCCCGAATTGAATGACAATGTGCAGTGAGTGATACCAGCACTGAGTGATACCAGCGCCCGCGACTAAACAAAAACCCTCCTGTTCGTATTTGGAACGTCTGTACATCGCCAGGACCCGGCCCCGCCAGATCCCTTGTTTTTTTTTATTGATTTGGTAATACAAAAACCCTTCTAATTGGGTTTGGAAAGTCTGTACGAACCGACTTGTATTTCTGCAACCAAAACAGATTGCAAGTCTCAGTTTCAATGCGAATGGGAGTAATACACCATATGAACCTATAGTGACATTGCGAGCCCCTTGGGGGGCAGGTAAGGTAGGCACTTTTTATGTTTTTGTACACATATAAATATATTGATAATAACTGCGAAAGTTTAAAAAGTTATTTAGATCAATCTATGTGCAAAATTTAAAGGAAGTCTGTCAAATCTTTTTCTAGAAAAGTAGAATGGAAGATTTGTATATTGAGTCATTACTAAGTAAGCTCCGCTCGCTGCGCTTTAATAACATGTTGACATATAAGTTTGATGATCAAACAATTAAAATTGACTTAATACTTTAATAACTTTATTCATTTACATAAAATTATCCACAACACAAATACCTGACATTGTGCAGTAGACGCGGCGTGAGTCAAAAGATAAAGATACATAAAAATGCAAATCCTTCAAGTTTTTATACCAGATAGAAAAGAAGGAAAAAAAACCATGTCACGTTGTATGTTGTGATCCAGCGAGCAAAAACGTTTATTCTTTACCTAATCACTGAATGAACAAAAGATCGTGCTTCTTATATATAACTAAAAAAACCAACCCCAATTTCTATTCCAACTCATTCAAGTAATGTTTATCGAAGGGAAGCGTGTTCCTGTTTAGTGCTGGGTACAAAACAACAGCGAGCACGTCCCGTCTTGTCGGGGAAGTTTTTCTATCAGTGGCGAAGAAAATTTATGACGACAATTTAGATAGTTCAAGCAGAATGAGTATTTAATGACTTTAAGTTAGGAGCTACTTTCGTGTACGAGCAGCGGGCTTTGTTTAAGATGAATAATAGGCACGGTTAGGTTTTGTGAAGCGGTTGTTTTAGCGAAATAGGGAAGAGCTTAGCTTAAAGGTCGCTGACCACATGATGTTGCTTTATTTGATTCAAGATTATATTTTGTCAAGTTCGCTGTCACAGGGCTGGTAGTCGGGTAATTTTTTCTCTGGTAACCTATATGAAAATATTTTTCTATCTCCAGAAATAGAAAAAAAGCAAAATTCAAGTTTTGAGATTATTTCATTTCGCTACTAACAAAAATAAGGGTCCGGTGTTAATATTAATATCTTATATTAAAATAAAATATTTAAATAATTATAGTTACATATTTTAGAATGGAATCTTAAGCATAAAAATGGATACCAGATCTGGAGAAAAAAATTTTTTTTTAGGAGTTTTACTTAAACTAATGTGCTTTTTGTATGAGTTTTTTGTGTTTTTGTGAGCTTTACACAAAATAAGCTACACCTGAATCACAGTTTCTTAAATACGTGTTAACGAATTCACTTGTTTTTGTGTTTTAGTTATTATTTAAATAGAAATAAATATAATCGGATTCACACACAAAGTAGATGATGTTTCAAAGATCGTTAGTGTAAGGGATGAAAAAACACATACGTAACATGAAAGTTAATGGCGTATACCTAACATGTGTAATATTGCTTTAGTCCATAAAATATGTTGAGAATATTTGTCGTGTCCCGCAGCTGGCCGGAACTCCGCAGCGGGCTCGGGGCCTGCTATTTGTTTCGGTTATAACAATAGTACCGTATTATTTTCGGTCAAGCATCGAACGCATAAATTTGCATATTTGCTTAAAGGGCCTTTCCTGTTTTGTCTTAACTCAGCTAATTTGTATCTAAAATTTCTTTTCATTAAAATTATTCAGATTATTAACTATATAGATTTTCAGAGAAGACTGTTTTGCTTTTAACAAGAATTACAATATCCATAATACATACGTATAGGTAAACGTTTGTGTAATTTTACTATGACTAATTTATTTTCCATATTGTTTAGGAAATAATTAGATGGTTACCCAAATAACGTATTAGAAAACGACATAATTATCGAAATAACAATTTTGTAAATAACTAATCTAACGAACCTACATCATACCTAAATAGCTTGCTTATTAATTTTTGCAAATGTGTTAAGTACAGGTGCTGGTAGACCTTGCTGTTCCGTATATTATCTAGAGGCGAATACTCTGTGTTTTTTAAGTGAAAACTTCTTTAGCGGCGTTGTGCACTTTTTTTGGTATGGGTAAAAAATGATAAACTCGCGTCAGGTCACGTGTCCTAATCGTGGAAATTCGTAAGACGGAAACCGTAATGCCACGCCTATTATATTTTTTTTTTTTCTATTATATTTGTTTTTCTCGTGGGGGTGCCTTACCGCTTACATATTTCGATGGCTTAACGTCAAATCCCCCCCGCCTTTTTTTTCATATTATTCTTTCGTAGTTGAGTAAGTTTGTAAGTTATTTACTTTTCTTTATGTATATGGTCTGTCCGTCCGTTCGTCCAAACATGTGTGTACATTTAATACTCGTATTTATCTATTTACACGTTTAGCTCCTGCGTTATAATACGTAGATAGCTCTTCCATAATGAGATCGAGTCTCCTATGTGAAAGGTTTTAACTTATTTGTGTCACAATATGCGATGAAAATGACCATATTTTGTGTATATTTTTAGTATTCGCGATTATGAGTAGTACAGGGAGGTTGGATATGGAATTTTAATTCTATGACAGATTGCGATGTCAAATATACTACGTCAAAAAAGTAAATAAACAAACATTATTATTTCTTGACAATGTCAAAGACATTTGTTGTGACATATTTGAGTGTTAAGCGCGAATCGTGTGTAAAGGTTTTCACTTCTGCCGGCACTCCCGGAGTGCAACTCGTTTTTTTTTTATTATGATATTAGATTAAAGAAATATATCTAGTTTAGCAATTTATAGGTATCCATCGAACAAAAATGCAGAAAATATTATTAATTCTTTAAATTATCACTTAGAAACAATTAAGTCATTTCAAAATATAGTGATAGTTGGTGACATAAATATAAACATTATTTCTCAACTTAATGAAAAAAGCTTTAGTCTGAGGAATAGAATAGCTTACCCTAATATGTTAGCAACACATAGTGTTGGCCCTGGCCACTTTTTACCTACGCGACAACAAAAATATATGAATCACTTTAAATTAAAACTAGATAAATTAAAAACAATAGCTTTTGTCGTGGTAATGAATACGAGGATAGCAGATCACTTTATGATTAAATAAGTAATCGTAGATAAAACTAAGTCATCAGATCAACCCGAAGTTCTCAAAAACTAAAATAATTGTAGACTTTGAAAAACTCAGCCAAGTGCGAGTCTGACTCGCGCACGAAGGGTTCCGTACCATTATCTACAAAAACGAGCAAAACAATCACGTATATTGTATGGGAGCCCCCTTAAATATTTTTTTTCTGTTTTTTAGTATTTTTTGTTATAGCGACAACAGAAATACATCTTCTGTGAAAATTTCAACTGACTAGCTTTAACGGTTCATGAGATACAGCTTGGTGACAGACGGACGGACGGACGGACGAACAGCGAAGCCTTAGTAATAGGGTTCCTAATTTACCTTTCAGGTACGGAACCCTAAAAAAAGCAGCTTAAAACCTAAAAGATAAAAATATTTAAGATCTAATTTCCTACAATGACCCAAACATCGTCACCGATGAGCTTATTAATAAAATAAAGGAAAGCTTACTAGATGCAACAAAAGAAATAAATAAACCTGAAAGTAAACGCACTCTTAAGCCTTGGACTACTCCCGGCACACTACGTTATATCTTAAATAGAAACTCAATGCAAAATAAACTACGATCTGATCCTGATAATGTAGAGCTCAAGATTACTTACAAAAGATATCGTAACTATTGCAAAAATTTTATAAAAATGTTGAAACACAACTATGAAAGGGGCCAACTTACTTAATCTGCTCATAACACCAAAAAAAATGTGGAAATTAACTGGCTGAAGACATTACACTTAACACTAATTCTCATTATACCAGTATAGATAAGAATACTAATACTTATACTAACTTAAACACTAACACTTAAAATGACATCAATACTAAAAATACTAACACTACAAATAATACATCTAAGTGTACAAAGACTCCCTGATTTCTGTCGTCTTTTGTACTACTCGACTCTGTCCCGATTGAAGTTTACAATATACTTTTGTGTCGAAGATCTGAAAGAGCTTTGGGATATGTTATATTCCCGCTAAATTCCTTAAAAATGATAAATACATTGTTGTTCCCATATTCTGTCACACGGCAAATCTGCGCTTCGACAAAAAAAAAATCCGCTAGCTGTAAAACTATCAATCATCACTCAAGCTTACAATCAAGTTTAAAATCAAAATTATTTGGATTGTGCAAATTAGAGTACATCTTTGAGGCATCTATTTTTTCGGTTCATAGCTATTTTTTATTAAATACTAGTTTCCATTAAACGTTTTTTTATTTTTTGAGAATTTTGGCTTTTGCAATGTATTTCTCGCTATACTTTTTTGTAGTTTCTAATTAGGTACTTTATAATTAATAAACATAATATTACCGGTATATTCAAACGATTATAATACCTACAACTTCCATGTTCTGCATGCACTTGGTTACATGTAACTGAAAATGCAACATTTTTTTAAGTTATTCTAGTAACATCTCTAGCCTATTATTATTAAATTAATAAAACTCAAACAAAGATTTTGAAGCTTATAATGACGAAAAATTATTTAGTCTATTTCCCGCTTTTAATTTTTTTTGAAAATTGTATTATTTTATATGAAAAGTTTGAAAAAGGGGTTAAAGAAATTAAGATAAATATTTAAAAAAACCCACTTACACTTGACGTTTTCAAGTAGCCTATGTCCTTCTCCGGGACTCAAACTATGCCAAATTTCATCTTAAACGGTATAGCTGTTTAAGCGTGAAGAGTTAACAGACAGAGAGACAAGAGTTACTTTTGCACTTATAATATTTAAATGGATAGCTAGAATATCTATAAATCTATGTTTATACACATATTATCAAAACTACTATGATTAAACTAGTCATATTACAAATTTTCTACTTCTATGTATAATTTATATCTTACCTATCGGTCAAGCCTGAGCATTGTCTGTCAGTTAGTGAGGTAGTAGATTATCAACAAAGTACTTATGACATTTTTAGCCATAATAGATCTGAATTATTTTACTCTAAAAGAAATAAAAACATTTGTTTGACAGTTTAAATAAGTGCCAAAAAACTACTGAGACACTGAAGCTAGAGCCACAGCACACAAACACAAACCAGTTAGGAATAAAACTAAATACATAAATAATCTAAACTAATAATGTGATTATTCAAATAATTAATTTATCAAACTTCAAAAAAATAATACTATCGAATCGCAACCAAAAATACATGAAGATAACAACCAATACAAAAAAAACCGGTAGTTCCCGCATACATTTTACCTGTCGATTCCGTTGGCAAAGGCTTAGCGATTATTTATACCTTCACTCTTACAAAATCAAATCTGTTTTTTAGCAGATGACATACGAATTAACAAACGTGAATGGACTTAGTCCTTTGCCTACCAAGATATTGCCAAATAAAAGAATAATATAATTTAAAAAAAAACAAGTATCAACAAATATTAAATTGTGTTGATTAATTATTGAAAAAATATTTAACTATATAATCTGTATTGATCACCGTAATTCTTTTCATTCATTATATATGCATATTTTTATGACACGGAAAAATATAAACAGGACACAAAGCTGTATTCAAAATTGGACGCGGCGCAATAAATAGCCTAGTAAATGTATCGATACTCATCATATTTGATTTTGTACATCATTAGTTAATTGCTATCAGAGATTTTTAATACTTCATAGTACTATCATCTGTCATAGTACAATATTGGTGTATCATTCTATTTTTCAGTTATAACTTTTCCCGCCCCGCTTCCTCGTAAACTGGTTGATGTGGTTTTTATATATTTTCCGAATCATTAGCAGTCTATGCTACTCTAAAAATGTTTGGTTACGTTATATTATTAAGTGTAATAAACCTAGTTTCAGATAGTGTAGCATTGTCAGGAATGGAATTACCATTGCAAAAATCAGTACTACGTGACCATAGTTAAAACGGCTTCATCACCAAAAAATAAAAGGGGTATCTGATACCTATGTAAAATAATTGGTAATTCTAAGGCATTAAGCCTTTAATTATATATCATAACAGTATTTGTATCGTAATTTAAGATACAACACATTTTACATGGCTCACGGTAAAAAGAATCCGATTTTTGGCAAGCTAATCGTTAGGTACTTTCTACAGATTTCTCATTTTAAATAAATATAAATAAATAAATTTTTCATTTCGTTTGAAGATTAAATTTATGTTTTCTGGGCAAAAATTGTCTGGTATTCACGTACAATTATTATTGTCTGCCTATATATTATTCCATACCTATACTATATATACTATGCCGTTTGTATAGTCACGTTTTAACACCTACACATAATGGTACATTTTGCACTTTATGTCGATAATCCTACCATAGAGATAAGCCAAGATTGGTACCAGCTGTGTCATATGATTTATGTCTGTTTAACTTGCCGAGGTTATGATTTTGAACGCATTCAAGGTAGGAAGGAACAAAACACGCCTTATAACTTGTAGCAGTAATTAAAGGTCTAGGAATACAGCGTATAAATCTTAAGAAAATAATGTATCATAATTTTTTGTAGCATTGAAAAACCCGTTCATTGTAATATATAGGTAGGCAGGTACTTACCTTTTGTAACATATAGGTAGGTAGGTACCTACTTTTTGTAGCTTTCAATAACCCGTTCATTGTAACATTTAGGTAGGTAGGTTACTTAAGTAACCTCAAGAGATACTTAACTTACATTTTGCTACTTAAACTTTTTGTGGAAACATCTGTCAAAAAAGCTGAAATTGTCGTATTTGTAATAATGATTTAATTCGTTAATTTCTAATAACTACCATATTGATATTATGTTTTAGGTAATCTTGCCGTTCGTAAGTTTTTTCTATTTTAATGTAAAAGTTGGATTCTACAACATAATTACAGGGTACTTAAAACTGTTTCAACTTTACCATATAGCTAGAACTGCTATTGTGGATAAAACTATTATATGGATAAAACATATTATTGTCGATTGTTGGCTTGAAATTTACCTCTAACATGTTATTGATCGTTGAAGGGTCGCAGCCTAAAGGTAATTAAAATTTTGTGCTTATTGGTAGCTTGTTGACTTGCAGCCAACTTGCGTTTGGGTACTGTTTGTAATAAAAGAAAACAAGGTGTTTTTTAAATAACGTGGGTAGGTATTGTGTGGTTCGTGTCGTCGAATGGGTGGCAGTTGACTCGTTTGGCTTGCGGATGAGGCAGGGTGGGGAGATAAAGAAATCAAATCTCTTTATATACTCGCAAGTCCGTATTGTTATGGAAGTACACACTTACCTATATTAAAACTTTCTTTGATAATGTTTAGTGTAATTATGTATGATATGTATGTATTTACAATTTGTATCCGATGTCTGGTATATCCATAACACAAGCTTTGCTTACTTTGGGGCCAGACGGCGCTGTGTGTAATGCCAAAATATATTTTTTTTATGGTCCTACATCTCAATCGATACTGTACCCTAGAATCTAGAAACAAACAAAAGACTCATATAGTTCTGATTTCTACATTATTGTAAAAAAAATATTAGCAAATTTCATTGGCCAGCTCTTTACAATGCTTTGATTACAGATTAGAATGCCTACATGCATTTCTTACATTAGAGTGCATGCGAGGTGGGTGCGTTCTTTTGACGACACCTCACTACACGTTTACAAAGTGAGTTGAAGTAACACACTTAAAATATAAGTGAAAAAAATTAAAGATTGCTAAAGTTATACTCTTTGAATGTAATGCCTTTTTATTGACCTGCCGTCAACCACTTTTCTTGAGTGTCATCATCCATATGATGTAAACATCCATACATCCATACATCCATACATGTTAAACCGCAGTTAAACTGAAGCTATAAGTGTTTATGCTTGAAGTTGCTCGTAACAAAGAATCGCCACACTTGTACCCCGCCACCTTTGTACAAAATCCACTGAGCTGACGAAAGGGTTCTGCTTAGTTACACAACATGGAATAAAGCAATCTAATCTGGATCCAATAGGTGCTGGCTGTGGTCCAAAAACGGTTACCTAATATTAAGGCAACACATTCGCGTGATTAACAAATTAGTTAAATATGTAGGTGCGATTGTTCATTAACGCAGCCATTTTAGGGTCCTCTTGCTAACGACCTCTTCTGTCCAGACTTTCTTATACGAGGACTTTTACTGAATTAAACTCATTGCGACACCTGGAATTGCTGGAATGGTCAAAACAACGTCTGACAGTTTAGCAAGTAAGTTGTAAAAATCATTAATACTCAATATTCAGAAATCAATTTTAATTTAAATTTTAAGATGATATAGTGGAAATTTTGTTTGCCATTGCACTAAATGAGATGGTTTATACAAAAAAATTATGATTTTCTTCATATTTCTTTTCCTAACACAATTAGGTACAAACAACATAGGTACATATGATGATGACTTCGAAGTAACACCTCGAGAAAGATTCGTGGCACTTATTTAGAACTAAGTTCTAAGCACGTTGTTTACATCGCATTCTAGAACCCAGTTAAAACCTATGTTTGGTATCGTATTATTAACTAAAAGTTTTGGTAATGTAAACAGAACTTGTATCCGTAGTTATAAATTTACTTCATCGTTGATAGAAAAAGTTTCTCGACGTAAATGGGGTGTGCTTGCCAACAGAACTGCTCTGTTCATTGTTTTGTACAAAACAGGCTTCTTTGCAGTAAATAATGCTACCAAAGTTAAACATTTGCTGTCGTAAAACAATAAATATGAAACAATATTAAATATGAAAAAAAGCGAATTCAAATATTCACTTGAAAAAAGTCTCTAAGACAAAGCTAAGTAAAGTCTTAGATGAAGTTAGCGCCGCAGAAAGTCACCGTCACTGTCTGTGAGCTGCTAAGACACCTTACTTTTGGAAATCTTTGTTGGAGGCCTTTATTTTATGGATAGTATGTCACTCAGATAAATATTTTTTTTTGCTTTGACCTTAGTATTTGATATTAAAATAAAAATATGCGTTATCCATTGATAGACGGACTAACAACAGAGTAATTCTATAAGGTTTCTGTTTTTTCCTTGTGAGGTACGATACGTTAGAAATAAAGAATATAAACTATCTGAAGAAGATAATTTAGTTAGGTTTTAATAAGTCAGTAATGAGAGTCCCCTACTCAGTAAACGATAGAAGTTTAAGTAAACAGAAAGAAAATGTTTCTAATAAGAAGATTGAATAAGTGACATAAATCTTTAAAAAATCAATTTAGTCACAAATTGTATAACAATAGTTACTCAACGTACACACAAACTCAATTTACAGCTACAAAGCAAAATCCATTACTTTAAAGGATTAAATTTATTTAAAAGTGTGGGTTAAAGAACTCTGCAGATTTTCTTGTCAGCATCTTCTGTCTGCGAGCTTAATGAGAGAAAGCGTCTTAATATTGTCTGGGACGTGTGCCACCTGCATTACTTAAATTTCATTATGTTATTTTAACTTATATTTCTGTAAAGCCAAAATTGTGTTTAATATTTAAGCGTTTGTAAAACAAAGCAAATTAAATATTAATACCACTTAAAACAGAACAAAGCTCTTTCTTTTTTGAACCAGCTTCAAAAAAGAAGGAAGTTCACGATTACTTAAAAAACGCCTGGACCGATTTGAGAAATTCTTTTTTCATTTAAAAGGGTATACTTCCCAGGTGGTTCCCATGGTAATGTTGTGAATTTCAAAATTAAACTTTTGGAGAAAAAAAAATAATTTATGTTAATTTGGAACTGGTGAAACGCCTTTCTTGTTGATGATTGTATAATATTTTGATACGAATATGGATGTTTTAGTATATGGGAAAAAAAATAATTAAATATTAAAAAAAAAGCTTGGATCTTTCTTTAAAAAGTTTTTATTAAAAATAAAATATGTGAGGTAATTTCTGGTGCCAAAATCGTGTAAAATGCCAATTTATATTGCCGGAATCGTGTAAAGTGCCAATTTATGGTGCCCCAATCGTGTGAAGTGCCAATTTGTTGAAAACTGCTAGCGGCAACCGGAACCATCTTGTCAAGCATCGCACGGCGCGGCCTTATCTTAGATGACTGCTATAGCAAACTTTTATGAACTCCTCCGCATACTTTAATAAGCTCCCCAATGCTTTCGGTTGTTGTCACAACGCAACAATTGATAAACCATCACAGGAGCTTTCACGATTTCTATGTACCACTAGATAGGTAGTCATAAAGTCGAAGTTATAGCAGCGGGGCCGACGAGTCAAAATAGCATTTGCGCCATAGTTTGTACGATGGTGAGGGACAATAAATAAGTGAGTATTCCTGGTTCGAGTTCCAGGAATACACAAGCTTATGGTACTCAAAAGATTAGTGTCGATATTCCCTCTGATAATGTTAAAAAGTAAACACACAGTTAAACATAACATGCTTTTTGGCATGTAGTAGTTGCAATAATTAATGTATGAGTTGTGACGTTTGTAGTCCTTAATGTTAAGGTGCTTCACAAATCGTTTTTGGGCAGTCTCTATCCAATCTATTGATATATAAAAAAATAGTATTTAATAACTTTGACAATTTGCAACGCGCAACAAAAACATACCGTTTGCTGGCACCACAAGTAGTTGTCGCTGTCGAGCCGTTAAATAACCTAACGCAAACCTATTATTATTAGCTTTAGTCCGCGGTTCCACCAGCCCTAAAATCAGTTTATCGGTGTAGGATTTCAATGACAACTTCTCAATTATAGAAAACTCGCAGAGCACCATTAGCCTTTTGCGTATAGTTGACCCATATAGACGAGTGTAAAACGATTGGCAGAATGCTCTGAACAAAGTATGTTTCACATTCTGCGAACAACGAGCAAATCTTCGTGTTAACATATTATACCTAAACGACAGTGCTCTACGTTCCCTTTCGATATCTAAGTCATCCGTAAGGGTGTCTGAGACCCAGTGGCCCAGGTACTTTAATTGGGATAAACCGCAGGAACCTGGTCATAAGTTTTATCTTATTCACTTTTTAGTGCATTGTATCGGTGGCCATGGCTCTCAGCGTTCTCCTCACATACTCTGACCAGTTTTTGCAAGGCACTGATTGATGGACTCAACAGCACCATGTCATCAGCATAGCTTATGTTATTAACAATTTTGCCGTCGACAGAGCATCCGACAGAAATGCTACTGAGTTGCTCAATCAGTACCTGTTCATATAAAGGTTGAAAAGTCTAGCAGCTAGGCTAGGAGTTGCTTTCTATCTCACACAATTGATCTGGTGCTGATAACAATACTTAAGTATCGTTTGGATAGCTTTCTTCACACTCTGTCATAATTGATCGAAAGCTTTGGAAAGATCCAAGAAAAATGCATACACTGGTTTTTTTCTGTTCGTATAGTACCTCACAGTGCGCTTAAACTCAGTAATTGACTGTTTTTGTTGAAAAACCCGTCCCAAAAACCAAACTGTTTGTCATACAATTGCATGTGAAGACATAACTGACGATCACGCATACTAAGTACAGTCACATTAGATACATTTTTAGGCTTAAAAAAACATTATTTGGTAGAGTTTTGAATTTCGATGTATGTGTTCATTAAGACCTCCCGTTAAATGTACTAAAAGTCCCCATCAAAAGCTGTTGCGCTCGCGCCGCCATCTTGGAAAAAGGTTCCCCCTTTTTAGTTTTTTGCTTATATACGGGTTTTTTTTCTGTTTACTCCAAAATTGTTCAACTTTTTTTTTAATTATTCCGTAAAATAACCAAAAGGGGAGAGAGACAGATGAGAGGGTAAGCAAAAAGAGACGAAAAAGAAGGGGAGGGAAGAGTCAAATTTATTATGTGACATGATGTGTATGGCCTAGTCGAAACGGGGGGCCACTTGGTGGGTATAAGTACCACCGGCCACGAACGGCTATCAATACCGAACAGCCATGACCAACCAGCAGCTGATCATCATTTCGTAGGTATCCCTCACTTCCCATAAATACTTTGGCAACTTCTTCCGAGTTACGTGAATAGTTCTCTGCAGACTGATTGATATACTTAAATTTAACAATATAGCTCTAAAAACAGCTACTCTTCTCTTAGCCGTTAATGACAGAAATGCCAGGCTGCAAATACTTGAAATAGCTGCTTTACAGTACGTAAGCCTAAATAGACGGATTTTTTTTTGACCTTCTTCTCGTTTTTATATCCCTCTGACTCCCATCCTACAAAGGGTCTGCGCAAAGTCTGGTTACTCGGAGAAATTCAAGAAAACCCATAAAAGCTTATCAGCTTACAGCATCTAGCCCGCATCTTCGCTATCGTTAAATCCCACGACAAATTGAAGTGGCCATCGCATCTCTTACCAGTCATTAAGTTAAGCTACTATCAGCGAGTGCTCTAAACAAGCGATCCCAAGTGCCCGAGGACATAAGTTCCTAATAACAGAGCCTAACGCCGCACGACGACAAGGTGTAGTTTGTCAAAGCAGTCACGAAAACCTGATGGAAGGGATCTAGCCCGGCCTCCAGGATAACAGGAGCTATAAAGCTATTATAGTCGACACCCTGAGCGCGTCAAACGTCTAAAGTGATCCCTGCTTAGAAAAAACTTAGAGCCGTAATGCTTGCTTAGCATTAAACCAACAAAAAACTGTCTACCTCCTGTCATTGTAGACGAAGTTCTGCAGGCTATCAAAATTAAGGTAACTCCCGATGTCCATTTTTTGCGGCGTAGTTAGGGTAAACACGTCCTAAGCCCTCGTCATATAGATCATTAAGTTTACTAAACGCTTTGAATAAACTTCACTAACGTTTACCACGGTTAGTAATTTCATAGACACTGTAGACCTCGTTCCTAAGGCCATTTCGGTTTTTGGGCAACAGGGGCACTGCATCACGGATTTCTCGGAGCACATATATATACTGGCACAACGGTTTTTAAGCTGTTAGATTTATAAGCTGTTCCACTATACACTGAGATAGTAGAAAGAACGAGATAGATCTCTAAAGTGGTTTTTATTTTAAGCACTTGTTAAAAGTAGCTTGCTAGTGACTGGTGGGTTACAGAATCGATGACCATATCAATGTTAGAGACCTAACGAGAGCAGGGATGAGATCTAGTTAAGGTTAGCTGATTATTTTGAGAGCTTTCTTAAATTTGTTCTAGTTAATAACAGTTTTTGTCGCAGTGACTTTAAGAGATTATTAGGACAAAGTTTATCCAGCACTCCTACGGAGCGCAAATGCGCTATGTCGAGTATGTCCAGCTTATGGTTGTCAATAAGAGCGTAGTTAGTAGCAGTCATAATGTTAAAAATTGAACGTCACGAAATGAGTTTTTGAATATATTTGAACGATTTTGGAGTAAACAGAAACAAAACTGTATATCGAGGGCTCAAATATGAAAAAAATTGCTTTTCACGGATTACAGCTGAAGTTTTAAAGATACATAAATAGCATATCCTATCTTTTTTAAAGGAAATTTAATAAGTTACCGTTTTTGCATACATGATTTTACCGTATTCATAATTATTGCCGAGATATAAGCAAAAGACTAAAAAGGCTACCTTTTTTTCCAAGATGGCGGCGCGAGCGCAACAACTTTTGATGGGAACTTTTAGTATGTTTAATGGTATGCTGTAATGATCATGTGCACAAAAATTCAAAACTCTACCGATCAATGTTTTTTCATTTTCTAATTTGATTGGACTCTCCATTACCTTTGCAATAAATAACAGTGGTGAGAGAGATCGACCTATAATTGTTTTTATCGAAAATGTTTCCGGTCTTATTTTTACAATTAGTACAACAACAGTCTTAAATGAGGTCATTAGGCAGATAAGCATGACCTAAGTTCAAAGAAAATAGCATTGCCAGTGTACGAGGTATGTGAGCACCTGCATTAGGTGGTTTCTTATATGACTAACATTTTTTTTTCAAATTTGCTTACGCTTTTTTAGAACTACCATGGCCAATATACAAAATTTTGTTTATTTACTGTATTTCTAACTCATGTCGACTCGGCCTCAAAGTTTTCCAATATGAGAGAAATTTACCTCTTTATAGATGTGATGGTTGGAAAAGAAATATTATTCTTGGGTACAAAATATACTAAATAATGACTTAGTTATTGTGAATTATATTTAAAACCACAAATCGAAGAAAATCCGAAACATTTTCTTTTTAGTCTCGTTTTTAGTCCAGTTAAAATACATGCGCTTCTAATCATGGCGTAACAGAGATACTGCTTCCGTTATATTTTTGGTATTTTTTCACAAAAATTATATATATTTATATCACGGATTTTCCAACAGTATTATTAACAGTAACAGTATAACAGTATTATAAGCTCATTTTGAACATTTATTTTCATGAAAATTTTGGTTTGGTTTCCATTATAAAATTTTGGTTTACCTATGCATCTTTAATCCCATGGATTTTTATCATTATTTTGCAGTTTTAGTATAAAATTTAAAGAGTGTCTCGCCTAAAAGTGTAGGCGACATATCCCTCAGAGATATCCTAGATCCTCATTTATTTATAGTAGAATTATTATTAAATTTTGAAAAAAAAAAGTTTTGACTTGGTACTGCAAAAAGCTCTCCACGGAACCATCACCTCGTTATCGTCTTCGTACCTGTTGTAGCCGCCAGATCTGGTGAATAAGGAGAGTGGTTAACCAATTCGAAGTCAGCTTGCAGAATGGCAGCCATCGCAACTGCCGACCTGTGCGCGGGTGCATTGTCGAGATGAAACAGCACGCCCCTTCGAAGTTTCCCTCTCCTTTCCTCTTCTCTCCTTTTCTCTTTGATGGCATTCTTCAACTTGGGAACTAAAGCTGCATAATATTGGCCTGTAATAGTGGTTCCACGCTCCAGGTAATCAATTAACAATATACCTTCTGAGTCCCAAAATACCAAAGAGTATGTCATTTTCATTACTTTTTGATCACCCCTTGTATATCATTAAACTATATAAAGGGCTAAAATATACTATTTTTGCAGTATCGACATCGGTCAATTGTCTCATTTTCTTGATCGCATACACAGCAGAGCTAAGCTAAGTTTTTTGGCTAGTTTATGAATATGAGGACCCAGAAAGACTGTTGAATTAACAAGTTCTAATTGCTCGCCATTAATATTAATACATGTTTGTATCTGACTAAAATTTGGTAATATAAATTTAACACAATTGGTTTTTTTCTCATTAAGTAACAAATTATTAGCGTTAAACCAATTTACAATTTTAGAAATGGCATTATTTAATTCATCATAACATGTCTGTCGTCTCTTAACTATAAAAAGTAAATTGGTGTCATCAGCAAATAAGACAATGTCATGGTTTTTAACATGATATGGGAGATTAATATAAATAAGAAATAGAAAATAACCTAAAATTGAGCCCTGAGGGACTCCCACAGTGACTGCAGATCCCGGAGATCTTTCACCGTTGACATCTATATTCTGTACTCTGCTACTCATGTAGGAGGTCAAAAGGTCGAGAGCTCTGCCTCTAATTCCATAGTGATGTAGCTTCCTAATGAGATTTTCATGTTGGACACAGTAGAATGCCTTAGATAAATCACAATCTCCTGCATCGGTTGTGGAACGGCCTTTCATAAAGCCAAACTGTTTACTACTAAGTAGGTCATTAACACAGAAATGGTTTAACATATGACAAAGCATGATTTTTTAAAAAAAAACACTGAGTACAGGTAGTATTGAAATAGGCCGAAAATTATAAGGATCTGTTAAACTACCTGATTAAAAAAGAGGTATTTTTTGTTTGTTTTGTGTTTTATGTGATGAAGTAGATGGAGTCAGTATATTTTCGTCCTCAAATTTGTGTTGCCTTTCTGTTTCTTTAGAAACTTTTTATCTTCCTCTAGGTATCGCGATTCTTTCGAAGTCATCAACGTGTACAATATTAAATAAGTTATCTAACCCTTCTTATAGTCCCATATAATACTGTCCGCTGGGGTAACATATTTTTTTTAATTGAATAGTATCTTCATTGGCAGACATTTTGACATTAATAATTTCAGAAAACATTACTACAAGGTATTGTCGATTTGACAGCAGATTCAACCCTGTTTTTCAATGACCTGCGAAACTATTTTGTTTAAGTGAAATTCTATGTATAATAAATAAACCACGTTTATATTGCAATAAATTGAATAATCGTTCTCTCGTCAATCGTCGTACGGTGCGGTCGTGCTGCCCGTTGCTCTGCTGAATTTATCGTGCTTTTTTGTAATTGGTTAATTACGCTATTTCCATTTCTTTGTCACTCTTGTGGTGTACAAGTGGCTGGACTCCGCCCATTGGGAGGATCTAGAGTGGGATAGCTGTTGTTACGGAAGACCCTACCTGACTCGTGAAGATTAGGTTGTTGTTCGTACCTCAGTGCCGCGAGTGTCTAAAATTTTTGCAAAGTGAGTGCAATCATTTAAATAACATTTCAAGATACGATGTTGTCCCGCGCTTGAGTTTGAACCTGCGGTCTCTGGCGTGCAGCGCTGGACTGTTCCGACAGAGCCACCGTGATAGTGAGTGCTGACCGTGAAATCTGCGTTCCGATATAGCCAACCGGTTACGTGCGCCTACGTCAACAGCTTGCTACGCGCTACGCCGCTGCTACGTACCGCTGCCGCTGCTACGATTTGCCGCTACGCTAATCATACTGTTCTGTGTTATTGGTTGCTGCGCTGATAAACAATGTCTTGCACGGCCCGTTCGCCTTCTACGTCAACTACAAAAGACACTCAACATCAATTGCAACATTATGACTCAGAACCCAACCTGTCTACCACAAACATAGACCATCATAAACATGTCACCCAGCGCCTAACCAAGAAAAGACTACGCTTGGAGGAGAATGAAGGCAACTCTGACCGTGATGCACTTCGGACCCTCATCTCGTCCCAAGACGGCAAGCTTGACGTGATGATGAGTTTCATGCGAGATATGAAGGAACAAATGAGTAACGTGCAAAAGTCTGTCGAATTTATGTCAACAAAGTACGATGAACTGTTGGCTAAGTTTGGCAAACTTCATGAAGAGCACAAAACTGACCAGAAAAAAATATTGTTTTTGGAACAAAAAATCGAGAATCTGGAGCGCAATAACAAGGTAACTACTATCGAATTCAAAAACATACCCACTAAGAAAAGAGAGTCGAACGATGATCTATTCCAGACTATAAGGAAAACTGCTAATGTACTTAGTGTACAACTACAGAAAAATGACGTTAAAAATGTCTACAGAGTAAATACTAGCAACCCGGATAATAAACCAATTGTTGCGGAATTTATCTCGATTTTTAAGAAAGACGAAATGCTGTATGCTGCGAAGGATTTTAATAAAAAGAATCCGAAAAACATGCTGAGCACTAGCCATTTGTCAATCGAAGGACCTGCTAAACCTGTCTACATTAATGATAGCCTCACGTTTAAAACAAGAAAACTCTTCGGTTTGGCTCGTGACTATGCTAAAAACAATAACTGGCAATTCTGCTGGATTTATCGTGGAACCGTGTTTCTTCGTAAAGCTGAGGGCTTGCCTCGCATTCGAATTAATGAGGAAACTGATATTGCCAAGATTGCTAAGTGACTATCTGGACATTGCTATGCATGCACTCGGCCAAGTGCCTACCTAGTTGATAAGTATTTATTTGTCTTTTTCTACATCTTTCCTACTATTTTTGTTAACATAAACCAGCTAAATGTACTACAAATGTACACATATCATACAATCAAATTGTCTTACCATAATGTTATTATAATGACCTTATTTACAAAAATATTCAATGCTAAAATTACTGTTATTCGTACGCATTCGCAAGTGGTCTGTATAACAATTCACAGTATATGGTGTCTTGTAACTGGTTCCAAAAATTATAAAATTCAATCTCAATGATACTGAAATCATTAATAGTTTAGATAACCTTGACTACATAAAATGTACTCACATTGATGAGCCAGAATGTCGTATTGTACTTAATTCAGTTAAAAATAACTATAAGACGAATTTTAATATAATGACAGTAAATATTTGTAGTTCGGAATGTAACCTAGATAGATTCCTGGTCTTTCTCTCTGGCACTGGTGTAAGCATGGATGTTATTATACTCACGGAATGCTGGATAGACAGCAACTATACACCACGTATTATTGATGGTTATAATGTTTTTGCTAGTAAAAAAGAATACAATCAAAATGATGGTGTAATTGTTTATGTTAAGAAACAGCATAGTAATGTATCGTGTATCGAACCAAAACTTGATGATTGTACTGGTCTCTTGCTCACATTAAATAATGACTTAACTATCCTTGCTTGTTATAGATCCCCATCATTTAAAAATACTTCAAATTTTGTTTATTCTTTGGACAATATCTTACAAAATATTAAAACAAGAAATATAGTTTTATGTGGTGATATCAATATTAATATTATGCCTAATAACTGTTCTGGCCCTGTGGCCGATTATTTAAATTGTGTTTTTTTCCATGGTTTGCAACAGGGTATCAATATACCAACTAGACAAAGTAAGTGTATAGATCATTATATGGTAAAAAGTATGTATAAATGTAGGACTATAGTATTTGATAAATTTACTGATCATTCCCCCATATTTCTTAACATCGATATGCAAATTGAAAAAAATGTAGATCTTCATTTTACAAAAGAGGTAATCAACTATGCTAAAGTTTCTGAATGCCTTGAAAATGAAAGTTGGAGTGATATTTATTCTTGTAATAATGTTAATGATGCAACTAATAATTTTGTAGCGAAGATAAATGTTATAATTGAAGACAACACAATTTTACGTACCATTCCTAAAAAAACCAGACCTCTAAAACCCTGGATTACTACTGGACTAGTAAACTCAATAAGAAAAAGAGATAGATTATTTAAACAGAGCAAAAAATTACCAGATAATGAATATCTACGTTTACAGTTCATTAACTATAAGAAAATTTGTAATACCATTATCAAAGAGGCTAAAAAAAGTTACTATCAAAATTTACTTCGTAATTCTGAAAGAAACACTAAACAAACATGGAAAGCTATAAAAGAGATATGTAATATTAATGTTAATAATGATCAATCAATTGAACTACTCAAAATTGCAGATTCAGAAACAGACTCTCTTAATGAGGTGAATATGTTTTTTACTACAATAGGTAAAAATCTTGCGGATAATACATTGCACAAATTAAATACAACGGAAAGAGAACTGGCTAAAAATGCAAAGGAAATTAAGACGCCTGTTGATTCGATGTCTCTATCACCTACGGATCCAGCTGAGGTGCATAAGATAATACAACACTTAAGACCAACTTGTTCCTCAGGTCATGACAAACTATCTTCAAAGTTTTTTAAACAGTTTTATTGTTACTTGGTTGAGCCTATCACGTATATTGCGAATCTTAGTTTTACTACGGGGGTGTTTCCTAAAAATTTCAAAATTGCTTCTGTCTGTCCAATTTTCAAATCGGGTAATAAAGAAGACCCGTCCAATTATAGGCCTATTTCTCTGCTAACAACTCTTTCAAAAATAATCGAGAAACTTATGAACCACAGACTTAAGAGATACTTAGAATTAGGTAATTACCTCTCAGATAATCAATATGGTTTCAGAAATAACAAGTGCACAGAGGATGCTGTCTTGAAATTGACCACTTTAGTCACAAATCATATTGATGGTGGAGAACGTTGTATTGGTGTTTTCTTGGATCTCCAAAAAGCATTTGATACAGTATCCATACCTATTCTCTTAAAGAGACTAGAGAACTGTGGAATAAGAGGAGTTGCTTTAGACTGGTTTAAGGATTATTTGACAGACAGAAAACAGTGTGTTAGAGTTGCTGGACATGTTAGTTCAATGTGTGAATGCACATTTGGTGTCCCACAGGGAAGTACGTTAGGCCCAACACTGTTTTTAATATATATTAATAAACTTTGTGATGTTAAGCTTCGCAATGCTGATTTAATAATGTTTGCTGATGATATTGTAATAGTTTTTCATGATAAATCCTGGAACGCCGTTAAATCTATGGTTGAGACAGGTTTAATACAAGTGAGTAAGTGGCTAGAAGACAATCTTCTTAGTTTAAATACTCAGAAAACAAAATATATGTGTTTTAGTAAGACCTCAGTGTGTAGTCCTATAACTGATTTAAATTTACATATTCACACATTCCCTTGTAATCGAATTGTTGGAACTTGTGCGCCCGGTTGTAATTGTGAGGTGCTATCTCGTGTCACGGTTATCAAATACTTAGGAGTTATGGTAGATGACAAATTGAACTGGAAAGAGCACTTACACATGATTTCTATGAGAGCTAGAAAACTAATATTCATTTTTAAACAACTTAGACAAGCAGCAGATAGACAATTACTAATTAACACATACAAAGCTCTTTGTCAGTCTCTACTATCATACTGTATATGTGTTTGGGGCTGTGCAAGTAAAACGTACATTGATGAAGTTGAAAAAGCACAAAGAGCAGTACTAAAAGTACTACTCTGCTTACCTCGTTTGTATCCAACTAAATTACTTTATGAAAATGCTAAGGTGCTTAATGTGCGCCAACTTTTTGTTTTTCAATGTTTAAAAAGGTATCATACTAAGTACGTTCCGTTGCTACCACAAACATCTAAAAGAGTACAGAAGTGTCCTCT
Organism: Apoda limacodes; assembly: GCA_946406115.1. Taxonomy (NCBI): domain Eukaryota; kingdom Metazoa; phylum Arthropoda; class Insecta; order Lepidoptera; family Limacodidae; genus Apoda; species Apoda limacodes. The sequence continues at coordinate 1,929,490 of OX291548.1, forward strand.
ACATTGTGTCAGATCTGCATTTGCTGCGAGACATTTCAACTTTATCTCCCCCATTCTTTATAATAAACTGTTGAAAGATCATAAACATGTTAAAAAATATACTCTAAGACAATTTAAGGAGACTCTGTTTGACTGGCTCTGTATTCTGAGTTATAATGAAACCGAAATACTGTTGGAAATAAAAGTATGATCTTAATTTAATTTTAATTTTATTTTCTTAGGTCATTTTAAATTTAGTATATATTTTGCTACAGACTTAACTGCTAAAACTTTTGTATGATCTTCTTAAATGTCAGCACTAATTTGTATTCGATTTCTTTTCTATATAACATGGTATGGAAAGGAAATTAAAACTAACTACTGTAACTTAATTTTTTATTCTTTAATCACTTACTAACCGCATAATTTATTTCATATTGTACGAGCAGAGAGCCTGCTTCTTACGTCACAGGGTAACCTATTGTAAGAAGTAGCGTAACAAGTGTCATGTAACTAGTTGAACTGAAATAAATTCATTTTTCATTTTCATTTTCATTTTCAAGACGACAAATATGAATGACGACAACGTGAGTGCGTGCCGACCCGCGCCGCCCGCTGTAGATGACAAAATTAAAGGAATAATACAACATCATTATATAAGCAACAACTGTCCAAACGTAGCTTTTATTTTCGGTTCCGGTTCCTCGAAAACTTCATGCATTTTTTCCCCATTTCGTCTGAATATCTTGTTTAGCGATCTCAGTCAAACGGCTCTCTATGAATGTTTGTACTTTGTTTTCCGGATTTTTGTATCTTTCATCCGTTTACGTTACTGGATTGAAATCATTCTTTCTTATTTTCATGCAATTGTAAATGAAAGCAGTGGTTCCACACTTGAAGGGTAAGAACTTCGTTTTTTCTTTTGTAGCGTTGCAATATTTTGTTATTTATATGAATATAGTAACAACACAACACAACTGGTAATCACACGTTAACAGTTAAGAAGAGTCTATATAAAATGAGGTACGGAACCTGAAAATCGAATAAAAAAGTTCGTCAAGTAATATTTCTTGATAATCACATGTTATATTCCTATGTTATTAACAGTAGTAGGTACATGGTAGTACCTAACCTATGCCTGTAAAAAACCCTAAGTTCGAGTTTTTTTTGCACTAGTCCGTTTAATATATTATTCAGAGTTCCTCATTTAAACAAACTAAAATATAAAAGAACTTTTAAACTATTTTGTTAACATTCGATTTGTAATTACTTTTCTATTTGTAATAATTTTTCTTGGTTCAGCTAATAACAGTTAGAACGATCCGTCCCAAATATTTTGGCAATTAGGACCTCTATTAGATTTTATGGCGACATTTCATTTACCATTAAGAAACTGCTTCAAGGGAATTTATTGATCGTTATATAATTACAGCAAGGTTTGGCTCATTTAATTTTTTATCTTTTACAACATTGCATATTGTTTTGCATGCTATTCACATATCGATACGCTATAACCTGGGGCTTATTCACATATCGATACGCTACAATCTGATTCTTATTCCCATATCGATACGCAATAACCTAGTAGGTACTTACTTATATATCGATACGCTGTACCCGGGTACTTACTTACACTCACATATCGATAAGCTAAACCTAGTTCTTACTTCCATATCGATACTTTATAACCTGGTTCTTACTTACATATCGATGCGCTATAACCTGGTTCTTACTCACATATTGATAAGCTATAACCTGGTACTTACTATTCTTGTTCTTATTCAGTCACTAAACTGAGCGCTCCGTACTAGTACATTCTTTCAAATGTACTAGTACAGTATTCTAGTACTATTAGTTCATTAGTACACTATGTAGTACGGATGAGCTCAACCAGTTTTCATATCTGTATGTATACTACAGTTACAAGTCTCGTTTCCGCGGTTTTTGACCATTTTTATCATAGTCTCGTACGTAGGTATTTTGCTTCTCATTTATAGGCTTCCAACCAAAATGATCAAAACGAACCTTAGTCAGACTTCGGTGTCTGTCTGTGTGTCTTAGTAGTTCTTTATATTAATCTCGGTAAAAAGTAAGTGTATAAAAATGTGGATTCCATTCGTGTGCGCATAAAAAGCTTTAGTTTGACAACCTTGTTAAGGGTAAACACCATACAAAAATTCATACAAAATAAATTTGCCATAATTTTCGAAGTTTCCTAAATTTTACTTTGTAGTAACGTTTTTAGTGTTATTAGTATTTTCTGAGCCAAATGTTATTTTGTTTAGACCTATTTGGTGCTATACCTAATGTCTAAACCCAACACATAAAAAGGCCCAAACCTACTAAGTACCGCCACCAAAACACTTATCAATCAACTATGACATTATTTATTAATTTGTTTAAGCACACATTTAATATTTACAGTTAAAATACATATTTAGTCCTTACCATGCACATACATTAAACACTACATATAATATAAATAACGCGCATGCCGTAACTTGAGTGACAATAAAAAACAAAAAGTATCAATGAACTATGAAACATTACTGACTGAATTAATTCAGGTACTAGATTGACTTATACTATTCTTTCGTTAAATAGATCTTATATTCTGGACTTTAAAGTTGTAATTAATACAAGGCACGAAACGCTTAGGTCTTTCATTTCTTAGGTTTCGCGGTCATAGATCAGACGCGCATCCCGCTCTCACTCATGCGTCTATCGTAAAAACAACTGAGATAGAAGTAAATTCTATCCAGCGCTGTGACCGAATGATTACGCCAAGCATTTGTTTCATTCTCTCTTATCCATAGTTTGTTCCTTTGCTGTTGCACAAGTCCGAATAGAACGAGACCGATTACGCTTAGGAAATAGTTCATTCTAGCACAGTACCGGGAATTAATTCCTATTCATTCATCATTCATGTACTACACAAGACTAGTACTTACCCACATATCGATAAGCTTTAATCTAGTAATTACTTACATATCGATACTCTATAACCTGGTACTTACTCATATATCTTTACGCTATTACCTGGTACTTACTTACTCAGCTATCGATACGCGAATTACGTCTTTTTTGACGTATGCTCCTCCTCGTGATATTTACCTTCACCGAAAATCCAGAGTGTCAATACGTTCAATGTACTTCAGGATCCGGAGAAACATTTGCCAAAAACTAATTTTGTTTACTGTGGATTTATTTTGATGGCAGCTTGTTTCCGAGAGTTGGAAAATGACCCAACTGTGCATACAGACTATATTAAGGAATTCTGAAGGGGGCACCAAGCTTCTGGCGCTAATTGATCTTAGGTTTTCTATGCGCTTCTAAATCAGAGAGGGTGAAGCTAGGATGGGCGTAACGAGCGTGAATTTATATATGTATTTCCTTCTGAATATTTCAACGAATACACATTTTGCAAATGTAAAATGTATACGTTTTAGAAAATATGTGGTTTTGTTATTATTAAAAGACAGATGACCTTTTTTATTTTTTTGACATCTCACTCTGTCATAGAATTAAAATCCCTTATCCAACCTCCCTGTACTACTCATAATCGCCATATACTAAAAATAAAATTTTTATGGCGTGGCATTATGGTTTCCGTCTTAGGAATTTTCGATCAGCCTGCGCGAGTTTATTATTTTTTACTTATACCAATTATGGCGTGGCATTATGGTTTCTGTCTTACGAATTTTCAATCAGCCTGAGCGAGTTTATCATTTATTAACTATACCAAAAAAAGTGCACAACGCCGCTAAAGAAGGTTTCACTTCAAAAATTAGTATATAAATATTAAAAAAAACTCTACTGCAGAAAAATTAAGAACTAAAGAGAAATTGAAACATACTTAATATTTAACTATAAGCAGATGGATGGAAGAGACTCATTTTAAGGTAACTGCTACAGTGTGAGCAAACAGTAAGGATGTACACTATTTGCACATGCACAGTATAGACAAAAAGGAAATTCGTCACTCAAAAGTAAAAAATAAAAACTTTTTAACAAAAAAACAACCAGCTTCAAAAAGATGCACTAAAAAGGTAAAAATAATTACTTATTTACAAAAATCTGATCTGAATTGTCGTCTTTGTGACGGGCGCGAAAATATCTGTTAGAAAAATATAATATAGATATCAAAAAGTATCTATCTATAACAAACGAGGGATATATTAAGTGGATATGGATATGCGAAGCGGATACATATCTTTAATCTGAATGATATGTGACATATCCAATCTTTGTCCGCAGTTACTTAGCCCATGGCTTTTGCATGACTACAAAGCGAAAGACGCGGGTCAAGGGCATTTTTGTTTACACGAATTGCAAATAGATTCTGCGTCAGGTATATATACAAGAATTGCTCGTTTAAAGGTATTAGGTTTTTACTTTTTAGTGCATCCTTTTGAAGCTCGTTTTTTCTTTCGTTAAAATTTTTTTTGTGATCTGGTCTAGATCATCTGTGTGGAAGTAGTTTAAATAAATGTATGTCTTTAATCTTGATCTGATGTAGTACCTCTAATGCTTTGCTGGTCAAAAGTTAATTTAAATAAATATGTTATCTCTTAGAGCCAATTGTTGTTGATAAATTTGTAGGTACTATAATCAAGAGTATTAAACATGTTAATATTTTCTATAAAATTTAATTATATAATAAACTTCCTCTAATACTTATAATAAAAAATATTAACTATCTGTCAGTAATGTTAATTTGTGTATTTATGAATAGATATGTGTAATGTGTTATGCTGACAATTCATAACAGCACAAAGAAATACTTGTATAAATATGCACAGGCACCTACAAAGTTATTTCGAGAACCCTAACCTATAAATTTATGTCTCAGATTCTTGACCAAAAATTATAGGACCGACCCAAAATAAATTGCGGACCGCGTTCCTGCTCCGATATTTCGGCCGGTCAGTCGGTCGGGAGTCGGGACCGTTGAGTTCCCGAGGCAGAGCATTCTCAACAATTTTTCAAACTGATATTGCGCTCGAGATTTTTATTAAGATATCAATATCCCATACTTATCTTGAATCCATTAAGTATATTATATATTATGTTATATATAACGTTGTCTGCAGATTTCAAAATTTATTTTACTTTATTAGACACAGTTAGAATGGCACATTTTGATAGTCAATACATTTATTTAATGCTGAAATAAACTCGACACAGTAGAAACTTATCCAGACTACAGAATTCCCTAATCTTGCTGACAGCTTCTGCTAACAAGAAGTCGAGTTCCGCGATCATTAATGCAATCATTGCAACAAGAGAGATCTCTCTAGAGAACATTTAGTTTGTATCCAAATAGGGCTTTTATCAATTTCATGTTTTGAGCGATATGATAAAATACGCATTTAACATTTTTCGTTTTTTAATTTAATTAAGTATTAAACCAGTCAATTTCAAGTAATAAAAATTTGGAACACGTCTGACTCTTACAATCGATAATGTCACTCCAGCGAGCAAATGAAATTTGCTTTCTTAGAAGTTTACAATTTAATTTAGATGTAAATTGAATCGCAGTGGTTACCTGAGTTAAGAGTCTTTTACACTAGAGAAACGAAAAACAATTGCTTTGGAGTGATAAACTGATTTGGAACATTGAACTAAAGGGCTCCGGGGCGCGCTCGCTCGTCAGCCGTACAGTTAGCGAGCTTAATGGGAGAAAACGCTTTAATGTCGTCTGGGCCCGGGGTCGCTCGCCATCTGCACCTGCACAGTCTCACTTCTATTGTGCTTTTCTACGAATTTAAAAGTACCTGTGACAATAGAAATTTTACACCTGTTATGTTATGATATAATTCTATATGGTTTATTTTACTTTTACTGTGATGCAATATTGAAGGTTGTAAAAGAAATATATAATAAAAAAATATATATTTTTTTTTAATACATATAGGTATATTTACCTTGAATATATCCTTTGAAATTAATAACAATCACATAAATAAGAAACATATTCAGGTAACACACTTACATAATACATAATTCCTAATTATATAATTTTAAGTCTTTAAATACGTATTTTTTATGACGCCTGTTCTTGCCTGTCGCTATCTACATATCTTGACATAATTAGTTTAATGTCACTGTTTGCTTGACTTCTGGGTTCTACGTTTGATGTATGCAAGCACCTAACTTAGATAAACCATATTAACTATTGTATTAATTATCCGCGAACCATTTTTATGATTCCTATGTGAGCTTGGTCCTTTTATCCTTGTTAAAGGCCTATAATAATCTTTATACTTATCAGTTATACGCAACTGTTACGCACAATAATTAAAAAAATTATTACTTAAATTCGTTCTTTCCTTGTTACTAATATTGATTTATATCGAAATATTTGTCATGTTTGGCTCGAACTAAAAATTATCCCTCGTTTCCTTAAATGATTTTCTTACGTCATCGCCCCTGATAAAAACGTATTTAACGTTTCGAAGGTCATTGTGTATAAAGACATTTCTATACTCCTTATCTATAGGGGTGATGTCTTAAACTTTTTTATTGTATTTCGAATTTTTTCACTTACTGGTGTGGTTCATATTGTTCTGTAAAAATCTGCGGGAAACCTAAGCGAAGTTCCGTACGTTAATTTGGCTGCACTGACACCTGTGTCGCTTCTCGGTGTTGACCTGAAGGCCAACAATACTGTCTTCTAATTAAGCCATTAATGCTGCTTTTAGGGTTACTGACTAGTTACCGTGTAACTTTTCTACTTGGATGATTTGGAATGCTTTGTTCCTTAATTCCTGCGGCAGATATGGTCTGGCAACTGGAGTGGACATATAACCGGTATATCTGAACCTGGTATTAAGGATTTTTATAACTTTATCTCTTTGTTAGTGGAATTTTGTAATTCGACGAGCACCCTGTCGTCCTTATGAGCTTAGCGAAAATCTCGTAATCTATTGTTGAACATTTAATTGACTCAATCCTACTCAATACGTCTGCTGGCAAACTTAAACTAGCCTTTAAATATTGTATTTCGCCTATAAATTCGCCTGTATACATGAGTTGCCTTATTCGCCTAGGAGTTTTTTTTCGGAATTTTACTTTGCTAATGCGTATATTAATGGCTTGTGGTCGGTATATACTGGGAATTCCCGACCTTCTAGCATGTACCTAAAGTGCTGTATCGCTAAGTAGATCACTAACAGCTCTGTCATAGGTACTATACTGTTTCTGTGCCACATTTCTTTTTTTTAATATCCCAGTGGCTGCCTTTTTCTGCTTTTAGCGTTTTCATTACCGCTTCTACACAATTATTGGAGGCAGATGTCATCAGCGAAATTGGTTCTGCTGATGGGTAGGTTAATAAGGCTGCGTCACGTAGTCCTTGATTACATTTTTCGAAGGCTTCTTCCGCCTCTTTATTCCATTCTATTGCGATTTTATCTTTTTACTTCCTGCTGTTTAAAAAACTATCCAATTCAGCTTGTTTTCGTGCTACATACAGGATGTGTAATGGCTAGAAATTTAAAATTCCTAAAAATCCCACAACAGAGAAAGATTAAAAAAACCTTAACAAAGGTTTTGGGCAGTCTTTTAGAGCCTGGATTTAGTTTTCCAGCGGTTTCATACCTTCTGGTGTGACTTGGTATGCCGGTTTTTGCTTGTTTGTTCCTCTCTCAATCCATGTAGTACCGTTTCATGAATCTCTGGAATGTTTGAGCTCCATTTCGGAAGCTCAAATAAAATAAAGGGTGATATTATTGTGGTTTTCTCTATGTCCTTCGGTTATATTGAGATCTAAACGCAGAATATAGTTTTTTTATTTAGCATATAGGTATAATCCTGTAATCTCGGTATCGGATACTTGTCTGGTTTTGTCATCGTGTTGAGTGCCCCATAGTCACCGCATGGCCGTAATTTCCCGTCCTTTTTAACTACTACATGTAAGGGACTGACCCATTCCCCTTTGGATATTCTTCATTTTCCCATTTCTTGCATTATTTAGAACTACTGTGTTATATTCTACTGATTGACGCGACGGTTTCTTAAAACATACTGGTTTGGTTATATCAGGTAAACGACCAATCTTAATAGGGATGGTCGGCGGATACCGCACTTATTGAAGATCTATTCCATTTTACAATATTAGTTTCTATCTGTAACCTAGTTTTTTGCAATTTGCTATGTTGACCAATAAATTATAATGTTTTATAAAAACCGAGCCTATGATCGGTTTACTTACGACAGCAATTACGAACGTCCAGCCAAATGCACGTCGTAATTTTAAGTTAAACATTTATGTTTTTACACCGAATGTTCGTATTTCTGTACCGTTCGCTGCGTAAAGGTTCCCGTGTTCATATCGTACAGTTTTTTTACTTACCAATCTTTTTTCTCCTGGAATTACTAATATGTTAGCGCTGGGCTGGCTGGTTGGGCCGCGTGGTGACCGGCAGAGTAGAATAGTTCCGACCTCTCACTTACCGAGGTGTCGTAAGAGGCGACTAAGGCTAAAATTTTTAACGTGCGGTATCCATCAAATCCAGACACGTCTATCGACTAATGGCGGTATAACCATTATAACCATCGTTGCTAATAAATAGGCAACGCTGATGACGGGCAGCAGTGACATCAGTTCGAATTGGAAACGCCCTACGATCGCTAACCCGCATGCCCAGCGTGGCAATTACCGGCAAAACCCCCCCTTATGATTAGTACAACCATACCAAGGCCCCCAATCCCCGGCGGCTCCGCTATTCCTGGCCAAGGTAGCAGTCATGGTAACGGCGGAGCAGGGGGTGCTAAGAGTCTCCGGCAGAAGCACGGCTACCTTCCGTCTGTAAAAAGAGAACTGGCCCTGGTAACACAAAACGTGCGCACAATGAGAACTGACGAAAAGATCGTTGAACTGGAAAAAGAAATGAGTAGGTTACGCGCTGGGATATTTTAGGGTTATGCGAAGTCCGTAGAGAGGGTGAGGACACGATAACACTGAAGTCCGGTAAACTACACTACTAGCGGGAGGGCGACCAACAGTCCCAAGGTGGTGTCGGGTTTCTCGTACACAGGTCCCTTATTAAAAACATTCTGACCATCGACAGTGTTTAAAGCAGGGTGGTGTACCTAATACTCTGTATCTAAAAGATACTCATTGAAGGTCATCCAGGAATACGCACCGACCTCGGCACACCCAGATGAGTAGGTGGAGGCTATGTATGAGGACATTAGTAGGGCCATACATACCAATGAAACGTATTTCAATGTTGTTATGGGGACTTCAACGCGAAGCTCACAGCTCGCATGCTGTGCCCACCCAAATATCAGTTGGTCGAGGCTCGAAGTTGTTGACTAATACGTCTACTTAGTACAAACGGTCCAACTAGGTAGGTCCAACTTCGGGAAAGAGGTTAATAGTCGAATCCAACTCGGCTGCGCAGCGTTCGGTAAACTCCGCAACGTCTTTTCGTCCAAAATACCTCAGTGCCTCAAGCGTAAGTCTATGACCAGTGTGTGTTACCAGTGATGACATATGCCACTGAAACGTGACCTCTAACTATGGGCTTTGTTAGTAAGCTCAAAGTCACACAACGAGCTATGGTTGGTATGGAATGAGGCTCTGCTCGGGGTTTCTCTACGAGATAGAATCAGAAATGAGGAGATCCGTAGATGAACGAAAGTCACCGACATAACCCAGCGCATTAGCAAGTTGAAGTGGCAGTGGGCAGGGCACATAGTACGTAGAACTGATGGTCGATGGGGCCGAAAGGTTCTCGAATGGAGGCCACGGACTGGCAAACGCAGCGTGGGAAGACGGTATAGCGAAGGCCGCAGGAAGACGCTGGATGCAGGCCGTTTCCAACCGTTTTCTTTGAAAATCTATGGAGGAGGCCTTTGTTCAGCAGTGGACTTCTTGCGGCTGAGATGATGATGACAATATTGCTGGTGTTAATCAAAAATCGTAGCCCATTGTATTTGTCTTGTATTATAAGGCGGTTGTTGCTTATTGAAGTACAGTTGTCCACCGCCGACTGCACTTGTTCTAGGTTTTCTCTGGCTTCCAGCTACATAGCTGCTCACACTTATCTGCCTTCTTGCCGAACTTTTGGTGGTAAAAACATAGGTTTTTTTCTCGACGTGGATCTTCGTATATGCCTTGAGCGTGAATAACACTGCTGTTATCCGTGTTTTCGATGAATTCTCATTAACTTTACAATTGGTTTCGTAAAGTTCGTTTCGATGAATAAAAAAATTGGTAACTAACGATCGATTAATTTTTCGTAATTGCCCCAAATTACTCACCGTTTAAGTACAATCTGTCATTAAAAATTTTATTTATCGATTACATTGTTATTTTACATTTTTACTTTTAGTTCAAACATGCGTGGCTAGAAACGTAGCACAAAGGAGCGATATATAAAAACATATTTTGGTTTGTCATCTGATTTTGTGCGATTTAATGACGTAAAAGGAGGTCTATGTAAATTCATAACTTGTATCCTTTTGTCGTATAACGAGTACTTTACGCTTATTCAATGAGTAAGAGAAAAGCAAATGGATTTTGTAGATCAAGATTTATCACCAGATTGCCCGCAGCGAATGGTCCTTCGAGTCGATTAATTGTCTCCAAGCTTTCCCTAGGTACAGGATGGAAGCAACATAAAAGAAACAAAAATACTTACAGTTGGAATCCAATTAGCACACATGGCTAAACTATGACTATAGGCTAAGACTTGATTATTCTACCTATACGAATAATTATTACATTTACGTAAATTATATCTTCAAATAAATTTTTAAATAAATATTCCTTAAGTCTATTTTTTCCTAGCCTGTTGATATATTTAGCCTCGCTTACAATTATATATTGAAGTATTGATTTATTTTTAAATATTTATTATTCATTGTTGTGTTTTCCTCTCATTACATTTATTTTTAAGTCATTCAGTCAATCTGCATTTAGAACGTTCTAATGTATAGATCAGTTTGATTTGCTTTATTTTTATTTTACAGTTTAACCTCATCCTGGTTTTCCACAGAAATTCATAAAGCCATTTTTTTTGTTGTCACTTGAACTTGTTTCATATGCTGTAGGTGCAAAGAGCAATGTTATGTCAACATGATTTCATCGAATTGTAACAGTGTCAGTTGAAGTTATTAATAAATAATAAATACGAATATGGTTTGGTTTTCTTTAGTTATTGTTTATGTTTTGTGCCGTTTGCTTACATTATTTTGTTCTGAAATGGCTAAAGATAAGAAAAAAAATTTTACTTCTGGAACTCGACAAAAACAAATGCAGTAGGCGAAACTGCACTGCAGCGGAGCGGCTCTTTTTAGTAAACCGCACTTGGACGCGACAGTTTTTCTTCACCATGCGTACGCTCACTCACCCGAACCGATTATTTGTGCAATCGACAAACTGGATAATAGTTTTTAGACCTCGGCATGGTCGAAAAACCATTGTTAGGCAACCTCGGCACGTACTAACGGCCCCTGACGACCTTCAGTCCGCACGTTCACCTCATATACGAGGTATCAAACAGTGATGGGGCGCTTCTCGCTCCCACTTACTCGCAATCGCAACCGTGTAACGGGGAACTCCCTTCCTGCCGCTCACGCCGGTCGAAGGTACGACCCCAAGAGCTACAACCCAAGCCGAGGCCTCCCCCGCGGGGAGCCCTTGAGCGTTGGGTGCTTTATGGTCTAAGACTCCTTCAGAGTCTTGCCCTAAAAGCCCGGTAGAGCAGAAATGGCTGCATCAGCCATACTAAATTCATAGTCATTAAGAAAAAAAAACTTGCGTCTCATAAAGATGCCTCGTGTTGAGGCGAAACACGTTTCCTTTTTCTTGTCTGACGTCAAACTTGCGGCTTGCTATATCACAAGCGGCAGCGGCACTAATGTAACAGTTACCTAAGACTACAATTACCAAGGTTTCCCATAACATAAGTCCGGGATAACCTGCTTACTCCGTGTGCATTGGTGGTGTAACGATTTAAGCGTAATTACCGATTTTAACCTTAGGATAAGAGTTATACTTGTTTGGTCGAATCCCCCTAGGAATTAAGAATTCCTATTCAAAAAAATAATTTTACAATCTTTAATTACACAAAGCGGGTGATTTAAATAGGTCAAAACAGAAATCTTGGTCTTTAAAAACAAAAACCTACACCATATTACTTAAAGCGAGGCACAAACACAGTACAGTACAGTAAAGTAAAGGGCAATAATCATCTTAACTACTTTTGACGCTAAGTTGAAAATTTTTTGCGCACGAAGTAGCCAAAAAATGAAATGTGCAAGCGAAAAATTGATCTATTTAATTTATTTAAAATTAACGGATACGAATATCAAAATTCCCAGCTGTTAAATTTTAGGTATTATTGTTACTTTACTACATAATTAAGTTATTTTAAAGGATATAATAGCCTTAACGTTATAATAATAATTTCAATTTTAATGATTTTGAAGAGGCTATTTCAAATAAAAAAAACTATCGACCCAAAATCATCAAATCATGTTCCTGAGCTGACGAGGTCAAGAAGAAGGTCTAAAAATACATTAGTTTTAGATCCGTAGCTTTTATTGCTGATTTGTATTTTTAAAACAAAAAGTACCCTTTTCTTAATGCCTCGTCTCAATATAAACATATTTTTAGTACAAAGTAAAGGCGTTATTATTAAAACAAATATCTGGTGATTTAACAGCAGATCCAGTATCCAAGCCAGATATAATAATACAGTAAGTGAAAAATGTGGAGAATATCTGACGGGCGGCAACAGGGTCGGGTTACTGGAGGAAGAACGGGGTTCGGCCGTTTAGGCCGGCCTAATTATTTTTGTTTAAAAATCCAAATTTTGAAGCATACATTTTGAGAATTGTCAAAATTAATTTGAAATATTTTGTTTATTACTGACTTGTTCAGAAACAAAGGCATCTTTATAGTTTTATCAGTAAAACTCATGGTCATTCATTTAACAAAGAAGAACAGTGGCGCAGTGGTAGTCTGCTGCTATGTCGAAGGTCCCGGGTTTGATTCCCTGTAAGGGGTTGCCCCGGAAAATAATAGTTCCTATCTTACTTTAATTTCATAAACTAGACTTTGCCAGCAGCAGCGCGGAACCCCTTAATTAGACTAATGAAGTCTGCTTATAGTTAAAAAATTATATGTTGAAGGTGCACTTGTTTATTTCTTTTTAGTTTTTAATGTTTTTGCTGTTGGGTTTTTATATCATATATATTTTTTCTATGGAGTATTTCTTAACGCATGTAAATATTTTGGCTGTACGGTTATATATCTTTGCCTAGTTTTTATTTTATATCCATTGCGATGCAGTTCATCGACATGAAGATCAATTCGACACAGCTGTCAGTTTTATATTCGGAACATTAAAAAACACGTGTTTTAAAATGTTTTCAAAAAGTTTAAAATATTGATAGTAATTTTATTGAACACTAGCTTCAGCTAGCGGCTCCGTCCGCCCTAAATTTGATTATTGGCATAGGACTCTTACGGCAACTCCTTGATTATACTAAAGAAGTTCGATATAGCAAGCTGTAGCTGCATTTATGGTTCATCGTGGTATTCGGTTATATTCACTCCCGCAGGATCTTTTGAATTTGTCTTTGCAGCCTTTGTTCTTTTTCTGTATCTTTAGCTAACTCAGTGCAAAATTGGACGCTCCGTTGCGATAGAATTGATTAACAAACGTTATAGTTATTTCCACCGAAACTTTTGAACCTTCTGGGATGAAAAATAACGTGTTCTTCCCAGGGACACAAAATATCTCCATATCAAATTTCATCCAGTGATTGAAGCGTGATTGAGTAACAAACAACTATATATCCACCTTGCGCATTTATAGTATTAATGGGATAGCTGGTTGGTAATTAATGAATTTTGCTAATAGCTCGACCGCCCTAAATTTGGTTATCGGCGTGGAACGCCTTAATTATATTAATGAAATTTGCTATAGCAAGCTATTGTTCGTTTAAGCTCGGTTAAAGTCATTCCCGAGGAAACTTTTAAATTTGTTTTAATACAGGGTGCTAGCTACCTCCAAACCAGTTTTCCTCAAAATTGCCTTTCGAGCATGAGGAAGTAACAGTCATACACAGTCACAAACTTTCGCTTTTATAATTTTAGTGTGATTACTATTGAGGCAGTGGAAGTATGCCTTTGATGGATGAGTAGAGTTTGAAAGCCGTCAAATGGCCTCACGGCTGAGATTTGTAAGTACGGCTGTTTCCTTTTATGTCTCGCTAATTTCTTTGTGGTAAAAATCAAATCATTTGGACGACCATCTTAATCGAAGAACGTCCGCTGTTAGCCGCAGTTGCACCTTCACGCCCCACAACGGAGCTGATCTTAAATTCTGCGAGCTTCTTTACCGGTTAACGTAAAATAAATATTATAATTATACAAACAGTGAGGTTTTAGTAACGACTAAAAATAACCGGCTCAGCCATTGTCGAGTACAAAGCAGTCTCTGCTAACAACTTAAGCTGTTTTATTTTTCAATTTACAAGTCGTCTGCATCTGCTACAGAAATGGAATACTTGTTTTCATTTCAGATATTTCACCTTTCTCTATTCCACCTCCTGTGCTGCTCCTGTGCTAGCCATGGATATCGAGTGCTAATTTTGCATGCTTTAAATTTGATTTCGTCATTTAAGGCAAAATTCTTGAACGAATGAATGCTTATCTAAAGTCAAAAAACTACAAGTTATTATACAGATACTACGGTTTTGGAATAAAATGGGGCTCTGACGAAAATAAACGGTGGCGAGGAAAACTGTATAGCATCGGTAATAATAGTAATATATAAAACATTCATAATTAAAAGTTAACGTCCGCCAATCCGCAATAGACATCACTTATTCAAAAATTAGTTAAATACCAGCGGAGTGGACTATGGCCTAAGCCTCTTATCTTGAAGTAGGGTTCTGTGCCTAAGTAGTGAAGCCATAGAGTGGCTGAGGCAATTAATAATAATAATAATTTTGGACATATCGCACATCGCTATCGGTACTAAAGTAAGCAAATTAAGTACAACATAAACTAAACCTTACATAACATAAGTATAAAGTGGCTCATCGTGCGTGACTCGATAAGTACGAATCATCTTTTTGTTTAACTCCACATGCAAAATAAGTATAAGATTGGGATGAAAGCCTGTCTAGTGCAGCATCCCGCATTCAGTGTATAGTTTTGTGGATTAAATTAAGTCATCGATTTCTAACGTTTACGAAGTTATTTTAATATAAAAGTTGTTCGATTTTGCTGATAAACAATTTTATTCTTACACTCCAGATTATTTTGTTACAAATCTTGTAATCAAAAGTGGTCGGATGAAGTCGGTCAACGTAGTCACACGATTTTTCTTTATTAGTTGCTTAAAATTGCAAATTATTTTATTATATTTCATTCGCTAACAATTTTTCAACTTGTCATTTAAACAATTTTAAGGTAACCTTTATTTGACAAATAGTTTCTGATTTATCAAGTTTTATAAAGTAACATTTTGTTTCGCCTTGTTAACGATAGCGTTAACTGAAACGGGATATTAGTGCAAAGCTCATGTTCTGCCCCTATGAAAGCCGTGTTCTCCAGATCACTTTGATCGGGTTCCATTTTGATTCAGCTAATGTTTGCTCTGTGTTTTGTTCGAGTTTCCATACGGGTTAAAAATGTTGGCAACCCAACGATTTTCCCGCATATTTACAACAATTTCAGGACTTTTGTTATGTGTCTGTATAAGTAGTGGTTTGGTGTGTTATTTTAATATACCAAAGTGTGATATTGTTATAATATTTTAAACAATCAATATAATTAATTTAAATTTTATTGAACATTACTATAAATTTTTGATGCGACCACCTGTTGAAACAGATGTGATAGATGAAAACTGCTCTACGTGTTCTTGGGGTGATCTTGACGATCATTGATAATTTGAACCGGTAATGAGTGGACTTTTTTTTTTGTCTCAAAATACATACTTTAAGATAGGAAAGGTAGGTGTTAAAGTGAATGAATTTAAGTAATGGTAGGAAAATATTTCTAATAGGAAGGAGATCCGTCAAATTAGGCCCGCCGGCCACCGAAAAAATTTTTTATCTAAAAACATTAGCACAAACATTTTTCCAAATCTCTCAGACATATCCTTCAGTTGCTTTTTTAGTTTAAAAATCTTATTTTCCATACAATTTACTAAGAAACAGGTCAAATCTCATTAGGAGCATCAATGCTTACATAGGGTTGGTGTCATAATTATATTTGTTCTTAATCACAATCCTAATATTAAGTTTGGAAGCCAAAAGAAACACTTGTTGACGATTTATTTAACTTAGTATTTATTATCGTCTTCTAGAAGGTGTGTAAACGTGGTTTTTCTAATAGAGCACAGCTAAGACTAACTTAAGAATAAAATATAATCAAACTCTTTACTCATAACAAATAAGCCTTTTTTAATGGTTTGACCTATTACGTATGAAAGAGAAAGGCTAAGACTATTAGTTAAAGAGGGACAGATTTATTTTTGTTATATTCCAACCCGCCCTCTCAAAAATAAATTTTTACATCAAAAAAAAATAATGCACAAAATCACAATCATAGTAGTAGACCTACGCACCTTCTTTTTTCTGCGGAACAATCAATTTGGTCCAACATTTGTTGCGCAGGATTAGGGAAACCCAGAAAACCTAATCGGACCAATTCACCTTTAATAAGTATTTTTATCTATACTTATATTAATAAACTACAATGTCACCACTCCAAGTTTTTCTCTCATTGTAGAAAAACGCAATGTAGGTAAAAAATTGGTCAGGATGTCAGCCAACTGGTTACCTGTGGGAACATAAATTAGTTTAATAACATTTTTTCTCTACCTGTTCTCTAGAAAAATGATATTTAATATCAATATGTTTCGATCGCTTGTGACTGGTAGGGTTATTTGCAATGCTTATACAACCATCATTGTCCTCATAAATAGGAATGGCACTTATTATTTCAATGTTTAAACTAGTTACTAATGACTTTAACCATAAAGCTTCTTTCAAACAATGCCATATACTTAGCCTCTGTTGAGGACACGGCAACCGTTGTTTGCCTTTTGGTTTGCCAGCTTATTGTGCATTGTTCAAATAATTTAAAGAAATACTCTGTAGTACTTTTTCTGTCTACTTCATTACTTCCCCAATCGGAATCAACAAAGCCAATCAGTAAATCGTTATACTCACAACGAATGTAAGTCAACTTAAGATTCTTAGTTCCTTTCAAGTAACGTAAAACCCTTTTTAACAATAACCAAAGTGAATGATTGTTTTCGTTAGAATAGACTCAAGAGGTTTACAGCAAAGCTTAAGTCCGGACGAGTGCAGACCATTATATACATTAAACACCCGATAACACTTTTACGAGGGGGCTTAGTTTCATCATTGGAACTTAAGGTGTCGTAATTCACTTTACTTTCTAAGGGCGTACTTGTCGATTTACAGCCACTCTTATTAAATTTATTTAAAGCTGTTGCTATATACATACTCTGATCTAAAGTGACTTTATTTTGGTACCTTTCAACTTTAATTCCTAAGAAACATTTAACCTCTTTTAAATCTATTTTAAATTTATTTATTAAGTAGTTTTTGAAACTATTCATATTTGCAGTAGAAATCATAAGGACATCTACGTAAAGTATTACATAAATGTTTTTCTGAATGTCACCTGCATTCAAAATATATATACAACGGTCAGCTGATGAGTATTGAAGACCCTTTTCAATAAAAACTTGTTCGAATAATTGAAACCAGCATCGTGCCGATTGTTTTAACCCGTATAAAGACTTTTGAGTTTACAAACTTGATTATCAATTTTGTGAATTCATTCAGAAATTTTCATGTAAATCTCTTCCTTTAATTTTCTATTTAAAAATGCCGTTTTAACATCCATATGGTGGGCAAGCAAATTGAATTGATTTGCAATAGCTAAAATCAGTCTATAACTTGAAATTCTCGCTCCTGGTGCGAAAGTTTCATTATTATCAATTAAATATTCTTAACTAAAACCGCGAGCATCTAGACGAGCTTTATAATGAAGGAGTTTTCCAAATTCATCATTTTTAATTGTAAATACCCATTTACAATCGACAATATTTCTGTTTTCGGGTTTAGGTACAAATGTCCAGGTTTCATTTTCAATAAGTGATTTAATTTCCTCTTTAATAGCATTTCCTTACAAAACTTTATCATCCCTGGATTCAATATCTTTATATGAAGTAGGTATTTTACATACAAGAGATTTCGTATACATCAAATAATTAACAGGAATATCATCATTGTTTTCACTATACGATACAGTGGGCAAGTTTTTAATTCGCTCACTCCGTCGTAAATATAATTAAAAAAGTAGTCAATTTATTCTGAAATGAACAGCAGTCTGAATGCACATCTGTTTCACATACAGATTTATTAGACGGTGGAACTAATGACACAGGTATTTTGTTGTAAGACAACAATTCGTTAGATTTACAAATTCTTTTGTGATTCCTAGAGTTTTTCGACTCTGTTTCTGTAGACTTTAAAGGCCTACGTGACAAAAAAATTATTTCGTCAACAATTACATCTCTAATTTTTTCCAAACTTTTCATTAACCATTTCCCACACCTTATAACCATTCGGTTCATAACTGACTAATATACCTTTAAAGAACTTCTCATCACATTTTGTTTTTCTAGCTTTATTTACAAAATAAACAGTTACACCTTTAGGTATTTCAGTTGCGGCTTTTTACAGTGCCACAGTTCAAACGGTGCGTTATTTAATTTCAGTGCCTTAGTGGGACTTATATTTATTAAATAAGTAGCTGTGAGCGCAGCTTACCCCCAGAACGTTTTGTCTAACTTAGCACCAGACACCATGGCGCGACTTCGTTCTGTTATCGTTCTAATCATACGTTCAGCCATACCATTCAAAGAAGAGGTATGAGGCACAGTCAAATGTTAGGAAATACCTTTTTGCAAACAGTACTCTTTCATTTGATAAATATTCACCACCGTCGTCACAAAATAAATTGACTAATTTCAAACCAAAACGAGCTTCACACTTAGAAACATAATCTTTAAACATAGCAAAAACGTCTGCTTTATGGGTTATTAAATATTTCACACAGTAGTGAGTGTATTGATCTACAAAAATCACAAAGTAGTTTTTGTCGTCAAGTGTTGAAGGGGTGATGGGACCAAACACATCTGTATGCACATTGAATAGTGGTCGTTTTATAAATTTTGACTTTAACTTATTAAATGGTAAACATGATTGTTTTCCATTTATGCAAGCTTCACACAAATTATCATTTGGTGCAACATGATTTATTTGTACTATATCAGAAAAATTTGCTTGCTTTTTATTTGCAAAAACTTGATTTGCCAGTGTGGCCTATTCTTTGATGCCATAAATCAAAACTATGCTTTTCGACCTTATTTGATAAGCCCACAGTATTTAAAGCACATTTATTACACATAAATTTTATGCTAATTATATTGTTTAATGACTCACCCTTTGTTACCATCATACCACCCTCGTTGAATATCTTTACCTCGCCATCTTTAGCGAAAACAATGGTCATACCATCTTGCTGCATTTTCTTGACTGACAGCAAGTTGTACGGAATATCAGGACAGAATAATACATCCCTTAGTATGCCCTTTATACCTAAATTGGTGGTCACAGGTAGATTTCCTTTCTTTGTGGCACTAATAAATGTTCCATTCTTCGCTACTGAAATTTTTAATGGCTCTTTTAGATCCACGAGGTTTTGTGCCAAATCTTCGTTATTTATCATGTGATCTGAAGCTCCAGAGTCCAAAATGAAAGATATATGATATATATCTTTATTATCATGGTTATTACTGTAACTTTTGACCATAAAAGCAAACCCTGAAAAACTTAAATTTTCAGTTTCTGTAATTTTTGCTATTTGTTCTGTATTTAAGTTTTCAGAGCGTTGTTTGGCCTTATTATTAACATAGCAGTTTGTCTGCATATGACCTTTTCTTCCACAGAAATAACAATTTTAAAATTCTAAACTTATCAGATTTTGATTTAAACGTTGATTTAAAACGTGTCCCGGAAGTGTTTCGAGACCCTTTAGAATTTTTATAATGACGTGGTTTCTGAAATATATTGGAATTTCTGCTTTCTGCTTGTAGAACCTTCATACTTTTATCACGTCTGTCATGAATTAATTTTATTTCATGATTTAGTAATCACGTTTTAACAAAAGTCAAAGATAAATTGTCCTCTGCCAGAGTTTCTATTGCAGTTATAACACCGTTGTAACTGATTGGTAAAGTCATAAAAATGTGTGTAACTTTATCAAACTCGTGATTTATGAGTGGGTTATCACCTTCTAACTTCGAATTAAATAATTGTTTTCGTAATGCCAATTGCGTCGCTATGATTTTTCTTTCATAAATTGAATGCAACTTTGAGAATATTTCTTTTGCATCTATATCTTCACTCGTTAGACTTTCAATAAAAGTTTAATTGCTTGCACACTTGATAAAAGTCACCTATGCAATTTTCACTCACAGTGTCTCTTTATAAATTAATTTTTAAAGTCTATATTTTAATTCACTGGGCCCATAACCTTTTAGGTTTAGAAGCCAAAAGAAACACTTGTTGACGATTTATTTAACTTAGTATTTATTATCGTCTTTTAGAAGGTGTGTAAACGTGGTCTTTCTAATAGAGTACAGCTAAGACTAACTTCAGAATAAAATATAATCAAACTCTTTACTCATAACAAATAAGCATTTGTTCATGGTTTGACCTATTACGTATGAACGAGAAAGGCTCTCATACTATTAGTTAAAGAGGACAGATTGATTTTTGTTATATTCCAACACCTAATAAAATCGGCACACGCATTTTTAGACAATTCTTTGGTGGTCGGCACTTCAAACTTTGGGCCTAATTTAGTAATAAAAGTAAATGGTTTCCTTTGATGACAAATTTATATTAATACTAATGTAGCAGTAATAGGTACATGACACAGTTAACTATGTTGTACATTTAGTATCACTCCTCAGAGTACAATGTTTACACAAAGCTAGCTTAGATGTCGTTGTGCTTAGTAGACAGAATTTTGCTATTTTTTATCTAAAGTGGCCCCAGATGTATAGAAGCAAGAGATCCTTGAATGTGTTACTTTACAGACTGTACACAGTATAAAAATATTACATGAAACAAGTAAAGCCGTGTTCTAGCTTAAATGAGCCAGTGCCAGGGGAGCGATAACGTCTGAAAATAACGAATGCGCCGTATGCAGTGCGGGAACTAACGCCGTTAGCCGTTACTGTCTTTAAAAGCAACAAACAGAGTTTCAACTCTCTTGTGTCATTCTAGAAGCGAAGCGTTTCAACGATTTGCTGTTTATTGTCACTTTGCATTCATTCTACTTACACTTACATTTGGATTGGATTAGTATTTAAGATAATGTTTTACAGTAGGCTTTCCGTGAAACTGATTTGTGTTAGCACTAATATTAAAAAACACAAGGATATACACTCTTCGTGCATAAAGTTGATATGTACCGGTTCGAAGTACATTTTTAAAATATAATGTTTCCAAATTCCAGTTCTTTTTCATATATTTTTGCGACGTACTTTAATAAATACAGAAAATTTTATTCAAAACGAGTATAAAAATAAAAATAATAAAATAAAAATCATTTATTTCGACCTTAAAGATCATATTTTGTTAGTAATATATAAGAAAACCCTAGTCTTATGTTAGTAAACTTAAAAGTAGTTTAATCTAGAACTTATATCTAAGACAGCCCTGATTAGTCAGCACGTGAACCATACTGCAGTGGTTCAGGTACTGACAATCCAGCCTGTCAGCAAAAGCTCTCAGGACGCCACTAGGACTATCCCTAACCCTGCGTACCAGGGATGTGCACCGCTTCCGCATAATCGAGTAAAAACAATCAACATGCGCATCGGCGAACATACCCGACGCACTGCAGCATCGAGGCAGTCCCATTAGCAACCTGAAAGCATTATTGTACTGAACGCGGAGAGCATTGTACTGTTTCTGCGTAAAATTGATCCACTGGCTGCTTGTGTAGAAGGAAGTACAATAAGCTCTAAAGAGTGTTACTTTAACAGGGGTGGAACAACGAACAAACCTGCGAGCGATCATGTTCGCCCTAACGGACAATGCCCTGCGCTCTCTCTCGATATCAGCATCGTCTTTCAGGTCAAAGGTTACAACATGACCTAGATATTTAAATTGCGACACCCTCTTTAACGGAGTACCATATAATTTAATTGGTGGTATAATTGATGGCAATGCTTTACCCCTGGCCTGAAAGACCATACATTCGCTTTTTTTTACATTATATATTAAGCTGTGACTTTGAGCATAGTTTTCACATATGCCCAACAGTTTCGCTAAGCCACAGACAGAAGCACTCAGCAACACCATGTCGTCAGCGTAACTGATGTTGCTAAGACTTACTCCGTCAATGTGACAACCGACATGTGTGCCACTGAGCGCCTCTATGAGGGCATTAACATAAAGGTTGAAGAGCTTAGAGGAGGTTAAGTCTAACTCCGCACTCCAACCTATACGGCTGCGAATAGGTTTCGGACCATCGCACAAAATTGACCTGGTTACGGTACCAATATTTGAAGATTTTGGTTACTTCTTCAGGCAGTCCAGTATTTTTCATTTTCTGCCATAGGATATCGTAACTTACCAGGTCAAAAGCTTTACTAAGGTCTAGAAAACAGGCGTAAACAGGTGTACGTCTAACCGAATAATAGGTTACAGTTTGCTTCAGACATATTATGGCCGACTCAGTTGACAAACCTGGCCTGAAACCAAACTGATTATCATGTAAGGTTATATGTTTATCAAGGTGGACACTAAGCAAACTGTCAAAAACCTTCGCAACAACCGTGGCCAGTGAGATAGGCCTGTAGTTGGACTTATCAGACACATCCCCAGTTCTATTGTTCACAATTGGAACCACCACAGTTTTCATCAGCGCTGAAGGCAAGTACGAGTGTGCCATGCACAAATTATAAAACATGGCAAGCACTCTGGGCAAGTGAGGACCCGCGTACCTTAGGTGTTCAATACTCAAACTGTCATGGCCAGGAGACTTGCATTCCATTTCCATTGGATTCCAATCTCCTGACCACGTGTACATTCATCTCTTCCAAGCTGTGATGGTCCCAACGGTGACGTCACCGTAAAATGGTCCCTGAACATGTCTGCTATGAGACCATGGTCATTAAAACCCTCAACGCTCACTGGTAAGCCAGGTCTACCATTTAATTTATTTGTAGATTTTACAGTAGAAAAATTTGCAACGCCGGGAAACATAAAAAAAAGATTTATATTTACGTGATTTTATTATTTTATTTTTTACTTATTTGTATTTCTTTAAAAAATAAAGACAGTTCTTGCCTTAGACATTTTTTGTTTGTCGCTTTGTCGTAGCTTTGAATATTTTTTTATGAACAGACTGCTGAAAATATTAGTCACTCTTAACCTACATAACGACTACGAGGGACTCGTAATTATTGTGGCCAAAATCAAATACCTAGGTAAAAAATTAAATTAGTCACTTTTTAGCCTAATAATAACTACGAGGGTCTCGTTCTAATTATTGCGGCCTAAAACAACTAGGTATTTGTTAAAAGCAGTAAAAAATATTAGTCACGCTTTACCATAATTAAGAATAAAACCACCTTACCTAGTGAAGTTTAATATCTAACTATACGAGTGTCTTAACCGAAGACGATTACTATTTACATGCAGCAGTAGGCGAGACGATGCTGCCCTAGTTGCACCTTTGAAGCTAAAAAATGCTTTTTAAAATTAAAATTTAAATAGTAGGTAGTTTCGACTACCTACAGATATGCACCCCTCCATATTGCCCGCTTCAGACCGCCATTATTTAGAGCCAATTTTTCTGACAGATCTCGGAAACTCTCACCCTGGGAACACAATCGTCTTTGGCCAAGAAGACACTCGTATAATTAGATATCAAACTTCACAAGGTAAGTTCGTTTGATTCTCAATTATACTTCGTATCTCTCCCGAAGACGATTACAGTCACATATAAATGTTTAGAGCGTCGAAAAAATTATAGAACCACAACGCACTAACAAATTAACTTTCTTTTAAAGGCCCTAAAGGAGATGTAATCGACAGAACACTTATATGAGTTATAGACTTTAATGCGTGTCGTGTGCTGTGCCTCTATACAGTTTTTTTTAATATTTGTGTTTTTTATAGATACAAGATAAAGTTCAATAGCCCGCTTAAAGTCTGTAGTTTTTGATAACTTATAAAAATAGATTCTCATTTGAGTCGTACCTTACTAGTTCTATCTTGTTAGGATTTAAGAGTAAAAGTTTAATAAACAAGTACAAATGTTTTGTATCCGATGATAGATATGCGCCTGTCTTCTAAGTTTTAATTAAGTCACTGATGTTGTATGTATCAAAATTGTAATCTTCCGAATGGAGTAACCAGCGGCCACACACAGTGATTGTTTATACACACCCACATAATAATGTGGGTCTCAGCTTATTTTTAACACTTTCAAAGGTCATATTTATTATTTTGATCATATTTATAGTTTGAATTCTTTGTGCTGATGCTTCACCCTAAAAAAATTTAGTTTTTAATATCAAATAATTAAATAACATAAAATCATTGAAATATAAATTTGCTGTAATATTTTTTCACCAATTTAGAGTTCCGAATACTATAATATTTTGGACAAGTATTTTGATAAAATTATTTTAAGGGCCTTGTAATACTGAAAATACAGATATTTAAAATATCATATCTTATACCTTTAAACGAGCAATTCTTGTACATATGTATATATATATATAATCTGAATCTCGAAAACGGCTCCAACGATTTCATAAAATTTAGTAGGTTCGGGGGCTATAAATCGATCTATCTAGGTTTCATTTTTAGATAACGTCGTTTTATCCGTGTTTTCAGGCAATAATAAACTGAAAAATATGACTCTTCCTGACAGCGATTGGCGAGTAGTAATACTATTATTTTTACCACTTGACAATAGATGGCGTTGTTAAAAAAAACTCGTTCTTCTAGGTACTTTTCCTGATTTAACAACACGGACAATACTGATCGATAGCTGTAAAGTGTACTGTAACTAACGCTAGTGTGAAATTAATCTGTCAACTTTTCTAATATTAGCATTACGCTATTGTTGTTACAAATAGCCACTTTGATTTAAGTAATAGGCACCTATATGGTTTTAGCGTTATTTAATTTTGCGTTTTTGGTAAAAACGAAGCCATTATATGTCCAGGCTTGATAATTTCCTTGGCGTCAGGGACTTACAGTCAACGCAGAGGGAATACTTTGTGCTTAAAAGGTAAGTTGTGTTAACTGACATGGTAACACTTGGACTGCTTTGTTACACATAAAATTGTTTGTAAATGAGTCTAAAGCTAAGGAACGGTACGAAATCCCATTTGAATGCATCTATGAGTAAAACATAGATGATTGATTTTGTATCATTATTCTTAACTGTGAGGGATCTAGGGGTAATTTCCATGAAGCATATCCAAATTTTGGCATTTGCAAATAAATCCTAAAACCTAGCATTGTTGAATCATCATAACCATACACACACGATAAACGTCAGGATTTTTCAATTATGATATTCAATTATGTTATGACAAACTAGGTATCCACTTACGATATACGTCGGGATATTGCAATGTTCGGTAAAGATAAGCGGTGACGTATTGGGCCTTATATTGGTTAGACATCACCCGCGCCCCGGCTCACGGCCGGCGTGCATTGTAATACGGAAAGCAGAATACTTGTGATCGGTGTTAATTTATCTTGGTTATGTATTATCTCATCTACGGGGACAAAAGACCTTGGGATAATTGGTAAGGTGCTTGTGAAGTGCACATTTGTTAGATTGTCGATCTACACCTGCAACATAGAGATCGGCTCCTCTATACCGGATTGATCCGGATTTTACTACTCGTCGTCGTCGTCGGAAAGTTGACGCGACTTCACGATAATAATATGTACCTACTTCTCTTTTGTATTTAATACCCTTAAAGTAAATTCCGTCTGTGCAAGCTAGGCCCACTATCGACGATAGGACACACGGACTGTCAACCCTACATCGAGACGGCCGATCCATAAGGTGAGTAATATACAGCAATCATTGTATTTATTTTATAAAAGAATGTAGGTATACACACACAATATATTCCAAAGCTGTTATTTATTTTATGACAAAATGTAAGAAAGAAGGTATCTAAACGCGATATACGCCTCTATAATTTAACTAAGATGTGCACATATGTCACACATTGATCAAGAAATTATGCTTTGTTTTCTTGCTACATTCTAATAATGTCTTAGATACATTTACTCAAATAATATTTGATGTCCAATCAAAAAGTTACTCAAGACGGTAGATGTAAACTAATTGATCATTTTTTTAAGTTATTTGGTTTCTCCTTTATTATTTGCTTTTAAAAAATCGCTTTGAAATACGTACTTTGAAGTTCTACACTCAAAAAATGTTTAACCATCTTTCAGTTGTTCACAACATACTAACTCTGCCAATATACAGACAGCAGGTTTAAGTAGTAATTAGTAGCAGAGCCAACTTTATAAATTATTTAACCAATAAATTGGCTACACTTACAATTAGTGTAGCTAAATTTCTAACAAAAAATAGTCTGTACATTTAAACAATGTAACTTCGTTAAGACAATATATTATGACCTGCTACGTTAATCAATTTCTTACTGTTAACGAAACAGAGTCTGCTCTGCTACTGCAGTTTATTTACTTAGTAATAATAGTAGTTATAAGTTTTAACCAGGAGAAAAAACGACGTAATAGTTAAATGTACAACTTATTTGCCAAAATAAATTCTCAGTGAGCGTTTTGATAGAGACGCTGGACTGATACGTACAATTGAGCTTGCTGTCTAGTTAACGTAGGATAAGATGTGTCCAGAGCTTAAAAGCATCTTCAAAGTCAAAGTCAAAATGGTTTATTCAAATAAGGATTTTACAATCACTTTTGTATCGTCAAAGTCATAAAATATTATTTTTTGAACCCTACCACCTTCCCGCCGGTTCACAATGTTGTTGATTTCTACCGAGAAGAATAATAACTCGATAGTTACTCTTTTAAAAACACTATCAATAATACAAATAAACTAAAATACTATTAATGTTTTAAATAAAAAAATTTTAGTCGTACAATTTTATGTTATTTCCATTTTAATTTGGTTTACCTATGCATCCTGTAATTGAACATCATCAGTCCCAAGGATTTTTATCATTTACATAGTCTGAAATTTTGTAGTATGCCTTTTTACAAAGTACTTGCTTGATAAAAGATTTAAATTTACTTATTGATAGATTTTGAATTTTATTGGGAACTTTGTTGAAAAGTGACTTATTTTGTGTAGACGTGTATCATGCACCAACAGCTTATTACGCTACATAATACGCTAAAAGGTACCTCTACTACACTCTCTCTATTTTTAAATAGTAAGCTAATCTAGCACATTGAGTTACTTATGGGATTATCAGTTTGTTTGTTATATGTAGCAGTGCAATGTAGTTACTGTTCTTAACAGTTTTGTATTAGTTATGAGTAACGAATTGACGGCCATTGGACAAGCATATTTAAGAATAAATAAATTTCTTAACAAACCAAAAAACAGTGCTCTGCTAGCCTCGTATTTTTGAGTGTAGTTTAATTATGATGTAAATCCGCAGGTTTGTCACGTTGTTCTAACAAAATTCTCCGTCGTCTTATTATGAGTTTTTCAACATTTTAGTGTCACTATTTCTTAACGCGTTATGCGTTTCCTTTTCTGACTATTTAAAACTTATTTTAAAATTATGTTTGAAGGCAAAAATATTTATGTGTGCGACGGACAGCACAAGAGCACGTATTGGCAGTTGACAGTCGGAAGCAGGCAATATGGAGGGGTGCATATCTGTAGGTAGTGGAAACTACCTAGTATGTAAATTTTAATTTTACTAACAATTTTTATAGCTTTAAAGGTGTGATATGGACACCATTATCTTGCGTACTGCTGCATGTAAACTGTAATCGTCTTCGGAAGAGAGACGAAGTAAAATAAAAACTACGAGGGACTCGTTCTAATTATTGCGGCCTAAAACAAATACCTAGTTAAAAAAACTATACAAATTAGGTGCTATTTTAATCTCTAAACAAGTTCCTATATTTACTTTCGATAATTTAATCTCCTTGTTAAAGTAAGCTTTGGTTTACTGTAACTTTGTCGTTTTGACCTCGGTCGAGCTCGTAAACGACGACTGGGGCGGGCATCAGCGAGGCTTTGAGGCTCAATATTTGGCCCTTTTTATGTCCAGCAACAGCTGGCGAACCCTAATACACCGAGTCCTCTTTCTGTTGAGAAAATTTAATCAAATTACAAGACGATGGGGTTTCTTCTTATTTATTGTTCGAGTAGTTAGCGAAAAGTAATTACTGACATTTTGGGTTAGTTATTAATCTTTAAATTGTCTTACATTTTTAGCAGTAAATATTTTTTTTTTTGACATAAAATATTTTTTACTTAACAGGAACAAACTTTGAATACTAAAATGTCTCTTTTTTGACTGTGTGTGGTGAATAACTTCGGAGGCGCGATCGGCTTGTCTGTTGCGCCATGTTTGCGTCTCGTGAACCCAACTTGCTTTTGATTCTAGAAATTTGTAATACCGTGTAGGTATTGTGAAAAAAATCATACGATAAAATGTCTAACCTCATGGACCTTAACTTTAATGGTATACGCAACGTTTATGTATGAAAAAATAAAATCAAATTTGAAATTGGAAAAGCAATGAAAAGTTTTCTGATATACCTTAACACAAACGAAACCCTTTTTTAAAACCATAACATTTTAAAACGCCTGCAGGTATAATTTTTTTAGATTTTTTATGTTTTCAATGGAACGGGTTTTGAGCATTAAAAGATAATTCTTTTAAAAATCATTGTAATAGGTATATATGAGCTTGCATAAATGAAACTTAAAAATGAATTTACGAAATGTTGAATAGAAGAAACAAAATAGGAAAATACTGAACAGTAGAAAAGGAAAAACCTATTTACATCTCAAATTTCGGCATGACTTTAGCAATGCTTATTAAGACTTGTTCCAAAGAAATATATAAACGAATTAACTAAGAATATACGGCCTCTAGCACTAGTTAACCACCGAAAATATACCGGAGGGTAAACTTACCTGGGGTTCGGTGGAATTAATCAAGGGGCACAAAATCCATTTATGACAGCAGAAGCTATTTCGTGTAGGTAAATATTTTTGTGAAATTAATTGGAATTGGTGGTTGTACCCTTTATTTTCGCAAAATTGTACCAAAAGCAACGACTCAAATAGTTAAACAAACGCCTTAATGGCATTGTCATAGAAGAGGAATATTATCCATTGCATGCAACGGTCGTGACAATCTTTTTTCCAGAAGTTAAATCACATCTTCTATTCTGCCTGAATTCATCTTTGTCACATCACAACCCACAGCCATCATATTGTCCGAAGATATATTACGAGTCGTTTAACGAGTGTGACCACCTCTTTCAATATTTCTTGCATTAATACCAACCAACCATAAATTCAACATAAATAGATCATTGAAACAAGTTCCTCTTGTGTAATAATTCAACTTTTCTTTGTTCCTTAAATAATAATATTCTGTCTTTTCTTTCTTTATTGTTGTTGTCTGGAAGAAATCGCTTATTAGCGATAAGACCGCCTACATTGTGACTTTCTTTTGTTTTTTATTATTATTTGTATATTTTTATGTGTGCAATAAAGTATATTACTACTACTACTATTACTACTAATCCAAAATACCTATGCAAGGATTTTCATCATCTTTTCTTGTGATGACTTTTTTGTCTTATTCTTATTAAGTTTCATCTCATCCACGACAGATGTCGACTGCACCCAATAAGCATAAGAAGCTGAATATAGCACAATAGAAACGATATCCACCGCAGGTCGGTCTGTTACTGCAAACTTATCTATGGAATATAGTCGTTATCCTCCATCAAAGAGACTGTATCATTGTGTTAGTTTTAAATGACAAAGAATAAGATCAATTAATTAATCTAATTAATTAAAATTAAGAGTCAAATTCTCCTAAGAATTTGTGTCGCAGGTGCTAAGAATATGTGCTTCTGAGCAAGAAGGAAGGACATAGTTATAAAATCATTATAAACAAACTTATAAATTCCACTGTCTCTTTTTATATTAGTAAACAGGTTTGTCTATTTTCATTTGCAAAAAGTTCTAAAAATAAAGTAATCAGATATTGCACAAGATTTATCAACAAAAAATCAAATCTCGCCACAGTCCAGGATGACCGATCTGCTTTCGTAGGCAATAAGGTACCATGTTTTATTTTAGTTGGTACGACTAATTACAATACAAAAGTCTTGAAAATTGTATCCAAGTATTAATATTACACATTTAAAAAATAAATAAAGATCTACATATATTTACTTATATCTTTTATTGTTTCAGGTACCAACCAATATTTTAGACACAGAAGTTCAGAAGAATGTTGCTGTAAGTTGTCACTCCTATTAAAATAAAAAGTCCGAAGTATCTATAGTATAGGTAATTATAATTACCTACTGTTATGAATTGTACATGTAAGTAGTAGGTACACTGCGCATCAAGTGCCTGCGAGTAAACGAGATAATTTAAAGATATATCTATATACCGTATTTTACTACATTTTTTGAATTTTTTCCTGAATTTGTGATGTAACATCGTGCTTCTTGCCAAATTTCATGATTCTAGGACGACAAAAACTACCCCTTAGGTTTTGACTTATTTGTGTCACAATATGCGACAGAAATGAACGACTTGTTACTTCAGGCGTTCCTGAGAAAAATGGTCTTGGCAGACAGACTGATGAACGGTCTTCCTTTTGAGGTACTGAACCCTACATAACAATCTTTTTATTTTGCCAATCATCCGACTCCAACGAAAAATCTATTGGGCCGAATCGCACCTAGAATATCTAGGCGCGATTCGGTATTCGACAGGATAGTATAAAAGTAGCCGAATAGGCCCAATACCGAATAGTAGCCGAATAATTGTTGCAGGCCTAGTATACATGTATTTCAATGTAGGTCTCAATCAAAGATGACTTATACGTCTATATTCTGTTTTCAGGCCATCGAAACGAGCCAATCCGGTTACCTGACTTTTCATGTTCTTGCCGTCACACTACGGGCCTGCTTTTGTAGCTTGCAACTTCTCGTAAATTTAGCAAATTTCGCAACTGATAGCAGGATAGCAAATAGATTTTTTCACAAAACAGTAAGAGACAGCACTAAAGCAAATGCAATCGTTACAGCTAAAGAATCACGCCCTACTTCATACGCAATCTGTGCGTCGACGCGAACTACTCGACATAGCACTTCTAAAGAATGTAGGGCTAAGCTTTTGCTCTATAGAGGTGCTTAACGAACTTGACTCGGACCACCGCCTTGTCCTCCTCCGATTAGGTTCCCCTTCGGACTCTCCTCCCGACACTAGAACCGTGACGGAATGGGATAAATTCGGGCAATTGCTCGAAAATTCCAGCTCGCCACATCTAGATCGCGTTCCCAATGTAATCTCTTCCGCGATCGACCTAAACGTAAATTGTAAATGTTGCTTTTTCCTCATTCCACTTAGCATCTTGCTTCTGTAGAACACAAGTAGAACATGGAGGCAGCGCAATTTATGTTAGAAACAACTTGCTGTACGAAGAACGTCAAGATCTAAACAAATTCTCAAGAGAACATATTTGTGAAATTTCCTCTATAGAACTACCTAAGTTAAAATTAATAATTATTTGTATCTACAGATCAAACGTAACAAGCTTTGATATGTTCCTAAACTGCTTTGAACAATTATTGCATACACTGACGAAAGAAAAGAAGATTGTTGTCATAATGGGCGACTTCAACGTAGACCACCTAGCTAACTCCTCACAAAACCAAACTCTAACTGACCTAGTAAGTTCTTTTGACTTTACTCAACTAGTAACCTTTCCGACGCGAATCACTGACACATGCTCAACATGCCTAGACCACATTTACATCAATTCAAATAATGACCAATATAATTATAAAATAAATCCAATAAAAATTGACATTTCGGATCACGACGCCCAAAAACTGATTTTGAGTTTGTATTTTAATACACACAACACCACAGCAAGTCGTAACTTTAACAAACAGAACATCAGTAATTTTACAAGCTTTGAATTGTATTATATTCAATTGACTGGCCGAGCCTAAATTACAAATTAAACGAAGACCCAGTCGAATACCTAAATTTTATAGTTAATTCATTGAGCAACTTTGTAAATACCTGTTTTCCCTACCAAAGACGAAAAACCGATAGAAAGCAATGTCCTTGGATAACAAATGACCACATTATGCAAAAACAACTATTAAACAAGTTACTTGAACTATTTCAAATCCAACCGCATAACACACACCTCACATCACTGATTATATCAATAACCTATCATTTTGAAAATTCATTAGCTCAGGCACAACATATTTATTACACAAACATCTTACATTCTAGATTAAATAAAAACAAAACTATGTGGTTAATCGTAAATGAACACACCGGTAGAAATAGTTCCAAACACCGGTCTTATCTTGACCTAGTTAAAAACGACACTGGTAATTATTATAACTCCGATATCGAATTATCAGATGACATCAATAACTTTTTTCTCTCAGCTGCACTTACGGTAAATGCACCGACGGCAAGCACAGAGCAAGCGAGAGAACTGTTATGCAATGCTACTTCACCCAGCAATATCTCCATCTACCTTAAACCTTTTAGTGAAAGTGAAATTTATAATTTAATGACTCATCACATAGCGTGCAAAAATACTTGTGACTTCTACGAACTGTCAACAAAAATACTGAAATTAACCATTCCGGCCATTTTAGGCCAGTTAACTAACATTTTTAACTTTTTAATCAAAAAAGGTCTATACCCAGAAATCCTAAAAAAGGTTAAAAATGAATACCTATTTTTAAAGGTAAGGGTTCCGTAGAAGAATTAAAAGAGTACAGGCCTATTAGCATAATCCCATCGATTGCAAAACTTTTCGAGACAGGTTTGACACAAAGGATTTATAACTTTTTAGAAACTTCACAGCTTCTCAGTGATAAACAGTACGCACACAGAAAAAACCGATCATGTGTAGCGGTCATACGTGAATTAATCTTTAAAATCATGCAGTCCAAAGAGTCAGCAAATCACGTCGCAATTCTTCTATGCGACATGACACGGGCTTTCGATTTATGTGATCACAACGTTCTTGTTGAAACATTTAACCACATAGGTATAAGAGTTCATGGGTTAAAACTGATTTCAAATTATTTAACAAATCGACAACAAGTTGTATCACTTCACAACGGACAAACATGATCCAGCAAAGGGAGCATAAATCTTGGCGTTCCTCAGGGATCTTTTCTGGCAAACCTATGCTTCCTTATACAAGTAAACGATCTCCCTCAAGCAGTAAGCGGAGATCTATATTTGTTCGCAGGTGACTCTTGTGACATTGTAACGTCCTCATCAGCTGA
Organism: Apoda limacodes; assembly: GCA_946406115.1. NCBI lineage: Eukaryota > Metazoa > Arthropoda > Insecta > Lepidoptera > Limacodidae > Apoda > Apoda limacodes. The sequence continues at coordinate 1,963,150 of OX291548.1, forward strand.
AGATCTTGAACAACAACTGACCAACGAAGTGAAACAACTTCAAAAGTGGTTCACTTCAAATGGACTTGTTTTAAACGTGTCTAAAACACAAGTCATGCACTTCCACTCGGGCGGTAAACCAGCGAGACCCTTGTTAGTACAGACAGAAGACGAACAACTGTGCCACACACAACATGCAAATTTCTTAGTTGTAACTTTAGACGCTGCACTAAAGTGGGAAACCCGTATAGATAAACTATGCCGAAAACTATCCGGTGCCTGTTTCGCCTTGAGAAGGCTGGCACAAGTACTGCCTCCTTAGCAACTGAGAACCTGCTACTTCTCCTTATTTCATTCTAAGTTATGCTATGGTCTTGAATTTTGGGGTACAGCAGCACAGTCACAACGCGCTTTCATTCTACAAAAACGCGCTGTACGAATAATAACACACAATCCACCTGACACACCAGCCAGAAACATTTTCAAAGAACAAAGCATAATGACATTGACCTCTCAATACATTTTTGACATAGCAAAATTTGTTCGACATAATCCTAATTTATTTCCTGACAATTCTACTGACAGACGATATAAAACAAGACAGAGCAAAAATCTAAAAACCGTACAAGGCAGACTCACAAAAACAAGCAAAACCATGTACGCAATGGGCCCAAAAATTTATAACAAAATCCCTCAGGACATAAAAAATATCACATCTGACACAATCTTCTTTTCTGGATTAAAAAAATGGCTTATTAAAAACGCATTTTATAACATAAAAGAATTTATTTAAATAACAATTAAAATGTAATAATGAAAACTTATAATAATGAAATATTTGTAACATTTGACATATAATTTTATTATGAATAAATGAGTATGAGTATGAGTATCGACTCACTCACTAGCCACCTGACCGCCACCGTTGGCGAGTGCTTAAGACAAGTGCTGGTTGGTGATTATCACCACCTAATCCGGCCTCAGCACATCAGGTCGCTAATGAATGAGCGTAACGCGGCCCGCCGCGCACGCCATCGCGCTCCCACTATCGAAAATAAAGCTCGCTTCAACGTGCAAAAACCGCTGTAGCTGAGCTTCGCGCCCAACGTTTCGGTGATCTGATGGAGAACATTTCTCCTTCTCACCAAGCTTATTGGCACCTAGCCAGAGCTTTAAAATCAGACACCGCCAACTCTCTCCCTCCGTTAACACGTCCCAACAACGTTTCCGCGTTCGATGACGACGAAAAAGCGGATTGCCTAGCGTCTAGCCTCCAAGCCCAATGTGCCTTAAGCACACAGCCGTTCGATCCCGACCACGTGCGTGTGGTAGACGGCGAAGTGGAGCGCAGAACTTCTCTGCCTCCACAAGACCCCCTGCCCACAGTCACTGTCGACGAAGTCAAACAGGTCATCAAAGACCTACGCCCCCGTAAAGCCCCAGGTAAGGACGGTATCTCTAACGATATCCTTAAGCGCCTTACTCTTCCCCTTCTCTGCCTTCTAGTAGCGATTTTCAACGCTGCTATCGAAAATTGAACCTTTCCTTCTCAATGGAAAGATGCAATTGTTATAGGCATTCACAAGCCAGGCAAAGCTCGTACTGAGCCGTCCTCTTACCGCCCCATAAGTTTACTGAAGGCCTTTGGTAAACTTACGAACGTCTCCTCCTCGCTCGCCTACGGAACGCTATAGTCTCCAGAGGCATTTTAATAGACGAGCAGTTCGGCTTCCGTGCCAAACACTAATGCGTCCATCAAGTCCTCCGCTTCACGCAACATATTCTCACTGGCTTTCAACCAGTATTAGGTAAGCCCCGTTACACGGGCGCTGTCTTCTTCGATGTAGCGAAAGCCTTCGACAAAGTCTGGCACAACGGTTTAATTCTTAAACTGTACAACTTTCAGTTTCCAGACCGTCTCGTGCTCATCATATGAGACTATTTGTCGAATCGTAGCTTTCGCTACAAAGTAGAAGGCACTCTCTCCTCCCCCCGTCCCATAGAAGCAGGAGTCCCGCAAGGGTCCGTGCTCGCCCCTATTTTGTACCTTCTGTACACTAACGACATCCCTAAAACGATAGGTTCCCAATTAGCCCTCTTTGCGGACGATACCGCTATCTATACCAGCGATAGGAAAGTGAGTCGAATCACTAAGAGACTCCAACCCGCTATCACCGCACTAGGCAAATGGTTGGGAAATGGAGAATCGAGGTGAATCCCGACAGAAGCTCTGCCGTTCTCTTTACCTCTGGCCGCCCTCCGCGGCCATCTCCCCTCTCAGACTTCGGTCGTGCCATTCCCTGGCAAAACAAAACCAAATATGTCGGTGTGACCCTGGATAGGCGTTTGAACTTCCGCGATCACACCAAAATAGTTAGAAACCGAGCCGCTTTTGTCCTCGGTCGTCTTTATCCCATGATAGGCAAGTACAGTAAAATGCTTAGAAAAAAGCTAAATCTTTACACAACTTGCATCCGCCCCATACTAGCTTACGCTAGCGTAGTCTTTGCGTTATCCACGCGCAATCTCCACAAACTTCAGAACCTCCAAAACCGCTTTCTCAGGGCGGCCTCCGGAGCCTCCTGGTACGTCCGCAATGCGGACCTACACAGAGATTTTGAACTCCCCACGATTCCTCAATATTTCAAAGATCTGGCAGTCCGCTCTTTCGAGCGTACACAAAATCACCCGAATCGATTAATTGGAAATCCACAACGTACCATCCCCCCGATCGACCTCTGCACGGTCGTAAAACTATAGTTAGGCGGCCTCGGCACGTACTAACGGCCCCAGATGACGATCTCGCTATCCGGATTGCGAGATTAGTCTCAACGACCTCCCCCAATAGGGCCTCCCTCCGAACACGACTACGTTCGTAGGCGCCCGAACGGATACACGAGGGATCAAAGAGTGCCGGGGCACTTCTCACCCCCCACTCAATCGCAACCGCACCCGCGTATCGGGGAACTCCCCTCCTGGCGGTGACTCACCTTTGGGTTCGAGACTTACGCTGGTCGAAGGGACGCCCCCGAGAGCGACAACCCAAGCCGAGGCTCCCTCCGCGGGGAGCCCTTGAGCGTTGGGCGCTATAGGGGCTGAGGCTCCTTCAGAGACTCGCCCAAATAAAGTCCGGTGAAGCAGTAATGGCTGCAACAGCCAAATGAAATGTCAGTTCAGAAAAGAAAAAAAAAAAGACGCGAACTGTGCTCCCGCGTAAAGTAATAAAAATGACGATTTGTGCAATAAAATCGTATAGAAACTATTGACAAAAAAAAAAGGTTGATAATAAAAAATCACGTTTCACAAGTTATTACACTAATCTGCTTGCTATATTTGAGTTACAAACTAAGTTTTCAAAGTAATTATTTGCAAAACAAACAACAAATGTTTTCTGTCTGTGTTGCCAAGTCTGTAGGTACCATTATTTCCCATTCCAAGTTTAGTAAGACGAATACTGAAACGACAATACATATCTTTCATCTAACGTTACTTACATACTTTACACTATTTCAGGTTGAGAAAGTATTTATGTATTGATGACCCCTGTGACATATAATATCTATAGAACATCAACCTTTACCCCGGACTTCTAAAATTTTTTAAAAATAAAAAAACACAACAATTAGATGTAAATATCAATAGAAAAAGTAGTACTTATCATGTATTTTATAAACTACGATGATTTATAAAAGACGGCGGTGTACGCACACGCGCAATTGGGTGTGTAAAATTATAGGGCGAGTGTAATTTGCATTGTTTGTGTAGTATTCTGAGAAGAAATGATAATGTACTTATAATGATTTTTGTTTAATATTCTTTTAGAAAACTAATAAAATTTTATACTAAAATCTTTTAATTTTGTTGATTAATTTTTAAATAACATATTATATAAAATCTTTACATTTCCTATGTAAATTGAGATTAATATACTCTATAGTTTATTGATTAAACTCCCTAATTGTTTCCTTAACCGAAGGGTCCTAACCTTTAAAGAGCTCGAAGTAGGTAAAAGCCTGAAATTTACTCAGAATATATATTATTTCTATTATGCGGGTTTTCTTACTAATAATAAAAATTTAAGAGGGCTTTTTAGAGAAGGTGCTGTAGTTCCGGTGATAATTAAATGACACTGTAACTTACAAAACACTCACGAGGATGAAATTCATAATAAATGTTAATTGTGAAAATTGTATACAATTGCATTGTGATCCAATTCCTGCGGGCTGCTCTAACAATATCAGTAATATCGCTTTCACAAAAGAAATTTAGTAATTCTAATATTTACGTATTGAATGTGCACTACGCTCTCTATGCGCGCATTCCATATATCTGTTGACTAAAAATGAATGCGATCTATGTTAATTTTGGCGGCACTTACTGTCCATATTTAACGCATTGACTGCACATGGTCAAAAGGTAGAACAATGGATGTTCTTTAAAAATAGTGAACAGCTATTTTGTTTTTTGACATTTGGCAAACAAAACGATTTCAATGGCTGTGTGCTTTTGCGATAGCTTTCTATATTAAAAAAAAATCTTGTCAACAAAACACGGCTGTAGTCACATGGTTGGACCTATAAATATCCTACACGGCGCGCACGGATGCCATGGCAGAGAAGGACGGATTTTATTTTGTGCATCCATCTATATTTCAGCACTACAGTATACAATATTTGGAACATACTTTAATATTATAAACCTGATTCTGGGTAATCACTTTAAGATTGGTAACGCGAAAATTACGCACACAGATGTAAAAATGATAGTCGTATTAGCTGATTTACACACACATTGATAAGATAATGGCTCGCAATACTCCGTTTGATGTTGTTTCGGACACGGTATCTAGACGTATAAGTCATCTATAAAATATGTAAGCTAGTTGTGCCACCTTAATCTTATCCTCATGTTTGTGATTAATATAATTGAAATACCGTACATCTGTTTCCGTACATCACTTTGTTGTCCGTCGGTCTGTCTGTCAAGACCCTTTTTCTCAGGAACACGTGAGCGTATCAAGTTGAAATTAATAACAAATACTTAGGTCTACGGTCCCAAAAAAGTCAACCTTTTAAGTCAATGTAATAAAAAAATATGCCTAAAATACGGCTATTTTGGCAAAACCTATGGAGTACTTACCATTGACCTACATAGAATCAAGAAAATTGGCAAGAAGCAATGCCATGTAGCACACATAAAGGAAAAGATCTGATATCGTAAATTTATTGTTACGTCACATTTTTTTCAATTATCAACTCATTTGCAGTTGGTAAACTAACCGCGACCTATGTCGATGCATTGGGACAACAGTTTTCTATCGGCAAATTTAAGGTAGTCCCTCAATACAGTTTACCTTTTACAGAACTCTCGGTGCCCGACTCCGACTTGCACTTGACCGGTTCTTTATTAATTGGGTACTGAATCATAAAATAAATATATGTAAAATATACATATAACTTTAAATAAATATGTATATACATACTTGCAAATTAAGAAAGAAAATAAAATTAATAACAAATCGGCTCCAAACCACCGCGGCGAATACATAATGTTTATATTTGTGCTTCCCACATGTTCTCGCGGAGTATGAGATATCTAGTGATTAAATAAAAGAAACCAATACTTATGTACACACTACCTTCAATAATTTTGGGATCGTCTGTAACAAATTGTTTGGGCTATTTCTCATGGCCGATGGCCGGACGCAATTACAGAGGTTAGAATGTGGCTATTTATTTTTCAATCAACGTCCAATTGTAACTACCGATGCAGACAAGAATATAAATTGCTCTGTTTCTAATATATTGTTGTTATCTGAATTGGGACATATTTGTGTTTGAAACATTTTATAAAAATAGGACATGACTGTGTTGTAGGTACATGTACTTAATAAATAGGACATGACTGTTGTGGGTACATGTACCTAATGAATGGGACATGACTGTGTTGTGGGTACATGTACTTAATGGATAGAACATGACTGTGTCGAGGGTACATGTACGGTCAGTTGCAATACTGCATATAGAATTTCAAAACAAAATAGCATGGCAAAGCGTAGGTCACTCACACACTTAAAGAAATAAAGTAATATGTCTTGTAGGACCTGAGCAATATAAGTTTTATTTAATATTGTATATAATGATTTCACTAAACAACTCATCGTATCCGTAGCCTAGTGGATAGACGTATCAGATCTTAACACGTGTACTCATTAAAATGCAGGCTGTGGATTCGAATCTCATCTTATGCCTTTCTTTTTGTTATTGTAACATTTTACGAATGTTACTTAGACCAATTTTCCAATAGCTATTAAGTTAGTAGCGGACTCTACGTGGGTAGACATATTATTTTTGTCGTTGCCGTTTTGATTCTAGGGGTGCTTGTGCTGACAAGGTTGTTTGGTGTTTTTATTTAGCTATTAAGTTAGATGCGGTCATTACTTAGGTAGCAATTTTTTGTTAGTCATTGTGGATGTTACTGCTTTTGTTGATAAGGTTTTTAGGTGTTTTTATTAAATTTTTTTTCTGAAAATAATATGCAGGCCAATATTAATATTCAAGAGAGGATGCGTATTATAGAACTATAGAATATGGGTTACAATATATCTCAAATTTGAAATGAGACTGGTTTTACCGTAAGTATTTTATTTGATGTTAATGTAATATCATAATTCTTATATCAAAATATTATAATCTAAAAATAAAAAAAAAAAATCAGTAGTTTGAAAAATGTTTATTTTGATCTGGCTATTTGGTTTTTAGTGGATTACCGTAAAGCGTTGGATCTTACGTAACCAAGAGGAGGGGAATTTATCAGCTCGACCTCAAAGTGCGTTACCGAATGAATGGTAACTTGTATTTTTTTTATTCTTATGGTTAAGTTTCAATTTTCTTTTCATTACGAAAACGAATACTTAAGCTATAGGATATATATATATATATATATATATATATATATATATATATATATATATATATATATATATATATATATATATATATATATATGGAAAAAAGAGACATTGATACGGAACCCTAAAAATAAACTACTATTTCTCTTATAGATATTTTTTTACATTTCAATATATATAAGACATAACATATTTTTTTTACTTTGTTTTTTTTTCAAAATATAGCAGCGTTACCGAATGATTGGTGACTCTTTTTTATTCTTATGGTTAAGTTTTAATTTTCTTTTCATTACGAAAACGAATACTTAAGCTATAACCATAGGAAATTTATATACTTATAAAAAAAAAAAAACATTTATCAAAAACATTATTTATGATTTATAAAATTATAATAAAAACCATTTTTATTTGATTGCATGTGTTTTAATTCTTGCAAACAAAACAAAAAGTTCTCATACCAACTGGTCCTTTTTAGAGAGAACTAGATTTCAAAACATAAAAAAAGTAATTCTTAACAAAAATACCCAATACGGAAATAGCGTGATTTGAACCATAGGCTCGACGATTTAAGTGGCATCGCCTATTGATCACACCACGGAGCAGATAACATTTAATGCAAAATAATCAATACGTATGTTTTTATTTATACTGCAGATACTTTATAGCACAATGAATCTCAAAGTGTTAATATGTCATGTATGCCGATGACAAACAATTGTATATTTCATTTAAGCCAAAAAATGCTTTAACTTGACTTCAAGATTGAAATAGAATTTTTGAGTGGTCATAAATAATACTTCTTTGATTTCGGGTCCATCAAAATCTAAATGTATGTACGAAAAGGCATGCTTGAAAAATTTTTACTGAATATTGATATATCAAGATTGATGTTCAAGGAAATAAAATAGAAGGGGTTTATTAAGCTAGAAATTTTGGTATTGAAATAGATACCTAACTGCGCTTCCAGAACCACATAATTAAAACCGTACGCAACTGCTTTTACCGTTTAAAAAATATATACAAACACCGCCAATTTCTTAGTGAAGAGCTTAGAATCAAGTTGGGTGAATCATTAGTATTGTCAAAATTAACTAACGGAGACACTGCTTATGGTACATGCTGCTACACCACTACATAGTACAGCGAGTGCAAAACGCAAGCATCCGGTTTTGTTTTAACATACCACCTCGTAGCCATATAACGCCGTATTTAAATAAATATAAAATGCTGAAAATGAAATTTAGAAGAAAGCATCATCTAGCGAGTATGCTGTTTGATGTTGTGTTGTTTCGACACAAAAACCTCGACATTTGTACAACAAATTGAGTTGAACGCATCATAGAAATGAACATTTCCTCCGTTTATGTTCACTACGTCACGCTCCAGCTACGTTCCGTGGTAGTTTCCGATACTCTGAACTTAACTGAAATGCATCGGAACTTCTGTAGCTACGAGATTACATAATTCCCCTAATTAAATATTTTTTATCTTGTTATATTCTAGGTATTTCTAAAATTAACAATGGGTATGTTATAAGTTTAGCGTGTATATATATAAACGTGCGTAAATGTTATGAACCGTTATAGTTAGTTTAAATTTTCACAGATGTATTTCTGTTGCCGCTATAACAACAAATACTAAAAAACAGCATAAAATAAGGGGGCTCACATACAACACACGTGATTTTTTTGTTCGTTTTAGCTCGTTATTGATAACGGAAACGGGTAGACGCTTGAAATATTCACAAAATATTTAGTTATTTATTCAATTTAAATGCAAATAATTAAATTAAAAAAAAAACAAATATTTAAGGGCTCCCAACATACAACAAACGATTATTTGCCGTTTTTATATAAGCGATAAGCGAGTCCGACTCGTACTTGGTCGATGTGTTTGAATAGATTTAGAATGATGTTTTCTCGACCGTGACTCAACCCAGGCTCTAGCTGAAAATCAGCGTTGTGTGTCCAGTAATACGCGGCTTGAGCAGAGCTGCAGCCTATTGCAGCCCATGTCCCTAACATGGTTGACAATACTTCAGCGATGGCCCTGTCATTATTACTAATGAAGATATCTATACATGTATTTCGTCTGGTCGGCTTGTCACTATGTAATTTTAGATTAAAATTTTCACAGATGACTTTAAGCTCTCGGGACTCTTTTGTGTTGTATTTATGTTGAAATCGCCCGTTATTATAATGTTTTTGTTAGTATTACTAAATTTTGTAAAGTAGAGTAAAGTTTTCAAATTTTACAAAGAATTATTTAATGTTTGACTTGGGAATTCTGTACAGACAAATCAATATACATTTATATTCAGGTATAGTAACAACACAACATTCAAAGGTATATTCTTTAGCAAACTCGTTTACTATTTTAAGATCATGTACCTACCTCTTTGTGTTTAGGTGTGAGTAAACATACTCCACCACGTTTTTGATTAGCCCGGCAATACGATGAAGCTAATGTTTAGATTTTTAGCTGGAAACTATTTTCATTACCCGACTGAATAAAGTCTCAAAAAAACAGTCAATGTTTCTACCACTTTGTTTAAGATCCTCAAGAGTGATATCCTATAGGTCCTATTTACTCAGTTAGCTATGTTCTGATATAAAAATGTAATACAGTTGTTAACGAAAAAACTTGAGTGGCGAATTTTTTTCCTTACTTTCATTCAATTCGGCTTTTTTATCTTTTAAGTAACCAAAATAGTACGGTATGGTGACTTTGAGTGGTAATGTATTTATTTACCTTTAAGGTGTTATTTACTCCTTCAGAATCTTTTGGCAAAGCAACTGTATGAACGTTACTTAACTTGCGAAAAGGGATATTACCTTTATTTGACAGTTTGTTCTAGTACCTAAGATTTAAAAAATAATTATTGTTGTATGCCATGTCAATAACTATATTAATTTTACAGCATATGTCGGCAACCAAATTTCTAGTTATACCTCAGTCACTTAAATCTACAAAATAACAATTTTTTGAAATTCTTTGCTATCATTTTAGGGCACCATTTAATTTCAATTAATTTAGGAAGCGGTTTTAATAACACTTAAAAGAATAACAGTCATAGTTTTATGAGAACGTAAAAAATAAGTTAGTTCTGATCAGAGTTTGGAGGGGTCACAGTCTTGTTCGCCAATACATAATATGAATTTATCGTCTGATGTCATTTTCATTGTATTGAAGGTTTCAAGGAGCTCATCGCACTTCGCTTGCGGTTTTAAGAATGAGTAATAAGAATATTTTTCATATTGTGTATTTTGCCTGGAGCGTTTCATTTGGAATATTTAGTGTTTTCCAATCCGTGTAAGTATATTAATTACTCACCTTGTAGAGCAGTAGGTACGGTGCGTCGCGGCGGAACTGGTGGTAGGAACCCTGGGGTCAGCCTGTGCTTATGTTATCTACAAGGGGCCTACTCTAAGGGAAGGAAACTTACTTTAAAGCATTAGGAAACTAATACAAAATAGACAAGTCAAGCCAGTAGTATTAATAATAAATTATTGGTACGAGCCGGGCCCGAAGCTACAAGTACCTCGGCTGCAAGGTTAAACCCCTAGGCCACCACTGACCTAATTATATACATATATTATATGTATACTTATGCTAAATTACAGCTTTCTTGTAATAAACGTAGGGCCACACCTAACCGTTCTTCGGCGGTATCTCTTCGGTCTCGTAGCTCAACGCATACAAAACATCAAGTCGTACACACAAGACCGATGATCCATCAGTAGGTACCGACCGACTCGACTATAAAAGATTTTTGTTGACTACGAAACCCTAAAAATATGTTGCAGTTGTCTGAAGTCTGAGTATAAAAGTGCAGGTGACACGTACGCGTCGTCGCTCTTGGGGAATGATAACACCTAGAGATAATAAATGTTTTATATGCATTAAGGAAACTAACAGCTTACTGTCTCGGTGATGCAGATCTACAACCCTCCCGAGGGTGTGTGTATTTGTGTCTCTAGCCGAAAAGTATTTTAAATATTTTACAGTTTTCTGTGTAAAAACATTTTTAGTTAAGCAAAAGATATAAAATCTTTCTCGATGAGTCTTTATCTTAGTATCAACATCTGACTGGCAGGATTCTCTCGACCGTTGGCACCGTTGTCATAAATTATAGTGTTAATTTCTGTATGTGGTAAATTTTTGCTTCAGTAATCACATTATAGTAAAGCAGCTAAACAAAATGAGCATATTTGCAAAGTGGTATATCCCAGACTTACCATATATAAGTAACTTATTTTATGAATTTACTACCGTATGAAAAAAATAATTTATAAAAAGTTAATAAAGTATGCATTAAACTGTATTGAAATTTAACAATATGTACATATTACTGATAATACAGTATTATAAACAGAAAACCTACTTTTGCTGTAAGTATCTCGTTTTGACCTCGGTCGAGCTCGTAAACGACGACTGGGGCGGGCATCAGCGAGACTTTGAGGGTCAATATTTGGCCCTTGTTATGACCAGCAACAGCTGGCGACCCTAATACACCGCCTTTCTTTTTCTGGTAAGAAAATTCAATGAAATTACATATAGTTTTCTTTTTATTATTAAGCAGGAGGTGTAGAAAAAATATTTTAAGAAACTGTCAAAAAAAATCTTTTTCTCAATCATGCTACGATATGCGACTATATCTTGCACAAGCTTCTTTGGGATAAATAGTACTTACAGTACAGTATCAGAGAGCGACCCGCAATGTTTTATCCGTCCGCTTATTATGACATTCTGTCGGCGATGTTTATATTTACACTTTAAGCTCATTTATATTTCAAGCTGCTATCGACCCTCGTGTAACTCATCGTAATCTGTTCAACCAAGACTTGCAATTTTGCGCATAGGTATACCTAGTTAGGTCTCTAAAGTCAGTATTACAGAAATATTCCTTTTACTTTTCAATAAAATTAATACTAGCATTTATTCTTATATCCCGTGGCTTTGCCTGTGCAAAATCTGTTACCACCGTGATATTCACATGGAAAATAATTCATTGACCGAGATAAAAAGTATTTAATGTTATTCTCTGTACCCTGTACCTCCTAAAACTGATATGAGGTGTTCTGTTGCACCGTTGCAACGTAAAGACATATAACCGCGCGCCGGCTCCACCCGCGGTATGATTTTTCTGATGGAAACTCACGACACAAATTTACTTCAAACCTGTCACAAGAAATACTCATTAGAAATACTTTTAATTCAAAGTTTATGCATTTTGTTTGTCCCAACAAGCATGAAATAAAAAAGATTTTTTTATATGAATAGAATTGATAAGAATCAATTTTTTTTTTTAAATACTTAATGGTTGATGTTCGAAATATGGTTTTCCTGTCCTTCTTGCAATCACGAAAATTCTGAAAATTAATTGTTTAGTTTTGGTAATTCTGTTTTAGTCTATGCTAAACACTTAAAATTAGTATTTGTCTCATTCAATGATACTAAATTATATCTTGAGGTATAATTTCTTTTCTTTGCAATACAAAAGCCCATTTCAGCATTTTGTAGATATTTTGTGTGTTTCCATTACGTCCAGAGTATTTTACAGTTGGTTAAATTAATACCGGAACAAAAGTCAATTAATATACTTATATATTAAATAAATTTGGCCCACACACGCTGCCCTGCACTCCCAATATAATTATAATAATATTTCGCTTATTTATCACTATAGGCGTTATTAAGTTTAACAACTTAGAAAGTTCAGACTGATAGCTCATGAACTGAGAGCTCACGAACTGAGAGCTCACGAACTGATAGCTCACGAACTGATAGCTCACGAACTGATAGCTCACGAACTGATAGCTCACGAACTGATAGCTCACGAACTGATAGCTCACGAACCATCTGTAAGAGTAACCCCGCAGTTACCGTAGCGTATACTGTGCAAAATGTTTAGGTAAGCAAGCAGGCATGGTAAGTTCATTTAGGCAGTCACTAATTTTAGAAATGTGTTACAATCAAATCTTCAAATCTTTTGGAAAATACTATTCTGTTCAAGTATAAGGTACGGGTCATAAGTGTGACTGCTGAAGTTGCTTGCATTGGAGTTTGCGAGAACTCCTCAAATGACACACAACTATGTCTAGGCACCTACTTGTATGTTTTGATCGCGCGAGAATGTTACGACCCGACCCTCATAATATGAAAGTGCCGCACGTGAAATACGTTGCTACTTCTACTACTACTACTAAACCCAACCAATTGGGGTTCTAATATTTTATGCTGCGTTTACTATGAATATAAATAGTTTTTACAGTTGAAAACCTCTTACTTTCATAACAATGCCACAGTATAGGTTGATGACGATGCAATCGGGATCAAAATTCGGGAGTATTTTTTAAATAATCATACAAATTCCCAATCACAAAAATAAACTCAGAACGCGGGCTTCTGCTGAACTAGTTTAAGAAGCCACGACTAATTCATGTGATTTTGTACACAAAATTCAATTCTTAAGGGTTATCCTAATACTTTTAATTTCGTGTGTCAAAGGAAATTTAGGGACTGATTCCATCTTTGACTGTTAAAAGAATTTTAGGGATACGTATTTTTTCCATCTACGACCATTAATGTAAATTTATGGATAGGTATTTATTCTATCTATGGCTGCAGCTTGTTTTTTTATATAATATTATTGTAAAATTTTGGTTTGAGGTTATTAATTATTTTAATACGCACACATCTACCTCGAAAACAAATCAAGACCATATTTCTTTAACAAAAGGCCAATTTAATTAAATGAAATACCGTGTTGTTTTTTTGTGTGTGTGTGTATGTGTGTGTGTTACAGGCTTGATGATAATATGTTGTTTAATTTTGTTGTTGTTGTTTTACTGGGTGTCACTTATCTTTGACAGGTGACAGGTGACGAAGTGCAAGTGCAACGCGACGCGATGTACCGCTTAGATCGATAACTATTACCAGTCTTGCAAAATCCTCGCAAGCAGAATCCACATTAGAACCCTGTAATTAACGAGGTGATATCATAATCATTCCGCCCTTTAGTTGGATTTACATATTATAAAATTCAATAGGTGCAATCATCCCCTATTTTTCTACCCTTGAACGTTTCACGTGCAACGTGAAGAAATAGGGCCATCTTTCTTCAGACTTTATTACTAAATTAATATTTGGTACTAAAAACCTATTACCTGCATATACATATAATAGTACATTGTGTATCAAGGATGATAAAAATTACTAATGAGAAGCTATTTGGAAGCCGAACCTAATGACGAAGCCCGAAGGCTTAAATATCTCGAGTTTGTAATTTCCGTACCGCCTGTAAATAAAAATATCAAGTGAATAAATAAACAAACTCACCAAAACACAATTAAAATGGTGGGAATAGAAGTAGAAAAACAACACAACTGCCAGATGGCGCTAGATACTTATCTAGAGGATTTATAAATTAAAACGTTTTGGCTGAAGTTAGAACTTGTTATTGCTCGCTTGGTTGCGCGTAGTTCATATAGCTTAAACATATAGCTTTTTTATACATACTAGATAGAATAGGCGCGTCATTACCGCCCGTGAGTTCTATGAACGACTGGTTTCTACAAACACATTTGAATCGTCAAAGTTATGAAATACTATTTTTCAACACACCGAGCCGCCCTCCGTTTTACAACGTTGATTTCTACCGAGAAGAATCCGGCAAGAATCTCATGATGCAACTTCTTCAGAATGCAACAAATGCTTTTCTGAAAACTTACGAAAATATTTTGTTTTGAGACGAGAACAGACTAAGGCTATGAGATCGTATTAAATTTAGTTTTGAGACGAGCACAGACTAAGGCTATCAGATCGTATTAAATTTAGTTTTGAGACGAGCACAGACTAAGGCTATGAGATCGTATTAAATTTAGTTTTGAGACGAGCACAGACTAAGGCTATGAGATCGTATTAAATTTAGTTTTGAGACGAGCACAGACTAAGGCTATGAGATCGTATTAAATTTAGTTTTGAGACGAGCACAGACTAAGGCTATGAGATCGTATTAAATTTAGTTTTGAGACGAGCACAGACTAAGGCTATGAGATCGTATTAAATTTAGTTTTGAGACGAGCACAGACTAAGGCTATGAGATCGTATTAAATTTAGTTTTGAGACGAGCACAGACTAAGGCTATGAGATCGTATTAAATTTAGTTTTGAGACGAGCACAGACTAAGGCTATGAGATCGTATTAAATTTAGTTTTGAGACGAGCACAGACTAAGGCTATGAGATCGTATTAAATTTAGTTAAAAAGCGTCAAATAGTAATGAGTAGCTGAAGTTTCATCAGTTCAACAATCTGTCAACAGATAGCGCTAGTTACAGCACTTGCGCAGGAGTCACAAAATAGAATTTATGAACAAATTAACCATGGGTATCCATTTGTAATATACCAAAACCTTCTTCAGAATGTAACAAATACTTTTCTGTAAACCGCATCAAAAGCGGTTCAGCCAAACGCGAGATAATCGCGGACAAACATACATACATACAAACATACGGATCAAACTATGAATTTCCTTTTTTTTTGAAATCGTTTAAAATAAAGTCGGCAAAAACGCAATAGATCTGCCCTAATGCCCTGCGATCGTGCGCCCAGCCGCTCGGCACCTCGAGACATACTTCTACGGCGTTCCGTGGTAGTTTGCGCTATCCAATACGAATCGTCGCTAATAATTTGTATTAACTTTAATGCAAATTTGTCGCATATTTTATAACATTTTTTAATTAGTATTCATTATTAAAGTTAATAATTATAATACATTAAAAATAATTATAAAAATTTGGGTAGCCGCAGGTAGCGTAGCGGTTTCGGTGTTTTATAACATTATTTAATTATAACGGGTTTTTAAAAAAAATATTTTTAAAATATAGAGTATTAAGTATGATAAAATACTTTAACAATAAACAGAATAAAATCTTTGTCCTACTGTATTACTTAAATTAAACTAATTGATAAGGGTATGTTTGTCAATTCTATTAAATAATTTGTATGTATGTTCAGTGTTTATGTATAAATATACATATATTATATATATATGTTATGATTTATTATTGATATTTATTGTGATAAGCCATTGCGTCCGAGCGTTACTTTTAAAAGAGCAGTTATGAAAATGAGCGCTGCGAGTCAGTATAGGACGCAGCTTGTGCTGAGATGTAGACCTGTTTGGAAAACCTGCACCTCAGTAATACACAGTTCGCTGAACTGAGAGGCTCACAATATTTATACGTTTTTTTTTAACTTTAAGCCGTTTATTAACTAAAATTAAAGCCACCATGGATTGCATTTACTCGGCTGAACGAACTTCCTACCTGGTGATTAGAGAAATTGTAGATAAACTGATGGCTGCGTAGCCAGTGTTCAGTGATACATAAAATGTTCAGTGATACAAAAAATGACAATTTCTCTTCTTCTTCTTCTTTATTCTTAATCATTTGTTTATATTTGCATAAAACTTGAGTAGACATAGATTTCTTTCTATTATAATCATTATTTATGTTAGTATTATATATTTTGCCAAAGTAGACCTTTGCTCTCTGAAAATTTAATTAAAATTTTTGCATGTCAAAGTATTGCACTGCTCAATATAAGCAGGTTGTTTAGCAAAAAATTGGCTGAAATAAAAGTTTTTGTAGGTTTTAGGTTTATAGATAATAAGAAGATATAAGAATATTACAATTCACTTACATAAGTAAACTCGAATTCATATAAAGATAAATTCTAACTCACTTTATGCCGTTACTTGCCAACTCAGAGGAAAAGGCATTTTGAAAGTCCTTATTATTATTAAGGAATTCATATATCTCCTTAAAATAGGTCCGAGCTCCGACAAAATTCGTACCGTTATCGGAGTACAAACACGAACATGTACCGCGCCTCGATATAAATCGCTTAAACGCAGATATAAATGAAGCTGTACTAAGATATGTGGTAAGTTCTATGTGTACAGCGCGCGTAACTAAACAGACAAACAAACACAAATAGGCTTTTATTCTCCGCGCTCCTCGTTTGTGAACGGGAACAATTTCGATGGGACCTCCGTAGTCTGTGGCAGTATGAGCAAAGGCTCTACTCTGCTGTACTCTACACAACGGTAAGTTCGCCATAATAGGCGATACTGAGCTAGGTTTAGTTTTAAAGCATTTATTGCATTTTCGCACAACATGACGGGCAATTCTACGAACCGAAAAATCCAATAACGTTGCCTTAGCAGGGACGTTAAATCGTCAGGACTAGTATGACAATATTTGACATGATAATACGAATCAATAAGCTCGATCACGTGACCATGCCGAGGCAAAATTATTTGATGCTTATTATCAAAAGTAAGTTCCGAATGTTTTAGCCGTCCTCCGACTTTAATGACGTCATCAACCAGTATTGGATTTAATTTTCGCAGGGCGGGTGAACAAACCTTCTTTGATTTTAATTTGTTTAAATCATATATAGTTGTAATTCGGCAAAGTTAAGATCGGAAGCATGTATAAATTTATTTCTAGGTAACTTGCCTATAAAACGAAATATATAAACTATACACCGCAGTAACTTCCACCATGATGACGATCGCAAGGCCAGTTCGATTATAACGCTATCATCGTTCGACCAATTGACACAAGCACAATATTTTTGTGCTCTGGCATATCTGAAGATAGACTGGGAACAAAAGGCACGATAGGCCACTGTCTTTTAGGTAAATAGGCCCATGAAGGACCGTTTAGCCATAATGAATGGTCAATGAGCTGTGATGGTAGAAGGCCACGGGAAAGGCTGTCACTTGGATGCATCCTACCCGGTAAATGGTAAGTGAGAGGGAGAAAGATTTTCGTGAATTTTCGACACACGGTTACCTACAAAGGTCACCCACTGGTGAGGAGACGAGTGTATCCAGCACAAAAAACAGTGGTATCTGAAAAGGCATAAACGTTATCAATGCTGATTCTCGACTGATAGGTATTAAGTAACACTCGAACCAATTTAGACATCAGCAAGGCAGCACATAGCTCTAGACGCGCGAGAGAAATCGTTTTTAATGGTACTTTCTTGGATTTAGCACAAACTAATTTCACAACGAGAGGGTCGTTGCCTCTCCTAACGAGAACATAGATAACGGATCCGTAGGCCTTTTTACTGGCATCTGCAAAAGCCAAAATGGTGACAATACAGTCATCTCAAATTCCAATATGCCGAGGAAATTGAAGCTGTGACAATAGCGGTATCTCCTGCTGAAATTTGGTCCATAGACTGACCATATGATCTGGAGGGCGTTCGTCCCAATCCACTTTAAGAGTCCACATTTCTTTCGTTTCTTATCTTGGCCCATACGATGACAGGGGCTACAAATCCTACAACATCCCACAGTCGGGCAATTGTTGAGAGGATGTTTCTCTTTGTACATTCTTCTGGCATTCCAGAGATTTTAAAAGAAAATACATCCAATAATGGGGTCCACTGTAGACCTAAGATCTTTTAACCTGAACCTTCAGCAAAACTCACGACGTGGCTATGACGACTTTCATCGGGAACACGTGAAATCAAGGCAGTGGAATTCGAGGTCCATTTACCTATTTCGAATCCACCTGCTTTAAATATATCGACTAACTCCTCATAAAGCTTGAACAACTCTGATTCAGAAGCAACGCTAGAAGACACATCATCCATATAGGTGTCCCTACAGATTACTGAAGATGCCATAGGAAAATTATTTTTCTCATCAGAAGCGAGCTTTCTCAGAACGTTCATGGCCAGGAAAGCACTTGGACGTAAACCGAAAGTCACTCGAGAAAACTCATACACTTGTAACAATTGATTATTTTCAAATCTATACAAAATTCTCTGATATTTCCGGTGCCCTTCGGCGTCCATTACTTGTAAGTACATTTGACGCAGATCTCCCGAGACGGCGTACGGGAAAAGCCTGAAATTTAATAAATAACGAAAA
Organism: Apoda limacodes; assembly: GCA_946406115.1. Lineage (NCBI taxonomy): Eukaryota > Metazoa > Arthropoda > Insecta > Lepidoptera > Limacodidae > Apoda > Apoda limacodes. The sequence continues at coordinate 1,981,996 of OX291548.1, forward strand.
GATCGTTTTGTAGGTTCGGTCCGATATATAAGATGTCATTTAGCGACATACCTGTTGAAGTTTTCGCGGAACCATCTAGTACTACACGCACACTAGTTGGGCATTTTTCCGGCTTAATAACGCAATGATGCAGTATTAAGTAGCCTTCCTTTATGTCACGATTTTTAATTATAGTTAAATAACCCTTTTTTAAATACTCTTTATTAATTTCGTTGTAACTATTACGAAGTTCACGACAAGCAGAAAATTTACGCTCAAGTGAAATAAAACGCCTTTTTGCGTTAAAATAAGAATCGCCCAATAAATTTGGACTTTTACTAAACGGTAACGCGACCGTATACCGTCCAGAGAGGTCGCGTGACACAGTAGAATTAAATATTTCCGTGCATCGCTTATCGCCTGAACTTAAGGTGGGTGCACACTTCACCTCTTCTTTTTGCCATAACTTTTCCATAAATATTTCTAAAGGTTGTTCCAAAACGCAGTGAAAGGCAGAAGTAAATTTGCTATCAGTAATTAATGTAGGCGCATCGCCCATGACTATAAATCCCAAAAGAGTATGGAGTGCGATCGGATAGCCTTTAGGACCGTGAATTTTTTGTTAAGTGTAAATTTCAGAGACTACTGAGGCACCCAACAGTATGTCGATCTGACCGGGTTCGTGGAATTTATCGTCCGCTAGTTCCGAACGACTTAAATAATTCAGCTCAGATATATCTACAGAGACAGTCGGCAATTGGTCTGTTATTAAGTCAACAATGTAAGTATCAATATTCAACTCAACTTTAGAATCAAAACGTGAAGAAATTCGTTAAGAAGTTATACCTCTGACGTTATTTAAATTACCACCTATGCCTTTAACCTTTGACGTTTTGTTCTTACTACACGACAAATTTAGCTTTTTATAAAAATTATAAGTTAAAAAATTACTTTGATAAGCATTGTCAACCAAACAGTGCGCAGTGTGTAGCCGTCCTAAGTTATCATATACATTTAAAACTGCAGTAGCTAAAAGTATGGTGGATAGCTGTTGGACAGGTGAGGGGTGTCGGATCCGGGCCGGCCGTTGCCGACCCGTTACACACGGTTGCCGAGGAAAATTTTATTCGATTGACTACTATTATTTTTTACATCGCAATTAGATAAATCTTTACAATCACGATTTTCCTAAATCGGTTTTTGGGAACTAGTATAGTGAAGCCAGGAGTGGTGTTTCAAACTGCAGTGACTACATAATTTACTAGTATTACATTGAGAATATCTATGTTTTATGTTTTAAAGCCAAACAACATGAGCACCAAAGGTTCCTTTTAACTAATTTATACCTATTGATAGGAGGTAGCTTTAAAAATTCTTTGCATTATTGCATGTTAACGTGATTTAAATTACACAAATTACAATTAATTGTAGAAATATTGTCAGCGGCCGTGTGTATCGTTGTTTGTGCACATTTCTTATCTATCGGCACTGTGGTCGAAGAAAAGTAAGCATGAGTCACCGGCCGTTTAGTGAACGTATTTTTCACCGGTAAGTGATTGCGGGTATTTTGGATATTAACCGCTTTGTTATAGTTAGTTTCTTTGGAAGATCGTTCTAATATTTTCGCTTGATCACGAATAAATGATATTAAAATATCATATTTAGGCATTTGTGAACCACGATTAAATAACTGAAATTCTCTAACAGTATCAGGATCTAATTTACTTAATGCTGGGTGGGTAAATATGAAATCCTCCAGGTCACTAGGTATTAACCGTTTAAGCGCGGTTACACAACTAGAGAAGTGCTCTATAAAAATATCTAAATTATATGCGTTTGGACAGCTGTTGTTCAATATTTGGTTAATATAAGTAACAGCTTAACTATATTGATCGTTATGTGGTTTAACTAACGAGTCCCAAATAATCGGGTAATTTTCCGCGGTCGGCGGCAAACTAGCACACACAGACAAAGCCTTACCCGACAGTTTACCTATAAGGTATTGAACTTTATCCGAATCCGATAATTCGGAGTTATAATGAATATTGCTTTTAAAATTTTCGTAAAATACAAGCCAGTGCTGAAGATCACCGGAAAACCTACTAATCATATCGGAGGCAAATGTGGCGCATTGCGTTTTTTGTCCGAAGATTTGTTTTCCAATTTTGTCTTTTCCAAGCTGTATTTGACAAAACTACGTTTTGTTTTCAAAATTTTGCAATATAATTCTTCAAAATTTAACCAAGGACCGAAATTAGGTTCTGCTGTCGGTTTCAGCTGAATTTGTAAATCTGATATTTCATCCATAACATAGGAAAATGAAGTGCGAATATCTTGTAAAGTTTCAGTGGAGATGAGGAATTCATCTACTTTAGCAGCGTCTTGCGAACACACTTGTGACAGATCATAAACAATTGGCAAGCGTTGGTACGAAGCGTTTTGTTTGTACGTTAAAAATTGTAATTTACGGTCAATCAAGTGTTCATTGGATTCTTTAGAAGCCATATTTAATGAGAGTAAAAGTTGCAATAGTGTTCCTATGAAAAGGCAGTCACTATTTAAGCACTTCCACCACATAATAAAAATACTTATAAAGGTGGACATCGTAAGTACCTCAAGTGTTTCTATGGACAAGCAATCACTATGTAAGGCGTCGATATATCACATACGTGGGTAGGGAAGTGGACCTTCTAGAATGTTTAATGAACATATGAACTGACGAAACTATATGGTTTATGCCTTTTAATAAATACTAGAGACTGATTTTATTTATTATCTATAAGTCGCTAGGGTATTAATCCTGCGAGAAGTGACCAATTTATGGGGATTCTATGATTCATCTTAATTCATCAAATTTTCCAAGTTTTACGATACTTCGAGCATTAGCATAAAAACATTTTAAAGGTTTTTTTTTTTGTTCTACTACCTCATAGTTATTAGTAACTTGATATGTATTAAAAAATGTAGGTGATAGTTTTTGTTGTGGAGTGATATTATATCGTTTTTTCGATCAGTTTTGATTATTTTCAGTATTCCTTTCACATATTTTATGCTTAGATTTATCTCACCGTTAAAATCATGAGATTTCTGAGTTAATCTTTCAGGTGTTCCAGGTGTTTTCTTTGTTTAGGTGTTTGGTCCGAATATATCTTCCAATCCATATATTTGATTTTATGACGGAGTATAGTTTTTGCAGTTTTAAGTAACGCAAAGCATTAAGGACGAGTTTTATCTATTTTGTATTTTCCAGGACGAAATTTATTGGTCGGTGATTATTTTGTTGTCTTGATCGTGTCTTCTGCTAGAAGTATTGGCTGTTGGTTCTGAAACTGCAACCATTATAATGTTTTTATCTCTATAGTTGCGATCTTAAATTTCTTCAAAGAGAACTTCAAAGGCAGTGGTATCAGGTTTTGGAGTGGATACCAAGGGTGAAGTTGTCTTGAGTGAGTTTACCTCTAACTTAACTAAATCAATTTCTTTTTTTAGTGACATCCGAGTCAATTTTTGAATCATTTAGCTCATTTTTAGGGTTCCGTAGCCAATTGGCAAAAAATGGAACCCTTATACATTCGTCATGTTTGTCTGTCTGTCCGTCCGTATGTCACAGTCACTTTTTTCCGTAACTATAAAAACTATACTGTTGAAACTTGGTAAGTAGATGTATTCTGTGAACCGCATTAAGATTTTCACACAAAAAAAGAAAAAAAACAATAAATTTTAGGGATTCCCCATACTTAGAACTGACACTCAAAAATTATTGTTTCATCAAACCCATAAGTGTGGGGTATCTATGCATAGGTCTTCAAAATGATATTGAAGTTTCTAATATCATTTCTTTTCTAAACTAAATAGTTTGCGCGAGAGACACTTCCAAAGTGGTAAAACGTGTGTGTCCCCACCCCTGTAACTTCTAAAATAAGAGAATGATAAAACTAAAAACATATATGTTTTACAGTACCATGCAAACTTACACCGAAAATTGGTATGAACGAGATCTAGTAAGTAGTTTTTTTAATACGTCATAAATCGTCAACCGTAATTTACTTTTCATTCAATCAACTCAAATATAAAAATAAATAAAAAACATAGTTTTTTGTTTGTGTTTGTATAGTACGTAAATGGTGATAGGTACGGAACCCTCGGTGCGTGAGACCAACTGGCAATTGGCCGGTTTTTTAGTTTCTTTTGTTCACTAATTATATTTTCAACACTCCTGTCCATGTTTGTCACTTGATTCTTTATAATTGCAACATCTTGTCAAATCACATGCACATGTCAATTACACTATTATAATTGCACTGCTCAATAAAAGCAGTTAGTTTTTCCAAATACTTGGCTGAAAAGTAAATTACATAATTTTTATTACACTGCCCAATTAAGCCATATTATTGGCTGTGATAATTATATAAAAAGTCAGCGACTTCGCTAATACTCTGGTACAATAATTATGTCTAAAAATACTGTTAGTATCTATCACATGAAAGTTATTGTTATTGCTAGACATAGTATGCCAAGCTAAATTTAACTAACTTACGTGTTTACATTGTTTTCCTCCTGTGGCAAATTTTGGTATCTATCACATGAAAGTTATTGTTATTGCTAGACATAGCATTCAAAGCTAATTTAAACCCTTACAATAGGGAAATGTAAACATTAGAATATTATTAACTTAAAGTGCGTTTGAACTATAAAACTATTGTATTAATCTATACATATAATAAAATGGTAGGAAAGTCAAAACTGTAAATTGAATATTTTTTTTAAAGAATACTTTTGGTGTGATCTACAATCGATACCGAAGCCAAAAATATAGTTTTTAGAATTGTTGTCTGTTTGTCTGTATGTATGTTCGGGATAAACTCAAAAAGTACTGCATGGATTTACTTCAAATTTGGCACGAATATTATTAAGAAATCGGGTCAACATATAGGCTACATATAATCACGCTATCACCTACGGGGAACATATTTCACTTGCATCTTCATTATTATTATTCTACTCTCACATAGCCATTTATTTTATGATAAAAAATCGTGTAAAGTCATAACTTAGATGTGTTATGATTTCTCACCATATAAAAATGTTTCCTATTTGCTAACTAGATGGCGTTGGCGTCGAATTAGATCGCAAAAGTGATAGTATAGCGTTCACGCAGACGACGTTTCGGGCAGCAGCTAGGTAACTGTTATTTACATTAACCGGTTACCCATATTTATATGTTGCAAAGTTGTAGACATGGGTAACTCAAGAGATATTCGTGAGCCGCAGCTCAAGCACTAGTCTTGTTCTTATTCAGTCACTAAACTGAGCGCTCCGTACTAGTACATTCTTTCAAATGTACTAGTACAGTATTCTAGTACTATTAGTTCATTAGTACACTATGTAGTACGGATGAGCTCAACCAGTCAATTTTCATATCTGTCTGTATACTCCAGTTAGAAGTCTCGTTTCCGCGGTTTTTGACAATTTTTATCATAGTCTGGTACGTAGGTATTTTGCTTCTCATTTATAGGCTTCCAACCAAAATGATAAAAACGAACCTTAGTAAGACTTCGGTGTCTGTCTGTGTGTCTTAGTAGTTCTTTATATTAATCTCGCTAAAAAGTAAGTGTATAAAAATGTGGATTCCATTCGTGTGCGCATAAAAAGCAAACACCATAAACATAAAATAATTGTAAACACCATACAAAAATTCATACAAAATTAATTTGCCATAATTTTCGAAGTTTCCTAAATTTTACTTTGTAGTAACGTTTTTAGTGTTATTAGTATTTTCTGAGCCAAATGTTATTTCGTTTAGACCTATTTGGTGCTATACCTAATGTCTAAACCCAACACATAAAAAGGCCCAAATCTACTAAGTACCGCCACCAAAACACTTATCAATCAACTATGACATTATTTATTAATTTGTTTAAGCACACATTTAATATTTACAGTTAAAATACATATTTAGTCCTTACCATGCACATACATTAAACACTACATATAATATAAATAACGCGCATGCCGTAACTTGAGTGACAATAAAAAACAAAAAGTATCAATGAACTATGAAACATTAGTGACTGAATTAATTCAGGTACTAGATTGACTTATACTATTCTTTCGTTAAATAGATCTTATATTCTGGGCTTTAAAGTTGTAATTAATACAAGGCACGAAACGCTTAGGTTTTTCATTTCTTAGGTTTCGCGGTCATAGTTCAGACGCGCATCCCGCTCTCACTCATGCGTCTATCGTAAAAACAACTGAGATAGAAGTAAATTCTTTCCAGCGCTGTGACCGAACGATTACGCCAAGCATTTGTTTCATTCTCTCTTATCTATAGTTTGTTCCTTTGCTGTCGCACATGTCCGAATAGAACGATACCGATTACGCTTAGGGAATAGTTTATTCTAGCACAGTACCGGGAATTAATTCCTATTCATTCATCATTCATGTTCTACACAAGACTTAAGATTAGATTGCGAGAGCGTGCCCAATGTTCTTGCAGCTCATCGGCGGCATACATTTGCCTACGAGCCCCGCCACACACAGGTCGATTTCTGAAATACTATTTTATTCTATTACTATCACATTTAACATACTTATATTTTTTTAATTATGTATGTGTAATGTCCTATAATAGTTGCACAATTATCGGCATAGCAACTAATATAAATACGAAAATCATATTAAGATAATGTTACTTCACTACATATAACATGTGAATTACCTATAAAAATTCAAAATACGGACTGTGTCCATCCAGTCGCCACATCGCCGGCGGCGCTGGCGCCGTCCAGGCTGTGATAAAGTTCAATAAACGAATGGTTGAGTTGTGTATTTTTTGAGCCGTGAGCTGCGCATCTTGGATTTGAGCTGCAGCTCAACAGTTCAATTTGTTGGAGCTGTGTTTTTGAGCCGGATCGACACTGAGTTACCCATGCCTACAAATGTGTAGGATGAGCTGATTTTGTCAGATTTTAATAATTTAGTTTGAGAAAAGTAAAATTTACAAAGAAAAGCCCGTGGAAGGAATTAAGGTCTTAGCACCCGATTCGCCTGCACGTAAAAACATTGTTTACAAGTAAGTGTGATAAAAATCTAGAATTGTGCTTTTAATGGATCTAAAATGAGAGATATGTCATTTTTCAAACGCAAGAAAAAGAAGTATTACAATTTTATGTTAAGCTCAGCGACTTGTATGTTGTTATTTTGCAATGCTAGAGTCAATGAACCTAAATTGTAGGCCATTCGCATACGTCCCACACATCCGAGCTCAAGGAAATCCCAATGACAGCTGAAAGGTATCAAAGCCTCTGAAATACCTAGAGCTCGAATGTACGGAACGTATGCGTGCGGGGGCGGGGGTAGACCGGGTAGGGTATGCCTTCTGTATCTATTTAGTGATCCTGACCCGGTGTGCGAGTGACAAGGTGCGATTTGATTTTAGCTTTCACGTTTCGAACACCATGGCCGCCATCTTTTTAGAGTTCCGTGAAATGGGTTCATCATGTCTGTTTGTTCATCATGTCTGTTTGTTCGTCCGAAATTACAGTCACAGTCTTATACTTGCTATTTTTTTTTTTCGATTCAGATGAAATTTTACAGGTTGGTGCTTGATATGCACCAATGTACAATTTTGTAACAAAATTTGGACATATTTTAAGGATATTTTTTTTTTTTTGCGCTAGCCTCATTGTTGGATGTTGTGGAAAGTTGTTAGATAGGTTTCTAAAAATGCAATCAAAGTTCTCGAGAATTTTTATTCTTATGTGAATAGTTTGTAAGTTCTTAGCTTCAAACGCTTAAAATTTCGTATACTCTGTACCTTTTGAACTTTTTTTTTATTGAAATACCACTGAATTGATACTGTTATTTCAATTTTGCGATTATCTTCATTTTAAATAATTGCCTACGAGATGTGTAAACAACAAAATTGCGCTGTTTCATATAACGTATCTCTCAATCATTTTGTGATAAGACTAAACAATATCAGCAACAATTCCAAAATTGTAACACCGACGCAACTTTGCTATCATTAAAAAAAATCCTCATTCCATTTATTGTACCGCATCGTCACAAGATAAGAACCAAATCACCACTCACACCTAAACGCGTAACATTATGCGCAGTTGGCGCGTAGCTGTTAAGTGTACGCAGCTCACGCTAGTAGGTGACACTTCTTACGTGTAATTGAATTGGCTTCGAATTAACTGTAATTCAGTGCAGACACTTATGCCGTCATAATGTATTATTTAATTACCTATCATTAGTTAGAAACGTGACTGCTATATTGAAGTTAGAGTCTTCCTACGAGCCCGCTTCGACATTTGTGTGCCCTTTCGTAAATATTATATTATGTAGATAAATCTCTAAACTGGCGAAATAGAACAATCTGACAGTATGACCTACTATTAAATTACATAATATTTTTCTATAAAATAGTTTTGCTAAAACTCTTACGTGCCTCATTACTAGGCTAGAAGTTATAATTATGTGTATTTAGACGAGGTATTAACATCGATATGAAAAAACAATAGATATGGTAACATGACACTGTGGTTCGGAAACCGGCGTAGCCGTTGATAGCGGGGGTGGAGTAGGTGAAGTGGGGCAAGAAAGTCATAATTTTTTTTCCAATTTAAACCTTATGTTCATTACATAAGGCTTACACGTTGACACTGGTGACATCTTGTGATGAGTAGCAGTACTTTAATTTTACATTAGACCCAGTGTTGTTCCTGTGGCGATATGAACAAAATTATCGATAGATGATGCTTGGTGATCAAAAATATCTTTGGAAAATTCCTAGTTTCAAGTCCTAACTAACTATCAACACATATTTTTATATTATCGGTAGTGAAATCATTCTGAATCTATAAAATCGTTAATTAAACTGGCGATTTTAGGCTTTTTAAAAGTCTAATTTAATGAAATATACTTAAATTATAAATGAACCTAAATAATTTAATTCTAATTAGCAGTGGACATATAAAACAGCAAATAATATTGTGATTTAGATAGTACATAGTTGGAATATAGATATACTTTACCTTACCTTACTTGTACCTTTATGCTTTAACTTAACTTTGTTTGAACACGCATTACGTTAAAACGGCTAAATTAGTTCAAAATTTAAACTTTATCGTAAGCTTTCGTTTTATCGAATTTGATTCATGGCATGAAAATATATAGATGAACGCTAAAAGTTTCATCATAAAAATAATAAATAATATGAGTTTTAATTTAATTTAATAATATGATTTGAAATTTGAAAAATAATCTATACTTACTATACTATTATAAAATAAATGTAAAAGTTTGTTTGTTCTTCCTTTACCTGGAGCATCATATAAACCTAAAATTTGGCCCAGAGATAGTATAAAATACCGAGAAGTCCAAAGTACCCGTAGAAATAAATATAACTAAATTACACGCGGACGAATTATAGCTTCAGCTGTAGCTTGCTATTGCAAACTTTCTTTCTAAAAACAAGAAGTTTCCGTAGAAATTTAACACTGATAACCAAATTTAGTGCAGTCAGAGCAGCAGGCAAAAGCTAGTTATAGGTTTTACTCCACATACACTACTCGTTGTATTATTTTCCAGACGTTAAGAAGTCTCGCAAAAGCATGCAAAAGTTAACAATCACATAACATAAAGCTTAACAAATAAGCGAAATAAAAACATTATCCAAGTTTATCATTCTGTATATTAAATAAAACAACGAAACACTTCTATAAATCACAGGAAAGCTTGGGGCTAGACAAATTCTCTAAAACTATATATGTACTTTGACTCAATATTATACAACGGTTTCTTACTGACTAGATTTTTCCCAGCGGCTCCACCCGCCCTAAATTAACTGGTTATCGGCGGGAAATTTTTACGGAAACTCCTTGATGGTACTATGAAAGTCTGCTATGTAAAGCTGTAGTTCGTACAAGTGGAATTTGTGAAAAGTGGGGACTTATGAATTTTCCGGGATAAAAAAATAGCCTATTTTCTTTCTATTCCAGTGATTGAGTAACAAACATCCAAACTTTCGTATTTAAAATATTAGTCGTATGAAAAGCAGTATTTTTAGATGTATTTTGCATTAAATAAGCGCGTTAAAATGTATAATTAAATCTTCATTTAACTGATTGTACCCACAGGTTGACAGAATTATTTAACTTTTTAAAAATAATTTATTTATTCGAATGCTTTTGAAATTTTGAACGCAACCCTAAAACATTCCATTAACTACAAGCATCAATTCACTTCATTTCCACAGGTGTAAATTGATCACAACGGGTAAAAAACATCGATATCTTTATCTCATGCGTACAACACTAAGCAAATTCAGCTATTTCGCTAAGCGACATAGATATTAGTTTAGCTACTCACGGGTAGATGGCGCATCACATATTTAATATATTCTTTATGTCATTGTAATACGGTTTAGATTAGGTCAATAATTTTTCGAAATAAAGACTCCTCAACAATTTCTACTCAAATAGAGGTGAGGTACTTTATTGTCTTCGATTTATTTTCGTTGTGAATTTATGAAACGATATCCTAATAATCTTGAAAAACAGTCACAATTCAAGTGTAATTTATTCTTTTTATCACAAATAAAAAGAAAGGTTTAAAATTATGCCATGAAATTGAAAAAATAACACTTTTTATGAACAAGATTACAGTGATGACTAACATGATTTCGATAAAAATAGTGCACCTCTATTAAAGTAATTTATTATAAATTAAAGTAAATCGGTTATTTATGAAAAAATAATACTAAAGTATGATAAGTTACGTCGCTGGAACTCTTATTTACATTTTTTTTATAGTTTTAACAAGTTTTTACAGCACAATACGACATTATTGAAATAAAACAAACAAAATATCTTTAGATGTTCACTCGCCGAGGGTGACCTTGTGTTTGTTGCGTCAAATCGATGCGCTACTCAACATAGTCTAAAAATTAGACTATGGGCGGCTAGCCTGCCGGTGCTTTTTGGACATATCTATTGTTTTTTCATATCGATGGGTATTAATTTATCGGAATTCCGTTTTTTTTTCGAATAAGCTAATTCAGAATTTTAAGCAGATATAGTCAGTTTTTCAGGTAGGACTATTTGATTGCATTGCGCCAGCTTGTCTGAGTGCTAGGTCGTAAGCGTCGAAAGTTACGACACCTCATGAGTCCCAACTACGACTGGCTGTATATGTTGATCGGGTGAGAATTTTACGACGTGACCCTCATAATATGAAAGTGCCGCACGTAAAATATGTTCCGACTCCCCACCATAAGGCTCCTATTAGATTTTATACCGCCCTTATAGTCGTCATTACGAGACTCCTTCGAGAGGGTCCCGGTCCCGGTCCCGGCACTATCATTAACCGTAACGTAACCATTCCGTTCATTATCTTTAAGTGTGTCACATTACGAAGAAAAATTAACGCTATTTACTTTTCCTAAAACCACTGACTGCTTACTTTTTGTTTTCTCTTTCTCTTTCTTGCTGGGAAGTCATGTTGACATGTTTACTTGCGAGTTAGACCACACTTGTAACTATATCTTATTTTTTCTTACTTGTCTTATCATGTAAACAAAACGTTGTTTTATCAAAATTACAAGATTCTGTAACAATCGCTTAATATTACTAACAAAAATTCAATTGCGCCGAAAAACAAACAAATACTAAATATACCGCAGCAAAAAAACAATTCATATTGTCCTTTTAAAAATAATTTTTTAAATAAAATCGAACTATAGACAAAATCCATTTTCACAGAGTATAACAGATTTGTCAATCATTGTTGTCTATACATCTTAGAGATGGGAAGAGCATACCTACGAATAAAATAGAATGATTTTTGATTTTAGATCTTTAATTATCGTATGAATAATATCTTTTGGTATTACAATAGTTTTGAATCATTTGAAAATAAAATACCTATTTTTACATAAAACAAACGTAAAACTGATGCACTGACCCCACGATTTATTATCCGTGTACTTATCGGAATAAGAAGACAGTGATGACGAAACTGAATAAAAATAAATATCAGGTTTTTTGCAAAACATAGTTTTAGAGGTAAGGAAACACATTAAAAATCACATAAAATACACATTTATATAATTGCGTACTTACAAATTAAAGTGTTTGATGTGCTAGTGAGAGTTAAAGAAGGATCACACGTACTTCATCTTGTATAGTTTTGTTTATATTTTAATTTTAAGTTGTAGATCTCGTCCATACTGTTTATGTCCTCTCTTATTTAATTCATATAATTTAGGGCTCCCTTAGGTCCCCTTTGAGGACATTAGGACAGACAGACGTGGTCCATATGTACAACGACAGTACCAACGCAACGTAAGATGAGTAATTGCTCTGAAGTTTTTTATTTGTGTTTACTTTTTCCGTCTCTTCGACAAAAGAAAACAACACTCATGATAACATTTGAATGGTAATGTTAAGTCCGATTTGAATAATTCGAAAAGTAATTTTTACGTAAAAGTAATTTGGTACTCATAAAATATTGTGGCCTAGTTTGAACCGGCGTTACTATTGCATATTTTAACATTAAAAAGTAGTTATTGTGACATAACTGTAATAGTTAGATGTATAGTATCATAAATTTTTTGTAGATATTGATGTCCTCTATAAAACTGTAGTACGACACTTTGTTCTATTGTCAATAGTTTCCGCATCGTACGCGATATAGGGTTTTTTTTTTGTATTTTTTTCACACCTTGGGTTAAATTATCGAAGTTATCATACGGAAACCTAACTTTTTGAAAATATTCTATCGCCTAATGTTTATCAGGGATAATGTAGAATTCTAATGGCCAATGAATTTTTCAAATCGGTCCAGTAGTTTCGGGACTATTCAATGCAAAGAAACAAACAAAAATCAAATCTTGCCTCTTTATAATATAAGATGTAATGTAGATGTAGATTATTGATACCATTGAATAGAGCTCGTAAAGCACTTTTAGTAAGACCATAAATAGTAAATAGCTTTTTTCTAAGAGTCCACGCAAACAAAGTCGCGGGAATAAGCTAGTTGCTTATAAATTGTCTTACATTTTAAAATAAAACTGTAAATAGGAAATTTGTTTGTCCATTCGTTTAAAGCTTGCGACGAATGTAAACTAATTTTGTGTCATCATATCAATTTGGACCTCAAATATCACTATTATTGGTTTCTATTTAATATAGAAAAATATTTTACTTAGTAATATGTATTTATTTAAAAAATAATAAGACATTTGCTAAAATTATTTTCAACAAACCCAGTGAGTGCTCTGCTGCTACATATATTTTCCCAGATTTTTACGATAACCAAATAGGACATCTATATAGAGTAAACGTAAACAAATAAATGTCGAATCGACCGTTTACGTGAAGACGTTGAAACTTAAATCTGTCCCCGGGGCACAATCGAATAACGGCAACAATTGTTGAAACATGGCGGGGCTCAAATCCCTTTCAATTTTCTTTGTGATAAAAGAACGTAACAATCGCGTCTTTAGGGACGAGACGGATAAGAGTTATATGTATGTATGAAGTCAGTCCCGTAGCATATGCGCAGGGCTATACTGTATTACATACGCAGATTATCCGTAAATTACGATGGTCTCAAGATACTTATATTGTTATTGTAAAAATTAACAAATTAACAAATTAAGGATGAAACAGACGCCGATGACTTTGAGGATTTAATCTTTAGCGGCTCTAGCTACCGTCAGCATTGTTTAATGCCACCTGGTGTCTAGTAGCGGAACTAAATCAATGATTGAAAGTATCGCTATTCTTTTAACTCTGCCTATTAGTTAGCAACAGCCTCGGAGAGGCTTCAAATTTTTTTTCATTTAATAAACGGCATTTATAATACGGTAAAACTGAATTTCGGAATAGACCATAAAAGTAAAAGCTAGTAGAATATTAATATTTTACTTTTATAGTATAACAGAATATTAAACAAATTTTGATGTGCCCTGTAGCTTGTTCGACCATAAGTCGTAAATATCAGCCTTATTCAAACAGAACATGTTGAAGGGACGGAGAAGGACATAGGTATTCACGGAAAATTCAAAAATTTCCAGAGGGATAACTACAAACGAATACCTACTACAGTAAAAGCACACGTTCGTAATTTAAGTAAACATAGTCTTGTAATAAAAAAACCACGCGAGAAACTAAATTTACCGCGGTTAGAGCTGCGAGCGAAAACTAGTTTTAGTAATAAAAGTCAAAACACAAGCAGGGAACATGAATGACAGAGATTAATTTTCAAAAAATTGTAAAATAATGTTTTAAAGAAAAGTACAGTCGAGGGAATAATCTACGGGGATGACAATTTTCGTTTGCCTTGAATTGAATATTAAAACTTTTGTTATTTCGTTTAAACACTTATACCATCACAACTTCTAAACGTTTAACAGAATTAGATATATGAAGTAGTGTTCGAATCCTTACACTACCCTTAGTTAAATAGGCTAAGTTGTGTATAAAAATAAAGGTACTTAACAAAAAATCAAACATTAATAAATATCATTAATGTTATATTTATGACCATATATATAATACCCTAGTCCTATTTTGTGTAATAGTTTTATATGTTACAGTTTTATAGAAATACTCGCTACTTGCTTTGTATTGTTTCATCACTCTCGTTTTATTATTTAGGAAAGAAAAAATTTAAATGCATAAAAAAAAAAAAATGTAGGGAATGGGATCCCCTTTTATCATAGTTTGATCTTCTTTGTTTGTGTTGCAAGTTTATTAGTTCCATGTATAAATACTATTGCACATAATATAATTGGATCATTCAGCTCCCACAGCTGCATCTTGCCAATCAAAAAAATTTAAACATCATATATTACAATCCTGTACGTAATAAATTTTGATTGGTCCCCAGATTCTGAGTACTTCAGGGTTCATATAAAGCTTAATACAGTCATGGGGGACTAACCTTTTAACATTTGTGTCACAAAAACAGAATATAATTGAACAAAATATATGAACATAAAGTTTGTGACGTCACCCCCAATCGACCACAACCACAACAGATCAACCAGACTTGTGGCATTTTTATTTATATATACATATCACGCTAAGTGATTATGGAACATTAAATAAGTCTCTCATATATCGGTAAGGCACATTGCAATTTTACATACGTGATTTCTTGCTAATTAACGTCAAATTTGCATTGGCCCTAACTTCATAAGTTTTGGATTGTAAATGGCGGCCTTTTCTATATGAATCATTTATATGATTTTTTACATTTTTTACAAAGAAATATGCTCGTTTTCAAATATTTGAAGTATTTAGTTAACTTAGTATTCAAATATTATGTCGGTGTACCTATTTGAAAGCTCTCAATATTCATCTAGTTACGTAAAGTAATTCGAAAGTGATTCGAAGTAAATTTTCGTAATGGTATAATATATATGGTAAGATACACACAATAAAAATGAGTTTCGGATTTAATATAATAGCAGGAATAAAAGCAAGTAACTTAATAAAAAAGAAAAACTACATTTAAAATTAAATTAAATAACGCAAGCTATTTTTCAATAATTAATTTTAAGCACCGTTTTGTCATGAGTTTGTCTTACATAATGCATTATGCACAACGTTTTTTAAATGATGTTCACATTTATTGCATTGCATTGCAGGTTATAATGTTACATAATATAATATATTTTTTTACCACTAATGCGGAAAACAAGCTAACAGTCCACGTTCTGTTCAGTGTTCACCACAGCCTTTGCGTAGTTTCAAGGTTTTAAAGGTGTAAGGATAAACTGCCTACTGATTGCGAGCGGTGCAACGGTAGAGATGGTGCGTGGGCATCATTTCAAACAATTTCTCAGAACACAGCTAGGTGTACTCAACAGGTCGAGGCAGTAATTCACGTCGGGGCAGAGGTTGCTGCTTTACAAGTCGCAAGTTCGGCCCCAGATGGAGTACTGCTGCCATCTCTGGGCAGGTGCACCCGGATACCAGCTTGGACCTTTTGACTCGATTCAACGACGGGCTGTGAAAGAATTGTCGACGATCCCAAACTCACTTGCCGTATCGAACCCTTAAGTCTGAGAAGAGACCTGTGTGTGTTCTACCGCTTGTACAATGGGATGTGTTCTGAGGAATTGTTCGAAATGATGCCCACGGCTACTTTCTACCATCGCACGACTCGCCATCGGCACGGCATTCATTCTCATACTTTAGAACCGAAATGGTCGCGTACAGTGCTGTTTTAGAGAATCTTCCTCCCGCGAACGCTTGGGTTGTGGAATGAGCTCCCTGCTAAGGTTTTCTCAAAGGACTACAGTATGGGGTTCTTCAAAAAAAAGTTATTGTATTTTTGAAGGGTCGGCAACGCGCGAGTGATACTTCTGGTGTTGCAAGCGTCCATAAGCCACGGTGACCGCTTACCATCAGGCGGACCGTGTCCTTGTTTGCCACCTTAGTGGTATGAAAATAAAAAAAACAGCCCATACATAAGCGGGAGAACACACTTCAATTTTGTGAATATCATTATTCTACAGTAACTATGTAATACAGATCATTGAGGTAATATGTACGAGTACAACCGCAAACATTCAAATTGATTGTCTTTTCAAAACATTTTGATTATTAAAAAACTCACTTATAAAAAACAACATGTTTGGAAACTTTAGTGGTGAATTCTTTATAAAATCCGACGTACTAATTTAAGCATCTATTATATATTACTAGCTGTCCCGGCGAACGTTGTTCCGCTGCCGTCCCTCTGTACCCGGCGAAAGTTGGTTTTTACCTATAGTGCCCGAGTCCGGCTCGCACTTGACATATCGAGATAAAAACTATCCTATCTTTTAAGTTGGATCAAATAACAGATATTTACGAAGTTTGATCAAAATCGGTTCAGTAGTTTAGGAGTCCATTGAGGACAAACGTTGTGACACGAGATTTATATATATTAAGATATGTATTAAAATAAGAAAAAAATTATATCTTATCCTTATTATTTTGTATCCTACTTAAACTACTACTGTGAAGGCTGGCTTAATGTTATTTACAGTAGGATTCTAACATTCGGACAATTCCTTAACCCACTATATAAGCGTTAAAACACACTTATTTGTGAATATAATTATTCCATAGTAACTTCTACAAATCATTAGGCAATATATACGGGTACGAGCGTGAAGCTTAAAATTGACTATTTTTTTAAAGCAATTTTATGTTAAAAAATACATTAATAAAAACTAACATACTGGGATATATTTTTATATCATATCACTTTAAATCACTGGTGAATCCTTCATAGAAGCCTCCACATCAGCCTTTTAGAAATCCAGTTCATTATTATAATATTTCTGACACCACGTACTTACTAGAGAAGCTATCTAGCAACAAGTTAACTCGCGACCAATTGGTCAAAAGCGCCATAAATATATTGGTGCTTACGCGTTTTAGTCAACGTCATTCTTCTTGCTGAGATAATCTTTTTTTATATTAAATAACAATAAGTGTGTAAATAATTTACGATACTACGAAAACTGCTCGCATTAGGAGAATATTTCAAGAGAATATTACAGTGAAATTGATCAATTAGTACGTATTTTAATAACAAATATAGATAGACTACATTTTGCCAGCGGTTTCGGCGTGGAACTCCTTAATTAACATTAATTAAACCAATGAATTGCTATAGCATGCTATAGGTGCAGCAATATTTCTTTTAACTCTCTTATAGTTATTCCCGGAGGAACTTTTGAATTTTTAGGAATAAAAAGTAGCCTATATGCTATTCCAGGACCTAACCTTTATGTATACCAAGTTATAACCCGATCCGTCCAGTGGTTGAAGCGTGATTGAGTAACAAACATCCATACAGACATACAAAGCATTATCTTCTTTATTTTACATCAAAACTTCATGACATCAAAATATTTACTTATAAATTCATTAGTTTTTGTTATGCATGGGTGGAAAGTTGTTTTTTGCCGCGAGTGCTTATATTGAATACCGAGCGAGGAAAGGAATCAAAGATTAAACCCACGAGCAGAGGAAGTGATTCAAAAATGAATCCTGACCAAAGTGAGGGATTCTAAGGCACGAAACCCAAACAAAAACCAGCCGTGCGAATCACACAGTTTTTAATCTCACTACAGCGAGGACAATACATACAAGATACAAGAAAAACAATAAATAATGTTTTAAAATTACTTATGAATGGAACAAATAAACTTATTTTAAATAGTTTAGTTAAGTATTGATAACATTATATCAACATTATAATTCTCTAAAATAGGTTGAGCGCCTTTTGTAAGTATATCTGCTTGTAGTCAACAAGCGCACGCTCAGAGGTACTTACTTACCTATGTTTCGCGGGTTAACTTATATATTAGGTTATATACGTCACTGGTGGAGTGACTCATGTTTTTTTAATTATTAACTTCAAGCTTATTTAGTAAAAGTAATTATGTTTTAGTAAAAAAACCAAAATGATGTATCTACTACGTAATTCCAAATAAATGTTTCCTTTCTTTTTCTTTTTTTTTAAGGTGCGTTCCGAATTTGCACCACGCCAATTTTAAAATTCTTAAAACAAAAATTATACTTTAAACTAATTTATTCTTGTATTTATTAATTTAATAAACTACATTAATTTCTATCTATTAAGTAACACTAAACAAAACAATATCATTAATGCAATATTAAAAATTAAACTAAAGTGTTATTAACGGATTTGGACGTTTTCATTATGTTTGTTTTTGTAGAATTTAAACAAAAACTTTTGCGCGCAAGCTTTAAAAAAAGCTTTATTCGATAAAGTGAGTGTTTCCGAACCAGTGACGTATCAAATATATAACATTCTGTATTATATTGTGTACATTAAAAACTAGTTTTATAACAATAACGAAACCAGTTACAGTTCTTAATTTTAAGTTCATCGCTGACCCCATTTTAATAGCAAAGAAAAAAAAATACACACCTTGACTGGCCTTGTTCGTGTTCGGTCTTTCAACCCATGTGACGTAACAAGTTTCTGAATCGCGCTATCAAAGTTTTTGTGACGTGTAGCATATATACAAAAGATGCGGCCACGTCATCGGGAGTCCGTTTCTACACAGTAAAACAGCCGAAGAGGGGTAGAGCTGTTCCATGGAATCTACGCCTCCCTTGACGCAGTAGTTTGGGGGACCTATTGCGTGTTCCACGAACGCCATGTCGTTCGAGTCCGATTGGCCTCAGTGCCGTCAACGTGTCCGGGACGCCCGTAGCGGCTCTTGTGATTTGTGCAGACCGAGGACTTGTGTGCCTCGACATACTGCTGTAGAAACTTTGACTCCTTTTTGTTTATTTACGATTTTCTGTTTTGATGTTTTAAACCTTTTCATATTTAAATTTATACTAGGATTGTTCTTTGAAAATTATAGTATTTATGATATTATGTTACAAATCTTACACTTAATATCATTTTATTCTTTACAGCCAATCTGATGTATTATTTATATTATATTATAACATTTGAATAAAAATATTTTGAATTTGAATAAATACATACTGTTTATGTTATACTATTTGCAATAAAGGGTATTATGATTGTTATTATAACCATGAGTGAAATTTAATGATAATAAAGACATCTGACAAAACTAAAAGAAAAAGAATAAAAACAAGATAACAAACCAATTATAACTTTAAAACTAGGTCAATAAAACTTTTATTTTATCTAAATCAATTTCAGAAGATTATTTCGATTTGAAAGATAAAACTATACAGAAAGCTTTCGAGCTCGATTGAATTACAAGAATGCTTAAGTTTCTGCGGATGCAAACCTTCTTACATTCAACAATAGTGGTTTCTGACTTCTGCTTTTAAGGAAATTGAATTGTTGTATCCCTCGGTTCACTCATAAATTTACGACATACGTAAATCTGAGATAACCACGGAGTTTATTATGTTATACATACATTACCTACTTGCCCCAATGTTGTTCGCGTGGATGTCGAACGAGCACCTACTGACTGGTATGGGTACTCTTTTGAAACACTCATATTGGAAACCTATGTTTAATTGATATCTTCTAGTACTTACCCGTTAAGTTTTAAAACAATGAAAAACGCATCGAAATGTGTTCTATGATGTTCATGGCATGACATCATTGCTTTTTAAGACTTGAAAGGGGGATGCAGGGGGCTGCCTTTCCCTCTTTCGCTGCTCCGACCCGATAAAATAACAAGATGACGTCACGACAGGCCACGGGCATGTATAATTTTTGGCTGAAGTAACAATCGGCAATTGAAAGCAGATAATAAATAGATTTATATCAGATTTTCGCATAATAAAAGAAGCAGAATTGTCTGAATGCCTGTTCCTTATAAATTATGTTAGGTAACTTCATCTTTTATTTAGTTGTGGATTTGTAGTCTTATAGACAAGTTACGACGAACCAATAAAAATCGACTTATAGCGATAACCATAAATAACCAAAAACACAGCCCTCGAACGGTCCCGAACTGAATACTTCGTAAGCATCTGATGCATTAACCTGTGTATCAGATAACAGTACCATTTTATTATAAAAAAATAATAATGAGAAACTATAATATAGGTACAAAAAGGAGTAAAAAAATTCTTGTTTGGGAAAGAAGACTTTTTTCTTAACTCATAACTTCGTAGCAATGCAAGATTTTGCCCGCGACTCTGCCCGCTATAAATTCGAATACCGGCGCGGAATTCCTATGACAATTATTAAATCAGAAAGCGATAAGGAATAAAATATTCAAAGATGCAAAAAATATGTTTCCGTGAAAACTTTCGATCGGGATAAAAAGTATCTTTAACATGTCTGTCTTTGTTATGTCATCAATATCTATGTGCCAAAAATCTTCCATTTGGGTGATGCGATAATAAACAAAATATTCAAAAATGCTAAAAAAAATGTTCCCGTAGAAACATTCAAACGGGATAAATAGTAGCCTCCATATCACTCTCAGCCCCATAAATAGTAGCCTCACTGTCACTCTCAGCCCCATAAATAGTAGCCTCACCGTCACTTTTAGCCCCATAAATAGTAGCCTCACCGTTACTCTTAGCCCCATAAATAGAAGCCTCACTGTCACTGTTAGCCCCATAAATATTAGCCTCACTGTCACACAGCCCCATAATAGTAGCCTCACTGCCACTCTCAGCCCCATAAACTATCTCTGTGCAAAATATCTCGTCGATTTGTTGCTCCGTTGCCGAGTTACGGCACTATAATATTAAACTCAAAAAAATATTTATCTGAATAGCATGCAGTAGCATCAATTCTTAAGCTATTTTTATTTGGTCGGGTTATTAAGCGCTCAAGCAAAATGATGACCGGCGCGCACGTACCTACCTACCTACCTACCTACCTACCTACCTACCTACCTACCTACCTACCTACCTACCTACCTACCTACCTACCTACCTACCTACCTACCTACCTACCTACCTACCTACCTACCTACCTACCTACCTACCTACTAACTATTAATTTAAGTTAATAGCAATTTAAGGTAATTTTAGATTTTATTGCCAAGTGTTCGTCGAAGTAAAACAGTTCATTTCAATGTCATCTCAAACTTCGGTGAACGCAACAAACGAGTATTATGTACCTGCAATGCGAACATCTAATTGTTGTTTTATTTTTGTAATAAACATAAGCATTAATATTTACATTCGGAATATTCCTCGTAAATCAGTGTTACCTATTTTTTTAAAGAGTCGTATGCAATAAAATAGTGTAGATACCTGCCATTAATTCCATAATTACAAGTTTGTTTACAGGTAGTCGGTAATTCGGCTATTAGTTACTAATTATTTATTTAAAACAAAAGCTGCTATCACCAAGTAGCCGTGATGGATCTATTGTCACACACAAAAAATTATAAAAGTGAACAATGTGTCCCATTGTGGTCCCGTGCCACGAGCCACGAGCCACGACGGTGTGTGGAAGCTTTGTCCTAACGATATATAGCAACGATTACTTATTCCACTTTGTGCTTTGTCCCTTATCGGTTCGGTTACATTTGGAGCAACCATTAATAACTTTGATAACGCTTGTGTGCTCTGTTAAACATATTTACCTTTTTTGTAGAAAAATCGAGAATGACAAATGTATTAAGTCTTGTTATAGTATAGCACTGAACACACACTGAAGCACTATTGAAGGATTGTATTCCATGCTGTGAACAGAATTTTACATTTAACAAAATAGCCCCAATCGATGTTATAAATGCTTTTAAATCCTTAAATTCAAAACAAATCGGAAGACATATGGGGAATGTGAACCAAAGTTATTGACTCAATAATAACGGTGATTGCCCCATACTTAGCTCTTATTTTCAATAAATGTATTGAAGAAGGGACCTTTCCTGATTTAATGAAATTCAGTAGGCTTATACCCCTTTTTAAATCAGGTGATAAAGAAGAACCTAGTAATTTTAGGCCCGTGTCTATATTACCAATACTTAGTAAAATTTTTGAAGTTATAATGCTTAATCAATTGTTAATGCATTTAAATATAGGGGCTGTCCATAAATTACGTCATCGATTTTTTCAGATTTTAGACCCCCCCCCCCTATAATCATCCTATCGTCATTTCTTAATGACCCCCCCCCCCCTTCTCCCAAAATTGACGTCATTACTAGTTTGACAAAATAAAACATTGCAGATTTGAGAAAAATAGGGTAGGTATGAGTATAGTATTAATATGTACTTTTATTAATTATGTAATGTTGTAGTTATTATTTAAGTATTGTGTTTATTATCAATACATAGTATAAAACAAAGTCGCTTTCGCTGTCTGTCCCTATGTATGCTTAGATCTTTAAAACTACGCAACGGATTTTGATGCGGTTTTTTTAAATAGATAGACTGATTCTTAAAGAAGGTTTATATGTATAATACATGTAAGTACCACGGGCGAAGCCGGGGCGGGCAGCTAGTATTTTACTAGGTGTGCTGGAAGAAATTTCTTTTTAGAAATAATCTTTTTGTACGTGAAAAATAAACTATAAATAAATAAATAAGAATGACGTCAATTTCGAAACACCCCCCCCCCATCTATCATTTACCGTCATCCGCAGACAAACCCCCCCCCCACTAATTTAGAATGACGTAATATATGGACGGCCCCATAAATGATCTACTTAATAAAAAACAATACGGATTTGTCAAGTGTAGATCGCCTATGGATGCAACAATAACTTTAGTTAAACATATTTATAACACGTGGGAAGAATCACGGGATGCTCTAGGTATATTTTGTGACCTTTCTAAAGCTTTTGATTGTGTAGAGCACTCGACGTTTCTGTTAAAATTAAAACATTACGGTATTAGAAATAAAACTTTGGAAATGATCGAATCCTATCTAGGCAACAGAATGCAGACAGTGGATATTAACGGTAGTCGGTCTTCAGGATCGTATGTCAACATTGGAGTACCTCAGGGTTCAATCTTGAGTCCATTTTTATTCTTAGTTTATATTAATGATCTTCCTCAAATGATCGAAAACGAGGGTGAAATAGTGTTATACGCAGATGACACATCTCTGATCTTTAAACAGAAAGACATTGCCAAAATTTTGATAACATTACACCTGTTCTAAGTAAAGTAACAAATTAGTTCACTTGCAATAACCTTTTATTAAACACCAATAAGACAAAATGTATGAAGTTTACACTGCCTAATGTAAAGCCTACAGATGCGAGCATAGTTTTTAATTATAATAGTATAGATATAGTTAATGACACAGTCTTTCTAGGGGTTACTATAGATAACAAACTTCAGTGGGGCTCCCAAATTACTAAATTATCAAATATATGCAGTCAAGCGGATTAGACGCTCACAGATTAGGCTACAGCAAAACTAGTATACTTCAGTTATTTTCATAGTATAATGTTTTACGGCATTATTTTATGGGGTAGAGCTGTGGATATAGGTGTTATATTTGTGTTACAATACGAGCAATTCGTTCTATTTATGAAATGAGTTCGAGACAATCTTTAAGAGATATATTCAAAAAAAGCAATATACTCACTGTAGCGTGTCAATATCCTTCGCAGCCTAGTTGGTAAAATGGGCGACTGCTGCGCAGGGGGTGTGGGTTCGATTCCCGCATTGGACAAACATTTATGTGATAAAAACATTTGTGTTTGTCTTGAGTACACACCCCGTATTTATGTATAATATGTATGTATTTACAAAAAAACAGTAATATGTATGTATCTGTATCCGTTGCCTGGTATCCATAACACAAGCTTTGCTTACTTTGGGGCCAGATGGCGCTGTGTTTAATGTCTAAAAATATTTATTTATTTAAAAAAAAAAATATAGATATGAAAATATAAAATATGTACGTAGGAATATTCATTCCTTTCCAAAAGTGAGTGAATGCACCAAGGTAAATTTAAGACACAAAGATAAGCTCGCTCTACCCAAACATAGATTAAACAAAGTAGACAAGTCATTCCCTGACAACTGCATACGGTTTTACAATAACATTCCTGAGGCAATGCTGGGTTACCATAGAGGAGCCTGGGCCGACACACATGTAGTATATAAGTAGACAAATCATCAATAAATTCAAATTCAAATTCAAATTGTCTTTATTTGCTAAAGATTATGGTGGTACATTATAGTAGGAGATAAATTATATAAATATCTCATAATCTGCTAAACAAAGCATGCAAATTTTTAAATAATAAAAGTCCAAGCTAAATTAAACATATGAATTCGAAATATATTAAAAACTGAACCTTACTTAAAATATCAAAGTCAAGCTTTAGGTAATAAAATAAATTTAAAGTAAATGAGTGAATGTCAAAATATCATTATAAGAAATTTTTAAAAGTATATCATAGAGTTATTAATGTCACTTTACAAAATGATTCACATGGTAATAACATCGTTCAACTAGCCATGAGTACAAATTTTTTTTTTAATTAGTTAAATGACATTTCTTTAAAAGTGTCAGGTACCTACTCTGTTGAAAACTCTTACAGCCATTACATAACAATTGTTGCTAAATAAAGCAGTATGAGTCCGTGGATGTTGCAATCTATTGGGATATACGGAGAAATAATATATCATTATCACCTAGTTTTCTAAACATATGTTGATTCTTTTTACAAAACAAGCTATTTCATAAATAAACATACTTGGCAATGTCAGGATTTTATATTTTTGGAATAATGGCTTGCAGGATTCCAGAGGTCCAACACCACAATAGGTATCTACATAGAAAATAAATAATTGTAAATTTAGGCTTATTAGGTAAAGTACAAACGAAAGAAGAGTGTAAAACAAGTTAATTCCAATAACGTATAAACGTTCAACTGAAAATAGATAGATATCAATTTTATTGATACAAGGCAAACAGTTGTATCTGGCGGGGCAACAAAAGTATTGTGTTTGTCAGGGCGGCGCGGGGGGGGCAGCGGCACACACTCGGACGAGACCAGAATATGAATGAGCACTCTTTCTGCGACAATTTTTCATACATCAGCTTATCTTTATTCTTTAGGCTTTCAGCTCGGATGTGACCACTTTCACCTACTACTTCTCAAGTCAGAAGGGAAATAAAGACAATGTTATTTTGTATACTTTATGTTTTATGCCTGTTTTGTTCTATGAATTTTAATTCTACATATACAGGGCAACAAGGGGATTCGCCCTAAATGTTTAAGGATTACTCAATTCTCAAATCACTCAAATCGTTGTAGATAGATTAGACCCTTTACAACCTCCTACCCGAAAGTTAACTGTAAAAAAATACCATTATAATAATATCGTAATATTTTGATGTAATTTTAACTTTTTTTTTTTATATATCACTAGGGTGGCAAACAAGCCTATTCAGACAATAGGGTCAAATTTTTGGCTATTTTTACATAAGGCTAGTTATAAACATAAATAATAAAACTTTAAAACAGTTTAAAGTGGCTCTCGATAAATATTTGAAACTAGATTTTCTTACTTAGGTTCTGTTCTGTTCCCACCTTTAAAGTACGTTAATAAAAAGTTGGAAGTTATCTCGAAAATTGTTTTATAAAGTTTTACGTTTCTTTACCTGTCCAAGGTATAATGAGTGCTATCTATCACCTATAGTATATATAGTAAGAAAATTATGATTTTCAAAAGCCCAATTGCTAGTTCAAAATAATAAATCAGTATAAATAATTAAGGCTGGAATACACATGTTGTGTGTAGTACGAAACCATGCTAAAGCTAATATCAAGCATATGCTACTAAGTACGAGTAGCATACAGTTAGCTAGTATAAACATAAAGAGTAGACTTCAAGTATGAGGTTCTTCAAGAAAGAATTTATTAGATTTTTAAAGGGTCGGCAACGCGCGAGTGATACCCCTGGTGTTGCAAGCGTCCAAAGGCTACGGCGACCGGTTACTATATGGCGGAACGTTATCTGGTATGCCACCTTAGTGGTGTAAAAAAAACCTGTATAAGGGGACGCTACCAAATCGCAAACTGGTCTATTTTTCGTTCTTATCAGCATACGGTGGTGTGACGCGCGGGTAGAAGGGAGACGCTCAAGAGCACGTCTAAGTGCGTATTCGTTTTGGGATAAAGAAACATGATTTTCGTTATTTTTGTTACCTGTCATCCGGTCGTTTAGCACTGATATAAAGAATATCAAAGCGTTCGTTTACCCCAAAAATTTTATTGTTTGTCGAATGTTCCAATTATAAAAAAAAACAAAAATCTAAGGTAAAATGCGTACCGATAATAATTTAAATTTAGACGAAATAACATAAACATAAAAGTTACAACAAAAATAAAAAAAATAAGATATATTTATCAGGACGAGGCAGAGTTATATAATTAAATTAAATCCGCAAAGATAAGAGTTAATTGTTTATTAAATAATGAATTTAAATTAAGAAAATAGTGTTAAAAATTTCAATGAATATAAATTAATAATAGTGTGAATAAAAAAAAATTATTTTATTTTAAAAAAAGCGTGGGGTGCATGGTTTCAATAGTTATAAATATTTTATTAACAGATATGAGTAGAGTGATTATCATTTCGATAATATCTTGAAAAGCACCCCACGCTTTTTTTAAAATAAAATAATTTTTTTTTTATTCACACTATTATTAATTTATATTCATTGAAATTTTTTACACTATTTTCTTAATTTAAATTCATTAAAATTTATTTTCTATTTTTTAGTTCGGTTTTCTATAAAAAGCGTGTTTTTTAGTTTTTTTAAACTATTATTTATTTTCTACTTTTTAGTTTGGATTTTTTATAATAGCTTGTTTTTTTAATTTTAAACTATTGCACGACTCATGATGCGAAGCATCAGAGAGTGCTTTATTTTCTTACCTTATCGACTATAGATGAAAATTATATAAATTAACAAAAATCATATTTTGCAAATTGAAAAATGGAATAATTTTATCAAATTAGTGTATTGTCATCGGTCCTCAATAAATCTACAAAGTTTGAACGAAATCTGGCCGTTTAAAGTGGGTCAAAATCGCGCCCAAAAAAGTCGGTTACAAACAAACATACAAACATACAGGTGAAGCTAATAAAAAGCTCGTAAAAAATAGTTGTAATTAAAGTACAAAACAGTATTTTTATTTTCAAAAAAATCAAAAGTCTAGAAAACTTTTAGATAGTAGGTTAGAGAGTCAAATCTATCGGTGATGACCTAAGTAATAGCGTCCTAACATCTTTTGTAGTTTCTTTAAAAACTACTTATTTATAAAATGAAACTGATGTAGGTACGATTTACTCGTCCACGACTCCCGCACGACTTCATGAAGTCGGCTGTGTGGGCCAAGCCTAACACGTTTTGCTTTTTATTATTTCTCTAACTTTCGAAATAAAATAAAAAAACTTATTCGATTTTTACTTCAAATTTAAAATTTAGACAAGGAACCACCATAAATGTTATTATTACTATTACTATTGTACATGTCAAGAAATGATACATTTAGAAATCACATTTTTAGGGTTCCTTATAAAAAGGTACCAACGGAGCCCCGGTACTAAGCCTACGTCCTCTGTCTGGCTGGCTGTGTCTGTCCTTGACCGTTTTAGACCGAATTTGATAAAATTCTTACTTTTTCACATGAGTTATTATACCGGATTTCCTACGTCGTACAAGAAACATGTTTTTGATGATTTTGCTTAAAGGCAATATATACAAGCTTTAGCAGAAACAATTAAAGTATATTATAAAAACTGGTCAAGTGCGAGTTGGGCAGACGGTTTCTTAGTTAGTACTATACAAAATATTTCTTTTAAATAAGTATGATTAAATGCTGCATTTAACTATGTACCTATAATTTTCTGTGTATGGCTGTCACAACATCTTGAAATGATGGCGACCTGCAAATAGAGATAACAAGCTAAATACTGCCGTAACACTCCTGAACTAAATGAATCGTTTTGCGAGTCAGCTTTTTTTAAGTCTCGAATTTTCATAAAAGTTAATTACACGTCGGAATGTAAATTTTATCCAAATCCAAACTAATATTATAAAAGCGAAGGTAATTTTGTATGTTTGTTTGTTTGCCCTTCCTTCACGACATAACGGAGCATATAATTGAGATAAAATTTGGCACAATTAAAAAGACAAGGACATATGCTACTTTTTACTTCGGAAAATTTAAAATGGCTCCACAGAATTCCACGTGTTACGAACTACAGGAAACTTTTGTACATCAAGGAGTTCCCTTTAGAAATCGCAAGGCGAAATTTGAATTTCTCTTGCCAGCCTTCATACGTCCCCACTGTTGGGGCACGGCCTACCCTCATAAGCGAGGGTGATTTAGACCATAGTCCACACGCGGTCCAGTGCGAATTGTGGACTTCACACACGTCCTTTTTTTTCTTCACGTATTTCCCTACGATGTTTTCCTTCACCGAAAAGCCAATGATGTAAATAAATAAATCAGTGTATTTAAGAAATTAAGATAAAACTCATTGGTACACGCCGACCCCGGGGTTCGAACCTCCGCCACTTGGAACTTGAAGTGAAATTTAAACCCCTCGGCCACCACCGACTATATTTGAATTTAGCTACTAATATTTGTGAAAAAAGCAAAGCAAAAGTTTTTTTTTCACATATACATATATTATTAAATCGGTAAACCGGTTTTGCTGACCAAAACCTTAAATAAAAACCGGTTTTAATTTAGCATTACCTAAGACTAACTCTATTAAATTTACTTAGAGGTAAAAACAAGATTTTTTTTTCACAAGATAGATCCAAAAATGATATGCCGTTTATGATAACATTTCCTGCAGATATCTTGTGATATCACGATAGATTTAAAAGTTCTTTTGGTAAATCGATCAAAATTACATACTTATGTAAAAATTCAAACTATTTTCCTAAACCGACGGTCAATTTTTTAAATAATTTCATTTTAAAGAAGATTGAATTCCGATGTCCACGACAGGCAGTATGCGGTAGTCCACAATAAATAATAAGAAAGGTGGAATGTCCACCAGAAACTAATTTAAACTTTGAGACTCAATAATGTCTTAGTAAATTTAATTTATTTACAATTGAGGTTCTTAGTTTACTAATGACGTATATAAAAATTTTGTGAAAGCAAAAGTATTTTTCTTATCTAATTTATAAATGTTTTACAAAATAATAGTAACTAATGGTATTCGTCCCTATATGTAGTAAGGGAACTGGTATCATCCACAAAAAAGCGAGCAGTGTGGACAGAAACAGAGCAGTGTGGACAGAGACAGAGCAGTGTGGACAGAGACAGAGCAGTGTGGACAGAGACAGAGCAGTGTGGACAGAGACAGAGTAGTGTGGACAGAGACAGAGCAGTGTGGACAGAGACAGAGCAGTGTGGACAGAGACAGAGCAGTGTGGACAGAGACAGAGCAGTGTGGACAGAGACAGAGCAGTGTGGACAGAGACAGAGCAGTGTGGACAGAGACAGAGCAGTGTGGACAGAGACAGAGCAGTGTGGACAGAGACAGAGCAGTGTGGACAGAGACAGAGCAGTGTGGACAGAGACAGAGCAGTGTGGACAGAGACAGAGCAGTGGGGCGTTTCGGAAATATCAATGGGTAACCCTTTATAAAGCAAGTTTTTTTACACGTAAGCTTTCATCGCAGCTCAGATATTACCACTTCTACTGTTGACCTTGTAGCTCTTTGATGATAAATTTGTATTCTGCCTTGTTTCTTACTTATTTATGAAAACAAATAATGTATATATATATATATATATACTACTTGATTATGTTAATAATTGGTTATGCTCTGAGGCATTGTTTGGGATAGGCCAAATTTTTGAAAAAATTATATTTGATCAGCTAAAATTACATTTTAATAAGTATAATATTATGCATGAACAGCAATATGGCTCTACAAAAGGTAAATCGACGGTAAATTAGTCACGCATATAATGGATGCGTGGGACACATGTCAGGACGTCATACGAATATTTTGTGATCTGTCCAAGGCGTTTGACTGTGTTAATCATCAAAATTTCTAAACAAAATTCAATACTACGACGTGCAAGGTAAAGCGTTAAAGCTAATTTTGTGTAATTTAGTAAATCGCGTTCAAAGAGTGGAAATTAATGGTGAAATGTCATCAAGTGCTTTGGCCAATATTTGCAGTGACAAGAATTCGACAGTTAACAAATGTTGAAACAGCGCGGTTAGTCTACTATGCTTACTTTCATAGCATTATGTCGTATGGTATTTTATTATGGGGTGCAGCAGACGATTGGGAATCGGTCTTTATTTTGCAGAAAAGGGTACTCCGCTCTGTATACAAGATGAATGCGCGGGAATCTGTAAGAAAACATTAAAAAAAAAATTACATTTTGACTATGCCATCTGCTTACATTTATGCCAACATAATGTATGTGCGGCAAACAAAAGCCAAGTTCACAATAAAAAAAAATCAGTGGCACTCCGGAAGTAACGACAGAAGTGAAAACTAAAATTTTTTTTAACTCTTTTTCTTTAAAAATAAGATGTAAAAGACTAGAATTCTTCTACTTTTTTAAGAGTAGAGTAGAGAAAAGAGACAGCTGACGTGTACATTAACCCTTTTACAACCTATAACTTTAAGCGAGCAATTCTTATATATATATATATATGAATTTATTATTTGGTATTCCACAGCGGCTCTAACGATTTGGTCACAATTTTTAATTTGGAAAAAAAATTACCTTTTAAGTTTATCTGCATAGCTGTTTTACCTGAGAAAACGCGATTTTAAAAAAAAGAAAATTTAAAAAAATAAAACAAAAAGAGTCTTAGGCACATTCTGGTCTCGAACCCACTGACTTGTTGCCGTTTAACGTCATTTTGACATTGCAGTAGGTTTATAGCAAAAGGGAGGGTTATGATTTTGACCGGTATGTATATGTATGTATGTAAGTATGTATAAACAGATAGGATCGCTCCGATGCTGATATAAGACCCACGCTTTGAACCTACTTGTAGTAAGCGAATCGGTAAGGAGTTGAGTCAGGTATCCATGTAGGTACGTTACGAGTACGTACGTTTAAAATGTTTAATTAAATAAATTCGACTTAAAAATTGCAAAATAAAAGTTCAAGTTCAAGTACCTTTTAAAGAATAATTAACTGAAAATCATTAATAAGGGCCAATTTGTAGGAGTATTGAAATTAAACTTCTGAACTTCGAGACATCCAAACAACATGCGCGCCAAAGATGACGTACCTATAAGTAATCTTTGATGCGCGCTTATGTGCGCAGCTGCGTCACACGCTCGATTCGATGCGCGCTTATGTGCTTATGTTGCGCCAACTTTATGTTAAAGTAACTATTGTTATCAATTTAAGAAGAATAGTCTTTAGAATGTTATTATTTTTACATCGTTCATTTACTTATATTTTATACCTGTTTTACAGATGTACCTACGTCATATAAGTAACTTTTAACGGAATTTATACGAAAATTTCACTTTACCAAGTACATTTTATAACTTGGTTGACTATTACTCGTTAGCCTGTAAAGTGTACTTACCCGTGATAGTTTTCCTTTTTAATTCATTATATGCACTACCACCGTAATTTTTTTTACATTTCCAAATACTATACTTTGACTGGTAGAGGAGAGGGGGGACACTTGACACTTAGTATTTTAAAGCTAAATGTTTCGCAAACGGAGCCCTAAATCAAAAAATAATCTGTAAATACCGCCAATGTTTTTGAAATTCCTATCCAACGATACCCCACACAATGGGGTAGACACGAAAAAAAAATTACGTCCCCACTTGTAGGGGACACACGTGTAGGGGAGGTTAAATTTTAATTTTATTTTACGACTTTGTCGGCTTGATCAATGTGTATATCCCTGCCAAATTGCAGCTTTCTCGTATTAGTAGTTTTTGAACTAAGCCGCCGACAGACGGACGGACGGACGGACGGACTTGGCTAAACTATAAGGGTTGCTTGTTGACTACGGAATCCTTAAAAGCTTACTATACCGTTTTAGATTATAAAGGAGACAAGGATGTTTGGAACATCATCTACACATAAAATTGTATCATGAATTTTAAATTTTAACTTATGACTATTATATTTTTGTTTTATTATTTTTAATGTAAATTTATATTTTATAGCTTATTTATTTTTATTTTTATTAACAAATATTTGTTATGTTATATTTATTAATATTTATGCACACTTGTTTATTATAAACTGAGGATCAAAAGTGTCCAGAGGTGACCAACTTGAATAAGAACTTTAAAAAAAAATAAAAAAAATGGTTAAATGCCTTCGCCTACGCACCCTTCTCACCCACCGCACCCCTCGCCTACGCTAGGGAATTGAACTGTGAAGTTTCAAAGGTGCTTCTTACCGCGAAAGCTTCGGTTTTGGAATGAGCTCCCTGCTGAGGTTTTATTTAGGGACTACAGTATAGGGTTATTTAAAGAACGGAGTGTTACATTTTTAGATACTCAGCAGGTAATACGCGAGTAATGTTCTTGGTGCTGCAAGAGTCTATAGGCTACATGTGGCCAATAATATCCAACAGCTATCAATAAGTCAATTTAAGTCTATTATCAAAAAAACTTTGGAACGAAGTATACTAAAAAAATATAAATATATTAATGATGATAAATATCCAGGGACTGAAGATGCTCATAATTGCTCAATTACTGGCGGCATATGTAAATGCAGTTAAAATGAAAATAATATAAAATTGTATGACCTTTTATGAAATGAAATAACAAAATATTATGTTTCAAAGTGTTGTTTAAATTGGGTTTTTACCCATTTTTATTATACTTTAGAGTTCACACAATTTTTACTGTATGTTTGAAATTTGTTTGTATTTCTGTTTTTGCGATAGAGCAAAAACAACGAAAATGTGTTTCTTGTATGGGGACTCCCCTTAAATTTTAACTTTGTTTTACTTTTTATTTAATAGATAATCTCCCATTATAAAACATATAGACGGACAGCCAGCGTAGGCTCAGTAATAGGGCTCCGTTAGCAAACTCTGGGTATGGAACCCTAAAAATAGTATTTTAAAAGTTTGACGATTCAAAAGTGGTTGTAAAAACCTAATTTAAAAAATTGACTGACTTTGACAGTTTTATAAAAAAGAGTTATTTTTTTTTATCATATTCTGTGAATGATTGTTGAAGACAACAGGTAACCGTCTAAATACTTCTCACTGCGTGCTGAATCTTGTGTTTACATTCCTTACAACGTGATAATGTATTCGTAACACAAGATCTATGTCATAATTATGTGAAGTGCGAGCGCGATTCCCTCAAACACGCGGCAGGGCTCGGAGCCCGAGCCCCACTCGCGACGGCATTAATGTTGATTGCGCATGAATATGCATGAGAGTTGAGTGTTCGACGCGCAACTACTTAGTGGTGCCTTCAGGATAATAGCTTAGTTTGTGTCTGATAAAATACAACTTAAATCAGCATTTACCACAAGTGATACGAGCTATCATCTTCATGCCACATAATTTCTGCTTAGAAACTTATAATTAGTAGTTGCGTTTTCGTGGTCTACTCATACTATATGTTAGTTGCGTTTATAAGGTATACTCATGCCATATTAAGTAGTTAAATTTACGTGGTCTACTAATGCCATATTAAGTAGTTGCATTTACGTGGTCTACTCATGCTATGTTACGTAGTTGCGGTTGCGTGGTCTACTCATGCCATATTAAGTAGTTAAATTTACGTGGTCTACTCATGCCATATTAAGCAGTTGCATTTACGTGGTCTACTCATGCTATATTACGTAGTTACGGTTGCGTGGTCTACTCATTCCATATTAATTAGTTGCGTTTACGTAATCTTCTTATGCCATATTAAGAAGTTGCATTTTCGTGGTCTACTCATACCATATTAAGTAGTTGCGTTTGCGTTGTCTACTCATGCTATATTAAGTAGTTGCTTTTGCGTGGGCTACTCATGCCAAATGGTGGTTGCGTTTACGTGTTCTACTCATATCATATTAAGTAGTTGTGTTTACGTGGTCTACTCATGCTATATTAAGTAGTTGCGGTTACGTGGTCTACTCATGCCATATTAAGTAGTTGCGTTTACGTGGTCTACTCATGCCATATTAAGTGGTTGCGTTTGCGTTTTCTACTTATGCCATATCCCTTGTGTGTCGTGCATGCCGCACCTGGTCACCGAGGGGTACCTACCATACTTTATATGAATTTTATTATTATTATTTAGTTTGAATTAAATCTTACGAACTACAAAATAGATCTACATTATTAGTTTTTTCTGTGTAAATACAGTGTTTAGTGGTTATTATACATATTTTTTTATACCACTAGGGTGGCAAACCAGCTTACGGTCCGCCTGATGGTAAACGGTCAACGTAGCCTATGGACGCTTGCGACACCAAGGGTATCACTAGCGCGTTGCCGACCCTTCAGAAATCTAATAACTTCTTTCTTGAATAGCCCTATACTGTAGTTCTTGGAGAAAACCTTGGCAGGGAGCTCATTCCACAAATCAAGCGTTCGCGGGAGGAAGTTTCTCTGAATATTGACCATTTGGTCCATCGATCCGTAGTAAACCAGCCTTATAAAAACAGTCCACAATCCGCCTTAACCGGCTCTAACCAGCATTACCTCAGCTCATATTTCACGTAAAAACTACTGTTTCTCATAACCAGCCCTTTTCTCGCCCTTTTTCTATTTATCATATGTAGAAACTACGGCGTACTCAAGCCTGTTTTATTGTAGAAGATAGTTTCATAAGTGAAACTTTATATATTATAGATTTATAATAATTTACTCATTTAATAACAAAACAGAATTTAGATCATAAAAGATATTTTCGTATGTCACTGTCAAATAAAACATATTTACAATTACATCAAACCGTGCATGAAGGTTGTCTACTCTAACACTCCTCCTCAATCTGATGATGCACACTAAAAACTTAACATAACTTAGTTTACTTTAGCACACATCATTCAGTTACATACTAAATTCATTTCAAACACACAATACTTTAATTTACATTTAGGTAATGCTTTTGTTAAAACATCTGCAACCATTTTGTTAGTCTCTAAATATTTAAGGATTATTGTACCTGACTGTACCTCATCTCTAACAAAATGATGCCTCACGTCAATATGTTTTGTTTTTGTTGATGGTGTGTGGGATTCTTTGCTATTGCCATTGCAGATTGACTATCGCAATGCATTGTTATGCTTGACTCATCCTCTGTTAACTCCTTGATTATTCTTTTTAGGAATATAGCTTCTTTCGTTGCGTTAGAAAGACTAACATACTCCGCTTCAGCATTCGATAAGACAACAGTTCTCTGTTTTTAAGATTCCCAGCTGATATATCAATAAATCGTCAACATACACAGCTATGATCAATATATTCTGAATTCTGAATATATCAATATATTAGACATTATATTCTGAAATAAACACAAGGCTCGTTTTCAGACCTTGAAAATCCCATTTCCAATAAAACAGAATTTAATTTTCATACCACGATCTTGGAGCCTGCTTTAAGCCATAAAGTGATTTTTGCAACAGACAAACATTATCTTCTTTACCGTTTTCTTCAATTCCTTCTGGTTGTTTCATGTACACTGTCTCGTTTAGATTTCCGTTCAAAAAAGCAGTTGGACATCCATGTGGTCAACAGTAAGTTCTTTTTCTACAGCTAAAGCTAGCAAAAATCTAAGTGTACTATCTCTTACCACAGGCGCAAATGTTTGATCATAGTCTATGCCTTTCTTTTGAGTAAATCACCTTGCTACTAATCTAGCTTTGTATCTGATCTTATTTCCCGGCTCTTTTTTGATTGAAAATATCCATTTTGAATCAACACCATGTTTCCCTTCTGGAAGTGTTACCAGTAACCAAGTATTGTTTTCTTTTAAAGCAGTCAACTCTTCTTCGATTGCATGTCTCCACTCTTATTTGTTCGAATTCATTAAAGCCTCATAAACATCGTTTGGTTCTTTTGATGATGCTTTATATAAATAATAATCTGGATACTCTTTTGTGGTTTTCTCACTCTGAGTGGATACCTCCTCTCAGAAATAGTTTCTTCAATATGAGAATTTTCATTTTCATCTCTCCTCCTTGAGTGTTAATATCTTGAGCTTGCCTTGCGTCGCTTTCTGTATGTACATCTTGTTGATTTACGTTAGATTTCAACTCCTGTACTACTGCATCTGTGAAAGGGTTACCTTCGATTTCCAAAGTTTCATTCTGTGTTAGGGTTTCTTTTTAAAGAATACTACATCTCTTGCCTTATATAAGATACCATTCGAAAGATTTATCAATCTATATGCCTTTGAATCCTCACAGTAACCGACATGAACAAGTTCCATACTCTTTGAATCTAATTTTTACGCTTCTGATCGGGAATGTGCATAAAAGCCCTACATCCAAATACTCTCAAGAAACTAAGGTCAGGTTTCTTTCCTATCCTGTTCAGGTGTCATATTTTTAATCGCTAAAGTGGGTGACCTATTGTTCAAAAATACTGCAGTGTTAACAGCTTCGGCCCAATACTTTTGATTTAACCCTGCATCTTCTAACATACTTCTAGACTTTTCGACTACAGTTCTGTTAGCTCGCTCACTCACCCCATTCCGCTCAGGTGTATAATTTACAGTAAGTTAAGTAAAATCCCATTAACTAGCATGAATTGACTAACTTGGCTATTTACGTACTCACCTCCGTTGTCTGTTCTGAAGATCTTTAAATTTTTTCCTGTTTGTCTCTACAAAAACTGTAAAATCCCTTATTTTAGAGTAACCTCACTCTTGTACTTCAGAAAATAGACAAATGTTTTTCGAGAAAAATCATCTATAAAAGTTAAAAAATATCGATATCCGCTATCGATATCAAAGCTCCGCATACATCTGAGTGTACTAGTTCTAGTAACTCAGTAGCCCTAGAACTACACGATTTCTTAAAAGGTTTTCTTGTCTGTCTACCCTTAAGACAAGATTCACACTCCAAAAAAATATTATTACTTGAGAAAATTACCCCTAATACCATATTATCTCGAAGTTTTTGCAAATTTCGTAAGCCTAGATGTCCAAGTCTACGATGCCACAATATTACCTCACTATTAACAGTTGCCGTAAAAACCGATTCAGCCTGTTAACATTGTTTTAATTTGTAAATACCTTTGTATTCATTACATACCCATGACACTTCACCTGTCACCTGACATTTGTTCTCATTGTATATTTCACATCCTCTGCGTGAAAAAACAACTTTCATACCTCTTTGTACAAGTGTGCTAACCCTCAATAAATTGACAGATATATTCGGTGCATACGTAACTCTATTTACATTAAAATTACTACCACATTCATCACCTACACCCACACCTTGTATTTCAGAACCATCTGCACAGATAACCTTTTTATTTAGAATATTTACATAATTTTGTAGATGTTCTCTCTTGTTGGTCATGTGCGAAGACGCTCCTGAGTCCAGGTACCACTCCATAACTTCGTTACTTTCTGCCATCATGAAGCAAATAGAGATGTCCCACCTTTTGAAGAGTCGTGCTTCTTATTAGGATTCACCGGACAATTCTTCGCTTTATGGGGTCCATTACAAACAAAACATTTAATAGGTTTGCGAGGGTTACTCTTCCATTTCCTATTTTTATTAGTGGCTAGTGGTGTCAGAGACCTGAACTGCCAAAGGAATTCGTGGACTAAATATAACTCCATTTGAAACTTCCATTTATAAAAGTTACTCAACGTTTTTCTGTCTTTCAACTGAAAAACTTGCACAAGTGTCAACCGATTTTGCCGGCCCATTTTTAATCACATCCAGCACATTATGTAGCGCAAAACTCCTTAAGAGTTATTTTTGCATTTTTGTGGGTCTTGCCACAAAGGCTGTGCACCTCGAATCAGTTTCCAAACTCTCAGCGGATGCGTTTCTGGCGGCATTGCAACGATTTGTTTCGCGTCGCGGTGTTCCAACTCTTTTCCGTTCAGATTGTGGCACAAATTATGTAGATGCTAGGAATCAGTTCATAAACATTCAAAATTTTCTTGCATCTAACAATGACAAAATTGCACACAAACTCGCTAATCAGCACAAAGCATGGTGGCTCAACCCACATTCAGCTCCTTCGTTTGGAGGTTTCAATGTCGGCTCTCAAGCGTTTTAAACTCATCCAAGCCCTCTCTCACTTTTTGTCCCAATGGACCAACACTTACCTGTACGTATACACCCTTCAGTCATGTTCCGAATGGCTTTCCAAATTAGCTCCTCCCTAAGTAGGCGAATTAGTCCCATCAATGAGGACAACCTGCCGCCTCTACAATGGAAGATGGGAAGAATCATCCGCACTTTACCCGAAAAGGATCGAATTACCCGTGTTGTGGAGTTACACAAGGTCAATGGAATGCTACAGCGCCCGGTATTGTAGTTGACAAGACTCCCAAAGCAGATCTGCCCAGGGATGATGGTCCTGCTCCGCTCAGCCCAGACAGCAGCAGACCATCAAATTCAAGTTTGACTCAGCACTCATGAGGATGCAGAAAATGAGGATCTCGGCCCAGAAATCAAGGATGTTCACGCCAAAGTGTCGTGACGTTAGTGAGAACGCACCTCTAATAATCAACGAGTGAAGCGGCCACACTTTTAGCGCAACAACACTGTGCTCCTGCTCGCCCCAGCTGATATATCATTCAAGATTTTAAATCCTAACGAAAAGTTTATCTGCACAAGTTTACTCCGCTAATTTACCTTAAAAACTCTTTTTTTAACCGCGCGGGCCCAAGAACAATAAAACGTGAAGTGTATCACAGTGTTTCAGTTCAAGAAAACTGGCATCAGCCCATTGAAGGATGGAAAAGAACCTTTGCTCAATAAAGCGAACATATCTGCTCATCACTCAGTAAGTCTTTCCCCTTTCTTCACAAGTTCTCTTCAGCCCCCCACTACTCGGTCTTAAAAAGACCATTTAAATTCAATATAGACATTTGAAATTCATAACTAGTTTAGTGTTTGGTATAGATACTTTAGACCCCATAGCAAACTAAAATCGGGTTAAAAATGACAAAATTAACTTAGATCTTTATTTAAAAAGAAAAATATAGGTATATTTATGCAGTTTATATATTACACGTTAGGAAAACTTACTCTATTTTTTTTATTTAGAGAGAAAATAATTAACTTATTGCTCTGTTTTGGAGTCAACATTTTGCATAAGCCTTCAAGTCTCTAAGCAAGATAAAATTTATTATAATGCTGTAGGTACTTACTACTTATCTTGCGATTCGTGCCAGACACGGCGCATTACCTAGGAGTAGCCTGCGTATTGAGATAACAAACTAAGTATTATAACGATGTTGAAGTTTTTTAATTTTCTTTAACTTAAGTTTAGTTCTCACCATATCCTGCTTAACGACTCTGAGCTTATGTCTGAGGTCAACAGTTTTAAAGCAAGTCTCATAACCTTGAGTCATTTTCTAATTTTCGATAGATACCTAGCTAGCTCCCTGACTAGCATTTACATATTTTCAATAATTTTATTGTTATAATTATTAACATACAACTAACATACGAATAAGAATCTACTAACACCTATGGATCATGGTTATCTGAAATAAAAGCATTTTTTTTTTTTATTTATTTAGTACACAATACAATATTAATATTATAACGCATAATAAATTTGAAATCTGGTACACATGCAAAAATACATTTATAAGCGAATTTCTAAATAAATATACACATATAATATAAACTACAACACACACACACACATATACATATACATATATATATATAGGAGGTGCTTTACGTATTTGACTCGGACCACCGCCCTCTCCTTCTCCGATTAGTTTCCCCATCTGACACTCCCCCGACACTAGAACCGTGACGGACTGGAATAAATTCGAGCAATTGCTCAAAAATTCGATAACGACGAAAAAGCGGATTGCCTTTCGTTAAGCCCAATGTGGCTTAAGCACACAACCATTCGATCCCGATTGCGTGCCAAAGGTATACGGTGAAGTAGAGCGCAGAGCATCTCTACCCCCGTTACGGTCTACAAGGTCAAACAGGTCATCAAAGAACTACGCCCCGCAAAGCCCCCGGCGTGGACGGTATATTTTAAAATATCCTTAAGCGCCTTTTAACGCTGCTATAGAAAATTGCATTATTCCTTCTCAATGGAAATATATGCATATAGGACAAGCCAGGGAAAGCTCGTACCGAGCTTGCCGCCCCATAAGTTTACTAAAGTCCCTTGGTATACTTTACAAACGCCTCCTTTTCGCTCGCCTACGAAACGCTATAGTCTTCAAAGGCATCTTAATCGATGAGCAGTTCGGCTTCCGCGCCAAACACTCGTGCGTCCACCAAGTCCTCCGTATCACGGAACACATGCTCACTGGCTTCCAACCAGTATTAGGTGAGCCCCGTCACACGGTCTTGCTGTCTTTTTCGATGTAGCTCAAACAGTATAAAAACGAAAAAGGAGCAGTTGGCGCAATAGGCGTCGGGGTGCTCTCCTCCAAAATATGTGACAACTGCGTCTTAATAATAACTGACCCATCACATTTCTAAGCAATGTTTATAAGCTATTTTCGAGAGTCATCACGATTCTCAAATTGCCGAGCTCGCAAATTCGACGCTTTCCAACCTTCCGAATAAGCCGGTTTCCGAAAAGGCTCTACCATCCACATACACACGCACCGCGATATTATACAGAAGTCGGAAAATTATAATTGGCCTATGTGGTTAGAGTTTGTAAACTATGAAAAAGCCATTGATTCGGATAAACATGGGCAGTGCTGCAGACTCTTTAGAGATGCCATATAGCTATCGCTGTAGCGAGGTGCTAAGGTGTTTATACGATAACGCCACCATGTCAGTCCGTCTCCAGGATCAGAACTCGAAAGTGATCCAACTCTAAAATGGTGTGAGACAGGGAGATGTCATATCTCCGAAACTATTGTTTAATAGTTTAAAGAATTTATTCTCACTAGGAAATTAGCCACTTACGTGAGAACAAGAAGATAAATAAAAAAAGAAAATGAAAATATTAAATAAAAACTAGCAGCCGCCCGAGCGCTTCCCTCGGTTTCCTTTCAGCAGTTCATTTCATTCATAAATCCCTTTTTCGGTCTCGCTCGGCGCCGAATTTCGAACAGTCGGCGGCGACGGCGGCGCGCTGTTACTTGACAGCGGCGGCGCGCACATCTTGTGTGTGTGTACATAAACAGATATTTTTTGAACCCTCATATTACTAGAATTTAATATAATAATGCACTTTAATCCTTTTTTAAATATCCTTTTTTATATATTAAGGAGTTAGTAGATCCATAATCTTATAGCAGTTACTACAAAAGAGTGACTGTGAAAATCGGTACTGTGTTGTGGTGTTTTCATTAATAATGAAGTGTGTGATGATCGCAAAGTCTTGTTTCTAAGGAACAGATATTCGAAACGCACACAGAGGTGATTTGGAGAAGCGGGGTTAAATAATATACTAAAAAGTACTGTAACAATGCGATTATTTCGGCGAAATCGGATTGGGAGCCATTTTAATTCTTTTCGAAAACACATTAACAAACTGACGCAGTAGCACGTTTCGAACGTACGCAGCAAACATCTGCATAGTCGAGAGGAGGCGATATAATAGTATGGAAAAACATAATTTGATAGTCAGGCTGTTGTGGAGACGTTTTAAAGAGTAGAAAGCAGCTTAAACTTTTCTGCTTACTTTATTTACACGAGGAGTTCAAGTCAAATTATGACTAGTACCACTAGTAGTCCTAGATTTTTCTCCACCTCATTGTATTTAATAGGAGTGCTATCGGAAATAAAAGCGTAGAAGTATTTGCTGAGATTTTTTTGGATGAACAATAAGACCCTGAGACTGTGCCCATAGTTGAATGTTGAACATGTCTTAGTAAATAGTTCTAACTGAACATTCATAATTTTGGATTTTAAAATTACAATAAAGCTAGAGATCGTATGCATACAGATCTCTCTACAGAGAATATAATTTTTTTATGAGAGTATTAATGGAGATAAAACACCAAAGGTGAAAGAAGCGCCCCACCCTAAGGTACGCTAGCAACTGAAGTACACTAATCAAAGATATACTCATGAAGATGTATACACTTCTGACGTCCAATTAAATAAGAATTAAACAACTCTATGACCAGTGAAGATACGTTAAAAGTGTTAAGAGCGTCTAAAAGTATGTCAAAATTAACTGAGTTGACCGAACTCCTAAAGTCTAACGGCACTAATAAGATCAGCTGTTGGTTATCCACAAAACGTTACGTGACTTTGAGCATTATTATTATTTTAGCTGGTAATAAACTCAGTATGTAATGTGTATATTTTGTTCAGCTTCATATTAAAAATAATACTATATAAACTTACACTGGGTAATAATATAAAATATAATTTTCAAATGAGAAAATAATTATAATATACCCGTGCCTCTCAATTAATAAAGTTCTCCTTCCATTTAGTAACTCTTCCAAGCATTTATAACATTAATGTATTCACCACTATCCCGTAGGCGTAATCAGATAACAAACTCATAACACATGTGCATGTCGCAAAACCTACATCGCTGTAAAACAAGAACACAAATTAATTCTTGCTAAAGCAACATAATTAAGGCTATGGCATACCCTAGCAAAAGCGTGCTGTTTCGATCAGTGTACGAAGACGTATTGAATACACACAGTTCCAGGTAAGATAGACGCTAGCACGTGACCGCACAGGTAAAATATCGATTTTCTCGGGTTTTTGTCGGTACCTACGGAATATAAATATTTATTTATAAGTATAATATATAATCAGCAAATTCACTTGGCCATATATATTTCATGAAATAAGAATCAAGAGAATATCACTCTTAGTTATCCTAACAATTTTAATTAAAACCCAAAAATAGTGTCACGTTTTTTGTAACTGTTATTGCAAAACTGTTAGCCAAATTATTGCAAAAGCAAATCCACTTAATTTAGATTTGAACTATAACATATATTTTTCACGTCAAAAAGTGTTCTCCGTACTGTAACAAAATTAATCAAATTCTTGCAAACTTGACTCGTTTGGGTATGTTATAAGTATATAATTTCTATACAACGAGATTTTTTCTTAACAAATTGTAATAAAAGATGTCAATTGCATTTGGACAAGTACTGATGACGGTGGTCGGCGGCGACTTCGTGACGCCTGACTTTATTATATTTATATATATTTTATCCTGGTGAGTGCGTCGTCGGAGCGGGACTTCCGTCCTTCCCCCGAGTCGGCGCGTCGCTAAACCGCGCCATTTTCACCATCATCTTATTTCCCAGTTAATTACCTTTCTCCCTCATTTCTCTTGGCTAAATTATATAAGAACCAATAACTGCTTCCATTATCATTAATGTAGCAATAATTCATTTCAATTATTATCATGAAAGACGTTAAGGTCTCTACGTTTTTCGATAATTAATAAATATCGTAATTTCTTTGAGTACTAATAGTTTAACTGAATGGTTTAGATGTCATCGCAGTGGTCGCAGACAGTAGTGATTATATATTCTTTGATAGCAGAAAAACGGAACCTTTTTTAAAATTATCGTTCAGAGTATAATTTTATAAAAAAGGTTCTGTTTTTCTGCTATCAAAGAGAATTTAATCATTATACTACTCATGTTTTTATAGGAATTTAAAAATTATTCTTTTATTTAAACAGGTAATTTATTTTTTGGTTGAAAAAATAGCTATTTATGCAATATTACAAAAGTGAATACGCTTACGCGAGTGCTAGTTAAACGAGTGTTAAAAAAAATATTAGTGCCGTTTTCGTTTTTGTTTTTTTTTTATTGTGTTAACAGTGTGTAAAAACATTTTTTATTAAAAAGGACATGGAATGTAAACTTCCAAATAGTATGCAGAGAGCTATTATAGCAAGTAATAATTGCTTTCCGTAAAGTCCAAGCCTTTACTCGAACATGAAAAATGCTACAAGGATTTTTATAAGTGGTAGGAATCTAGTAATGTTCCAACAACATCATTATCTGTGAATGTCTTATTTGTTTATTTTGAAGAATATACTTAAACTATCTATGGTTACGGTCCCGTTACTCAATACCTTACTGTTACTCGGCACTTTCAATTATAAGACGAGGCATTCAAAAGGGTACTTTTTCATTAAAGAATACAAATCAACAATAAAAGATACAGATCTGAAACTAAACGTCATGTATTTTCAGATCTTCTTCCTGACTTTATCAGCTCAGAAACATGATTTGATGACGTTGGCTCGACAGTTATTCGACATCACCTCTTCA
The DNA here is from genome assembly GCA_946406115.1 of Apoda limacodes. Lineage (NCBI taxonomy): Eukaryota > Metazoa > Arthropoda > Insecta > Lepidoptera > Limacodidae > Apoda > Apoda limacodes. The sequence continues at coordinate 2,026,797 of OX291548.1, forward strand.
AAATCATTAAAATTGGGACTATTATTGTAACGTAAAATCTATGTATATCCTTTAAAATAGCCTAATTATGTAGATAACAACCTTACTTAAATTTTAACAGCTGGTAATTTTGATATTTGTTACCGTTAATTTGTAATAAATTATATTAATTACAGCATTTTTTGCTCTCGATTTACATTTTTTGGCGACTTCGAGCGCAACGAATTTTCAATCTTGCGTCTAAAGCAATTAAGATAATTATTGCACTTTACTGCACTATACTCATCAATGCCTCGCCTTAAGTATCAAATTGGCCAAAAAATAATTTATTCTAAATTAACTTGGGGGTGTGTTTTACTTTCTCAGTCATAGATAAAATCTTGTTTGCAACTGCACGAAATTGGTATTTTATTACTCGCGCCATGCCTTTTGCGCCATAAAAATGTCACTTTTAACATAAGAAACAAAAAAATTACGGGGCTTATATTAGAATTATCTTCATTTAGTGACAGTTACATAAAAAGCTATTTTAACACTCGTAAAACCACTATTCGCGTAAAAGTCACTATCTACTCACTATTGTAACATTTCGTTCAATTTTGGTTTTAAATATAAAAGGAATGAAGTACAACTGCAGCTGAAGCTCTTGAGCTACGCAGCACTGGAGCGCTGGAGCGCTAATGTGGCGCTTCTGGCTATTCATACGTTGTGTATATATATATATATATATATGTATTTAAAAATAATTGGACAAATTCTCTAAATCCGATTTCAACACGGCACCCCAAAAGGATAACGCTGCTATTATTTAAATTCAACTGAAAGTATTTGTTTTCAAACACCCTTGCAATTATTATTACAATTACATAACATTTAAGAGTATTTAGAGTAATTGTAAGAGTATGGCGCGTATCCACCTGTTAACGTTATTCTGTTGGTATTCAATATTATATTAGTGCAGTAATAATAAAAATAACAAATATTCATGGACAGCACATACAGCTTTTTTTACATGAAAATGAAAGTCTTAGTGGCCTTAGGTTATCTTTTGCAATAAAAGTGAATTACGGTCGTCACCATGCTGGGTATAGGTCTTGTGACTAGTCAAACAAACACAGTGTGATCACCCTTATTCGTGAATTAAATCTACATCAAAAACAAAAATACTAAATAAAAAAAAATCATTTTTCATAAGTTTCGTTTAGTTGAAACAAAACTGTTATGCAAAATGTTTTTTTTTTGATTTAGTATTTTTGTTGTTTTTCAATTTGAAAACTTTTTGAGAGTCCTTAATGTTTTGTAAAATTCGGTTAGTGCGAGTCGACCTTGTGCACAGTGAGTTCCGTGCCACCATATAAGTTATTTTATTACGAACACAAACAACAACAAAATGTGCCGCTAAGTAGTCACCTGTTCGTGATAACCATGACTGATTTACTTTCGCATATTGTTTCAATAAACAAATGTTTCTAGTGATAATATGGACTAGTTTTAGTAGATGGCGCGTATGTGGTAATTTAAAATGTTACTACCCAGAGCCCGTTTCTTATCACCAGTTTTGATTAGATATTGTTATAGGAAGGTACTTTGGGGAGCCACTTAAATTTTTACATTTTGAACTTTTTATTATTTGTAAGATAAGCTGCTATTATGACACACATCATTTTGTTAAAATTTCAGGCTTGTACCTTCTTCGATCCATAAGATAGAGCCCTTTGCAGGTCGAACAGAGAGACATACAGACAAACAGCGTAGGCTTCGTAATAGGGCTCCGTTGGCATCCTTTGTGTACGGAACCCTAAAAAGACGGGGAAATTTCGTTTTATTTGTTGAATATACTTTAGTTTGTGTCTTAAAAACTACATAAAAAATATAATTTGCATTAAGAAATTAGAAAAAAGAACTCAATTTTGTTGAGAAGGTAGTTAGGGCCTCTAGTCTATACTCTACTCTGTATTGACTCTACATAGAGTAAATGGTGAAGTGCTCTTAAGCTACTCATAAAGGTAATTGAATTTTGCTCTTTTCTGTCGTCGTCGTTTAGCTTTGACGATAAAAATCCAAATGAAGCCCTCTTGTGAGGAAAACGTTTCATTAAATAAATTAATGGCCTCTAGTAGGCGTTTCGTTTTAAGGCCAATAAATATTTTATTGAGCTATAAAAAAGAATAAATCTGTACCTATGTTTTAAATATATTTTTAAACCTGATCCAATTTGAAATAAAAAAAATCCCGCCTTTATTAGGTATACCTTCTTTTTGAAGATGACAAGGACACCTAGTTTCAGGTCTGATGTGATGTGCTCTGTGGTGAAGTCGACAGTTACATTTTAACTATTTTTTTTTAATTCTTACACTGACAGGAGTAAATTTTAACATTTTCTATGGCAGTGTAAAGAATTCAACTTGACAGTTGGAAAATTTCTTTATCCCGGGCGTCCCAAAACCTCTTTTTTAACTTCCTCGTTGTGATTTGGAACGCATCCTAGAAAGAGACAAAGTTAATCTGTGGTGTCTTATCTCATAGACGAGACATCACACGTTCGTTTCGTTTCTGTCATATTTGTCTGCTGACTAGAAAATGCGTTTTCCAGTTCTCTATGTCTATAATGGGAGAGCCGGCTGCAAAAATACCTACCTCATCGGGTACCCCAATGGGCTATGTTTAGATTGCTAACCGACACCTAACACGTAAAAAGAAATCAGGTCTGCCAGAGCCGATCCTGCCGAAACTTTGTTATGTCGATAATTTTTTGACGTATTTGTGAAGTGAAAACTTCTTTAGCGGCGTTGTGCACTATTTTTGGTATGGGTAAAAAATGATAAACTCGCGTCAGGTCACGTTTCCTAATCGTGGAAATTCGTAAGACGGAAACCGTAATGCCACGCCTATTATAATTTTTATTTTTAGTATTCGCGATTATGAGTAGTACAGGGAGGTTGGATATGGAATTTTAATTCCATGACAGATTGCGATGTCAAATATACTACGTCAAAAAAGTAAATAAACAAACATTATTATTTCTTGACAATGTCAAAGACATGTCTTGTGACATATTTGAGTGTTAAGCGCGAATCGTGTGTAAAGGTTTTCACTTCTGCCGGCACTCCCGGAGTGCAACTCGTTTTTTTTAGTAAAAATTGCGTCATAAAGTACCCGAATTAAACTGCTGGCAACAGTTAACCATTGATTAGGTATGTTTAAAAAAATAGGTCTGCAATTGCACTCCCGAAAGTACTTGGCAGACCTCAAAAATATGCACTTCGAACACCCTAAACCTACCTCGTCGAGTACCCCTTTGGGACCTACGCTAAAAAGTAACCAAGATGCAGGCCCCTATAGTGCCATCTATAATGGATCAAAAGGTCTACCAGGTCTAAACTTGCCGGAACTTATTGTTCAAAGCATTGAAGTTGGTACGCAGCGTAGTTACACCTAAAGTTAGAAAAACTTTTTTTTCTAATTTTTTATATTACCAACGGCATTTTTATTAAAACATTAAATAAAACAAGAAGTGTAGCGCTAAAAGATGTATATATAAAATTTAACAACAATAACATACTTAGGTACTATATAGGTAAAATAATTAAAACTAAGTTCTGATTATTGTAAGTGGGCATTACAGCTCTCGTCACCTGAATTCTGTATATGCTGGCGTCCAAAACACTAGGTATACTCAACAAAGCGAGGCAGTACTTCACGTCCGGGCAGAGGTTGCTGCTTTACAAGTCGCAGGTTCGGCCGCATATGGACTGCCATCTCTGGGCGGGAGCACCCGGATACCAGCTTGGAACTCAGTTCAACGACGGGCTGTGAGAATCGTCAACGATCCCAAACTCACTTGCCGTATTGAACCCTTAAGTCTGAGGAGAGATTTTGCCTCCCTGAGTGTGTTCTACCGCTTGTACAATGGGATGTGTTCTGAGGAATTGTTCGAAATGATGCCCACGGCTACTTTCTACCATCGCACCGCTCGCCATAGGCAGAGAATTCATTTTCATACTTTAGAACCGAAATGGTAGCGTACAGTGCGGTCCCAGAGAGACTTTCTCCCGCGAACGCTTGGGTTGTGGAATGAGCTCCCTGCCAAGGTTTTCTCTAAGGACTACAGTATGGGGTTCTTCAAGAAAGAAGTTATTGGATTTTTGAAGGGTCGGCAACGCGCGGGTGATGCCCCTGGTGTTGCAAGCGTCCATAGGCCACGGTGACCGCTTACCATCAGGCGGACCGTGTGCTTGTTTGCCACCTTAGTGGTATTTAAAAAAAAAATGTGAGTTTAGGGAACTAAGTAAGCTTCCGACTGTAGAACCTGTTATTGTGTGAATCATCGTAGGCAGGGCCCGATCTAGCTATTTACCAAATTTTGTGTTGTATAGGTATATGATATTGATGGAATTGAATAATATTCGCATATAGTCTACTTGGCCTTCTCACCAAGTAGTGTGAAGATATATGTGCCTATGTTTGTAAGCTTATATGTATGTATTTTTGTTAAGCCTACTGGAATATGCGGTTTTCTGCTCGTTTTTAAAATCGATATCGGACAGAATTGTAAGTTTCAGACTGGAAAAAAATAACATGGCTTTCTAAATTCTTACGCTACTAAGTTTCTGTATTTGTGTAAAGATATCTGTTAAAACATCGCTTTAAAAAAAAAGTGCCGAACCTCTCGTTTTTTCTATTTGTAATTCATAATTTATTCACAACTTGTAGCGGGAACATAATTTATTTCACGAAATGTTAAGTAACTATAGAATATGATAATAATAGAAAATTACTGTAATAGAATTTTTATATCTTACGTGATATAACTGTAATTAATTATTAATAAACTGAATGGATTGATTTTTTTTACATCGACAATTATGTATGTTTATTTCATCTCCATCATAATCATCAACCGTTTTCGACTTACTGCTGCATATAGCCCTCTTTTTCCTTTCGCCATTTTTTTCTGTCTGAAGCTAGTGTTGTCTACGTATGACTTTTAACTTAAAGAACAACAACTTAAAATATTATATCCAAATCGTTTCAGAAGTTAAAAAGATTAGGACCAAGCTTTAAATGAAATTTCCTAACTTAAAATCATTAAAGAAAAAACTAAAAATTAAAGAGGGTGGAGGAGGGTAAACTAGAAACTTGTTATTGTTGTTTTAACTTTATCATAAAACTGTAAAATCTTTAAACTTCTATTCGACATTGGCAATAAAACAGTTATGTAATTAGTTTGTAAAGCAAATTGTTGTTATTTCTCCAGACGACTCAAAAGTGTTACTAGAAACCCATTTAAATAAAAACATTTTGAATTTTGAATGATTACAGTGTACTACTTTTAGTAAAGTAGTAAAACAACAAATAACTAAACCAGTCAAGTGCGAGTCGTGCTCGTGATTTCTGTGAAGGCACAGAAAAACCCATTGTTTGCGAGTCTGACTAACACTTGGTCGGTTTTTTCAGAATAGTTGCCGTAGTTCCAGAGATAATTAAATGACACTATCTTACAAAACACTGACTAATTAGTAAGAATTCATAATAAATGTTCATTGAGAATTTTCTGGTTCGAAGTAAACTGCTGGCAATAGTTTAACATAGATTAGTTATGTTAAAAAAAGTGGGTCTGCCATTGCGCACCCTGCCGGAAGTACTTGGCAGACCACAAAAATATGCCCTTTTGAAACCCTGAACCAACCTGATCGAGTACACTGATGGAACATACACTAAATAATAACCAAGATGCCCCTGATAATGGATCAAAAGGTCTACCAGGTCTAAACTTGCCGGATCTTATTGTTCAAAGCATTTGAAGTTGGTACGCAGCGTAATTACACCTAAAGTCAAATTAACATTTGTTTCTAATTTAATCGAAATCTATAAATACTAACCGCTTTTTTATCAAAACATGAAATAATAATAGCCAGAAGAAGAAAATAAAATAGGTACTGTAGAGGTTACGACCTCTTGTTAAGTGTAAAAGAAATAAATATGCTAGCGAACGTTTTTCACGCAGCAAATACTTCGTAGTAGTTTTATGAAAATATAATAGATGGTGTCAGTGCGTTTTTAAATAAAAACAATCGGAATTTCGAGTTTGTCATTATTTTGATATAAATTGAGATTCTAGTGAAAATTATAGATCGGACAAGTCTATCTAAATTTGGAGGGTCGATTCCTGTCTCTATCAGGGAGCCCTAGAATTTTTAGAATGGCCTAACATTGCCAGTAGACTTAGGGTAAGATACTCCAGTATCCAAAATATTCTAAGCATCGCCACCATTGCGATTAAATGTCCTAATGTAGAAGATATTATCCAATGTACCGACACGACGACCCGAGGCCTTTTGCAGGATGGCCTAATGAAAGAAGACGTACTGCAGATAAGTTTAAAATTGTATAATAATTCTCCTAGGTAGTAGACGAGTCTAAAGGATGTATACTCTTGTGGCGATTGAAAAGAACATCTGAATACATAAAAGAACTCCCGATGTCGGCTTTTTATTAGCAGAGATCCCGATACCTAATAAGAAATAGGTAGAAGCAGCTTATTTACGCCCCCGCACGCTGCAGTACATAAAACCACAGAGCTCTCACCGCTACATCGAGTATACCTAGCATTCCTTACCACTTATCACGAGACACGGTGTAGGCTGATTCCGCGGGGAGGCTCAAGGAAGCGCGGGACGCAGGCGTAGGCGCAGGTAATAAAATTCCAGTTTATCACACAACAACGCGCCAGTTTAGGATATCATCTCGTTTAATTGGCGGAAAAATTGTTGGTGAAATATTTTTGATTTGATGTGTGTTTTTGTACTCAGCATTGAAACATTTGAGTGAATAATATGTACCGACTTGTATAAATTGTTGTGTTTGTCTGATGAAGTATAAGGTGCGGCTGGCAATACTAATCGTCGCTAATCTACCATTGAGTGATCACAGGGCGTTTGTCTTATTCTTAATATGTACCTAATAATTATTGTAGATGATCATATGGAGTATTAAAGAAGCTTAGAGTTGTGTTGATTAACTGTTGCGTTATTGTAAATGTTGAGTGGCCCCATTTAATTATATTATAAAATCCAATATAAATGCATATAGATTTTATATTAAAACAGTTCAATCTGACTCTGATTTTTATTGTTTTCACCTGAGTTTGTTTAAAAATGGTTCTTGTCGTCATTACAATGAGCTATTATAGTTTGATTGTATATATTGTTTACTTAAATAATGTTTGTACCTACTTAAGTATCTAAAGTCGATGGCTAGTCAACATAACCATTATTATTTATACTTTGACTTTATTTCGGTGGATCAGAATAACCTTAGTGGTGGTAGACTGAACTGTACCTACGATCGGGGCCCTATCTAATAGGTGGCAAGCCCGGAGAATGCCCAGAGCGGCAAAAATTGGCGGCGAAAGTGAGTGCGCCGGGCTGTTGCTGTCATTACAATGAGCTAGTGTAGCATGCCCTTGCTGAGTTTCTTGCCGGTTCTTCTCAGTACAAGGTCTCCCGCCCTGTAGACTTACGAACCGATGGCGTAGTGACATTCATAAGTGCTCAATTATTGTAGCCTAAACTGAATAAATTATATTGAATGTGGATTTCAATTTGTTGAACGGAGGTTTAAATTCTCTCTCTAGAAGAGAAAAATCTTATAAAAATTACCATGCTTAGCATCTCTACAAAATACTATTTCCTTAAATAATGCCGCTGCAGTGTCTATAAATCTTAAGACCAACCAACAGATTTTATAGCGCTGTTTTTGTCTTATAATTTTCTTAATGCTGTCTCCCAAGAAAATTATAAGACAATTCCAAGCCGAACTAACAAAGAAGAAGAAATTCGTAAATATCCCTATTTAAAAATAGGGAAAACATGAAACAAACTCCTTTGATATGTATTGATTTTTCAATCTAGAAAACAAAGAAATTCTCCCGAATTTTCGCCAATTTTTGAACGCCACAAACGTTGTGGAGGAATACCTTTTTACACTACATTCCTACTACGCGTCAATTTAGGGGAACCCCTAAATATTGTGAATAAGTCAAAATTGTGTTATTTTTCAATTATTTTTTCTGAGGGCTCCTAAAAGGATATTCTTTATAGACTAATAGTTGAAGAAATCCGTGAAAAAAATATTCGGATCAAATATATTTAAATTCGCGTGATTTTGATTAGAGGTTCATGCTTCGTCGGTCGATTGGCTATCGGCACGCGGCGGGTCGTCTATACTCGTAATGGTAAAAAAATGTCAAAGTGATATTGCCGATATTGCGATAGCGGTCGCAGGAATTGGATCACAATGCTATTGTTAAAATCTTCACTTTACAAAGTACTATTCATCGACAAGTTAATCTGGGTTATATCGCTTAAAATAAAAAAGATAGGAAGTGATACTGTAGTATCCGCAAAATGCGTGAAAACAGTAGTAGCGCCCCGAGTTAGTTACCTACTTACCTACAGGTGATTGACCCGCTCAGCTGGTGTCAATTTATTCGTTTGAAGAAATTCAATAATTGCACATTTTCCTTCATACTTTTACGGGCTTAGGACCGTCGTAAATGCTTTGTACCTACTTGCACCATATCAAGGTACTCCATGTTAGAGTACGCGTAATTTCGCGTAAACAGCGATGCACGCACCGCACCGGTGACGTCTTAGAGAAAACTGATTTTTTGATGTTTTGACCGCAGCCCGCGGGGCGCGAGGCGGTTCGCGCCTTTCGAATTGCCAATCAAATAAGATGTAGGGGCGTTAATTGGTCTAGCATTGGTTAATTTATCGAAGTCCACGTGGACTGCGCTACGCGTCATTGGTGAAATGAGTCATGTGTCATAATAGGGTCAGTCTCTTTGAATATTGACCTAACTACTAATGGTTCGCGTCGTTTGTCACTCAAGCAAGAATTGATTCGAGTTTTAAAAAAAATTATAATTTTTTTTTATCTTTACAAATCGGTAATAAAAATGCATTTTCAATCGCTACGCGTCATAGAAAGCTCCAAAATCGGAATTATGAATGACAACAATCACGATTAGCGAGCGGTTAGCAAGCCATATGAACTGTCAAATTTGCGTTTACCTTATTAATGGCTGCAAACTGATCGCTTTCTAATTGCAAAGCTAATATCAAATTAATTAAAGACTTAAGACATTTTCAAAACATTGATTGTTAAATCAGATATCCGCAAGAAATGAATCAAAGTTAAGTAACACAACAGAAACCAGTGTGCGAGGTCAGAATACGCTTTGTCGTACCTAATACAATTTTCTGTTTAAACTAGTGTTTTGGTTAATTTTGTGTGTGTTTGTGAATTTTAACTCGCTAATAATAGTGAAAAGAATACCAGAGACATTGACTGTGCTGATTTAAAACCCAAAATTGCCTATAAAATACTGTTACCTACTATTAAAGAATCTAGGAAGTAGACAACATAAGATTACTAAAATCGAAGAAAATTATATGTATTTAACGGCAAGATACTTGGACCTACTTATTCATTACACCATAAAAGAAGTAGGAAAACTTGCAGTTAAAACCTATAACCTAAAATATACCAAACAATTGAAGTGGTATTTGTTTGAATTGCGATACCTTATTACCCTTTCTTTTATGTTTGGTCAGTTTTCTGCAAGTATACCTACCCAAAACTCACAACAATAGTATTTAATCATTAGGGCAACTCAATTAAAAAAACAACTTTAAGAATATTACTGTAAACATAGGTAATCAAAGTGAATTAGATGAAATCTACCAATTTATATTTATTTATATGAGGCAGAGAGCAAATACTGCCCTACAGCATAGCCTACAGGTGTTCTTAAACACCATATTGCAATTAAAAAGTAGTTTTGGAACAAACTTAATCAGCTGATTATTACTCAACAGAATAATCATTATAAAATATTTGTTGGTCAATTCTAATAACAATCTGTGTGTGCAAAATTTCATTTTATCATTGTCACTAACTTAAACATATTGTATAAAGCATTAGTAGGATTTCCTCCATTACTCTTTTCAAACCCTAGAATATGCTGCTTAGCTCCAGGACCTACCTATTATAACTTACTGTTTACCTTAATTCGATATTGTTTATAGCTAATTTTCTAAATTATTTTGCAGATAATAAGATGAAGATATGTTACAAGGTTGATATACCTATGCTGTCATGATAGCAAAATGGAATTAACACCTGAATTTGTGAATACTGCAACTTTTCTGCAAATAAGAAAGGACAAAGTGTAGTCAGCATCTATATATTAATAAATAAATGTTACTAAGTAATAAATGAAATATATACACAACAATCACACATGGAATGAAATATAATTGTTACCATAATACAACATAATACAATAAACTATAAAAACAAACCCGCATTTTTTGTTATACCACTGAGGTGCTAAACAGACTTGCAACATTACAAAATATGGACAAGTGCAACAACTAGGGCATCACTTGTAATAAAACTATTGACCTATCACTAACCTACAACTTATTTACAAACAAAAGTTCATAATTGTTGGTTGATGACTTAAAGAGTGTATGAACAAACCATACACTTAATATAATGAATACACAAGATTTTGTTGGGTAACCACATCTAGAACAGGTTAAAATTTTAAGTGTAGGAAATCAATATTCAAAGATGGCAGTCAACACTTACTTCTACAATAGATTATGACCTTTAGTAAAAAGCAAGCCTTACTTTAGCAGCTAGATCTTCTTCAACCATGATAAACTTTTGTCAACCAGCTGCAGCTTTCACCAAGTGTATAGGTTAAAATTGGGAAATTTTATAAAACTGTGACTAGTGCTCAGGACTGTTCACCTCATAAGCTCAAAACTGCTCTTCAGGCAATAGAAAGTGTAATGCTTGGAGATCCTTTACAGAGTAACAAGAGTGCTTGTAGAACTTAGTAACAAAGGAAAAAGAAGGTTCTTGATTAGAGACCGCAGACATAAGAATAATGAAATCTTCTTCATTCTCATGCCATCATCAATTCCAACTCAATGTGGTAGGACCAGGTAGACTGACAACCTAGAGGATTGTCCTAGATGAATTTAAGTGGTACAGACCGATTTGTTTAAGAAATACATGGGATATGCCTATATCTAGCAGTGTTTGTAAGGCTGATATGTTAAGGAAATCATCAAATTGTTCAGTAGTTCGCTTAAATGATATGCATAAGACATTTTGTTAATGATATAACAGTTATGAAATGATAGGTTTTAGTTAAATAATAGCACAAAATAAATTAAGTAGAATTTTAATTGAAATTTTTATTACATTATTTCTATTCTTGTATTTAATCTAATTTTACTGTGGTATCCTGCTACAATATTCGATCCATTTAAAGCAGCAATGATCCTTTGTTGATGTTTTCAGTACTTGACTTTTGTAAGACTTTTGCTTATAGTGCGTCTACAGTTCACTTTCTTAAACTTGCATTTCCAAGATAACTGAAACAATATAAAAAACATTACTTCACTGGTTGTGACAGTTTCAGGCAACCTGAAATAAAACATCAACATCATCTCTTTAATACTGAAACAAGAAAAATTATAAGATATTGGTGAATTGATTTTTAAAGAATTCCTTAGTACTGACTTTTTGTGCACAGACCTAAAATATGCATTACACATCATACTCAGCAACAGAAACTATTCTTTACTGGATATATTACATAATGAAGTATTTTTTAAGTGTGGGCAAGATATTTAAAGATACAATTTTAATACCTATTATTCAGCGCTGTTTTCTCAAGACTTGTCAATCAAATAAGTGCAACTATACATTCATTAGGTTTAATCAAACTTAAGTTATGATAAATATTTTGGAAATCATATATAATAGGTCAGTCCCTGTACGAAGAATCATGTTAGGTGAGTACTACAGATGAGTAGCTCTCAATGCTTAGTATACAATTTCAGTATAAAACTGCCATTAGATAAACAGCAGCATAGAGACAGGCATATTTTAATTCTACAAAATCATGAGATTACCTATGTATCACTTGTATTTGCTAGATCTAGAGTAGGTATTGGCTTTAAAGCGTGACTATAACTAAGATTTGTTTACATACCTTCGATTGGAATTATTGTTGTCCAGAGTACCTAAGCCTTCAGGTACGACGTGGTTTTGGAAGATGCCACAAAGATTACGTTTTTAGATTGAAAGAATAACACCTTCTACATCTACTATAACACCAACCTTCCTCATGGATTTCGTAATTGTTTTCTTTGTAGGTACTAGGTAAAGAAAAAGTAAAACAAGACGAGGAATCAATGTGAACGAATCAAATTACTTTTTGAATGTCTAAATAACCTAATTTTAAAGATTTCAATTTCAATGTAAACAAAGCAGTGTTACATATCAAAAATTTTATAATACCCCAAAATGTAAAATATACAATTTATTGTTTCTAAAGACTATCTACAATATTAATATGTAATATTGTTTGTTTATGACAGTTATTTAAAAAAGGACATTACATATCAATTTTCTCAAAATATGAAGTTCTTTTAGTTTTATTAATAAAAAACTATGTGTAAAACGATCATAACAGTTTACAAATTCCAACATTAAAGGGCAAAATCAAAAAGAAGCAATGCTGACAACATTTTTAGTTAATACCGCTACTGCCTAATAGATGGTGCTAGTTTCGTACTTTGAAAATGTAAACCATAATATACTGCCATTGTTCTCGTATATACGATTTTTACAATGAATTTGTTTTTTTTTCTTTAATAAGAACTATCGAAAGTACAATATTATATTCATTTATAAAGTTCCATTTGACTAACGAAACCAGTCGGGAGAATCCTACGTAAATAATTAAGTTAAACTATACGTTATAAAAAAAAATTTTTTTTTGAGCTCAGTTAATGGTTTGTAGTATTGTTGAGCAGCGACATAATCATCGTTAGCAAAGTTTGTGTTTTTATTTGTTATTTTTTGTTTCAGGTATTCAAAAATACTGAGCAACTATAACGTGTAATAAAAGTAAAACTAAGCAATAATAAGCGTGTAATAAAGGTAAAACTAAGCAACTATAACGTGTAATAAAGGTAAAACTAAGCAATAATAAGCGTGTAATAAAGGTAAAACTAGGCAACAATAACGTGTAATAAAGGTAAAACTAAGCAACTATAACGTGTGATAAAGGTAAAATAATAAATAAATATATTCGGACATTACATACAGAGCCGTCTGGCCCCAAAGTAAGCAAAGCTTGTGTTATGGATACCAGACAACGGATACACATACATATAATTACTTTTTTTTTGTAAATACATACATATCATATATAAATACATCCTGACTCTAGACAACACAAATGTTTAATTTAAAAATAATAAACGGGATTAAACGCGTCATTTGGCAAAATACCTTTTTCCCGACGTTTCGGCTGGGTTACACCAGCCTTGGTTACGGGTAGACTGGCGGTGCGCGGCGTCGTCGGCTTCGAGTGGAAGCGTCCTGTTGAACTACCCTCACCTTGTCTTTATAATTGTCAAAATCACTACACACAACACTAACGGTGTCCTCGGGTACGTTTGTTGGTGAAACTCGAGAGCTGTATTTTGCTATGACTGGATTCGATGCAGGCGACAGTTTGTATCCATCCTCACGATTAAAGTTCTTACGCTTTTTTATTTCAATCTCTTCGCGTACCAATCTACGGTAATATTGGCGATCGGTGGATAAAACCTTAGGCTGGGGGAGCTCAATCCTGTGGTTGGAATTTGAGTTAATTAGATGTTCTGCTATAGCTGATTTTGTCGTCTGGCAATTCCGTCCGTTTTATTATTTTTAAATTAGTATTGGAACGCGTAAATTTAAAAATACAAATGTTTATCACATAAACATTGCTAGCTGGCCACACTACCAACTAGGCTGCGAGGGAGGTCTATGTACATATAACAACAACAAATTCAATGAATTTAATTTCAAATAATATTTTTTAGACAAATAAGGAGCAAGAAACAATTAACTTACAATATTTCTGTTATATTATTGTTATATATATTGTTTTTATATTGATATTGGTACAAATTCCCGGCCTAGAGATGGCAGAGTACTCTATATGGAGCTGGACTCGCGAATTTATAAACCTTGATTTATGTGACATGCTTAGTGTGGTTGAACTCAAAGAAACAGCTTAGATAACGTCATAAGTTTTGTATTAGTCGATTTTCATATTAAATAATATTTTCAGTTGTAAAAGGTACATTTACATAGTGCACCTTCCGTAAGCCGGAGACGCGGCGGACTGCCTCTGTTGAAGCGAACGAGATTGGATTTTTGCGAACTATATTTTACCGTACGAAATGTTCTATTGTTAGAAAATAAACCAACAAATAACAACATGAGGTGACACAATATTACTACGAAAGTACGTACCTATATATATAAAATAAAATGAATAATACCTAAGAGCTTTCTCTAAGTCCGACTTAGCAACCTAGTAGTCCAATCAATCGGACTGGTTGGGCAAATTGAAACGGAGGTCCGATAGCAATATTTGTTGATTTTTGTTAAATGTCTAATTTATGTTGACCGATGTGTAATTATCATGAAGTCAATAAACTACCGTTTTATTTTATGATTTATCCTTAAATTTTTAACAAAAAGTAAAAAGTCAAAAATGCAGTTGAAACATTGGTCTAAAATACCGACTTTCGTATAGGGATACGTACGATTTGTACCATTTGTTATCATTTTTAAATTCAATATTATGTATATTGTAAGCTGCCTATTTTTACTAAACTCTCATCTTTTTATTTTGAGTACCACGTAGTTTGTAATGAATTTAGTACCGTTGCTTTAATAAATGTACCTGTTACAGGTTTGCTCTGTCCCGTTGATTCAATAAATGTACCGATTACCGTTTGCTGTGTCCCGTTGCTTTAATAAATGTACCTGTTACCGGTTTACTCTGTCCCGATGCGTCAATAAATATACCTCTGTCCCGTTGCTTTAATAAATTCTTGTAGTTTATAATATAGTCTAAAAAAAATATATTTTCCTTTAAGTGTTATAAAGCCAAAACTAATCTCAGGATATTTCAAATTTAACGTGTGCGGTTTCGTGGGCCTTAACTAGCGTCATTGTTATTTGAATCCCATATTCCGAAAGACTGCACTTTTATAAATTCAATTACCTTTATTAAAACGTGCGCAGTGACTGCGCAGGCAGCACTTCTGTCACCGTCGTTGTACAGTTGAAAGCTTTGTCGAATAAAGCACAGGAGAGAGCTTTCATTCCATTTCCCAGGCCATATCTTATTTCAACAAAACAATGGACTCAGACATTTATTGCGCATTCAATTGGATAAAAAGGAAATTGAATCATTGCATTGCTTTCCATTTCTATTTCAATATCCGCATTTTAAATTTATATCTCTTCAACAATATCTTATTTAAAATTTCTTAAATGTTCCTATATTTTAAAAGAAAATATATGAATTCATTTAGTTACCTATCATTTGTTAAATTTTTATATTATTTGTTATATATACTTTGAGTACCGCACCTACACCATAGTTATATATGTATACTTTGAGTAACCGTATCCATACCATAGTTATATATACTTAAGGTAACCGCATCTATACCATAATTCTGACAATATATTAAACGGCTTCTACTGAAATAACCTAAAGATGATCTAGCGGCGAACGGAACATTGACTTTTTCAGCTTCGCATCCATCTGCATCTCGCTATACTGATGCGATGAAAAGGAATCAGAATTCTGGGCCTTCCATGTTGACCAGTTTGCGGTTCCCTAAAAAACTTCCTTGAAAATCATCAAATCCACGTGAAAGCAAACTTTCACACACCACGATTTTTTTAGACTCAAAATATCTTATTGAGCATATTCTCTATTTAGTTTTTGGAAACACAATTGTATTTAAACCCCTTTGATCGAGATTGGTTATTACTAAAAGGGCATATCTTTTAGTTGCAAGAATAAGGATAAATCAAAAACAAAAACATAATTTCGTATATTGGTAATATATTTTTAGCAAACCTGCGTAATGTGATGTATTATTGTGTAATGGAAGAATCCGCAGCCTGGATATTCATTTCATTCATAGAGTCTCATTTCAATCCCACAGTTTAATGTATACAGAGATTTTTTTTTCTTAATTTCATTACAAAACTCTACAGAGATTCACAAAAGCCACTTTCAGCAAAATTACATTAGGATTAATGCAAAGACGAGCTGAGAGCTAAGGGTTTTTGCCATTGGTCACGGAACCCTAAAAACAGCAAATAATAGTATCAGACTATAAATTTTATTTCCTTTGATGGAAGGAGTTTTCTTTGCGCATATACGAGTATGTGCAGTATGTCAGAATGTGTTTGTCTCTCAAACAGATTCATGTCTTTAACTTGGCAGGATTATGACTTAAACGCACTAAGTGGAAAACAAAACACTACCTGTTAGGTTTTTTTAAGAAATTATCTGCAAAAATTTAGTTCCGAGATAATCGCACTTTTAGGTTTACCTTTAAAAGTTAAAGTTATAGAGAATTAACCAAAACATCCTTTTGTAGGTTATCTTGTTTTCTATTGAAGTAGAAATTAATTAATGACAAAAACGGGTTTCTCTTTTTTTTTAAATTTAAACAAAAAAGATATTGACATCTTGCTATTAACAAAACAAAAAAAAACATGTTCGTAATTATTGACTTATGCAACAAAATCTCATAGTTAAAACTTGCTGGTACTTAGAAATTTCTAGGTAAATATATAATAATAAGTAATATTAAATTTTTATATAAAATATTATTTATTGATATAAAACAACAAGAAAAATAAAACTGTTTTAGATCTTTCATTATGCGTTTAACTACTAGTCTTATATTTTGATTGAATTTATAAAAATGACATTAAAATTAAACAATATCATATTTTGTTATAATAATAAAAATATACATTTATTATATATTTTTTTATTATTATAATAAAATATTTTTCTTTTGTTATTATAACAAAATTAAGATTAATTATTAAGTTAGTATCTTAAACTTTTGGTAAACTGCAGTCTCAGAGTTTCATACAGTCTTGTTGAAGAACTAAATTAAAGAGCCTTATTATCACTTTGAGGACATTTAATATCCTTCTTGAATCTATTTTTTGAATCTTCAAACCAAATATAAAAAAAGAATGGAAATTATTAACCAGAAGATTAGCAGCAAGAACACATAGCTTGTCAAATGTTTTTATCTTGTCTCCTGTCATCTTACATCCTGAGGCAGAATGATGATAAATTCAAAATCTTTTGTTGATATTCCAGAGCTACGCGTGCAGATAAGTAAACTTCCTCTTATCTTGTCGTTAATTTTCCAGATAACAATTTATTCAAGCACCAAAAATAATAAAAGGCAAACCAAGTATTGGTTACTGTTTTGTGCGTAGGGATTGCAATCCCGCAAAACGGGATCCCGCTGCTTTTATTAACCTGCTGGATCCCGCACCTTCAAAACGCGGATCCGCGGATAACGCTAATGGAAAATTTGGCGCTAAAACATTGGCGTAAATCGCGAGTAGCACGAGTGCGACGTTTCAGTTGTTCATAAATGGCACTGCACTGCGCCTGTGCATGTCTTTCCGTAGGTGATTAATCTTTTGTTTTCGTATTCACCGTCCGGCGTTTAATATAGCGATACAATAAATACCATTTGATTCTTAAGAGAATACGATTCGCCGCGCCTCGCAGCGGACTTCATACAAACGAATTTCTCATTTGTTTTTGACATTTACTGATCAATCACTATGATTTCTTAGTCATAATCCCAAGCCGAATATATATGTCTGTGGTTTTCCAAAATTTTGTAAAATCTTTTATTAACTAGAAATCTTTTTTTAAACCATTTGTATAAAAAACTAGAATTTCTGATACACTTTAAAAAGTTATACACTTTTGAACTATAAAATTTAACAGAAAACTGACACACTGCAGATCTAGATATTTATTACTCAAACATGTCTTCAAAATTTGGTGTTTAATAAGTTGTTGGAAAAAAAGTGAAAAATTCATTTGTATGAAGTACGCTGAGAGGCGCTCCGAATCGTATTATCTTAAGAGCGTGTTTTTAAAAATTATTACAATAGGTTTATATCATCTTGAGAAAGAGAAAGTTATGATTTGATTATTAGTTATTATATGAATAAGACTGAATTAAAAATATAAAACTGTTACTCCTAGTAAAGTTTTGTTTAATTTTTAAACAAAACTAATTAACTATGCCAAACATTTAAAAATGAAGCTAAGAAAACAGATTACTAATAACTTATATTTAATTGATAGAAAAGAAAAAAACTCTGTTGCTTAATGTAAGAAATGATAAATAAAAGTTGATTTTTACACTAAAATCTGTAGATTCAATTTGATTTTATAACATAATTTCAAAGATGCGGGTTCCCGCGTGATCCCGCGCGGGATTGAGTAATCCCGCATATCAATCCCGCGGGATTGAATGAGCTGCGGGATTGCAATCCCTATTTGTGCGACGCAGGTATTAGCACGCTTCTTATCTGCTTCTTTAGCTGCCTGGCTCTGGTCTTTTAGCTGAATATCTTTAACATATTTCTGTTCCCACGTCTGTCTGTCTGTCTAAGTTCGGTAAATTTTCGTTTTTCGCTGTTTTATACTTATTGCAAATTAGAAATTTGTATTTCTTAGGTTTGTGTCCCGCAGTCCCCCAGCCCCCCTTACCTACCGTGCTGGTTAAATCGTGTACTGTGTAACAATTAAAATGCTTTAGGAAATGCGTCCTTCCAAAAATCTCAATAGTTATTGAACACTAGCTTTTGCCAGCTAATCGTAAAATTCGATTATTGAACTGTGCTGTGGGAACTTTTGAATTTTCCGGGATGAAAAATGGCCAATTTCCTATTCCAGGATCTAATCTTCATGTGTGCCAAGTTCCATTCCTATTCATCCAGTGGTTGAAGCGTGATAAGGTAACACACATACAAACTTTAGCATTTATAATATTAATGGGGTAGCTGGTAATTAATGAATTTTGACCGCGGCTCCTTGCAATTTGGTTATTGGCGAGGGATTCTTACGGCAACTCCATGATTACCAAAGAAGTTTGTTATATAGCAAGCTATAGCTGCAGCTATGTTTTGTTCGTGGAATTTTGTCGATGTGGGAACTTTCGAATTTTCCGGGATGAAAAATAGTCTATGTCCTATTCCAGGACCTAACCTATATGTGTGCCAAGTTCTATCCCGATCCATCGCGTGGTTAAAGCTTGATTATGTTACTAACAACCAAACAACCAGCGGCTCCACCCGCCCGAAATTTGGTTATCTGTGTTGGATTAGGGCTGCCACTAAGTCACCGGGTTTGCATCGTGCATATCCGGGCTACGGGTTTTAACATTGATACCTCTGGGTCAGACCGGGCGGTGACACGTCAGTATGAACTGCCAAGAATTTTTAATGTTTTTAAAAAAAAATGAACAAAAAAAGAAGCTTAAACAATCCCTCCTGAATAAAAATATAGTTTTAAGTGTCACGCTTGTCCAAGTCAGCCTAGCACTTACTTAGTTATTTAAATGTAAAATAAATTTCCATAAATAAATAAGAAATTCATACTTACTTAAAAAAAATTAAGTTTGATAAAAAAAAAACAATATTTCTAAAACATCCGGGTCTACTTTTTTTGAAAGGTAGCAGCCCTATGTGAAATTCTTGCGTCAACTCCTTAATTTTACTAAATACTCCTTAATTATACTTATGAAGTTTGTTATAGCTAGCTATAGTTCGTTCAAGCTCGGTAATAGTTATTCCCGTAGGAACTTTTTAAAGTTTTCGGGATAAAAACTTGTCAACATCAACATTCTATGTGTGTATCCTTACTTGGGACTCAAACTGTCTCCGTACCATGAGTAATGAAGTAACAAACAGACAGACAGGCATAAAACAAACTTTTGTATTTAAATATTTATAGTTGTCTAACAAAGTTTTGGTAGGTACGTGTACCAAAACTTATAGTGACAGAAATCACTAAAATTGTTTAAATTAGTTTTTTTTTGGAAACACTGCAGTTATTCAAAATTGCTAAAATTCATTAGTGAATTATTTCAACATTTACTATTTTGTATTCTTATTGTATCTACCTAGTGCACAAAATGTAATCAAAACTTTTTATTGGTGTTTGTCAAAACGCCCCAAGACCAACCAAAGTGGCTAAAAGCCATTTGTGAAATATTTTAATGTTACTTATCTATAGAAATTAAAATCGTAACTTAACCGTCAGAAGTCATTAAATCTATTTAACATTTATTATTAAGTCACTTAAACGCAATTTAAACGATTCAAAAGTAATTAATGAAATGTATGTTACAAAACTTACAAACCATAAATATTACTTCATATTTTACAAAAGTCATTAAAATCGTTTATTGATTTTTACGTAACATCTAAGTTTTGGTAAACCATACATTTCTAATCTGCAACTAAAGTACGTAACAAAGTTATTTAAATAACTTTAATCTCAAAATAATATTGATTTTTATTTAAAAAAATGCAACTCAAGCATAATAATGATTCATCCTTTGTCAAAACTGGAAATTGCAATAATTGATTTAATGCTTCAGACATAATGACAAATATATTTTGAACTAAGTATGGAATGAAAATAATGATTTCTTATTATTGTAGATCTCAACGCCGTCTATATGCTGAGCTACCTAATGCAGTAAATGACTTCTCGCAATAAGCCGACGATTTTGAACTATTGCCTATAGATGGATATAAAGCGTGTTGGCTCGAAGCGGAAATTAGAAACTCTACATCTATCGAATATGTAACTAATCCAATCCTAACAAAATTTTAAAAGGAAAAGTCTGTTTCTTATTTCTTCAAGTGATCACCAGATGGCGTGGGCGGCGCGGGCGCAGCAAAGGCAAATATCTAGTAGTTTCATGATAGTCTCCCCTCGGTAAGATTTCCTCTTAACTTTTTCGGTACGATACCCTAAAAATATGTGCTAAATCATATCCAATTTATCTTGTTGGAGCGCAAAAGTAACAGTTAAATAAACCTACTTAGGTAATAAACTTGCCACACGTAAATACCCGTAGCGTAGTTTGGTTACCCGTCTCGTGCGTCGTGCGTCGTGCGTCGTGCGTCGTGCGTCGTGCGTCGTACGTCGTGCGTCGTGCGTCGTGCCCGTACGAGTACCAGTACCGTTACACAGGAGCTGCAGATTTATTGCTGCTTTGACGAGCGCTTTGTACTCTGTTTTAAAGTGATTAAATTGTTTTTTACAATCCATTTTCTGTGCAAAACAGTTTACCTAAATGACGTAAGTTTAAAATCCGCGACACACGTAGCTAGCTAAATAGCTATCCCACATGATACGTCGGGATTTTAAAGTGCGTGAAAGTTCAATACTTCATTTAACATACATTTAAATGACGGTCGCCACTGGTCTTCTTTGACACACCATACACTTTGTCTTTACATATTGGCTTTAGATTAGTTTTTGGAACAAATCAAAAACTAAATATCTCACAATAATGAGTAATTAAATTTGCAAACAAACAATCCACCAGTACCTTCAGTACTTACAGAACCTACAGTTCATGAACGAAATTCGACTGTGATACCGTTGTGGCATTATTATAAACATAAATTGTAATCCGTCTAAATAAAAAACACCGTTAGGTCAGATAGATATTTCCGAATTTACATTCTGTTTTTAATAATATAATAGCATTGGTCGAATAAAAGTTATGTACAAATCCATACAATTGTTTTATCTGTGAAATATCTAGGCGCTGGGGATCGAACCATTGATGTCTGTGAAGTTAGCACCCCAGTACGCAGCAACACGAATTTAGGGTTCCTTTTCTAGAGTTCCCGACGCGGACGGTGCAATTATAGTTCTAACTTCATGCCACACCCCTTTTTCTGCAAAGAATAGTTCTGTATTTTTTTTAAGGTCGTCCTATAATAGTTCTAGAGTTCCGTAAGCATTTCACGAATAGTCCTGCAAAAATTCAATAGATATGATTTTTTCCGGCCATAATATTCTTAAACGACCCAATCCACACACAGACTAATATAACCGGCCTAATTGGTTAGAATCGACATAAATACGAAAAGACACTCGGTACAAATAAATATATATTACGGAAGCGAATAGTGACAGAAATAAATAATATTATTAAAAATCGTCATTTTCCAATTTCACGGTAACATAATAATAAATACGGGTGCGGATCGGAACTCTGACAAAAACTTAACCGCCCGCTGTAATGGCACCTACGTTGTCGAAGCCACAAGAAAATTGCCTCTGGTGTAGCCGTTATAGTTTTTAGCATGACAGTTAAAAAAAAGAGAAAGATCAGGGTGAAGGAATACTTTCAATTACGAACAGAGTTTTCTAATATGCAGATACTTAGCGTTCTGGCGCCATCCATCAGATATAAGAAATTACCTAAGAGTGAGCGGTGTTGAATGTGAAGAGCTATTAAATTTAGTAACTCCTTTTAGTAGGCAGACCGGACCGCTTCGGTCGCCCTAATTTGGGACCCTAAGTCGCTAACTCTTATTACACCACCCTAACCATGTAGTGTAATACCCGTTTAAAAGGTCTAATTTATCGGCAACGACCTAAATAATAACGATTTCAAACATCTAGGTCGAATTTATCTGTAACCCTGTATTATATATAACGTTTACAAGAAAGGATTTGCGCTCGATATGTGACACTGGTTGTTGCAGAATATCGTACAATACAATACATCACAACGCTATTTGTCACTCGAGCAGCACGCGCCTGTCGGCACTCAGCACTCAGCGCCTCTCGCGGCTGACGAGCGCGGCGCCCGCAGAATACCGATGAGCATTCCTTTCAACAGATCATTTTTCTCGCATCAGCTTATCCTTTCTTAAGCTTTCACTGAAAGCTGTGCTATGGAACCAACAACACTTGAATGCGATAGAATTTTTGTAAAATATCAAATTCATAGTGCTCTTTATACCCATTTATTCATAAGGATATTTATAGCTAATTTTGACTTAAATACATAGCTTGTTCATAAGACCACATGTAGACTTATCATTGATTTATTACAGCATACATGAGAAAACATCTGAGGCTTTTTATACCTGCCAATTACGTTGCTACTTATGGCGAAAGCAGGCCACGAAGCAGAGCCGTTGGAGATGTAGTTTTCGATGGTAATCTCGTACTGATAAACGCTGTACCTCTATAGAATGGGAGCTGCTACATGGAGCATAGCTCACCTAAAATATATTTTTACTTATTTTGACAAATAGTACCTTAAACTTAAACTTATCCAAATATATCATCAAAAAAAAAATGTGATCATGAACAAGTAACCAAATTTTTACTTCAAAGAAATGAATGAAGAGCGAATTCTGTAAAGGACTATGAGAAAACATAATTACGTTGTAGCGAGTCGAGTCCGGTGGTCGCCGCCATAAATCTAGTAAGGGTCCGTAGAGTGCGTAGTAGTGGGTGCGCTGTTCCGGCACGGGTTCCGTCCCTCGGCACTCAACTGTGCCCATCCATCCATCTTCACTGGAGTTTTAGTACTACTTAATAACTAACTAAAAAATCAAAACACTTGAAACTTGCGCTTTCTGAAATACCTTAAATTTCACTAATATAAGAATAAGAGTATAATCTACTGCAGCACATTTTTTTTTAAGTCGAAAATTTTAAACTAAAGGTAGATCATACAATCTTCAAACTTGTAGTGATTATAATGAGAGCTCTATCCTTATATATATATAAAAATTTCGTGTCACGTTGTTTGTCCGCGATGAGCTCCTAAACTAATGAACCGATTTTGATCAAACTTCGTAACTCTCTGTTATTTGATCCAACTTAAAAGATAGGATAGTTTTTATCTCGATCTGTTAAGTGCAAGCCGGACTCGGGCCCTTTAGGTAAAAACCAACTTTCGCCGGGACCGCTAGTATCTTTATATGTATAATTCTACTGTACGTGTGTATGTCACTGTACTCCTCCTTAACGGCTGGACCGATTTGAATGTTTTTTTTTATGCCATTGGGTGGCGCCCTGGATGGTTTGGATTCACAAATCAGCCCGGCAGATGGCGCTGCAGACGGTATCATGCAGGACAACGTCTGCCCGGTCAGCTAGTAGTATTATATTTTCAGTTGCTAAAATTCAAATAATAGAATTCGGTCAAGTGTGAGACGCGCTCGTTTCATTACAATTGGGTATAAATGAGCACATAAGCACATCTAGCAGAAATAGGCCAGATTATGTATTAAGAAGAACATGTCATACTTGTGTATGTGTGACTTAGCAACATTTAATTATTGGATATGATATGTGAAGTAAAGTGAAGTTATGTGAAGAAGCTTTAATTTTTAAGGATAGAAAAACAATTGAAAGATTCCAAAAAAAACGGTTTTATTTCTTTTTATCTCTTTTGAAAGTCACTTTTTCAAGATATCAAAAGTAGGTTGACCAAAATAGTAAGTTATAAATGGAAAGACTTTTTCCGATTTATATAGTATGTAGTATAGGTACTCGTTGAGGAAACTTTCTTGAAATGTAGAGAAATATTTCGACTAAAACGTAGTGTGTAATTTAGAAGTTCATTATTAAGTTTCATGTACGTAGTGATATATTGAAATACATAAGTAACTTCTCTCCACAAAACTGTAGGTATAATCAAGGTTTTTCTAATATTTTAAAAGATACATTTGATTTATTTAAATGTAATTTTTAATTAATAATATCTTTAAACTATTTATTTTGGTTATTACATTGGGTAATATCAGTTTTTGGAGTACCGTACCCAAAGGTTTCCAACAGAGCCCTATTACTAAGGCAACGCTGTCTGTCTGTCGGTCTATCTGGTCATTACAATTTTACAATAAAAAAAATATATTTTTGGACTGAAGTAAGTTGAAACCTGGAAATTTAACAGAATATGTTTTAATCCATTGTAGTCATGGCGGAGACGTGAAAAGGTCTTTGCGTAATTCATAGTAACTTCAGCAAAGCATCACACACAACAGACAAGTCTTAAAATTAACCTTGTCGCACTGTTGCCTTATCGTTTTGGAGCACTTTTCTAACGTTATCAATATATTGAAAATTCTCTGATACACACAATTGTTGTGTTTTAGATATAATACATGACACTCAACCTTTGATAGTGTAGATATATATTAAAAGCTCAACGCTATTTGTCACGCACGCGAGAAGCACTCTTCACTTGGCGCGTGTCGCGGCCGACGTGCGACATGCGACGTGCGGCGTGCGACGTGCGCGACGTCCACAGAATATCGATCAAACTAAATCTGATCGATAGATAATAGATTATATTCTGGAATAAGCGTACTTACAAAACGCAGTGATTATATTCTCTTTGCGTACTTATATTTATTTTCCACAATTTAATGTATAAAAAGAAAAATGTTAATTACTTCTATTATATGTCCCATAGACAATAGAGACTGGACTGCGCGTTCCATATACATATGTGAAGTAAATATGGCCGATGTGACTAAAAAGCGACATGACAGTGTGTAAGTATTTGCTGCATTATCGCCTTGTCTCTTTCTTAACTGTGGTCAATCTTGTGAGACTATTGCCCAGACCATAAGTAGGACCTGATTGAAGAACTGGAGTCTATGGTTTGTCCTCCATATGTTTCTTAAACATAAGATGGCTGGCCAATGCAATGTAACACTTTTTAAAATAAAAAAAAGCTATCCAAAAAATCTGTTACTGTATTACCACGCTGCCTACTCTTTGGCACTGTACAACGCTGCGCCGCCACGCGCCACGCGCCAATCTATATTTCTTTTCACTAAAACAATGGACTCTAAAATTTATTGTGCATTCAGTTGGATGAAAAGAAAATTGAATCTTTGCACAGGATTCTATTACCGTTTCAATATTCTGTGTTCAGTATTGACTTCTTTCTTTGAATACTTTATCTTTTCTTCGTGTTATTCAAAATAAAAATGTACAACACATAGGCAATCCACCCAGACTGCACACGACGACCTCATGAAAACCACAGTTTATTTAAATTGCAATCTTTATTATGTATAAAGATTGTCGCAAACCGCGATGCGCCGCAAGATATACACATACCTAGTGTTCTACGCGGATCAGGTAGCGGGACAAGGTTAGTTTTACAATAAGGTTGAAGTCCAATTTACGAAAAATAACATTGTAACATCTCTTTTATCAACAATTTGTTAAACCTTAGGCTGTGTCTCAGAGCATAGCCTGTCGTAAACCTTAGGCAGTGTCGCAGAGCATAGTTTGTCGTAGGCTGTGTCGCAGAGCATAGCCTGTCGTAAATCTTAGGCAGTGTCGCAGAGCATGGCCTGTCGTAAACCTTAGGCAGTGTTGCAGAGCATAGCTTGTCGTAGGCTGTGTCGCAAAGCATCGCCTGTCGTAAACCTCAGGCTATCCTCAAAAAAAATGTTTAGAAAACTTATATGATATTATAATAATATATTATATTATATGATATTTAGTTAGGTATCAATAACACTAATCTTCATTTATTTTAAATATTTATCTTTGTTACAAGTTACGTTTTTATGGTTCCGTAGCCAAGCAAGAGCATTTATAATGTCACCATGTTTGTCCGTCTATCTGCATGGCTCAGCCGTTTTATACAGCCACTACACAGACTATAAGTACAGCACTGAAATTTGATACTTGTAAGTAAAGATTATTATACCTGATATTAAGAAATGTAGCAACATGTGTTTTTTCAACACACTTACCTACTGGTAAACAGTGTTATTACCTTAATTACTCCTACGGGCTTTTTCTTTGTAAATTTTAAAGCATAATCATCATCATAATATCAGCTCATATAAGTACCACTTACTTTTCCGTGGTGCCGGAAATCTCCATAAGCGTTGCATTCTCTAGACGTCATAATTCGAGTGGGCCAGCCGGTATATCAGCAGTGGTGCTTAAACAGTGTGCTTCTAAGTTGTGTCCTGTACTCTCTTCAAGGCGATAGTGCGTGTGATCAACATACAGTTTTTAAGATACCTAGAAAAACACGAACTGGTCATCGTCAATAGGGCTTTCGCTATGGTCGCTCCACCGCTGATTTCCTATTGTATCTCACATACCGTGTGTGTTCTACCGCTCGTATGATAGGGTGTGTTCTGAGAAGTATTTCAAAATATACCCATGGCTACTTTTTACCACCACACCGCTCACTGTCGGCAGGGAATTCATTCTCACACCTAAGAACCTAAATGGTCACGTACAATGCGGTTTCAGAGAAAGTTCCTCCCGCAAAAGCTTAGGTTGTGAAGGCTCCCTGCCAAAGTTTTTCCTAAGGACTACAAATAAGGTTCCTTGAGATAACAGTTATTTAAATTAAGGGTCGGTGTTGCAAGCGTCCATAGGCTACGGTGACCGCTTACCATCAGGCAGACCGTTGGCTTGTTTGCCACCTCAGTGGTGTAAACACAACAGCCACGTGCACTAACACTATAATACCTGCACGTATATATAGTTGAAACGAACGCCAAGGGTGGACTGTATAACTTTCTTCTTCGCGGGGAAATAAAATAAAACACTTCTTCATGTAAAGGTGCACAGTGAGCTCTTCTTAAAACTTGTTCGTGTCTCGACGAACGGTGGATGAGTGAGTGAGTAAGCTCGTGGGTGTCTTCTCTTTCATCCTTCTGGGTGTTGAGGTGCGGGTATCGGGGGAGGGGAATTTACCTCCCACCATGACCCGGGCAGAAGCTCAGGGGTGCTGAACACCCCCGGTGTAATTGAAAGGAAGCCTACTTTTCAGGCCCCTTGATGGTGAATGTTTTTTACCACCAAAGAAAAATAGAAATTAAAAACGAGAATAGGCGCCAAAAAACAAAATAAAATAAAACAGCAAAAGAACGAAATTAAAATAAAATAAAAACGAAGCAAAAGCAAAACAAAACGAAACCAAAAACGAAATAAAAGCGAAATCAAAAATGAAAGCGGAATAAAAACGAAACGAAATAAAAACGAAAATAAAATAAAATAAAAGCGAAATAAAAACAGAGATAAAGTAAAAGCGAGATGGGCACTAAAAGCGCAATGGAATGAAGGGAGCAGCTGAGAAGGTAGGAGGGTGAATAACTAAAATTATTCACCCACAGGGATAAGCTCTCTGGGTAGAGCCCGACTTTCCGGCGGACGGGAGAGTAAGGGCGCTATGCCCCAGATGTGTGTATGGTGGCTGTTATCAGCGCGGGTGAATAGTCGTTTCGACAAACCAGATATGAACTCTGCGAGTGGCTCGGTATTGGTGTCTCTAGCGATGGTGGAGTTGCGGACGTAGCGTCCCGCGCCGGTTATTATTCTCAGCGACTTATTTTGGACAACCTGGAGCTAACGTTTGCTGGTAGAAGATAGAAGACCGTACTAAGCAGGGGCTGCGTAGGTCAGTCTCGACCGGATGTACAACTTGTACAGGCGAATTTTGGTTCTAAGTGACAAGTCAGAGGAAATTACTGGTCTAAGGCACGCCCGTGATGCGACCGCGCCTGCTGACACATGGTCTAGCATTCTGCGCATGCGCAAGCGGCGGTCTATAATACAACCAAGGTACTTTACGCTGGGTTGCCACTCAATAACTTGACCTTGGAACACAAGTTTCGGTGGGAGAAACTTCTGCAGGCCGGTCAGTATTGCTGATGTCTTGCTGGCATTAACGGCTATTCTCCACTTGTCCAGCCAGCCAGGCAAAGTGTCCAATAGTCGCTGCATTTTTTTGGCTGCTAGCTTAGCTTTGCGGGAGGAGGACATATAGGCGCTGTCGTCCGCGTAAAGGGCTAGGATGACGTCTTCAACACCTTCATCTAGACCAAAGTCACTGAGAGTGGGGATGTCGTTGGTGAATAACGCGAAGAGCAGTGGCGATAGGCAGCTGCCTTGCGGTACCCCTGCTCTAAAAGGTTTACATGCAGACTGGTTGTTCTCGACTGAGACATAGAAGCTTCGTTTGTCCAGAAACGAGGCTATTACTCACCCGAGCATCGGAGGGATGTCCGTCTCTAACAGCTTGTGTAATAAGCCCTCGTGCTAAACTCGATCGAAAGCCTTCTCCATATCGAGAAAGACTCCGACTGTGCGCCTGCCTTTGTTTAGCACGAAGGCCATGTGATGGAGTACTCGTACAAGCTGAAGAGTGGTACTGTGGCTGTCTCTGAAACCAAACTGTTCAGGCCTAAGCTGGATATGCGGGGATATCCTAAGTAAAAGTAGGCGTTCGAACAACTTGGCTAAATTGGACAGCAGTGTAATCGGTCGGTAATGTTCTGGACGATGACGATCTTTCCCTGGTTTCGGGAGAACAATAATTTTGCCAATCTTCCACGAAGATGGAAAATGTCCAGTGTGCCGTATCCCATTAAAGATACGGGTGAGTGCCATCAGACCCTTCCTAGGCAGCATAGTAATCGCTGTGTTTGGACTCTCGTCGGAACCGAGTGATTTGCGCTTGTTAAGCTTAGAGGCCTCCTTCCTAACCTCTTTAGGCGTAATAAAATAATCACCTCTGAGTGGTGGGGCTGGGGCCGCGAGAAACTGCTCTACGCGTTCTGTAACTCCTAACGTGTGGTCATGGTCGATAATGAGGTTCGGCTTAAATTGGTCCTCAAAGTGGTCCGCAAAAAGTTCCGCTGCGTGGTAGTGGCGAATACCAGCGGGGTCGATAAGTGGGCAGATAGGGGCAGGTGTTTTTGTGATTTGACGGGCCAGGCGATAGAGAGCCGTGTCGTTCTCACTGGCTTTAAATATTACCTGGTCCCATGAGTGTTGCCTAAAGTTAGCGATTTCAGAAGATAGTTCCGCGCTTATCTTATTGAGGTCCCTCTTCACCACTGGGCAACGGGTGTCGCACCAGAGTTTTCGGAGGTCCCTCTTAGTTTTAAGTTTGGCGCGGAGATGCGCCGGTAGCAACTGCTTACCAGAAGCTGTGGCTGAGACACTGGTGGACTCCCTTAGAGCCTGTGCAATGGCAGTTGTAAAAGTGCTAACTGTCTCTTCGACTTCTAAGGGAGTAGAAATGCCACCAGCCGGGAGTTGATAATTCAACATGGCGCGGTGAAAAGTGGCCCAGTCTGTTATTCTGCGGGGGTTGGGGAGCGGTGATCCTGGACCGATAACAAAATAGTTTTTCAGTGAGTAGGCCCGGGGGGGGGGGGGGTGGGGGGGTGGCGTGAGCTTTGCTACCTCGTAGCAATACCTTTTTATTTTTTCTCGCATTTGATACAAAACTTTGCTTATGATCTAGCGCTTTAACCTAATTTACAGACATATGGTTAAAGTTACACACATGAGAGTGACAGAAATGTATAACACAACAAGAGCTTTCGAATGATATATGTTACATATTTGTGAGCTTTTGTAATACAAAGTTATGACGATAATAGTTTTAAAAGTTTACATATTTAGCCGTTTGCTCACTCGTTTTCTTCTTAAATCTATAATGTTATACGTTAATAAAGTAATATCTAGTTACAAGCTACAATAATAAAAAGGTTTTACACAATAAAAGTATAAAAAATATAAAAAAGTTGTAAAAGTACAAAAATGGTATTTTTTCCTACAAAATCTTATTTATACATAGCGCAAAAGCTATGTTTTATGCTTATAAGTTTTACATATATTTTCAGTGTATGTATATACAGAAATAACACTGATTTAGACACATTATAGTACATGCATTATGTAATTTTTGTAAAATTACCCGAGATAAAATGACATCGCACATATCACCACTAAGTTATATACTTTCGGTGGATGTAGTCATTTTGCACTTTTGTTACAATTTTAAAGTACGTCGTATGACGTCTGAATGCAAATATATGAAAACAAAACTACAGTCCGGCCGCTCAAAGAATGCGTTCCTGAGAGATCGTGATCGAATGGGCTATGTAACTCTGAATTGGCGTACAATTTACGGCAAAATTTTAAATATCTTTTATTTACCTTATTTACGAGTGATAAAATTAAAATTCGAATAATTATGCCAACTTACAATAAATGTATTAATTTTGAGCTAAAATTATTACAATTACTTAACCTGTCAAGCGTCCACATACTAAGGAAATTATCCGCCCTTGCCGCGTACAAACGGACATACACCAAACTTTATTATGTTTATTCCTCTTTATTTATTTTTAGGTATGTTCCCTTATATAAAAAAAAGTAATAAGAATAAGTTTATGATAAATATAATAAGTAATAATAAATTTATTTACTAAAAAAATACATAGTTTTTTATATATAGCACATTACCAGGGGTCAAAATGAACTTTATGCTACTGTTAATAAAATCCAAAATCCAACTCAAAATGGCGCAATATAAATGGTGGCCGGATCAAATTACCAAAACAATTTCTGATAAAAAAATATTAAACGCACAAAATATTGTCCACCCAAAAATACTATAACGTAGGACAGGCCATTGGCTTCACTTCTGAATACTTACAATTAGCCTGTCTGATAAAAGTCGTTCTGAAAAAAATCCCCCGGACACAAAACGCTTAGAGACCACTGTGGTTTCTAGGACGCGTAACGGGTTAATTAACAAATATAAAAACAATAGCTTTTAAACATGGACGTATAAAAAACCACGTCAAACGACGCTGTTTCAAGGTTATGTCAACTGTTTGTTTTTGTAGTGATGTGACAAAATAAGGAAGCAATTTTAATCGAATATTTTTGTAATCTTAATATAATCTGTCGGTATAATATAAAAAAAACGTTATAATTTTATTATATACTAGCTGTCCCGGCGAACGTTGTTCCGCTGCCGTCCCTCTGTACCCGGCGAAAGTTGGTTTTTACCTATAGTGCCCGAGTCCGGCTCGCACTTGACATATCGAGATAAAAACTATCCTATTTTTTAAGTTGGATCAAATAACAGATATTTACGAAGTTTGATCAAAATCGGTTCAGTAGTTTAGGAGTCCATTGAGGACAAACATTGTGACACGAGATTTATATATATTAAGATAATTTACTTAGTATTTAATACATTTGTGACATTTACAAACAGTCGTCTCTTGTCGTCTCGCACGCATAGACTACGTTTTCCAGTGTTTCTAATTGTGTATTTTCTCGTGACTGTTATTGTTGTTATTTTGACTGTTCTTCTTGATATACTGACCTTTGCGCTAATCTGGACTTTTGGTGCATAATAACAATGCCAAAACGCGGTCAAACATTGAAAAGTGAAACTCGTAAACTAATTATCAAATTCAAATTCAAATTCAATTTATTCAGATTAGGCTACAATAATTGAGCACTTATGAATGTCACTACGCCATCGGTTCGTAAGTCTACAGGGCGGGAGACCTTGTACTGAGAAGAACCGGCAAGAAACTCAGCAAGGGCATTTCTTTTCTCCCTTTCTCTTACAGCGTCCAATTAAAATATTGGGAAATGCCCTCCCTATCATAAAAGGACACTTTCCATTACAAACATAAAAAACATGAAATATAAAGCACAAGCACAACATAAAAAAGTATCTAATATAAACAAAAGACAGTTTATGTATTCATCACTAAGAAATAATCAATGTCTTACAGTATTAATAAAAACAAAACAAAAAAGTAAG
Source organism: Apoda limacodes (assembly GCA_946406115.1). Taxonomy (NCBI): domain Eukaryota; kingdom Metazoa; phylum Arthropoda; class Insecta; order Lepidoptera; family Limacodidae; genus Apoda; species Apoda limacodes. Next base: position 2,059,418 of record OX291548.1, read on the forward strand.
ACTAAATACTAAGAATACAAAGAAGTTTGCAAGAGCAGACCAGCCTCCACAGGCGGCACCCGTTCACGAATATGACATATGAATCAGCCATCGCTTCGCTCAACCATGTTTTAGGGAACGTAACGACCCAACACACACGCCACCTCCGCAGAGACACTTTGAGAGAGCATGACACACTCAAGCAACTCCAATAAAACTTCGATTGTATTAGTTACAATGTGTGTAGTAAAGGAACAAAATATATCAAGCTACAAGATTACTTTGAGCGTGAAAGATAAAATGGCGGACCTTTAATTCCTGTCGACCAGGTCCAAGAACGCATCTCTCAGGCACTTGGATTGAGCAAACGGACGATAACAAATATTAATAAAGAAAAGTTCGGATCATCTGGCATCGAAGAAAATATTTTACGAACACCAAAAAAGAAACGCAGAACTAAACCTATAACAGACATTGATAGCTTTGACGCCGACGCAATAAGGAATCATATATATGGTTATTATTCCAGGAATGAGTACCTTAATAGGTCGATGCTACATCTTTGAAAGAACCTGATGTATTTAGGGGAGGCAAAACTGCTTTATCTAAAATTTTGACAGATTGAGACAAAAGGAAAATTCTTTTAGAAAGAAATTACATAATTTTAAAAAGAATTACTTTTTTAAGAGAAGCGATAAAAAACAATAATTGGGACAGTGTCGTTTTCATCGACGAGACATGGCTGAACGCCAATCACACACTTTCTCGTTCTTGGACAGATGACACTCAAGCGTCAACGTCGAAAGTGCCAATGGGTAAAGGAGCACGGCTTATATGCAACGCTGGTTGTGCGAAGTATGGTTTCGTGAAAAACGGTCTATTGGCATTTGAGTCAAAAACCACTACTGACTACCACGAAGAAATGAATGCGGCTTCATTTAAGGAGTGGTTCCAGGATGTGTTGCTACCAGGCCTGCCAGAGCCTTCATTCGGTGCAAAAAAATAAAACACCTACCCAAGCTAATAGAAAAGAGGAATTGGTGGCTTTGCTGCAAAAAAGTGGCATTGACGCAAATATATGAATGACCATAAAAGCCGACAAATGTTCGATATGAAATAGATGAGTTGGCTCTGGCGTACGGTCATCGCGTTCTCCGAATTCCCCCGTACCGCTTTTAAAAGAAGCATGCGATTGACCGCGATATTCGTATAGATACTATGATTGACAATAATATGATTATACACGTTAGTGAAGATGACAGCGGCTCCTCAAGCGAATTGGAAGATTAAATTGTTTGACATAGTCTTCATTGCTTAAGGATTAAAACTATGTATTTCATAATATACATTTTCCAATAATAAAAGCATTTTTATTTTTTTCCCTTCATTACATTCAGAAATTACGATTCAATTCAATTAATTGATTCATTAAAAATTTATTTACATTGTGAATATTTATTGAATATATTGAAATATAATTCCTATAAAAAATAACAACATATAAATTAAATTGAATAAGTATTCATAATTAATGCAATAAATAACGTTACTAAATATTATTAATGTTATTTATTGTACATCACTAGTCATGACGAATTGACAGGTGTCAGGAACGCATTCTTTGACCGGTCGGAATGTAATGTATTAACCTACCTAGCTATGAATTACGATTCTACAGAGCTATTTACAACAAAAGTTTTGACATATTCAATATTCTATAGGTAGTATAAATAGCGAGCAGCGCATTTCTCGTTCGTATTTCGTAGTCGAACCTTGTTGAGATGCAAAACAAAATATCCAGTCTCGTCTGAAACTCAAACTGGAATAGAGTTTGAGAAGCTTGTTTAGGTTTAGTTGCAAACAAGTATTTTGTACACAATAAAAGTTACAACAAGTGGATATTATTGTTATGAATAATATTTCTAAGTTTTCTGATAATTAAACCCGGTGAAAGTGTCATCGTAACGCAATCTGTCACCATGGATTCAGTACATCATTCTGAACCCGTAAGAGTTAAAAATATTTGTCAGTTTTTTCATTAATTTTAATAACAATATATTTTACTGACCATTGTCAAAAACGATTATTAGGTACCATGTTCCTGAACTCCATTTCCTATACATAAATTACTTATCGGTTTTAATACTTTTTTTGTTGAAATAGGGTTAAAACAATTTTTTTGTATTTCTTTTTTACTTTTTTTCTTGTTTTTCTTACATATAAAAAATGATTTTATTTAAATTTCATAAAAAAAAAACTAAGAAATATATTAAAAAGTATGAATAATTAGGTACTTACTAGAGGGCTGACGAGTTACAAGGTTTCTGAATATTGCACTAGGTACTTACTTCAGGGCTGACGAGTTACAAGGCTTCTGAATATTGCACTAGGTACTTACTTGAGGGCTGAAGAGTACAAGGCTTCTGAATACTGAGCTAGGGACTCACTTGAGGGCTGACGAATTACAAGGCTTCTGAATATTGCACTAGGTACTTACTAGAGGGCTGACGAGTTACAAGGCTTCTGAATATTGCTATAGATGGTAAATGTGTACCATACACTTTTGTATATTTTTTGCCGTTCAAAACATTAGTAGGTATAATATAATTATAATTTAAAGTAACTTATTATAAACCTATTGTATGAAGAAGAACCACTTATGTTTTAAGTACATGCTAATTACACAGATTACAACTGTGATAATTGCTGAGAAAATTGCAAACACACAAAAATAACCTCCCTTTTAACATACATACATACATACATAACCTCACGCCTGTTTCCCAGAGGGGTTAGAGATCAAACACTGCCACTTGCTACGATCCTGGCTTACCTCACATGCCTCATCTATACGCATCAATGCTTTCATACATTTCCTACGGTTCCGAGTACTCCTGACCTGGCCTTTTCTGAGAACGTACTCAATTTGGTCTACATACGTTTGCCGAGGTCTACCTCTACCGACCCTACCAATTGCTTCAGATTCATAAATCTGTTTTGTGCATCTATTTTCGTTCATTCTTTCAACATGTCCAAACCACCTTAACATACCTTTCTCAATCTTTAACACGTCAATTGATTTATATGGAGAGCGACAATGGCAGATATACGGCGTCGCTGCGGTGTAATATATATTTTTGATAGTATCTATCTCGTAATTGACAATCTTTTAATACCCATTTATCGGTGAGATTCGTGTACAGTAAACAATACTGATAAAGATTTGAATAACGAGTTTGCGGCATCTATTTTTGATGTTTAAAAAATCTTCTTTGCACGTATCATATTTGCATTCGGCCACCAATATTAACATTATTAATACAGCTTGATAATTATAAATATACCTAAATAATTAGACATCTTTGATCGCCGTTGGCCTAGTTGTCTTCCTCGCGATCTGAGAAGCGGAAGTTAGAGTCCAGCGAGTACCAATGAGTCTTTTTCCAACAACTAAACAACTCTACAAACTTTAGGTGATGGAAAACATCGTGAATAAATCTGCATACGTCAAAAAAGTATATGAAGTACAAAATTTCCCACATTACCCCAATGTGTCCTAGCAGTGGGGAAGTATGAAGACTGTTAAGGAAACATCTAAGAAAAAAAAAGTCCACATAAAACAAAAATCTGCTTAACATAAATACGAATAAGCATTGTTAGAGATTGAAAAAAAAATAAAGAGCGCAGATTTGTTTTTTTTTCACATCTAAAATTTTGAAATTTTTTCTGTCAGTATCAAACATTTTTGTTTGTTTTTAAATTTTCCTTGAAACGGGTCGCGTCCTGCAAATGATAAGAAAAGATCTCCTCTGAAGACTCAACAGTACTGGCTACATTAATAAAAAGCAAAAATAAAGTAAAAACAATTGAATATTCTGTTTTCTTTTGTTCGTTATGTTTAAATAGAGTTATTTTGTGTTACTAAAGCCCAAAGTATTAATAAAATATTAATAAATAAAACTTTATTACTGTCTTGTAGTAATTTTAAAAATTAGAACTTTTTAAATTTATCCGTTATGAAAATTTTACGAATGTTTATTTTTAATTTTAGCTGTTAACGTGTTTTTTAAAAAATAATTGAATAAAAATCTTTTAAAACAATTGAATAAAAATCTTTAGTGTTCAAGTGTAAAATACTTTATTCTATCGGGTGTATAACTGTAATTAGTATAGAATCTTGGCAGTCAAAAATTCTGAAATAGCGTTTTATATTATGTAGGTGAATGCCACATCAAAATAGGTAACGTATCGGACTAACATATAAAATACCCGCTGTATGTATAGTATAGTATGGTACTAATATGGAGATTATATACATAATTCATTTCTTTCCTCACAATAGAAATTTTAAGGACCTTTTACTTTTGCTTCAAGCTTAAGTTAGAGCAAAAGGCCTGGTAGTAGGATTATATAAGAATATAAGAGGCAATTAGTTTTGTCTGCGCTTAGCACCTCTATAGCTAAACTTAGCTAAACGATGTAGTGTAACATTAAAAAATACAAATAGTGTTGGCTATGATGGAATATTAACAAAAATTATTAAATATGTGGCTTCGGATATACCAAACGTTTTATGTCACATTATAAATTTATGTATAAAAGAAGGCGTATTTCCAACCAAACTAAAAACAGTTATAATAAAACCTCTCTTTAAAAAGGAGGATAAAGAAAATTTAAAAAATTACAGGCATAGGCCTTCTATCGATATTTGCAAAAAATTAAAAAAAAAAAAATGTATGCAGGCATTTCCAATTATGTAACTCCGTTTGACAAACTCTGTCCAGGACAGAACGGATTTAGAAGAAACAAAGCAATTAATATGGCCATTTTTGATTTCGTAGACTCAATCATGATTAATTTAGATAAAAAAATCACAAATATGTGCAGTATACACAGACATGACCAAAGCGTTTGACCACGTAGATCATAATACATTAATTGATAAATTAACAGCCTATGGTATTAGAGGACCGATTTTAGATTTAATTAAGCCATATTTACAACATCAATATACTGAAATCACAAGAATATGAAAAAAAAAAGTTAAGTACTTATCCAGGGCAAGAACTGTTGCATGCGGCGTACCATAAGGAAGTGTATTAGGACCATTATTATTTTTACTATTTATAAACGATTTACCCAGTGCAGTTAATTCTCCAATGGTTTTGTTTGCTGATGACAGCACGATCATTGTAAAAAACGAAAATGATATGAATTATCAAAACAATATTAATGAAGCACTGGCTAAGGCGGTAAAGTGGCTTGAAAAAAATTATTTGATTATTAATTTTACTACGACAAAAGTAATGCATTTTTATCAACGCCTAAACCATAAATAAATTAAAGTCAGTTACAAAGATATTGAACTAGAAAGTGTAAACACAACCAAATTTCTAAGGCTCCTTATCGATAGTCAGTTAAAATGGAAACCTGTAAAAAGCTTAGTAAATTTTCCTATGTACTTTATAATTTGTCAAAACAAGTTAACCTCGATGCAGTTTTAATGCCTTATCACGGCTCTGTTAGATCATTACTCAGATATGGAGTTATGTTTTGGGGTAATTCTACCGAAACGTAATCAGTTTTCAAAGCCCAGAAGCGATGTGTTCGAGCAATGTGTGGTTTAAAAACTCAAGAAAGTTGCAAACCTGCATTTAAAAAATTGAAAATATTGACACTACCATCTTTATACATTTTGGAAATATGTATTTTTGTTAAGTGCAATCCATCTCTTTTTGTAAAATGGACAAAAGGACGAATCAGATCCACACGAGCTCAACATTTAACAAAATTATATTTAAAAAAATGCGAAACTGCACTCATGAGTAAAAGTATTTATGGAATGGCTTGCTTACAATAAAATACCGGATAAAATTACGGATCTATCATTACAGTTGTTTAAAAAAAAATTAGTGTAAATTCTTACAGAAAAATGTTACTACACAATAAACGACTTTATGAGTGATTCTATGATATGAAAAGTATTGTAGCTTTTAATATTAAAGTTTTTAGAACGATGTATTTCAGTGCATACTTAAATATTTGTACGCCGCAATCAACGCCAAAACATAGAGAACACAAAATCTGTTATAAAAACGTGTATCATTTTACCTATGTTTAACAAATAAAAACTATTTGTATTTAAGCACTTCTATAGCTAAATTTAATTCAAAAAAACGACAGTAAGCATATTTTTGTGTTATGCACATTGTAATGTTTTAACAAATTTTTAATTTTTTAATTTTAATTTTTAGAGGATTCTACGAGAAACAGTCCATTTCAACTATTTTTCCCAAATTTAATAATAAAAGTGTGGTATATCGTATAATAGTTTCTAAAATCCTGCGTGTACTAAATTTTTGGAAACACTTCAAAGAAGATGTCTATTTTTTACTAAGTTTAGTATAGACCTAGATAATTGTAACTTCCACTCTAAATATGCAAAAATGTCGTGTCCAGTCAAATAACGGTAAAAGCTATGTGAAAATTACACAAACCTGTCGTCAAATTACGGTAAAAGCTACGTGAACCTTCCAAAAATGGTAATGAACCCAACGACACTCGCACTGAACCAGTTTTTACTAGGGATCTATTAAATTTGGCTTTATAAAAAGATAGTCTATTATTTTGCTTGACGTCGGTCGTCTGCTGCATGCAAGATGGTCTCCAACTAATATAATTTAATATAAAGAAAGTAAGTGTAAATCTCGAGACTTTTGTTCTTTAGTTAGTATTTTACTTGGTGATATATTTGTACGTACCTTGTTAAGTTACAGTAAGTACTAACGTCCTAGTATTTAAATGTGATTTCGTTTTGTATTCTTTAGTTGTATTTTTCATGAAAATGATGCTGAGGAACTAACCTATTAATAATATAGCAAATTTTTAAAAGATTTTGTAGCCGCTTATTAAGTAAACGTAACATACTAACACAATACATTATTGAAAAGAACGTACAGTACGTACATGATACATCTTCCGTAAATCACATAGTGTAAGTGACAGCCACTCCTCTGAACAAGTGTCTGCGTGTAACATGCCCTCGCATCTATCAAACTTATGTACATACATGCGGGGCATATTACCCATTTTTTATCTAAACTGTGTCACTTTTGCCAGTTTCCTGACGTAATGTTGCGTACTTTATCGTCCGGGAGCCAACAAATGCCAGTTTTATGAAGCGCTGCTGCCTTGAAACCACTCGCATAAATGTTTACCGATTTTATACAAACCACAGGAAAATAAATTTAAGAAGCAATTCTGTCAAACATTGTATGTATTAAATGACGAGACTACATTGCAGTGTGGTGGCCGACGGAAATCAATTGGAAAAGCACCTTGGATTGCACTCAAGTGTAGGGGCTGCGAGCAAAAGCTTTATGCAAAAAGATAATCAAACAACAACTTAGTAAAAAAGCACGCTGCAGTATTTTAGACTATGTAAATGATAAAAATCCACGGGACTGAAGATGCTCAATTACAGGATGCATCGGTTAATTGTTATTGTATTTTTAAAAAAGTAACTATCAAGTTTCTTGCCGGATTCTTTTCGGTAGAAAGCAATAACATTGTGAACCGTTGGGTTGGTGGAAGGGTTTAAAAAAATTGTATTTCATACTTTGACGATTCAAAAGTGTTTGTTAAAACCTAGTTTGAATGAAAAAAAAAAAGAATTTGACTTTGATGAAAGTTGCATTATCTGAATAACCTAATAATTCTTATGTAAATAAGGTCTAAGGTTAATAAATTCAATATACGGTCAGGAATACGTACTTTCTTGTACGAATGCGCATTCGTATCTTTTCAAATAGTATAAAACCGAGCTACGGCGGTATTATATTATATAATATTATATTATATTATATTATATTATATTATATTATATTATATCATATCATATCATATCATATCATATCATATCATATCATATCATATCATATCATATCATATCATATCATATCATATCATATCATATCATATCATATCATATTATATTATATTATATTATATTATTTATATTACGTGTACTATATACATGGTAACACAGTATTTTTTGTAAATATTTATATAATATAATTATAAACTATAGACTTCAGAAGTGAAGTAGTTACGAAGAGTAAAGAAATCAGTGTTTTTACATTATTACGTTTTACTGACAAAGTAATATTAATGACGATAAATCTTAGTAAGGGAGACGTGTAAAGTCATAACAGCTGAGCGGTTGTGCATATTACCCATTTTTCATATAAACGGTGCGAGTTTCCACATTCCGCAGAGAAATATAGCGCACTCCAACGGAGCTAATACTGGTGTAATGGGGCTCATTGACCGCTACTTTTAAGATTACTTTTTACGTTTTAAAAATATACAAATATGCGTCTTCGCTTGTTTATAGTTATTTATATGTTTCAAAATGCGAGATCCCAAAATCTTTGCATACCTACTAATAGTCAGGAAATTTGAAAAAAAATCCTGATCGCTAAAGTGTTGGGTGAAAATAACATAGGCTAGTTTTTAGGGTTCCGTACCCAAAGGGTAATTAGCGGAACTCTATTACTAAGACTCCGCTGTCCGTCTGTCACCAGGCTGTATCTCATGAACCGTGACCGTTAGACAGTTGAAATTTACACAGAAGATGTATTTTAATTGCCGCTTTCACAACGTATACTAAAAAAAAGAATCAAATAAATATTTAAGGGGGCTCCCATAAAACAAACGTGATTTTTAGGGTTCCGTAGCCAAATGGCAAAAAAACGGAAACCTTATAGATTCGTCATTTCTGTCTGTCTGTCCGTCCGAATGTCACAGCCACTTTTTTCCACAGAAACAGCCACAGAAACTATAAGAACTATACTGTTGAAACTTGGTAAGTAGATGTATTCTGTGAACCGCATTAAGATTTTTACACAAAAATAGAAAAAAAGCAAAAAATTTTTTTGGGTTCCCCATACTTAGAACTGAAATTCAATTTTTTTTTTATCAAACCCATACGTGTGGGGTATCTATGGATAGGTCTTTAAAAATGATATTGAGGTTTCTAATATCATTTTTTTCTAAACTAAATAGTTTGCGCGAGAGACTCTTCCAAATTGGTAAAATTTATCCCCCTCCCCCCCCCCCCTGTAACTTCTAAAATAAGAGAATTGAAAAAACTATAAAAAATATATGATGTACATTACCATGCAAACTTCCACCGAAAATTGTTTTGAACGAGATCTAGTAAGTAGTTTTTGTAATACGTCATAAATCGTGAACCTTCCATTAAATCAACTCAAATATAATTTTTTTTTGTTTGTGTTTGAAGATTACATAAATATGGTACGAAACCCTCTGAGCACTCGATTTTGCTTGATATTGATAACGACAATAGGTAGACGCTTAAAATATTCACAGAATATTTAGTTGTATAGTCACTTTAAAATAAATAATTTAATTAAAATAAAACAAATATTCAAGGGGCTCCGATACAACAAAGCCGTTTTTATAGATAATGGTACGGAACCTTTTGAGTGCGAGTCCACCTCGCACTTGGCCGATTTTTATATCCTGCTCTGTTACGGATTATTGAGTCAATAGGACTCAATAGAACGATTGGGATAGGAATAACAGATAGAAATTAACTTCACTCAAAGATTCTCATCAAAATAAATTCAACAATATAACTACTTACCTGTTAATTCTGGTCACGTATCTATGTAATATAAAAATATCCATCCTGATATTATAATCACAATATCAAGTATTATATGAAGGTAACGTAATTGTTTGTTTATTTTTGCGTAAGGGCTATTTTACATTTGGGAAAAGACGAAACTGTATTACTAACAGATCACAGATCTTTCGAGCAAAGATACACAAAACAAGAGTGTGTTTACAGTTCATGTTATCGACTAAGTTCATACAATTTAGACTTATTTTACTATTAAATAGAACGGGATAAAAAGTGGTCTTAATGTCTATCTAGGTCCTCCTAATAAAATCTAACAGCTGTAAAACTAATAACCTATTACTCATACATTCATTTATATTGAAATAAACACTGAACTTCCGTTTTCGTAAGCAGATTTATAAAAACACTCTTAAATTTTTACGACGGCTTACTTTTCGCACGGTCGGTACTATCGGTTCCTTAAAGCTCTATGCTGAGACGGCTCTTAAGCTCAACGACATAATCAAAATACATGAAGTGGAAAGTTTCCTGTATTTTTATCACCGTTACTTTGAATTTACCGAGCTTTTTTATGTTTTTATAAACAAGTTGCTATCGTTTTTGCGACTATCATTACCGATTTTGTTGTACGCTTTTCTGTCTCTGAAATACCTTATTAGCCAAGTCGGCTTAGAATTTCTATTAATATCTATTTAAGTCTTAGTCTTTGACAAAAATATCGACGAAACCCCGCCGTTGCGTTAGCAGCAGTTTTGAATTAAGGGGAAAATAGGTTTGTTCAATAACTCAGGTATCTTGAAGTTTTTTGCAAAATGGTAAACATTTTGAAATATGAATTTTTACAAATTTTTACTATTTTTAATAAAAACAATCAATATCTTTCAAATAAAATGAAAAAAATTATTTACAGAGCAGATTATCAAATTATTTCGTTTATTAAGTATATAAATATCACCTTAGGATATAAATGCACATAAACAAATTTGTGGAGAGATTAAGTCTCTACAATTTTTTTCTAGAACATTCTACAACTAATATTAGGTGTGTAGTAGTAGTATCTACGCATTGGAAAAGCTAGGTTGTTATCTTAACTCCTATCTTCCTTGTAAAATTTTGTTAATGGAATTTTAATTCAGCTTATAAATAAAAATATCTATAAACATTTTCTTAAATCAAATATCATGTGCCAATTTATCTACACAGCTTTTGTGGCTCTTAATACCTATGACGTATGGTACAGAATTGTGGCTTTTCTGCAGAAGCGAGTTCACGTGTGCTTGGGCACAGGACACAACTGATTGTTTTTTTTTCTAACTACCGGCTACTGTTGTTGGCCGCAGATGACCTTGACAACTACACGCGGACTAACTTTTGCTGCGGTGCTGCTTGTACTCTTCAGCGAAAAGTTTGGGTGGTTTGCGCAACGCTGTCCTCGACACGAACCTCGGTTTGGGCAACCGCTCTTAAAACTAAATTTGAATCTGATTAAAATTTACCGCCGTTTCGGAAAAGCAAAGGCGTTCTGAAGAGAAGAAACGGCAAGAAACTCTTCAGCCCTCGCCTTTTATTATTTAAATCTAACTAGACAAAGCACCCGGGTATATTAGTGAACCTATTATACCCGGTATGTCGCGCTTGAGTGTGTGTGTATACTAAACTGTCTAGTGTTTCGTCGCCGCCGGCGGCGACGTATTCTGTATATATTTGTATAAGCTGTGTTCGCTGTAAGAGCGCCACATTGACGTTCGAGGGACGAGGGATATCGTTTGTAAATAAAGAGTAGATAAGAGGGGAGAACTCAGAGCCCTGGGGAACACCTGCACCAATGGGGTGGAGAGACGAATGACTTCTTTCTACGCGATAGCGAAACCCACGTTTCCTAAGGAAGTCTCGTAAGATGAGCACGAGACGGTCTGGAACACCGAGATTGTACAGCTTGTTAATCAAGCCATTATGCCAGACTTTATCGAAAGCCTTCGCTACATCGAAGAAGAGGGCTCTTGTGCTGAAAGGCTTAGGGTACCTATAGAGACCTTGGAGGATGTGCTCCGTTATACGGTGCACTTGATTGACGCACGAGTGATTAGCTTGAAAACCGAACTGCTCGTCAGAACTGTCTTTAGACAGAACGTAGTCTTTCAGGCGAGAAAGGTGGAGTCGTGCATAGAGTTTTCCCAGAGTCTTTAAGAGATTAATGGGTCTATAGGACGTGGCTTCGTTACTGACACAACTGATACTGCCGCACGCATACATTTAAGGCATTTTAAGGTGTGTGGTTCGCCCCACCTTACCATGACGAAAGGTGCGAGCGAAATTAATCTTCAGTTGGGTCAGCGAAGTTTTCATCCATTGTACATTTATGTCCCAAAGTTAATTCGTTTAATTGAATAAATATCCAACTTACAGTTAAAATTGTAATGACTAAAGTGGTATTTATTATGGTGTGTATTATATTTAAAACAACTTGAATTTCAACTATTTTGCTGAAAAGTTCAAAATGAATGAGTTATTTAAAAAAATATTTTCCTTTAAATTAAAAACGGCGGCTAACGCATCGGAGGAATTTCGTCGCTATTTTTATTTAGACTAAGAAATACCCACCCTGAAATTTCAGCTATGAAATTCCTGTCGGTATTTATTGCAATTTAAAACTTATTTTTGACTTACCCGACCACAGTATATAGTATCGTTTAATTTAACAATAATTGATAAATACATTAAGTTGGGACTAGTTGTACATCTCACACAGTGACATATAGTCCCAAACTAAGCAAAGTTAAAGTCAAATATCATTTTAGTACCAACGTACTTAAGTCAGATTTTTTTTCAAAACACTTATAGGCACCAGCACATCTTATTCGAATATTTATGAAGGTACATACATATTATAGATAGAAATCACAAAAGTTGTTTTTACATCCATATACATACATGTATATAGCTAATAAGTGTGTGTTTTAAAGAACTAGGGATAGGTAAAAAAAATTAAGGGCCCATTAAAAGACAGTCTGGATCTAATAAAATTTTGTACTGATCACGTAACCATGTACCGTCACCGTACCGTGACCCTACAATGCATAAAAAAATTTAAGTAAGTGCTCTTAATTTATTTTTAAATAAAAAAGAAATATGAATTGAAAAAAACATAGGTAGAAATTTAATCAACGCTTATCCCGTACGTAAATACAATTCTTGTATCTTCTTTTATCGTTAAGGGTATACAGTACACAGTACAATATACAGTAACAAGATCGAATGACAATTATCTACTCTGTTTTTCTTCTTCAGTAAGTTTAATTAAAGTAAAGTAAAGTAGACAAATAATTGTCGTAATTCGGTGTAATCTAAAATTAAAATATAATCTCTTAAAAAATCTTTTTAAAACAGATTGTTCAATACAAGATAAAATTTCAATTTTAATTACAAGCCTTTGTGTGGTTAGGATCTGATCTAGTTATTTCAGACAATGAGTGGCAGTGGGTATTGTTTCGAGAGATGGTAGATATGGAATCATATTGTGTGATAAAAGAATGGGCGACACTCTCCCTTTGTGGTGCAACTGAGCGCTGTCCTCAGCCACAATGAAATCAGAGTGGATGTGCTTTTGCACCAGCTCGATGAAACAGTACAAAGAGAAATAAAAATGTGGCTCCTGATACTACAAACTTTATTCTGTCTGCGATATCTAGGCGCGCCGAAGGTTGAATAGTAATTGGAAGTATAGTAATTGACTTTATACTTCCAATCACTATTTAATCTTAGAATGCATAAGAGAAGTAAAGTGATCAGAAGTATAATATCAATACGTGCCGAAAGTTAAATACTGACTGGAAGTATAACATATTTGCGTGCCGAAGGTTATATAGTGTCTGGAAGTACAATATCTATGCGGGCCGAAAGTTATATTATAGTGTCTGGATGTATAATATCTATGCGCGCCGAACGTTATATAGTTTCTGTGCGTGCCGAAGGTTATATAGTGTCTAGAAGTATAATATCTGGGAGTATGGTAGGTTAAATAGTGTCTGGAAGTATAATATCAGTGCGTGCGGAAGGTTAAATAGTGTCTGAAAGCAAATATCAGTGCGTTCGGAAGGTTAAATACTGACTGGAAGTATAATATCTATGCGTACCCAAGGTTAAATAGTGACTGGAAGTATAATATCTATACGTGCCGAAGGTTATACAGCGTCCGGAAGTATAATATCTATGCGTGTCGAAGGTTAAATAGTGTCTGGAAATATATGATTAAAACATGGAGAAAAGACAGGTGCACTATAACGAATAATACGGGCTTCATGGTGTTTTATATACTTGGGTTTCATTCCAAAATGGTAAACAAAATCTAAAGCCAAGTCTAAAGCACATCCGTTCTTTTCGTATAAGTTTTCTTTGTCTACGACTTTATATAATTACTAATACTAACGTATGATTCAAAACGAAAACCCGGGAAATTGTCACGCAAGAATGTTACATAAAATAATTTTATATTCTATTTTTACTTTTCCTATTAAGCATTGCTTAACATTACATTTCAAGAAACTAGATCAATGGAAAATATTATCCAAATTTTCAAGAAAACTTTATTAATATTTCTAAGAAAATGGTACGGATAGGCGGGCAACAAAGTTATCTAATAGCGGTTGAGGGGCTTTTCATGTTTAACTATGGAGCTTTAAAAAGTAGTAAATGAATAGGAATTTTTAAATTATCGCAAAGGCACGGATCCTAGATTGGTACTTTAGTATAAAGATATTGAGTTTTCCGTAGAAATAAGAAAAGAGTGCTGTCAGTTCTTTGGTTTCAGTTATGGATATCTCAGGTTTCCACCGTTCTTAAAAACGTAATGCTTTACTACGTCACTCTGACACTTCCATAAACACACAAGGTTTTTAAACGAGAAAATTATGAATTAAATCTCTTATATATTCTACTAATAAAATAAATGTACCTGAGAGTGAAATAATAGAAAAAAGGCTATTTTGTTCCGTTCGCGCTCATACGCTCTCAGTCAAGCTAAAATTAATTAAGGTGAGCGCCGTCATTATTTAGTCTAGTTTTTTATGAACGTTGTTTCAAAAGCGTCATAAAATTACAGTGCCTAAATTTTGAGATTCTTTTGATTTTTCTCTTTTAATATAAAACAAATTCGTTTTTCGTGTCTGTCTGTAGGTATATCCATAAACTCCTCCTAAAACACGCAATGGATTTTGATGCGGTTTTTACCATCAGTTAAATATTTTGTCATGAATATAATAAAACTTAATTGAGTTTACCGATGTTTTGTAATCAAGTCGCCGAAAAATAAATTTATATTGCTTAAATAGGTTAAACCTAAAGAGATACATAAAAATTATGTACTCAAGAATTATAGTTCTTCTAATATCCTAAAGAAAACTCCGGAATGGCATATCTCTATCTCTATGTGTTACAATAGACTTACAGTAACCATTTATTTATTAGTATTATTGATAGTGTTTTTAAAAGAGTAACTATCGAGTTTCTTGCCGGATTCTTCTCGGTAGAAATCAACAACATTGTGAACCGGCGGGAAGGTGGGAGGTTTCAAAAAATAATATTTTATAACTTTGACGATTCAAAAGTGATTGTAAAATCCTTATTTGAATAAACCATTTTGCCTTTGACTTTGACTTGACATTTCTTTCATTAAAACTTTTATTAAAATTTCAATTGCATAGCTCTTATACTTTAGATTTTATTGATATCTAAATTTTCCCGATTTCGTCACTCAGTCACTGATGATCATCAAAATTCGTAGGGTACTTCTTGAAGCCTGAAATTTGCTGTGTAAGCTGGTATGCAGTATGCAAAACATTATTAAAATTGCGTTACTTGCGACGCTTTATAAATTTATTACTTACTAATTATAATCTTATTAAATATTTATCTTCTTGGAATTAAATGTATGATGTAATGATAATAAAAAAAAAACGAGTTGCACTCCGGGAGTGCCGGCAGAAGTGAAAACCTTTACACACGATTCGCACTTAACACTCAAATATGTCACAAGACATGTCTTTGACATTGTCAAGAAATAATAATGTTTGTTTATTTACTTTTTTGACGTAGTATATTTGACATCGCAATCTGTCATAGAATTAAAATTCCATATCCAACCTCCCTGTACTACTCATAATCGCGAATACTAAAAATAAAAATTATAATAGGCGTGGCATTGCGGTTTCCGTATTTTACAAAGACAAAGATGCACTTTGTTCAATTTCCATATTTTAAACACTTTATATACACGAATTTTACGAATACACAGCAGTATGGCCACTACACAGACGGTCGAGCCATCAGCTGCCACCATCCATGGATGCGCGTAGCACGCTGTAACATAAACACACACGACCATTCGCGCAAGCGCCCTGCGCCGCCTAAACGAAACAGCAGGCGCAGGCATACATTTTCGCCGCGCCGTAGAAAGAGAGGGGAATACTCCCTGTCCTGTGTGAATTTTCACGATCAGGACACATGACCTGACGCGAGTTTAACATTTTTTACCCATACCAAAAAAAGTGCACAACGCCGCTAAAGAAGTTTTCACTTCAAAAGTTTCAAAATTACTAATTACAAATCCTACTTATGTTATAAATGTGAAAGTTTGTATGTCTGGATGGATGTTTGTTTGTTACTCAATTTGCAATTGCACACCTATAGATTTGGTCCTGGAATAGCACATAGGCTACTTTTTATCCCGAAAAATTAAAATTTTCTCGCGGGAATAACTACAAGCGAGGTTAAACGAACTAAAGCTATAGCTACTGCTTGCTATAGCAAACTTCATTAGTATAATTAAGGAGTTCCATGCTGATAACCGAGTTTAGGGCGAGCGGAGCCTCTGGCAAAATCTAGTTTATTAAAAAATTAAAAAAAAAGGGAAACGTACACTGAAAAAAATTACCAAACTCTTTCGGCTATTTCATTTATAACCAGAATTTGATTAGAAAAGAAAAAGAAAAGTTATCTTCTTTGTACTATTCGGTTTATCTATAAACAACAAAACAGTTAATGTTATTTTGAATTGGGCTAAGTGTAATCAAATGTTTATTTATGTTTAACCTTACAAAAGTAAACAAACCGAAGTGGTCACAGGTAAATAAACTGTTAATCTAATTTTAATTATATTCATTAATAATATGCAACAAAAACCAAGGTCAAGCTTCTAGCAAATACTTTGATTAGCCATAACAATATTAACCTTTTAACAATGATTTACTATTTTAGACATTTTTTGTCACATACAACCTATTAATTTGTAGACAAATCAACTACTATTAAAAAAAGATCAGTGGCATCCGGGGCCTGTTGCGGTAAAGCTATTGCATTGAAGTGTTTTATTTAATCATTGTGACAAACCTACAAGACTTTCGTGGTAGATAATAATATTGTCCACGTAAACTACTACACCCTTACCTAACAATTCCTTCCATACCGTATTCTTGGTCTTATGAAAGAAAAATTGGCTCGACTTTATGCCGAACAGTAATACATTAAATTCCCAAACATTAGAATAGCTACCTCCTGAACATATGAACGCGGTTTTATGTTTATCGCTTTCATCGAATTCAAGTTGAAGATATCCTGAATTTAAGTCTAATTCGCAAAAGTATTTGACCCCCTGCAAACTTTGAAACATGTCCTTAACACGTGGAATTGGATATGCAACGTCAATAGAAACTATTGTTAGGCATGGCACTATTATGTGCCTTTTACTTCTATGTCATCTCTTAGGTCTATGGTTTTGACAATGTTATGCGTATCTAAGCAACACTGTTTGTAAATAAGTCGAAAATAAAAGTTCTATCTACATTGTTGATACTGCTATTTTTCCTCAAGTTTCCAAGAAACCGCACTCTGCGTGGCTCGTTTAGTCACAGGTTATATACATGTTAAGGTTCAACTAGTCGCGGGCTTGAACTCACTCGTGGATGCGGCCAAAAAGCGCACTGTCTCACCTAGCATCGTGTCTGAAAGACATAAAATCAGTTATGAGCAGTTAGCAGATTTGTATATTTATGGGCAATATCCTACCTATATTTCTCAATAATGTAATAAGCTATATAAAATGTAATATATTACTATGCCACTACTGCTATGAAACTGGCTCTCTATCCTATCACACGTCTCTAACTCCTCTAACTTTCGACTACTTTCCAAAGAAACACAACCTAACATAATAAATGAAGATTATAAACTAGCTGACCCCGAGAACGTTGTTTCTCGCCGCCCATTGTAAAGAGATTGTACTAATTCAGAAACCTTGCCCGGTGCCTATGTGCATAACAACTTATACCCTGTCCGACTCGCATTTGACCCCTTTTTTCTTTCTCAGAAACCTTGCACGGCGTGTGAGTAACAACTTACCAAAATTTCATTAAAAATCGGTTAACCCTTAGTGCGCGAATCCGACTCGCAATTGACCGTTTTTTTCTTTCATAAAAACCTTGCCGTAACGCTAACAAGCACAACAGATAAAGAATTAGCGAAATCGGTCTAGCCGTTCACGTGTGATGTTGTGACCAGGAGTCCGACTCGCACTTGACCCTTTTTCTAACCTTTTAAACCTTGCCTTAACAATAACAAACGCAACAAAAATAAGAATTATCCAAATCGGTCCAGCCGTTCTCGAGTTTTATCCAGACTAACGAACAGCATTTGATTTTTATATTTGACATTGTCAAGAAATAATAATGTTTGTTTATTTACTATTTTGACGTAGTATATTTGACATCTCAATCTGTCATAGAATTAAAATCCCATATCCAACCAACCTGTACTACTCAAAATGAAACGACGTTAGACGATTGTTAGGGTCTTTTTCGTTACGGAATTTTTTGATTCGGTAGCCGCGCTCACAGCCCGCGATACTTAGAGCACGCGATAAAAGCTATGCAATAGCTTAAAAAAACATGAGCTTTATCTAAACAACCGAAGTATCATATATAACCAAACGATGTCCAGTACATAGTAATACATAAGTACATTTTATTAATTTCATAAACTACAAAATAGTTTTATTACTTTTCGAAAATAATAATTTGTACATCGAATTACAGGATTTTACAAATTCTGTAAAACTTTCCTCGAATTTATGAGTAGGGTAATTAATATCAACATATAAAGCTAACTAAAGATTACAAAACGTTTTATTAAAGTGGGAAGATAAAACAGTAGTTGTCATTACAGTGAAGGCCAATTAACGTTTACAAACACCTTTCTAAGAATTAGTGAAGTTTACTAATAACAAACATCATATCGTACCGCTACGAATCAAGGTTGACGTGACGCGTCCTACATCGCGCTATTAAAGTTTCTTCGATAGTTCTGTATATATGGGAACCGAATCGCAAATGAAGTGGACCAAGGCGTTCCTCAGGCATAACTCCTCACCTGGCGGGGAATCCCCGTTTACCGCCGCTCCACAGTTGGTGACTGAGCTGAACAAATTTGACGCACCTTCGCCGCCCTTCATCTACCAGGTACAGGAACGAGTTGTCAACCGTAGTACGCTTCGCATAACAGAGGTTCACCAGGACCTATCGGTGTAATTCACAGAGGAAGTATGCCGTATAACCTATAGGTTTTTAGTTACTTGCAGCCCACTCCATAGGTGCAGGTGTCCCCCAGAACTCCGTGCTTTCCCCTCTACTCTATTTTTTGTTCACTAACGACATACGTCGTCCCTCTAACGTCAATGTGGTGCTCTTCGCGGACGATACGGAGCTCTACTGTTCTCACCGACACGTCCGTCGAATAAGCTGTCCCTGCAGTCTGCCGCCAACGCCTTAGGCGATTGGTTCCGGAAGTGGAGAATCGAGGTTAACCCCGAGAAAAGTGCAGCAGTGCACTTCGCCAGGGGGAAAAAATCGAAAAAGGCCATAAGGCAACTCTCCCCAATCCACCTATATGGCCAACCCATTCCGTGGGTAAATAAGGTCAAATATCTAGGAGTCACTTTAGACTCTCGTCTTAATTTCAGAGCCCACATTAAAAGAGTGAGAGATCGAGCAGCCTTCGTTCTTGGTCGCCTTAAGCCAATGTTAAACAAATACAGTAAAATGTCTCTTAGAAATAAGGTGACACTTTACAAAACTTGTATTCGGCCCATACTCACATATGCGAGCGTAGCACTACTACTACTAACTACTTCCTTGCAAGTCTTACAAAATCGCTTTATGCGAGGTGCAGTTGGCGCCCCGTACTATATGCGTAACATCGATCTCCAAAGCGATTTCGAGCTACCGACCATAAAAGCCTTCATCAAAGATGCGTCTAAACGCTACTTCGAGTCGGCAGCCCTCCACCACAATCCCCTAATTAGGCAAGCTATAAACTACGCCCCCAATAGAGAGGCCTTAGGACTCTTTAGATATCCGAGGCACGTACTGATAGATTCAGATGATGAGATCAAGCGCCTTCCGCGCCCGCGACCGCGAACACAGTTTATACAAATATATACAGAATACGTCACCGCCGGCGGCGACGGAACACTAGACAGTTTAGTTTTCTCACACACACACACACACACACACACACACACACACACACACACACACACTCGAGCGCGCGGATATACTAGGTTCACTAATATACCCTGGCGCCTTCACTAATTAGATTTAAATAATAATAAGCGAAGGCTGAAGAGTTTCTTGCCGTTTCTCTCTTCAGAACGCCTTTGCTATTTTCCGAAACGGCGGTAAAATTTTAGTCAGATACAAATTTAGTTTTAAGAGCGGTTGCCCAAGCCGAGGTTCGTGTCCAGGACACCCTTGCGAAAACCGCCCCAACTTTTCGCTGCAGAGTACAAGCAGCACCGCAGCAAAAGTTAGTCCGCGTGTAGTTGTCAAGGCCATCTGCGGCCAACAACAGTAGCCAGTAGTTAGAAAAAAAAAAATACTTGCAGCCATGGTTTGGGTTATATGTAAGGAGAAAGTTGTGGAAAACATAACTAAGTCAATTGGTATAGGTATAACAGATAATTAGACTAAAGTAAACGCAGATACAGTTAGCTTCATTCGAACAGCAGATTTGTTATTAACATAAATTATTTCTACTTCAAAATTTTTTTGAGCAATATGTAACCCAACTTGAGATAAAGTATAAAGAAACGTTTTTATAAGATGTAAGTAATGTTGTGAAGTAAAATACAACATCAATTGTTCAGTTAGAAAATTAACAAAACTGATTTTGTTTAGGTATTGCATTAATGCAATATGTCCTTGGGAGGATCTAGTAGACTGGAGCTTCGCCAGTAGGAGAATCGGGTATTCTGGGGATATCCGATATGTGGGATATGGTAAAATAGTATCAGGAACTTCGCCTGGATCAGAAACCTGGAACCGTGTGTAAAACAGTCGAAATAAAAGTCCAGTTGGAACTCCATTGACACGTCCTGATTTCTTGTCTTTGTCGTCTCGGATTTAGTGTCCGTTTCCCAAGTAAAGTAGAGCGTGAAAATGGAAGCGAAAACAAAATAAATTTTAAAAAGGGGGAAAGCAAAAGACTAGGCAAAAATAAATACAAAAAAGTGAAGTTATTATTAAAGGAAAAGTTATTATTATTAGAAAAAGGGCTGAGCTATTACTAAACGATTATATATTAGAAGATTTTTAACTTCTTAAAAAAAAATAAGTCACCAACGTTTATCCAGAAATTAATATTATGATTTCTAAGCCTATAACTAGGCTCAATGAGAGAGCTTTATTGTCACCTACAAATGATAAAGAAAGTAAATTGAACGACCTTATATCTCGAAGATTAATACACAGATGCAAACACTAACTCTGTAGACACCTTTCTGGACCAGGTAGAGGACGTACATTTCCCAACAGAATTTTTCAATTGTTTTCAGCCTTTATGACTAGCCGCCACATAAATTGGTTTTAAAAGAAGGGTGTCCTGTTATTTAATTACGCAACCCTAATCCACCCAAATTTTACTACGGTACACGTCTGCAAGTAAAATCTCTTAAAACTTTACAATGCTGTAACATGCAACATGTAACAGTAGTGATGCCATTGATATTATTTAATTTTTTCTCTCAAACAATATACGGCGATCGACCGTTTGGGCACCTCCGATCTAAAGCAGTCTTTTACAGAAAAGTCAAAAAATGCGTCAACAAAACGATATATACTATAATTTCCATACAAAAAATGTCAAGTTTCAAGACGAAATTATGGTATTAATTACTTAAGAAGTATTTAACAAATACATCTGATAGTTGTGTATATCAGATTGTTTAATGATTTTTAGTACATTTGCCTGTTAACTGTACCTCGTTAGTATGACAGAAATAAGCATTTAAGGTAAACTGAACAATAAGTATTAAACTTATATGATTTGAAATACTTTTAGAATGTGTAGAAAATAAAGCTTTCGATCAATAGACAAAATACAACGGATGCAGCTTTTATGTGTCCACCGACAACAAAGACCTTTCGCTAAATCTGTCCAATATCTCAGACAACTTCGAACAACGATTTCTCATATTTTCAAGAAAATTGAATAACGTCTACAAAAAAGTTTTGACAAAGCTCTGGCTCAGTGTTTATCGTCCCTAAACTTTAAGTTTTATGTGTATACAACTGGCGTGCTTAAAAAATAAATTACGTTTCCCGTTCTTCCAATTAACGAAGGTGCTTAGAACACAAACCATTATTCAAGCGGTAGAACACACACAGGGATGAAAAGTCTCTCCTCAGAATTGAAGGGTGTGTGTACTGTCGCGCACGAGTACGTACGTTTATGTGTGTACTCGTATATACACAGTTGGATAGATGTTGTATTTGTGTAACAGGTGTGCATCTGGGAGTTTCTTGTCATTTCTTCTCCGCTGGGCCTAGTTTCCGAAGCAATGGTAGTTTAAATGATGTGCATTTGTTGTCGGGCTGTATTGTGTGGGAGCTGGGCCACGTTCGGATGTGCAATGTCTGTTTGAATGGATGTGTGCATATATATATTCGTGGTTGTGTGATGCACCCGCTCGCACCCTGCCGCTATCACGCGGCCAAACGAGGATTACATCAGATAGGACCTATCTAAGTTCATTTACGTATCGTTTTATTTTATATGTATTAGTATATTTATATATATGTCTGTTTGTGTTTATAAAAATATGTGCATGTATGTCTATTTTAATATATTTTTAGTATGTATATGAATACCTATTTATTTTTTTATTTATTTACATGTTTGTAAAATGTAAATATGTATGTCTGTATATATGTATATGTACATCTGGTGTGTAGTGATATATGATAATATGAATATATTTTACTCGGGAGTTACTTTAAATCCCGTCACAGAATAATTGAAGACTTAACGTATCACATGGTATTAATATTTAACTATTACCTCCTTTTTTTCATAAAATAACACTTTTACTTTATTTAAATGTATCTATATCATCATTTGGTGAACTGAAATGATTGCATATTTTGTAATTTTTCTGGCATATTTTCGGTAATATATGTCGTATATTTTGCGTTACATATCTATACATATAATAAAATTGTAGGACAGTCAAAACTGTACATTGAATATATTTTTAAAGAATACTTGAGGTGTGATCTACAATCGATACCGAAGCCAAAAATATAGTTTTTAGAATTTTGTCGGTTTGTCTGTTTGTCTGTATGTATGTTCGGGATAAACTCAAAAAGTACTGCATGGATTTACTTCAAATTTAGCACGAATATTAATAAGAAGTCTGGTCAACATATAGGCTACATATTATTACGCTATCACCTACGGGGATCGAGCAGTGAACCTTAATTTCTTCAACACATTCTGTAACAACGTGTAATCTAACGACGCATATTGGACTTGCTTCTTAATTATTAATTATTCTACTCACTCATAGCCATTTATTTTATGTTAAAAAATCGTGTAAAGTCATAACTTAGATGTGTAATCCATTCAGTACTTTTTGAGTTTATCCCGGACATACATACAGACAAACAGACAAAAATTCTAAAAACTATAAATTTGGCTTCGGTATCTATTGTAGATCACACCCCAAGTATTCTTTCAAAAAAATATTCAATGTACAGTTTTGACTTTCCTACCATTTTATTATATGTATAGATAAAAAAGATTATTCCCATAGCTTCGTCCGCATTGAATTTTGATAAAAAAATATTTTAAGCTGTTTTTTTTTTATTGATTTTACCTACAAAAATATCAGAATTTTCATACATATTTGAATTCCCTATTTTCCCATTTTAAACTTTGAAACCCAATTTTAATTTCATCCCCGAGTGGATGAATTGCGCAAAATCCTTTCTTAGTTATTAATAATTTTTAGTCTCTAGAGTCTAGAATAAAATTATCGAAAATCTCATACAAATTTTCGTCTCCTAATTTCCGAAATCGGTGAAACACATAAATATTAATTTTTAACCTAAAGGCCAAATACCAATTTTAAGCATTAATCTCAAAAATGATAACATTCCATACAAACTTTGAACTCCCATCGGGTAAGATAAGTTTAAGTAAAACTTTAGAAGATGAATTTTGCAAAATTCTTTCTTGGTCCTCGCCTAAGTTATAACAGGGACCTCTGTCATAAATTTCAAGTCTTTAGGCTCAAAAGTTAGTTATTATATATACACTAGCTGTCCCGGCGAACGTTGTTCCGCTGCCGTCCCTCTGTACCCGGCGAAAGTTGGTTTTTACCTATAGTGCCCGAGTCCGGCTCGCACTTGACATATCGAGATAAAAACTATCCTATCTTTTAAGTTGGATCAAATAACAGATATTTACGAAGTTTGATCAAAATCGGTTCAGTAGTTTAGGAGTCCATTGAGGACAAACATTGTGACACGAGATTTATACATATTAAGATATACAGGTTGCCGATAAATACCTAGTCACAGTGATACATAAGCTAGATGAGGTTGGAACTAATCAGAAAAAAATATTAAAAATCTTACGGTTTTCGAGTTTTTCGCACAACAACTATACGATGATATCCCAGGCAACAGTAGCGGAAAACTCAAAACACTGTAAAGTTTTTAGCGAAAAATTTAAAAAGTTCGGATTATTTCTGATAGATTTCGAGTTTACATAATTCCTGTGTCACTGTGATGTGGTATTTATGGGACATCCTCTGCAAAGACTAAACAGCAAATCTCCGTAAGCAAAATTACTGTTTGTGTGCGCAATACACATTAGATGGTTTATATCAATTGTGATAATGTATATAATATAATAGAGAATGAGATCATTGTAATTAGTTTCTGTTAATTGTCCTCAAAATGTAGTAAATAGTAAAAGTAAGTTTTCTAAATTAAATACAGTAATGTCGATGTGAATGTCACAATGTCACTCGAGTGTCGCATAGACCTTTGTTCTTTCCGCAAAACAATATAAACAAACCTACATAAAGCCACCATTGTGACACCTTATAGTCCAATCCGGCAGAGCTCTAATATAAGGTTGTTTATATATAAGACACGCTATTCTTGCATTTGATCATATAGTTTAGTTAGTTTTAGTTGGTTATGTACTACATACACCACACGGTACAAACATTCTGGAGCAGTGCCATATAGTGCTTGAACGTTGGACGATGACGAAGCGTTACATTTTACGCGTTACATTACGAAGCGTTATGCATTCGTTCTAATTTATTTCAAAAAAGGGGAATCAAGTGTCAAGACTTTTGTTAAAAAGGATAAGAAATTCTCACATTAATATGTAATATTGTGTGAATTAACGACATATTCTTGTCATATTTGTCTTATATGTACGTATTTGAATCTAATTACCTACTTAACAATGATTTATTACAACAATGCGCCTTGGATCAATCCGAGCTCTGGGTGTTAATATTGATATATTATTTATGTAACTGATAAGCCAATAACAGCTCGCTAACAAACTCTCTGTAGCTGTTACTTTTATAATTTACCTTAGAAAATTTGCAACAATTTTGTTAAGATTTCTTCAAACTTAGCGTCATCGCCATCATCAACGTTCCGTGATTAGCTTAAAGTGGAAGTCTGTGAATCTTTAATCTTTAATCTTTACGGCCGCAGATAAAACTCGTATAGGCAAGTCCTCACTATGAAGTGCTGGTCTTTTAGATAATTGTAAATTAGGTGTAACTAACCTCTTTTCTTGAAATTTTTGTATCTGGTTTGGTCCAAATTATGGGTATAGCAAGCGACAATGGCCTTTCTTCCAATTTAAATTTTAAACACAATTTATGCAACAAATATGAGGGGCCGAAGATTTGTCTTCCACCGCCACCGGTTTGCCACCTTAGTTTTATAAAAAAGCCGCCTGCCGAGGTTTTCTTCAACTAACTTCAAGAACTACAGTACAGGATTTTTCAAGAACTTAGTAAGTAATTAGATTTTGAAAGGGTCGGCAACACGCGAGTAGTGCCTCTTGTGTTACAAGCACTCATAGGCTAAGATGATCACTCGACATTACGCCGGCCGCTAGCTGTATGACACCTTAGATATGAAAAAAAAAAATATAAATATAATTTATTTATATGTGAAATATGTGTTGATTGTACAGAAATTTTCCCATAAAATTCATCAGTTATAATAAACCTACGAGTGTACTTAGTTGTACAGCAATTCCAATTCCAATTGATGAGGAGCTATTGAATTGATTTCAAGCAGAAGCAGACGAGGGGCTCGACAACAAAAGATTCAGTTCAAAAGAGAGCCTCCACAAGTTCATTGAACCTTGAAATATTAACTCTCGTTATATTTTCGACATAACTTTTTTTGGTTTTATTTATAGGAAGAACAATCAATCTATGATTTTTTAATTTCGTTTAGAGGCATTTATAGTATTTTTTAAGAGTTCCGTTCCCAAAGTATACCAACGGGCATTTATATTACCAAGCCTACGATGTCTGTCTGTCCGTCCGACCTTTAAAGGGCTATATTTTTGAACCGTAATAGCTGTCAGGCTGAAAGGCGACAGTTTTTTTAGTTTTAACTTAAATAGTAATTTATTTTCTAAACCAAGAATTGTTAATCATTAGAGTCATGACCCTAGTTAAATATATACGTAAATAACTATCGTAACACAGAACCGTAGTCAGTGATATTTAAAGTCATAAAACACCTGTATCATCTGGTATGATGCTTAGCTATCCCACTGTGGTAAAGAGTCGTGAAGGCATAAACCCCTATTAACTAACACACATACACACACTCCTTAAACTAATTAGATCTATGAGTAGCTACTGTAACTCAAGATTGTAGTCGATGGTACCTATTAAGGGAAAAAGACGCCAGTAATATGCCTAACTACCCTCGAATTGTAGGTGAAGTGGATGTGGAAACTCACTATAATGATATATTAGCTAGACTAGGTACACAAGTAGACGACAGTAATATCACTAAAAGTCGTAAAGTTATAACTAAATTTAAAAAGGAATAAAATTTATTAACTATTCTTACACAAAACTAAGTCGAAGATATTCATGATTATAGAATAACATTAAAATCCCTAAGGGTAAAGGTAAAAGGTAAAGGTAGTCCTTATAACGAACGGTGAAGTATAAGCTAATAATTTTGTTCAGAGACTTACTATAATGTAATCCTAGTTACACTAGTATCACTGGCCACCCCTTAGGTGTAAAAAGTCGTGAAGTTATAAACTAAATGTCAAAAGGGTTAAATTTTACTGAACGAGCGAGCGTGACGATGAAAAACAAGTGTACGACCGAATGTTTCAATGGTACTTCCTTATATCATCTACGCTAGAGTACATTGATTTCGGCACACTTTCTGGTCCATATACTCGAAGCTATAGGTATCGGGTAATGCCTAGGATTAGTTTTTCCGGTAGTAACAAGGATAATACCGCTTTAATTAGGATTTTATGCGATGAACCGATATAAAACACTATCTAAGTTTAGAGGACCAAGTTGGAATATCGCCAGACTTTGTTATTTTAACTATTTGGGAATTATTATAGAAACGAGTATCAAACATAAGTATTTTGTATTCTGGTGCAACCAAACTCAAAGACTATGCGTACAAGTAGGGTCACAAGTACTTACACGATACACTTCTCGAAAGCGCAATCTATCCCGTCGGTTGGTAACTATAGGTAGTCGAGGGACGAATATCGCAAGGCTGTTAGTAGGCGGCTTGACTTACAGAGCTACAGGCATTCATGGGTGCGCAGTAAGATTGAACAAGTGGCAAACAAGTCTACGGCTGCACGTTTCGATTGTTTGTCCTAAGCTAATTTACGGTAGAGAGCATTGATTTTCGAACACTTTCTGGTGCATATAATGAGTTTGACGTCTAGGGTTAAATTTGGCCAATACAAAAAGGGACAATTACGTTTCAATTAATACTTTATATGGCTTAAAAGTATAGCCTAGGGCAGCAGGTAGGTAGGTAGGTAGGTAGGTAGGTAGGTAGGTAGGTAGGTAGGTAGGTAGGTAGGTAGGTAGGTAGGTAGGTAGGTAGGTAGGTAGGTAGGTAGGTAGGTAGGTAGGTAGGTAGGTAGGTAGGTAGGTAGGTAGGTAGGTAGGTAGGTAGGTAGGTAGGTAGGTAGGTAGGTAGGTAGGTAGGTAGGTAGGTAGGTAGGTAGGTAGGTAGGTAGGTAGGTAGGTAGGTAGGTAGGTAGGTAGGTAGGTAGGTAGGTAGGTAGGTAGGTAGGTAGGTAGGTAGGTAGGTAGGTAGGTAGGTAGGTAGGTAGGTAGGTAGGTAGGTAGGTAGGTAGGTAGGTAGGTAGGTAGGTAGGTAGGTAGGTAGGTAGGTAGGTAGGTAGGTAGGTAGGTAGGTAGGTAGGTAGGTAGGTAGGTAGGTAGGTAGGTAGGTAGGTAGGTAGGTAGGTAGGTAGGTAGGTAGGTAGGTAGGTAGGTAGGTAGGTAGGTAGGTAGGTAGGTAGGTAGGTACTGCCGGGTCATTACAGTAGCACAGCTGAGGCACGGAAAAACTGGACTCCTGAAAGTGCTCGTCACTTTTTCTTTTAATTTAACAAAATATTATAGAAATTAAAAGTAAAGAACTCAAGGTACGACGAGACATCTTGATAGTCTTCAAGTTCAAGATTTTCTAGTTCATCAAATTATTTACCAAATAATGCTGTAATTGTATATTAGATACTGTTGTCTCTAATAGGTAGGTAGGTAGGCAGGTTATTTATTTCTTATTGAAAATTACATTATGTGATTAAAATAATACATAATCAATTCACAAAAAGATCGTCAAGTATAAATTTTTTATTAACAAAAGAAAAATAAAAAGGCTGGGCCTATGACTCGCTAGATATGCGATATGCGATATGCGATATGCGATATGCAGTATAAATACACAACTTTTTTATTTCAATGTTATTGAAATATCAAAACTTACAAGTTAAGCTGAATAGCAAGCTTACCTCGAGCATAGGAATAAACAATTAATATTGCCCATCCCTAATAGTGTTTTTTTTATGTTGTCAAATTACAGCTTTACTTGTTATTTTAGTAACCGCAGTACTGTTAAAATTTGAGTTAAACTAATAGTACAAAGAAAATGTTTTGTTTGCTTTATAACCTAAAAATGTCTAACCGGAATATCATTTGGAACTTGCAAAGAATTTGTAAAAGGAAACTCTCACAGTTGCTACTCCTACCTTTGAGACTGCTATGCTACCGACAGACTATGTATGTGCATATACCTTTCAGACTGCTATACCAACGACAGACTATGTGCTTTTCTATATACACTCATTTTACTTTTACATTTACTCTCAATCATAGAAGGCATGAAACCGTTCTGTTTCTAAGCTCAAATAAGATCACCAAGGAATTAGTAACCCATAATTGAACATCCAATTACATCGCTGATCCACAAGTATTAACGAGGACATTTTGTGTATTGAAGTGGGGATAATACGTCGAATTATCAGCCTTTCTCTTTGATTGGCATTCTAGTCCCTGAAATATTTATCCATTTACATGATACTAATAAAGACCGCAAGTAGGTAGGTACCTACAATTTACATTTGTACTAAACAAAAGATTGTGAAAATCGATTAAGAATACAAAAAAATCTATATATATATAATAACGTTGAAAAGTTTGTTTGTTTTTTTTTCTGTTTTCTGCGACTTTCTCTTTCTCAAAAGAAAAAAAGGAACCCTTATAGGATCACTTTGTTTTGCCCGTCTGCCTGTCTGTCTGTCTGTCAAGACCCCTTTTCTCAGGCACGCGTGAAGGTATTAAGATGAAATTAATATAAAATATTAAGGTGTTTTGTCTTACGTTTTTGGTTGTTAGTCATGACAAGATACAGGGCAAGTAAAAATCATGAACTTTGGCGAGAAACAAAATGTTACATCACAAAGAAAGAAAAAATCTAAAACCTGATAATTTAGGCATAAACCTGTGAGACTTATCTCATGATGGAAGAACTATCTACATAAAATAATATTTGTACGCAACGAAAACATTGTAATACATAGCTTGGGCGATGTCAGCAACGAAAACAGAGTAATAAATAGCTTGAGGGCATGTCAGAAACGAAAACATAGTAATATATAGCTTAGGGGGGATGTCAGCAACGAAAACATAGTAATATATAGCTTAGGGGGGATGTCAGCAACGAAAACATAGTAATATATAGCTTAGGGGGGAAGACAGCAACGAAAACATAGTAATACAGAGCTTGGGGGGGATGTCAGTAACGAAAACAGAGTAATACATAGCTTGGGCGATGTCAGAAACAAAAACACAGTAATACATATTTTGGAGGGGATGTCAGGAACAAAAAGAGCAGAACAACATGTGCGAGGTCAGCTAGTAATAATTTTCTGTTTTCCAAGATTTTCTCGAAAAAGCCCTGTAACAGGCATTATCTTTATCATTTTAGAATGCATTACACTCACGTGCGCCATAGATTCACAATAAGGTCACGATAAAGTCAAATGCTGAGAATGAGCCGTGTCCATAAAATATATCCCGTGAAAATGTCTCTACTTCTTGCTGCGAATGACAATACATACTAAATCCTGAAACGGATTATTTTACTTTTATAAGAACCCTTTGTCGTTCTTTCGTCTTTTAGTGACACACAATATATCGGACCTAAACTATAAAAAGTCTTTTAGTGACACACAATATATCGGACCTAAACTATAAAAAGTCTTTTAGTGACACACAATATATCGGACCTAAACTATAAAAAGTCTTTTAGTGACACACAATATATCGGACCTAAACTATAAAAAGTCTTTTAGTGACACACAATATATCGGACCTAAACTATAAAAAGTCTTTTAGTGACACACAATATATCGGACCTAAACTATAAAAAGCTCACATCTAATTTTTTGTACCTTCAGTTGCAGTTTTAATAAATCTTTTTAAAGTGAAATCCATTTTTTATATATAAATACCCATTTACATTGAACGAGTGTTAATAAATACTACAATCTCGTCTTTATATATAAAACTTCCTCGCCTATAGCTTTAATAAAAAGGCTTAGACACCCTCATCTTCGGCTCAGAATTATGATAAACAACTTAGCAGGCGTATCATAATGAATAAATACATAGTAAAGTAAGTACTTCTGTTTCGTTTTTTTCTCATAAAATTATATTCCCATTACGATTCCTCCCTATTTTTTGTAACGAAATGTAACATTGTGTCTCTTCCTTTGTACTGTACCTTCGACAATTGTAATAAAACGAAGTGCCCTTATTTCTCAAACTTACAAAAGTTATTTCGAGCAGAATCAGATGATGAGCTTGACAACGAAAGACGCTATTCTTAAACCTCCACAAACTCAGCGATCCTTGACATATCGAGTCTTATTATGTTTTGGACTTCCTTCTCAGAAAAATCTTAAAAATAACGAGAAGAACCTCAATATCTGTGATCACAATATTAATAAAACACTTTTAATACTGGGTCGACAACAAACAACAAACTCCGTACCCACTTACTATTCTCTTAAAG
Source organism: Apoda limacodes (assembly GCA_946406115.1). Classification (NCBI taxonomy): domain Eukaryota; kingdom Metazoa; phylum Arthropoda; class Insecta; order Lepidoptera; family Limacodidae; genus Apoda; species Apoda limacodes. The sequence goes on from OX291548.1 coordinate 2,091,029, forward strand.
GGTCATAAGTAATTAAGGAATACTTCAACTTAAACACCGCTGGCTTGTAAAAGGCGAGTTATAAAAATGAAGTCACTGTGACGACACAACACTAACTTACGTTTAAAAATCTAAGAACAACACAAAACTGTTCAATCTACGAATTTTAAACGTCAATAATTGAACTAACAATTTAGCTTGGAACATACTAATCTAGCATCGAAATAAAACTTGAAAACATTATATCGTAGCAGTTTTGTTTTATGTTTGTGAGCGGAGTTTCAAAATATCATTAATTTTTATCGCTCCTTACTTTCGGTATTTCGGCTCTCAGACTATCGCATCTTCAAAGCCTTTTGTTCAGAGTTCTCTTAAAAATTCAACGAGGCAATCAAAATACTTGAAGTGGAAAACTTTTCTGTGCTTTCGTCGTTGTAAGTACGAATATCAACATTGGATATTTTTTATTTATTTCAATCTATTTCCTTTCTATTTCTTCCTTCGCAAAATCGGAGTACTCAATTCAGAGGTAGTATTAAAGCTTATGCTTCGTCAAAATGGTTATAATGGTGAAAACGGTAACAACTAGAAAAACAAAAGTGATTAAAAGTATTAAACTTTTAAAAATGTACGAAGTATGAGACAGATTGCCGAGCCCTAATAATGTAGAAAAGCTCCAGAAACCCATGTTCCGATCCGACATCCTATTATATTGCTAAGCCTCTGATATTAACAAGGACATTTTGCCTTTATTGAAGTCGGGATAATCTGCGGTAGATAGCTTATAATCTCTTTTATTGTTGTCGTTGTAATCCGCAAGTAATTTGGATAATATTAAATTAAAGAAGACGAACAAAATTTAATTTGTACTAAGGATAATACCCTTAGGACGGGCTCCAAGTACATTGCATTGTTTAAATACAGTGTTTTCTTTAATTAAATTGGTCCGGCCCGGAGCCGACCCCTTAGTATCGCCATAAGTGTAATGGAATCTTATAGGGGTAACGCTTTATTGGACCGCAGTTTTTTACATACGATTTATTAAACAATCAGCCTTCATCAGTCCACTGCTGCACATATACCAGGAACGCCACTACTCTTGGTCCTCCGCCTTACTTGTACAGCCACTTTTGGCTACTTTGTTTAAGTCATTGGTCCACCTGGCAAGGGGCGACCCACACTACGTTTACCGTATCCGTGGTCTCCACTCAAGAACTCGTCTTCTCGAACTACCATCGATTCTTCAATTCAGCTTGCTTATTCGGCTTTGTACTATGTCGGTTACTGTAGTTCTTCGTCGGATTTACTAGTTTCTGACCATATCCTTCAAAGAGCCACCAAGCATAGTCCTCTCCATCCAGCTAGCTGAGCGATTTTTAATTTGTAAATCAGGCCAGTTGTCATTGTCCACTTTCCCGCGCAATAGGTCATGACTGATTCTTACCATTGATTAAAGACTTAAGGTATAAACAACGTGAAGACATGACTTCTTCTGTCTGCTTTCTTATGTAAGTTTTTTCTACCTTGTCTATTTGTCTGACCTAGGTAGACGTACTCTCGAACAGCTTCGAATGTTTTTGACGGGCATTGATCTTAACACAACGAGTACATTGGACCTTAGTCTTGACTACGTTCATCTTGAGACTCACTGCATGCATTAGGGGCCGATTATACTCTTGGGTCTTCTGTATAATCTGTGTAGATGTGGTCTACGGTTCTGTAGCTTTTTTAAAATCCAGCGTGTTCTGGAGGTTTAAAGTCGCTGAAAAAAACCGGGCCAGATGATTCGCGATAAATCTTAAGAACAATTGATAGACGTGGCTTAGGAGTGGAATCAGCCTGTAATTCTTGAGGAGCGCTTTATCTCCTTTTTAGTAGAATACAACTACGACACTCCTATTCCACGTTTTTGGCGTAGTTCCGTTTTGTTGAACGGTATTAAAGAGATTTGTCAGAACTGGAGTCCCACCGCCTCGCAGAAGCTCTATCGTGATACTGTCTTCACCAGGCGCTTTGTGTTTCCTGGGTTGCTTAAGAGCTACCTTAATTTCGCCTACGATTTCGCATAGCATGCTAATAAGTAGATGAGAAGTGGTGAGAATATTGGCATAAAGAAAGCCGAGCCGGCTCGTCGCAGACGTCACTCTTCTTCATGCCGTATCTTGTCATTGACTTTCTGTTCGATTTTATTACACTGAATACTAGCTTTTGCCCGCGGCTCCCTTTGAGTAAAATATGGCTATAACTGTAGCTTTAGTTCTTCGACGTCGGTTATAGTTTTATCTGAGGAAACATTTCTGAAAGTATGTATATCTATGTCCTTCTTTGTTTCTTCAACTATTTATGTGCCAAATTCCAGCTAGATTGGATGCTCCGTTGCGACATGAAGGAAAGACAAACAAACAATAGTACATTTAACATTTAAGGGTCGTAAGTAGAAAATTACTAACAAGAGGCTATTTCGAAGCCTAAGGCCGGTCGCCGAAGACTTTATTGTCATTTTCGCACCACCCGTGTCACACACAACGTTTTCACATCAACACATCACATTGGCGAGTAAATAATTAAAATGTAAGATTGATAAATAAAACTCACCAAAACACAATTGGAATGGCGGAATCAGAAATAGAGGAAACACCGACAGATATCTAGAGAATATATGAATTAAAAAGTTTTGGCTGAAGTTAAACCTGTTAATTGCTATCGTGTAGTGTGCGCATAGTTCATATTTCAAACAGACAGAGGTTATACATACTTGATAGAATAGGTTTATTACCGCCCGTGAGTTCTATAAACGTGCGCATTGCCTTGAGAAAGGTGATTTTTACAAAGAAAAGTCTGTGGAAGTATCTTAGCACCCGCTTTGACTGCACGTAATGAAACTATTTACGAGGTAAGTGTGGTGAAAAAAACTTATTTTCACATTGATAACATAAATATAGGTGATATTTGCTAGTCAGCCCTGTTGAGTCGGTCCTTGCAAAATAATATACACAAGTCTATCTACACTGCAATTTCCAGTTTTACATGCAAAAAGTACCCTTTAGGTTTTAGAGGTTTCGACTGGGAATGTACTGACTACTGACCACGGCCCGTGCTGACCATTTCGTCACGACAGCGTCACGTACTATCACATAATACTAACATTAATTAATTGGTAAATAACTGGAGAGATGTCGTGGCAACACTTAATTGTAATAATATGTGAAACATCCGACTTGTTGTTACAGGTATGTTATGTCTGAAGACAAAAAATCAAAATAAGTGACTACAAAACCGTAAAAATGTTAAATTCTATACATTTTTTTTTAAGTTTCAAGGCGTCATTATGGCATCAATTACTTAAAAAGTAGGTATATAACTAATATATCTGATAGTTTTGTATGAAATATTGTGAAACGATTTTAGTACATTTACATGCGCGTCTTTAGTATTACAAAAATCAGTTTTCTGGCCTATATCGCCCTCTTTTATATTGCGCGTCACATACCAAGTTTCTGCATGGGAGGAGCGCTACTAAGAATAAAAAATAAAAAACAAAATAATATATGGTTAATATGTTGTTCTGTGTATCACCATATACAAACTTATATAGTGCGTACTTAAATAATGCAAGAACCGCCAAAAATGTCTAAAGAAAAAATGAATTTCACATTTTTGACACACTTAATAATACTTATATATAGATAAAAAAAGATTAATAAAATGGATAAATGGTACAAACCGAGCCCTTGTAGTTTCGTTAAAAAACTGTCCATTGTTCTGTTTCCGTTTAAAGATTTTAGGGTTTCGATACACGTATATATTACATTACATAAACTCCAAAAAAGGGAATCCTTCAATGTTTTTTTTCGCTTTGTCCGTCCGTATGCCCGACGGTTTTTGTGACAGCTAGAAATTATTTACATTCCGGCCGATACAGCAGACTTAATGCAGTTTTGCATTAAACAATAATAAAGAAGGCCCTAAGGCATACTGACATAAAATTGAATTACGTTTTTGATGTCAAATATTTGCAAAAGATAGGTATTTAAAAATGTCTATTGGCATAATGCTGACTGAGATTTTATTGGATTAACTATGAGTCCAAAAGATTTGATGTTAAGAAGATTTTGTACCGTCGACAGCAATAGTAATGTCCTAAGTTGCAAAACGTTGATAAATATGCAAATCGTCTGCGTACAAATGGTAATTTTAGTTTAGAATAGGAAAAATTACATTAATAAATACAGAGAATAGGAGACTTGTTGAATGTTTTACTATTTACTGTAAGAAAAATCAACGGGCTACTTTATATGGTCAAAAACTAAGAGCCCTGATGAGTTAAACAGACAGACGGTCGGTTGCATAGGGTTAACATATAAAAGTAATTAATACCAGTGCAACTGCAAGGTGAAAACCGGCCATGAGCGTGTCGAACACGCATTTATATCAATTGATTTTAATTCAAGTCACGTAGAATAATAATTATTCTGAATACCTAAAAAAACTTAAGAACCGAGCCTTTTTCGTTGGTAGTATTTATAAAGCCTGTTACCGTAATTTTTTATTTATTTTAGATCACGCGATTCAAAGGTTGGAGAGGGTGGTCACATCTTTTATAAAGTTGTAAGCCAAACACAAGTCTTATCGAAAAAGTTTCTAAGGAACCTTTTTAAAGCCCTATCCCATTGCATATCATCATTGTATGGGTATCTTCAAACCGATTTCAATAAATTGCATCGGTATGATGATAGACCCAGACAGTAAAGGGTATAAAATAATTATGAAGAGCCATGTCTAAATTATTTTTCTTTAATTAAATACATATCTGTATGGCGGTTCACAAAAGATACACTTCTGTAAAATTTGATAAGAATCTACCCGAAGACGGAATATAAGACTATGACATACGGACGAACTAAGAAATGGATGGACGGACATGAAGATTTATGAGGTTTCCGTTTTTTGCCATTTGTCTGTGGAATCCTCATAAAAATGAAGTGATTCCCATCTTTGTGACGTTAACGTTAACATATTTACCAACATGCTCGACTTAAAAATAAGTATCACTCTGTATACTTAATATTGCTTGCACGCTGCCTTTACTCCTTTAGCATTTGCTTAAAACGAAATGAGAGCGCTGGAGGCGGGCTTAAGTATAGCAAGCGAGCTATTAGTTCCGTCCGTGCTTAGCTGCCTCTCTAACTTAAGTTAATTCAAAAAGCAAATAAAATTCTACATACACTTAGATAACGTCGTTCATATGAGCAGTATGAAACTAACTTAATAAATACTTAGATAGAGAAGAGATAGAGAATTCTATGAATGTGCTGGTGCATGTAGGTTCAACTGAGTCTTTAATACTTTAAAATAACAATATATACTCTTAACTGACTATGTATAATAAAAGTCAGTGTTACCTTATACTTATACTTTGGTTACAGTTACCGATAACAAAAACACATAGGTAATGACCGGGTATGTGGAGTAGTATACCTAGTGTAACAGGTACCGTTCCATGGAATTATAATATTACTGGAACGTTATAAAACGGCAACTCTATTGAGTAGGAATCCTTAATGAGAAGTACATACCATATTTATTAGTATTACTATTATGAAATTTTCTAAAAATATTAAAGATAATTTCAAACAATTGAAAGACGTAACAAAATATTTTTTATCCAATTATTAAAATTTTAAAATGGCGATTCAAAGATCGAAAAGCAAAATTGACCGAGTTGTGCTCTGCCTTTGTGTTCTGTTATTTAGTCGTAACGTCAGTAGCCATTTAAAGTTTGTAGTTAAGTTAATAAAAAGTTAAGCTTAGCTCGCGTGACTCTACTACCTACTTGATTATATCTGACCGCGTTTAACACGCGATCTGCTGGCATTTTGCTTGCCCTAAGTAATTTCTTTAATTTTTTATAGGTCTTAATTTAACTTTCTGCACCTTAAGGTTTCGTAGCGAATTATGAAAGGTTATAAATTAAATGTGGGTAAAAAATCAATGAAATGTAAATAACTATTTCCTGAAATATAACAAAAATTGTTAAGATCGTTATTATATATTTGTTTTTATATATTTTTGGTGTTAAACATTTAGTGACGCGCCCTGTAGGTAAAATTAACTCCTTTGTCGTCACATGGCGGACGGCGGGCGGCACACGTCATGGAGTCGCATACAGTCGATGCCGCATTTTCAAGATAGGTTTCATTAATATAAGTTCAATGTTTCACACCTGCCGGGTGTCCCGTGGCGGCCATTGTATTTTTTTATTATTTGCAGAGTTTTCAAGGGTTATAATTTACAATTTTTATTGAATAAAAGTAAAGAAAATTGAGCTTTGTCCAGGATTCATCATTATCTCAGCCTGTTAATTTGTAAAGTGGCCGGTCTAATGCTGCCTGCGTCCACTGGCTTCCAGCGTTACTATCCAGGTCGTCCGTACCGTCCCTCGCTGTGACTTCCGATCCGTGGTCTCCTCTCGAAAACCTCTCATCCCCATTTGTCTTCGTTGCCACTTTAGCTTGCTAACTATTCGAGCTGTTTGTGTGATTTTGATTCCTGAACAACATGTTCATGAAATATTTTCATGTCTCATTTTTCAACCCTCTATAGCTGTCAAGTGGAACAAATCTGCGGAAGTGCTTTATAAAGAGTGCTCAACGGACTCTGGACTTGAGAGGGAACGGCTATTGACTTAAGCTTTACCACGCACTCGACTAACTGTACGACAAAAGCTTATAACAATTTAAATATGTATGTGCTTTTATCTTCTATTCGTAACAACTCGATTTAGTTTTTGATATAGGATCAAGAATAAATATTTTGCCTACGCTATAGTTTTACTATACTCATATTACTAAACTACTAATAATACTAAATATTACCTATAAATGATATCTATGTCTTTTACCACGCACTCGACTGCGCTATAGCTATTTAACCATGCACTCGACTACGCTGTAGATATATTACCACCCACTCGACTACGCTATAGTTATTTTATCACGCACTCGACTACGCTATAGTTTAGTTTACTCCTTTACTGCTGCTGCTAGAATCTTTCTAATTTGTTTTTGTTTTGTCTTTGGCCAACGACGTGGGTGCTTGTATTCCTTTTGGATGTCAGAATATCAAAGAAAACACAGCTTTCACATGTATTTGTAAAAAGAAAAAAAACTTTATTATGATGTAACTGACACATTCAAACTGGCCAGGCAGACGTTGTTCTGACTAATAGTTTATGGACTGAGGCGCCATCTCGTAGGAAATTAAAACAAGGAAGAAAAATCAGTTTGATGTGCCCAGTTAAATAATATTAGCTCAAATGAGAACGAAATTGATCGACTTTATATATATGTTATCGTTAATGTTCGTAAATTAGTTTGAGTGCAAATGAACTTGTTAATCTGCAGATTATCTGGCTGAGTAATGATAACTAAAACAGTAGTATGTCATTAAAATTAAAATCGTATGTTACTTCAATCCGATCCATTTAGACAATTAAATAAAAAACTTTACTATAATTAAACCAAAAAAACAAACTAAATTTTACAGTTACATTCTACTGTATTTCTACAGCAAGTCAGACATTTTCAGTTGGACATGAACATCATACATTGCTATGCTCATGACAGTACTATAGACGCTTATTATACGTGTCGTGTAAGCGTCCCTCGTTCTGTTGTGGAGGAACGGCGTGGAAAACTTGTATCTCAAATCGAGACCAGTCTGTCCAAGGTCTCTGACTGGGGACGGGAAAACTTGGTCCGATGCAACCCTACAATGACAATGGAATCCTTGGTGTTGACATCTCCAGCGATGTTCAGTTCCGAGATCATTTGCAAGACAAGTTGAAGCTAGCGTCCAAAAAAGGTTGGTGTACTCTACAGGGCGAAGCAGTACTTCAAGTCAGGGCAGAGGTTGCTGCTTTACAAGTCGCAAGTTCTGCCCTATATGGAGTACTGCTGCTTTCTCTGGGCGGATGCACCCGGATACTAGCTTGGCCCTTTGGACTCGGTTCAAAGACGAGCTGTGAAAATTGTCGACGATCCCAAACTCACTTGCCGTATCGAGCCCTTAAGTCTGAGGAAAGACTTTGCCTCCCTGTGTGTGTTCTACCGCTTGTACAATGGGATGTGTTCTAAGGAATTGTTCGAAATGATACCCATGGCTACTTTCTACCATCTGACCCTTCACCAGCGGCAGGGAATTCATTCTCAATTTTCTCAAAAAAAAAATCTTGTACTATTATATTTGTTAATTATTTTGTGTGTTGCCTAATTAAAATGTATTTCTTTCTTTCCTCTTTATGACTAAAAAAATATACTCATAGTAGGTGGGACCAACGACTCGCGGGTTTTTACTATGCTGCGCCAACCGTCGTGGCACACGTTGCAGGCGCCCAGTTTGGCGAGTCACTCTGCCTGGGACACTGATGCGTTTGCAGGTATTTATGTTGCGTCGAGTGTACATTATGAGGTGAAACACATACTGAGAATAGTGAGACATTATGCCGTATTTTTAAAACGACTCCTATATGAATGACGGGGTTTTACACCCGCCAGTGTGCAAAGAGCTCACTTTTGAGACAATGAACACTCGACTGGAGTCTATTGAGTTGCCCATATGTAAGATACTCAATTTTTGAAATTACCTACTGTTCGTAAAGAGTAACTATAAAAAATTTTAAAAATCCGAATATATAACACATTGTTAATAAAATAAAACTCAATTAATAAGAAATATTATAAAAAAAATTAACGTTTTTAGCTAAAATTACTAATAGATAATTATTAATTATCTAAAAACGTAAAAATTATTAAACTATTCTTATATAAATATAAACAAGTAAACTTACTTGCCTCAGCTTATTCAATTTGAGTTACTTTTTGCAAAACAACTCATTTTTATGAATACGTTATCATAATACATTCGCTTAAGACATAATGTATGCGCAAAGATACGCTCCGGGAGTAACGCTTCAGGTAAAAAGCAAAATTTCCGCAAAGACATTGAAGCGGCGGGCGGCGGGCGGCGAGCTCGCCGGAGACATTAATGTGGATCATACATTAATATGTATGAGGCTGCAGCGTTCTCATCTGTTTGTGGGAAAAGTTGAGCATGAAACGTCAGCTCGGCCTTTGTGTTGCTGAAAACAATGACCTTCTAAGCAGATAGACTATGCGCGTCATACAATAACGTCGGCGAACAGTGGATCCGATTTGATTTTACCATATCGTCTATTGCTGTTTTCGATCTAAGGTCCGCCAATATGCTCGCTAGTCAAACAGTAATGTATAAGCGAACGGGACTCGCATTTGCGAACTGAATTTTGGCAAACATAGAGCTAGTGGAGTAGATTTTACTACGATGACAATTTTTTATGTATTTGTGTATTTGATTATACATATTAGTATTTAATCTACACATACATGTTACTAAATACCGATATCAATTTGATTTAATGTGTTTGGCAAAATATCTACCCATTACTGATTTATGATTATTTAAAAAATTACTTAACCTAGGTAGGAAGCTGAAATTTGACATGTTCATTTACTATAGGACGCAAAGAACCACTACGAAAAACCACTTAAGACAAGGACAGATTAAAGGAATGAAGAGGTAGTTGAACGTTAACAGTTTACGCCTATGTTTTTATTGTAATTGACATAATTTTGCCACCGAAAATAACAGCATATATATAAATACTATTATAACATTTTTACGACAAAGATGGATTTGAGGGACTAATATGTGATTGAAAGTTTATATATGTATAAAAATTTTGGATGTTTAGGGTATGCATTTTATATAAACAAATATTGTTATTAGTTTTTTTGTGACAAGAATGAGTTAAGGACGCCAAAAGGCTATTGAAAATCAATTTAAAAAACAGTACAGAAGTAGGAACAGTTTAAGATTATTGACAGACACTATAACCAATAATAAAGTGCATTAAATGTTATTCCATTCCTTCACGGACAGACAAAAGTAACCACGGTAACAGATTTTTGCCATATAACACCGCACAGCTTTTGTTTACGTATTTACGGAATTGAAATTAAATTCATTTTTTGCGAGTCTGAAGATAATTTGGACCCACCGCCGTGCCCCACTGGTGGCACCACAGGTAATTATATTTCCCCATAGCACCATTGAACTTTTTGTCTAAAACTTTGTCTTTGTTGAAAAACGAAAAACAAAAAGCAACTTTATGTTTTTGTATTCTGTCTATATTCTTGTTATGAAAATCAGCTATCGTTTTCTGACGTATAGTGAGTTAGGGCGAAAGAGAAAATGGTGGACTCAACAACAAAATCAATATAATTCAATTTTTTTTCACGTTTCTAAGCCACAATGTCACTTTTTTAATCTTTAATTAGTTGTAAATGAGGTTCATTCACCGATGATAGGTCACACCATCTTTCTTTAATGATGTTAATGTATTATTTAGGCAACCTTTTAAATCACACTTTTGCATTCTCACGGTGGGTTATCAACAAGTGACTGCAAAGAGAGTGTGCTTACGATCGGAGTTTAGCACAATTTTGCGAATCCATTTTTAGAGCGTCGATGCGCGGTCTATCTACTTAGAAGATCATTGACTGAAAACTGACATCATGGGTTATTTAATTTTTTCTATGCGAGTTTCTGATGGTACATATTTTTGTTTCTATTTCATAATACTGTATTTATAATACAATAGTAAATTGCCAACAACTTATCAACAGTCTCTTTCTTTTTAACCTAGAGACCGTGTTGGACCTAGCAAAGGCAGCCCAACTTTACCACTAGCCTATATGGGCCGTGGGCGGAAGGCGCGTTTCAGGTGGACACAAGACCAGGTAAAAGTCTGAGGACGCGCAGGCTGATTAAAACCGGCTGTCGTGGAAACATGGGAAAGTTACTATGTTAAATAGTGGACGTCTACAGGCTACGATGATAGTTTGTGCTGAAAAGAGTTTTTGCCTAAAAGAGAAATTACATTCAAAATGTGAGTCAACTTATTTTGCCAATCTCACTTATGGTGAGATTGGCAAAAGGCACACATTTACATTCATAGGAATTAGGTGACGATAGCACAATGCGTAAGCTCTAAAAGAACAGGAATATAACACAGACAAACGATTTACTTGTTTTTGTTAGAAAAATTAATTTTCGATGTTCAATGCCAAGAAAAATTTCCGCCACAGATATCGCTTTAAAAAAATTATATTTAAACACTCATTTTAAGTCATGGTATGGCAAGGTTATTTTAGCATGTCTGTTAAGTCATCGAAATCGTCTGCGTATTATTTCTTATCATGTGGTTATACAAATGAGTGCATTTCGCCATGAGGACACGATTTTTGAATGCAAACCAAACAAACGAACTATTCAAATTCTTCGAGTTAATTTTTGTGCGAATATGAAAACCATACTAGTACAAATCGAAATTCAAAGAATGATATATACTTTACTCTCCGTCCATTTGTATGTGCGTCAGTAAGTGGAGCAGTGGTCTCTGTGCAGTTATTTAAAATTGACTTGGGCAACAAAAGTGTCCTTAAACTGTATTATATGCAGTTAATTTTTCTCCTACATTTATTTTCGGCTACTAGACTCTAGAAATTTTAGGTATTTGGGTTAAAACTATAAATAAATAAATATATAGCGCCGTCTGGCCCCAAAGTAAGCAGAGCTTGTGTTATGAGTACCAGACAACAAATACAAATACATATATATTACTTTTTTTGTAAATATATCATATCATACATTAATATACCCATACTCAAGACAAACACAAATTTTTATCACATAAATGTTTGTTCAGTGCAATCGAACATCGTGATGTGTGTGTGTATGTGTGTCGCCGCCTGCAAGGAATAAAACGGCGAACATATACGCATACATACATATAAATATACATACATATAAATTATTTGAAAAGTAAAAAAGAAAACTCTTGAATTTCTTACTTTGGTTCTCAAACTTCGCCCCTTACCGCGTCCTTACCGCATCATTTTCGAATAGGTACGAACTCCACCGTGGAACTAGCGCTGCTTAATCTCGAAGGATTAATGATGTGTACGGAGAAGCCACTGTAAAAGAAAACACAGTACGTATTTGGTTCCAACGCTTTTTTCTTAAAATTTTGACCTCCAGAACAAACCTCGTGGACGGCCGGAGACCCTATGAACTAAGTGAAGCAAACCAACAAACACGTGTCAACTGCTGCGTTACGTTACTTAACCGTCACAATAATAATGGGGTTTTGAATCGTATCATTATTTGTGATGAAAATTGGACCCTAGGGGTCTGCTTTCGCAAACATATCATTCTTAGTCCAGGTAACTGATCTACATGCTATTAGATATATAATTGTAACATGTACCTATTTGCCGACGATGCCTTCATCTTTGAACCTTGAAATTGAAAAATGATGTAACAAAACTGAAGCAGTGGTTTATAGCAAACGGCCTAGTGCTTAATTTAAAAACGACACAGATACTTTATTTCAACTTGTGCTTCCACCGAGACCTCGCTTATAAACATTGATGGTGATTCCCTACCTCAAACTAATTCCAAATAACTTCAAGTTTTGAGGTTTAACAATTGACCACGCTTTAAAATGGGATACTAAATCTCCAATGTATGTGGAAAGTTGAGTGGCACGTGCTTTGCATTATACAGATTGTCAAAGGTTCTTCCTCTCTCTGCCCTTCGATCTTGCTACTTCTCACTACTTCACTCACAGCTAAGCTACGGAATTGAACTCTGGGGCACAGCTGCAGAATGGAAACGTGTTCAGAAACGCGCTGTGAGAATAATCGCTTGTGTTACCATTGGCACTCCAGCAAAAAATCTTTTTAAAGAGCAAAAAATTTTAACATTCACATCCCAATACATTTTTTCCATAGTTAAATTTGTAAGATTAAACAGAAACCTATTTCCATACAAAACATGGTCCCATGATAATGTACTAAGACGCAAGCAACAGTTTAACTTACCTCCATCTAAGTTACAAAAAATGTCTTAATCGGTATATAGTATGGGTCCAAAAATCTACAATAGACTCTCCAACGAAATAACTGTTATTGAGAATGACAATATTTTTGAACACGCTTTTTAAGACATAAATGAATTTTTGACACTAAACATTTGTAATAACTCATAATAAGTTAATGTACTACAAATTGTAATAAAATAAATATCATTAACTAATTTAATGGTACCAATTTAGCATATTCAATGTATGAAAATTGACCTGTAAATTTGAATTTATGAATAATGTGTATGAGTATGAGTATACGATAATTTTAATTTTACGACAAGCTAAAGTTAACTCAAAAAAAGGGACTTAGTTTAAGTGTCTCGTGGACCAGCGTTGGTGTCATCCGCATACAGCTTCCTAAGATCTGGTCAGACGACTATGGCAGATCTGTATTGCTGACAATTGGAAACCATAATGGAAAAGCTAGCTGTTAAATAGCCGAGATTGGTAAACCGCTCTAGCACACTGCTGCTTCAGGACAATGCTAGACCACACACTGCACAACAGACGGCGGCGACACTATTACTGAGATTGGAATGTCCGTCACCCACCATACTCCCAAGACCTTCCTTCAACCGATTACTACTTTTTTCGGAATTTGGATAATTTCTTGATTGAAATAATAACAAAATAATAATAATAATAATAATAATTTCGTTTATTTGGTCTCAAAAAGTTTTAAATAATAAATACAATATAGCATGTACACTGAATTAAAATTTTACTTTATATTAGTATAATAGTTTTATTCATTTTCATAATTAATAATTTGTACTTCGGATTACAGAATTTTACAAATCCTATAAAACTTTCCTCGAATTTATGAGTAGGGGGTTAATATCAACATATAAAGCTTACTGAATATTTTTATTAAGTAATAGAATGCTTCTGTTCTCTGGAATCTTTAACTGTAACCGGCGGTCGTTACAAAAAGCGTCGGCAAAACAAGTATCACGCGTAAGCTCGCTGCGCCATTTGCACTTTAAAACATGTTTCTATTAAATTGTTTTTGTCTAAAAGAGACGCCTGGAATAAATATCTGAAGCCTTTGTACAATTATAATACAAACAAAGTTTGTAAACAACTTTGATAACTGACTTTGTCTGGCCTCGACACAACGACACTTGCGCATCAGATAATTGGTATCTGTATCTCAGAGTTCGTGATCTCCATTCTGAGTAATAAATCGTTGCGGTTAAAACTCATGATCAGCCCGAGGCAGAGAGGGTCGTAAATAATTGGAGCCAGGAGATTGGCAATCTATTCCGCCTCGCAGTAATAATTTGTGCTCAAAATATTGCACGTAAATTTAGGCTAAACAGCGTTTCTTTTTTTTATGGTTTCTAGAAATTTTTGATGTAATATTTGTGAAGTTTTATTAAAACTCACTCGTTTGCCCAAAATCATCACGTTGGGTACACAAAAAAATGTTAAATTGATATTATATTATTTTTTGCTATGAGTTGGAAAATATAACTAGATATGAAATAAAACAATGTAGTAAAGACAAAATAAAATAAAATCTTCAGAACTACGATGTGTTTCCGTCTGCCCGACCAGTAATGGGCTTTACCTCAAACCAACGCAGGTAGAAGCTAGAAATTTACAGAGAATATTTATTATAGTAGAGGATTACCTAACAAATAATAAAATAAGCAATAATTGAAGGCCCCATACAAGCCAACCCGTTCTCTTTGTTTTTACATTATCGTAAAAACGGTAATAGTACACACATTCAAGCAAAATTTGAGTAATTATTGTGTGAGCTCTAAAGTATAATACAAATAATAAAAACCAGCCAAGTGTAAGACGGGTTCGGGCCATTCCTATTTTAAATTAACTTATAAGCGCCATCTAGCGTCAGTCAGTTGTCAGTCTTGGATTGGTAGCCGCTTAACGGTACACTTTTAGTTGTTGTTTGTGATCGTTAATTATATGGTGGTATGAAACCTTTTTATTATTGTGATTAAATTATGCAATTTAAGACAATTTCGTTTACTGACTTTTTGTCATTAATTTTAACACTAATTTGAATTTGCTATAGATCGCAGAACGAGCAAAAAAATATGTTGTATGGGCGCCCCCTTAAATTTTTTTTTTTCTGTTTTTTGGTATTTGTTGTTATAGCGGCAACAGAAATACATCTTCTGTGAAAATTTCAACTGTCTAACTATAACAGTTCATGAGATACAGCCTGGTGACAGACGGACGGACGGACGGACGGACAGCGAAGCCTTAGTAATAGGGTTCCTAATTACCTTTCAGGAACGGAACCCTAAAAACAAAAACAACAAATAATAATTGACATGTGTTTGACTTTGTTTTTAGTAGCTTACTTACTTATTTATATTACCTACTGAGTATTTCAATACATATTGTATACTTGTTAGTTGATTAACAAAGTATATTATTATTACTTTAAATAGATAAGTTTCTTGCCGGCTCTTTAAGGCAGAAATTAACATTGTTTAGATTGTGTTCTCAGATAAATTAAGAACAAAAGACTCGTTGGCAGGTAAGGCACACGCTGCTGGGATCACGTGGCAGATACCAAAACCACTGGGTTAATAACGACCCACCGTTCAACATTTTATTTGACCTATTTTTATGATAATTTTGAACTTTTTAGAAGAGCTTAGACAAAACCCGATCACTCTTTGTGTTTTTTCACTATTTTTATTATGTTATTTCACTATTGCAATAACTAATATAAATTATACAGTTCTAGACGGTAAGCAGAATCCATTTTTGAAAATTGGTTAAAAAACAGTAAAAATAATACATTTTAATTAAAATTACAAAACTGAATAATTTAGAAATGATTTCTAATTAATAAAAGTTTTAATAAAAAAAATCGGTTAAGTGCGAGTCGGACTTGCGCACGAAAGGTTCCGTACCATTATCTATAAAAACGGCAGATAAAACTTGGTATACATATAGGTTAGGTCCTGGAATAGCATATAGGCTACTTTTTATTCCTAAAAATTCAAAAGTTCCTGCGGGAATAACTATAACAGTGTTAAACGAACTATTGCTGCACCTTTAGCAATTGATTGGTAAACTTATTAATTAGTATAACTAATTAATTAGTATAACTAATTAATTAGTATAACTAATCAATAGTAAATAACTAATTAATGTAGGTATAAATAGTTAACCGATAACCGAATTTAGGGTGGGCGGAGCCGCTGGCAAAGTCTAGTAAACTATAAATTAATTTTCATATATACATTGTGTCATTACAATACTAGAAAATTCAGTGCACTTCACGCTTTCAGGGAGAGAAGTGACGACCGTTTTCAGATCCGGTCGGCGACGCGTTAGGCTGGTCGCGCTATAGATACTCCTATAACGATAATTCAGCCTTATCTGTCTATATGTCTTGTTTTAAGTTATGTATGGCGGACATTCATGATAAGCCTTAATTATTTTTTGTCAGTTCAGTGTTATTTTAGATTGAATTCTTATTTACCCCTAATACCCAGTGTTAATTTCTAGTAACCTTGAGTAAAGACAAGAATGACTTGATATGCAACCAAGCGTGCGTGGGTAGCGCAGCTGCATTGCAATTTACTGTTGTATGTATGTATACAAGAAAGTCGAAAGTCAATGCATAAATAAAATATGTCTAAAATACGGTTTTTTTTTTGACGCATATTGTGACACAGATAAATCAAAACCTATGAGGTACTTCCCGTTGACCGAGGATCATGAACTTTGGCTAAAACAATACCGTGTAGCACATATAACACATAAAATATATTGTTACATCACAATATTATTTTTTTGCGTTTATAACTTATTTGCAGTCGGTAAACTAACCGCGACCTATGTCCATGTATTGGGACAACAGATAAGTAAAGTTAAGTTTGTTGAACACTCGGTACGCGAGTCCAAATCGCACTTGACCAGTTTTTTATCTAGTAGTTTACACCAAAGAATCACCAATAACTTTTAATAGTCAAGTTTTAATAGTCATATTTAATGACTTTAGCCTTATGATATTAAGGTGATAGGGATAATACAAGCTTATATAAAGGGGGTGAGTCCTTTTGGGCAGGTACTTTGCCACGTTTTTACAATATCTGATAGTAAATTATAAATTAAAAGGTGATTTTTAAAATAGTTAGTTTAAAACGAGCTCGTTTCCATTATAGATAAAATAATAAAAAGGATTTTTTTTAAATAAAAAAAAATGTTGCACGTCAACCATTTTGCTCAGGGTTGACAGTTTTTTGATACTCTGTGCTCTGGGGCTTAAGCCATGTGTGCATAAATGCGATAGCGAAAAAATAAACGCTAATATAGGGCCGAAAAAGGAAAAAATATTAACTAATCTTGTATCTTAAAATCTTAAATAATACCAAGTATCTTTTCGATCGTTTTTGTTGTAGTGCACTTGGCTCGAGGCTTTGTTTGTATGTAATTAACCTGTAACATTAGTGATCGCGTTCGGGTCGGCTGTTGACGTAGTGGCAACATGAAACGCGCGATGTGAAAAAGTGGTGACAGCGACGCACTACTTAAGTTGACCACTGCCGAAACTAGACCTCCTCGATAGAGTCACTAGAGTAAGCTAACCACTGCTGAACATAGGCATTGTCGAGAGAGTCCCTTACTCCCTAGAAAAGTTTGGATATATGACTACCAGAGGCTTTAGCTATGTGTGCACATAGTCAAGCGATATCGTTTATAGAAATCCTGATTCCCGACCGAGTAAAGTAGTTATCTTTAATGTATTACTTCGCCAAGTTATGTGCAACTTGTATACTTGATCGAAAACTAACGTTTCTATTATCGTTTTCGTTGTTTTTCTTACTTAGCTAGAGGCCCAGGAAATCATTCGTTTGTCCCTATGTTTAAATGCAGATAGTTACCATACATCTCCAATCCGTACAAATTGCTTGTAAACTGTGACTTTGTACAGACAAAAAATAACCTCAAAATCATTTTCACATAAATTTTATAAAAGTTTATATTTGATGCCATTAGTCACTTAAAATGTTTCTCTATCTGTTGCTAGCGATGTCATGTCTGTCGAACTTACTGCCCAGATCCCATTAGAGAAAGCCTCACATCCTTTGACTTTGTTCATTCATTTTCTCTGTCAACACAAATGACCAGGTAACGAATTTAATATCATAAACAGTAACAAACCTGAAACTAACTGCACTAACAACTTATTTAAAAGTGATTATGTGGGTGCTTTGCCTTTATATACATAAATATGCTTTATGCATAAATAAAAATTTAAGAAACATTTTTTTTTAAATAAGCTTTTATTACTTGTTAAAGATTATAAAAAAATTTAATTCTTATAAGAAATACAACATTTTGTAGGTACACTCAAATAATGTATGTATCTATAAAATGTGATACTAACACGCTTTTATTCAAAAAAATGGGTTATTACGTACCTATAAAATAGTATATTTTTTATCAGATTTTTTTTTTTTTTAACTTTTCAGTTCTTTTTATTGACGAGTAATAGAAGCTTGTTTTTATAACTTGTAAATTAAAAGAACTGTTACTTGTTTTTAAAAAAAATCTTTATTTATAACTTTTTAGTAATTATGATTCGGGATTTTTAATTATTTTGTTCCCACGAGTATATAGGATATAAACGGTTCAACCCCCCAGAGGTCCATTGTAATGGGATACGGGCTTTGGTGCAATAGGGTTTCCTCTGGTACCCTGAGGCGTAACGTTAGCGATATGACATGTTTATACACCCTCATAATATTCAGCCCTCGGCACGTGCTCACCTTGGCATTGGGTCATCCATCTAATCAAATAGAATTTACATTCATAACAAATGGACTATCCCAAATCTGATTGGGTTGCATATGGATATTATAAAGAACCAAAGTACTTATCGAGACGAATTAAACGAGTCCAAACTCGATGGGGCTGCGGCGTTTCATTACAGAGTTCCTAGGGCCACCTTCCAGTTTCATCATCAGATCAGCTTTATGTCATCATAATATTGCATTGTCATGCGATATACATATGCATGCAAAATTTCAGCTCAGGCGGAAACCGGGAAGTGTTCCAAATCAAAGTTGGATGATTTCATACAGACAGACAACGGACAAGTGAAAGTAAATAAAAGCTTGTTATAATAATAATGTTAAATTATTCACTTTGATGAGAAATTTTAACTTTCAATCTAATCTACGAAGAAGTGTTTTTGATGAGTGATAAAAATTATACTAACCGATCTGTTTTTCACTCTTCTTGAGAGTTCTATCCGTAAAAAAGTTGTGTTTTTGAGTTGACAATTTGAGTTTTTTTCATTATTGGCTAGCCTCAAATCTGCAAATATGCAATTTAAGAAGTAGGTATTAATAATTAATTTTATATAGATAGACCACTAAAGGGGACATAGATGTGGTTATGTTTATATAAAATTATTTTCTACGCAAAAAGGTAAATAAGTATACTATTTTATTAGAAACTAGGCTGAATTAAACTTATTCCTAACTCGAAAGTCTGTTTGTTATTTCTTAAGTTCACAAAAAAACTTTTAGTTGAACTTAATCCCGATCGACGCGATGCACTATTATGCAGACCAGATACGTGGTTACGTGACGTGCGCACGTACCATTTGTAATGTATGAAACTGTAAGAAAGGTGCCAGAACAAATGCGTGACACGCATCTACTGACACACCGAGACTCACCGAGTCCGTGCGCGTGTGTAGCGGAACGGCAACGTCGCACACGCGCGTGCTTTGATGACGTTGTATAATATTGCGCTCCCTGTTAGATGCCAGACCAGGCATGCACGCACACGCATCGTTGTATTTATTTACAAAATAAATACAGTTTACGAGTGTTTTTTTTCAATAAATTCAAAGAAATTATTTACAAATATGAGTGTCTCTACAACACCAAACATAAAGAGTACAAAAATGAAATTATAAGTTACTATAGCGGTAAAATGCTCTCAACTTCAATGTGGCTGCACGCATGGTGATGTTACCTGCGTGGCGTGTGCTGTACCGCTATTGCCACGTCACGTAACGCCACGCATCTGGTCTTCTCCGGCCTTAACACCAGGGCCACCGAGTGGGGAGGGAGCGAGTCAGGGCGAAGACAAAAAAAGTTGAAATATACTATATTTCGCCAAAATTGCGAAAAATTAAATTATACCGCACATTCACATTGTTTGTAGTTAGCATATGAAATTAAATTTTACATCTATTAGCATGCTAATGAAGCGAAATTATCATAACGAAACTAACGAATTTCCATCACTATCAAATAGGCGCCCGACTCGGCTGATTCTGCAGTCTACACCAAACACCTAATAGTGGGGGCTTTATAGTCATGCACCAATATTTTTATTATTAAAGTACGCGATTTGGCACAGTACTTAGTTGCACCAGAGTGGAAAATAACCGGGAGGCAGCGGGAGCCATCTTACTGGGGGAGGTAGTTTACTCCTGCCGCGCGCCTTTTCAGACTAATATCTGTTAAAAAAAGAAACATTTTACGGAATCTTTTTTTTGAGAATGAATCCGAAACGATAGTAACTAGTGACTTGTAGTTTATAGACATCAATAAGTGATTTGATATCCTATTGTTGAGAGATAAAGCATTTCATTTCACACCAGGCATTTTATGAAAGTCTGAATTATATATTTTTCCGGTATCATAATATGGTGGAGGGGTGATTTGGCCCTCACTTATGAGGGTAGGCCGTGCCCCAACAATGGGGACGTATGAAGGCTGGCAAGGTATATGGTGGCGCTTAGACATGTACATGTATTTGCTTACACATACGTCTGCGCAGCCGCAGTCATTGAGACAATTCTCGCTGGTATGGAATGTTTTATTTCTAACTCGCGACATCTCGAGTTTAATTCCTAACTCGCGACATCTCGAGTTTAATTCCTAACTCGCGACATCTCGAGTTTAATCGGTCAGAGATGTTAAAATTCTTAAGCAAACTACGTATGAGGCTTGGACTTCGTAATAATAAGGCTCCGTATATTTCTGAGTTAAAACTCAAATTTTATGCCACCTGGAGGTTCAGTAAGAAAGCAACTGTCAGAGCTAAATTATTTGGTGGGCGACTTGCGAGCTATCCCTCTAAAATGCGACAGAGTGTTTGTACGTTTGTTGGTTTGTTAGTTAAAACCTAAACCAATTCTAACTAATGTACAAAAGTTTATTTGATGGCGTTTTTTGAGCAAAGATTCGTTTGAACAGACACGAGAACACCAGAACGGTGACCAATTTTAGCGAATATTACAAATGAATTGTGAGTGTGTGAGTAAGTTATTAATAAGTATGTTTGTTACTCCTTTGTTACTCTTACTGAACTGACTTGGCTAAACTTAGGGTTATAGGACATTTTATCCAGGAAAATTTAAATTTTTAATCGAAAAGTTACTCTTACGAATCCCACGCTAAAAATCTTTAATAAAACTACGCATGTTTTTTTTTTAAGATAACTGTTTAGATTATCCGTTTTTAAATTATCCGTTAAGGCGGAATTGATGAGTATTGCACAGTGAATAACAATAATCATCTTAACTTTTTTCGTCGCAAGGTTGATAATTCGTTGCGCACACACATACACACACACGCACATGGTAGCCAAAAGATTTAAATTGTAAGTGAAAGATTGGTCAATTTAATTTATTAAAAATTAACGGATACGAATATCAAAATACGCAGCTGCTGAATTTAAGGTATTGTTGTTACCTAACTAAATAATAAAGTTATTTTAAAGGATATTGTAGCTTTTACGTTATAATAATAATCTCAATGTTAAGGATTTTGAAGAGGTGATTCCGAATATAAAAACTATCGAGCCTAAATCATCAAATCATGTTTCTGAGCTGACAAAATAAAAAGAAGATCTGAAAATACATGACGATTAGTTAAGATCTGTAGCTTTTGTGGTTGATTTGTATTCTTTAACAAGAAAGAACTCTTTTGTCACCGAGGCGGCTTAAAAAAAGAAATGTGAACTTAATATGGTATCAAAAAAGAGATACTGTACCCACCAGCTGTTGTTATCTCCAGTTACCAAGCACTCATCACTGCAGGTATCAGAAGGTATCAGCTATATATAAAGTTACAATGACTATAAACGTGGCAAAAAAATTTACTATACAAATGGCACAATCCAAAGCTGAGCTCAGTGAACATCCAGCTTCGTTTTTAAATCTCGCCGCTAAACTTTGCTAGCTTTGTACAAAAAACTTTTGTACTATTTTCATTAATCAATCTTATGTAGATTATGTAGATGTTCCCGAAAATAAGTCTGATGACACTGTTGAGTCAGTTAAAAAAAAAATGCAGTAGAAAACTTCTTTCAACAAAGATTCGATAAGCTACTGTTAGTGCATGAGAAGGCTACTAAGGAAAAGTCAAGGTCTATTTTAGTAAAATTTCGTGGCATATCAGTTCGTGATAAGTTATGGTTTGCGAAATACCAGCATAACTTTATCCGAATTCATTACATTCATCACAATTTTTTTTATACCACTAAGGTGGCAGACAAGCACACGGTCCGCCTGATGGTAAGCGGTCACCGTGGCCAATGGACGCAACGACTGTAACACCAGAGGTATCAGTCGCGCGTTGCCGACCCTTCAAAAATCCAATAACTTCTTTCTTGAAGAACCTCATACTGTAGTCCTTAGAGAAAACCTTGGCAGGGAGCTCATTCCACTACCCAAGCATTCGCGGGAGGAAGTTTCTCTGAAACCGCACTGTACGCTACCATTTTGGTTCTAGAGTGTGAGAATAAATTCTCTGCCGATGGCGAGCGGTGCCATGGTAGACAGTAGCTGTGGGCATCATTTCGAACAATTCCTCAGAACACATGCCATTGTACGAGCGGTAGAACACACACAGGGAGGCAGTCTCTCCCCAGTCTTAGGTTCGATACGGCATATAACAAGCATTGGTATATAACTGATCGCATTCCATTCACTGTATCACTTTGTAAAATTACTTTCATTTAAAATTGTTCATTAGTAACTATAATCCTATCAGTTGTCGTTGAACCTGTGTGACAGCAGACAGCGTACTCTTTGGTCTCAATAGTTAATAAATTCAAACAAGTTTTTAGACGGTTACATTTTTATTTCTTGTCAACTAGTAATATTACAATATATTCTGTGAGTGTCAACTATAAATAAGTGATTTCATAAACTATATTTAATAATTTCTTTGTAAAGTGACCTTCATAATGACATTGTGATCGAATTATACAAAGTAACAATTTTATTTATCACTTTGCAAAAAGCATCATGTAACAACAAAGTTACATAACTCGTTGTGCTGTGTCCGTGTAAATAAAAAATAAAGTTTTAACGCCCTAATTAACCCTCGAGTGAAAATTTTCATAAAGTATATCAAGTATTTGTACAAGTCAAAACATATTTTTTTTCGCGAAATTTAAAGCTAAAACTGAAAACCTGCTGCACCAGCTCAAAAGGCAGTCCCCCGTCCCCCCGTATCTCAGACAGGAGCCCCCCTTAAGGCGACTCCTGTCCCCCCGGCGCGGAAATTGGCTCCGTTGTCCCAGCCTGCGCCAAAAACGAATAAAGCGGTACCTAGCCCGTCGCTAGCGTCCGCCGATGTTCTAGCTGACCCGAACGTGGTGCTAGAACTCCTCAATGTCATTAACATTGAGGAAATATCGCTGTTAGCGAACGAAATTCGTACTGCGTCTTCGGCGACGCAAAGAGTTTCGGCCGTGCTCGAGCACGCAGCCCTGCTTAGTGCCTTAGAGCACTTTGCACCTTCAAACTAAACTTTTTTTTTCTGGTAGGGCCTTTAGTAGCCCTAAGCAGAATAAAACCGCACTCTATTTCGATTGCGTTTTGGAACGCAAACGGCCTTTAGGCTAAACGCGATGAAATTTCAGAATTTCTTAAGACGCACGAAATCGATGTACTGTTAGTGCAAGAGACTTTTCTTAAACCAAAGCGTAGGGGTCCTAAGATCGCAAACTACGATATGGTTAGAAATTATCGGCTCACCCATATGAGGGGACGCTCATTTACTACAAAAGATCTCTGCACTGCGTACCTCTCGACACTCCTCCGTTAAAGTATTTAGAAGCGACGGTTATCTGTTTAGCGATGACAGGGCACAGTCCCATAGTACTGGCCTCTGTGTATTTATCACCAACAAAGGTGATACTACAAAGCGCTGTTTGACTTAGGTAACGCTGTTATATTAGCAGGTGACCTAAACTGTAAACATAAGCGATGGAATTCGCATTCAACATCGCAAAACGGCAAAAGACTAGAGGCCCTAGTCGACCCGTTAGGTTTCGATATCATTGCGCCCATGTCTCCGACCCAATTTCCCGAAATAGTGACACATATACCTGACGTACTAGACATAGCACTTCTTAAGAACGTAACCTTAAGGCTACATTCTATAGAGGTGTTCCACGAGCTTACATCTGACCATAGGCCGGTTCTCTTACGACTAGGGTCCCCAACCAACGGTCATCCGTCCGATAAGGACGTGGTCGACTGGCGGAGGCTAGGTGAAAACCTAGAAAAAATAGACTCGCCCCACCTCAATAGGATCCCGGTCAGTATTGTGACAACCGACGATGTTATTTTAGCGGTCGAAGCGCTTACTAGGACGTGAGGTCGCTATTGAGAGCTAAGAACGCGGCTACTCGGTGGTACGACAACTATCCGTCCGAGGTAAACAGGGCCTCGCTCAGATCTCTACAGCGTGCTGTAAAGACAAAAATAGCCGAAGTTAAGAACGAAAAATGGGACAATCTCATGAAAGAGACATTGCCTTCCCACTTAGCGTACTATCAGATGGCTAGAGCGTTAAAGTCCGACGTAGTGAGTACTTTGCCGTCGTTAGTCGACGCAAACGCGACAATAGCATTTGAAGACGACGAAAAAGCCAAATCGCTAGAAAGTCAGTGTTCGCTCAGCGAACAAACCACTGACCAAGCCTTTCAGCACAGGAGCCCTCTTCTTCAATGTAAGGAAGGCTTTCGATAAAGTCTGGCACAACGGCTTGATCTACAAGCTGTACAATCTCGGTGTCCCAGACCGTCTCGTGCTCATCTTACGAGACTTCCTTAGGGAACGTAGGTATCGCTATCACATAGAACGAAGTCATTCGTCTCCCCACCCCATAGTTGCAGGCGTCCCCCAGGGCTTCGTGCTTTCCCCTCTACTCTATTCTTTGTTCAATAACGACATACCTCGTCCCTCTAAGGTCAATGTGGCACTCTTCGCGGACGATACGGCGCTCTACTGTTCTCACCGACACGTCCGTCGAATAAGTCTGGCCCTCCAGTTTGCCGCCAACGCCTTAGGCGATTGGTTTCGGAAGTGGAGAATCGAGTTTAACCCCGAGAAAATTGCAGCAGTGCACTTCGCCCGGGGTAAAAAATGGAAAAAGGCCACGAGGCAACTCTCCCCATTCTACCTATATGGCCAACCCATTCTGTGGGTAAATAAGGTCAAATACCTAGGAGTTTCTTCAGACTCTCGTCTTAATTTCAGAGCCCACATTAAAAGAGTGAGAGACCCAGCAGCCTTCGTTCTCGGTCGCCTTAAGCCAATGTTAAACAAGTACAGTAAAATGTCTCTCAGAAATAAGGTGACGCTTTACAAAACTTGTATTCGGCCCATACTCACATATGCCAGTGTAGCATTTCGTCACACCGACACTACTTCCTTGCAAGTCTTACAAAATCGCTTTATGCGAGGCGCAGTCGGCGCCCCGTACTAATATCGATCTTCATAGCGATTTCGGCTACCAACCCTAAAAGCCTTCATCAAAGATGCGTCAAAACGCTACTTTGAGTCGGCAGCCCTCCACCCCAATCCCCTAATTAAGCAAGCTACTAACTACACCCTCAATATAGGGGCCTTAGGACCCGTTAGATATCCAAGGCACGTACTGATAGATACAGACGATGAGATCCGCGACCGCGAACACAGCTTCTACAAATATAATATACAGAATACGTCACCACCGGCGGAGACGTAACACTAGACAGTTTAGTTTTCACACACACACACACCCAAGCGCGCGGACATACTAGGTTTACTGATATACCCGGGCGCTTTGACTAGTTACATTTAAATATATAGGCGAGGGCTGAAGAGTTTCTTGCCGTTTCTTCTCTGCAGAACGCCTTTGCATTTCCAAAATGGCGGTAAATTTTAGTCAGATACAAATTTAGTTTTAAGAGCGGTTGCCCAAGCCGAGGTTCGTGTCCAAGACACCCTTGCGCAACCGCGTGTAGTTGTAAAGGCCATCTGCGGCCAACAACAGTAGCCAGTAGTTAGAAAAAACAAGCAAGTCCTCTCATCGCATACGATTGGACTCCGAAGTTGCCAATATTTTTAAGATTTAGTCAGTTGGGCCTAAAATTAACTAGTTTTGTAAAAAGTAAAGTGTGTAATAGTATCTTTGGGTCTCGTAAATATCGTAATTTTAATTTAAAAAACCATATTCTTTATAGAGGTACATAATGAATAAATAGTTTTGCTTAATATGCTAAAATTCATTTTGTTAAATCAAATCAAACAATACTTATTCAAATAGGTTTCTGAGAACACTTTTAAATCGTCGATACAATGAAAACAACGTTTATTTCTGCCAAAATGAGCTAGCAAAAAGTTCTATTTAAATTTTAAAAAATATACAATACTTTATTAATCAGCTAACAGTATACAATATGTACTGAAACACTTAGTGGGGAATATAAATAAGTTAGCAAGCTACTAAAAACATAGTCAAACATGTCAATTCTTATTTTTTGGTTTGATAGATGACCGAATTTATTTTGGTGTTACATTTATACATTTAAGGACATGACTTATGTATTTATAGTGTTGATGCTTTATACAAATCACCGCCATGCATAAGATGAACTATTTAAAAGTTGGGCTCTTGAATGCAGGCTCTTTAGGCTCCGGTAATGATGAGTTCATAGCAAATACGAAAATCTAAGCATTAGATTTAATATGTATTAACGAGACGTGGGTAAGAGAGGGTGAAGAAAGCCGTGCTTAGGGATATTCAATATACATCGATGCATCGAAATCACTCGATGTTTGCAATACAATACATCGATTTGATCCGATGTTTTGATAAGCTATTGATACAATCGATGTATCGATGTATTTTGATAAAACATCGAATACAATTGCCTCAGTCCTATCTGAACGTTTGTTTTCTAAAGCAGCACAAATCGTCATCCAACAACGAAATAGACTGAAAGTGAAACGTTTAAATAAACTTTTGTTTTTGCAAAGTCTGTCAAAAGAACACTGGAAATAGGACATTAATTCCGGAGTGTCCATAAATGTAGATGATTGTTATTTCATTTGTACCTTTTATAATAATAATACTATAATAAAGATTATTCTCATACATGGCTCTTAGTTTGCATCAGCGATTGTTGGTATAAAAAACGCCATTCAAGTAGTGAATAAATCTTAATCGTTCATTTATTGGTGACATTACCCTATATAATTTTAAATAGACGTTTGCATGGAGTGTCAGAGGGCCGGCTATAGCTTTGTGACCTAATGTTAGAAAAAGTACTAAATTTTCAGAAAACATCGATTTTTCTAACCGATACATCGGAACACATCGATGCTCAGTTCCGATATATAGTATCGCAAAAAACATCGATGTTTTTTCGAAGTGGACATCCCTAGCCGTACTCCAGTAGTACCAGTATACCGATTACGCCATACTCCACGCCCACAAAACGTTCGGGTAGGTAGAGGTGGTGGAGTAGGCTTTTATTTAAGAAAAGGGATATTTGCACGTAATTGTTCCCATCCAGTCAGACCAAATGTAGATAAGTATAAAAATGATTTTTTTAAAATTATAATTGGCACAGCATACCGTACTCCCTGGTTAGATGTTAACCTATTCCTTGTTGATATTACATTGTATTTTTAATATTTTAAAATTATTTAAAAATGTACTCACATTTTCTTCAGCGGACTACTTAATTGTAATAGGGGATTTCAATATCAACATATTAAGCCCAGGGGAAAACGAAAACTTTTACAAGAGTGCTTGACCTCAATTAGTCTGAAACAATACATTGATAAACCAAACATTTCACAGCCCATAGTGAAACCTTAATTGACATTATATGTACCAACGCCCCTGTTCGTGATGTTAGTGTTGCCATACATTCCAGAACTGGGAAACCATGCTTTAGTATATATTGAGCTAACTCTAAAGAAAGTGCATCCTATACCACGTAACATCACATACAAGCCTTGAAAGGACATAAATAATATTTGATAAAAAGAAAACTTTTACAGGTTAAACCACATTCTACCTAAAACTCAGTTATGATTTCGGAACTATTACAGTACTACAACAGCATTAATAGATGTTATTGACAACATTTTGTATTAACGGTACAATAGAATAGGCTCTATTTTGGTATTATTAGATATATCGCGTGCATTTGACTGTATTAATTCTTCTCTTCTTTTTGTTCCCTTTGATTTTTGTAAGAATGAGTGTGTAATACTTAAAAAAAAAAATATTTCCTGGCGACAGCTGGCAGGTAGAGTTTGGTTAAGTATTTGTATATTATTTAAATTTAAATAAATTTATATTTATATATATGTTTAGTATAGGTGATGATAACTATAATAGTGATGATTTTATGTCCTGTACTTCAGACGAATTGAACAATGACAATAGTTTCCAAAGTTTTACTAAGTACATCTCTCGGCGCAACCTTGACTTCAACCTTTTCAGAACCGCTTGTACAATGGATTGTGTTCTGAGGAATTCCACAACAATTGTTCGAAATGATGCCCACGGCTACTTTCTACCATCGCACCGCTCGCCATCGACAGGGAATTCATTCTCACACTTTGGAACCAAAATGGTCGCGTACAGTGCGGTTTCAGAGAAACTTCCTCCCGCGAACCCTTGGGTTGTGGAATGAGCTCCCTGCCAAGGTTTTCTCTAAGGACTACAGTATGGGGTTCTTCAAAAAAGAAGTTATTAGATTTCTGAAGGGTCGGCAACGCGCGAGTGATGCCCCTAGTGTTGCAAGCGTCCATAGGCTACGGTGACCGCTTACCATCAGGCGGACGGTAGGCTTGTTTGCCACCTTAGTGGTATAAAAAAAAAAAAAAAAAACTGAAAAATTTCAATGTCATTCACATGAACGCCCAAAGTATCCCAGCTCACTACTCTGATATACTAGCATCCTTAAATATCAAAGACATTCAAGCCATCCTTGTGTCAGAGTCCTGGCTGAAGCCCTGTCTACCTTCTACTTCTTATTCCTTGTTTGGTTTTCAGTTAATACGTAACGATAGAAAAGATAGAGATGGTGGCGGGTAAGATATATATTTACCTCCGTTCCCATATTCCATATTCTATTATTGATATGTCTCCTCAAGTTGCCTATTTGAATACTGTTGTGTACTTTTTTTATCGAAATAGTTATCTCAGAAAAGAAAAGTCTACTTGGCGTACAATACGCGTAATTAAAGCGATAAGACCGCCCTTTTTTTTTTCTTTACTAATAAATATATTTTTGTAAAATTATTATATTGATGCAATATAGTATATATTATTATTATAATGTTTGGGCTACTATATAAAAATTGTTAATTATCTATTTGTGTTGATGAAATTACTCGTGCATGCGAGTTTGCCTTGCCTTGATACTGTTACTCATGGGCCAAGATATATTGTATAGATATATATAATTCGACTATCACCATTAGTCAAGCGAGAGAGAGAGTCAGAGTAAAAAACAATACACTTGTTTGTTGATTATTTTTTTACGTACAAAGCATATTCTTCATCATAATTAACTAGAAGTGCATAAAACAAGAAATACAGAAAAAAGGAAGTAATACTTGACAAACAAAATAAAGAAAAGTGCCTCGACTGTATAACTGTATAACTAAAGATAATAAAGTGCATAACATTACGCGCGCGGGAGAGCAGAAGCCACACAATTTAGGTGAAATATGAGCAATATGGCGCAGCGAGCTTACGCGTGTTACTTGATGTGCCGACGCTTCTTGTAACGACCGCCGGTTACGTCAAATGGTTTAGCGATTCCATAACGTAGTCAATTTAATCGGGTTCTATTAGTTTCCTGGCAATATTGGTTGACAAATAAAGTAAACATTAACTTATATAATCATATTAACCTAAGTTTTTTAAAATAAAATAAAAATAGTAAGGGATTGGGATTTGAAGAAATACTTATCTACACGTATATGTTACCGGAAAAGTAGTCAATGAAATGAAATGTTTAATTTCTCAACAATAGAATATCATATTACTTTTTGAAGTCAATGAATTACAAGTAACTAGTTACTATGATTTCGGATTCAAAATGGCGTTCTGGCGAGAAGAATCGGCGAAAGGAACTCACCAACAGTCACTATTTTAAATTTTAATTATGTTTACAATTATTATCGAGTTAACACTCTGTTTAATCCCATGCGTTTACATTATCAACGTAGTCTCTAATACTTGTATAATAAATTTTACACTACACCTGCTCGGAAAGAGCCTTCATACACATATGTATATGGAAGAACTTGTTGAATGAATGTTTTTTACTAACTTGCTCAATGGGTTGCATAATAGTACATTGCACTATACTATTTAGAAGCCTAAAGCCGAAGGCCAAAGGCTTTAATGACTCGAGTTTGTAATTTCCATACCGCCCGTGTTATACACAAAGTTTTTCATCATATTTGCATGTAAATAAACAAAATATGAGGCGAATAAACTAACTTACTTAAAAATTTACTTTACAATTTTTAAAAACACAATAATAGTTTTTTAAGTTAAAGTTGTGTAAAAAATTTATTGTCAGGAGCTTCATTAATATTGTTTTCTACGTTTTCTCCTGTAAGTACCTACCTTCGAGTTTTAACTCACACTCTGACTCCTTTTTAAAAATGCTGTTAATTTTATAAACTGTTTAATATTGATAGAATTTTTAGATTTGAGAATGCTCTTCCACATACAGTTAATTGCCCATAGGGAAGGCGGCTTGTGTTTTTTGACAATTTGCCCAAAGTAAACCAATAGGACATTCTTTAAAAACGAACTCATTTTCTTATTTCTCCAGGTAATATAACTGGCTTATGCGTTTCAGTACATATTTGTCTTTAGGCTTCGGTGGTAACTGGTTCATATTTATTTCTTAAGAGGGTGATACAGGCCAGAAAGCTAATTTCTGTATTCTATCGTTGTTTATGTTGATTTAACCGCCAACGTATTAAGAAATGCAGTATAAATCATTAGATAATGTCATATACATTACTATGAGATATATTATACGAGACGAGGATATGTTATATACTTCTTAAGTAATTTATACCGTAAAGACGCCTTGAAACTTTTAATTTTTTGTATGGAATTTAACGTTCTTACCGATTTGTAGTCACATTTTTTGACTTTTTGCTGCAACTTAGAGTCAATGCACTCTAGATAACAAGCTATTTTAATTATTTAACCAATTTTCATAACAAGCAAATGCAAAACACGCTTTATAAATTTGCACAAGTTATGAAACAATGGTCAGTTCCAGATTTTTTATTGCATTAAATACAATAAATGTAAATCATTCAGTAAGGTTATGCACTAGACAAAAGCAAGTTTTATGGCATATATTTTTTTCAATCCTTTAGATGCTATAGTTTAGGCACAAAATTTGTACAAAAACGGCGTATTTTCGCGGTCTTAAACGACGAACAATATCTACAGGTATCGCATTAATATTACTCATTTGACTACGAAGAAACTTTTTATTTTTTTTGTAAATTTTAAATACAGAATAAAATAATAGAAATGGTGGTAACAGCAGTAAAAAGCCATCTAGCGAAATGGTGGTAACAGCAGTAAAGAGCCATCTAGCGAAATCTAGAGTATTAATCAATTAAAAAGTTTCATCTTTTTTGTCGTTAGTGTCGTTATAAGTTTACACCATTTCACTATAGCGACTGTAGTTTTGATTAGATAAAACAGTACGTCCAGTCTACGTACTGTTTTATCGTACAAGTATAGCGCGCGAGGTGCGTTCAAAGACATAATGAATAACATCGCACGTATAAACCCCCGCTTTACCTTCAGGAAGGAACATTTACAAAAAAAACCCATGGGAGTTTAGTAAAGGTATAAACACCCAATTTACCATCACGTAATGACACTGTTTAGGAGTAAGTGTAAAGAAAAAATCTTTCTAATATATACGACAGAACGGAAAACCTATATAACGCGTTCTAATTTTGAAAAGCCCCATCTGTGGTAATATATGTGAACTATATTTTCTAATAACTTAAGCGTTTCAAAAGTGTTACTGGCTTCGCTAACCTTAAGAGAGCGCACTTGCGGGTTCGCAACAATCTTGAATTTTACCCTTTCCACTCTCTCTTCCAAGAAAATGAGTTTTCAGGGTGCAGAATTCAAATCTTGTAACTCTGGTTACTTGAAACAAAAACGTTATATTCCTTTTATTGAAACGTTTTGTCTGCAGTTTATTATATTGACGACATTATTTTTTTCAGTTTCAGATCTATGTTAAGTACCTAAATCTGTTAATTTCTTTTAAGTTCAAAGCAACCATCAATCCTTTTCATTAGACAGAAATCCATTACCCAAGTTATCCGGAATGTTTATTTAGATTAACGAAAGCTTTTGTAATATTCAGGAAAACGTTTGAGTGGAATGGAAAATAAATGTTATTAGTGACGTAACAGGATTAGGGTCACTGACGACCTTTCAAGGACAATAATTCACATTGGTGTCTGATAATAAATTTAATATTAAGTCATTAACTATGTGTAGTTCTGCCTATTCCTGTCGATTTCGGTTTTCTGCCTATATAGCTAGAAAGTATATGGCATGTAGGGCACAAAGAACTGGTACTGATTCCATGATTTCTAATACCCAGTGCCATTCAGGAACGAATCGGTACCCCGGGTGTACCGGTTAGTTAGTTGTTTTTGAAAAACTGTTTAAATTTTGATATAAATTAATAATATTTCTTTAAAAAAAGACAAGCTTTTCTTTAACCGCTCTATAATCTATATAAAGAATATTTAATTTTTTTCTTTTCTTTGACCGCTCTATAATCTATATAAAGAATATTTAATCTTTTTCTTATCTTTAACCGCTCTATAATCTATATAAAGAATATTTAATCTTTTTCTTATCTTTAACCGCTCTATAATCTAAATAAAGAATATTTAATCTTTTTCTTTTCTTTAACCGCTCTATAATCTATATAAAGAATATTTAATCTTTTTCTTTTCTTTAACCGCTCTATAATCTATATAAAGAATATTTAATCTTTTTCTAATCTTTAACCGCTCTATAATCTATATAAAGAATATTTAATCTTTTTCTTTTCTTTAACAGTTCTATAATCTATATAAAGAATATTTAATCTTTTTCTTTTCTTTAACCGCTCTATAATCTATATAAAGAATATTTAATCTTTTTCTTTTCTTTAACCGCTCTATAATCTATATAAAGAATATTTAATCTTTTTCTTATCCCTAACCGCTCTATAATCTATATAAAGAATATTTAATCTTTTTGATTAACACAGATAAAACTCGCGACAAGCTTCTATATCATATAAATTTTAAATAAACTCTTTTTTTAAGTTTGAGTTGCAGGTTTTTCAATATAAATTCCTATATTTCGTTAAAAGACTTTTTTTTATCTTAATACAATTTTTCAGAATATTTCACATTGACTTACAGATAGAATAAAACTTAGGGTTCTCCACTAACAGTTTGTAAAACTTACAAACTGTTAGTGGAGAATAAACTTGCTTTTGCTCACAGCTTGTTTTTTAAAAATATTTTTTATTATTTTTATACTTTAGTAAAAGTTTATCGCCAACAGTTGACCCTACAACATTTGTTTGAGCATCACCAAAACTTTTTCTAACCTACGCCAAGTTATAACTCGTTAAAAATTGGTATGGCGGCCATCTTGTTTTCCACCATTTCGATTTTTTTTAACACCGCTGGAATTTGCCTAGGGTATAGGTTGATTTTAGTTAAGACACTACCCCGCTAATTCTTACCGGTAAGCAGGGTAGTAGCACACCATCACCTCAAACGGTTAAACGCAGACGTCAGTATATTCGTATTCTTCACAGTAATCCCTTTAATTTGATGCCCATATTATAGATATGTTAAAAACAACTAGTCCGCCATATTGGATTTAGAGTGAAGTCATATGATTTTTTAAGCAAAAATTATTTTTAGGGTAATATTTACGTCTGAATAACGCAATATAGAGCGCGGCGGAGCGGCGGTGCAGAGGGTTTGAACGAAATCGGTTTACAAGATTATCAAATAACCGCAATAATTCTGATTGTACGGAATGCACTTGGTCGGTTTATTATCTATGTGAATCATTCATTAAGTACTCCGTGCGGAACGGTTAAACAAAACAGAACGTAACGAATAAAGATAACTTGCTTAAAAGTTTATTTATTATTTTTTTACTTATTGGGGCACTGAACCGCCGGCGTTAAGGCTCGCGTGAGTGACTTTGTCGGATAGTATCGTACCCTTAACCAGCAACACGCCACATTTCTTCCTGACTAGACATTATTTCGTAGTAAAACTTTTCATTAAAAGAAATTCTAACATCCGGTCAATAACGCAAAAGAGAGTTTCAAA
The DNA here is from genome assembly GCA_946406115.1 of Apoda limacodes. Classification (NCBI taxonomy): domain Eukaryota; kingdom Metazoa; phylum Arthropoda; class Insecta; order Lepidoptera; family Limacodidae; genus Apoda; species Apoda limacodes. Next base: position 2,125,726 of record OX291548.1, read on the forward strand.
TTATATTTTACCAATTTTATTATTATTATATGTTACAATAAATTGTACTATTTACCTATTTTTTTTACAGTTTTATGTTTTCTAAACTAAAAAGTTGCAAAACCTACAAAAATATTTTCCCCGCCCAATCCTGACTTACTCCTTATATTGTACAAGAACTGGCGATGGTGGTATATTATACTGACCCAGGTCCTTTTTTAATGCCTAAAGGCGGTTATTTTACTTACATTACTTTACTTTAGTCCAGATACACTGCACACTTTTTACACTGCATAAAAAGCATTGCTGCGGTGATGCACTTGCTACCGGTCAAGCAGGACTGAAGTGGTTATTGAAAAGAGGGTATTCCCCACATAAAGATGTGGGTATGTATCCAGCTTTGGTCACCTCTTCTATGGATAAACCTTAAAGATATAATATATCAATTTTGATGTAACAAATTAAAGTCTGTATAGCGTAAGATCCTAGAGTGAAACTTTTTGTAGTGTAACTGTTCCCAATTTTTTTCCTTCTCTTGGAGTTAGTTACAAAGCACATCACGCGGGCCCCACGTCTTTTCGGGGTACCTAGGCAGATTTCCTCAAGAGGTTTTTTTTCACCGAAAACAAATTAGAAAAAATCATTGGTTGCATGATGGTAGATAATACTACGTACTAAAGAAGACATCCGAGTGTATTAGCTGCAATTTATTACTTAGTTTTTACCCGGTAAAGGCTATCCCGCGTACGGCACGTGATGCAGTAAACAAGTATTTTTTTGTGTCGTTTTATGATTGTCCTACACCGTTTTGTTATCACGATTATTCTCCTCAGAAGCTTTTCAAAGAAAGTAATAGAAGTAATTTTTTGATTTATCGTTCGGAATTTTCTGCCATCATGAAAAGCAAAAGGGATTTCGAAAAACGCAACGTAAGCAAATAAATTCCTCTCGTGTTTTAAGCTAACCCTCGTCATGGCGTCAAATACTTCACGGTCCTGTTGCTCTTTTACCCTGAACACACAGTATAAAACATTAAGCGTAGTCAAAATACGTATATTTACATGGAGTCAACATCTTTGCTGTGTGTTATTGTCTTTGCACTAAAAACAAAGTAAATATAATATGTATAATACATAATAATAACGTTATATTCTACGGTGTATGAGGAGGACCTTGTGCGTGTGTGTTTATTTTTTGTTATGCAAAGTCTCATTCAAACTATAATACTATAATAAAATTTACATAGAAATTTGTCGGTCTTTAAATTGCGGTTGTCTAGGTAAAATATATTTAATTTAGTGTTTAAGGCACTTTCAATAAATGTAGGTAAAACCATAAAAAAAAATTACTATGAATGTCTTTGTCGATATAAGCCTTTCTTGTTTATCGTAAGCAGTTTTGCTACGGTGTACCTATCGAAGTAAAACGTTTAGACTACTAGACACTATACACAGTAAAGTTACTTCCAACATTTTTCAACTGTGTCTGCAGCTATTTTTTACCCGTAAAATTTATTTTACCACTGAAATACTCTTGACAAAAGTTTGACAGAAGAGAGACGTATTAATAGACATGTATAAGAAGCAAGAGACAGGTATAACAAGAGAAGCGTATTAATAGAGGTATGCATAACAAGAGACACGTATTAATAGAGGTACGCATAACAAGAAACACGTATTAATAGATAATATAATAAGAGGCACGTACTGATAGAGACATATAAAACAAGAGGCACGTATTAATAGAAACATGTATAACAAGAGGCATGTACTAATAGAGACATGTAAAACAAGAGGCATGTATTAATAGAGTCATGTATAACAAGAGGCAAGTATTAATAGAGAGATGTATAACAAGAGACGCGTATTAATAGAGATATGCATAACAAGAAACACGTATTAATAGAGTTATGCATAACAATAAACACGTATTAATAGATTATATAACAAGAGGAGCGTACTAATAGCGACAAGAAAAACAAGAGGCACGTAGTAATAGAATCATGTATAACAAAAGGCAAGTATTAATAGAGATATGTACAACAAGAGGCATGAATTGTTTCCTTTTTATGTTCGCTTTTACTTTATTCGTTCCAAGTCACCAGCGGTCTCTCGCGGTGGTGGTAACGAAGTCCGGCAAAAGATTCCTTCAGCAGCTTTAACAAGCGACCAGGAAGCACGACTCCCAGAGTAAAAGTTTAGAAGAGAAACAGCTTAGAAGTCGCCTACCTATTTTGCCAATTATTTTTAATTTAGCTTTGGCAGTTGCTTTCTTACTGAACTTCGAAGCAGCATTTAATTAGCATTTCAACTCGGAAATATAAGTTTCCTTCTTTTCTAGCAGTGTGCTTGAGCATTTTAGCTTCTCTGCAAGACCGATTCAACAACAGTCGTTTTTTGATACGTGAGTATCAAAATCAAGTCTGTATCAAGTTCGCAATAAAACTTTCCATAGCATCAAATATTGTCTCAGTGACTGCGGCTGCGCAAATGTCGGAATCTTCTGAGCTGCGTCTACGGGGACTTATAATGCCACAAAGAACGTCAATTAGTTGGCCTAGATGAAACGGTTTTATATACTATTCATTGACATTATTACCGATAAAATGTATTTATGTTATTACCACCACTGATACTTGTGCACCAATTTCCTGCTGTTTCTGCTATTCCCTGCTTGAATAGAGTAGACAACACATATTCTGAAGTAATCTTGGTTCCTGAATGCTCCAGAGATCACCAACAAATTGTATTGTTCCGTTAAGCCCGCTAGCATGATGAATTCGATAAAGTCGTGCTTCAAAGCTATGTTTCCTAGCTTATGTGTCTATTCCTTGTAGATTTTGCTGAAACACCCGAAATTAGGTGCAATACGTTTTTGTACTCGGTTAAACGAGTTAGTTTGTTGTCCATGGTATTTAAAAGTGTTTTTTCTTCAGATTTCAAGCATCGCAGGTACTGTAATTTTTAATTGAAAGAAGTCATCTACATATCGATACAATATCGTTTATTAACAATTTTTTAACATTGACATACTTACTGTTGTACATTTCCTAAGGGCTTCTTCTTTATACGACTAGAAGGTTAAACAGAGGGTGACTTAAGAAAGACTTGACAAAAACACTTCTGTCGATGATAAATGAAGCGCTATCACTGTGCGACGAGTATAATTTACTGCTCAGATAAATTTAATTACGCACAATTTTGCGAAGTATAATTTTAAAGGGCTACATTATACTAACTTAAATATAAAGTGTTGGTTAAGTTACATTGCTTAGAGCTTAAATTGCTAATCTTTAATTTTCTTATGGCTTTACTAAATGTTATAGAGAAATTATGTAAACTTTGAAGTTACAAGTTTTTGCTGACTTCTGTAGAAAGTAAACTAATAATATGCTTCATTTAAAAAATGAACCAATAGATAAATTCAAGACTATATATAGACAAAATAGGAGAGCGACTTGCGAACTATTCCTCAGATCAGTGACTTTCACCACGGTCGCTTGACTAGTATACCTTTTAGTGTATCTCACACACCGATGGGCACTAGCCATTGACAGTCAGGGTTAGGCATCGGCATATAGCCGGGATCGATCGGCGTTTAAGCGGGTTAGGCACCGGGGTCTTCTATCGAAGTTGCCATCTTACGGAGTACCCGAGGGTTTGTGCAAATGGGTGGCTAACTCTTTGTTCGGCAGACACATACGAGCCGTAGTTGACGGTAGTTGCTCTGATAGTATGAGCATCAATGCTGGTGTCCCGCAAGGCTCTGTGCTGTCTCCTACGCTGTTTCTACTGCATATCAATGACATGTTGGACGTCAACAATATACATAGCTGCGCAGATGACAGTGCTGGCACTTATTACACGAGTCGTGCAAGCATCCTTTTTACCGTCGTGGAGGAAAAGCGTGGAGAACTTGTGTCTCAAATCGAGACCACCGTGTCCAAGGTCTCCGACTGGGTCGGGAAAACTTGGTCCGATTCTACCCTAAAAAGACACAAGTTTGAAAACCCCATTCACCGTGGTCCCGCTTTTCCACTTTCCTCTCCATTTCCAAGAGCATAGGGATCCTTGGTGTTGACATCTCCAGCGATGTTCAGTTCCGAGACCATTTGCAAGACAAGGTGATGCTGGCGTCCAACAAACTTGGTGTACTCAACAGATTGAAGCAGTACTTCACGTCGGGTCAGAGGTTCCTGCTTTGTAAGTCACAAGTTGGGCCCCATATGGAGTACTGCTGCCATCTCTGGGCGGGTGCACCCGGATACCAGCTTGGCCCGTTTGTCTCGGTTCAACGACGGGCTGTGAAAATTGTCGACGATCCCAAACTCACTTGCCGTAAGTCTGAGGAGAGACTTTACCTCCTTGTGTGTGTTTTACCGTTTGTAAAATGGGATGTGTTTTGAGGAATTGTTCGAAATATTGCACACAACTACTTACCATCGCACCGCTCGCCATCGGCAGGGAACTCATTCGCACACTTTAGAACCAAAATGGTCGCGTTCAGAGAAACTTTCTCCCGCAAACGCTTGGGTGGTGGCATCAGCTTCCTCTAAAGACTATAGTAAGGGGTTCTTCAAGAAAGAAGTCACTAGTTTTTTGAAGGGTTGGCAACGCGCAAGTGATATCCCTGGTGTTGCAAGCGTCCATAAACTACGGTTACCGTTGACCATCAGGCGGACCGTAAACTTGTTTGCCGCCTTAGTGGTAAAAAAAAATAGCTATAGGCTACTTTTGCCTCAGTAAGTATCATGGATCCTAAATGGCAACGATATTTTATCTCGGAAAAGGTATGCGGATAATTAAAAAAGGTTTTAGCAAGCTCAACGATTAATATTGAAAGTAACTATTTTTTTGTTGTAATGAAGTCTCTTCTGGTGTTTTATATACAAAGTACCTTTCTCACTTTCCCCATTTCTATATTATTTAAAATAATTAAAATATTTTTTGCATCATACCACATGTCGGGGTTAGAAAAAAACATGAATGCTTCCAAACATAATTTATATCAATTTTCGGTTCCTCGTCAACGTTCTTCATAAAATATTTAAATTTTAGGTCTATACCCGATTTATTTGTTGACTGTCTATGTGTTTGACTGTCTATGTGGTTGACTGTCTATATTTTTGACTGTCTATATGTTTGACTGCTCATACGTATGTTATGGATTTCTGGCTCGTAACAACGTAATGAGGGGGCTGTAGAGCTCTATTTCGCTCTTTGGGTACCTAACCCTAAACCTATTTGAATTCCTAGACTTCTTTGAAGTCATTTGCTCTATGTTGGGCATCGTGACCATCATGAGTTACTGGTCATTGATGGTAGGAGGCGGGCGAGGTGTCTCCAATGATTCCTGTTGGTAGCGGTGTGGACATTATTTTTCCTAGTCGCAGAGGTAAAAAATAGGCTGTAAATACAAGAAAATTACAATGAAACCTTTAGAAGTGCAATAAAATATTTTCTTTTCATTACAGGATTTAAGTATACCCATATGCTTTAGACAAGATATAATTCATTCTAATTTAAAGATATTCTGTTAAGTTATCCCCGGACTGATTTACGAGGCGGCCCCGGTCGCGGGTGCGGTCGGTAAGTATCAGCTGTCGCGTAAAATACAGCCCCCGTTAATAACACGCTCCGGACGGATCGACACCAAGATTTACGAGTATATACCAAGAGTAAACCTAATCTAAATGTTTCTCAGTTATTGCATTCATCAATGAAATGAAATCAAAAAAGTTAATCTAACTGTTTATCATGTTATTATTACACCACTACCTGCTTCTTCAACCTGTCTTAAGCATTGGACCTGGTTACCTATAACATTCTGTGAAAAAAATATAAATTTAGCTGCCCTTCTGAAAATTCAGCAGTTTTTTGTGTTATTTAACACTAAAAATATCCAAATATAACTATTGCTTATCACGCGTTAAGGCTTTTTACACGTGCAGCCTGTGGGTCAGACATTATCGACGAAAACTTCTTTCTTGAAGAACTCCATATTGTAGTCCTTAGAGGATACCTTGGCAGGGAGCTCATTCCACCACCCAAGCGTTTGCGGGAGGAAGTTTCTCTGAAACCGCACTGTTCGCGACCATTTCGGTTCTAAAGTGTGAAAATAAATTCCCTGCCGATAGCGAGCAGTGCAATGGTAGAAAGTAGCTGTGCGCATCATTTCGAATAATTCCTGAGAACACATCTCATTATACAAGCGGTAGAACACACACTAGGAGACAAAGTCTCTCCTCAGACTTAAGGGCGCCATACGGTAAGTGAATTTAGTATACAATAGACAATTCTAACAGCACGTCGTTGATCTAAGTCAAAGGGCCAAGCTGGTATGCGGGTGTACCTGCTCAGAGATGGCAGCATTACTCCATATGGGACCGAAATTGCGACTTGTAAAGCAGCAGCCTTTGCTCCGACGTGAAGTACTGGCTTTTTGAGTAACAATAAACAACTTTTGGTCTTGTTGTGACCTGAAGTTGATGAAGTAATTTTCACGTCAAACCTAATCTATACTAACATAACTCTAAGTAATTTTCCCAACAAGTTTAGATATAATGTCTAAAAAAATGAATTTAATCAATTAATTTGATTTTATTTAATTTTACGTTATCATTGACTCTAAATAAAATTAAACGCGATCGTCTTGTTATCTGTGCATTTTAAGTATTTTGACACTATACATATTCCATGCAGGTGAATAGGGGACATATGACAGGTGTATCCGAAATGCATTATCCTTTTTATACCATTTGATAATTAAAGTGGTAAATTTTTATCGGTTTAAATTTACACAACCTAATAAAAAAAAAAAAAAAAAATTACCCTGCATTCCTATATTCATGATAATAACCCAAATTGTACAGCAGCTTACATCAATTTTTATAACAGGAAGTACAAGAGGACCTATCTATATAAGCGCAGTTAACCGAATAAAATTGGAAAGAAACTTTAACTGGTGTAATTGAAATGACGTTTTTATATAATGTAAGATCATTGCAGCTGCCAAATTAACGGAAACTCATTGACCCAAGGATGTGCACGAATTGAGCAAACCATCACACTACCACAATGTAATATATGTGACAAAAGCAAGCATTGGCGTTTGAATAACTTCATCAACTTCAGAACAGAAAAAGAACTAAAATCGTTTATTTTTACTTAAAAAGCCATGCTAACTAGTAAAGGGACACGACGCGTGAATATGTAACAAACAGAAAGCTATACAAAGTTAAGGGTGAATCTATATAGTTTGTAACAGAATAATGGTACTAATACAACATAACTATACAGCCTTTAAAGTACGTAAGCACTAAAAAAAGAAATCAAAACAAAATTTAAAACAAAGGTGACCCAATAGCTGATCTTAAGTTTGTGCCTTTTTACTACTAGCTGGCCCAGCAGACGTTGTTCTGGCATTAAAGTTTAAGCGCTGTAGCGCCATCAAGTAATGAGTTACAACAAAATGGTGGCTATTGCCTTAGCTCCACCCACGTGAATTTGGTTTTCCTTGACTTTATTTCAATTTCAAAATCCCTTTGTAGCATAAACGAAACATTTTAACTTTTAACCCAGCGCCATCTATAAGATACTTACCTAATCCGGACATGTTTATGTTGATAGACTAATTTACACCGCCATCTGTTAGAACCTTGTGTAACTCACAAATAATTATACCCTTTGTCGTATAATAAACAAATAATTAGAAATATGAAAATATTGTGTCTATAAATGGAGTTAAACACTATCTTATCGATTATGTTGGACCAAACTGTCATGTACAAATTGTGCAAAATTTCACTAAACTAGGTTTATTAGTTAAGTTGTTCATTGCGGACAAACAACGTGACATGGACTTTTTATATATATATAAGGATTTTTGCGCTTCTTGGTTTTGGAATCAGCCCTGTGTTTATTTTTTATATTCTTATAACATTTACTGGCGATGCCCGCTTAGTACTCGGTGTTATCAGTTTACTAAAAGATATATATAATATAAATTATGGCAAAACGTATTAGTTAAATAACTTTACAATCGGAACAAGAGGCGCGCTTCTAATAAGGTCCATAAATTAATGGTCAGGAAACAGGCGCGCCGCCCCGCGGTCGTGTGATGGTATCAGGGGCAGTCACGCCACAACCGACGCTTAGTTCATTACTTACTACCAAGGAATGCTTTAATTATAGATAAAATAATTACAAAGCTCGCTGTATATCAGCAGCTTTTTAGTTTCTATTATTTGTGATAACAAGACTTTAATTAATATAATGTGTTTTGTAATTTTTTTTAAAATAGAGTATACAACCTAAAGTAGAGTGTTGCCAAAAACAAAACACAGGCTGCGTTCGTTTCGTGCGTAGGTCGCGGCCCCGATAGAAACGGTACGAAACATAGTGCCCTTTTTCTTTCTTTTTAGGATATTGGTAATGGTATATGGACAAACAAACAGACATGACGAAATAAAAAGAGTTGTGTTTTTGCTGCTTGGCCACAGAACCCTACAAAGAAGTTTCTTATGTAAACCGCCATTCAGTTTGTAATAAAAAAAAATTCAGCTCAATTGGATACTCCGTTGAGGCAGGATTGAGTACCTAGTTACAAACGTTATAGTTATATCCACGGGAACCTTTGAAATTTGTGGGATGAAATAAAAGCCTGTGTCTAGTCTAGTGGTTAAAGCTTGATTGAGTAACAAACATCCAAACTTTCGCTTTTATAATATTAGTGGGATGGGATGAGATGATATTTCCAAACGAATATTATAAATGTGAAAGTTACTCAGTCTGGCTGTTACCCTTTTAACGCTTAAAATGATGTGCCAATAAAGGTGACATTTGGCATGGAGATAGTTTGAGTCCTAAGAACCTAGGCTACTTAAAAACGTAAGTAAAGTAAAGTGTGAGTGGGTTTTTTTTTTCTATACCTAATGGAGGAGTTGCCGTTGAAATCCTACACCCATAACCGAATTTAGGGCGGATGATACCGCGGGCAGAAGCTAGTTTAATATATGCCAACGGCTCCGCTTGCCCTAAATTCGGTCGAAGAGCCGCCTCCGTAAGCGACAAGCCAAGCCGAGGGTCACCCCGCAGGGAGCCCTTGAGTATTGGGCGCTATATGGGCTGACTCCTTCAGAATCTCGCTCCAAAAGGTATTGGCTGCAACAGCGAATTGCATAGTCAGCTCAGAAAAAAAAACTCATCTTGACTAGCAGGTCAGTAATGAAACATCTCTGCAAAAACGTACTTTCAACCTTATTATTAGATCTGCATGAAGGTTATTATATAGGGAGCTCAAATACATATTTATACACATATTTATTTTACACTTCTTTATAACATGAATAGGCATTATGATGATAATTTAATTTAGTTCATATATGTCAAATAATGATGAAATAATTTTGACGATTCAAATGTGTTTGTAAAAACCAAATTTGAATTTAAAAAAAATGTCTTTGACTTTAAAAATAATTTCACTCTTTTTCTTCTGAAGATGTGCACAATCTAAACAAACAGTAAATTACAATTAAACTAAAACAACGATAGTGTGCTTATAAATTGAGAGTAAATCAAACCGCTGGAAGCAGGCGCGCCCCCGGACGTTCGTGTAATGGTATCAGTGGTGAGGGTCACGCAACTGTTAGCTGGCGGGGCGATTACCCATTACCACCACTTTGGATTTTAATCAAAGGAAATATTCAGTGTTTAAATTGACCACAATTTTTGAAGCGTATCGAAGCTCTGTTTACAATAGAATCTGTCATCTGATGGTCGGAAGGACTTCATCCTTTGAAAAAGAGATAGTAAACGTTTAGCTACACCTTATCAAAATACAAAATGTGCCAACATTTAATACTTTATAAAAAAAAATCGTTTTAGATAAAAAACCCTAAGGCCTTCCATATGATATCTAGTTATTATTTATTTTAGTACAAAATATGTATTCCACATTTAACATTTTAATCAAAAATTAATTATTAATAACATTTGTTCGTGTCTTGTCTCTTCTCTGTGTATGCAAGCCGAATCTAGACTCATGTTACTAGTGTAATTTTGAAAAGGAAAGAAGTTTAAAAAAGTATTGTTTCCTGGTTAATGCCTTACAATTTTTAATATCTCTTAAATATTATCTAATTTATATCCGTACAAAGTACAACACAGTACAAAGAATATCTTCCCCTGGCCCCGGGTGGCGCCCGGCGGCTTCCCTTTCGTGCTTGACTGCCGCACGACGAGGGACCGGGATTGAAAATTATATTAAAACACCGTTTCTGTTTCCACATCCATTAAAGATAAACTTTAGAAGGGTATTATAAAGCTATGTTGCCTCATTCCATAATTTCAAACATTTTATTATCATTTTTCATTTGCCCAACATTCTTTCAATATTTGAAAAATATAATCTTAAATTTACATTGCATGAATCCTGAATAAACTTTGATACACTATCAAAGATCGGAAAAGACTAAATAATTGCTTCATCCCGTCTCGTAATCCACCTACTTCACCTCATCCCGTCTTGTAATCTACTTAGTTCATCTCATCCCATTTAGTAATTTAGCTACTAAACCACAACAAGTTAATTCACCGTATCGTCTCTTCATCCCGTCTCGTAATCTAGCTAGTTCACCTTATCCCATCTCATAATCTAGCTAGTTCACCTCATCTGGTTGCGCAATCTAGCTAGTTCACTTCATCCCGTCCAGTAATCTAGCAAGTTCACCTTATCCCGTATTTTTATCAAGTTACATAATTAGCCTTATACCCCCTTTCGATTTATTTATCCCTCACTAACAAACTGAGCGAAGTTGCAAAAAAATCGTTAAAATACATCCTGCCATTTTGCTAGACTTTAAGAGTTTCCTACATAAAAATGTGAAAAAGGTAATAAAGTTTTGTAGAGTTCTTGCGGTTAAGTTGTAATAGAAATAGAAAAAGAAATAAAAAAAGAATGTTAAATATTTTTTTTAGAAATTAAAACGTTATCTGAGAAATTCCGCTCAAGCAACGGCGGTGGCGCCAGTTTAAATTTAAATTCCGCATGAGCTGCCAACTCAGATTTGCATATTTTGTAAACGCGCACTCCGCCGCAGTTGAGCAACAAACGATGGGCAGTCGAGTCAAAATATGCAATCAAATTCAAATAACCATATTTTCATAACAATTTATTTTTACTTGACATTTTTGGATGTTCTCAATCACTCTGCGAGGTTTTCGTCTACTTCTTCAATACCACATTTTACCCATTTAGGAGTTTAAACTGTAAAACGGTTATTTTAAATCGAAGACTAAACGTCGATGAACTGAAAAGTTGCTTAAACGCTCATTTAAGTATATACTACTTAAATTTTATGTTATCATTGACTTATAAATAGCTCACTTGTCAAGGCAATACGCAAGTTGCTTTATGTATTTTTTTGCATACAAATATTTACTCACTGGTTTGCATACAAGATAGAGGAACCGATAGCCGATGTAAAAAAGGTCAATAATATAAAAAAATATTTTCGTTACATCTTCATAGAAAATTGACGATTTAGACTTGATTTTTTTATATTTTTTCCTTTCTACTTTATAAGCTTTTTCTCGAAAAAGTACTGATTTATTTAATAAGAAAACATTATAGTTTTACACAAAAACCATAATAATATCTCGAGAGACCATCTCGAATTTCTCATAAATAGAAAGTAGACTTAGATAATACTTATGTTTTATTAATATCGCTTCTTTTGAGAAAATCATTAAATACAAATATTTTTATAATAAAAAATGAAATAAATAAGTTATAGATAGTTTGAAGGATTCCATGAGTAGGTAGTCATAATCACTGGTAGGTCTGGATACACACTCAGTGGCTGTGGCATGCCACAACGTGGCACGGTTTTGTTTCGTTGTGAATCTAACTAACACCCAACATTTTACTACGACATGTACCTACCTCATTTCCCGTACGTACGACTTGGACATTACCGGGGTAATAAATATCTCTCATGCATGGTCCATAAACCTACGAGAAAAATATGAGGCTCTGAATATTGCTACTGAACGGTGTACGGATATTCGTAGGTATTTCAAATACTTACTTATGTTTTACTCTCCGACTTCTAAATGGATAATACTTATTCATTTAGAAGAAATATGACAGCATTGATAACAAACTGCGCAAACAGTCCGACAAGCAGATTCATGTACAAACTAAAACAAGTGCTATTTTTTAGTGATTGTTTACCGTCGCTAATATTTGCTAACAAAAATGTAACATGGTTATTGATTTTATTATAAAAATTAGTATCGACAAAATCTTTTAGCTGCATTCTTGTAGCAATTTTCTGTTAAATGGCATTATACAACGCTTAGCACAATGTAACTCATCCCCGAAAAAACATATACTACCTACCCAACTAACCAACACCTCTAGACCTACCTGACTAACCAGCATGGAAAGAAAAGATTAAAAGACAATATGAACACAAAACTTGAAAATTGAAGTATTGTTTTGAAGGTTTGGCTATGTGATAGTCTAAGTAGTAGGACCGAATTGTGTAACGTAGACCGCAGGTTCTTTAAGAGAAAGACTGAAACATCGTTCTAGTAATGAATTTAGTATCCTCTACCCCTATGCGCATTTTATTATTCTAAAAAAATAAAAAGTCGGGAAGCTCCACCCAGCGCTTCCCACGGTACGTGTCCATACCGAGGCTAACTTAGCGCACATCCCCCGAAGGAGTAGAGGTGTGAAATCATAAATGGTATAACCATTAAATTATCGTTGCAGCCGAAGCTGAAGACCGAAGTCTAAATATGTAGTTTCAGGAACAATTCCTTGTGCGTGCATAGCACAAACACTCAGCCTTAGGCCAAAGAGTGTGACATCCGTTCGCACAGACACAGCCAGGACATTGTCAAGAGAGCACGCCTCGTGTTAAGCACACTCCGAAGAGCAGGACGCATTAAACCCCACTGAACCATTTGTGTAGGTACTAATTATTATGTACCAATGGAACAGGCATGGAATTCACCAAGAGGTCACGCCCCATGCTTAACACACTCCGAAAAGCAAGACGCAATAAGCTCCACTGCATCCATGTAACTTCAGTCGTAGATTATAAATGATATATTTCGGTTTTCAAGCCGGCGGCCTCACCATACATCATCAAGGATTCATAAACAGGTTAAATTTATAGGTATATTATCAGTTTAAGTACGAAGAATTATAGTTTATAGTTTATTTGATCGATTAACGATAGAATAAGTGTGAGTGAGTGAGTGAGGAATTTAGTCGCGAGCCAAATATGATTCCATGAGTTGTTACCAGTCGCGTAGGTGAAGTATCACTGTCGCCTTCGCGTAATCAGCGTTCGACTCCCCACAACTTGGCAACGGTTTACGTGTAAATTTAAATAAAACAACAATTGCCTTCTTTCGCAGTTTTTGGACTCTGACAGACAGCTCGGGGCAAGGACCTTTACCCTTCTACACTGTGTAATCTGTTGTCGTCGTTCAAGTCGCTTGGCACTGAACTCACATTCGTATTTGACCCAATCAAACAGATCGAAACGTTAGGCGAGAGACGTTCATACCGTCTGTGAGCTCAGCCGATGTAACTTGAAGCCACTAACGAATGTTAATGATAAACATTCTGAGAGATCAGTAGGTTTAAGGCTTCCGATCCCCGGGCATGCCTCCATCATATCCTTATCTCCTCTTTACTTTACTCAGGCGAGGTCTTTTTGACTGTATTGTATAGCAACAGTATAAGCAATCAAACATAAGAAACATCCATCGCTAATTCAAGCAAAAGAGTCACATTCCAATATTAAGGTCACTACAACACTGCCACCATTTATACACACCGGCACAATTAGCGGAACAGAAAAAAAAGTGAGACTATGAGATAATAACGCATATTTTTGACGAAATCATTCAGATTGTTGGGGGGTGGCATTCTGGATTTAACCCTTGTTTTTAGCAAGTCCCAGACATACTCTATCGGATTCATTTCGGGGGAATTTGCTGGCCACTGCATCACCGGTATACCTACGTGGCTCAGATGTACCGATTGTGCACTATGAGCACGAGCATTATCTTGCATTAGAATAAAGTCGTCACTAATAAATGGGGCAAATGGTACAACATGTTCTTCTAAAATGTCTCTGATGTATCGATCTGCTGTCATGGTCCCTCCTGTGACTATCACTAACTCCGTGCGAGCTCCCAAACATATCCCTCCCCAAACCATAATCGAGCCGCCACCATAAGCCACTGTGTGTTCAAAATTAGACTGTATGTGGCGTTCTCCTTTGCATCTCCATATTCGCTGTCTCCCATCGATCTGTTTTAAAAGAATTCTGCACTCATCAGGTAAGAGAACCTGCTGCCATTCGTTCAAATCCTTTTTTTGTGTTCCGCTAATTGTGCCGGTGTGTATATTAGCCATCAGAAAGGTACAAATTTCCTCTCATATTAGAATGTATTCACTCAGTAATACATCGAATTTAATATCAACTTATCGCATTTTGCATATGCCCGCCTCATACGCTTTTTTTATATATTGTGGCACCGCGACGCTCGCTGCTGCCTATGTATGTCTACGTAAACTTATGCTGTCCCGGGTGTTCTAGTAATGAATTTTATTTTATTTTCGAATTCAGGTTTTTAACTACATAAATGTGTTAAGCCCGTCTTTTGAAAGTTTACAAAAATGTTAAAGACCTCCACCACCACGATCCTGGCTAACTTTTTCTAAGTCCTCGATTCTCCACGATCCTATTTAATTAATATTTTGATCATTATTTTAGTTTTATATAACAATTTTTTAATTTTTTTTATTATTAAATTTTATTTTTTGTAAAATTTAATATTATGAACGACGAAGATGGCTTGGTAGACGGGTAGGCTTGGCAGATGGGTACAACAAGAAACGGTAATTTGGCCGACCCTTCTAACCCTAGAAGCCTAAAATAAATTTTCGTTTCTAAAATATCAATACCCGTTACTTCGATCGTTAAACTCCGTCAGTCGGCTAATTTAATCGCCATCATAAAAAGGCCGCGTGTAACATTGCGCGTCAAACCTTCGGCTCCTCGTGGTAATGTGGTGTTATATTCAAATACACACCCAACACAAGCATTCTCTTTTAACCAATAACAGAGATTCATTATTTCTCTAAGCACAATTGACCAATAGATAGTGAACTTGGCAACGCCTCTCCATGTAAAAAAAGGATTTGGACATTTACCGTTAGCTGCCTGACAGTTCTGTACAGTCACCAATAGTTACTGCAAAGACGCGCTATACCCCTGTATTGTTTCCCACTGTCGCACTCGCTATAAAATGTACGGTACACTCAGTCCCCTTTTGACGTCTCTACTTTGGGACGGCGCTATAGGTACCCTCCTACTATCTGGAACCCGTGTTCCCGAACTATTTTTGTCTATTATACTGTCACTTCTAGTTAAACCTACAAAATCTATAGAAAAACATACTTAAATTAATCTTATCCTCCGAGTTACAGTGTCGGATCGGATTTCAATAGATTAAAAATTTCCGCACGAAATAACGAGACGGAACAATTACCGATTTGAGCCTGAAAGTAAACTTTGCAGCGATGGAATTAATATTCATTAAATCTTTTTCGAGGCCGTTATGTTAGAACTTTGTAATCAGCTCGTGTCAGAGGCCGCGACGAGGGACGCTGCGAGGGAGAGGTACCAGGGAGGGTCTGAGACCTCCATAGCTGCAGCAAATGGATTTTCCTGCTGCTTTGAAATTATCTCGTAAAGTTTGAAATTTTCATCATTTAAACTTAAAAACCAATCGCAATGGGAACGATTTTTTTATCTTGCATCCATTTATGTTCATTTTGAATCTTGCATCCATCCATGTTCACTTTTAATCTTGCATCCATCTATGTTCACTTTTAATCTTGCATCCATCTATGTCCACATTTAATATTGCATCTATCTTTGTTCACTTTTAATCTTACATCCATCTATGTTCACTTTTAACCTTGTTGCCTATTAACTAAATAAAAAAAGATCCTGCCTTACAAAAGAAAGCATCTACCTATGAAAAATTACAATTGATACAACGGAATTGCCTACACGAGAACATTTGTAATAAAATACGAATTAATTTGCCAAAAATAGCTTTACTGCGAAATATATTCATAGCTTTCACAAAGTTTAATCAAATCCGTGCCCGAGATAAATGTAATGTATTTGAACTGGAATTAAATGTACGATTTGGTCCACAATTGAAAGGATATCGTTACTGAAGTGGACAGTTTTGGTCCTCGTTTTGCACGAATATCCTTGTTCACGAATCAGTCCCAAAGCCCCAACATAATAAATAGAGATCCATTATTTAAGAATTCAATTTTAATCATATTATAACAAAATTAAATAAATATTTATATTTATTTCACAGGTATGATTATATTACATAAAAGAGCCATATTAAAAACGCATCTTTATAAAGGTACAGTCAGCACGGAAATAGCCTTTTCATGAAATGAAGCTATTCCCTACCAACTCCATTTTTAGGGATTCGTTGCCAAGTAGAAAAAAATAGACATAATAGTTTAACTTTTAAGTAGGTACCTATTATTCTTATTCGGCGCTGTCTAGCGGAATCGTGTCAGTAAGGTTTGGTGGCGGTTTAATGTTGCGAGTACTTACATTTATGTTACATTAAAGTAAGTATTAAATAAAATATAGCATATTTTTTTTACTTTTGGTAGGTATAAACTTGTTTATGCAAACACTTCAAGAATATCTGCATTTGGATGGACATATAAGGGTTTGGAAAAACATGAGTATTATTATTAGCACTTTAGTAATAAATAAATCCATTTAAAATAATCATACGCTGTCGCTAACGCTGACGGTGTAGAATACGATTTAAATTGGTTTAAATTTGTATGCAGTCGCGATTAGATCTAGCGGCAAATAAATAAAGCAAAAACAACCTTTATCTTAATTTATACAGAGCATTTATTTCTAGATAAATAGTTATCAATAAAATTAAAAAATCCTTTTTAATTAAGTTTGGTTGAGAACCTTTTTATAAATTTAAATCTAAGCTAGTGTTTGGCATATTCCTTGTTAAATTCATGAAATACAAGTTTAGCTGTATTTTATACTAAAATGACGCGTGTACCTTTATCTAGACGCGCCAGGTTATAGCCAGGTCCCCGTATACTGCACACCAACGCCACCACTAGATGTTATTTATTTCTTCTTTGTACAGGCGTAATTAAAAAAAGGTAAAATATTAAGATCACTAACTAGTCATTAACTATCTTAACAAAATTTCATATTTGTCTTATATTAATTGTCAGTTTAAATTCGGGTATTGGCTCAAGGCGGCTACTTTTAGCAGAAACCTGAAATAAAACTTAGAGGCATATTCTACAAACAATACAAAATGTTCTAAAAATAGTGAATTACAAGTATTTTTCATTTATGCACTTTTTTAAATTACGCTTTGTACGAAGAAGAAATAAACAATATCTAGTGGCGGCGCTAGTGTGCAGTATAGGGGGGACTTAAAGCTTTAGCTTCGCTTGGTGATGGGTTTAAGAGAATATGATTCGCGGTACCTCACAGCAAGCTTGGTGATGGGTTTAAGAGAATATGATTCGCGGTACCTCACAGCAAGCTTGGTGATGGGTTTAAGAGAATATGATTCGCGGTACCTCACAGCAAGCTTGGTGATGGGTTTAAGAGAATATGATTCGCGGTACCTCACAGCAAGCTTGGTGATGGGTTTAAGAGAATATGATTCGCGGTACCTCACAGCAAGCTTGGTGATGGGTTTAAGAGAATATGATTCGCGGTACCTCACAGCAAGCTTGGTGATGGGTTTAAGAGAATATGATTCGCGGTACCTCACAGCAAGCTTGGTGATGGGTTTAAGAGAATATGATTCGCGGTACCTCACAGCAAGCTTGGTGATGGGTTTAAGAGAATATGATTCGCGGTACCTCACAGCAAGCTTGGTGATGGGTTTAAGAGAATATGATTCGCGGTACCTCACAGTAAGCTTGGTGATGGGTTTAAGAGAATATGATTCGCGGTACCTCACAGCAAGCTTGGTGATGGGTTTAAGAGAATATGATTCGCGGTACCTCACAGTAAGCTTGGTGATGGGTTTAAGAGAATATGATTCGCGGTACCTTACAGCAAGCTTGGTAATGGGTTTAAGAGAATATGATTCGCGGTACCTCACAGCAAGCTTGGTGATGGGTTTAAGAGAATATGATTCGCGGTACCTCACAGCAAGCTTCACAGAAACGAATTTCTCACCTATTTTCGACACTCTCAGATCAAACACTATGAAATTTTGTTGCCACGTTCTAGGAATAAACATCTAGGTGTGCAGTGTGCCAGTTTATTATTTAATTTTTTAGTTCAGTATTTAAAAAATTTACGAAGTTTAATTAGTAAATATCAAAAACAAGAAAGAAATTCGTTTGTATGAAGCTACAAGGCGCCATGAATCGTTTTTCTTGCAAAAACAAATTACAATAACATTTTAAGCGTTAGAGCCCTTAGATTGTAAATTGGGTCCAAACAAAAAGAAGTTTTATTTTGAGTCTAGTAAGTAACAGTTGCAAATAAACTAGCAGGTACGTAAAAGGTAAACATTTGGGAATTCAATTCACCATTTTCCCTGCCCTTGCTAATTAAACGGAGCATATTAGAGAAAAGGAAAAGTTAGTTTCTAACTAAACAACATTCAGTAATTTCAAGTTAAAGTGCATATAAGTATAAGCCGAAACTGTATTGTTTTGTATTATTTAAATATTGAAAACTGTATTGTATTCAATTGTGACAATTTTTCTTGTCCGTTGATGTACAATAATAATTTATTCTATGCATTTAAATTCAGACAGATTATAAAGACATTTCTCTTTCAACCATTTACGTAATTTTTCAACAAAGTTATTAATTTTCATTTCTGATCTAATATCATCAGGCAGTTTATTATATATATTAATTGCGTTATAATATATTTTTTTTAAATGTGTCGTTTTGTGTTCTTTATTTTTATCCCTACAAATATAATTTTGCCCACGATGTTGAAACAATTTTAAGTTTTTTTTGACTAACACAGTTAGTTTGTAGACATAAATATCATATATTGTAAAATTTTATTTTTTTTAAATAATGGTGAACAATGTGCATCTATGGCTGTAATGTTATGTATGTATAACACTTTTAGGACATGGGGATAATAAAAGTGCGGAGTTTGTATTTCCTAACGCTATTCGCTATCTACTTTCTTTACTAATTGATCTTAAAATTACGCAACAGCTTGTAAATTATTTTCTGTGTTGGCTGAATTATTTTCATAAGATGGCTTTCAGGAGCAAAATAAATTAAACCTCTAGATGTACTTAATATAATTTTTTTGAAATCATTTTTAATAGAAACGATAACGAATTTTTTTGTTATGTTAAAACAGCTAAGTGAAAGCAGATGTTTTGACGTAAAATAAAAGTTTGTCTAAGAATACTTTCTGACAACCCGCTAAAAACTTTGTAATCACCTCATGTCAGGAGCAGCTCGGTGGCTCCGTGGGTCGGTGGGTCGGTGGGTTGATGCCGGTCACCGATGTCAGCGACGTCACCGAGGGAGGACGAACAATATAATTGAAACTAATCTTCTATTAAAACTTGACTCAGCTTCTCTGAACATTTCTTCTTGGGGAGCTTTAATAACAACTTGCTAAAATTTAAACTTTGACATTTTATTATATCTTCATACATGTAATCATAAAACTCCTGGGATTCTACTATTCTTAGAGTTCCTTAGCCTAACAAGGAACCCGTATAATTTTTCAGGTATAAGGGCATGAAGCAAGAAAGCATCGCGAGTCTGCAACGCCCCGCACGGCACGCGTCTGCCACGCCCCGCACGGCACGCGTCTGCCACGCCCCGCACGGCACGCGTAGACAATACGAGAACTATAAGTTGTAGTAGTCATTTATGACAGACGCTTTAAGAAATATTCACGGAGTTTAAAACTATGACAACATTTCTAGCCACAAACTATTATAGTATATTGTACTTATAGATAATACAATCACAACAAATTAATATCTACAGCGAAACTGGCAAGACCTCCTATTTACCTCTATTGTTTATCCTATGTAATAATGTACGAAATAATTAAAATTTTATATGGAAGTTGTTTTTTCTTTATTTGTGTTCTATTCTTAATATCGATCGCGTTGTGGTATTATAACAGTTGAGATCACTTCTTTTTTCTGGTTTTCAAAATTGGTTTATCCGTTTTGCAGAAAGGTCTGGAGCAACAAAAACACAAAAGTAATCAAACAAAATTTTCACTTGAATATTATTTATTATTATCGATGTTAAATAAAATATTTTTTTTCATTATAATAAATAACTAGCGTGAACAAGATTGGCGTGAGGGACATATTGCTATTTTAACCGACTTCAATATAGGAGATTATCAATTCTACCCGTGTGTATGTCAGAATTGCACAGTTTTTACATATGTCAGTCTATATCAGCTTCCAAACATGTGTGCCAAATTTCATAAGTGTATGTTTGTATATTTATCCGCGCATACCACAAAAACTATAAATCGGATTGCAAAAATTCTTTTTAAGTTGTACTATCAATATAAATAAATACTTTCATAGCAAAGATGTAGTCAAAAGATTAAATTCGAGCCAGGACTTGTACTTGCAACCCTAACATTCCGTGTTAGTACTCTCCTATTGAGCTATAGAGGCACAAGTCTGGCTGATGAAAATCTTAACTACATCTTTGCTCTGGAAATACGCTCGTTACAAACGTTGCATACAACTCCTAGTCACTTATAAAGTCCTAGTACATCAGTTTTACAAACGCACAAAATCTTTAAAGAGTTAAGAAATATAATATAAAATGTGCATACGTAGAAATAATCTCATAAAATACATGTATATAAAAATACTTTAATAGCAAAGATGCAGTCAAAAGATTTTCAACTGGCTCTAGAATTTATTTATATTGATGACATAGATATGGCATGTATGATATATTATCTTCTCAGACTCTAACCTTCAGGGAGTCATAAACGAAAAAAGTTTATTTCTATGTATGTATTTATATTGTATATCTTAATTCTATGAAGATTTTGTGTGGTTCTAAGATTGATGTACTAGGACTTTATAGGTCACTAGGAGTTGTATCGAATGCCAATGTGATTTCTATTAATCACACAAAGGAAGAAATTTAAGCTTTTTCAAAAATAGACGAATTGGCTGTAATCTATACTAATATTATAAAGAGGAAATATTTGTATTTTTGTATGATTGTAACGAATAAACTCTAAAACTACTGAACCGATTTCAAAAAATTTGAATGAATACCATTAGAATGCTACATGATCCCTGAGTAGCATAGGCTATATTTTTAGGCAAAAAATGTTCTACATATTGTTGAATAAAGAACATTTAAATATCTATAAAAAACTTTGGAATACCATATGTCCAACTATTATAGTTATGTCACTATAACTACTTTTTTACGTTTAATAAGTTGATGTCGATCAAAATCAGACCATGTTATGAATACCTTTGTATTAATCGTTATTTAAACAAATCATTCTGACAAAGCTGAACGGCTCAGGCTTTACGCCAAAAATGTTAAGTTTCTTCGCCAACTACTTGTCAAACCGCCAGCAGTATGTCCAACTTGACGGACTCAGGTCCCACCCATATTTTACCAGATCTGGAATAAGCCAGGGTAGCTCATTGGGTCCAATCCTTTTTTTAATTATGATTAACGACCTACCCCAGGTCATAAAAAACGCACAGTGTCTTATGTTCGCAGACGACCTCAAGTTGTACATGGGAGTGAGATCTGAAGCCGATAGTGTAGTGCTACAACACGATATACAGCGTCTGGAGGCATGGAGTAATACGAACCGTCTTCACTTCAATATAGACAAGTGTAAAGTCATGACGTTCTCAAGATCTAGAACTCCCAGGCAGTACAATTACTTTCTAACAAATACTCCACTTATAAGAGTAGATGCAACACGGGATTTAGGTGTAATGTTCGACCCTCGACTTGATTTCAGACAACACATCTTAAACGTGACAAAAACGGCGAACAAAACACTGGGATTCATAATGCGGCAAACATATATGTTTGAAGACACCAAACCAGCTATTATATTGTACGATTCCTATGTTAGAAGTCGCCTCGAATATAATGCTTTTATCTGGGACCCTAGAGACAGTAAATATGAGACGATAATCGAAAAAATCCACAAAAAATTTTGCAGATTCGTCTATAAGAAGAAGTACGGGTACTACCCACGTCTATATCCCTCACTGTTTGTCACGGGCATGATAGGGATGGACACTTTGGAGCTGCGAAGGAAACTACAGGCAATTATCCAATATTGGCTACTTTTTAATAATAAACTAGACAATCCATCAGCATTAGCTGATATCAGCTTATACGTTTCCAGTAGAGCGATGCGGGGTACGGCTGCGGATGGTGGCCCGCGTCGGCGGCGGCCACTGCTGGCTGGCTCGGGAGCCCGCACCGCAGCCAGTGCAAACGCGCCAAAAGCGCGCACGCTCATGCTCCTCAACTCACTTATCTCCCAAGATGTGGACCTATTTGCAGACAGGTTGCCACAAATCATTGCCGCAGCACGCCTCCACTTGTCGAAAAATAATTAATAATTCGAATATTGCCTGTCCCTTGATTTTATCTTAATTTTTTCTTATCAAATGTAAAAAACTTTCTAAATTTATAAGTTACCATGCAGTTAGTTACTAGTGCCTATTTTCTTTTTTGTTGTTTTATATGTTTCCTACAATATGTTTTTCTTGTGTTTCCATGTAAATTTTGTTTAGTAAGTTAGTATGTATAGTTAAGTAAAGATACTTGATTATAAACGCGTTGGGGTAATAATGTAATGTAATAAATAATAAATTACATATATATATTTTTTATTCAAGACTGTTTCAATATCTAAAGATTACTTTTTGAATTTTTCAAATCAGACTTTCCATTACAAAGATATTACGAATTTAAAAATGTCAATCTAAACAAAATACTAATAGAAAAATAAACGCCGCGCCGTCATCGACTCATACGTCATCGACTCTATACGCGCGGACGGATCCCTCCCTTCCTACGCAGCGAACGCAACCGACATTAAATGTTCTGCCTTTTTTTAAGGAAAAAACTTTGAGAATAAAAATAGGTTCATGAATAAAAATATAAAATATAATTTAAAAAAAGAAAACTACTTTTGTCATGCATAAAGATACATTTACTCTACGTTTATTCCAAAATTTTTAAAGATAAAAGTCCACCTGTGCGAAGCCGGGACGGGCCGCTAGTTTTTATATAAAATAATGCGTATTGAAGTATGTCGACTGAAACTATTTTAGATTTTTGAAGGTCGTTTTGGTCCTGACTCAAATCTATGTCACGCCCCCTAATCTTTCGATTAATCACTAATCACAAAAGCTCGATGTACGTACCTTATGTTGTTAATTTTCATTTTCTCTCTACTGGGGTATCATTCGAATATTATATAACAATAAAGTTTTAGTTATCTTCACTTATGTACTAGTTAATTATGTTTATTTTTGGTTCCAGGTAATAAAACTACGAGCTACTGGTGAGTACCTTCTCTTCCACTTCGTCATCTTCATGTCACTGCCGTAAACGTTTCTTAAAAGCATTACTGCTATAAGTAGCTTTCTGGTGAGGTTTTTAACATTAGAGGTCTTCTACACCATGCAAATCCTCCCAGACCGTAAATATAGTTTTAATTTTTACGTGCAGCCAAAGTGTTCTAATGAACAACTTAATGATATTTAATATCATCGCAATCGGCCAAGTGCGCGTAGGACTCGCGTACGAAGGGGTCTGTGCCTGGTCCTTTTGATTAAGATTGAATAAGAAAGGGAGACTTACTGAAATTGGAGTACTGAGACGGTTTCTGGGCTGAGATCCTCTTCTCTGCGTCCTCATGAGTGCTGAGGGTTTGGCCTGAGCGGGGCAGGACCATCATCCCTGGGCAGATAATTGGGAGTCTTGCCAAATTCAATACTGGGCGATGTAGCGTTCCGTTGGCCGTGTGTAACTCCACAACACGGGTAATTCCATCTTTTCCGGGCAAAATACGGATGATACTTCCCATCTTTCATGGTAGAGGGGGCAGCTTGTCCTCCTTGATCAGGACTAATTCACCTTCTTGGGGAGGAGCTGACTTGGAAAGTCATTTGGAACGTGACTGAAGGGTGTGCAGGTCAGTGCGGGTCCATTGGGACCAGAAGTGCTGAGAGAGGGCTTGGATGAGTTTAAAACGCTTTAGAGCCGACATTGATCTATTATCAAAGGATGGTTCAGGAAAGGCAGTGAGGGGACGGCCAAAAAGGAAGTGGCCGGCTGTGAGTGGTTCAAGGGCTGAAGGATCAGAAGAGAGAAGGCAGAGTGGTCTGGAGTTAAGGACAGCCTCAATCCTTGTTAAGACGGTGGAAAATTCCTCAAATGTGAGTCGTTGCTCACCAATGATTCTATATAAAAGTAGTTTGGTAGATTTTACCGCGGTTTCATGCAAACCTCCAAACGAAGGAGCTAAAGGTGGGTTAAGCCACCATGTTATGTGCTGATTAACGAGTTTGTGTGCAATTTTTGTCATTGTTAGATGCAAGAAAATTTTGAATGTCTATGAGCTGATTCCTAGCACCTACATAATTTGTGCCACAATTTGAGCGGATAAGAGTTGGAACACCGCGTCGCGATAAAAATCGTTGCAATGCCTCACCCCCACCGAACAGGAAGTGCAAGAGGAAAGGCCATAAGCTTGTCGCCTGCAAGCAATACAACAATCAGCCCGTAAAAGGTCGGTGGGACTTCATTAATGCCCGTGAACGGTGCCGACGCTGTCTAGGTCCACACTATGAGAGTGAGTGCAAGACTACTGGTAGGGGTAGAGAGTGCAACAGTGACAATCATCACACCTCTCTGCATCGACATGGAGCCAACTCTCCAACTCATACCTCAGTTCATCTTTTGCCGGTCCCATTGCGAGCACAACCTAGACAGCGCCCACACTACTCAACACAACTCAGCTCTTCACACGCTAGACAAGTCACACCACCATTACATCAACAACGCTCACCTACACTAAGCCCTACACACACTACACAAAGGCAACACAGGCAACTGTGACTATCTACAATCACAGAACATCACATTTTGGAAAATAAACACACTAAGTATTTGAGGCCAACCGGGTCTCTGCGATTTAGGCCACTACATGTAATCCCATTTGGAGACCAGTAACTTCTCCTTTAAACCCTGCCGACAGCGCAAGCAGAGGTATGTCTGCTCAAGACCTTTTAAAACACGATCTATGGTGGTCATCTGAATGGCTTAAAGCCCCACCAGATACCTGGCTGACTATGCCTCCAGCTCTAGGTCAACATCTGCTCCCAGGACTCAAACCCAGGAAAATGGCAGCTCACATTGCTGTACCTGATCTTGATACAGAGCTACTCACGCGATTCAGCTCACTTGACACTCTGATAGGTGTAACCGCCTGCATAAAACGTTTCGCCCACAATTGCCGCACAAAACGTGACGCCCGCCTTATGGGACCCATTACTGTCAGCGAACGCAAAGAAGCGCTCTTACACTGGGTGCGTTCTGTTCAGCACAACATACTGTGCGACTACAACGCCTCTCGCCCTTTTTAAAGGATGATCTGCTCAGAGTAAGAAGTAGATTATCCTCACTTCTGGCGCGGGTACATGGTTTTGGGTATGGATATTGTTATCTTATTGAGAACGGATATTGATGGGCCACAGTAACGGATGTGACCTCAGTGAAGGCGGCTGGTCGGGCGTGATCGTGACGTCGCCTGACTTTGTTTATGATGGAGGGTTCTGGAACAGCCAACTTATGTTTTACGGTTTTTTTCATAGTGATTGGAACAAGTTATTGCCTGATGTGGTGTTGTTGTAAGATATGCACAGAGGAATTATGACGTCACACTGGGAATGTTCTGGAGCGGCCAACTTATGTTTTACAGCTTTTTTCATGGTGATTGGAACGGATTGCTGCTCAATATAATGTTGTTTTATTTTAGAGTTCATCAAATTGTAAAAATCCTTTTAATTATTAGTTTGTAGAGCGAGCTAACCGCAACATCCGGCTCGAAGGACCATATGGTCCTTTTAAAACCTAGTAGTTAAAAGAGATTGTGTAAGAAAGGGAGACTTACTGAAATTGGAGCTGATGTCTAGACGTAGGCTGATGGCAGTTGTAGAAACACTTCACGGAGTTTATTGTTCTTTACACTAAAACGGGCCCGCTCTCGTCGATTGCGAGATGCGTTCTTATTAACGTCACGCCACTTTGTCGTAAACAGTACCATTACCAAAAACGGCAAAAAAATCACGATTGTTGTATGGGCGCTTCCCTAAATTATTTGTTTTATTTTAATTTAATTACTTATTTTTACTGTGAATATATAACTAAATATTCTGTAAATATTTTAAGCTTCTACCTGTTGCCGTTATCAATATCGAGCAAAAACGAGCAGAAAAATCACGTTTGTTGCATGGGAGCCCCCTTAAATATTAATTTAATTTTGTTTTTTATTATTTTTTGTTATAGCGGCAACAGAAATACATCTTCTGTTAAAATTTCATCTATCCAACTATCACGGTTCATGAGATACAGCCTGGTGACAGACAGACGGACAGCGGAGTCTTAGTAATAGGTTTCCGGTTTTTTTACCCTTTGGGTACCGAACCCTAAAAAGGCTGGACATCTGGTTAAGTAAATTTTTTTCAAAAAAATCTAAGTATAGGAGGTAATATTGCATATGCCAAAAATAAGTTATGTCTGATGAACAATCTGATTAAAAGGGTATGACGTTGCTAAGTTGTGATTTCATCAGAAAACACACCAAAAACAACACTATGAACACAATTTTAAATCATGAGTTAAGTTGTGAACTTCAAGAACAGAATAGTTAAAATGTAAAATATTATTTTTCTATACCCTTCTCGCTGCTCTACTTTAATGACTTCCGGTCCACCTCCACCCCGGTTACGAGCGCTCTCGCTGTAATTTTTGATGCCACCCATTTGCCACTAATCCCCAATTTCCTGCCCGTCCCAATCAAATGCTTTCACCAATAAACTAAAAGCCTCCGATAATCTAAATAAATAAGATTCTATTAAGTTCGATGATGAATCTCTATTCTCTGAAGGGGTTGGTGGTCGCTTTGAATTCAAAGATATTAATAGATTTACTTTATTTGCGCTGGATTTTGATTTTCTTTTTACAACGGTTTCTGTGAAAGGCATATTTCTATTGAAAGGATCTTTACGAGCATTTTATTGCTATGATGCTTTGACTAAATAAATACCTTGAGCTTGTCAAATAAATATCTAGAGATTGTGTGTTTTAGTTTAATAATTGAAGGGGTGAAAGTTCCATAGTTTCAGATAAAAAAACACTGAAGAAACCAATTGAAGGAAGAACAAGTTATATATATAAATCAAAATAGAACCAACAGTTTATAACACAAGATTGCTTCAAGAAAGAAGTAACATGATTTATAAATCAAGAATATTAGTGTCAAATCGTAGAAATTAGGTAAAATCAGTGACGCGTAGTTAAAATCACGATTTTTACAAAACTGTTGTAAATTATAAAGGCTTATGTTTAACTTATCACCACATATAGTAAAATATGACGTCAAGAAAACTTTTTACTGCCAAAAATAATAAATAATCACCAAAAATTAAACCCCATTTTAATGTAAAATTATATACATTTTTTTTATATCTATTCTCTCACAGCAAATATTACCAAACTAATCATTGTTAAGCTAAAAATAGTAAATGACCACCAAACATTTTACTATATTTTAATTTAAAATGTCATCCAAGTATTTATCTTCTCGCTAACCTATAAAAGTAAATTACTCTAGATAAATCATTGTTTACCCAAACATAGTAAATGAACTACTAAAGTTTGAACCCTATTTCTATTGTAAAATGTTCACTAAAATCTGAGCTTTTAAATCTAAATAAATAATCAATTGTTCATTATCATATCAGCTCATGTTGCTCCACTGCTGGAGATAAGCCTTCTCTATGGCGCGCCATTTCTCCCGCTCCTCTACCATCCTCATCCAGTCACCCTTTTAAGGTCGTCGGTTCACCGGGCTGGAGGGCGTCCCACACTTCGCCTTCCCATACGCGGTCTCCCCCTAGGACACGGCTGCTCTATCGGCCATCGGTCCTCCGACAAACGTGGCTAACCCACTGTCAGCTTGCGAATTCTGCGAGCTATGTCGGTAACTTTAGATATCTTCCGGATATCCTTATTTCGGATTCGATCTTTCAGAGATACTCCGAGCATAGCTCGCTCCATTGCACGAGCCCTGCTGTAAGCGTCCACGATGCACAAATTGCTCATAATGCTCAAAAATTAAACTCATACAATTTCAATAATCCTTTTATTAAAATTTTGTAAGAAATTTTTGTATTGACCAGGACTTCTTAGTTTTGATAAATTCCTGTGCGCTTTGCACACTCATCAATTTCCTTTACAAAACCCGATTTTTACGTTCACTTCGGAGTTGTTTCGTATGCTCTGGGATTTCATCTGCCTTTGATTCCGATGAAGCACTCAACAATGGAACACATGAACTCGGTCCCGTTAATTTTTCGTTCGACATTTTAAAAAAGACACCAACGAGCAGGATGACTTAACTTCACACGCGACAAACGAAGGTGCTCTGGCGTGACTGAATTGGAGATGTGGGACCTTATTGGGAAAAGTTTCAAGCTATTCGGACTTCAGAATTCGGGGGAGAAATGGATGCAAGTACATTTACGAGTTTCGAGAGGTGAGTCAGATTTCCATACATTTTTGTGTCGAATTCCAGAGTCCGAATAGCTCGAGACTGTTCCCAATTAGTTTGGGCGGCTGCGGTATCCGGGAGTCGAGCGGGAAAGGCTTATAAGACGCGAGATTTAACTTAATTTGGCGTCATTATACATTATTTGGTAACATGCCTACATTTTATGGCAATCATATTGGTTAACTTATGTACATATAGTGCATTATTTTGCTTACTAAGATTTGGTGATCATTTACTATATTTGATCCTTGAAGTGCAATCTGATAAATAAAACAGCTAGAACCATTTGTAATTTTAGGCTTTCTTCTTTGCTACATGTTTGGTTTTTTTGGTAAGAGATCTGATCTGAGGGTGACAAAGTATTTTTTGGTGGTGAATATATTTAATCCTATTTATAAATTTATAGTGTCAGTAAATTATAATTTCGAAAACCCCATTTCCAAGAGCATTGGGATCCTTGGCGTTGACATCTCCAGCGATGTTCAGTTCCGAGATCATTTGCTAGACAAGATAAAGCTGGCGTCCAAAAAACTTGGTGTACTCAACAGAGCGAAGCAGTACTTCACGTCGGGGCAAAGGTTGCTACTTTACAAGTCGCAAGTCCGGCCCCATATGGAGTACTGCTGCCATCTCTGGGCGGGTGCACCCGGATACCAGCTTGGCCCTTTTGACTCGGTTCAACGACGGGCTGTGAGAATTGTCGACGATCCCGAACTCACTTGCGGTATCGAGCCCTTAAGTCTGAGGAGGGACTTTGCCTCCCTGTGTGTGTTCTACCGCTTGTACAATGGATTGTGTTCTGAGGAATTGTTCGAAATGATGCCCACGGCTACTTTCTACCATCGCACCGCTCGCCATCGGCAGGGAATTCATTCTCACACTTTGGAACCAAAATGGTCGCGTACAGTGCGGTTTCAGAGAAACTTCCTCCCGCGAACCCTTGGGTTGTGGAATGAGCTCCCTGCCAAGGTTTTCTCTAAGGACTACAGTATTGGGTTCTTCAAAAAAGAAGTTATTAGATTTCTGAAAGGTCGGCAACGCGCGAGTGATGCCCCTAGTGTTGCAAGCGTCCATAGGCTACGGTGACCGCTTACCATCAGGCGGACCGTAGGCTTGTTTGCCACCTTAGTGGTATAAAAAAAAAAAATTGTTAAATGCTTTGTCGGATTATATGTAAATTGCGTTTGAGGCAATTATAATATATTGCAAGCATTTTTCAATTAACCTACAGTCCACTAAGTTCTGTTCGCAACATTATTGTTTGAAGACTACTAAAACATACACAATGATACGCTATTAAAAAAACATGTTGATGGAACTTTAAAATAAAAGCCTTTTCTATTGATATCCTACATCTCCGTTGTCCCCATGTCCCCATGTCCCCATGTCTGTTGGGTTGTTGTGACTACATTATTATGTTTCAATCATTAAAATACGTCACCCTATTTTCATTCTTCTAGTTATTCTGTGACATAAAGAGAAACGTTCAAAGAGACAAGATGAAATTTAAAGACTTTTTTGGCTATACGTGCTTAATATAAGGAAGGTTTAAGAAAATGTTAATTAACTTGAAACAAGATTCTACTTAACGCAAACTTCGATTACGAAAAATTATAAAGTTTCATACCAAAGTACGACTAGTGATGAAATAATTACGAATTCTCAAAGTAAATATTAGAAACGAGGGTATTAATATTCAGTAACATTTTTCTCGGGGTTTTTTGCAGGAGCTTTGTAATAGGCTTGGCTTGTGTTAGGGAAGCAACGAGGGAGTAGAGAGGAGTGGAGGGGGGGGGGGGGGAGATTATGACTGGAATCTAGAGCTTAATGACCGAGCAAATGGATTTTCATTCTGGTTTAATTAAAATTATTGCACAAAGTTTCATCACACTGAATATCTACTTGTACCTAGATCATCAATTTTATTATGAATGGACTTCTCAACTTCTCAACTTTCATCTTCGAAAGATTTACTAAATATCAATGTCATTTACGTTCAGTGCAAATTCTTTACATGATTTAATTGAACAACTTTTCACTGTCCAGACAGGACACCAGAAATACCTTCTCATTATAACGGCCAGAAACTAATAAGATGGATCAAGGGTTTGAAACAAACTATACAGATAACTAATTATTTTAACTAGCGTTCTTAGCAACAAATAAATATGTATTTAATTATTATTATTTAGACAACCAGCTCCATGTTATGTAATGTAATGTAATGGACAAACAAAGTAGAATCGAAATAAAATCGAATCAAATAATATTTATTTGAGTAGGTTTCTGAGAACACTTTTAAGTCATCGATAAGTCTATTTAACAGTGTTAATTTCTGCCGAAAAGAGCCGGCAAGTAAATCAACTATTTCAACTAATATGTACTTTTTATCAAAATATTACAGAAAATTCTAATTTGATTCACACAAATTGAATTAAAGATGAGATCTAGCAGTGTAAGTGAAATATTAACACCAGAAAGTCTAAAATTAAACGCAGAAACTACCAGAAACTATTTAGTAAAAAAACTTAAAAATAGAAATTTTTCTCGATTTAATAAGTTTTAGTAGCGAAGAATATTTGAATTAACATATAATTAAAATATTCTTCGCTACTAAAACTTATTAAATCGAGAAAAATTTCTATTTTTAAGTTTTTTTACTAAATAGTTTCTGGTAGTTTCTGCGTTTAATTTTAGACTTTCTGGTGTTAATATTTCACTTACACTGCTAGATCTCATCTTTAATTCAATTTGTGTGAATCAAATTAGAATTTTCTGTAATATTTTGATAAAAAGTACATATTAGTTGAAATAGTTGATTTACTTGCCGGCTCTTTTCGGCAGAAATTAACACTGTTAAATAGACTTATCGATGACTTAAAAGTGTTCTCAGAAACCTACTCAAATAAATATTATTTGATTCGATTTTATTTCGATTCTACTTTGTTTGTCCATTACATTACATTACATAACATGGAGCTGGTTGTCTAAATAATAATAATTAAATACATATTTATTTGTTGCTAAGAACGCTAGTTAAAATAATTAGTTATCTGTATAGTTTGTTTCAAACCCTTGATCCATCTTATTAGTTTCTGGCCGTTATAATGAGAAGGTATTTCTGGTGTCCTGTCTGGACAGTGAAAAGTTGTTCAATTAAATCATGTAAAGAATTTGCACTGAACGTAAATGACATTGATATTTAGTAAATCTTTCGAAGATGAAAGTTGAGAAGTTGAGAAGTCCATTCATAATAAAATTGATGATCTAGGTACAAGTAGATATTCAGTGTGATGAAACTTTGTGCAATAATTTTAATTAAACCAGAATGAAAATCCATTTGCTCGGTCATTAAGCTCTAGATTCCAGTCATAATCTCCCCCCCCCCCTCCACTCCTCTCTACTCCCTCGTTGCTTCCCTAACACAAGCCAAGCCTATTACAAAGCTCCTGCAAAAAACCCCGAGAAAAATGTTACTGAATATTAATACCCTCGTTTCTAATATTTACTTTGAGAATTCGTAATTATTTCATCACTAGTCGTACTTTGGTATGAAACTTTATAATTTTTCGTAATCGAAGTTTGCGTTAAGTAGAATCTTGTTTCAAGTTAATTAACATTTTCTTAAACCTTCCTTATATTAAGCACGTATAGCCAAAAAAGTCTTTAAATTTCATCTTGTCTCTTTGAACGTTTCTCTTTATGTCACAGAATAACTAGAAGAATGAAAATAGGGTGACGTATTTTAATGATTGAAACATAATAATGTAGTCACAACAACCCAACAGACATGGGGACATGGGGACATGGGGACAACGGAGATGTAGGATATCAATAGAAAAGGCTTTTATTTTAAAGTTCCATCAACATGTTTTTTTAATAGCGTATCATTGTGTATGTTTTAGTAGTCTTCAAACAATAATGTTGCGAACAGAACTTAGTGGACTGTAGGTTAATTGAAAAATGCTTGCAATATATTATAATTGCCTATTTTTACTAATATGTATTGATTACTAATATGTACTAAAAGCATCTCTTATTTATTTTTCTCGTAGATGGGGATGAAAATCAGTACTCTGGGATTCTTCGCTTTGCTCTGGTTTCAAACAATCGCTATAACCTTAATACATTCGGTACTTTGGAGCCTTGCGACACAACCTACTACATATTTTAAACATCTAATATTTTTGAACGACGCCCCACACTATTATTATGTATTCTGGACTATTTTGTTACCAGTAGTACACTTATGGATGTCAATATTACACATGATATACAATATTTGATAGCTGCTGTAAAGGGGCATTATCATATTAAATAACTTACACATATTTATAATGGATTTTGCAGCAGTTCAGCTTCGTCAAAGATTGATTTTAAATATCTGAAACAAATAATCATAATATTAGAATAATAATAGCTACTATGTAGTAGTGAGCGACACTACACCATAGGATAAACAAGAATGAAAATTTAATTGCTACTCTATTTTCTACCCTTCCGAAAAAAATTCAAGATACTATTTTACCACTTTGTCGGCTTAGTTTTTATAAGCCTCATACGTCCCCACTGTTGGGGGTGGGGCACGGCTTACCCTCGCCGAGTTTGAATAAGGCCATAGTCCTCACGCGGGCCGAGTACGGGCTGTGGACTTATTATATGTATTTTTTCCTTCTTTGACGCATACGTGCCAGCCAGTGGTGTGAATAATCAATGTACTTGAGAAATTATGAAAAAGACTCATTGGTTCGTACCTCTGCCACAATGAAATCCAAACCATTATTATTAAGCTTATAATATGTATATCCATGTCGAATCACTAGCCGTATGGTAGTAATAGTCTCTGAGCTAAGCCGCGAACAGACAGACGAACGGATGGACATGGCTAAACTATTAGGAACCCGCAAAACTTGACACTTTAGTAATTTGATCCTTGTAACCCATAAATTATACACTCTGTCTGCCTGTTTGTTTCTTTTGTATCAGTCACGCCGCAGCGGACGGAGCATCCAGTTGTGCTGGAAAATAATTTTGAACAGTAATAGTTGAAGAGGCGGAGATTACTTTTAACCTCCTTCCAGGATTCTACTTAAATTTGTGAAAGTCTGTTTATTTGTTATTGCTTAGCGTCGCTACGGAGCAAGCAATTAACATTTTTGGTACCGAGATTGTTTATACCCAAGTAGTAGCGAGTTCTTCATGAATTTTATTTAGCCTAAATCACCGTCAGTGAGGGCGGCAGGCCGCGCCCCAACAGTGGGGCGTATGAGGCTGGTATTGATAAAAGGAAGAAAATAAACTTAAATCTTCATAACCGGAAAAGCACTCATACATTTCGGACAGTTTGCGCCAAACGGCATGAGCTACATGTTTGACACCCGTACCTTTACGCCACTGGTAACCAATTTCTTCTGTGCCACAATCAAGTTCTCTCGTCAATAAAGCAAAATCCTTTGACAATATAAATAAATAAGATTCGGTTAAGATCGTTGATGGATTTCCATTCTATAAAAGGTATTGGTATTTGCTTTGAATGTAAAATATATTGATAGATTTATTTCCCGAGCGTTTCGTTTTGGCAACGAAATATTTCTGTCGAAGGCCTGTTGAAAACCTTTTTTATTTTATAGCTATTAGAAGGAATTAATGAATTGCTGTACACAAAGCCAGTTTATAAATAAATCTATTACTTGATATTACTCTCACATGGCTTTCAAATAATAATGCATTATTATTATCTTTATATATTTAATTCTACTGTACGTGTGTATGTCACTGTACTCCTTCTAAACGGCTGGACCGATTTGAATGATTTTTTTTGTATGCGTTTGG
This sequence comes from Apoda limacodes, assembly GCA_946406115.1. NCBI lineage: Eukaryota > Metazoa > Arthropoda > Insecta > Lepidoptera > Limacodidae > Apoda > Apoda limacodes. The sequence goes on from OX291548.1 coordinate 2,160,486, forward strand.
GTAGCGCCCTGGATGGTTTAAATTCACAAATCAGCCCAGCAGATGGCGCTGCAGTCGGTATCATGCAGGACAACGTCTGCCCGGTCAGCTAGTTATACATATATTTATAATCACGTGTATGCTTTCCGTAGGGTTTAACTATTTTGTGATAAGCGACATAAATTAGACATTTTGTCTTCAACACTTACTTCAACATGTCACTTATGTGAAATATTTCTCAGGTGACTATTTAGCGCCATGCTTAAGTTGAATATCAACTAAATTCTAAAAATCAACGATAACAGTTTCAAAATTGCTTTCAACAACATTGATTTTGACATTCTATTACTCATTTTGCGTTCTCTTAACATATCTCTAACAGTTATCGATTGGTTTCATATGTAGTTACTTGCGACGTCGCAGGCAGCGCATTAAGGTGGATGATTCGCTCTCTGACTGGTGCATCTCTTTTGCAAGTGTGCTGCAAGGTAGCGTGTTGTCTTTTTCCTATTTATATTGATTCAATATCCTTTAAATTATCTTCTCTCTACAATCTTTATGCAGACGATCTCCGAATATATGTCCAAGCTACCATTGACAAATTTTCAAATACTATTGCATCTACTAATGCGAATCTTCAACACATAGTAGTCTGGAGTGAGTCCTATGACCTAACTGTAAATGCCGCAAAAATACAAGTAATAGTTGGAGTTAATTCCTGGCTTATCTACAAAATTAATTTTAAATTTCATTCCATCCGTGTGATTTTACATTAATGAAGTGTCTGTTTCTTATAGTAAGAAATTTTTTTTGTGAATACCTAGTTAACATTTGTGACGCTCTGTTGTGACACACTTAGCAAATATTTGTGACGCTCTGTTGTGACACACTTAGCAAATATTTGTGACGCTCTGTTGTGACACACTTAGCAAATATTTGTGACGCTCTGTTGTAAGAAACATTTGTTTGTGATGTACTTTAGTTACTTAGGTAACTAGCGAACAAATAATTTTTGAATTTATATATGAATATAGAGCAGGTTTATACTATATTAAGGCGTTCTTCTTTGTTTGATTTTAAAGTTTGAAAATTAACATCTATTTCTTAGTATTTTCTGCCGATTGTACGGAGCTGCTGAATGTTCTAACGAAAACTTATTTTATATTATTTAAATTTAATTTTAAACTTTTATCACTTTAAACTGTTAAATCTGCGTTTATCCATTTATTGAGTTTTAGTTTTCCAGTTGTCTATTTTTAGATTATTAGGAACCAAAAAAATGATAAATTTTAACTAAAACGAAGAGGAATTCCAGGTTTAAAAGCTGGGCATCTGTATATTTATCGCAATTTGCGGCAAAACAATAGCTATTGAACTAATGTCATACTATTTTGTTTTAATATTATTTAACAATTTAAAGTCTTTTGCTCTATACACAATATAAAAGTTGACTGAAAATACAGCAAGTTTGGTTCACGACGAGCGGAAATGTTTTTAGGTTGCACATTAAAAAGATAAATTCAGCTGAGGACTGTTAGCGTAAGTCTTAACTTTTTATTTTGCAAAAGAGTTTAAATGCAGTATTCCAGCGAATAGTAATATAGCACCACTCTAGCTGTTTCGAGAATGGAATGCACATTGATGGTGGCAAGCGCTCCTTTGATTATATCATTGAACGGGTCGTAACGGGACTATCCACTAGCGCTCCTGTGACACGAAAGCCCATTTAGTCCAAATTCAACTACCGAACTACCTCAAGAACAACGTGTTATCGATCATAATGTTAAATACGAGTTTAACACTTATTTTAGTAGTCAGTATGAACACGTTTACCAAACAAAATTAACAGAAATAAGCCTGGTGCCTTTGTCAATCGCTCGTCTCAGCTGCTTCTTCACGACAACAACAATCTCCAAGTTACAAGAACTAGGACTGGACGCTCTTCGTACTCCATTTACCGTACTTACCAGACCTTGCGCCGACTGACTTTCACTTTTTGCGAATTTTACACATGTTTTTGGCCGGAAAAAATCACTCTCGAGAGACAGCACAAAATGTTCAGTATATTATATTCTCCTCTGTGACAAAACTGCATTTAAAGAGTTTGTTACCCGACTTTTACAAAAAAGGGCTGTCAATAGTAAACTATTATAATAAAAATCTTTATAAATTTAAGGAGAATCCCTTTTCCCTTTTGCAAAAGACTAAATATTTTAAACTAGTCATAAATTTAAAAAAAATTCAAAAGCTGTTCATGTCCGCACCAAAGTTGGACAGAGCTCGTTTGAAACATTGATGAACCTAAAAAACTAACCTTTTTTCGTTGCACTAGGAAAATCTATTTTTAGGATTCGGAATTTTTTCCTGTGCCGAATTTGGCAATTTACTGACAAGCTTAGGTTTTTATTTAAAAGCGTACGCAAAATATAAATAAACTATTTACTGGATTTAATGGAATCATATCACCATATTATGAACCTAAAGTAAAAAATGCAATGTATTTGCAATTATTTACAAGGATTCCAATCCTATTGGAATTGTCTATTAATTATTGATAATTATTTGTAACTCTATGTTATTGCCTAAGGATAAAAAAACCTGCTGTAAAATCAATATCGTTTACCTACTAGTAAAAAACCAGCCAAATAAGACTGGTCTCAATTTCCGTATCACCAGAATATGACCGACTATTACTAGTCACTTTCTTTTTTTTATTATTTGTTAAAATATACGTTGTAATAATACTAATTCTGTAACATTTTTAGCAGTATATATATTATGGTTCTAAAGAGAGTCCTCAAATGGTCGGACAGACAGAGATACCGACGGAACCCAAAAAAATATACAAAGAATTGCAATCTGCTAAATGGCGAGTCGAAGCCGTCTGTTTATCAGTAACTTACATTTACTGCCGAATATATATTGAATGACATAAATGGTACCTACACTTACATTAGTTGACAGAGACAAAGCAAACCACTAGAGTGGTTCTTGGTTGCGGAAAGAGTCACTTAAGCTTACAAGTGCGGAGACAAACTGAGATAAGAGCTTTCGACTAGCTTTAGATCGTTACATTTCGAAAAAGCCGAAAAAATAACAGTAAGTGTCGTTAATTTAAGTTGATAGAATTACTATACGCGTATAGTGAAATTTTAACAGTACAGTTATCGATAGAACAGATTTATGCTTAATATTTCTTCAAAGAACTATGGTCTGGAACAAAAACATCAAACAAAGAACAATAATTATTGAAGAATCATGAAGCGAGCGGTGCTCTTACCGGAGCTTGTGACGCAGGATCGGCGCTGAATGGGGTCACAGATTATATAATACTATGCATGGGATGGATCATGTCTTACTTTTGTGTCGCAGGATCGGCGCTGGATGGGGTGGATCATGTATTACTCTTATGTCGTAGGATCGGCGCTGGATGGGTGGCTCATGCTTCACTCTTGTGACGCAGGATCGGCGCTGGATGAGGTGGATCATGTCTCATTCTTGTGACGCAGGATCGGCGCTGATAAATCGGATCAGCTATAAAAAATCTCGATTATTGTTTTTCTAAACCACGTCACGATCATGTCTTACTCTTGAAGGAACAACAATCGAGATTTTTTAATATGTATTTTATATTTAAATAATGCAAGTATTTTTAAACTACCGTAGGATTTTGCTATTGATTATTAATTTCAAGGCGATCGAGACTCATAGGCATTGTAGTAATATGCGTAGTTTCAAGAGGAAGCGTACTGTTCTGGAATATAGGTTATGGTCCGGAATGTATTGCTTATGCTCACCTTACGCATTGGCGACCTAAAGAATGACGGCATTAAAAACAGCGAATGGGTGTAATGGCGTAAAAGTCGACTCCCAATCTTACAATAATGTATTATGAAACCAAATGCTTAGATAAACAGTTGAATTATTATTTTAAATCAGTTTTAGTTATAAACCTTAAATTCTCGCAAAACGTGATAAAATCTTTGGATTCCAACAAATCAAAAGCAAAACTCCTCGAGTTTACTCGTCTACAATATTAATGAGGATCACACATTAATATGTATGAGACGCGAGCGTCGTCGTGAGCGTCGCGGCTTGTTTGTGGATGAAGCTTACATTTACAAACATTTTCTTAATGAATTAAGAAAGTAGAGCCGCCAATTTAAGTCCCTACCTAAAAAATGTTAGAAAAACACTTATTCGTCACAATCATTAATCATTAATCATATGCAGGTAATTTCTTATGGCATAAGTTTACTTTAACTTTACTAATTTTGACTACAGAAAATTATATGTGTTTGTAATAAACCCCTAAGACTATTTATATTGATTAAAGTTTAAAAAATAATAAACATAAAAATTAAAAGATGAAATCTAGTAAAGTTATTTGTGTAATGACATAATAAATATTAAAAAAAAATATAATAACGTAACGATAAACAGGCATTATAGAGAGAACACAAATAAATATAAAAGAAATATTAAATAAATTTAGTTAATAACGACAGATGCTGAGGCCGGGATAGAACAGTAAAACATTCCTAGACACCAAATATACCTATGCTCTTTTCCTTGATTTAATTGCTATTGAGGTTAAAGGAGAAATATTTAAAAAAAAAACTGGTTGCCTGTAAAGTCGGTATACGGGCGAAAGTTTTACGTGACAACTTGTGCCTTTCACTTTTTATGTCTGTCTCTCTCGCTCTTAGGCGGGCTAACCATGCCGCGTGCCTCTCACTCGCTCTCATTGTGAGCGCATAACGTGAGCGGAGCGTAACGCAGTTTCTTGAAGTGTCACCCGGCAAACCAATTTATAAGACGTTGTCACGTCAAAAATTCGAACTGTATAACGTTAAATTTCCTGTTGTGTGTGTTAGCGTGTGTAAGAATCTGAGGAAGATCAGAAAAGGGGACGTGGTTACTGAGTCTGTGATAATTTATATTATCTACACTACGAGTATCTATACTAATATTATAAAAAGAAAAAAAATATATTTTTGTATGTTTGTATCGAATAAACTCAATAACTACAGGACCGATTTCAAAAATTCTTTCACCATTGCAACATTATCCCTGAGTAACATGGGCTATATTTATTACTTGAAAAGATGAGGAATCCTTACTAAAACTTTAATAATGTAACCCAAAGTGTAAAAAAATTAGCCATAAAATGTCTTTCATCGCATGGGCTGCGGAAACTATTAAATATGGAACAAAAAAACTTTAATAAACAAAAAAACAACCGGCTTCAAAAAGATGCACTAAATAGGTAAAAATAATTACTTAGTTCTAAAAAATCTGATCTGAATTACAGTTTGCAATTGGTTTCATGCAAATCAAGCGTTTTATTAACTTGTAACTAACCCCCCCAAAGAACACACATACTAGCTAGCTACCCTTAACGTACCTACCTAACTAACCAGCATGGAAAGAAAAGATTATAAGACATAATATGAACACGAAACTTGAAAACTGAAGTATAAATTTATCGAAGGTTTGGCTATGTGATCGTCTAAGTGGTAGGACCTAATTGTGTAACGTAGACCGCAGGTTCTTTAAGAGAAAGACTGAAACACCGTTCTAGTAATAAAAATAGTATCCTCTACCCCTATGCGCTTTTTATTTTTCTAAAAAAATAAAAAGGCGGAAAGCTCCACCCAGCGCTTCCCACGGTTCGTGTCCATACCTAGGCTAACTTAGCGCACATCCCCCGAAGGAGTAGAGGTGTGAAATCATAAATGGTATAACCATTAAATTATCGTTGCAGCCGAAGCTGAAGACCGAAGTCTTAATATGTAGTTTCAGGAACAAATCCTTGTGCGTGCATAGCACAAACACTCAGCCTTAGGCCAAAGAGTGTGACATCCGTTCGCACAGACACAGCCATGACATTGTCAAGAGAGCACGCCTCGTGTTAAGCACACTCCGAAGAGCAGGACGCAATAAACCCCACTGAACCATTTGTGTAGTAGGTAATTTATGTACCAATGGAACAGCCATGGAATTCACCAAGAGGGCACGCCCCATGCTTAACACACTCCGAAGAGCAAGACGCAATAAGCCCCACTGCATCCACGTAACTTCAGTCGTAGATTATAAATGATATATTTCGGTTTTCAAGCCGGCGTCCACACCATACATGATCAAGGATTCATAAACAGGTTAAATGTATAGGTATATTATCAGTTCAAGTACGAAGAATTATAGTTTATAGTTTATTTGATCGATTAACGATAGAATAAGTGTGAGTTATATTATTTATGTAATATTCAGTATCGCAGCTTTTCAGGAATTTAGTCGCGAGCCAAATATGATTCCATGAGTTGTTACCAGTCGCGTAGGTGAAGTATCACTGTCGCCTTCGCGTAATCAGCGTCCGACTCCCCACAACTTGGAAACGGTTTACGTGTCTATTTAAATAAAGCAACAATTGCCTTCTTTCGCAGTTTTTCGACTCTGACAGACAGCTCGGGGCAAGGACCTTTACCCTTCTACACTGTGTAATCTGTTGTCGTCGTTCAAGTCGCTCGGCACTGAACTCACCTCCGTATTTGACCCAAACAAACGGATCGAAACGTTAGGCGAGAGATGTTCAAACCGTCTGTGAGCTCAGCCGATGTAACTTGAAGCCACTAACGAATGTTAACGATAAACATTCTGAGAGATCAGTAGGTTTTAAGCTTCCGATCCCCGGGCATGCCTCCATCATCTCCTTATCTCCTCTTTACTTTACTCAGGTGAGGTCTTTTTTACCTGTATTGTATAGCAGCAGTATAAGCAATCAAACATAAGAAGCAACATCCATCGCTAAATCAAGCAAAGGAGTCGCATTCCAATATTCAGGTCACTACAACACTGCCACCTTTTATTAGCCATCAGAAAGGTACATAATTCCTCTCATATTAGAATGTATTCACTCAATAATACATTGCATTTTATATTAATTTATCGCATTTTGCATATGCCCACCTCATACGCTTTCTTTATATATTGTGGCCACGCGACGCTCGCCGCTGCCTATGTATGTCTACGTAAACTTATGCTGTCCCGGGTGTTCTAGTATTGAAATTTATTTTATTTTCGAATTTAGGTTTTTAACTACATAAATGTGTTAAGCCCGTCTTTAGAAAGTCTACAAAAATATTAAAGACCTCCACCGCCACGATCCTGGCTAACTTTTTTTAAGTCCTCGATCTTCCACGATCCTATTTAATTATTATTTTGATAATTATGTTAGTTTTATATAACAATTTATATATATTTTTATATATATATATTTTTTTTTCTTTTTATTATTAAATTTTATTTTTATAAAATTTAATATTATAAGGGACGAAGATGGCTTGGTAGATGGGTAGGCTTGGCAGATGGGTACAAACTGTTAGGTAATAGAAACCAATTTCAAACTGTAGTTCAGCTCAGATTTTTTAGAAATAAGTAATTATTTTTACCTTTTTAGTGCATCTTTTTGAAGCCGGTTGTTTTTTTTTTATTAAAAAGTTTTTATTTTTTTCTTTTGAGTGACGAAGTGGTTTTTACAAGGGTAAGTTATTTGGATGACATAGTTATTTTTTTTAAATATTGTCTAAAAACTAAACTACTAAACCGATTTGAATTCAATCGGGATACCATGTGTCTAACTATTGTAGTTATGTCACTATCACTACTTATTTACATTTTAAAAGATGATAGAAATGCCAACCAAAATTAGACCATTTTCTGCGTTATCCAAATAAATAATTTCGTATTTAAGACTGTTTTAATAACTATAGATTACTCTTTGAACTAGGGCGGCCGCATACTAAGAGAAATTTCCGATGAAAAAATTCTCGTACGCGCCGGGCAAGCAATCTGTGCATACATTTTGCCACGAGAAATTTTCTTACAGGGTGCGGGGTCTAGCACAAAATGTTTGCATGGAGATCAAGTCCGGCGCGCGTGAAAATTTATCTATCAAATATTTCTCATAATGTGCGCTCGGCCTTATTCAAATCGGGCATTCCATTAAAAAGATATGACGAATTTATATTAATAAATAAATGTCAGTCTACAAAAAGTGATTTAACTATGTAGCCACACGTTTCATACGCGCGGTCGGCTCCCCCCTCCCTACGCGGCGGACGCAACCGACATTAAATATTTTGACTTTTTTCATAGCACATTATTTAGCTCCAGTTAAAAAGTAATTTTCAGAACTATTCATAAATTATTCTATTCAACCATTAATGTTTAATTTTTATAGAATTCTCACACTTTTCCATACTAAGTGTTCATCGAAAGTTCTTTTCAGAACTACCTACTTAAACCTCTCCCAACTTATTTTATATTTATTTATTTATTAGATTGATTTATATTAGATTAAGTAAACAAAAATTTAAACCTGTTTAAAATGAAATACTTAAGTACATAAAACTAAAAAACAATATAACAATACAACAATAAAATATAAAAAAAAACAAACCTTAAGAATAAAAATAGGTTTATGGATAGGTAAAAATACAAAATTTTATAAGAAAATATAAGTAGTAATTTAGAAAATAAAAATTACTTATGTCCTGCATTAATATATCGATACATTTACTCTCCATTTATCCCAAAATGTTTAAAAAATAAGTGTCCACCCTCGCGAAGCCGGGAACGGTCGCTAGTAATTTTTAATATACTGGCATTATATGAATAAATATACTTTTTACGACGATAATCACTAACAATATAAAAATAACGCTTTTTAGCACTGAAATATTTGTAGAAACTTTGTGAGCCGAAGGTTGTATGGGAAAAATCTAATTCGATTGTAGATTGTAGAAATAAATATTTTTTAGTGTTGTAAATATGTACATGTTCCAAAGTTTACAGTTTATTATTAAACCAATTAAGCGAGCGTATCGATAATAACTCATTTATTTATCGATGTTTGAGCAAAATTCCTATTCATTTATCTTTAAAATTTGAATCTCTATGACCACTATTTTATGAGGCTCAACATACTCAATATTCAAACAGTTTTTATTAAATAAAACATATCATACTCGTGCTCGTACGCACTCACTCGCATAAAGTTTTATTTATCATTTAGATAAGTTATCCGTGACCAACCCTATCTTCAGGATATATGTTCACGTCCAGTTGATTTATTTACAGTCGAACTCTACCGCCCACAGCGTCCTCGCCCCTCCTAGCACCCCTCCCCCCTCTCCCCGTTTATACGTATCTCTTATTTACTAAAATATATCCTGAATGAATAATACATCGAATAACCTAAACTAGTTTTTGTGACTTCTGTCCTGCATACCAATGTGCTACACTAAATCAACTATACAAAGTAAAACGTTAGTTATTTTTTATCCCTAGTTTATGTTTTTTACTTCTAATTAAATTAAACGTGTTTTTTTTTTTTACCTTACAAAATTCTGTCTCATCATTTATCAATGTACGTATTACAATACATCTGTACGTGCGTGTTAGAAATGTTTGTAAAATTATACCTTTAACATTATGTCGGTAGGTATACATCAGGTCGTTCCCCCCCTTCCCCCACAAGTCAATGATTATCGCCAAAAACGAATGGATAAAATATATTAAAGGAAAAGAATATCTTTTTTTTTATAACGTCACGTGGGATTTAAATAGATACGAGAAGCTCATTGGCTGACACTATAAAATATTTACCTTCTATAAATATCTATTTATATGTAGGTAGAATAATAAAACGTTAAATCGGAGACTGGCCTTAAAATATTAGTTTCTCTGAAAAGTAGAGCTCTCCATTTAGTTGACGGAGACAAAGCAAACCACCGAAAGGGGACTTTAGTTGTGAAAAGAGCCACTTAAATCTAAGAGTGCGGCAAACAAACTAAAACAAACAGATTTTAAGTGGTTTTTAGTGTGCCTCACTTCAGAGCTCTCTATTATAGTTCAAGAATACAATGTTATAAGTTAATAATTATTGCTAATGCATGAATATTAAAAATACGACTTAAATTTTCAGAAGTGAACGTACTATTTCTTACAACTGTTTATGAAGACAAAATTTTCTTAGAGAATGTATTTTTGAACCGCACTAAGAATCCAGTAACCGCTGTTGGAGCAATCAGTTGAGTGAGATATTTATATATTTTTAATGCAATAGTTATCAAAAGTTAAATGTAAATATAAAATTACTCATCCAAATTCATCTTAATACTAATCTGGATTTAGATATTTATCTAAATAAATAAAAGAAGAAACTGACTGACTGACTAATCAACGCACAGCCCAAATCGCTGGGTCTAGAGATTCCAAATTTGGCACGTAGGTTCATTGTCAGGTATAGAGGTGCACTAAGAAACGATTTTTCAAAATTCTGCCCCTAAAGGGGTGAAACGGGGGTCCAAAATTTGTATTTAAAGTTAAATTGATGAAAATTGGTATATGGCCTTTCGGTTAAAAACTAAGAATGACGTGTTTCATTGTTTTTGGAAAATCACCTCCTAAGGGGATAAATAGGGGTTGTAAATTTGTATTAAAAAAATTCAAAAAACAGAATAGATTAGAAGAACAGAATTTGGCTGAAATTTAAAGTGCAGGTCGCTTATATCTTGACATAAAACTTAGGCTACCTTTTATCTCGGAAAACTTACAAGTTCCCAGGGGAATAATTATAACTTAATGTGAATTTTCTTACTCTTTCACGTCGCGTCATACCAGTGCATCCGATTCAGTTGAAATTTGGCATAATGATAGTTAAAAGAATGAAGTAGGACAAGGCTATTTTTTCCGATCGAGAGGTCTAGCGGGAATGGAAACCTATCGCGATAATTAAAGGTCCAGAATGGGTAAAATTTGTATGAAAAAATTCAAACAATGGAGCCGATTTGGCTAAAATTTGGAATACAGATAGCTTATATCTTAACATAATACATAGGCTACATTTTATCCCGGAAAACGCACAAGTTCCTACGGGAATAATTATAACTTAATATGACTTTTGTTATTCTTTCATGTCGCACTACTGCATCGAATTCAGATGAAATTTGGCATAGAGATAGTTGAAAGAACGAAGAAGGATAAGGCTTTTTTCCCGATTTAGAAGTCCCATAGGAATGAAATCCTATCGCGATAATCAAACTTAGCGCAGGAAAACACGATTTAATTGGGCGGTAAATTGTCACAGGGACAGTTGAAGATATGGAAAAGGATTGGAACTCCTTTTTATCTCGATTCGGAAGTTCCCGTAGGAATAAAACCATGGTAAAGTATTATGCAATTGAGCTGAAATTTGGCAGAAGGTTAGTTGAAGAGACCGGAATAGGATGTAAACAACATTTTATACTGATCAAGAGTTCCAGTGGGAATAAAACTTATCGCAACGTTTGTATGAAAATCCATTATTTTTCAATTAAAATGGATGAAAATTGGTACATGGCCTTTCGGTTGAAAACTAAAAATGACATGTTTGTTTTAATATGTTGTATGGTGTTATGGTGTTGCATGGTGTTGCATAGTGTTGTATGGTATGGTATGGTATGGTATGGTATGGTATGGTCACGTCATTTGAAGCGTTAAAAAAAAATGATGTAGTACACTCTACTTTTCAGTCTACTTGCAAGGTTTAAGGCTTGCTTGAAAACGACGAACACTGACATACAGCAATGAATGAGGCCGCATTGTGATAATCGCCACATATGCTACGCGAACTTTTTTACTATCATGTTGGTGTTTTGTCAAGTGTCTGATCCGGTAAGCCTGTGGGATGCATTTCAAGAATACCTTTCAGAAAATTTTAAACGCGAAATCGAAATGCAGGTAAAAGGTGACATAAACCATTTAACAGATGAAGTGTTCAACAAATGTGTGATAGAAATTGAAGGAGCATCTTAGGGGTTACGCGGCCTTTCTCTAAAAGGTACGGCTTACCACAGCCAAGCAGGTCTCTTGCATTAGAAAATTGGGAATTGATTAAAGAAACTAGCTATTATGTGATAGCTTTAGAGCGGTTAGTCAGGAATAACTATAATACAGAAGTGCGAAAGCAAGTGACGGCCAAATTTTCTTTTTGGATGCTCCAGGGGGGACCGGTAAAACGTATCTATACGTAAATATAAATTTGATTTTGCGAACTATAAGGGTCACACGTGATATTGCATTAGCTGTGGCTTCTTCGGTAATTGCCGCAACACTTTTGCAAGGCTGTCGGACTGCGCACTCTGCTTTAAAGTTGCCACTTAACCTAACGAATGTAGAAACTCCATTATGTTATATTTCAAAAAAGGAGCAAAAAAACTACTATGGCCCGTAAAAAGGTATAGAAGCTCTGAATAGGACTCTGCAAGACATCCGCAGCAACAAAAGTTTGATGGATGGTTTGACTGTATTGCTAGCAGGAGACTTTCGTCAAACTCATCCAGTAGTTTTTTAGTAGTAGTAGTAGTTTTAGTAGTAGTTGGTAATTTGTAATTACCTTAAACCTTATCTATTTTTCTGTTGTTTAATATTAAATAATCATAGTTGTAAATATTTTAAATTTATGTCTATATTATATGTATCTTTATATATGCAAATGTTCATCGTATTCTAAAGTAATATAGATATTGTATATGTAAGAGGAAGTCACGGATCGTGTATAGAAATAGGTAGATATTACTAGCATGCATCAGAATTAAGTCGGTGGCCTTCATTTGTGTAGAGAACGAAACTCACGTAATATAGCTATCTCATTCTGATTTATCCGTTCCGTATTGCCTGTTGCATTTGTTGTTGATCAGTTTTCATACGTGTATGATGGTGATGTATATTTAATTAAATATCATTGGTCCGCTGCATCAAGTCTCTTTTAATTTAAACATTTATGTGTTAATAGTTAGCTGTACCTATATAATTTTCGTTCTTTATCTTTCTTTCTTTTTTGTTATGGTACTTTAGAGAAAGTAATTAAACAAAGAAATAGATTTTTTATTTTATTTTATTTTTCTCTGTATAATGTTCTGTGGTATAGGATATGTTCATTTAGCCAATTCAGCGAGCATGTATGTTTTTTGGAGATCTGACGGCGAATAAAGGGCTCCACTGAAAATCAGTGTTGTGGCTTTGGCCGCAGCTTATGCTGAGTGGATAACCTATTTGGCATTATGCAACACAAAAAATTTGTAGTTACTAACCTATTTTTTTTTTGTATTTTTAAATGTTTTGTTGTACCTATAATGTGTTGCTTATTTGCTAAATAAAAGTTTTTCTTCTTTTCTTCTTCTTCTTCCAGTTCCTAGAGGAACACGTGCTGATGAGATAAAGGCGTGTGTTAAGGATCATCATTGTGGCCCTCAGTCAAAATTTTAAAGTTAACAAAAAATATTAGACTCCATTTTGGAGGTAATGTTTCCGCAGGCCAATTTTTGGATCTTTTACTAAAACTGGGTAACGGTGATTACCCCGAAAAAGACGGCATGATATCCATGCCTGCCGATCTGGGCACTACAGTAACAACAGTTGAAATCCTTATTTCAAAAATTTATCCAGACGTTGCGCTCATCCAGGAAAAACCAATAGAGTGGTTATGCGAAAGTATACTGACGCCGAAGAACTACCAAGCAGCTGTCATTAATGACAAATTACTGAACTCCTTTGACGGACAACAGATTGTTTATAACTCAATAGATACTGTGGTAAACACTGACGATGCCGTTTATTATCCAATAGAGTTCTTAAACACTTTGAACCTACCGGGTCTACCATATCACAGACTTTTACTACGTGTAGGTACACCTGTCATGTTACTAAGAAATTTAAAGCCACCCAAACTTTGTAACGGCACTAGGTTGCAAGTCAAGGCTTTGCACCTAAACGTAGTAGAGGCCACTATATTGACCGGACCTGCTTAGGGAGAATCTGTGTTTATACCGCGTATTCCATTATATCAAATGATCTCCCCTTTGAATTCAAGAGGCTCCAGTTTCCACTGAAGGTTTGTTTCGCCATGACTGTTAATAAGTCGCCGGGGTATACGATACAATTTCACAACCAAACATAAAGCGAAATAATTTTACATTAATAAATTAGCTAAATCATAAAATTAAATAACACATTTCCAACATAAAAGTAACTTGACACTATAAAAAGTTTTATAACGTTTTACAACGATATTGTTAATTTAAACAGTGGTTCCCACACTAAGTCGGGCCTGTATCGTGGGGGCCTAGAAATTACAAAATAATATTTATCTATTTCCTTACGCAAATACCAAAATGTATGATTATCTCCTTCTTCTTTGAAGTGACAAATTCACAACAAAGTTTAAAAAACTCTACTGGATGGTTTACCTACTGCATCGTCAGTGTTTACGTTAACTTTAGACTTATGTTAATCTGTTAATGAATCACAATAAATTATTACTACTAATACTGACCAATCTCTCTAAAGCTATCAAATTGTTAAGTTATCTTATTCCATCTTAGATAGTAATTTTAGGTTTTATGTACTTACTTAATACTTCTGTAAAGTTGTTTTCTCCTACTCAGAAACCTACCATTTCTACCAATTAATGAGCTACTTCTGGATTTCTTTAAAATTCAGCTGGATCTTGAATTGTATATATTGTTTTGCGCAGGCAAGGTCTGGATTTGCTAAATTTTAAATTACCACAAATTTAACGCGAGCGAAGCCGCGGGCCAAAGCTAATAATTATCATAAGACAAATACAGGTAAGCTTCTTATCTCCTTGAGTTATAAATACTTCTGTCTAACTGAATATTAATATGTATAAGCCACGGACGTTTGGCCGCGGCGAGACTGGCATGCGACAGAGAAAGTTTAAGATTATTTTACGTTTGGCTTCCGTACCAGAGGAAATGTAGGAAGTCGAATAAGAATAGAATTAGCGAAATACAAGACCTTATGAGCAACTTGCTGAAGGAAGTTCATCGCATCTAAATCTACGCACGTAGTAAGGTATGGTAGATGGGAGCTCGTACGAGCACAATTAGCTGTGTATTTAAGCTGTAAGTGTATTAGTAATAAGAGTGATCAGAAAGCCGAACTACTTACATCTCCGGCAATACACCACAGTATACATCCTCGCTTGTACTACTTACTCCAAGTGCTCTCAACATATAATAACGACAGTACTGCCCGAACGTCGTTCGTTTAATTAATTTTAATATATCTACATTTTTTAAATCTTGTTAGTGTTACTTACCAAAATATTTAAGACATTATGAAAATAAAGTTGTTCTTGACTTGTGTGTACCACGTAGCTAGTGGAGCATGATACCAAAGTCTACTAAGTGAGTACACATACCGGGTATCTCAGTTAACGAAGTCTACTCATTGAGTATACACACCAGTTATCTTAGTTAACGAAGTCTACTGAGCGAGTACAGACACTGGGTATCTCAAATGCAACGAGAACTGTAAGTTCGCTCCCTCCGGCCTTATGTTTAACCAGTGTATGGCTCATTACAAAATGTATAATTCAAATCCAAAAACATTTGAAAAGATAATTAAGGTGTAACATTAAATAGATCATTATTAAAATTGACGAAATCGATTGTGACAAAAAAAAGAAATTTATTGTTAATGCGAATATGATAATAATTTTATAATACTGTTACTTCATGTCCTTCGTTCACGGCACAACGGAGCATTCAATTAAGACTGCGGAATAGGCTCTACCGCGTAAATACGCCGTTTTTGTGCAAATTTTGTGGCTGAACTATAGCACCTAAGGGATTAAATAAATATATATTATAAACCTTGTTTTTGTCTAGTGCATTACCTAAATGAGTGATTTTCATTTATTTTAGCACTAGCAAGTGATCTCGGAACTGAACATCGCTGGAGATGTGAACACCAAGGATCCCAATGCTCTTGGAGATGGGGAGGGGAGTGTTCTGGAATTGTGGGACTACAGTGAATGGGGTTTTCTTAGCGGTGAACGCGCAGACTTGTGTCTTTGAAGGGTTGAATCGGACCAAGTTTTCCCGTCCCCAGTCAGAGACCTTGGACAGACCGATCTCGATTTGAGACACAAGTTCTTCACGTTTTTCCTCCACAACAGAACGGGGGATGCTTGCACGGCCCGTGTAATAAGCGTCTCCAGTACTGTCATCTGCATAGCAATGTATGTTGTTGATCTCCAACATATCATTGATGTGCAGTAGAAACAGCGTAGGAGACAGCACAGAGCCTTGCGGGACACCAGCATTAATGTTCATGCTATCAGAACAACTACCGTCAACTACGGCTCGTATGCGTCTGCCGGACAAAAAGCTAGCCACCCATTTGCACAAACCCACGGGCACTCCGTAAGATGGCAACTTCGATAGAAGACCCCGGTGCCAGATCCGATCGAACGCCTTCGCTATGTCTAGGCTACATGCCAATGCCTCCCCCTGACTCTCAATGGCTAGTGCCCATCGGTATCCCATACACTAGAAGTTCACCAGTGGAGCGACCGTGGCGAAAGCCATATTGACGGTCGCTGATTAGGTCATGTTTTTCTAGGTATCTCAAAAGCTGTGTGTTGATCACACGCTCCATCACCTTGGAGAGGAGAGAGGTAATAGCGATAGGCCTGTAATTCGATGGATCTGATCTACCGCCCTTTTTGGGCACCGGGTGCACATTCGCAGCCTTCCATGAAGACGGAAATTGCCTAGTATGGTAGGAAAGCGCGAAGAGGCGCGTGGGTACAGGACATAACCCAGGAGCACACTGCTTAAGCACCACTGCTGGTATACCGTCTAGCCCACTCGACTTATAAACGTCTAGGGAAAACAACGCCCGCCGGACCTCTCGCTGTGTTATAGAGATTTCCGGCATGGTTTAGCGCACCACGGTAAAGTAGGTGTTACAGCGCCTTCGTCGTTCATATTCGAGTTGGAGGCAAAGAGACTGCCCAATAGATCGGCTTTCACTTTTGCACAATAGGCCAAGTCACCATCGGTCTTTCGCAGTGGTGGTAACGACGACTGGCAGAAGTTCCCCTCGGCAGCTTTAGCAAGCGACCAGAAAGCACGACTCCCAGAAGGATAGCTCGCAAGTCGCCTACCTATTTTGCCGATGTATTGGAATTTTGCTCTAGCAGTTGCTTTCTTACTGAACCTTGAGGCAGCATTTAATTTGCGTTTTAACTCAGAAATATTCGGATCCTTATTATTACGAACCGTGGTCCAAGCTTCATACGCAGTTTTCTTAAGAATTTTAGCTTCTCTGCAAGACCTATTAAACCACGGTCGTTTTTTGACGCCGGCAGCTACTCGCAGGTTAGGAATGAAACTTCTGAGCTAAAGCAGAGCTGCCTCCACGGGCATGATGCATAAAATTCCCGCAATGCGTCCCAATCTACCGAATTATAGTGCCACACACGACGCCAATTAGTTGGCCCAGAAGGATCGGGTTGTGTGCATGACATTTGAGTCCGAACGAGACAGTGGTCCGAGGAGCCAAGAGGCGCATCCACTGAGATGGAGTATCCGTCCGGACGTGTAGTCAGCAGAAGGTCCAGTAAGGAGCTCGTATGGTCCTCTATATCTGGTATTTTCGTTGGAGAAAGTACCACCTGAGAGAATCCATAGGTCAGAGCAAATTCATGAGCAGATATCCCTGCATAGTTATTGGTTCGAGAACTGAGCCACTCACGATGGTGGGCGTTAAAGTCTCCCAAAATAACTAGTTCTGCTGTGGGATATTGCTCTAGAACTTGATAGTCGTCAAACTCAGGTGCGTGAAGAGTCGAGTTACGTCCGTGTCACCGCTATGAGACCTGTATAGGCACGCATAGATACGAGTGTGGCCGCCGTGATCTACGCGCACCCACAATATCGACAGGTCCCTGTCTTCAAGGCTATGAAGTCGTCGACAGCAGATATTCTCCCGGACGAACATACATACACCGGCACGACTCAAAAAATTGTGCTCGAGTTTGTAGCCGGTATAATGAAGGTATGATGTGTCGGCCGGGCAGGATATCTGCGTCTCCGTCAGAAAGAGGATGGTCGGCTGCGCAGTCTCGAGGTGATGGTGGACTGCATTAATATTTGCGTGAATACCCCTGATATTGCAAAAATCCACATTGTATGTGGATGGAGTAGCCGCTGTAAAAACTCTTTTTCTATTTCTGGCCATTTTATATAAAGTTACTAAGACTAGGGATGAGGATTCACTGCACAGACAGCTTAGAAGATAAAAAGGTGCGGTACTAAGACTGCCGAAGCTCAACACAGATGATACGGTTGCTGGCACGGCGGGCGGAAGGGCCCCTGATCCCCTTCTGTTGTAGTAGCCGGGTCCACTCCGGTCTCCTTCTCCGGTACGACTACCACTTCAGAGACTTTACACAGGCTGGTGGATCAGCCTCCCAAGGCGGAGATTAAGTGATCCCTGGGTTCGGGAACCCGTTCAACCTGCGGGCGGCCAGCGGTCAGCCGTTTCATCAGGTCTCCCTGACCGCCGAACCGGCACGCCGCGTCTACGCCGAGCAATGACAGCGATAAGCACCGCCGGTCCTCCGCTGTCCGCGCAGCGAATCCTCAAAGAGAGCTCTGGCAACCTTACTCACCGCCAGGAACACAGCATTACTCAATGTTAGTGTTATTGTGGCCGCGGTTGCTGCAGGAATTATCATATCCGAATTTCACTACAGCTTGCTATACCAAACTTTCTTACTTTAGTCGAGAACTTGCCGTAAAAAACCTACGCTGATAACCATATTAGAGGGCGCAGCCTCTGACAGAAACTAGTAAATAAATATGTGTTTTAAGTTTTTATGTTTTAACTAAAGAATAAAAGATTATCCTGTTTGTGTTTGGTAGTACTCAATGCTTATTTAATTTCAGTTGGACAAATTAAATCGCAACGAGACCTTAAGTTTGGTTTTAAGTTGCAGAGATAGAGACATTTGAATAAAATGAGGACAACGTTAAGGAATTCAATCCAACCCTTTTACTTCACCTTCTCTGTAAATCTGATGAGGATAAACCCTTATTATATTTAAACGTATTGCTTAGAGGAAATTTGGAATATTTTTATTCTCTGTCTTTGTAGGTATCCCTATATAGTAAAGCATATCTTTTATTCAAATTACGAAATTCATTAATTTTATTTTTAATAGCATTTTAATATTTTAGCCTTAGCCATGTGTTTTACACTTGAGACACCCATTTGACGTAGGTACTTGTTATATACAAAACTATTTCATTTTCTCTCAGAAAAGATCTCATTGAGTTAGACAATCTTTAATATGAACCTGTTCACCGAGTTGATTTATCTGAAGCTCGACACAGAGCATTCTGTTTGTACGTAACTTTTGTTGCCCAAACTATAACCACCATAAATAAACCAAATACCTAAGTTTTCTTGAGTTCTGTCCATTATAATAATATGCAGTAGGTACTTACCTAACTTAGGAAAAATGGTTTTATTTTATTTAAAATCTTGTTAATATTAGCAAAAATACATTTTACTTAGAAGTAGCTCAGCATTAGCAAAGTACGTATTTAACTATATTATTATCAACAATATTACAAATAAAAAGAAAATACCAAACGTCAGTGATCCTAACTATATTTTAAGTAGTTGTCCGGAAGGAAAAAAAATAGGCCAAATACATGTTGGATATCGCACTCTAAAGGATTCCGTAGCAATTTTATTTCCTCCTTGGGAATCTACTTTTTCTACTACTAAGATATTATGTCTATAAACTAAGTTCTTTATTAAAAAACAAATTCATCGTGTTTATTAAGAACATATCAAAACTATTAGATTCCAATAAATATCAACTTTTTATAACATTTGAATACTAATATAAGTTTTTAATGTACTTCAAGTGAAAAGCAGTCGGATGACACTCGTGAGCTCTGCTCAATACATACTCAGCAGAATAACGCCCTCGCCTTCGTCTTAGGCTACAAACCACAACCTCGCCTGTAATGCAGCCTAGCTCAAAAATCTAATGTCTCAAAATCCTTTTTCCAACTACTTATGTAATTGCTTTATGTAAAAATTAAAACACTAATTTAAAAAATTTGAAAAATACCTATTTATAATAAATAGTTATAAAATAAATATATTGGACATTACACACAGCGCCGTTTGTCCCAAAATATACAAAGCACAAAAAAAGTCAAAAAACAATTATTGAAAATAAAATATATTTATAAGAGAGTTTCATCAAACTAAACATCTTTCTAAGTTTAACAATAATAATGTTCTTTTTATACAATTTTTAAATCTATTTTCAGACAAACCCAGCATTGCCACAGGAATTTTATTGTAAAACCGTATGCAGTTGTCAGAGAATGACTTGTCTACTTTGGTTAATCTATGTTTGGGTAGAGCGAGCTTATCTTTGTGTCTTAAATTTATCTTGGTGCATTCACTCACTTTTGGAAAGGAATGAATATTCCTACGTACATATTTTATATTTTCATATCTATATTTTTATTATTTTTTTTAATAAAATAAATATTTTTAGACATTAAACACAGCGCCAAAGTAAGCAAAATTGTGTTATGGGTACCAGGCAACGGATACAGATACATACATATTACTTTTTTTTTGTTAATACATACATATTATACATAAATACACCCAGACTCAAGACAAACACAAATGTTTTTATCACATAAATGTTTGTCCAATGCGGGAATCGAACCCACACCCTCTGCGCAGCAGTCGGCCACTCTACCAACTAGGCTGCGAGGGATATTGACACGCTACAGTGAGTATATTGCTTTTTTTGAATATATCTCTTAAAGATTGTCTCGAACTCATTTTATAAATAGAACGAATTGCTCGTATTGTAACACAAATATAACACCTATATCCACAGCTCTACCCCATAAAATGATGCCGTAAAACATTATACTATGAAAATAACTGAAGTATACTAGTTTTGCTGTAGCCTAATCTGTGAGCTGTCTAATCCGCTTGACTGCATATATTTGATAATTTTTTTTTTTTTTTTCTGAGCTGACTATGCAGTTGGCTGTTGCAGCCATTACTGCTTCACCGAACTTTTGGGGCGAGACTCTGAAGGAGCCTCAGCCCATATAGCGCCCAACGCTCAAGGGCTTCCCGCGGGGGAAGCCTCGGCTTGGGTTGTCGCTCTCGGGGGCGTCCCTTCGACCGGCGTGAGTTTCGAACCCGAAGGTGAGTCACCGCCAGGAGGGGAGT
Organism: Apoda limacodes; assembly: GCA_946406115.1. Classification (NCBI taxonomy): domain Eukaryota; kingdom Metazoa; phylum Arthropoda; class Insecta; order Lepidoptera; family Limacodidae; genus Apoda; species Apoda limacodes. The sequence goes on from OX291548.1 coordinate 2,181,609, forward strand.
TCCCCGTTACGCGGGTACGGTTGCGATTGAGTGGGGGTGAGAAGCGCCCCGGCACTCTTTGATAACTAGTGTATCCTTGTGGGCGCCGACGAACCCGGGGAGCTCGCTATCCGGACAGCGAGATCGTCATCTGGGGACGTTAGTACGTGCCGAGGCCGCCTAACTATAGTTTTACGAACGTGACCGGGTCGATCGGGGGTTGATAATTTAGTAATTTGGGAGCCCCACTGAAGTTTATTATCAATAGTAACCCCTAGGAAGACTGTGTCAGTAACTATATCTATACTATTATAATTAAAAACTATGCTCGCATCTGTAGGCTTTACATTAGGCAGTGTAAACTTCATACATTTTGTCTTATTGGTGTTTAATAAAAGGTTATTGCAAGTGAACTAATTAGTTACTTTACTTGGAACAGCTGTAATGTTATCAAATTTTTGGCAATGTCTTTCTGTTTAAAGATCAGAGATGTGTCATCTGCGTATAACACTATTTCACCCTCGTTTTCGATCATTTGAGGAAGATCATTAATATAAACTAAGAATAAAAATGGACCCAAGATTGAACCCTGAGGTACTCCAATGTTGACATACGATCCTGAAGACCTACTACCGTTAATATCCACTGTCTGCATTCTGTTGCCTAGATAGGATTCGATCATTTCCAAAGTTTTATCTCTAATACCGTAATGTTTTAATTTTAACAGAAACGTCGAGTGCTCTACACAATCAAAAGCTTTAGAAAGGTCACAAAATATACCTAGAGCATCCCGTGATTCTTCCCACGTGTTATAAATATGTTTAACTAAAGTTATTGTTGCATCCGTAGGCGATCTACACTTGACAAATCCGTATTGTTTTTTATTAAGTAGATCATTTATATTAAAATGCATTAACAATTGATTAAGCATTATAACTTCAAAAATTTTACTAAGTATTGGTAATATAGACACGGGCCTAAAATTACTAGGTTCTTCTTTATCACCCGATTTAAAAAGGGGTATAAGCCTACTGAATTTCATTAAATCAGGAAAGGTCCCTTCTTCAATACATTTATTGAAAATAAGAGCTAAGTATGGGGCAATCACCGTTATTATTGAGTCAATAACTTTGGTTCACATTCCCCATATGTCTTCCGATTTGTTTTGAATTTAAGGATTTAAAAGCATTTATAACATCGATTGGGGCTATTTTGTTAAATGTAAAATTCTGTTCACAGCATGGAATACAATCCTTCAATAGTGCTTCAGTGTGTGTTCAGTGCTATACTATAACAAGACTTAATACATTTGTCATTCTCGATTTTTCTACAAAAAAGGTAAATATGTTTAACAGAGCACACAAGCGTTATCAAAGTTATTAATGGTTGCTCCAAATGTAACCGAACCGATAAGGGACAAAGCACAAAGTGGAATAAGTAATCGTTGCTATATATCGTTAGGACAAAGCTTCCACACACCGTCGTGGCTCGTGGCTCGTGGCACGGGACCACAATGGGACACATTGTTCACTTTTATAATTTTTTGTGTGTGACAATAGATCCATCACGGCTACTTGATGATAGCAGCTTTTGTTTTAAATAAATAATTAGTAACTAATAGCCGAATTACCGACTACCTGTGAACAAACGTGTAATTATGGAATAAATGGCAGGACTATTTTATTGTATACGACTCTTTAAAAAAATAGGTATACATAAACTCGTACCACTGACTTGCAGACTGTAACACTGTAACACTGATTTACGAGGAATATTCCGAATGTAAATATTAATGCTTATGTTTATTATAAAAATAAAACAACAATTAGATATTCGCATTGCAGGTACATAATACTCGTTTGTTGCGTTCACCGATATTTTGAGTTGACATTGAAATGAACTGTTTTACTTCGACGAACACTTGGCAATAAAATAAAATTCTGTATATAATATGTATACTGTATATCGTGTAATATAATATGTATACTGTATATCGTATATATATATGACCAATATCTTTTCAAAAAAACTTTTGTTGTAAGCCAAAAAATGCCACATGAACGTAAATGTTATTAAGATTTGAAACAAAGAGTTTACTCCAGATTAAGGTAAGAGATTTAATAACGTGCGACAACGGCTTACGGAAACTATACTTTGAACTAAAACTTACTTAAGTAACAAAACAATATTTTTTATATATACCTACAAAGTGGCGAACAAGCTTACGGCCGCCTGAGGCTTGACGCTTAAACTATTATGGAATTTGACATTAGGTAGGTAAATGTTATTGCTAATCTCTGATCAGCTATAAGTTATGGCGTTCTTGCAGAGGATATTTTTTTTTTTACTTAACACAAGTGGTAACTCAAAGTTTTCTATAGAAAATATATCGTAATACGCCTTGCTATAATTTATTAATATATTATAGCTCCGTATGTGATGGACTCAATGCAGAATATAATGTATTTAAGGAAATAACAGGAGATATTAGACGGAACTGTCCGACTGCAAATAAATTAACTGGATGGGAAAATACATTCCAAAGACAGGGTTGGTCAAGTAAAGCACCCCAATATGTAAACGTATGAGTGTTCTATGAGAAGTATTTCTTATTACTATTTATTGCTTTAAAAACAGGTAAAAATATTTTTAATGCTAACTGATGATTCGTCTGTATACTGTTAACTATAGAGCTAACTTGACGACTTTCTTTGAAATCGATTAAGATTTATTAGGAAGTCTCTGTTAGAAAGCATCTATTGTTGCACGTATTACTTACATGTTTTTTTTAGAATGATTAACCAACTGTGTAAACAATTTCCATAACGAATTAGATTTTAAATCTGACATGAACAACGGTACATTTATTTTTGTGCACTATATCACATAATTAAAAAATAACAAAAATTTTTTTTTTTAGTTTTACGAAAATAAAGCTATGTATTAAATGGACAGAGACAAAGCAAACCACTGGACTTCGGTTGAGCTAAGAGTGCGACAAACAAACTAAATCTACAGCTTTCAAGTGGCTTCTGAAAACTTAAGAGAATACCTACAATTGGCGCGGCGTCTTCATATAAATGATTTACTTACCTACTTTTTTATTTTTTACATTTACTTATCGAACACCACAAAATTTTGAATACGTGTTCTATGTATAAAGATCTAGGTCTGAGTTTGCCAGTTATCTATTAAATTGTATAGGTTACAATTTATAGAGGATTCTAGCTTGGTATACAAATGGTCGCAACTAAGATTGCAAATTAATACAAAATTTTTTCATGATTTCGGAAAGCCACAGATACCGATTTTCGGCTTGAGATCATTTCTACAAAACTAACAATAAATTACAAAAATAAGTGAGAAATTAGTTTGTATGAAGCGCGCTACGAGGCGCCGCAAATCGTTAGCTAATTGTCAAAAAACTATTATTATTTTGTAAAATAAGTAGGCGGTAGCTTTTGCGGATATAACAAAGTAATAAGGTGTTTGCTGTTGTAGATATAACAAAGTAATAAGTAGGTGTTAGCTGCTGTAGATATAACAAAGTAATAAATAGGTGTTAGCTGTTGTAGATATAACAAAGTAATAAATATTATACATATAAAAGGTAAGTAATAAATATTCATTATTTTAGTAATTATCTTTCATTTTATTTGTATTTTCAAGTTAAATATACATATAATGCATGTTATTTAATTAGTTTAAGTGTTTAGTATTTTGACCACTTAATAACTATATCCATATATATCAAAACTATTAGTTTGGAAGCTGAAAATTGACTTAATAATAACTTAATAATGGTTTTTTTGTTCGCGAAGAGTTCTAGTATTGCCCTTCAACTTACGCTATTTGTTATGTTTATTTGATATGTTAAATTTAATGAATCTTTACATTTTATTCTGGAATATTATTTAATTTTCAACAAAATCCTTTATACAAACGCTTTCAGCACTAATAATTTTTAAACATTAAGTTACATTACACATTTTAGATGAATATTAATAAGTTTAAGCCACAGAATTAAGCTTTTTGTATTACAGGCCCCTAAATCTCTTAAATGACTTACTTACTTTTAAGTTTTAAGTTCTCTACAGAAATAGCTCACATTTAAGTTGAGCAAATTTTAAATACTGGCATATCCGCCTGGGGTGGTGCAAGAAAAAGTATTCTTATCAAAGTTAAAAGAGCCCAGAGTTGTATTTTAAAGGTTATAAATTTTAAACATTTTAGATATCCTACAATTAAACTATACAAAGAATTTACTTACTTCGCCAATATACTTGTCCAAAGCGCGATAATTTAGCAGCTATTAGGAAGCATGTGGTCAATGGAATTTCTACATGTAAAACTGTTTTTGCAAAAATATCCTTTGTTTTTCTGACACCATTTTTGTACCATCGCATTTGTAAAACTACCTTTATTAAGAATTTGACTAGATATGTCTGTGGAAGTGTGCTGGATCAGTTTCTGAGTGACCTAGATTATACAAGGACAGGAAGTTGTTTAAAATTATTTACTACCAAGATAGAAATAAATATGTAGGAAAATATATTTAACAAAAGCAAGAGTATTAAAGTATTTCTACTATAGCTGTATATTTAAAGTATATGTATAAACATGTGTATGTATAAATATAATTTATATAATATTACATACATAACAGAAAAATAAAAAATAGTATGTCAGTTCAAATGACAAATATAGATAAATCTGTATAGTTTGCGTATACTGTTTTATTTACTCTCAACTAGTAACTTTTTATCGCATTCACCTGTTGCGCCATAGTAAAAATGTAGGTTAACTATTTTATAGAAACCTTTACTTGTATAAGCATAACTATTTTATGGCGAGAATCTTACTTCGCCGTAGCTCAGTTACAACCAACTCAAGAGGTAAAGAACTTTTTAGTTAATACCCACCGCCAATAATATTTTGATTAAAAGTATTGTCTAAGTGTTATTGTTCTCACTCAAGATTTAAAAAATTTGCTAACATGTGTTCAGACCAATGTTCAGATTTTACTTGTTACCTACTGTTATACTCACACTTAACGTTTTCTCTCTCTCTCAAAAATAATAAAATAATTAACTACTTAAAACGAATTAAGTTATGAATTAACCTCGCGATCTTAGTGTTCCATACAAACTTTGAACGTTTTACTCATTTAGGGGGTGAGTTTTGCAAAAAAAATCCTTTCTTACCGCACGCCTACATCATAAAAGCTATATGTGTGCCAAATTTAAGCTCGATCGGTCTAGTGCTTGGAGCTGTGCGTTGAAAGATCAATCAGTCAGTCAGTAACGGTTGCCTTTTATATATACAGAACATTTAAGAGGATACACTGCGCGGTGCCTCGCGAAAATCCATAGAAACAAATTCCTCATTTGTTTTTGACATTTACTGATCAATCACTGTGAAATTTCTTAGTCATAATCCCAAGCCGAATACCAATGTCTGTGGTTTTTACAAAATCTTGTTAAAGGTTCTATTAACTAGAAATCTTTTTTAAAACCATTTATATGAAAAACTAGAATCCTGCATAACTTTTGAACTATAAAATTTGATGGAAAACTGGCACACTGCAGACCTAGAGAGATAGAGACACTCTCGCATTCATAAAGTTATTACTCAGTATTAAGCGTCAAAAGGTAATAAAATTTTAGGTACTACTGGCACATTCATCAGACACTATTTTTTTGTCTAGCTCCCAATCGTCTTCAATGTAACGTGCCATAAGGAATTTTGTTCCTAAAATTCTGGCAAATAATATTTTTATAGAAAAAGATAACAAAATTATCTCAAAAAAATTTCAATCCGTGGATATTGCATAAGCTCTGTGTATTGAGTTGCTAAGGGACGCTGATAGTGTATTTGTTGTGGACAATGACTCGTGATCTATCCTAAAAAGGGCCTTTACAATGGAAGGCCCACATTATCTTCTTAACAAAACAACCTTCAATTTACTGAACAAAACGAGATCTTTGATACTGATTCGTATAGTATTCTGTTCGTTTTCTTATCGGCACGACTATTCTATAAAAGTATCGGTCTCACTCTCAGACCTCGCATTCTTATCGGCATGAGTAATCTATAAGAGTATCGGTCTTATTTTCAGCCCTCGCATTTTTATCGGCACGAGTAATTATCAGTATCGGTCTCATTCTCAGACTTCGCATTCTAATCGGCATAAGTAATCTATAAGAGTATCGGTCTCATTTTCAGACCTCGCATTCTTATCGGCACGAGTAATCTATACGAGCATCGGTCTCATTCTCAGACCTCGCATAATCGGCACGAGTAATCTATAAGAGTATCGGTCTCATTCTCAGACCTCGCATAATCGGCACGAGTAATCTATAAGAGTATCGGTCTCACTCTCAGACCTCGCATTCTTATCGGCATGAGTAATCTATGAGAGTATCGGTCTCATTCCTAGCCCTCGCATTTTTGTCGGCACGAGAAATCTATATCAGTATCGGTCTCATTCTCAGACTTGGCATTCTAATCGGCATAAGTAATCTATAAGAGTATCGGTCTCATTCACAGCCCTCACATTCTTATCGGCACGAGTAATCTATACGAGTATCGGTTTCATTCTCAGACCTCGCATAATCGGCACGAGTAATCTATAAGAGTATCGGTCTCATTCTCAGACCTCGCATTCTACTGCCCACTCCATATTGCTATAGCTTGTTACATAAATAATATACACACAACATAAATAATACATTAGATAAGATAAACATACTTGTACATTTTGCAGTTCGGTTCCGCGGCAATTATGACTTTATTTCTATTGTTATTTCACGAATTTGACCTAATATTGTAATAGGATTTTTTTTATCTTCAACATTTAATTTTTTTCGATAGGATGCATAGTTTAGCCGTAAATCGCAAAACAACGAGTACCAACCCCTAAAAACGTATATATTACCACGGTACCCCCTTTCCAGAACTTTTTCTGAATCTAAACTATTTTTCAACCGACTTCAAAAAGGAAGAGGTTCGGAATTCCACTTTATTTTTTTTTACTTTCGACTGTGTGAACCAATTTTGATAATTCTTTTTTATTTGAAAACTGATGCTTCCCATGTGGTCCAGTTCTCAGGATCAGGATTTAACCTACATCGGTCTAAAGGAAGGATGGACGGACAGTCAAACAGCGTGAGCTTAGTATTAAGGCTCCGTTGGTACCCTTTAGGTACAGAAATCTTATAATGTAATTCATAACTTTCTTCCAAAGTGCAGTTTTAAAAATAGTTATGAGTGACTACGCGGCCAACAATAAAATTATAGTGTAGAATAGAAACATTAATTATTTTTTCTTTCTTAAAGCCAAGTCTATCCCTATCAATTATAGCACACAAATCCTTTTAATTTTACAGGAAAAATAAAACCTTTTTCATAAAGCTCACAAATCATCGAATAAACCATTTGGTAAGATTTCATTTATAGCAGTGTAGTAATTTAAAAGACAATGTTAATTTCGCAACGACTATAACAACTAACTATAATATAATTTCTGGCAACACTCAATAGCAACGTGAAAACCGCAGCACATGAGTCTCACCGGCGACCACAGCGCGGACTGCGGAGTAGAGTCGCGGCGGCGCGCGACGGCCGGGGCGATGTTCACATATGTTTGTGTTATTAGAGCAAAAACATATATGTAATATGAATATTTTTAGTGTGTGTATGCAAAATTATCACAACTATAATGCATATATCTTCAGCGTCCAACAGAACTATGAACAAAAGAAAAAATACCTTATACAATAGACTTTTCAAAAAATGTATTAATTCAGCCCAAAAATTACAGAATACTCTCTACATTCAGCTATCCAAAAATAGGTGTTAGGCTGTTTGGGATATCATTAAATCAAATGTAAATAGTAAACAAAGCACCACATAAATTGATAGGATAACTATAGAAAATAAGGACTGGCTAATCCCTCTGAAATTGCAAACTCATTCAATAATTACTTTAACTCATATCATTAACCTGTCCTTGAAACAAGGCAGATTTCCAGATCGACTGAAATACTCAATTGTAAAGCCATTATTCAAAAAAGGTTGTAGGTATTTGATGAATAGTTACAGAACAATTACATTAATATCAAACTTAGCTAAAGTTTTTGAAAAGATAATGTACAGTAAACTTTATAGTTTCATAACGAAATTTAATATTCTGAAAAATGAACTGTATGGTTTTAAAAACAGCAGTTCCACTACGCTCGCATGTTTTTCTTTAGTAAAAATAATAACTGAATGTCTTAATTCAAAAGAAGCAGTAGCGTCAATTTTCTTAGATATGACAAAAGCATTTGATTAACGAAATCAAATGCTTAACGAAGTCATGATAGATTACTGTGCAAGTTATATAACTTCGGCACCAGAGGTAAAGCTTATCATTGGTTTGAGACATACCTAAACTCACGATGCCAATGCGTTGAAATATCACGGCTATCTGGTAAGAAAAAAATATTGTATAGATTAGACTACAAAGTAAATAAGTATGGAGTGCCACAGGGTAGTATTTTGGGTCCGTTATTATTTCTGAACTTCTACTTATTCTACTTATCATTACTTCTCGACTTATCAAATGTAACCAAACATAAATGCATCTTATTTGCCGATGACACTACTGTCGTAGTAAAAGTTTGCGACGCAAATTTATTAAAATCTGAAGTTAACGATACACTGAAACATATAGAAGAGTGGCTACAGCAAAACAATTTGCGAATAAATATAAATGAAACTAAAATAATAAAATTTCAAACCATTAATAGTATATAGTCTTCTCTTAATATAAAGCTTCATAATAATGTTTTAGAACAAGTTGACTGCATTAAATTCTTAGGTGTGCAGATTGACAAGTATTGTAAATGGAAGGAACATGTTAATGAGGACTGCGAAAAGATTGAAAAGTTTATATATATTTAATATCGGGTAAATAAAATTGCAACAAACGAAGCTACTATGGCAGCTTACCATGGGTACGTATCATCCGTTTTGCGATATGGCCTTATATTGTGGGGAAACTCTGTCGATGCTGGACCGCTTGATAGCTGTAAACCTTAATTTAAAAATAAGAAAGATCTCCCACTACCATGTCTATATGTTTATGAAATATGTCTCTTTGTCCATAAACATCTGCATCTATTCTTAACAAAGACAGAAATCAATCAAAGGCCAACTCGTTACAGATACAAGCTTTACCTGCCACCCAAAGATTATCACTGTATCAAAACAATGTTTACTGTATGGCAGTAAATATATATAATAAGCTACCTCAAAATATTAAAGATTTTAATTTTAGCCAATACAAGCACAAATTATTTAATTTATTACTTGATAAATGTTATTATGAAATTAGTGAATATATTAATGATAAATTTTAGACTGCAAATAATAAAACTAACTGACATTTTATATCAATTATCTTAATAAATAATTCGTTGACATTATATTCACCGGATTGTATATTTCTTTTCTCTTTTTATAAATGTGTATTATGATTTGTTCTATAATGTAGCTTGTACGTTACTAGGTGCAAGTGTCATTTAATTTTCTGAAATTTACTTGTAATATAATTAATTCATTCCAATGTTATACTGTAATTTAATTAATCATAATGTAAACAATACTATTATTCTATCATGTTAAAAGATTTGCACGCTGGAAACGGCAGAATGTGCTGAACCTATTCCAAAATATATTTTTTTGTCATCTTTGTATATGTTATGGACCAAGTGATAAATTAGGGCATTATTCATAATGCCCGGGCTGTTTGTTAAATGCCCAATATAAGGGGGCAATATGATAAAAACTAATGAAAAAATTATATTGACCTGGCATTATGAATAATGTCCTATTAATCACTTGGTCCACAACATATACACCATATTCGAGCAAATAAATTTATTCTATTCTATTCTATAGTATGTGGTAGCTAGACATCGACTGCATGATTCAAAATTATGACAGTATTATATTATTTCATTATTTGGTGTGTAGTTAACTCTGAGTAGGTACCTAAGCTACCTAATGACGTTCGAAATCTTTTTTGTCTAAAATTAGTATTCAAATTAAAACAAACTTAACTATTTTTAAAGGAATGGGTACTTTTTCGTATTAAAAAATATTTTCTAGGTAATACTTGAAATTTTATAAAATAGATACGGCGAATATTATGTTATCTGTGGCGAGGCACACACTCGGTCCCTAAGCCCCAAACTTAGCCTATATAAGCTCGTAATTTCTTCATTTTCAGCTGTTTCCTTGTAAATTTGATTACGCATAAGGTCGCTTCGTCGGTACATACACGCTGATATGTAAATCAAATCACCCCCGACGAGCGCTTTGGTGAAGTAACGTAAAGAACGGTTTATGTGAATGTGTTACCTACAGGACTGTGTGCTAACTTTTTTACCACCTCTATCGCGTTCGCGTCACTAAAATACATGTATGGAAATGAAGGAGCGCCTCTAGCGGACGCGTTTTGAGACGGTTTTTTCTCATACGACTTTAAATGAATATGCGAACGCGATAGTAGAGTTATAAATACGCAAAAACTCACACTAAGCACACTGATCTGCTTGCAACACTTTATCTTTCTTTGCGCACTTTGTAGGTTGTATAGCCGTTTCAATTTATTACTCCTGAGTATTTATAAAGTTTTATTTAATATATACAAGCTGTTTTTCGAGGCTTCGCTCGCGCGATATCTGTGAGACTTTCTTGGTTAACTTGTATGAAAGGTAACCTTTGTTTTAATCATCCCTGCCTGTGCCAAACGTCAAGTCACGTCGCGAACTCCTTTGCGGAGTCAAAGGTTTCTACCCTCCCTCGAGGAAGCGTCGTTGTCCGACTGAAATTTCATGAAAAAACTTACGACTCAGGTACATTGTATGAAATACGCTAAATTCAAAGTAGATATTATGTAAGTATTTTGAAGACAGCAACTATGTAACGTGCTCGAACCGTTTTGGGATTTTTTTTAAACGACGACAATATTATACCTATACTGAATAATTTCTAAGCTCTGAGGATTTTAGGGACCAAAATAGAGGACACAAAGCAAAAGTAAAATTATATGGGCGAGTAAGATATTATTTGACACACTCAAAAAAAGTATTTGCATTATTTCAAACCACGCTTTTTAAATTTTGATTAATATCGTATCATTCATACTAAAACGTTACACCGGGTTTTGGCTTCACTGCTTCACTAAGGCAATAAGTTATACGAGTATATTAACGTAGTGCATATTTCAATCATATTCATGAATCCAATTGAATTTAACCAAATCTTAGACCATATACTCCGATTTACAAAATGAAATAATATTACCTATTCACGGTGATATAAAATATTTTCTTTTTGTAAAAAATTATCGTGCGATTGTGTCAATCACTGTTGTGTGCACCTAACCGGTAACCGGTAACACCATTTTACTTTTCTCTAATCACTTCTTATTTATTGACGTTGAACTTGTTTTATTAACAATTTATTTGTTTTGACATCTTTGAATTGGATCTTTTACAAGACTATGGTAGGGAAGAGACGCTATAATGGCGTCAACTGCAAGTGGTTGGTTGTAACTCGGTCGCGGTAAACCCTCGTCGCAAGTTGTCGACGCGGACGGAGGGATAACATCGTACGCTTTGAGTCCCTTCCCTTTCTGCTAATAAAAAGTGACACATTACACGTTACATTTAAGTTTTGTTGATGGCTCTGTAATGTATGTCTTTACTGTCTACGCAGACTGGTAATATACTATTATCTCTAGGGATTGAGGTATTTTGAATCAAATTATATTCCAGAAATTCTTAATTTGATGTGAATTTGATAAATATATTCTAAAGCCATACACAAATTTGTAACCGAAACACATTTTTCTTGTTTGTTGGCTTAAATATTTAACACAAGCTTAATGACGCAAAAAGTTTTATTTTAATGAAATTTTTGGCATTTAAGAGATCTGACGCATAATCCTAAACATGACATGTTGCGACACAGTACAGTACAGTGTGTACCACTGGCGTGACATGTTGCGACACGGTACGGTACAGTGTGTACTACTGGCGAGACATGTTGCGACACGGTACGGTACAGTGTGTACCACTGGCGTAGCATGTTGCAACACAGTACAGTACATTGTGCACCAACCTTAACCTTGGTGCGGTTAAAAGAAAGGTAATAAAAAGATTTATCTTTAGGTCCAATAAGAATTGATAAATAAATTCTATAAATATTATAAATGCGAAAGTTTGTTTTTCTGTCTGTTTGTTACTTTATAACTCACTCATATATGAACCAATTTAGATAAAATTTAGTATGGAGATAATTTGAATCCCCAGAAAGGACATAGGATTTATCTCGAAAAATTCAAAAGTTCTCTTTGGAATAACTATAACCGAGCTTAAACGAATTATAACTTGCTACAGCAAACATAATTATTATAATTAAGGAGTCATTAGTATATTTGGGGAGTTGACGTAAGAATCCCACGTCGATATCCAAATTAAGGGCGGGTTGAGCCTCTGGCAAAATTAATAAATTACCAGCTATCCCATTAATATTATAAATGCGAAAGTTTGAATGTTTGGGTGTTTGTTACTTAGTCACGCTTTAATCACTGGTGCTGGAATAGGACAGAGGTTATTTTTCATCCCGGAAAATTTAAAGTTCCCACAGGAGTAACTATAATTTAATTCCATGAACCATAGCTATTGCTTGCTATAACAAACTTCGTAGAATTATCAAGGAGTTGCCATAAGAATCCCACGCCGTTAACCAAATTTATAATGAATATATACCGAAAATAAATTGTAGCGACGACGCTCAGATGGCACTGGTGTGCGGAGGGAAGTGGAGGGGTGAGGAGAGGTGCGACAAGTAGTGGAAGGGAGCGGGGAGGAGAGAAGTCTATTTATTGTGATGCAAGCTATTTTTCTGGTCAGATTGTATACGCCTTAGTTCGTTACTACATACAACTGTGTGAAATTTAAGTGTAATTATTAAAAAAATATCTATCCGATCATTTTGTTGCAAATTATTTCTCCTCGTAATAAAATAATTTGAAAACCTCTAGCAGTAAAAGTCAGGTAGATCTGAGTAATAAGACCAGACTTGTATCAACTTTTTCCAATAATAAAAGAGATTTGTACAACTAAAATAATATGGTTGTTTTATAAATTCATAATATAGACAACGTTACTTACACATTTATTCATATGACTGGATACATTGCTGGACTCATGTCCATGTCGTGTCGTATCATGTACCTACTTGTAAAACCGTTTAGATTTAACAAATTGTTGAACACAGTCACTCTTCCTCTATATCGGATGAAAGGAAGCAAAGCGACCAATGTGCCAGAATGTAGCGCGTTCTTTACACATGTATCTGATTCAATGAACTGCAACTCTCGAGACGTATATGCTTCTTCTTACCGAAATAATATATTTTTAGTTTTCAGTTCAGTCTGCTGATCTGCAGACGGGTGCTTGTAAGTAATATGATGTTTTGCATTCACTTTCACTCGACTGCGCTCTTTAGTTCCTCATATTAAATTTAAAGAGCTTGCACGTATAGTTATATTGATTTTTTGACATATCCGTGAAACGTTTTGTTGAAACATAATCAAATATGACTTTAGGCAGTTTATACATAAATATTGTATGTTATTTTTCTATTGACCGTCTGTTACACGAGTGTTTATGATAATTACCGTCTGCTACACATGTAGTTATGCTTATTACCGTCTGTTACACGTGTGGTTATGCTAATTACCGTCTGTTACACGTGTGGTTATGCTAATTACCGTCTGTTATACGTGTGGTTATGATAATTACCGCCTGTTACACGTGTGGTTATGCTAATTACCGTCTGTTACTTGTGTGGTTAAGATGATTACTGTCTGTTACACGTGTGGTTATGTTTATAACCGTCTGTTACACGTGTGGTTATGCTAATTAGCGTCTGTTACACGTGTGGTTATGATAATTACCGTCTGTTACACGTGTGGTTATGATAATTACCGTCCGTTACACGTGCGTTTATGCTAATTACCGTTTGTTACACGTGTGGTTAAGATGATTACTGTCTGTTACACGTGTGGTTATGCTTATAACCGTCTGTTACAAGTGTGGTTATGCTAATTACCGTCTGTTGCACATGTGGTTATGCTAAGTAAGTAGGTAACTATACGCCTAAACTTTTCCAGAAGTAACTTCTGTAAGAAACTTCATTAGTCAATGTAAGTGAAGTATTCAAGGTGCGGAAGTTGTTTATCAAGTAACCCTCGTACCGTACATTTTGAAATCTCTCGAGTAGATAAGTAGACTTCAAATTTCATGAGCAATATGATTGTAAGTATATCTTACACTTTCTTAAGTCGCAAAGACTACCTAACTAGCTCTGCTAAAAGATATTTTCTTTTTTTATTGCTGACCTTTGACTCCAATTTTAAACCTCTAATTGATATAAATTTTAAAAATATAGATCAATTTTTAAGTGGTCTTCTACACTATTATAAGAAACAGCCGTAAAAGATAATTTATAATTAAATTTAATCCAGTATACAATTTCGGGTCAGCGTTTTGAACAAAATATCCACACTTCAGATTTGTAACTTATTTCGTTTTCGAGATGGAGACCCGAGACAAACGGACGGGCAGATAGACAGACAGAGAGTAGAGTGGTAGAATAGAGCTCACTTTTACTCTCTCGACATGGAATTCTAAAATGTAATATTATGGTTTGTTTCAGTGCACTATGTTGTTTTAATGCTATAAGGCATGGTACCTACTCAGCTGGTGCTGGTCTATACATTGTTACTTGTGTATATATATGCACTTATATATGTGCTTTGTACTTGGATATTTTTCTGAATTGAACACGGAGAATTTTCCTCTGTATCGGATCAAAGGAAGCAAGGCGACCGATATGCCATGAATGTAGCGCATCCTTTATCCGATTCAGTGAACTCGATTCTCAAGACGTTTACACCTTTCTTAAGCTGTTTCTAACTAAATAAAGAAAACTTCAGTAAAGATATCAGGATTGTATTTCTTTATATGGCATAATTTATTCATTGTATAAGTATTAAAAAAAGTATTAAATCCAAATTTTTGAGATTGTATGTTTCTTATTTAGTTTTAATGTTTTCTCATTGACGCCTGTTCAAAGATTTTGATAAATCCGACAACATGTTATGTTACCTACCCTTCAAATGTCGATCTCATAATTAAGTTCTATGAAAATAAAACATTTTCAAATCATGTACATACAAGAAATATTAGAAATAGGTATCCCGTACCCCATCGTCTTGTTGGACGATACCTGGGTATTTAAATTTACAAAGGTATACTTGCCCTGGTAGTCGTGGTACCAGTAGTGGCATACTCATCGTCCGTTTTCTTGCAAGCAAAGCAATTTGAGTTGCTTTGGTAGCACGTCAGGTCACCTACCAGGTGTCGGAGATGCGGGCCGCTTGACTGATGGAGTTTCGTCAATATTCAAATGGTTACCATTTTCTAAGTTTTCTGCCATTTTCTATGATTTTAGAAACTAAGTCTTGAACAATAGGCCCGTTCAAATGGGTTACTAAGAACACTTTCGAATTGTCAAGTAAATTAACTACAACTAGCTTTACAAACTAATTACAATACTGTTTTATTGCGTGCGTCCAATAGGAAATCTTTGTAAAATCACAAACGAAACATAAAAAAATAGTGTATCGACTAATAAATACATGTTTTGTATTGAAACATTAGATAAATAAGATTTACAATGTATTAAAGCTGAGCTTATTCATTGAAATAGCTTATAAGAAGTAAGTGAATAAACCCTATAACTACAACTATATATTACGATTTGCTACAAGTCGGCAAAATGAATGAAACCAATTTAATATAAACACCTAATGTACTGTACTTAATTTTATGCGAATAAAGATTTATTCATTCAGGAGGCACAGTTAGGAGAGTGATGTGTAGAAGTGAAGTTATATTTTCTGTGAGTGCTTATGATAGGAACTCGAAATGGTCGCTATTGGAGAGATTTACGTCTGAGGGCTACAACACACTTTGTATTGTGATTCCGATCAAACTTGTACTTCCTGAGACATTTAAGTTTAAGTGGTGAAATTCATAAATAGTCGGCGCAAAAACACCCTTACATAAACAAAGCCTAGAGGCGACTGAAGTCTATAGAGATATATTGGTAGAAGGGAGCCACGTGACTCAATCACCTGACACCTAGATTGCTGGGATTGGTTGAGCGTTTCGTGTGAAACTGGTTTGCTAAAAGTACACTGAAACATAACGGTTCATTTTAGCGAAACGTGCGAGTAAAGCCACAAAACAAAACATTGTTAAATGCACGTGTTGTCTCCTGCTCTGGTATTGTTGTTTTTAAAACATTTATTGTCAAGAAATAGTAGATTTAGTAGATTCGTTATCATGAATGAGAAGACGTTATATATACGAACGAAATGAATGATTGTACCTAGTCCCCTGCCCTCGCGGGGGTAATTGTTTAGATGTTTCCTATCGAGCGTGGAATGCAAAAACATTGTTGCCATCAACAAAAACAAAGTTTTTACAACAAAATTGTGTAGCGACTGTGTTTTGTGTAGATGTATTTGTGTTATGTTTCGGCGAATGGATATCATGTGAAAAACATAATCTGAATTCTCATCTTATCGCACATGTCTAGAAATGTGAAGGGATAACAAAAGATAACAGCGTCTATGGCTCATTTTCATTTACTTCACCACGAGCTTGGATAACCCTTGTCGCCCATCAGCCTCTAAAGGAATAACATTACTTGGATAAGGTCCCTTCTCAAGTTCCAAATCGAAGGTGACACTTCGTTTGTACACTACATTTTAGTTAAATTAATAAAATTTTTTTTTTGTTTCTGTGGGCAGACTGAATTTTTTTATGTTTGCTACGACCGGTTAGTTGGAAAATAAGAATGAATTTTGTAATCTTTTGAGCTTTTTCAAGATCATTGCAAAAAACCGAGTTTATGTTAGGACGTATTGCAATTTGAGCGCTGATTGAGTGGGATGAAGTATGATTTACAACATCTACTTCTGGTATTGAACAGTACCTATAGTGGCAGGTGTACAACGGCAATTTCGCTTGAAAACCGCAACTCGATGAAGAGTTAAGCCGTTTGGCACACAGGTACTTTAGGGCAAAAAAATAATTTTGAACCGCAGTTCCTCAAAATATTTCCCTTAGTTAAAGTTATAAATATATAATAATATGATACAATCAATTGAAATTGGTCTTTGGCTTTGGCTTGTCAACGTAAAGTACGTATTTGTGCTGATTTTAAGAAAGGTTGATCTCAGTAACAAAAATCTCATAGTATTTTTAAACATTCCTTATATTTATTATTTCACTTCAAGACGGAAATTTTATGCAGTGATGTAATCAGTTTTTATTGATTTATGTTATCTCAAACAATTCTGTTTCCTTCCTTCGTCCTGTAATCAAGGCTAAATTGATACATTCGTGAATGTCAAATGAATCAATTTAACTAATTTTTGCCTACTTGTTTGCAGCCGGTATCACAATTTGCTTTAAGAAAACATTTGAGCTTTGATAAGACCCACTGGGACCCCTCGGCAGGCTGTGAGGCTCGTAAATTTCTCATCAAAGCTGTTTCCGCATGTAAATCTGATTACACATAAGCCCCCGCGGTCCCTGCGCCACGATATATAAACAGAATCAGCTCGGCGACGACACGCGACGTTCTTACGTGTTGTAACGTAACGTAACGGGAAATGTGCGATGTTACACTTCCGACCCTTTATGTCTTCTTTTGCGCCTCGTAACGTTCTTCGTCTTGCTGTAACAGTTTTGTCAATAGAAAACACATTTTTATAATATTACAACATATCTGTCATAAAATATTCACTTTTACACCCCGTGTCCAATTCTTACTAGCTTCTTATAGTTTGTCTAGAATTGGCAATTGGCACAAAAATATATTATTCTGTCTCTGATCATTCATTATACTGCTTATTAATATACAGATGGTAGTTATATTTACGGGACATATGTAAAGCCACCTTAGTCCAGATAACTACGCTGCTATCAGAAGCAGTGTCGCTGCTATGGGCTCACCACCTGTTACACAGGATTAAAGTGTTTGGTGAAAAAAGGCATTATGATGCCACTCTCACACTGCCCCTTGTCTTGCGAACACTCATCCCAACCATACAAACATTCGCACTCGTTCTACTTTCTTTCCATACATCATTACGATGCAATCGTTGCATTCTGTCACATTTTGTTCCTTTCAAATTTAATTATGTCTAGGTATGTATACTTCGTACCTAATAACATTCAAGTACATTTTTTAAAATATTTGCTTTTACCTGACTGCCAAAAGAAGGGTAATGTTTTTCGGGTGTATGTATGTATTTATTATATGTCTGAATGTCTGTATGTATTAAAGTATGTTAAGATCTTTGGGACTCTGTATAACCCAAACAGCATGATAAATTTCACTAAATTAGGGGTAGTTTCGTTCCGATAACAGAAGTGCCACAGTTCAGAGTATATAAATAAAAAACATCTATGGGACTGAAGGTGCTTAATATCAGACCGCATAGAAAACTAAGTAAAAAAATCCTTAAACAACTCAATGGCCTTAAATAACAAAAACTAAGTTCAAAAGTAATTCACATGTCATTTTTTTTAAAGTGGTTAATAATAATATGAGTAACCATTGAGTTTCTTGCCGGATTCTTCTTGGTAGAAATCTACATTGTAAACTGGATTGGTTCAAAAAATATTATATAATTATTTTGACGACTCAGTTGTTGGGAATAACCTTACTCGAATTAAAACTTATTGACTTTGATGGCGAGCGGTACGATATGGTAGAAGTACTGTTATTTCGAACGATTTCTCAGAAAAAAGGCAATTATACTAGCGATTACATACAGGAAAACAAAATCGATATCGCTCGTGGGTTTGGGTGTCGAAAATTCTCTCAGCTCATCCTTGAACCTATACCGAGGCAAAAGAGTCAATCTAGTTTGCGGGTAAACAGCTTCGATTCCGACATAACCGACGGCCACCGGTCCCTCCAGTCCACGTGTGCAAGATGAACGTAAAACGAAGGTCATGTAGTAGTCATGACCTACGACTGGAACTGGAATCCACCCACCCGTCTAGAAGAACAGTTGAGATTCTGCAGCAATTCATACATTATACAGTGTCGTCCGTGAATCCAAGGTAAGATAAACAAATACTTTCCGTTTACAGAGATAGCGCAATTTTTCCAGTTTAAAATAACTCAAAAAGTTTAAATTAAAATTAATTATGATAAAAAAATCGACTGCTAAAAAACTGAAAGCAAAAAAAGTCTTCAAATCTCGAATTCTTTCACTAATATTGAAGACACCATGTGAAGTGGTTTCCTAATCGATACCTACAAAACGAATAATAAATACTTATGCGGAACAACGACCATCAGTCTGGACCTATTATAATACCATACCGGCTCTATTTGACTCTCGCGACTGGCTCTACCCAAACTGATACTTACTCTATCTGACTCTCCCGACGGGCTCTACCCAAACTGATACTTACTCTGTCTGACTCTCCCGACTGGCTCTACCTAAACTATTGCTTACTCTATCTGACTTCCCTGAGTGGCTATACCCAAACTGATACTAACTCTGACTGACTCTCCCAACTGGCTCTACCCAAAATGATACTTATTCTTTTCTCCCATAGGTCCGCCAGTCATACTTTACATATCAACATGTATTATTAGTTTATGTACTACATATTAATTTAATTATATTTTTACTATACAAGTTTGACTATACAAACATCACATACTTGGCCAAATAAAATGTGCAATTTCTGTTTTTCACTAGTCCATATTTTATTTACCACCTATTTCAAATGCATACTTAGTAAGTATTGGCGCGAAGCTGATTTTATCTGCCCCCCCCCCCCCCTCCCGCGCTAGTCCCCGCGCCATGTACTCGTTGCGTTCGGGTCAGTTGATTCCTAAATATACTGTGCATGAATAATACATTGGATAAACAGACACTTTGCAATACAGCACGGTCCATCAATATTCATGGGGCTCAATTTTTGTCGTACACCAGCATTGTACGTGTGTACGAACGCCACGTAGCACAAAATAGGATTAAGTGATTACATTTTACATAAATGTTACATCTGAATTTAAATACATACATGGCATGTTATAAAGTAAACCAAATTTATGCTCAGCTGTACAGCCACTGCACACTGTCAAACCCTACTAAGTTTTATCATGTATGTTTATGTGTGTCGCGGCTATCAGATATATTTTTATTTATTAATAAAGTTTTGTTTTTAAATTATAAAAATCTTTTCGTTAAAGGTTTTAGGTAAGTTTTTTAATGGCTGTTTTTAGAGCTTTGTAACCAAAGAGGAAAATGAAGCAGTATTGCGGTCACTGTACTGTCCGTCCCGTCCAATATGTCACGGATGTCTAGCTCATATACGAAATGACTTACAGACCTGAAATTTAGACTATATAGGGCGAATGATAACTCAAAATAGAATATTAAATTAGACATGCAGTTTAATATTTTTAAATCAGACCAGTAGTTTCTGAGATTAGCGCGTTCAAGCAAACAAACTCTTCAGCTTTATATTATATATATTTGCTTGAACGCGCTAATCTCAGAAACTACTGGTATGATTTGAAAAATTCTAAAAATTTTAGATATCCCATTTATCGAGTAAGGCTATAGGCATATATCATCACGCTAAGACCAAATCGAGCTGAGCACTAATGAAGAATGTTTCAAAATCGGGGTTTTTTTTCTTTAGAGAGCTTCAGCTGCGTGCGCTGCGTAAACGGTTAAAGTTTCGCAAAAAATATGTATGACAGAATGGTTCCTCTTAAAAATAGTCCGCGACAGTAAATGTCTATCTTTTAAGGTTGGCTCACTATAAACTTTTTTATGCTAACTAAATTTGTTCTAAAATAATGCATAATTTGCGAAGGTGTTTTTATAAACATGATATTAATCCTTATCCAAATAAATACGTCATTCATCACAAGTATTTAATTTAAACAAAATTGTCCTGTACATGATTCGATTTCAATGAATATCTTAGGAAATATCGTAGTTTTAAAATAACATCGCAACAAAATAGTGATCAAGTACTGAGGGGAAGGGCGGTACGTATTTTTTTTAAATATTTTAACATTCTACGTTTTTTTCCATAATAGGGGAGTTGCCACAAGAATCTTACGCCGATAACCAAATTTAGGGTGGGCGAAACCGCTAGCACAAGCTAGTTATTATATAAAAAAGGATCTGCAAAATTTTTTTTTATACCTTAGCTTAAGAGATGTTATTGTCAGCTCATTGAGTAGTCAAATTTGTCAGGTTAAGACTAATTTTGTTACGCGATTAACATTAAATATTAACTAGTGATTGGGATTTTTTTATGAAGCACGCTACGAGGCGCAGATCGTATTCTCTTTAATAAGTACCAACAGGTATCGTTTGTATGAAACACGCTACGAGGTGTAGATCGTAAGATCTTTAATGTATAGTTTGTCCCAAAGATTAAAGTGAATAAACCAAACTGAAAACGGTTAAGTATGTTAACAATAAACATGATATCACCATCAGCATTAGTAACACTTTTTGCTTATAGCTTGTTGTGGTGTTTATTACGTTCATAATTCATCTAAATAGCGGGAGTTGTTTTGTCGCGGAAGTGATGTGACTGGTGTGCCGTGTGGTTGTAACACACTTGTCAGTTTGACTTGTTTGATTATTTTACTTAAATTTATTTTCTATTTCATTTATTATCCTGTAAAGATTCTATTATATTATATTATTATTGGGTGTTTCACAGGCACTTTCATAGTCTTGCGTAAATAATTAGGTACGATACTGAATGTTACGAATTTAGATAAAAAAATTAAACCTGTACGCATTAGTTATACTTACTAACATGTTACGAACGGTCGTTTGTTTACATCCTACTAATATT
Organism: Apoda limacodes; assembly: GCA_946406115.1. Classification (NCBI taxonomy): domain Eukaryota; kingdom Metazoa; phylum Arthropoda; class Insecta; order Lepidoptera; family Limacodidae; genus Apoda; species Apoda limacodes. Next base: position 2,203,643 of record OX291548.1, read on the forward strand.
ATAAATGTGAAAGTTTGTTATAATGTCTGGAAGGATCGGGATGAAATTTGGCACACCTATAGATTAGGTCCTAAAATAGCACATAGGCTTCTTTTTATCCCGAAAAAATCAAAAGTTACCGCGGGAATTACTATAACCGAGCTTAAGCGAAGTAAAGCTTCAGCTACAGCTTGCTATAGCAAACGTCATTAGTATAGTAATTAATGAGTTCCACGCCGATAACTAAATTTAGGGATTTTTTTTAACAAAAACATAAACCTGTCAATAAGTCTGCTTATTTTTCTGCTGGGTTTGTTTTTTACTTTTTGGAGGATTTGAAGTCGTATTATGTTTTTGTTAAAACAAATATATATGACAGGGGGGATACGAGTCCCTAAAATAGTATTAAAAAGCAAGTTCCACTATTGTCTCCCCAGCCTAGGAGAGACAACAGTACTTTTAAAATCCTGATGTCTCCCCCAGCGGAACCCTCACGAGAACGACACCCGATTAACTACAGGTATTAAGTTCGGTTTAAAACCCTTAAAATTTAAAATTAGTTTTTTCTTGCAATTGAAAATGCATAAAATGTCAAAATGGTGATCCTACCGTGCACTTCGTTAAAATGCTGGGTGTTTTTTTTTTAATTTGTAAGGTGTAAATGACGCAACGAAATCGCGCGCGCTGCGAGATAGAATCCATATGAGAATGTCTGTGGTTTGCTACAGATTGGTTGCGGTTTGTTTCCACGCGGAATTTTCGCACACTATGCACTTACATATATTAAACCCCACGCGCTACGCAAACACATCCGCTGATCGCCGCAATAGTGCTTAGTAGTAGTGCATAGTAAAATATCACATGCCAATTTGTGGACTCCATTGCAATTTTGAATCAACAATAATGCCTTAAAATACCGTTTTATCAACTGTTTCTAATTTTCCATTAATTAATACTAGATTATATAAGCGTAAGAACGCACACACGGAGGCAAACTCTTTCCTTACACTTAAAGGTTCGATATGGCTTGTGAGTTTTTTCCACGATTCTCTCAGCTGGTCGCTGAACCGAGTCAACAGGACCAAGCTGGTTTCCAGCCAAGGAGTGGCAGCAACATTCCATGTGGAGCCGCGACTTATAAAGTGTAGCTCCAGTGGCCCCTGGGAGAAGCACTGTTTCTGTTGAGTGAACCTAGATTTTTGACCTCAGCTTCACCTTGTTTTCTAAATCATGTTTCAACTAAACGTCGCTAAAGATGTCAAGACCAAGGAATCCAATGCTCTTGGAGATAGTAAGGGGTGTTTTCTAGAATTTTAGACTTTAGGAAATGGGTTATTTTTTGAACGCGCAGGCTTGTTCATGGGGTTATATCGGTCTAAGTTCATCCAGTCCTCAGTCGGAGACCTTGCACAGAGTGGTCTAGTTTTTCAGCACAAGTTCTCTGCGATTTCCTTTACAACAGAATTAAGGATGTTTGCGCGTCTAGTGTTATAAACGTCTCTGGCACTGTCATCTGCATAATAATAATGTTTTTTTCCTTTTAATTTTTACAAACTTTGCGTGTTAGCAAGATTAGTGTACAATCATATGTTAGTAAGTTAAATTTTTTTTTCCTATATACTATGTTAGTTAATAAATATTTTCTAATTTTCAAATGGCCTCCACCATTCCTTTCTGTTTTTTTCCTTTTCGAGCCAGTTACTTCTGTCCTTATCTACAATGTCATCGGCCCACCTTTTTTACGGTCTGCTCACGTTTCTCTTTCCTATAGGTCCCTTCCATGTTGTGGTTTGACTGGTCCATCTAGTGTGTCGTAGTCGCGGAATCTGTCAGGCCCATAGACATTTTAGTTTCAATGTTTGATTTAAAATTAGTTAGTTTTGTTTTCTTCCTTATCGCCTGACTATGTATCTTGTTTATTATCTTTAATGTTAACATACTCCTTTTCATTCCGCGCTGACCTTTCCTAACTGAGTGTTTTACTTTATTAGTGAAAACCCAAACCTAATAATAAAAAATCGGCCAAGTGCGAGTCGGAATCGCGCACAAAAGTTTTAGAATCATTTACTATAAAAACGGCAAAAAAAAAATCACGTTTGTTGTAGTGGAGGCCCCCTTAAATATTTGTTTTATTTTAATTTAATTATTATTTTTAAAGTGACTATATAACTAAATATTCTGTGAAAATTTTACGCGTCTATGGACGGACGGACATCGCAGTCTTAGTTATAGGGTCCCGCTAATTACCCTTTGAGTACGGAACCATAAAAATCATAAGGATATACATACATTAAATGTATGGTACAAGTGCTATGTAAGTAATAATCCTGAACCGATTAATTCAGCCCAAACCGATTTATTGTGCAATCCACAAGCTACCATCCCCCCGACCGGCCACGGGAAAGACTAGCCAAAAGCCCGGTGGAGCAGTAATGGCTGTATCAGCCAACTGCAGTTGTCATATAAAAAAAAAGTTATAGTAATGAAAATTTGAAACCGTAAAACTATACTTACTAAGAAGAACATATACTTAATTCACTAACATTTTATAAAATATTACTTACCATTAAAACACTAGTATATAATTTTAGGGTGTCGTACTTCAAAAAGAAAAACGGAACCCTTATAAGATCACTTTGTTGTCCGTCTGTCTGTGTATCTGTCTGTCTGTCAAGACCCCTTTTCTCAGGAACGCGTCGAGATATTGAGTTGAAATTAATATCAAATACTAAGCTCTATGGTCCCTTGAAGCCGTAGATAAAATCAAGCTTCTAAGTCAACGCAATAAAAAATACGGCCTAAATACGGCCCTTTTTCTCATATTTTGGCATTCACAAGTAAATAAAAACCTATGCGGAATACCGTTATCCTAGAAACATGAAATTTCACACGAAGCAAAGACTTACAACACAAATTTAAGAAAAAAACCGAAATTTGATAATTTGTACTTATAACACTTTTAAAAAAAATCTTTGTCAAAGAAAGCGTGGAGGGGACGTGTCAAGTTGAAATTAATATGAAATACTAAAGTCTAACAAGCTTCTTCTTGAGATATGTTTGAAGTCTGATTGCAGTTATCGAAGGATGTTGTTTTCATCTTAATACCAGCCAAATGATGACTCATTAAAAGATAACCTTAATCACTGTCAGTTTACAACAAGCAAAGCATTATTTCTGTTTCCGCATGTATTAAATAAACAACGTTTATCTACTCATTCACACAATACAACATTCTAGCTTCCATGCTATATTAAAGTTAAATTTAGACCTCACTTTGAGCGTCCCGCATCTACATCTGCAGTCCACACTCGTGACCTGAGCTCAAGTACCTATTATTTCGGACAAATGCTTCACAGTGAGACACGAATGGCTGGAAGGACACAAAATGACAGACGACGAAAGCACGGTTGGTTTCCTTAGTAAAAATCCTTGATTTTCTGAATTGCACGCGAATACGTAAATGGGTTTAACATGAGTGTTTGTTGCATTGCATGCAAATTTTGAATTGGTTTGCTTTGATCTAACTATTATTATTATATTATTTGATACAGTGTGCGTCCGTTTTATTAACTAGCGCAGTAAGATCCATACCACAGTAGGTCTGAAGCGTGTTAGCGTGTTAGCGTGTTAGCGTGTTAGCGTGTTAGCGTGTTAGCGTGTTAGCGTGTTAGCGTGTTAGCGTGTTAGCGTGTTAGCGTGTTAGCGTGTTAGCCAGGGCAACTACCTTAAAAGCATTAGTATCTACAAAAAAATAATACGCAGACCTTTTACTATTTATTCTAATGCCTTAATGAGCCTTTGGAACAGTCTTAGTAGACTGTTTATGATTTTTTGAGATATTTTGATTGGTATGCAGAGATAAAAAAAAATGGTTTAGTTGACAAAAAAAAAGTTTAATCTGAGAGAGTCAACGAAATATAAGAAAAACTCTGGCAATATAGTCATAAAATTGTGTATCAAGTGTGCATGCTCAATACATGTATTACATACATAATTCATCCAATCGGTCTGCGTGTATCGACAAATCTTCCTCGTGAAGTCCGTCTTGAACTGATTTATTTAGAGTCGGACACATCCTTCCCACGTCTGCCGCGCGCCATGAATAATACATTGAATTACTTACACACATTCTACTAGTCTAGCGTTTCATTAATTTTCGTTACTACTTTATCTATGTTTTCTTTAAAAAACACAACACACTTGAACATTAATTCAACCATATACTCGTAAAATGTACAATCAGCAGGTATAGTATAATAATGGTTTTCGCAAGTTGATGGGGCTGCCCGCTGCCCCGCCATTGTTGTGCATCAGGAATGTTCGCCGCGGCCCGTGTTGACGGTACAATGATGGTGATGATGATATAATGATACATTTAAAAAAGTAACAGCGCCTTAGTGTAACCGGGATGGCTGTAATCTTAGCCAGATTGTTGCGTGTAAATTTATATTATATCAAAAGAATACTTATACGTCTAGATACCGTGTCCGAAACAACATCAAACGGAGTGTTGCGAGCCATTTTCATATCAATGTGTTTGTAAATCAGCTAATACGACTATCATTTTTACATCTGTGTGCGTGATTTTGGTGTTACCAAACTTAAAGTGATTACCCCGAATTGGGGTGTTCTTACTTTTTTCGGTACTACAATTTATTTTCACTTTCGATGACCCATGTGGTGACACATTATTTTAGATAGAACGTAAGCCTTTGATACGAAGGTTTCTACCTTCTTCTAATAATCTGTTGACCATGGCCATGTAATGCATGTCGAAACCTTAAAGTATGTTCCAAATATTATATACTGTAGTGCTAAAATATATAGATGGGTGTACAAAATAAAATCCGTTCTTCTCTGCCATGGCATCCGTGCGCGCCGTGTTCGTTATTCATAGGTCCCGCCATGTGGCAACAGCCGTGTTTTATTGATAAGATTTTTTTTAACATAGAAAGCTATCGCATTACAGAGCCATTAAAATCGTTTTGTTCGCTAAATGTCAAGAAACAAAATAGCTGTTCACTATTTTTAAAGATAATCCACTGTTTTACCTCCTGAGCATGTGCAGCCAATGCGTTAAATGCGGGCTTTAAGTGCCGTCAAATTTAACATAGAGCGCATTCATTTTTAGTCAACAGTTAGATGGAATGCGTGCATAGAGCACATTCAATGCGTAAATATTAAAATTACTAAATTTCTTTTGCGAAAGCGATATTGCTGATATTGTTAGAGCAGCCCGCAGGAGTCGGATCACAATGCTATTGTATAAATTTGTACAATTTTCTCAATTAACATTTACTATAAATCCTATACTCTTCAGTTTTGTAATTTACAGTGTCATTTAATTACCACCGGTACTACGCCGCTTATTGTAGAAGGCCTCTTAAATTTTTAGTTTTTGCTTTTATATTTTTATTATTAGTTAAGAAACCCGCATACGTAACACATATTCTGAAAAAATTTCAGGCTTCTGCTTACTTCGAGTTCTTTAAAGGTTAGCACCCTTCGGGTAGGGAAACAATCAGGGAGTTTAATTAATAAACTATAGAGTATATATACTATAATATGTTATTTAAAAATAATCAATAAAAGTTAAAAGACTTTAGTATAACATTTTATTAGTTATCCAAAAGAAAATCTAACAAAAATCATTACAAGTACATTATATTTGTTTTTCTTAAGACCTAATAACTCTATCATATTAAATGAATAACTTATATTACTGATTGTCTCAGAATATAACAAAAACACTTGCCCTATAATTTAACACACCCAATGGCAAGTGTGCGTACACTGTCTTGCTAATAAAATACCTAGTATTAGGTAACTAAAGTGGAAATTTTATATAAAGAGTCCAAAACGTGACGTTAACGACACAGTTTGTTGTAAAGAAAAGATATTTTATCAAATTATTTATGTATTTTAAGATACCGTTATTAATTAATTTCATAGTTCATAAAATACATGATAAGATTTTTCTATTGATATTTACATCTAACTGTTATGTTTTTTTTTTATTAAGACAATGCAGAGGTCCGGGGTAAAGGTTTTTGTTCTATAGATACAATGTGTCACAGGAGTCACCAATACATAAATACTATATCAACCTGAATTAGTGTAATGTATGTAAGTGACGTAAGGTGAAAAATATGTATTGTCGTTTCAGTATTCGCCGTACTTAACTTGGGATGGGAAATGAACGTACCTACAAACTTGGCAACACAGACAGAAAAACATTTGTTGTTTGTTTTGCAAATAATTATTTTGAAAACTTAGTTTGTATCTGAAATATAGCAAACAGATTAGTGTAATAACTTGTGAACAGTGATTTTTTATCATCAAACTTTTTTTTTGTTATTAGTTTAGCACGATTTTATTGCACAAATCGTCATTTTTATTACTTTACGCGGGAGCACAGTTCGCGTCGACGCACAGATTACGTATGATGTCGTGTGACGGCAAGTACCTTAAAATTCAGGTACTCGAATCGGTTCGTTTTGTGTGCCCGAACACGGTATCTTGACGTATAAGTAATCTTTGATTATATCTCTGTATACTGCCAAAAATGAAGTTGGAGTCTTAACTCCGACCCATCTCAAAGCTGTCATATTTCAGGGTGACACCTCTTACTTATACTATACACTAAGTGCTAAGAAAGGTAACAACCGCTTTTCCTCGTAGTGTCAAATATGCTGAAATATATATCTGACCTGACGTGACTTGCGAAGAAAAAAATGAGATATATTCATAAATTTAACGTTTAATTTAGAAACTAGATATTTTTAAAGATCCTTAACAACTCTGTGCCTACAGCAGCGGATGTATCAAGACGCGCTATCAAGCTAAATGTTTCGCTGTCTGTACACATTCAGCTTATTAAGACCATTTCGAGTTATAAAAACAGTCAGCAATATACAGGGTGGAAATTTTAAAGGATGGATGAATTTTAAATGTGCAGCTACCATAATCGTTATAGCTGCAAGAAAACCGTCTTAGAAGATAGTGCATGATATTTGAGAAATTCACAGATTTTGAAATAAAGGAACTGCCAGTAAAGTAAAGTTTTCACGAAACTTTTTTTCATGCCATTCGATCCACTTTTTTATAAAAAACAAAGTTCGTAAGGATAATAGGAATTTAAGAAATCGCAAAAAACTTGTCTTCCACCAAAACGTTGCATTTTGTAACAGTTTAATTCCTCTCAAAAACAATAACTTTCGTTTTATTTATATTAACGTTCACACCATTCCTTTTTAGTGATTCATATATAATTGTTACCATTTCCTGAAACTCCTCTGCTGCTGATGCAAGAATGACCTGTTGAAAGGCATAGGGGGGGCACTAGATTAGTAACTAAATTATACTTAAAATATATTTTTCTCTTTTGAATTTCTAAAAGTCGATGATAGATTGAACAACCAATGCCTTTTCTGACACCCTTTTCGAGGTTTAACCAATCCGTGTGTGCCACAGAGCAAGGAATACTAGGCGCTGGGGCTACTCGGCTGCGCGCAGTAGCCGGCGAGCGCAACATGGTTCAGAGCTCTGAGGTGTGTACCCTACTTATCTTGACATAAGCACTAAAATCCCAATACAGCGATTTCAGTGCTTGAATCAAGTTGTAGCTCACGCCATACAAAGACAATGCCGACCACAACTCATTCCTCATCACTGTCATAGGCTTTTTCAGATCCACGAAAGCACAGTTTACTTTTGTATTTTAACCAAACATTTTCCTACTACATTCCGCAAGGAAAATACCTGATCCATGCTCCCCATTCCTTTTCTAAATCCTTGCACATCCCACATTTTTCCATCCGATCCTTTCCTTACCCTTCCAATAAATACTTTGGAAGGTGGTTGTTCTTGCAATCTTGCTGCGACCTTTTCCTCTTATATAGAGCGATTACGGCTTTGTACCAGTCTTTAGACACATTACTAGTTCTCCAGATCCGGTTGAAGAGGCAGTGTAGCTGACTTACAATCTACCAGTACCTTGATGGATTTTCTACCCTTCGATGCTATCTCTTCGATATTTATCTCACTTTCATCTATATCTCCACTGTTATCTGTGCTTCGACTTTTTCTAATAAACATTCAACATAATCTTTCCATACATTCAGAAAATATTTTTATTCTTTTTACATTTGGTCCTCAAATGCCTTAATTTGTCCTATACAAACTTTTGATTCTTTGAAGAAACTGGATCGAACAGCATGAAATAAAGTTTTGTGAAAATTTCCCGGCAATATCATTAATTTCAAAATCTGTGAATGCTAGTATGTGTACTAGATATGCTTTTTATCTATACATATAATAAAATGGTAGGAAAGTCAAAACTGTACATTGAATATTTTTTTAAAAGAATACTTGGGGTGTGATCTACGATCGATACCGGAGTCAAAAATATAGTTTTTAGAATTTTTGTCTGTTTCTCTGTGTGTATGTTCGGGATAAACTCAAAAAGTACTGCATGGATTTACTTCAAATTTAGCACGAATATTATTAAGAAGTCGGGTCAACATATAGGCTACATATTATCACCTACGGGAAACGAGCAGTGAACCTTTATTACTTCAACGCATTCTGTAACAACGTGTAATCTAACGACGCATATTTGATTTGCTTCTTAATTATTAATTATTCTACTCACACATAGCCATTGATTTTATGTTAAAAATTCGTGTAAAGTCATAACTTAGATGTGTTATAATTTTGGATGGCGTCGGCGTCGAATTAGATCGCGCTATGGTTTCGTTCACAAAAAGTGATCTTATAGTATAGCGTTCACGCAGACGACGTCGCGGGCAGCAGCTAGTATGCTAATACAAAGTCATGGGCAGTCTTTTAACACCGGTTTCTTTTAGTAATAACGATTATGGTAGCTGACCCCTATAATTTTTTTACCCTGTATAGGTCTTTATAATTTCATTATAGAGAGTGGTTGACTAACGGCTCCTTTTACGACACCCAGGACAGGATTCGGGGTAGTGAATTCTGTTCCACTGCCGCCACTCGGCGATACGGCACGACTTATGTGGTAAAAAAGTGTGGAAAAAGATGGAAACTATTAGTTTAACCTGTGTTACCTTTAAGGCCGGTGCAAACCAGATGCGAGGCGTGACGTGACGTGCGCACGCATTATTTGTAATGTATGAAACTTTAAGAAAGGTGCCAGATCAAATGCGCGACAAACCGAGTCCGTGGGGTGTAAGCGGAACGGCAACGTCGCACACCTGCGTGCAGTGATGACAATGTATAATATTGCGCTCATAGAACATTATAAGACTGGGGTGTACCCCAGTCATTGCGCTCCCTGTTCTCGGATACCAGCTTGGCCCTTTTGACTCGGTTCAACGACGTGCTGTGAGAATTGTCGACGATCTCAAACTCATTTGCCGTATCGAACCTTTAAGTCTGAGGAGAGGCTTTGCCTCCCTATGTGTGTTCTAGCACTTGTATAATGGGATGTGTTCGAAATAATTCCCACGGCTACTTTCTACCATCGCACCGCTCGCCATTGGCAAGGAATTCATTCTCACACTTTAGAACCGAAATGGTCGCGTACAGTGCGGTTTCACAGAAACTTCCTCCCGCGAACGCTTGGGTAGTGGAATGAGCTCCCTGCCAAGGTTTTCTCTAAGGACTACAGTATGGGGTTCTTCAAGAAAGAAGTTCTTGGATTTTTGAAGGGTCGGCAACGCGCGAGTAATGCCCCTAGTGTTACAAGCGTCCATAGGCCACGGTGACCGCTTACCATCAGGCGAACCGTGTGCTTGTTTGCCACCTTAATGGTATTAAAAAAAAAATGCCAGACCAGGCATGCACGCAAGCGCATCGGTCAGTGCTGCATGTTCGCACGCACGGCAAATAGTATTTATTTACAAAAGTAATACAGTTTACGAGTGTTTTTTTCAATAAACTCATAGAAATACTTTGCAATTATGAATGTCTCTACAACACTATACATGAAGAGTACAAAAACAAAAATTATTAAAAGTTATTTTTGCGGTCAAATGCTCTCAACGTCGCTTTATCCGTGTTTTCAGGCAATAATAAATTGAAAAATATGACTCTTCCTGACATCTATTGGCGAGTAGTAATACTATTATTTTTACCGACACAGCAACACTAAAGCTACTTGACAATAGATAACGTTGTTAAGAAACACTAAAGCTACTTGACAATTGATGGCGTTGTTAAGCAACACTAAAGCTACGTGACAATAGATGGCGTTGTTAAAAAAACGAGCAAAGCTCGGTCACCAGGTACTTCAGTAATTTCGATAAAAAAAAGCGTCTTGAAGATAAAAAACTCGAGAGTAGAATATTTAAGAATAATTATTGGCTTTTAAGAACTACTAGCTTTTGCCCGCGGCTTCGTACACCTAGAATTCGGTCATCGCCTTGGGATACTAACGGCAACCCTGTGATTATCCAGAACAGGTTTAAAAGCATTGTACGGTCTTGTTTTGACCATGACTTTGTTTGCGTTAACTCATGTTTGTCGACAATGTCGGATTTTAAAGGTCCCGTACCAATGGTTCAAAGGAGCATTTTATAGAAAAACTAATAGATATTACTTGTTTTAAGAAATACTTTTACAGATGTCCTACGGATATAAATCAAACCTATGGGACTAAAATATTCATTTTATCGTCTTTTTATAACACAATAATTTGAATATGAATGTAAAAAAGTCTTGTTACGTTATTTACGAACAACAATGGAAAAACCTTTACTTTCAATGCGTTTATTATTCACGCAGAATATGTTATGAGCTCCATATTCTCCAGAGTAACCTGTCTACTGCTGAGTTGAGGGTGTTTAGTTCAGTATCGCAAACAACGTCAGACTCACAGAAACGTTTATTTAGACGATTATATTATTAATATTGTGACAATTGTTAATTGTACGACTATAGGCTCAACGCCTATCACGTTTGTTTGACAGAAATACCATTGGTAAAACGTGGATGCTACGAACGTCCGTTAGTAATATTTGTCACACTATATATACCAAATTTCGTATAATATAATGTAAACATATTATAAAATAAAATATAAAATGTATGTATTTACCGGAACCTACACCTGAATGTTGATTTAAAACACTCGGTCTCGTTGAACTAGCGGTGGTAGTTGCATTACACAAGATTGTGCGTGAAACTAGAGAAATAAAGAAACACATAAATTTCAATCGAAACAATTGTCTGACGTAGGCTCTTCAGTATACATGAGATGATATAGATAAGTATAGTTTATATTTAGTAACAATAAAGTAATGGTACATCTAAACTATTGTGATTTACATAAGGATGTATTTATGATACTGACTTTTAGGCATTTTGTTACGATAGATAGATTTTCTGATTACATTCTAGTACGTATTTACTATTTGCAGCTGTGATCTTGATTGTGGCCTCTTCATATTGTTTTCAATATCAGTGCCCGAGGGTGCAAGTGGTGCGTGGCACCCGGCACATGGTCCTAAGGGGTACAATTAAGCATCCCTATCAGCCTCATACGTCCTCACTTTGGGGGCACGGGCTACCCTCACCGAGGTCGATTTAGGCCATAGTCCACACGCGGGCCCAGTGCGGATAGTGGTCTTCACATATCTCTTTTTTTGACATACGCAGGTTTCATTACGATGTTTTCCTTCACTGCTAAGACAGTGGTGTGTATAATTAATGTATTTAAGAAATTAAGAAAAAGACTTCTTGGTACACGCGGAGCTTGAACTTCCACCACTCAGGACCCAAGGTGTAATCAAAACGCCACCACCGACTTACCTGAACATAACACAGAATTACCTAATCATTTTTTTTGAATTATAATATTAATGATTCTCTGTGACCTAACTGGAAAAAGTTACAATAATCAAACTTCTGTCCCTTTTTAGGGTTCCGTATCTCGAAAGGAAAAAAGGAACCCTTATAGGACCCCTTTGTTGTCCGTCCGTCTGTCTGACTGTCAAGTCCCTTTTTCTCAGGAACGCGTGATGGTATTAAATTTAAATTAATATCTACGGTCCCTTAAAGCTGTAAAAAATTTAATCTTCTAAGTCAACGCAATAAAAAAAACGGCCCAAATACGGTCATTTTTGTCGCATATTTTGACATTCACAAATAAATAAAAACCTATGGGGTACTTCTCGTTGTTCTATAATCATGAAACTTCACAAAAAGCAAGATCTTTTATCACAAATATAGAAAAAAATCTGAAATTCGTTATTTTGTAGTTATAACACATGAAAAAAAAAGTTTGACTGATACGACCCGAACGTTAAGTTGCAATTAATATCAAATAATGAAGTCTACGGCCACTTAAAGTTGTAAAAAAATCAAGTTTCTAAATCAATGCAATAAAAACATGCCTAAATTACGGCTTTTTTTGGTCGCATATTGTGACACAAATATCAAAACCTATAGAGTATTTGCCGTTGACCTAGAATAATAAAAATTGGCAAAAAGCAAGCAAAAAATATTGCTTTTGCGATCACAAACTTATTTGCAGTAAACTAACCGCGATCTATGTCGATGTATTGGGACAACAGTTGTCCAATGGCAACGTCAAGTTTGTCAATTAATACAGTTTACCTTTCTATAAATTTCACTAAATACATTCCGTGTACACACTGTTAACTCAACATTTGGTATAGAATTGCACTGAGACTGTTACTAACTGGAGCCCTAGCAATTGCGTTCTTATGTAGCGAATTTAAGTACAGAGACATAGAGCTAAAATTAACGAGGGTGAAAGAGAAAGTCCGACACAATCTCACACGTGAAACAGAAGATTTTGTATCAAAAATTAACAAAATGTGGAACGCCGCTCCAGGGCTATGTAAGAAATACTGTTGCTAGCTTGAGCCCCGCCTTCGGTACGGTCGGGCGGCGCGGTGCACTGTTTCCGCTCTTATCACGACAAATGTTTTAGTTCGTGCGCGCAAGTTTTTGATTAACAGATTAAATAAGTACATACCGGCAGTTTGTCATTATCTAATAAGTAGGCAAAATAAAATGTGATAATTGTGATGTGATTAAACAGTGCGAAAAGATTCTAGTAATTCATCTTGAAATAAAATAAGGGTCACAAAAATGTGACACGAAAACATAATTTCTTTTCTTTTCTTAGGCCTTCGACCCAGCCTACTTTGAGGTCGTGTACGCCGAATACGTACAGATCCCCGATCTCAATCAAATGCTCAGCTTCATGGCTAAGCATCGCGAGTTCTTCGCCGCCCTCCGCAGGGTGGTCCCCAAACCTTAAAAACCAAAATGGATTGCACAACCGCGCGCGTAAAACCCCGGTCCGTCTCCTTAGGCTATTTTAACGCCAACGGTCTTAGAAACCAAAGAGAGGAATTATCGCAATGCCTCTCGTCCCAAAAACCGGACGTCTTCCTCATCCAGGAAACGTTCCTAAAGCCCGCTGTCCGCAGCCCTTCGATTGCGAACTATCGCACCGTCCGTAATGATAGAACTGCCTCCAATCTCGGAGGCACTCTCATCTATTACAGGCGCTCCCTGCATTGCTCCCCTATTGATCCTCCGCCACTAACGAATTTAGAAGCCTCCGTCTGCCGCTTAGCGATGACCGGCCATCAGCCGATCATCATTGCATCGATTTATCTCTCTCCCCTAAAAGACTTGCTGGAGAGCGACCTTAAGTCGCTCTTAAATTTAGGCGACGCCATCATTCTTGCCGGCGACCTAAATTGCAAGCACCGTCGCTGGAACTCTTCAGTAACTTCACGGAAAGGCAGACTCCTCGACGATGTAGTTGACAGACTAAACTTTGACATCATCGCTCCCATGACGCCCACTTACTTTTCCCACAATACTCGGAACAACCCTGACGTACTCGACATAGCACTTCTAAAAAATGTAAGGCTAAGCTTTCGCTCTATAGAGGTGCTTGACTTGAACTTGACTCGGACCACCGCCATGTCCTCCTCCGATTAGGTTCCCCTTCGGACCATCTCCCCACATTAGAACCGTGACGGACTGGGATAAATTCGGGCAATTGCTCGAAAATGCCAGCTCGTCACATCTAGATCGCGTTCCCAATATTATCTCTTCCGCGACCGACTTAAACGTAGCTATCGACTCACTCACTAGCCACCCGACCGCCACCGTTGGCGAGTGTTCAAGACAAGTGCCGGTTGGTGATTATCACTACCTAATCCTGACTCAGCACTTCAGGTCGCTAATGACTGAGCGTAACGCGGCCCACCGCAGACGCGATCGCGCTCCCACTATCGAAAATAAAACTCGCTTCAACGACTTACACAGCCGTGTAAGAACCGCTGTAGCTGAGCTTCGCGCCCAACGTTTCAGTGATCTGATGGAGAACATTTCTCCTTCTCACCAAGCTTATTGGCACTTAGCCAGAGCTTTAAAATCAGACACCACCAACTCTCTCCCTCCGTAAACTCGTCCCAACAACGTTCCCGCGTTCAATGACGACGAAAAGCGGATTTCCTAGCGTCTAGCCTCCAAGCCCAATGTGCCTTAAGCCGATCCCGACCACGTGCGTGAGGTAGACGGCGAAGTGGAGCGCAGAACTTCTCTGCCCCCATTCACTGTCGACGAAGTCAAACAGGTCATCAAAGACCTACGCCCCCGTAAAGCCCCCGGTGCAGACGGTATCTCTAACGATATCCTAAAGCGCCTCACTCTTCCCCTTCTCTGCCTTCCAGTAGCGATTTTCAACGCTGCTATCGAAAATTGTACCTTTCCTTCTCAATGGAAAGATGCAATTGTTATAGGCATCCACAAGCCAGGCAAAGCTCGTACTGAGCCGTCCCCCTACCGCCCCATAAGTTTACTAAAGGCCCTTGGTAAACTCTACGAACGCCTCCTCCTCGCTCGCCTACGGAACGCTATAGTCTCCAGAGGCATTTTAATAGACGAGTAGTTCGGCTTCCGTGCCAAACACTCATGCGTCCATCAAGTTCTCCGCATCACGGAACATATTCTCACTGGCTTTCAAACAGTATTAGGTAAGCCCCGTCACACGGGCGCTGTTTTCTTCGATGTAGCGAAAGCCTTCGACAAAGTCTGGCACAACGGTTTAATTTATAAACTATACAACTTTCAGTTGCTAGACCATCTCATGCTCATCATACTAGACTATTTGTCGAATCGTAGCTTTCGTTACGAAGTAGAACGCACTCTCTCTTCCCCCGTCCCATAGAAGCAGGAGTCCCGCAAGGGTCTGTGCTCGCTCCTATCTTGTACCTCCTGTACACAAACGACATCCCTAAAACGATAGGTACCCAATTAGCCCTCTGTTGCGGACGATACCGCTAAGAGACTCCAACCCGCTGTCACCGCCCTAGGCGAATGGTTTCGGAAATGGAGAATCGAGGTGAATCCCGACAAAAGCTCTGCCGTTCTCTTTGCCTCTGGCCGCCCTCCGCAGCCATCTCCTCTCTCACTCTTCGGTCGTGCCATTCCCTGGCAAAACAAGAACAAATATCTCGGTGTGACCCTGAATAGGCGTTTGAACTTCCGCGATCACACCAAAATAGTTAGAGACCGAGCCGCTTTTGTCCTCGGTCGTCTATATCCCATGATAACCAAGTACAGTAAGATGTCGCTTAGAAATAATCTGACTCTTTACACAACTTGCATCCGCCCCATACTAGCTTATGCTAGCGTAGTCTTTGCTTTTTCAGACCCTCCAAAACCGCTTTTTTCCTACCTACCTACACCGAGATTTCGAACTCCCCACGATTCCCCAATATTTCAAAGATCTGGCAGTCCGCTTTTTCGAGCGTACACAAAATCACCCGAATCGATTAATTGTGCAATCCACAACGTACCATCCCCCCGATCGAATCGAGATCGAACTAGTAAATGAAACTAATTTTCTGGGAATTACTATTGATACTCATTTAAATTGGAAGTCGCATATAAACAAAATAAACAACAAAATATCTAGCTATTGCTTCCTATTGGCCCAATTAACAGAAATCACTAACGAAACTGTCTTTAGAAATGCATACTTTGGACACGTCTCCCTTACTAACCTATGGCATTATATTCTGGGGAAATTCTGTTGATGTTGAAACTACATTTGTCCTACAAAAAAGATGTTTACGAATAATGTATAAAATGTCTAATTATCTGTCTCTAAGAAAGACAAACATTTTTAAAGACAAACATTTCTTAACTGTCACTGGCATTTATATTTTGGAATTATGTTTGTTCGTAAAAAATAATCTGGAATACTTTACAGAAAATGCTCAGAAAAAGAAAATATACGCTTAAAATATAAATATAATTTATGTTTGCCAAATATTAAAAACAGTATGTATCTGAAAAGCACCTATGTAACAGCGATAAGATTTTTTAATAACCTACCAAATTGTATAAAAATGCTTAACGGTAATGTCTTTAAAGCCATATTAAAAAACTGGCTATCTGATCACAATAATTATAATTTAAAAGAGTTTTTTGAATTTGTAAATGTTTAGTAACTTTAATTATTCCAAACTTTTTTTTTTCTGTCTATTTATATATTTTATAAGTTATGCCAAATTGATGACTAGAGGCTTCGATGTAATTATATAGGTATAGGCTAAATAAACTATATATTGTAATAACTAACGCGATGTACCTAATTTTGTAGAACACTTATCTTGAAATATCGCATGCCATGTTTATTGGTAACTGTACCATCTTGTTAACACAGTCAAGCAATAAATACATATTCTATTCTATCGACCTTGGCACGGTCGTAAAACTATAGTTAGGCGGCCTCGGCACGTACTTTAGGCCCCAGATGATGATCTCGCTATCCGGATAGCGAGATTAGTCTCAACGACCTCCCCCAATAGGACCTCCCTTCCAACACGACGCCGACGTCCCCGGGTTCGTCGGCGCCCGAACGGATACACGAGGTATCAAAGAGTGCCGGGGCGCTTCTCGCCCTCACTCAATCGCAACCGCACCCACGTAACGGGGAACTCCCCTCCTGGCGGTGATTCACCTTCGGGTTCGAGACTCACGTCGGTCGAAGGGGGCGTCCGAGAGCGACAACCCAAACCAAGGCTCCCCCCGCGGGGAGCCCTTGAGCGTTGGGTGCTTTACGGGCTGAGGCTCCTTCAAAGACTCGCCCAAAAAAGTCCGGTGAAGCAGTAATGGCTGCAACTGCCAACTGCAATGTCAGTTCTCCACCGTAATCCGCTTAGAGCAATCCGCTACAGCGGACTGGAGGTGGCTAGTAAGCGCTTCGACCGCTAAACTAACATCGTCGGTTGTGACAATATTGTCCGGGATCCTATTGAGGTGGGGCGAGTAAGAGAATGAGAATGTAAGCTCGTGTTACACCTCTTGCTTACATGTTTTGACCATAAATTACAAGTTTTTACACTCTAATAATAATTTTAGAACGAAACAATTTAACGTAAAACTGAAAAACCACAGACGTAGATATTAGTTTTCTAGTCTTGTAAAAAAACATTGAGTTTGAGGGATTGATTTGCATCATGGGAGTAAAATCCTGATGTATAGAGCGCGCTTAGCATTATATTACACGATAAATGAATGAATGAAAAGTGAAAAAGCAAATTTCCTAAATCTAATTTGCCAAAATAACATTATAATGATATTACTATACAGGGGTTAAAAAGTGCGCGGCACATAAGTTGGACGTTAGCAATGATTTATTTCATTCATCATTTCATGATCATACCAGATTTTCGAATTTCAAATAAACAAAATTAATGTTTCTGCTAAAAATGATAATATTTTTGATTAGAAATCTGAGAAACTGGCATAATTATAAAACAGTAAATGATACCCAGGAGGACAGGATTTGTGATTCAATTATGTGCAGAACATTCTTAAATACCCATTAATAAACAATAAGTTTTGATTTTAAAACCGTTTATTTCTATTTTTTTCAACTAATAATTATTTATTTAAAAAATACCTAGAATCAAAAAAATATAAAGTTTAAACTGACAGGACGATCAAACTCGGCAAAAACGAGCAAAAACTCATTTTCGCGAAAGAAAATATGTTTACTGCAGCGCCCCCTAGTAAGTTACCACCACAACATCTATCTAAGATCGCTAATTAACCACGAACCCATGACTGAAAATCGGACTTGCAGTTTTGGAGATAAATGGCAACATTGGTTTGCACGAAAAAATGTTTGCTGCAGCGCCCCCTAGTGAGTTACTACCGTAACATCTATCTAAGAACCAGCAACAATGAACCACGAACCCATTACCGAAAATCGGACTAATAGTTTTGGAGATAAATGGCAACATTGGTTTGCACAAACAAACAAACATATCTTACCCTAAGCGCATCCTCGCTTCTCCGTGCCGTCGCGTCGTGGGTAAAAAAGTTTGAGTTTGAATATGACAAACAAATGTGTTACTGTTTCGCTTAATAATAACTAGATGGCGCTGTAACCGTGATTTAAGACGGTAAATGTTTCGGGCCCGTCTTACACTTGGACGGATTGTTTTATTTGTTGTTATACTTTAGAGCTCACACACACTATGATCACTGCAACATTGAAGCTTGTATGTGTTACTGTTTTTTACGATAGAGCAAGTAGATTATAAAGCTTGTACCCTGTACCGCCAAGCGCCGCGCCCGAATTAGAACGTAAATATTTTTATTAATTTAGTAGGTATTAGTGCTTAGAATGTTATGACTTTATTTTTCTATAATGTTACACAGTTCGTAAATTTACATTTAATACCTGTTTTACCAACCACCAATACGTTGGTATTTTCATCTAAGTACTTTTTAATGGAATTTGTACAAAACTACATTCCCGGCTAAATTTTTTAAGTTAGCCGACTCCTTTACTCATTATGTTGTAAAGCCTGCTTAGCTATGATAGTTTTATGTATACTACTTCCATGTTTTTTTTTGGCAAACCACTTAGGTGAATAAAAAGTTTACGGTCCGCCTAATGGTAAGCGGTCACCGTAGCCTATGGATGCTTGTAACACCAGGGGTAATACTCGCCATACTGTAGTCTTTAGAGAAAACCACATTTTTCTCACATATCCAAAAACAGCTGGCAATAAGGGGGAGGGAAGGACACTGTAACAAAAATTTGCACTTTAAAGATTAATATTTCGGAAACGCATCGCTAAATCGAAAAATGGTTTTTACGCTCTCTCAATATTTTTGA
This sequence comes from Apoda limacodes, assembly GCA_946406115.1. Taxonomy (NCBI): domain Eukaryota; kingdom Metazoa; phylum Arthropoda; class Insecta; order Lepidoptera; family Limacodidae; genus Apoda; species Apoda limacodes. Next base: position 2,222,796 of record OX291548.1, read on the forward strand.
GAAAGTGCGTGATCCCACCCTATAAGGTAGACGAAAAAAAAAATATTCATCACCACTTTACGTGTGGTGGAAGTACCTTAAAAAATGTTTTGTTTAAATTTTATTATACCACATTGTCGACCTAATTAACATAATAATAAATAGAAATAAATAAACATTTTTGGACATTACACACAGCGCCGTCTGGCCCCAAAGTAAGCAAAGCTTGTGTTATGGATACCAGACAACGGATACTAATACATAAATATTACTTTTTTTTGTAAATACATACATATCAACCATAAATACACCCAGACTCAAGACAAACACAAATGTTTATCACATCAATATTTGTCCTGTGCGGGAATCGATAGCAAAGCAGCCAGCCTCACTACCAACTAGGCTGCGAGGGAGTCAACAATATGTTTACCCATGCCAAATAACAGCTTTCTAGTACTAATGATCTCGGAGCTAAGCAACTGACAAACAGACAAACGGACAGACATGGCGATCCTATTAGGGTTCCATGTTGACTACGGTACCCTAAAAACACTTTAAAAGAAACCATGTTCTCATAAAGAACCCTTCATTTAAAGAAGTACCCTGTGGCACGGTGCCCAAGATACTGGCGGTAATAGTTACCTGTTAGGTAGGCCAAACCTAGTCTTTGGACAAGGTAGGCCCCAACCCTTAATTTAGGGAAGCTAAAACTATATAAAAACAGTTCCTTTTAAATAAAAAATCCTTAGTCTTTTCTATGATTGAAAACCCTACAGAATTTTATTATAGGCCCTTTAGGAACAAAAAAATGTTAACTTTTTGCAAAAATACAGTACTCATACATTAACAAATTATATAGATATTTTTAATTTTATAGAGACATTTTACATTTAACTGAATTTCAGTCCCAAAACTCACTTTGTGTCTCGCTGGACTCGAGCACAATTTTGCACAATTGACCGGAGTTCTATTTGAAGTACACAAAGCGAGAGATGACAAAAGCTACTATTCTCGAGAAATAAGCTGCAATACTTGAAACGAATTGCAAACGAAAATTGTTAAGGTAAGGGAAGTTAGAGATTGCATTTTGAGACTTTCAATTCAATTTATATTTGTATTTTATATTTGGAATATATTGTAGAAAAGACAATTTTTATTTCTTTTTATTAAAGTCTAAAGGACACTTCCGAATATTAATAACAATTTAAACTATTATATTTAGATCATTTTAGGGTTATATCCTTTTGACTTACAACTTACTATCGATCTCTTACATTTATACCGATGTATCGAAATTATACGAGGTTTGCGTTTCATATTATAATTAATTTCTAAGAATCAACTTATTCTTCGACTCTACATCTAATCATTCCGATTTGTTCGATGTTTCTATAGATTTATCGCTCAACAAAACGTTAACATCAATGTGTTTTTCCATCAATGTAGGTACGAGTATGCGGAACCTCCCCAGCATAACTGAAGCCTTCACTTTTACTCATTTACCTTAGTTACTTAGTTATTTTCAAATTATCCTTTTCTTATTACAAAGTACATACAAGTAGATACTGATTTACATTTATTTTTATAATCTATTTAAGAGGACACGATTTATCAAACACATTGAATACAGTATTTTGTATTCATTATTAACCTAATAACACCAGTAATCAATTTACCCGACTACGTTTTAAACGAACTATAACGAGAGCCACGAACAAAAAACCGGCCAAGTGCGAGTCTGACTCGCGCACCGAGGGTTCCGTACAAACTTATTATAGTTTTTCCATCATCAGATCAAATCAGAGCCTCAATTTATAAGTTTTTAAATTAACGCATTCCATTACTAATTTAAAAATAATAAAACGGGATTAAACGCTTCGTTATTTGGCAAAATACCTTTTTCCCGACGTTCTTGGTCACGGATAGACTGGCGGTGCGCGTCGTCTTCGGCTTCGAGTGGAGGCGTCCTGTTCAACTAACTGTCATAATGTCACTACACACAACATTAACGGTGTCGTTGGTAAAACTCGAGAGCTGTATTTTTCTATGAATGGATTCGGATCTGACCGTCCGTCTGTTTGTCTGTCACCAGGCTGTAGCTCATGAACCGTGATAGTTAGACAGTTGAAATTTTCACAGATGATATATTTCTGTTGCCGCTATAATAAACTATAATAGCATAAAATTAAATAATCATTTAAGGGGACTCCATACAACAAACGTGATGGTTTGCTCGTTTATGCTCGATATTGATAACGGCAACATGTAGACGCTTGAAATATTCACTGAATATTTAGTTTATAAATTCACTTTAAAAATAAATAATTAAATTAAAATAAAACAAATATTTAAGGGGGGCTTATAGATAATGGTACAGAACCCTTCGTGCGCGAATCTGACTCGTGCTTGGCCGATTTTTTCATTTTGAGGTAAAAATTAGTCGAAAGATATTAAAATGACATTAAATAAATTACTGAGGGCTATCTAGTAAATATGAAATTTAAATTGTAAAAAACATATATAATCTTCTTTTATGTTTTAAACACATAATTTAACCCATATCAGGCTCATACTCCCATCTATTGGGGCACGGCCTACCCTCATCGAGGGCGACGGCTACTTTTTTATAATAGAAATTTATATTATTATGTTGGTACTTACTTACCTATTAATTATGTGTTTAAAATACCAATAATGTTCAGCTTACGTGTAGATAAATATGATATTTAAATTTTTGTGTGGTGTTGTCTGAAGTCAGGTCATGATAAAAACGGAACCACTTGCTTAGGTTAAATACCTTTCTTCCAACAAAGTGAAAATTGCAATGAACTAAAGAGTAGATTTTTTCAGGGGACAGACATCCTACTCCAAGAAAGCAGGGTTTAGTACGTTTGTGCTACATCTACACTCAATATGTAACTATTGTATATGTAACTATGTAGTGTGCGTGAGTACTACTAGTGCAACTTTATTTCAACTCACTGATTTATTCATTGAAATACAAGAAATAAAATGTTAGTTTATTTATACATCAGTAATATCAAAAAATGCTTTTTGTAAGCTCATTTAATTTCACGTTTGTAAGGGTATATCCCTGCGAGTATATCCCTTCAAGTGTATCCCTGCGAGTGTATCCCTAAGAACGCAGTCACTTTATTTCAGTCAGATCTACTGAGTGAGTGATAGTGGCCATTTTTGTATTTTTACTAAAAGAAGTTTTGTAGTCTGTAAATGAATGTGGTAAATATATTAAAATGCATTGGATAATTGGATATAATGACGTGATCAAATGATCGTTTCACATTATCACAGGTTTACTCAGTTACCGAAATACATAATGTAACTATAATTACAAAAAAAGTCGTTTTGAGTAACAATTATGTTTACCCACATAACTAGTTACGTTACGTTTAGTTCCTTGTAATTTAGTAAGAAATATTTGTGCATGAATCCGCATGGCTCGTATCGACAAATCTTCCTCAGCGTGAAGTCCGTCTTGAACTGATTTATTTAGAGTCGGACACATCCTTCCCACGTCTGCCGCGCGCCATGAATAATACATTGAATTACTTACACATATTTCTTCTCTACTTTGACTTTCATTAATATTTTGCACTTTGATGATTACCCCTACTAATTAAAAACCAAACGAACTTACGTTCTGAAGTTTGATATCTAATAAAATTATACGAGTGTTTCTTCAAGGTAAAATTAATCTAATTGCTTATCTCAATTAAGCAAATGTATTTAATTACAAATCGGTGTAAAGCATGTATTTTCAAGTGAAAAAGGTTCCGAACCGAAAAAGCGTCTTTTCTTTAAAATGTTATTATACTACTTTGTCGGCGTGATTAATATGTAGCTATGTTTATTATGCTGTTACAGTTTTCTTATACAAAAAGTCCCTGAGTTATGCCGCGGACAGACACACAGATACGCAGACAGACAGTCGGATATGGCGAAACTATCAGATAAACCTTTTACTGTGGAATTTTTGACTACGGAACACTAAAAACCTTATGAGTATTGCTAATTTAAAATTAACTTATCAAGATAAGTTTTGGTTTGTACGAGTACGTTTGTACGTGTTGTAAGGGTTGTACGGGTTGTACGGGTTGTACGGGTTGTACGGGTTGCGCACAAGTTTGTACAGTTGAGAAATATGAGAGTGACGTGACCGGGTTCTTTTATAAATTAAAGATGCAATACAGCAAAGTTTGTGAAAGAAATTGTAAAGTGTTAAGATATTGTTAAATAAATCTAGTTACCTACTCGCCTACCTACTTACCTACATTACTTATAACTTGTTTCCTTACTAACATTGTTATTATTTGTTTTACCGCCGCCGCGACGCAACTCGAAAAAGTATATCTGTGTTACCGGTTAGCGTATAAAAAAAACATCTTGTTTCAATAAGTGATATTAAAAAATTAATATAGAACAGGCAGAAACCGATATTCTAAAAAAAAATCAAGATTACCCTTCATTGTTTTGCGATTATACTCGACAGATATTAAGTGTTTAGTATAACGCTGGGTGGTTCTATATAAACTACAAAAATACCTTTTATTCAATTAAAAAAACGTTATGAAAATGAACGTCATCGTTAAAACTCAATCCCTTGTGTTTGTAACGATTGCATTACGTACAAACATATGAAACCATAAAGCAACACACATACACAAACACACAGACACTCCTTCAGGGCAGTCGTGTTACGTCAATGAATTGTACAACAAATAATTAAATCAAATGCAATTTCATAGATCGTTCTCATCGAAAGAGAATATCATCCCAAATATAATTTAGGTATTTTTAGTTGCATGGCTGGTTATGTTATTTGTTGTTTTTAATAATTAATTAGTTCTTTAATATAGGGCTGAAGAATGCACTTCTAGTTACTACTACTTCTTACTAGTACAGGTATCTATCATCTTTAAGGCGATTTTTTTTTCCAAGGATTACAAATCATCACTTCCTCCTTCTATACACATCAATTGACAGATTTGCTATATTTTTTGATATATATTTTTATAATATAAAAGCGACTTTGAAAAGTATCTTTCAATGTCTAGTTAATGTCCTCATGGCGCTCCTTCGTGTGTAACAAAATACTGTGAATCGGGTTCCACCTAATTCTATTTACTTGCCCGTTCGGATCCCACAGTCCCGGATGCGGGGCGGGCGGCGCGCTGCATGTACTGCGTCGCTGGCAAATTTTCAGAATATTTCAGAGTCGAAAATAAATTTAGTTTCAGTCTAGCGAGTTTTATTACGTTGCTTAACATAATGTTTATTTTATTCTATAGCCGCGCTGTTCTACAGAAGATGTTGTCTTAGCGATTTACTCCGTTTTGTTTACAATGTGTTAAACCATGAACAACAGAAGCCTTATAATCATTAAAACATTAAATGTGTAATATTATAAGTATTCAAATAATAAAAAAAATTACAGTAAAAATTCCAAAATTAAGACTAAACACCAATGTTTCTTTTTTCCCTGTAATCGCAATATTGTGTACAAGAATAAGTACTTTCTATTCATAATTGAATATGTGTTTAAAATTTTTTTCACGAACGAAATGAGGTTTAATATGTACAATCGTATTGCGTATAAATGTGCTATTGTTCCAATTTCCTGCGGCCGAACGTCTGTTTCCCAAATGAATTCGGTTCCAACAATGTCGATATTATTTCCATTTACTTGCTCATTTATTTGTTGTACGTGAACAGTCACGTGCAATTAATATTTTTCCAATTGCTATTTTGTAAATATGATTAACACAAATTAAATCTTATCAGAAGTTGGAGCTTTTCTTAATTAATGCACGGGTAGGTAATCATTTTCGTTATTCACATTTACTTATTTTTGTTTCTGCAATAAACATACTTTAAACGAAAATATTTGCTAAAATAGAATTTAAAATTATATTTTAATGGCAATAGAGTTAAATTTCCCGTTAGACAGAGTCACTACACAATACAATTTGTTCGAAAATGTAGCGAGGACTGGGAAGAAGCACATCAAAGAGACTTTTAAAGTAATACTTAAGACCAATTCTGTCAAATAAGAAAATCTGTCAAAGGAACGTAAATTTACAAGAAGCTTAAATCTGCCATTTGATCGATTTTGGAAATGTATAGGAGCAGAATGCGATTTTTAGGTTTACGCTTAATATTGTTCCTAGTGTCCAATTGGTACACTTGTATAACTTCGACTACTATGCAATATTATGGTACCCTAGAACTTATCTGATGATGGACCAGGAAAGTGGGCATAGGAACGTTGTAACGGAACGACGCAACCTCACCGTGATTGGGCTCGTTTGATTTGTATCGATAATTACTCTGGTCTTATATGATAACCAGGGTCGGGGTCACGATCGTTCGTCGTCGCCTAGGGCAGTCGGACCCAGTCGGACGGCGGGCGCCTTGCCTTGAGCGGGTGCATTCCGACGCAACCGGCATCAACCAAACGATCGATCGAAGTAAAATGCTATATTGTCTAGCAAGATTGTCAAAAAAAATATATCCATATGTTTAATAGTACATCACTCGTGACTCTGGTCTTAGATGATATAATATGAGACAATCGCACTTGAATGATACAATTCAGTAGCGCGTCGGTCGTGACATGAGTCGGCGGTGACATGTGTTTTTTTTATATCTGTATATGTATTACGGGGAAGTGATAAATCAAGAATTCTGAGATTAAACAACACACAAGTAAGTGTATTAATTTTGAAAATGACAAATAAAATGGTACCTACAACTAACACTTAGGTCATCTTTAAGCAAACCTTTGGTCAATATTATCTAAGGACATAATAGGCTCCACATAACGATTTTGACGAGAAAAGGAAATAAGGAAAAATCTACTCCAAGGTGGTCCCATTAAATTTAATAGGGATATGATAGTGGAAGTAACAGTAATTTAATAATAACTTAAATAAAAAATAATTAAAATAAAATAAATTTTAATTAGTGTAAGTAATTCATTAAATTTTTTTTTTTCAAAAACAATGGATATTTAATACCATAGAAAACTTCTTGTCCGATCATGTGCAGATTATTTCACGGGTGAAATCGTGGGGCTTACTTAGTTTAAATATAAACATCTACCGTAATAAAGCAACGTCATGAAATAAAGGATATTTAAAAAACAGCAAAGTGTGAGCACGAAATTTACCAAAAACTTTTTTAAAAAAAAGTAGATGAATTTGGACGCAAGAGAGTCTACTCCTAGCCTTCCTTTCCTTTATAGGTGCGATAAGCAAACCATGTTTTGATTTTATTTTTTATTTGTACCTTACTGTCTTTTTGAATTTCACACAAAATTATTCAACCAATTTAAATAATGAATAATCAGTTCAATTCATATTGTACTAATGTTTGCCCACGACTTCGCCGGAGCAAAATTCCTTACTCTATCATTATCTGTGTGTGTATCTTTCACTCTTTTGCTCACAATGAAGTTACCTCATTGTACCGCTTCGGCAAAGGAATAGTGTCCCGCAGAAAAAAATATTCCCTAAGGATGGAATTTCTGGCTCGGATCGTAGGATTCTTATTTATAAAATTTTCTATTTTTGCGTCACAGTATCTTTTGCTTTTACAAAATAATAACTAAAATTAATTTACCTAAAAGCTTTTCTGTGTTCTGATCGCATAAAAATTGATGTGTTTTCACAGACTGGACATTTTTCTTTGCCGGAAAAAGTGAACTAGCTAAAAAAATAATATTCTTCGGTTCAATTAAATTCAATTCAATTTATATTTTTAGTCAATTATCAATAATTACAAACAGTACACTCTTTGAAGATCATATCATTTTCATATTATAAATGTAAACTTTGCGTACGCAGATACACAAAATAAACAAACATACATATGAAAAATTAAATAACTTAAATGTAACAATAATATACAGTTTGAGCTGAAAATGAAATACAATAGTATAAGTTGTATAAACAAATATTTTCATAACAAAGATGCAGTCAAAAAGTTAACCTTAAGCGCATAGACTCTATACTGACATACTGTGGGTAGGTGCAATATAAAACATACTTTAAATTTATCTCTCCTTATTTTAATAATTAAAATAGTTTAAAACTAAATAAACAGTGCTCAAGAAATGTTAAATTACTCACTGTGATAGTATCTACCCATTAGCAGCACATTTCCTATCTTAAAACACAGGTAAAGAGTTAAAATCACAAATTATTTTTTCTTTGACTACACTTCAAAATGGAGGCCATTAGACAAACAGTGTTTAATCTGTCTGAAGTTTCCCACACAAAGATGAGTGAATTTGAAGAAAAGAACCTAAAGCAGACCACAACTGCTACAGCAGCCACTGGATCTCTCGAAGCTGAATTTCTCTCGTTTAAAAATTTCATCACCGAAGCACTTCAGAGCCTGCGGAGTCAAGTTGACTTAGTGGCCCAGGAATTGGACAATCAGGAGATGCGAAGCCGTCGAAAGTTTCTTCTTTTTTACGAAGTCAGTGAGCAGAAAGATGATAACCCTGCCACTGCTGTAGTCCAAGAAATAGGTAGCAAGCTTGCTGAGAATATTCCTCAGTTTTTCAGTGAGGACAGAAGTCGCTATCACCGTATGGGCCGGAGAAGCGGAGACTTTAACTTGAAGGATAAGATTTGGTTCGGCAAAAGTTCTTTTAAAGGTTCAGGCATTAATTTGAATTTTTGACAAAGTCACGACACGAAGTATTTATGGCTGCGTGTCAGCAATTTGGTGTCAACAAAAGTGTTGGACTCGTAGCGGAAATATTATAGTGGCTCGACAAGATGGCTCAAAAGAAAACATTAGTATATACATAGATATACATATAGAAAACATTATATAGTACATCGGCAAACATTATTATATTCGATATGTGTTCGTAGATTACGAACAGAAGCGGTCCCAAACAAATATTTAAGGGGAGCTCCCATACAACAAACGTAATTTTTTTGCCATTTTTAAGATAATCGTGCGCGAGTCCGACTTCCACTTGGCCGATTTTTATAAAAAAAAAACGGGTTGCACTCCGGGAGTGCCGGCAGAAGTAAAAACCTTAACACACGATTCGCGCTTAACATTCAAATATATTACAAGACAACTCATACGTCATATTTAATTGTACAGAACCAATGTCCTTAACACATAATTCGTGCTTAACACTCAAATATGTCACAATACATGTCTTGACCCATTGTATATTTTTAAGCAGTATCCTACCTATATTTCTCAATCATGTAATAAGCTATATTAAACCAATTAAACGTAATATATAACTATGCCACTAACTACTATGGAACTGGCTCTCTACCCTATCACACGTCTCTAACTACTCAGTAGAGGGGATTCGTTGGTTCTGGCGCACTTCCCCCCAACCTCACAACCCCTCGCCTAAAAAAAAGCTCACCAATTTTTCTGCTTTGTACGACTCGCGCTTGACCACTCTCAAAACATCGTTGGCTCACTACCCTCCAACCCCAACCCCTCGCCTAAAAACTTTTCTGCCCCGCACGACTCGCGCTTGACCACTTTCAAAACCACCCTTTTCTACTTTGTACGACTCGCGCTTGACCACTCTCAAAACATCGTTGGCTCACTACCCTCCAACCCCAACCCCTCGCCTAAAAACTTTTCTGCCCCGCACGACTCGCGCTTGACCACTCTCAAAACCACCCCTGTGTCTGGGGTGTGGCGACTCGCGCTTGACCACTCTCAAAACCACCCCTGTGTCTGGGGTGTGGCGACTCGCGCTTGACCACTCTCAAAACATCGTTGGTTCTGGCTCACTACCCTCCAACCCACTACCCTCAAAACCACCCCTGTGTCTGGGGCTATGTCGACTCACGCAACCAACCCCTGTGTCTGGGGCTATGTCGACTCACGCTTGACCAAAACTACTGCGTGACGTCACAGTCCTGTGTATAACTTGTCTCTAGTTTTGTTATGTAATTACATCATTATCGTAATGGGTTATCATGTTTTTCCCCGTTCATAATAAAGTTATTCCTATTTAATTACAATGATGTTGGTGGTGACATTCCAAAAACTAGTCCCCCGAGGGTGTATCTCAAGGTTTTAGGGGTGTGTCCACTCACGCTTTACAAAAACAACCTGGAGACGTGTCGGTTCACGCTTGATATGACTTGACATGTTATACCTACAGAAAATCTTCAATTCAAGTCGGTCGAAGTTTAAAGAGAAAAGCTGATAATAGTGTTAAAGATTTACAACTAGCATTGACGTCATCATGATGTGTCAATATGTGATTTACAGGTTAAGCAAAGATTCTATGCTCAGCACTTACGATCTAAGAAACACAAATAGAAATGTCTTATTCTTAATCATAATTTACTTTATGTGTCTGTTATATCACTCGTGAAGTATTTATAGCATCAATTGAAGAATCAATACTATTTTATTATTCATGCAGATTTTGATCAGGAAACAAAAGATTTAAAAAATTCTTTGAATTTTTAAATTTGACTATTAGGAATTGGATAAAAAATGGTGAATTAGAAAATTATTCAGAACCTTTAAGTGATGACATTAAAAATAAAATGTGTAATGACACATAGTGATTTAGAAAAAAAAGAAAATGTAGACCTTAAAAAAAAAAAAAAAAAAAAACAGTTTTTAGAAATGCATGTTAATAAGTTTAATCCCTTACAGGGATCTTCGTATATTCGTAAAAAAGAACGATCAACAATGTTTTAAGAGGACTATATCCTGCAAATACACATTCCGATAGGGTATCATCATACTTGAGGCATTAAAATAAACTAACGTTTAATAATATTCAGTTCCCAATCAAATTATCTGATATACCCAAGGTAGAAAAACAAAATGACATTAGCATTAATATGTTTGAATTAGAGTTTAACAAAGAAAAAAAAACTTTATAAAATGTTCTAATTAATTACAAATTAACTTATTATTTTTAAACAACGGTTGAAATGGTCATTATTGTATTTATCACGCTTGGTAAATAAACAAATAACAAATTGAAATGACACTATTCATATCTGGGCCGGTTGCCGTAACTATTTTTAATCTAAAGTTAATTTAATTAATCACAAGAAACATGAATGTGCTCAAATTTTTACTGAATAACTAGGAATTCATAAAAAAGAAAAATATTGGTTTAATAGGGAAACAAATAATGATGAAATCTATTTTGATAAATTTCAAAGAATATTAAAATTACATTTTATAATATATGCAGACTTTGTAGCTCATTTAAAACCCTCCTATTGTCACCTATTGTGTCCCTGATCCATCGAAGTCATATACGTAAACAATACATGAACATGTAGTTTGTTCTTATGGATAATATATAAAATGTTCATATGATGATAAACTGTCTATATACAGAACATACTCAGAGCCTAATTGTACAAAAATGTTTATGGAAAGCATTAACAAAAATATTAGCAATATACATAGGATAAATTGTTTTCAAAAATGTCCACTTTCTTTAACTAATGAAGAGAAGGAATCTATAAGAAAATCGCAATTATGTTATATTAGGTGATGAAATCACAGTAGACTATGACTGGAATACTAGTAATTTTAGAGGTGTTAGTCACGAATTATTTAGTAGCACAAAGTATCGTGTTCCATTTTTCATTCCTATTCTATTTCACAATCTAAACAATTATGATGCTCATTTTATTGTTCATGCTTTGAATTTTAAAGATTGAGAAATAAAAATAATTCCGCAAAATAAGTAAAAATATAATTCATTCTCATGTAAACCTAATATGTCGTATAGTTCATTTGCGGTTTTTAGATTATTTTTAATTTATGATCTACTAGAGTTTAGATATATAGAATATTATATAAAGACCAATTTGCAGAATTAAGAAATCAATTACAAACGAATTTTAATAAACTTATTAGGAAAGGTGTTTTTCTTCATGAATTTGTTAATTCTTATGAGTCCTTAAAAATTACATCTCTTCCAAATCAAGACGCTTTCTTTAACTCTTTAATACCAGTGTATCAAATTATAATTATAAACATGCTCAAAACGATGTCAGCCCAATTTAAATGTAAAAATATGTTGGAATATTCCAATCTATATTTAAGAACTTATGTAATGCTACTCACTGATATTTCTGATAACTTTAGATTTTTTATATCTAATGTGATATAATTGTAATTATTTATTTTCTTCTTTTTACACTAAGCTGTACACCTATCTATAATATATTTTTGCCACGGAAAATGAGCTCTATTTTAAAATTAACCTGTAACCTTAAGTACCCTGAACATTTACATGATCTTAATTCAGATTTACCTTTATGCCCTGAAAAACATTGTAAACGATTACAGTACAGCTAAACTACAGCTAAAAGTGACTGCAAAAGATTTTTATAAATAATACATTCTTTGGTAAGTCTGTAGACTCTCGAAATACTTCACCATTGTAATACGCAAGTTTCGTTTTATTAAAGTTTAATTATAAAGTAACCATAAATGTTATCATTAGGATAGTCTGAAGTATCGAAAAAAAATCTAAGTCAGATTTTACATCATTATAAAAATTATCTGTAAATACATATTAAACGAAGCTACCCGTATCAGGGTATTATAACTTGACACTATTATCTTATTTTTTTGTGCATGGTATAATAATGAAAGCAGAAAAATTGGTGAGCTTAGCGAGGGGTTGTGAGGTTGGGGGGAAGTGCGCCAGAACCAACGAATCCCCTCTACTCTCCTCTAACTTTCGACTATTTTCTTTGACACAACCTAACATAATAAATAAAGATTGTTTATTTGTTTTCTCCGTAATCCGCACTTACATTATAATAAATAATAATTTACTTTTTGACGTAGTATATTTGACATCTCAATCTGCCATAGAATTAACATCCCAAATCCAACCTCCCTGTACTACTCATAATCGCCATATACTAAAAATATTGCGTTGCTTTATGGTTTCCGTCTGACAATCAGTCTGACGCGAGTTTATAATTTTTTCCCGAGTTCCGTCTTACGAATTTTCTATTGACTTTCGATCAGGACATGACCTGACGCGAGTTTAACATTTTTTACCCATACCAAAAAAAGTGCACAACGCCGCTAAAGAAGTTTTCACTTTAAAAAATCAAATCAAATATGAAAAAGTTGGTACTGCAGACGTGGTAGAGCTTGCGGGACTGCCTTCGGATCTTTGGTATGAATTGCTTGAAGTACTATCAAAAATATGGATTAATGTCTTGCATTTTTAAAGTAGATTTATTTACTAAATTTTTATCCCGATTGTGTCAAATTTAAATCGAGCAATGTAGATTGTCATTGCAATTCAACCAGAACAGTCAACTCTGTCCAACTTGCTGATATTCATACTCTTTTTAAAACTTTACTGTATGTAATGCCTTTAATAAATTAAGAATCATCGTCTGCGTCGTGAAAACGGGCAACGGTTATGTAACAAACGTGAAAACGGGCAACGGATACGTCACAAACGTGAAAACGGGAAAAGGTTACATCACATCAACACAATTTAGCACATATTGCAAAAAATGAATATACAATATAAAATTAAAATCTAAAATGCTATATTTAAACTCACATACAAAACAAAAGCGTAAGTTCGTTTTTTCGGAAGAAGCAAGCTCCAAAATAACTGAACAAAAACAATAGTTTTTGTTTTCAATATCATAAAGCTAGCTCTAGCTAGGTACATTAGTTCAGTTCAAAATATGAAGTCTCAAAGGCTTAGGTTTCTTATGGAACACGAATTGGTTACGATTATAGTATATATGTATGAGACAAAAATGGCAGCTGAAAATTTTGTATTCACATAATATGTCTTGCGAATCTTACAGAGTCAGAACATTCCAACGATACAACACCACAACCGTCACCTCGCCAGAGGATATAAAGTATTAGATTCAAATAACGCCAAACAAATATTTCGGCGTCTTGCTTAGTTTGAATCTAAAAGTTAACTTGAACCTTAAAACCTTCTAATCTTTCCTTTCAACAGACTTATTAAAATGCTGTAAGTTAAAATTGGCTTTTGAAAAAATTTGTTTAACGCTAAGGTCATAGAAACGCTACCATTTATTATTTCGAATCGGAAAGTTTTATCAACCGAAGCATTAACATTATTGTTTGGAACTTTGAATATAATCGAGCTGAAGCACTTAAATGTTTTGTTCCAGGTACACGATGGCCGCAGCTTGTCCGGGGGCTTTTAAGTAAGCGCCGACACCGAGATCGTCATTAAGCTCACAAGTTAACCAACCTTTGTTTTTAACTTATTTAGTTAAGTAGTGAGTTATTTTCTACAATATTATCACATAACCACTCCACATATTTATTAAAATAACTTACGAGAAGCTACTAAGAAGCCTAAGGCCGAAGGCTTTATTGAATAGAGTTTGCAATTTTTGTACTTTCCGTGTTACACACAATATTTTTCATCATATACAGCGAGTAAATATTAAAAATATAAGGTGAATAAGTAAATAAACTCACCAAAACACAATCGAAATCGCGAAAAAAGTAACAAGATATCTAGAGAATTTATGAATTAAAAAGGTTTGGCTTGATTTTTTTTAACATACAAAACACATTTTCAGCACTAGTACAGTTTTTATACATACTTAGTCAGCTCCGTGATTCAGTGGATAATTGACTAAACTGCTGAATCGAAGGGCGTGGGTTCGATTCCCGCACAAGACAAACATTTATTATTTCAGTTTGTCTTGAGGCTGGGTGTAGAAAACACAATATGCATGTATTTAGGAAAAAAAAGTGTATATAGGTTTGTATTTGTATCCGTTATCTAGTATCCATACAAGCTTTGCTTAGTTTTGGACCAGACGGCACTGTGTGTAATGTCCAAAAATATTATTTCCTTTAATTACTCACCAAAGAGTTACCGCAATCAGGTGAAAGGTTTTGAAACATTTTAACACGGTAACGGTAACACGAGCGGTACGGAAATTGCAAACTCCAGTCATTTGGGCTATGGCCTTGGACTTCTTAATAGCCTCTCGTTAGTTATTTACTTCTAACCATCCAATATACATAATGTACTTTGATATTATTTCAGTGTCTTTGTTTTATAAATGACACTTAAATCATGCGGTAAACGATAACCTGGTCTAATCTTACCGAAAGTGTTACTAATAGTTTTTCTACTAGATAATACGGTATAACGAACTCTTATCCTCATAAGAATTACTAACTGTTTATGCTATAATATAATTTCTAGCTACTCTAGAATTTTGATGGTTAGAAGAGCTCCGAACCTCTCAAAATATGATTTTTGTTTAGTTTTAGTATATTTAGATAACGGTATGAAATTTGTTTCATGTTGTGTACCTAAAAATAAAATAAAAATTGAATGGGAAAATATGTCCAATACCGAATCTTTACAATCTAATTTTAAAAACCATTGTGTGCTACAAAGCTGAATTTCTATTAGATATTTAAAGTTAGATTGTATATTTTTATTAACAGTGTTACAGTTTTCGGATGAACTGCAAGCTATTAGGTACAAATAAATTATTAGTGACTGCCGCTTACTATTACTGCTGTCTTAACTAGTAACTTAAACACCAGTTTTTTTTTCACAGTGAGCTTTTCGAAAATACTTTATAAATTAATAAAAATAATTGAATCACGAGGTTTAGAAAATTACTTTCTACGAGTACTCTGGTTTCTGTTTCGTTTATTTCTGTTAGTTGTTCGTTTATCAGTTAGTATGTCACCACCTTCAACTTCAAAACTGTAATTCGAAAATTAAAATACTGCTTTAAGTGTTGCGGAAGAAATCTGCGTTTCTTAAAGAAATTAAACAAAAAGTACCTGGAAGACCACTACTAGTACTACTAGTATTACTACTCGCCAATAGATGTCAGGAAGAGTCATATTTTTCGGTTTATCATTGCCTGAAAACAAGGATAAAACGATGTTTTCTAAAAATTAAATCTAGCTTGATCGATTTATCGCCCCCGAAGCCCCCCTGCATACTAAAGTTTATGAAAATCGTTAAAGCCGTTTCCGAGATTGTATATATACAAGAATTGCTCGTTTAAAAGTATTAGATTCTAATTAGGTTTACCTTTTTTTGTAATACCAAATTGGTATCATAAAACTATCTGTTAATGCTCTTATTATAATATGTGCATAATATGAAGCCGATTAAATTATCCCCGAACGTATTACACGAACACAATATCAATATGTTAACCAGCTCCACGTAAATTTGTTGTTATTTCATTTTCCTGCGACCAGCGACCAGCGCTGTGTTCTGTTTGTCTGCAGTCATTTTAAACAATGACAAAATAATTTTATTTATAACGGTGATTTATTATTTATCATTTACCGATTATCAGATAATGAATCAATACAAATCTCATATCATACAGAGACAGAATTTGTTGCCAAGATAATTAGATAAGTTAATTAGTGGTGTTAGCAAGCTAAAATAGCAAGAGGCGGACAATGTAGCTAGATGAATGAACCCGTAAACTTTAGAATCCCGACGACATACCAGTGGAGCAATAAGCTGGTAAGAGTCGCGAAAAGTCACAATATGTCAGCTATATATATATATATAACGGAGAATAAGTTAGAGTCATTGGGGGAAAATCAAGTTTAAAGGTAAAGAAGAAGATGAAAAACAGCCATAAAAACATACAAGTATATCTACTGAACTGCTCTTTGAACACTTGGCCGCAATGTAGATAGTACCCCTAAATACTTGGCAGCTATGTAGGTAAGTACCTTGAAACACATAGTAGCTATGTAGGTAGTATCTTTGAACACTCGGAAGCTATGTAGGTAGTACCTTTGAACGCTTAGCAGCTATGTAGGTAGTACCTTTGAACACTTGGTAGCTATGTAGGTAGTACCTTTGAACACTTGGTAACTATGTAGGTAGTACCTTTAAACATTTAGTAACTATGTAGGTAGTACCTTTGATCACTTGGTAACTATGTAGGTAGTACCTTTGAACACTTGGTAGCTATGTAGGTAGTGCCTTTGAACACTTAATAGATATGTAGGTAGTACCTTTGAAAACTTGGTTGCTATGTAGGTAGTACCTTTGAACACTTAATAGCTTAAAAGGTGCGCATTCTAAGACTACCTAGTTAGTTGAGTTAGCTATGTAATTAATTTAAAAAAATATAGTTTTAGCTGAACATCCTTTATAAACTTAAAACTCTAAGTAGGTAATTAAAATATTTGATCCATTTTTAAGACAACTAGCATTAGCATGCGTAGCAATTTAGCATGAACAAAAAGTATTAAATAAACTGTCCGGCAGCAACTTCTCTTTGTTTGTTTTGATATCGACGATTTTTGCACAAAAATAGACGCCATACTGTTTTCACCATAATAACTTTAAAAAAAGTAATAAGATATTTGTTTTTAACAACCGCTAAAACCTAACAGAACTTAGTTTGCCAAAAACTGGTCGTAATATTGTTTCTACCATCATTAATTTAAGAATACCAATAAAAGATTCAAATTCAACATCCTCGGAAACAACAAAACCTAGTTTTATTAAAATTGGAGAATTCTTGTTATAAAAATGCATTAAAAATAGTTTTCATTATAAAAAACGAACCATTGATTCAATACTTATAATACACACAAAAATCAAAAATACTTAACATAAAAACTATCAACAAAATATAAATGTAGTAAAAAAATGGGTTTTGAGTCATTTTGGGATACAAAACTATTTATGTCAATTCAAAGTAATACTAAGATTAAAAAACAGGAGATTCACATCACAAACTGTGTATTAGATAAGCAATTAGATAATTTCTTTTCTAGCGTATTATATTATGTATTAAGTAGATATTTACCATTACAGAGTAATAGTAATGCAATTCGTAGTCACAGAGAAGTATCTCCACGGAAACCTGCCAAATTCCTTTATTAAAAATTTAAAAAAGTCCTTTGACCTTGATATTAATTTGGATTCCAATAGTTTTTCTAATTTAACGATTTCAGAGGGAAATTGGCCATATTTTATCATTTACTAGACTTTGCCAGCGGCTCCGCCCGCCTTAAATTTGATTATCGGCGTGGGACTCCTTTATTCAATCTAAGTATTAATACTGTGATTTACTCCTTGATTAGCCCGACCTAAATTCGGTTAGCGGCGATTGTATTATACTCCTTAATTAGACTAATGAATGAGTTTGTTATATCAAGCTGTAGCTTTAGCTATATAGTTATTCCCGCGGGAATTTCGGGATAAAAAGTAGCCTATATACTATTCCAGGACCTAACCTACATATGTATGCAAGTTTCATCCCGATCCGTCCAGTGGTTGAAGCGTGAAAGAGTAACAAACTTCCATCCAAATAAACTTTCACATTTATTATATTAGTAGGATTTATATTGTTGGTTAGTTATAATTTTCACTTACTTTAGGTAAGTATCTGTATCTATCTTTTAAAATTATTGAAATGTAGGTAAAGTAATGAGCTTATTTTAGTCATGTGAAAAATGTCGCCAATATTTTACTTTATATTAATATCTAATCTCAACTGTTACATTAATATACAAAACAAAATTTGAGCATTCGCAGCAATTCTGCAAGTCTACTCACCACCTTGCAAACGTACAAAGCGGAGGCCACAGATGTTACTCCTATAAATAATAACCCTGAATATTAACCGGGAAAAACTTACACTTATTGAAATACACGGCCTATGGAAAGAACCTAAATTTTAAAATATGTGGTTAAATAAATCACTCTAAGTAATGACATTTTTGTAAAATGTGTTCCAATAAAATTACAAATAAATTTACAATAAACAATTACACATTGCCATCTATGTATACAGGAGGTAACACAACAGGAAAATTAATCAAGTATTACCAGATAGCTTTTAAAGTGTGTACCTTCGCCTAACGCCTTCGCTATGTCCAGGCTACATGCCAATGCCTCCCCCTGACTCGCAATAGCTAGTGCCTATCGGTGTGTGAGAAACACTAGAAGGTCACCAGTCGAGCGACGGTGGCGAAAGCCATATTGACGGTCACTGACCAGGTCGTGTTCTTCTAGGTATCTTAGAAGCTGTGCGTTGATCACACGCTCCATCACCTTGGAGAGGAGAGAGGTAATAGCGATAGGCCTGTAATTCGATGGATCTGATTTATCGCTCTTTTTGGGCACTGGGTGCACATTCGCAGTCTTCCATTAAGACGGAAATTGCCTAGTGTGGTAGGAAAGCGCGAAGAGGCGCATGAGTACAGGACATAACTCAGGAGCACACTGCTTAAGCACCACTGCTGGTGTACCGTCTGGCCCACTCGACTTATGAGCGTCTACAGAAAGCAACCCCCGCAGGATCTCCCGCTGTGTAATGGAGATTTTGGGCATGGTCTTACCGCACCACGGTATAGTAGGTAGTACAGCGCCTTCATCATTCATATTCGAGTTTGAGGCAAAGAGACTGCCCAGTAGATCGGCTTTCTCTTTAGCACTATGGGCCAAGTCACCATCGGACTTTCGCAGTGGTGGCAACGACGACTGGCAAAAGTTCCCTTCGGCAGCCTTGGCAAGCGACCAGCAAGCATTACTCCCAGAAGGATAGCTCGCAAGTCGCCCACCTATTTTGCCGGTGAATAGCAATTTTGCTCTGGCAGTTGCTTTCTTACTAAACCTCGAGGCAGCATTTAATTTGCGTTTTAACTCAGGAATATTCGGAACCTTATTATTCCGAGCCGTGGTCCAAGCCTCATTTGCAGTTTGCTTAAGAATTTTAGCTTCTCTGCAAGACCAATTAAACCACGGTCGTTTTTTGACGCCGGCAGCTACTCGCGGGTTAGGAATATAACATTCCATACCAGCCAAGATTGTCTCAGTGACTGCGGCTGCGCAGACGTCAGGATCTGCCTCCACGGGTACGATGCATAAAATTCTCGCAATCCATCCCATTCTGCCTGTCTGCCTGTCTGATGGATGGATGGTTGTGTGCAAGACACTTGAGTCTGAACGAGACAGTGGTCCGATGAGCCTAAAGACGCATCCACTGAGACGGAATATCCGTCCAGACGTGTAGTAAGCAGAAGTTCCAGTAAGGAGCTTGTATGGTCCTCTATATCTGGTATTCTCGTTGGAGAAAGTACCAGCTGAAAGAATCCATAGATCAGAGCAAATTCATGAGCAGATATCCCTACGTAGTTATTGGGTCGAGAACTGAGCCACTTACGGTGGTGGGCGTTGAAGTCTCCCAAAATAACTAGTTCTGCTGTGGGATATTGCTCTAGAACTTTGTCAGTCGTCAAACTCCGGTGCGTGAAGAGTCGAGTTACGTCCGTTTCACTGCTATGAGACCTGTATAGGCACGCATAGATACCAGTGTTGTGTGTGTTTAATGCTTACTTACATGTACTGGGGATGCCCACTTAGTGCCACTATTTTGATACACCTAGTATATGGGTGTGCAAAAGTAAATTGTGTATTAAGGGTGGTTAGGAGAAAATTATTAACGAGAGGTTATTAAGAAGCCCAAGGCCGAATGCTTTAATGACTCAAGTTTGTAATTTGCGCACCGCCCGTGTTACACACAATGTTTTTCATCTCGTTTATGAGTAAATAAAATTTATGAAGTAAAAGTTTTGGCTAAATTAAGCAAGTTAAGGCTAGTGTGCGCGTAGTTCATATTTAGAAGAGATAGCTTTTATCCATACTTGATAGAATAGGCGCGTCACACGCGTACAAAGAAAAAGCCCTTTGGAGTAATTAGGCTTTTAGAAACCGCTTTGATTGCACGTAATAACACTGTTTACGAGTAACTGTGATGCAAAGGCATAAAAGTATTTTGACTAAATAGGTTAGCTACATAAAGGTACGAATTTTGAAAATAAAGCGGTAACATAAAAAGCAAAATAAGCAAAATAATAAACTTTCTACAACAAAAATATAAAATCTTCCTTAAGATCATCTTGATGTCTTTGAGGATAGTTCAAAATATGTATGATTATTTAAAAAAGAAAACTTTTTGTTTTATTTTAAAAATCTTGTTTATGTACAAATGAAAGAATAAAATAACAAATACTCTTACTGAGCTCTTCAGTTATATTTTACTTTGTATTTAACATGCATAAAATGATTTTGTTGCTAAAAAATTAACTCTATAGGTAAGTATAGGTTATTTCAATACATATTTTGATGGTTACTGTAAATTTTTCTGCATTGAACAACAATTTCCTTTGTATTCTTCTTCTTATTATTCTATTGTTCGATCCCAAACCATAAAGGACTACTCTCTGTCTTTCACTGTCCACTTAGTGGGAGCCCTTCGCACGCTGCGTCGTTCAGTTCGTGGTCATGACTCGAGAACCATACCTCCCCTACAGTTATCGATTCTTTGGGCAATGTCGCACACAAAAATACCAGTTAGGATACTCTCGAGAGGATTAGAAGTGATACGATCTACTTGTCCGCCACCACAACGGCTTTCACTTCAATTCACGTAAACACTAAGTAGGTACCTAATTTTAAATATAAACAAAACTAGCAAAAATAATAAACTTTAAATGATCGCTCGGTAAGTGAAGTGAAGAGAAACACGTAGCGTCTCGAGAGCTAATGAAAGAGCTGCCGACTGCCGCTGACGTCCGCCCCTGTAATTAACTAGGGAAATGAGCGAAGTTTGCTAAATTAGAAAACATTAGGTGTTTGTCCTTAAACTTGTTCGATATTAATTCTAAAGGTGCTAAAAGGAGCTAGTCTTTTGGTACAAATCTGTTTGAAAATAAAATATAAATAACAAATATAATACTCACTTCAAAAGTCAAACGAAACATTGAACTTAGAATTGATGTCAAGAAAGTCAAGGATTAAAAATTAAGTGAAAATTCGAAAAAAAACGACTCGAAAATTCTAGTTGTGTTGTTACTGGATGATACCGCGTAGAGATTCTCATATTCTCACTGACTTCCAACCAGTATTAGGTAAGCCCCGCCACACGGGCGCTGTCTTCTTCGATTAATAATTTTAATGTTCAAAAAGGTTACATTTGTCAATTTTTTGCTTAGTTCATGTTTATAAACATATTATATGTTTGTATACATAATTTATGTCTGAAAATAAAATTAAAATCATGATATAACAACTGTAGACTCAATACGAAATGTAGCGAAAGCCTTCGACAAAGTCTGGCACAACGGTTTAATTTATAAACTATACAACTTTCAGTTGCCAGACCGTCTCGTACTCATCATACGAGACTACTTGTCGAAGCCCTCTTCTTCCTTCTCCCCTCTCACTTTTCGGTCGTACCATTCCTTGGGAAAATAACGCCAAATATCACGGTGTGACCCTGGATAGGCATTTAAACTTCCGCGATCACACCAAAATAGAGACCGAGCCGCTTTTGTCCTCGGTCGTCTATATCCCATGATAACCAAGTACAGTAAGATGTTGCTAAGAAATAATCTTTCTCTTTACACAACTTGCATCCGCCCCATACTAGCTTATGCTAGTGTCGTCTATGCGTTATATAAATGCAATCTTTATAAACTCCAGACCGTCCAAAACTGCTTCCTCAGAGCGGCCTCGGGAGCCTCCTGGTACGTCCGTAATGAGGACCTACACAGGGATTTCGAGCTCCCCACGATTCCTCAATATCTCAAAGACCTGGCAGTCCGCTTTTTGGAGCGTACACAAAATCACCAGAATCTACTAATTGTGCAATCCACAACTTATCATTCCCGCGACTGACCTCGGCACGGTCGCAAAACTATTGTTAGGCGGCCTCGGCACGTACTAACGGCCCCTGATGACAAACCCCAGGTTCTTATGCACGAGGTATCAAAGAGTGTCGGGGCGCTTCTCGCCCCCACTCAATCGCAACCGCACCCGCGTAACATGGAATTCCCCTCTTGGCGCTGACTCACCTTCGGGTTCGAGACCCACGCCAGTCGAAGGGACGCCCCCGAGAGTGACAACCCAAGCCGAGGCTCCCCCACGGGGAGCCCTTGAGCGTTGGCCGCTATATGGGCCGAGGTGCCTTCAGAGACTCGCCCAAAAAAGTCCGGTGAAGCAGTAATGGCTGCAACTGCCAACTGCAATGTCAGTTCTCCACCGTAATCCGCTTAGAGCAATCCGCTACAGCGGACTGGAGGTGGCTATTAAGCGCTTCGACCGCTAAACTAGCATAGTCGGTTGTGACAATATTGTCCGGGATCCTATTGAGGTGGGGCGAGTGCATTGACAGTTCACTCCGTGTAGAAATAGAGAGTGTAGGCTCGGAAACTTATTTTCTTCTAATGTAAACCTACAAACAAATATATAATCGTTATATGTAGGATCAGATACAATTCCTATTAGCGCCATAGACCTAAAAATCTGTTACAACTCACGTAATGGTTTATTAAAAAGGATATTTTATGGTTTACTGCTTAACAAACATTTATGTGATTAGTGTTTGTCTTGAGTCTGTTTTTTTTTCTAGATATAATATGTATGTATTTAAAAAAAGGATATATATTTTGTTTTTATTCGTTATCTGGTATCCATAGTATTTATTTAGCTTTGCTTAGTTTGGTACCAAATACTGATGTGTGTAATGTCCAAAAATGGTTATTTATCATTATTAATATAAAATCAGTCAGTCACGACAAAATGTAACTGTTAGAAAGGTTCGAAAATGGTTTTCTTTATTTGTTTTGAACGTAAAAATGTAATATTATTTACATTGTAGTTAGCGCAATATTATTGAAATAAGGCTATTTGACCGCCTTTTTCTAATAGGCGACATCAAAGAAATGTAATTCATGACACCTTTCCCGCAGTGAGCTGGCGATCAGAAAAGCTTCCGCTCCGGTCATCTTGATGATGTCTTTGAGGGTCGAGAGGGTTGTTTGCGGCGTCTACGGGAGATAGCAGTTTCAAAGGGAATATAAAAACTAAGGAATATAAAGACTTTTGCAGAAAATGACGTCAAAGGGAAGCTATAATGTATCAGTCATGTCGTACGTATTAAAAACGTAATATATTTTTATTTTATTTTTTAGTCAAGTTAGTTAAGTCCGGTACAAATAAATTTATAAAAAGCATACATCATCTATGAGACAGACTGACTTAGATAAACTGTGTGACACTCTGACCTAGAATTTAACACATTTTGTGAGAGCCGTGCACATTTACATAATGTGTGAGCCACGCACATTTACAGAGTGTGTGAGCGGCACATATTAACACGTGCAAATCGGAAGTTTGTGTGACGCGCGACCCGATAACCGATGACAATGACACTTCTTCTGTCAAACTAACAAACAAAAACTGTTACTGAAGGGCTTGTTGGAATTTCACAGCAGATTAACTATACATATACATTACTGATAACAATCACGCTATACACTTACACATAATATTATATATGCATGATTATATCGACACCTCCTGTCAAGTTTTTTATGGATTAACGCAAATGCTTCTAAAGTTTAAATTTGCGTAGATCAAGTTTGTAACATAAATTTGTGTAAAAAAAATTACAAAATAAGCATAATTTTTATAAAAAAACCTAAACTTAAAATTTACATTAAAAAGACCCATTTATAAGTATAAGCATGTATATATATGGAATTCAAAATACAAATAATTTATTTCAACAAATGTGATTGAATAAAAGCTTTCACATGCTTTCTGTCGTTAAACATTGATATCTTTCACAGATGTGCTGATTTACATTACAAACATTGATATCTTTCACAGATGTGCTGATTTACATTACAAACATTGATATCTTTCACAGATGTGCTGATTTACGCAAAATAAACACGATAAAGCTCTATTCAGAAAATAACAGAATACATTTACAAAAAGTAAATACGTGAACATTAACAAGGCTCACCAAGTTTTTATCCTTTGGTAGTCAGGTATAGTACTAAAAACGCTCCATAAAATATTTTAACTTACCTTTAATGACATTATTTACCTTTTAAATAGTATCTAAAGGTATTTTAGCTTAAGCAAATATTTGCATGAAAAAAGAGCTCCAGAAACATACCGTTTTTAAAGAAACGAACGTTCATGTTAGTGACAAAGTTTTTGACTGAATATTTTGGTTTGTGATTAAATCTTAGTTTACAGCACATATTATTGCCAGTCCTACAATTTATAAGTTTAATTTAATATATGAGATTTATAAGTTGTTTCTTTTACAATGTTACATTACGACTATATACATAATATTACACATATAAGTCTTCCTGAGAATAACCCCCCACCCGGCGACC
This sequence comes from Apoda limacodes, assembly GCA_946406115.1. Taxonomy (NCBI): domain Eukaryota; kingdom Metazoa; phylum Arthropoda; class Insecta; order Lepidoptera; family Limacodidae; genus Apoda; species Apoda limacodes. Next base: position 2,248,032 of record OX291548.1, read on the forward strand.
CCAAGTACGTTTTTTGTCTGAACTGACTATGCAGTTGGCTGATGCAGCCATTACTGCTGCACCGGGCTTTTGGGGCGAGAGTCTGAAGAATTCTCACCCCATATAGCGCTCAACGCTCAAGGGCTTGGGTTGCCGCTCTTGGGGTCGTCCCTTCGACTAGCTTGAGCCTCGAACCCGAAGGTGAGGTTGCGATTGCGAGTGAGTGGGTAGAAGCGCCCCGGCACTCTTTGGTACCTCATGTCTGAGGTGGGTCCGTGCGTTTGCTGACAAACCCCGGGGAGGTCGGCGTCATGTGAGGAGGAAGATATTAGGTATAAGGGACCTCCCCTTACTAGACTAGTCTCGCTATACGGATTGCATCTTTCCATTGAGAAGGGAAAATACAATCTTTGTTGTCAGCGTTGAAGGTGGCGGCTAGAAGATAGAGAAGGTGAAAAGTAAGGCGCTTAAGGATACCGTTAGAGATACCGTCAGTGCCGAGCTTTGTCGTCGACCGTAACGGGGGGCAGAGGATCCTGTGGGGGCAGAGATGCTCTATGTCCACTTCACCGTCTACCTCTCACACATGCTCAAGATCGAATTGTTGTGTGCTTAAGGCACTTTAGGCTTGGAGACTAGATGCAAGGCAATCAGCTTTTTCGTCGTTATCGAACGCGGGAACGTTGTAGGGACGAGTTAACGGAGGAAGGGAGTTGAAGGTGTCTGATTTCAACGCTCTGGCTAGGCGCCAATAAGCTAGATGAGAAAGAGAGATATTCTCCATCAGATCACTGAAACGTTGTTCGCGAAGCTCAGCTACAGCTGATCTTACACTGCGGTGTAAGTCGTTGAATCGAGCTTTGTTTTCGGTAGAGGGAGCGCGATCGCTTCTTCGACGGGCTGCATTAAACTCAGTCATTAGCGACCTGATGTGCTGAGGATTAGGTGGTGGTAGTCACCAATTGGCACTTACCGAGCACTCGCCAACGGTGGCGGTCAGGTGGCTAGTGAGTGATTTAATAGCCACGTTTATATCGTACACAGACGAGATATTATCGGGAACATGATATAGATGTGGCGAGCTGGGATTTTCGAGTAATTGCTCGAATTTATCCCAGTCCGTCACGGTTCTAGTGTCGGGAGGAGTGTCCGATGGAGAACCTAATCGGAGAAGGACAGGGCGGTGGTCCGAGTGAATTTCGTCAAGCACCTCTATAGAGAAAAAGCTTAGCCTTTAGAAGTGCTATGTCGAGCACGTCAGGACTGCAGCGGGCGTTATGGAGAAAGTGAGTGGGCGTCATGATAGCAATGATGTCAAAGTTTAGTCTGTCAACTTATTGGTACAGAAGTCTGCCTCTCCATGAAGTGGTTGAAGATTTCCATCGACGGTGCTTGCAATTTTATGATCGGCAAATGGCCGGTCATCGCTAAGCGGTTGACGGATGATTTTAAATTCGTAAGAGGCGCAGGATCGATGCGGGAGCAATTCAGGAAGCACAAGGGGTGCCTCTTGGCGGGTGCGTGGCGGCGCGGCGCGATTTACCCTTTTTGGGTTTAAGATACAGTACGTGTACTGATTGATATACCTTTATTTTGGTAGCGTTAGTAGCCAAGTGTTTCTTGACTAAAGAAGAAAGCCTAAGGGAAATCGTACTTCGGAAATGAGTTATGCGCCGGATCGGGCGTCAATTCAATTCAAATGCGCGCAGATAGGATGCGGAGAGAGAGGTGCAGCGGTTGCTGTAGCGGATGGCGGTTGGATGTGTCGGTTCTGTTTCGGAGATAGGTCTTGATGCTGGAGCTAACACACAAGTAAATAGTACATCGTATTGCGGTATCGGTATTTATTCGGCTATGGTTCTTCTATAATTTTATATGGTCTGTATTATAATAACACACGCGGTGTCGCGGTGCGTCTTCGGCAAGCGGGGCGGGGGGCGCTTCAGTGCGCGCGGTGCGTTCGTGACGGCTAGCTTGGTACAACTGTGTGTCGATGCAGCGGGCGGCTTGCAAGGCGCTGGCGGCCTTGGGTACCTTTCCATCGTAGGTGTCGGTGTCGGTATGGTCACGTAGTCTTGTACATTGGGTCCCGTAGAATTATGTCAGTTATATATAACGTACGGTCGGTAGTCGGGTGTAGGGAATTTATTTATTTATAATATAGGTATAAAGTAAAATAAGAAAATATATGCGAGCAAATTCGAGGGGCGAATTTTAGCGAACATAACTCGCGGCGGCCGGAAAGGGATCAAAACTATGGTTTGATCGGGAATAAATAGTGGATCCTTCGGAGGGTCAATTAAATACACACAAAAAATTTGTTTACAAATGTTGAAGCGGTAGCCTTTTTAGACGCCTTAATTTTATATAAACGTTGATAAACCAAACACAAAAAGGTTTTTCAAAACAGGGTAAGACATGTCTGATCTCCAAGAACAGACATCGGCACAACCCGGATATGGAGTTGAAGAGGCGGCTAGCATCTCAACAAAGGTCGCGGTGATAAGAAACTTTTATCGAAGGAGCGGTATGTGCTTTAAATTGCACTATATGTTTACGGAACCCTACGGCTAGTACATTGTCAAGTGCAATGTTTACTTAAATAAAACTTATTGTAAGTACGGACTCGACAGCGGCTTAAATTAAATATGAACTATCGGCGGATTACCTACTATACGTAACGAATAATAAATAAAATAGAAAAAGGTTTATTAAAATAACCTAAGCTAATTCTGTAGCTTGAACACGGGATACCAACTTCGTGTGCTACGGGTAACTTCGACGGCGCGCGGTGCGTACGGAAGCAAATTGTAAGTAGGTAACTTACAGGTAGGAAAATAAAAATGTTCGAAGACGGATATTCGAACTTATACGTATTAATTTTACGTTCTAATGTCAAGACGTTTCGGAAACCAATTTCGAACACAAATAAAACAACCAAGTAAACTGGTCCTTGTGTTTCGTTTACGGATTATTAAGACGGACGGTTTTAATCACAAAGTTTTAATTTTACAAATTAAATAATCGACGGGCGTAAGTGGTTACGCTAATACCTAGTTAGGTACTTATCTATATAATAAATTGTTGGTACATATCGGTGTACGCAAATTTATAGTTGCATATAGGTACGGACTGAGTTAAAAACAGTTTCGGTGTGATGCTTACCTAAACAAACCTATAAGATACGCGGTGCGAAGTTATAAGTAGGTAGGTACACTACAATAGATATGACTAAAATATATGTCTGCTTCAACGCATTCCTACAACTTGGAATGTGTGAGAAACGGTTACCGTATAACTACATATAGTTGGTAGTTAGACGGGTGTTTGTTTTTATATCGGTAAAGTAATATGTATGTACAATTAGTTCACAATTTTGTTTACGGATTTGAGTACGTAATCGGTACGGTTGATTGATGTTATAAATCAAATCAAAAAATGAAGTAAAAACTTAATCGGAAGGTTTTAATATCAAAGCGGCAAAGTCGGGGGTTTCACATGTTAATTAACGGTTTATGCGGGCGGTTGAGATCGCGGAGTATAACTAGATAGTTTGATGTTTATATGCATCAAATATTAAACAAAAAAAATAATAAAAACTTATTAGACAGTAAAAAATAATAAAAGATTTTAAATATTATCTGTAAAGACGGAGAGACATGAGCAATGCATGCGAGCGGTTAAAAAACGCGGCTTACAACTACATAACTTGATAAAAGATAATGAAAATCAAAAACTTAATCAAAACTAAATTGTGACTTATACCTAAAGTAAATAAAACAAAAAATGTAAATGGAGCGGTGATTGAGCGGCGCGGGGTGAAGCGGTTTAGTTTAGGTTGCTGTTCGGGATTAGCCATCGGTGCCAGCAGGCTAGAGTTATTTGCTGAAGGCTTTGATAACGGGACAAGCAGAGGTTTTCGTATCGGCTCAGGCGGATTAAACTTCCACTGGACGTTACGTTTACGGAACTCGTCATAAAGCACGGCTTCATTGTCCAGTAAGAACTTATTAACTTCGGTTAAATATTTATTAGCGTTACTTAGTTCCTCGATCGGAACGCATTAAAGCGGGTAGTCCACGGCGACTTACAAAGCGGGTGAAAGCGGCAATAAAAGCGTCTACGGATAGGCTTGCGACGGCCTCCAAATGCACTGCCTTAATGGCAAGACAAACAAAAAACACATAAATATGTCGTAACGGAGCGAGCGGAGCGGAGTAAGCGGAGCGGAGTAAGCTTGACTTTACAAGGTAGGGACCTGCAAAGTCGGTCGCGGTACCAGCAAAGACACGTGATACTTGCACGCGATCAATAGGCAAATCGCTCATTAGCGGTGGCTGTGAAATAGCACTAAAGCGGTGGCATGTATCACAACGATGCAATACTCTAGACACTTGACGTCGTATAGAAGTGATCCAAAATTCCTGTCTTAGGACAGCAATTAAAGCATTAGGTGCGGCATGACAGTGTTGTCTGTGATAGTGTTCGATGAGTAGGTATGTAAACCGGTGCTCCTTAGGTAAAAGCATCGGGTGTCGGGTATCATAAGACAACAGTGATTGTTTGAGGCGACCTCCTACGCGGATAATGTTATCGGTATCGATAAATAAATCGAGTTTATGTAACGATGTGCGGACGGCTTTACCCCTTTGTGTAAGTGGTATCTCGGAAACAAAGGCGGTAGGTTGTACATATTAACAAAAAAATGTTTAGCGGCGCGTGTTTCAGCCACAGTTAGGTATTTTAAACGAACACGGTGTTCAGGTTTTGATTCAACGTTGTGAATAAATCTGAGTACGTACGCGGTTCCGTTTGCGGTGACGGGTCCTCTCCCTCTCACGGTCGATGGGCTGAGGCGCGAATGTGACACGTCCTTCACGCGGTAACGTGCGCGGTGACGTACGCTGTGATGTACGCGGTGATGTATGTGGTGATGAGTGCTAGCTCGCGGATCGGACCTATTTTTGGTGTGGGACCTCCACGCAGACGGGTACTGCGATATAATTAAACTGCGGTGAGTTTGGCGAATAGGGTGTTTTGAAGAACACCATCTATAAATTTCGGCTATCGGAGCCCATGAGGGGCGTTGCGTGGTACTCATAATCATAGCTAATTGCTTGGAGCCGGGGGGCATGTGCAACGCGGAGTCGCAATGGTTGCAACAGCTCGTGTGTTGCGAGCGTACTGCGGACGGAACGGTTCGGTATGTTGTGTAAGTACAGCTCGGTGCGGCTTGTCGGACTAGATCGGGGTGTCGAGCGGGATTTAAATCGGAGTACTGGTTGCACCCACGTAATGTGTGCAACGTTGAGTTGCAAAAGTTGCAACCGTGTCTTGGTTGCATTCGTGCTGCTGACGGGCGGTACAAATCTGACGGGTGACGGATCGGCGTGACGGATGGACGATCGGACTGACGGGCGGATCGCGTGACAGACGGACGATCGGATACGGGTTCAGTAAGACTGACGGGATCGGTTGTCTTCGGTTTATCGTCGGACAACGGTGGTGCTATATGCGCGATATGCTCGTGGTCTCGCGGAGGAGGAGTCTCGGTCGGCGATAGCGGAGATGGGTCGGTAGGACGGACAGGTTCGACGGAAACCGTAATTTGGTCGGTGGGTTTCAGGACAACTTCATTTGAATGCATCGCATTCCTTATCTCCATATCTAACATGAAACTATGCATGTTTGAAAACCGGGTACGGTAGATGCCGAGGTCGGTATCCCCGAGATTACAAATCAGGTCCGTGTAGGCGGCCTCTAATTTGGTAAAATGCCTAAAGAAAATCCTTTCCGCAAAGGCAATCGCGGTTGCGGTTTTGGCGGCTCGGATCTCGTCACGGACTTCACTTAGAAGATCGTGCCTTATGTTAAACGTGGCTACGCACTTCAACATTTTAAAAAGTCAAATTATGGACAAACAAAGAATATGAATTAATAAATATAGATAACTCGGATAAAAGTTAATTGAGCGGAATAAAATAAAACGGGGGGTAGGTAAGTACGTCAATTTTACCGTTACGGTCGTAGCGTCCAGTTAGTCGATTCAGCGTAATCAGCGGTCGGGTTTCTGTCGCTATGCCTCACAGCGTTCAGCGACTCAGCGGCTCAGCGGCTGTCGCGCTTGAAAGCTACGTGCGGTGTCGGCGTGACCTTAGCGGGACGCCTCGTGGTTTTATCGGCGGCAACGTGGTTTGGCGGGACCGTGTGGTTACGGCGACAACGGCGGCGTAGTTTTGGGGGCCGCGTGGTTTCGGCGGCAACGGTTTGGGGGGCCGCGTGGTTTCGGCGGAAACGGCGTGGTTTCGGCGGCAATGGCGTGGTTTAGTGGGACCACGTGGGTTCGGCGGCAGCGGCGTGGTTTGGCGGGGCCGCGTGGTCTCGGCGGCGGCGTAGTTTGGCGGGCCGCGTGGTCTTGGCGGCAACGGCGTGGCCTTTAGGGAGCGGGTGCTGCTGATGCGGACGTAGTCGGATAGCGGATGCGGATGGTCCAATGCTGGTGGCCCTCTTGGCTTTTCTTCCAGGACGATCCCACGATCTCTGTGGGACCTCCAAAAATATGCGCCGGATCGGGCGTCAATTCAATTCAAATGCGCGCAGATAGGATGCGGAGAGAGAGGTGCAGCGGTTGCTGTAGCGGATGGCGGTTGGATGTGTCGGTTCTGTTTCGGAGATAGGTCTTGATGCTGGAGCTAACACACAAGTAAATAGTACATCGTATTGCGGTATCGGTATTTATTCGGCTATGGTTCTTCTATAATTTTATATGGTCTGTATTATAATAACACACGCGGTGTCGCGGTGCGTCTTCGGCAAGCGGGGCGGGGGGCGCTTCAGTGCGCGCGGTGCGTTCGTGACGGCTAGCTTGGTACAACTGTGTGTCGATGCAGCGGGCGGCTTGCAAGGCGCTGGCGGCCTTGGGTACCTTTCCATCGTAGGTGTCGGTGTCGGTATGGTCACGTAGTCTTGTACATTGGGTCCCGTAGAATTATGTCAGTTATATATAACGTACGGTCGGTAGTCGGGTGTAGGGAATTTATTTATTTATAATATAGGTATAAAGTAAAATAAGAAAATATATGCGAGCAAATTCGAGGGGCGAATTTTAGCGAACATGAGTGTTCTTTCATTTTATTTAATACCATTTGTCATATTGTGTACAGCAGACTGGTCGCCCGACCCAACTTTACATAATTAAGGCTAGAGTTGTCCTTCTAAGGGCTTCGTACGAAACCGACAACATTTTAGTGTCCATCCTGTATGCCACAGCTGTGCACATACAAACTTAAAATTTGGCGCAGTTGTAGAGCTTGCTCCAAGCAAGTTCTACAACTAAAAATAATATTAAAACTAAACTTCTGTTTTTTTATTATTACTATCATCTTTTAAATTTAAAAAACACCGCAAACTTTGCAAATTTCATCGCAAAATTAATTCAGTTTAAAGTGAAAGAAATTGTGAATTAATTGAAAAATTGACGGTTTTTTCTGCGGTGAAAAAATCTTGGATTTGTATCCTATTACAAGGAGATCAATTGGGTTAGGAAGCGAGGAATTCTCATCCACCGGTTCATCGCTTCAAATTTCAACGGAAATTGAAATATTCCAATCATTGAATTTTTACAATCCTAGAGCAAAAAGATGATTAAATTTTTTTTATTGCCAATTACTACTTTATATTGTGAATATTTTGGATTATTATGATGTGCATTTAGGAGAAATATCTATGTGATGAACATTTGTGTATGTCTTGAGACTCGGTGTTTACTATATAGTACATATGTATGGATTTACAAAAAAAGTACATCTAATAATATGTATTTGTATCCGTTGTCTGGTATCCATAGTATATCCATCAATCCATGGTATAAGCTACCACGAAGGAGCTGTGTGTGTCCAAAAATATTTATTTATTTAATAACAACAACAACTAACATATTTCAAACTTCAGTTGTAAGGAATTGAAATGATATTGAAAAACGTTGGTTAGCGGGTAAGACACTAATAAACGTTGGTTAGCGGGTAAGACACTAATAAACGTTGGTTAGCGGGTAAGACACTAATAAACGTTGGTTAGCGGGTAAGACACTAATAAACGTTGTTTAGCGGGTAAGACACTAATAAACGTTGGTTAGCGGGTAAGACACTAATAAACGTTGGTTAGCGGGTAAGACACTAATAAACGTTGGTTAGCGGGTAATACACTAATAAACGTTGGTTAGCGGGTAAGACACTAATAAACGTTGGTTAGCGGGTGAGACACTAATAAACAGCAGAAAGTAAACTTTCCTTAAATTTAAATTTGAATTAGTACCTGTATACAAATAACAAATAGTATTGAAATGTCGCTACGTGCTCGCAACGTAATAGCTGAAGTTTCTTTATCTAAATATAACGTGAATTTTATAATAAAGATTTCAATGCGGTTTTCTCAGCAGCAGCGTTAACTTTGTAAGTAATTACATTTTGATTTTTATTAACAACAATCTTTTGGCGCAGCTCTGCCCGTCTTATAATGCAAACAAACTATAACCACCGAATATAAAATACAATAATATATTTATAAAATATATACGTAACGCTTTTATCATATTTTTAACATAAAATTAAGCAACAAGTATAAAGATTGGACAGTCATTCGGCGGTCTTCTGTTGAAAAACAACATTAGCAAATATAACGTTGTTTGGGAAACACCTCCGGCATTGTCCTTTACTTTCACCGTCAGCTAACGTGCGCCAACCAACACGTGCCTGGCACATAAAACCAAAAAATTGTAGAAATGTCTTATGTCGCGTGATAGCCATAACTACAGCAAGAAAGGCTGTAATTTTTGGTTTGCGGGTGCACTACTCACTAAATATCATCGCTACAGGACTGCTTAAATTTCATAATCACCTGTATAATAGGTCCGTTATTGTGGCGACGCCCTGCAGACACCAGATATGCACGTTTACCGTCAGTGTCGGAGCGACAGCTGTGAAGACAGTCATTAGCGTTAGCAACAGACTGCACCCAGCGATTCATATAAGAGCTGAATCGAACGCGTTCTGATTTCAGTTACAGTATTGATACACTTCCCCTTATAATGAACATGGCATTATAAGATAATGCAGACGCAGCACAGTGTGTGATTTATCCTTAGTTGCGGCCAGTTTTATGTGCGATTAACGGGTTTCAACAAATCTTTCTAAGTAATACCTGTTCAGATATTCTCCTTAAATTTAGAAATGCAAATTGTTTTTTTGTAAGGTCATTGAACTTCATGAAAAGTGTTTTTATCTGTATTTTGCGAATACGGGAAAACTTTCCTTTATTAAAATATACAGTGATTGTCGATTTAAAATCTATAAGGTCTAAAAGATGTTAATACGCTTTTCGTATGAATGTTATCTTTCAAAAAACACATAAGACGAGAATAGCCGCAAATAAGGTTAAATTACACACCATGCGTAGTTCTGACTTCAGTGACAGTTTTGATAAGCTTCCCCTTATAATTTGCATTTTAATATTTCAGTGTTGTTTCAGATTGTACATCAGTATAAGATCAAGTACATTTACTAGACTTATCCAACAATTTCAAACCGTAAATATCCAAAGCTACAAAATTTCTTTATTTTGATTTTATGATATACAAGCTCTTCCCAGCAAAATAGCTCGGCTCACTATTCATATGTTTTACTTACTTATTATTTTACTCGGGAACTACCGCTCTGATTTAAAGAAATCTTTTTTCGTTAAATAAAATAGCAATAAAGGAAGGCTACATAACTTTACGCTACAACCCTATTTTTTTTTTTATTTTTTTTTTTTTTTTTTTCTCTGAGCTGACTATGCAGTTGGCTGTTGCAGCCATTACTGCTTCACCGGACTTTTGGGGCGAGACTCTGAAGGAGCCTCAGCCCATATAGCGCCCAACGCTCAAGGGCTTCCCGCGGGGGAAGCCTCGGCTTGGGTTGTCGCTCTCGGGGGCGTCCCTTCGACCGGCGTGAGTCTCGAACCCGAAGGTGAGTCACCGCCAGGAGGGGAGTTCCCCGTTACGCGGGTGCGGTTGCGATTGAGTGGGGGCGAGAAGCGCCCCGGCACTCTTTGATACCTAGTGTATCCTTGTGGGCGCCGACGAACCCGGGGACGTCGGCGTCGTGTTTGGAGGGAGGCCCTATTCGGGGAGGTCGTAGAGACTAATCTCGCTATCCGGACAGCGAGATCGTCATCTGGGGACGTTAGTACGTGCCGAGGCCGCCTAACAATAGTTTTACGACCGTGACCGGGTCGATCGGGGGGACGATACGTTGTGGATTGCACAATTAAACGATTCGGATGATTTTGCGTACGCTCGAAAAAGCGGACTGCCAAGTCTTTAAAATATTGGGGAATCGTGGGAAGTTCGAAGTCTCTGTGTAGGTCCGCATTGCGAACGTACCAAGAGGCTCCAGTGGCCGCTCTGAGAAAGCGATTTTGGAGGGTCTGGAGTTTGTGGAGATTGCGCTTGGACAGCGCAAAGACTACGCTAGCATAAGCTAGTATGGGGCGGATACAAGTTGTGTAAAGATTTAGCTTATTTCTAAGCGACATCTTACTATACTTGCCTATCATGGGATAGAGACGGCCGAGGACAAAAGCGGCTCGGTCTCTGACTATTTTGGTGTGAGCTTGGAAGTTCAAACGACTGTCCATGGTCACACCGAGATATTTGGTATATACCGAGGTATTTTGCCAGGGAATGGCACGACCGAGAAGAGAAAGGGGAGAAGGCCGCGGAGGGCGGCCTAGGGTAAAAAGAACGGCAGAGCTTTTGTCGGGATTCACCTCGATTCTCCATTTCCGAAACCACTCGCCTAGGGCGGTGATAGCGGGTTGGAGTCTCTCAGTGATTCGACTCACTTGCCTATCTGTGGTATAGATAGCGGTATCGTCCGCAAAGAGGGCTAGGTTGGTACCTATCGTTTTAGGGATGTCGTTAGTGTACAGAAGGTACAAGATGGGGGCGAGCACGGACCCTTGCGGGACTCCTGCTTCTATGGGACGGGGGGAAGAGAGAGTGCCTTCGACTTTGTAGCGAAAGCTACGATTCGACAAGTAGTCTCGTATGATGAGCACGAGACGATCTGGCAACTGAAAGTTGTACAGTTTAAAAATTAAACCGTTGTGCCAGACTTTGTCGAAAGCTTTCGCTACATCGAAGAAGACAGCACCCGTGTGACGGGTCTTACCTAACGCTGGCTGAAAGCCAGTGAGAATATGTTCCGTTATGCGGAGGACTTGATGGACGCATGAGTGTTTGGCACGGAAGCCAAACTGCTCGTCTATTAAAATGCCTCTGGAGACTATAGCGTTCCGTAGGCGGGCGAGAAGGAGGCGTTCATAGAGTTTACCAAGGGCCTTTAGTAAACTTATGGGGCGATAGGAGGACGGCTCGGTACGAGCTTTACCTGGGTTATGGATGCCTATAACAATTGCATCTTTCCATTGAGATGGAAAGATGCAATGTTCCATAGCAGCGTTAAAGATCGCTACTAGGAGGCAGACAAGGGGCAGAGTGAGGCGCTTTAGGATATCGTTAGAGATACCGTCCGCACCGGGGGACTTACGGGGGCGTAGGTCTTTGATGACCTGTACGACTTCGTCGACAGTGACAGGGGGCAGGGGGTCTTGTGGAGGCAGAGAAGTTCTGCGCTCCACTTCGCCGTCTACCTCGCGCACGTGGTCGGGATCGAAGGCACATTGGGCTTGGAGGCTAGACGCTAGGCAATCCGCTTTTTCGTCGTCGTTGAACGCGGGAACGTTGTTGGGACGAGATAACGGAGGGAGAGAGTTCGCGGTTTCGGACTTTAGAGCTCTGGCTAAGTGCCAATAAGCTTGGTGAGAAGGAGAAATGTTCTCCATAAGATCACCGAAACGTTGGGCGCGAAGCTCAGCTACAGCGGTTCTTACACGGCGGTGTAAGTCGTTGAAGCGAGCTTTATTATCGATAGTGGGAGCGCGATCGCGAGCGCGGCGGGCCGCGTTACGCTCAGCCATTAGCGACCTGATGTGCTGAGGCAGGATTAGGTGGTGATAATCACCAACTGGCACCTGTCGTGAGCACTCGCCAACGGTGGCGGTCAGGTGGCTAGTGAGTGAGTCGATAGCTACGTTAAGATCGGTCGCGGAAGAGATTACGTTGGGAACGCGGTCTAGATGTGGCGAGCTGGGATTTTCGAGCAATCGCCCAAATTTATCCCAGTCCGTCACGGTTCTAGTGTCGGGAGGAGAGCAACCCTAAGCAAAGAAGCAGTTATTTAACTTACGAACAGGTATAACCGCAGGGGAGAGGTTGTATTCGTTATATATATTGTATTAGCTTAAAATCGTCTTAAATAAACGCACAAACAATTTTAAACTCGGACTGTAACTGTTACCTAGTTATTGATATAGCTATTTTAAACAATCTTACAAACTCACTGACTTTACATAATTAATAAATATTTGAGAATAAATTAAATTTTAGCTACGAAATACTAAATACACGTAACTATGCATATCTGTTAATATAACAAACAGCAGAGAATCCATGATGCCCGTCGTTGCCAAGTTAAATATGGTTGTTGAATAGAATACCGACCTGGATATATGTGCGCAGTACGTTCGCTAATGACTGTCTACACAGCTATCGTGTCGACTGTCGACACTGTCGGTAAACGTGCATATCTGTCGAGTGCAGTGCGCCGCCGCACTAACTGACCTATTCGGATGCAAATTCCGACCACCGAAGCACATCAAATGAAATGTCCTATGACAATATTAATTGCACATGCTGTGCAATGTCGAATTATGTTAAACATAATGGAGACCCCTGTTTCATAAAATTAATTCCTGTTTGTGATAAACACATTCAAGGCATTCTATATTACAGCATATCTCAGGTAACTTAAGTTTTCGTTAGCCAATTCGTAACAATAATAATATTTCTTAAATAAATCGCACACAACATTCACTAAAAATCATAAGTAAATAAACACTGTTACTAAAATAAAACAAATAAAATTTGCTAAAAAGAGATGTAATCAATTAATAATGCCCCATTATTGATTGATTACGTTTATTACTTATACTTAAATTTATATACTATTTGAAAAAACTCATAATTACGCCTTTGTGTCAATGACTGAAACTGAAGTTCAATCCTTTTTAAAATACTACATAAAAATAAATAGTTCTTTAGCAAACAATTTATTTACTCAATGATTCTATTGAAATAATGGCAGAGCAAAATAAAAAATACTCAACTCGCATGAACGCACTTTCTAAGAATAGTCCGTGTAAAATTAAATCTGAAAGTGAATAATTTAGTTCAACGAATAAGTAGACTGAAAGCTTTTATGTTAAACCATTTTAGTGAGCTTTCCACTTAAGTTTTACATTATGATAAATTGTACCATGATAAATAGTTAGTACTATGTAGATAACTTAATTTAATGTAGGTACTCTATTAAATATTAATAAAGACTATAGTTTGTTATGCTATTGTTAGGGAAGATGGATACAGCGAAGATCAAAGGAATATTCGAATACGAGTTCTGACGTTTGTCTAACGCAGCAAAAAAAGGGGAAAATAACGATGAATTAAAGGTGAAGGTGGAAGCCGATCCTTGTCAAACTATCAAAGAATTAGCGGCATGGTTTGGCGTTTGCGTACCCACAATATTGACTCATTTGCAGCAAATCCCATTACATATCTCATCCTATACATGACTTTTCGCTGTTCTGCAAAGAACCCACATCTCTTTTAAGAGAGAATATTTAGCTCTTCAAACGAAGTTGTCAGAACTGTTTACCTCACAGTTTATCAATTTGATAAACATTGTAGATGCAACCTCTACATACATATGTAGTGCAGCGATGTATCGACCAACTCAGTAATTGATTGATGATGATGATATTATTATTATTTTACTGACATGAACTTATATAGTTTTGTTATTGTTAAATTTGACTTCTACAATTTTATTGTAAATTTTATTATGGGTCTCTTAAGTGCCTGAAACAAAGATTAATTTATTATTTATTTAAAATTACTTAACACAGTTTGTTGGAGTCCAGGTCCTTTGAGTTTTATCATGAGCTTCCTATTAGCTGGCAGAAATTTATCACAGCGAGGGTTGATACTATGATAAAATAAATAGCTATTACCTCCTACAAAAAACATGATTTTAATTTTTATAATAAAAGGACAATTTCATACTTTAACGCGGCCACAGCTTGTCAGATTTTTAAGTAAGTTACTTAAACCGACATCGTTATCAAGTTAAAAGTTAATTTAAAGTATCGATTATAGCCTATATTCCTCGCAAACTATGGAGAAACATACAAAATCTACATGTATCACCGGGTAAATTATTTTAGAGTTTTGTGTTTTTTTCCTTACCGTGTCTGGGTCTGTTAGGAATATCCTTAAAAAACAGATTGTATACCTACTAGGTTGATTGGTAATATAAAAAAAATCTGCATTTGATTTTTAAAATCTGTCAAATCAAAGTACTATGTATGGAACCATACCACTAACTATAATGTTCTCTCTTAAACTAAACTTCAAAGCTTCACATAAACCACAAAGTAGTCTGTGGGTAATGCAATGAGAAACAATTTTTTTCAAATTTGCTGTTCATTTACCTATATTTAGATTAGGTTATGTATGGCACAGACCGACGTGACCAGCGACGGTCACGTTACAAGAACCGTGTCGCTATGTCGCTCACAAACCGATACGGCTGCGAACATATCTGGTCTGGTTGTTGTAATCGCGTGCCTAGCTCGTGATGGAAACCTTTTCTGACCCGGTAGCAAACAATAAAACTACAGTTGGCATATTAAATTTTTTTACTCATGTTACACTACCGACACACATATGCTACTGCAACCCAGTTTCTTAAGTCTATAGTTACTGCCTAGGGGTTGAAAAATTTATACACCAACCGCTGAGTGTTAAAACAATCAATCAACAAAGTTATTTACATAGATAAGTGAAACTGGTAATATTAAGACCAACTCCATTCGTTTTTAAGAATTTATAATATATATCATTGAAGTCAAAGAAAACATTGAGCTAACAAATTGATGCCTTTGAAACATTTCGTCTAAAACCATATTTTTATTATTCAAATAATACGTGTATGCCGAGCTAAGCATTTCATTTCAAAAAACCGCATAATTACCACACGAGTGTTGTATTGATTGTATTTTTTCAAGATGATTACCTTACCTGTTCTGCATCTATCAATTGTATTGAACTCTCTGAGATTAAAATGTTAAAATGTGTAGGAAACATTTAAATTTTTGTTACATATTACTTATATCTACGAAAATAACAACGCACTACACGCTTAGGTTGTATTTTTAGTCGAAGAAACAATTTCTTCTCGTAAAAGCAAGATACGGAATTACATTCGTAATAAATAAAATTAGGGCGTAATTACGAAAGACATTTCTGGGATATGTCGACGATCTGCGCGTGTTCTTAAGTGTCTTCTAACAACGTGATGTTGTACACAGTTTCCGGTGACCGGCCGGGCGGGCGGGCGGCGGCCTGTAGGCGACAAACGTATCTCATATTTTTGTACAATATATATAGTAGTAGGGAGCCTGAGATTTCTGTTAGCCTATTTATACAACAGTAGCTTTTTTCCACGAAATTCGTTTATCGACGTGGGATTTCTACAACAACTCCTTTATTATTGTAAGTTTATTAGGTATAAACTCAGCTTCTAAGTTGTGTATCAACATTAAACATGCACCAAATTTTATGTTGGACCTCTAGTAATACAACAGTGAAAGCATCCAATTCTCTCGTCTCTCGTGCAGTAGTTCTTGTGTGATACGTAGGTACACAAACGTACAATTTCTTATTAAAGATATTGCTGTTATAATGGCCCCACCCTCATATTATTCTTTCTTAAATATCTTTTATGGACAGACATCAACTAATTACAATTTTATAATACAATTACCCCTCTTATTAAATATCCTTAAATGTTTCCAATGCCTGTAAAATAGGCCGGTAATAATTTTATTATAGGTATATAAAGATGGCTACTTTTTG
This sequence comes from Apoda limacodes, assembly GCA_946406115.1. Lineage (NCBI taxonomy): Eukaryota > Metazoa > Arthropoda > Insecta > Lepidoptera > Limacodidae > Apoda > Apoda limacodes. The sequence goes on from OX291548.1 coordinate 2,264,086, forward strand.
CCCGCATCTCCACTTACGCTAAATTCGGATGTCGGCATAGGATTCCTACGACAACTCCTTGATTACTCGGCTTTTAAACGTCGCATCGAGACGAAACACTAACCGGATTTTAAGCTAAGTCTTCAGCAAAAAAACTGTAAAAATCGCATCCAGTTCTGTGCACTAGTTTTATGATGATGCGTCTACAAACATGTACAGGAAGACAGACAATCATACAAGATATATAATTTTTTCTTAAATATCTGCAACTGATTAGGTTGGGTAGAAGTATAATGTACATCATTTTTATTTTGTCAGCTTTCGGTCAGGACCCTTTTGATAGCCAAGGACTGAAAAGACAAATAAAAGAATAAAATATATGCAAGTTTGTGACTTATACATGACGCATATTTCCCACAGGGTTAAGCAGAGATCAGGGTCTCGTAATGGATTTTCTTTTAAGCAACCAGGAATCTATTTTGCCGTTTATATTTTATTTTCACATTTTCAGCGTAAATCATTTAAGCATTTACAGACGGACTGACTACTCTAATACTATATTTAGATCTAAAAACGAAGAATTTTTTCAGTTTGTAGTTAGCCGCCGTCAATCCATTCTTGTCCGCGTCGCTGCAGATTTGATGAGTTTTATCTCGAGCTCGGCAGACAGACGGACGACGGACGACGGACGACGCGGCGGTGCACTTCTTTTGTGTATCGTGCTACAGGATTCAATTTTACGGCAGCAATCCACTGCAATAGTTTAAAATAAACTAAATTTAATATTTTTTGTTCATTTTTTATTCCAAACTAGCCTTTGCCAGCGGCTCCGCCCGCCCTAAATTTGGTTATCGGTGTAGGATTCTTTCGTCAACTCATTAATTATTCTAATGGAGTTTGCTATAGCAAGCTATAATTCGTTTAAGCTCGGTTTTAGTTATTCCTGCGGGAACTTTTGATTTTTTCAGGATAAAAACTATCCTTTGTCCTTTCCCGGCACTCAAACTATATTCATACCAAATTTCATCTTAATCGGTTAAGCAGCTTAAGCGTGAAGAGGTAACAGACAGACAGAGTTACTTTCGCAATTATAATATTAGTATGGACTTCTGATATACTCACAGATTTAAACCCGAACTTTGTTTTAAATTATTTCCTTAACATTTTTATTTGTGAATAATTTAAAAATGTATAGGGCGATTACATTATCAAATGTATAGGGCGATTACATTATCGCGGTTGCGACATTAAAACATTTAGAGCTTCTTCGTAGTAAAATAAGAAACATTAATAATTTAATTATTTTTCCTCTAAAGGGCTACATCTAAACCTGTTGTCGTTAGGTATAATTACAAACATTTAAATAAGATATATAAACAAACACCAGGAAGGTGTAAAGGGCTATTGTGAGTACAAGATAGTACCAGTTAGTACAAGATAGTACAAGGTAGTACAAGATAGTACAAGGTAGTACAAGATAGTACAAGGTAGTACAAGATAGTACAAGGTCCTCATTTCGATTAATTCGGATGTTTTTTATGTATGTTTGAGCATAGCTGCGTCATAATTAGAAGAATGTGCAAATATATTTTTTTTATTTAAAAGGGTCTTCATAGGTCCCTTATTAATGTAGTGAATTCAAAGCTTAAAATTTTGGTCAAAAAAAATAATTGGTGTCAATTTGGAACTGGTGAAACGCCTTGTATTTTGATGATTGTATAAAATTTTGTTATGAGTATGGATGTTTTTAGTGTACGTCTTTCATTCGTCAGTCATTTTTTTTTTGTTTAAATGATTTTAATGTATATACTTACATATGTTATCCATTTTTATGTACCTTTTACATTCTTATGTATACAACCATACAGCGATATTATCTAACTTTATAGCCGGACTTGAAGAACAGACGTACAAACCAGTGCAAATATTTTTTGACGAGACAGCTCCTTTACAGGCAATACATTTACTTGATCCTCGATGGTCCAAGAGATGTTTTTGCAAATATAGCATGTGATTATTATTAACCTGAGTCTCTATAAAATTGGAAACTCGTAATTTCGACGCTTTCTGATTGCTTGATTCTATTTTTATTTGAGTTTTGCCAGTTTTTTAGATCTTTCTTTTCCTCTGTTTTGCTTTAATTTTCCTCATAGTTACATATCATGAGCTGCGTCTTGCCGAAGAAGGTGTTGGTTGGTGGTGAAAATGATTCTTGGTTCTTTTGGAAATATTGCTGCCTGCGGATTTGACAGTCGAGTATGTTTATTTTTGAGTTGCAAAAAACTGATCATGTGCGGGTCGGACTCGCGCACCTTGGGCTCCGTACAAACTTGTAGTTCTAAAAGTTCGTTCATAACGGAAATATTTTTTAATGACAAATATTGCAAAATAATAATAAGAGCGTATAACAGTGTAAGAAAGTTAGGTATTTGATATTAATGTCAGCTCAATACCTCCCGCGCGTTCCCGAGAAAAAGGGTTTTGACAAACGGACAAACGGCCAACAAAGTTATCCTAAAAAGTTCGTGCTGCGTTTTTTTCTTTTGTTGTGCAGAACACCAAAAAGAGCGAAATGTTCAATAAAACTCTAAATCATACAAAGGATTATTTTTATTGAAGGCTATGAAAATGACAACAAACTGTTTGGAGACAAAACGTGAAATCCGCTGATCATTTAATTTACTGGCTTTTCAGTGAAGGAAAACATCGTAAGGAAACCGGAATACGGGTATGTTAAGTCCACAACCCGCACTGGACCCGAGTGTGGACTATGCCCCAACAGTGGGGACGTTTTTTTTTTTTATTTATGGTCAACCAACAGTTGTTACATCAAAACAAACTACTCATAGGTTAACACTACATGCATTGAAACTTTACTCACTTTGTATTGGCCATAAAATAAGTACCAAATGCACTCGGTTGTCGAGAATCGTCTACAGTGGAATTTTATATTTTGAACCGTAATTGTTGTAAATATTTATGCCAATAAAAACATAAATAAAGATGACAACTATACCGCAATTAAATTAAGGCTATTCCATCCTTAGGCAGTGCCAGAATTGGTAAAATTATTTAAACTCATACCCTCGGATTACTTTCAATTCCAAGTTTTAACGAAGCAATTATCAATTTGTGCTAAAATCAAACTTTGCTGACAAAGAATAAAATATTCACTATAATTCTTTTCGACCTTTCTTTGTTCAAAAGTGGTGTAATCTTCATGATTTTCTCTTCTTCAAAGAGAAACCATTGGACTTGTAAAATAAATGAAGTTGTTATTTTGCCACGGAGAAGCAGTTACATGAGCTGCTGCTAAAGTGTCAAGTACACGCAACATCAAGAAACAATGTCACGTAAGACCACAAAATAAATACAGAAATAAATAAAGACAGCTCATATTGGCAGTGGCCATCAAAAACGCGTAAATAAACCTAAAATCATATTGCATGCCCTACGCCTATTACAAAACCGTTTTACATTAGAATTACAGCACCATGTCAGCGCTGCCAGGTTTGGTGGGTGATGACTTATGGCGGCGTGCGGCCTAAGTGTGGTGCGTAGAAATAAAACGTCTCATCTGGTGTGCAACAAGATCGTAGGTACGTAGTCTTACCTAAAGTTCGGAGTTAAAAAAAATTACAATGATACAACAATTGCAAAATATATTTGTTCTGGAAACTTTATAAGCTCCCTAAACTATTTCATAAATCAGATACAAAAGTGATTGACTCGAAGTTGCCTTGAAATGTACAAATTCAATTCCTGTGAACACTTGAATGCAGACGGTATTCACATATCTCACCGCGAGGGAATTGTAGAGTTCGACTTCGGCAAATGTACTGGAAATAAAAAAATACCTTTTAAGATTTGGTTGTTCATACGATGTGGGTATACCTAAAACTATCGAAATACAAATTCTAAACGTACAAATTATTGCGCGAAAATATTAGTGAGGACGATTTATGTTGTTTAATTTAGTTTATTCAATTCTCCTTACCTTTGTTAAACATTATGTGAGTATACCTCAGCTAGTAACATTATGTGAGTATACCTCAGCTAGTAACATTATGTGAGTATACCTCAGCTAGTAACATTATGTGAGTATACCTCAGCTAGTAACATTATGTGAGTATACCTCAGCTAGTAAAACATACATTTAACAAAAATGGGATCGTACATTCTAGTACACCAACAAAATAAACAAAATCTTCATAGAATTAAGAAATACAATATAAATATACATACGTATAAATACGTATATAAATATGTATATAATGATTTCAGATTACAGGATGAATGTAGTCAATGCCAAAAAATAGTAGAGCGGAGCTGGTAGCTGCAAGTTATAAACAAACTTGCTCTCCAGGATTACTTTAAACTTAAACTTAAAGTATTAACGACGCAATTATCGATTTGGGTCTAAAAGCAAACTTTGCTGTCAGGGAATTAATATTCATTAAAAATCTTTCGCGACCTTCCTCGGGTGAAGCATGGTTGAAACTTTCTAATCAGCTTTTGAAATAGGCCGCAGGGACAGAGGTCGGGCGAGTCACTGTAAGAGATTGCAAATGAATCGAAGTTCGATTACTTGTGTTTGGGAATTGAATTTAAGATGTTTGAGAAAGGGTCGCGGCAAACGGGTGGCGGACTACATTCTGCATTTATTAAAGTGATGAATATTTTGATGATTTAGAAATCGTTTTTGATAATCTTCAATGCTTAATCAATGAATTGGCTATTTTTCAGTTCCCTTGCTTGTCTTTTTACAAACGCGCGAGTGATACCCCTAGTGGCAAACGTCTATAGGCTACGGAGATGGCATACCATCAGGCGGACCGTAAGCTTGTTTGCCACCTTAGTGGTATAGGAAAAAAAAACCAAGGCGGCAACGAGCTTCTACTGTCTGGCTTTTATGTAGAGACTAATCACGTCTTCAGTTAGCATCCTCAGTGTGTTGCAGTTTTTAAAACAACAATGTCAATTCATTAAACCCCTTCCATCTAGGCCTTTCTCCCCTAAAAGTATTATTATGTTATTTATTATATATATATTTGTTCAAAATAGCTATCTTGTATAGGTAAAGGTAAAATCGAGTAGCATAATATATATGTGTCAAATGTTGACTGTGTAATTCTAACCTAACTAATACTATCGTCTATGTGCATTTCATGAAATGTGCTTTATCTGTTGGGATTTACATTACAATAGATATAGGTTAGTGCGAGGAGTTGCAGATATTCAGTTTACCGAGAATACCGGACTGTTGCTGTGTACGTACAGTCATTAGTGTAACGAACACCGGACTGTTGCTGTGTACGTACAGTCATTAGTGTAACGAACACCGGACTGTTGCTGTGTACGTACAGTCATTAGTGTAACGAACACCGGACTGTTGCTGTGTACGTACAGTCATTAGTGTAACGAACACCGGACTGTTGCTGTGTACGTACAGTCATTAGTGTAACGAACACCGGACTGTTGCTGTGTACGTACAGTCATTAGTGTAACGAACACCGGACTGTTGCTGTGTACGTACAGTAATTAGTGTAACGAACACCGGACTGTTGCTGTGTACGTGCAGTCATTAGTGTAACGAACACCGGACTGTTGCTGTGTACGTACAGTCATTAGTGTAACGAACACCGGACTGTTGCTGTGTACGTACAGTCATTAGTGTAACGAACACCGGACTGTTGCTGTGTACGTACAGTCATTAGTGTAACGAACACCGGACTGTTGCTGTGTACGTACAGTCATTAGTGTAACGAACACCACCCCTCTAGCCCGACAAGTATTGGTATACTGTATTGTGTGATTGGATTCTGTAATGACAGAACTAATTAAAAGTAAATAGATCACTCTTTACCCTCTAAAGAAGAGTAAGGCTTTTTTAGGCTTCCGTACCAAAAGGGTGCCAACGGAGCCCTTTTACTAAGACTACGCTGTCTGTCTGTCTGTCCGTCTGTCCGACGATTAAAAGGCTCTACCTTTAAGATCGAAATAGGTACAAACTTGAATTTTTCCCAGAATATGTGTTATAATAGGGGATTATCTAACGAATAATAAATAGTTAAAAAAGTTAAAATTTAAGGGGGGTTCCCATACATGAAACACATCTTCGTTGTGTTCGCTCTATAGTAAAAACAGAAAGACATACAAACTACAAACTTGCAGTGAAAAATAGTGTGAACTCTAAAGTATAACAAACAAATAATAAAAACCGGCCAATTGTGAGACGGGCCCAAGCAATTACTACTTTAAATTACCCGTGCAGCACCATCTAGCTTAGAAAAGTAACATATTTGTTGGAAACGATATTCAAAGTTAAGCAACGTCGACCTTTTTAAGTACTTGGATGGGTGAACGATTAGCAGCACAATTTTTTTTTTGTGTTTGTAAATTACATAAACCTACCCTTGGTGCGAGAGTCCAACTCGCATTTGGCCGGTTTTTTTAATAGCATTTTGATAAGAAGGAATCTTTTAATTCTGAAGAAAAGTAACATTCATGTAAATACCTTTAATAAAAGTCATGTGCGGGTATGACTTTTAGTATATGGGGGTGAAAAATTTCATTTGCATGGGTCACACCGCCACGCCGCCGCGCCGCCTCGGCTAGCGAACAATCATAAAGAGTAGACAGAAATCTATCGATTGATATAATGAATATGTCTTTATACATTTCAATGAAATCGATTCTGGTTTTATCTTGTCGTTTATTGACAGGATTTATACACAGTTTTTATAGGACAAATTATTTTTATGATCCAATTTGGCTAAAAGCCCAGTTCAATATTGAAAAACGTTTGTTTACGCATGTGTTGTTATTTATTAGCACTCAGACCATAAATTTTGTTGTAAACATTTTACTTTGTCATCATTTTGTCAGATGTAGTGACCGATGTGAGACAAAATCCTCAACATTAACTACTTACTACTACGCGGTCTGTTCGTCTGTTACCAGGCTGTATCTCATGAACCGAGCTGGTTAGACGATTAAAAATTTTCACAGGTGATGTATTTTTGTTGCCGATATAACAACAAATACTAAAAAACAGAATAAAATAAATATTATAGGGGGCTCCCATACAACAAACGTGAATTTTTGCTCGATATTGATAACGGGAACAGGTAGACGCTTGAAATATTAACAGAATATTTAGTTTAATATTCACTTTACAAATTAATAATTAAAACATTAAAAAATTAAAAACGCTCCCATATAACAAACGTGATTTAATGATAATGGTACGGAACCCTTCGTGCGCGAGTCCGACTCGCACTTGGCCGGTTTTATAACTTTCGAAGTAATTTGAGGTTTGATTAATTGATATTCTTAATGTGTTGGAAAAGAACGTCGTGTATATAAAAAGAGCTCGCAAACTACCCCTCCTGCATTTTATGTAAAAGAACGGACAGCTGCACTATAATACCTAAGATCACGCTTGTTTCCCGCAGAAGTATACAGACGACTCTGTCATTCGTTACACTTCGCGGCGCCTCGTAGCGGGCTTCATACTAACGAATTTTTCACTTATTTTTGATACTTGCTGATCAAATAGCACGAAATTTTGAAGACATGTTCTAGTAATAAATATCTAGGTCTACAGTGTGACAGTTTTCTATTAAATTTTATAGTTCAAAAGTTATACAGGATTCTAGTTTTACATACAAATGGTTTTAAAAAAAGATTTCTAGTTAATAGAACGTTTTACAAGATTTTTGGAAAAACCACAGACCAAGAAATTTCACAGTGATTGATCAGTAAATGTCAAAAACGAATGAGAAATTCGTTTGTATGAAGCCCGCCGCGAAGTGTATCCTCTTAATACGCCTCTGGTACATTTTTTTGCTTCACCTACGCGCTTAACGTGGTTAATTTAACATTATGTATCTACTGCTACTTTAAAAAACTATTCCTTTTTGATTTGAAACATGCCTAGTAATACTATTCATTATCCTGCAGAACATATTGTTGACTTGTTGTGGCTCTCGTAAGTACAGGCATCGCCGCGGACATTTGTTTGTGTTGTTAGACTCGTTTTATTTGTTCATCTAATTTTGTATTCATCCTAACTGTTGTTTTAGGCAGCCATTGAAACAAACGAGCTTAAGCACTTAAATGTTTTGTTTCAGGTAATGGCTGGAGCTTTATTTAAGCAGGGTCTTAAATAAACAGGGTACGGTCGCACCCAATCAAGCCTTAAAGTTAAATAACTCGATTTAAAATATTTCCTTTCAAAATAGCCTTAATTTCCTCAGGGTTTCTAACTCAATCTTTTTTTTTCTGAGATTTAAAAGTGTCTTCAGAGGTAACATGCTCACACTCAAATATCAGTTCAGCCTGTATCTGTCTGTTATCAGTAGACTTACGTGACTTGTGATACATTTGCATTGCATTTTTAACCCATAAACGACACTATTTTTTTCCAAATTCTACACCTTCACTTTTAGTTGTCATTACAGTTTCTTCGCGTGAATTCATTACAGCACATGGTCAATTTTCAGTTGATGCCTTCTCATACCACGACTTACTGTACCTATCTTACCAAATGCACCCTCCTAAGTTAAAATCAAGAATACTTTTCAAAATTTCTGCATTTGCAACTTTTCTGGGATAGACGTTAAGCGATTACGTCCAGATGCTTTAATTACGGACTGAAATTCTGTATCAAATGCAAACACGGTTGATGAAAAAGTGTGTGTTTTTAATACTTTACTAACACAATTATACGATACACATGCGCCAGAAAGACCAGTAAAAGTTCACAGTCATGCCACTGTTAGATTTCTGTAATGCCTTCAACACTGTTGACTTTACACTATTGCTGGGCATCTCTACGCTCTCTTAACATATCTCCAACAATGATAGACTGGTTTTACAGTTGTACTTGTATAGGCGCCGCCAGCGCATTCAGTTAGAAGATACATTCACTGAATGGTGCTTCACTTCAGCCGGTGTACCGCAAGGTGGCGTCTCGTCGTCGTGGCAGTCCAAAAATGATTTCACGACTTAATTGGGATTTACTACCTGTTAAACTTGATTCAGTTATTATATCTTACTTCTCGGTAAAAAATCTAGGAATTCTTATTGACAGTACACGATCATGGATTCACGATCACAACTGAAAGAGGTCATTCGTAAAATTTTCGCCTCCATTGGGTAAATGCGACGGTTGCGTAATCTGTTACCTATTCCCACAAAAGTTACGCTTGCACAATCTTTACTTCTTCCTATTCTTGATTATGCTGATGCATGCTTTATCAATCTCACCGAGGAGCAATTAAACGATTTTTCGATTTATATTAAGATTACGCAAATATGATTATGTCTTTCAATTTCGTGCTCAGCTTAAGTGCCTCCCAATTTGTCTTTGCCGGAATACCTACATTCTCAAACTTCTTTATGACAATCCATCAACTCCTTATTACTTGAAAGAACGTTTGCAATTTATTTATTTATCTACACTTACACTTCGTCCTCCGACGAGCTTACTTTAAAACTTTAAAGCACCGGCACATAACACCAAATACTAGAGTCACTCATTCACTGTGCAAGCTAAACAGCTATGGAACTCATTTTTACTAAATATTAGAAGTTCACATCCATGACACCCATCGCTATTTTTAACCGACTTCAAAAAAGGAGGTTCTCAATTCAGAGGTTTGTATTTATTTTTATGACTCCATCATATATGAACGGATTTTCAAAATTCTGTTTTTATTAAAAAGTGTATACTTCCGAGGTGGTCCCATATTAACGTTGTGAAGTTTTAACCTTTTCGAAAAAAAGTTATTGGTGTTATATTGGAAGGCTTTTAAGTTGATGATTGTTTACAATTTTGTTAAGAGTATCAATGTTATTAGTGTACGAGAAAAAAAAGCAATTCGTTACTCAAAAGTTAAAAAAATTTTTAACAAAAAAAGAAAAAAACAACCGGCTCAAAACGATGCACTAAAAAGGTAAAAATAATTCCTTATTTCCAAAAAATCAGATCTGAATTACAGTTTGGAGTTGGTGTCTATGTACCTAAATTTATAACACACTTAACTTACATGACACAGTGTAATTAGTTAATTGGTGCAAATTTTGGAAGCAGTTGTTTTTTTTTGTATAAAAGTTTTTTTGAAATCATTTTAAGGAACAATTTAAACTCTCATTTTAATACACCTGGTTAATATATTCTTTATTTTGATGTATTTATTATATTGGGTATATATTTATAAAATAGGTATATATGTATATGTGTGTGTATTTATGACTGATATTTATGTAGATATATATGTTGCATGTATATGTAATTGTAACTGTCTGTTGCCAGAGATGACTTATGGTACAGAAACGTGGTCTCTTACTGTTGGCCTCTTAAATAAGCTCAATGTCGCTCAGCGGGCTATGAAAAGAGCTATGCTTGGTGTTTCTTTGCGCGATAGAATCAAACAGTAATTTAAAACAAGTAGATTTCTCTTTCGCCTAAACAATTCATTTTTGTAGATATTTTATTAAAATAACTTGTTATTGACCCTCTCAGTCTAATTTCACGAACCATTATGACTTGTTATACTCGTAAGTTAAGCATTTTAAATAAACTATAACTTTATAAATTATAAACTATAACGGAACGGACGTTTCAGGTTGTTCGTCTCCGGTAAACGAACGGATGATGCAAGAAACTATAGAAGTTTCTAGGCATCCATTCTAAATTCAATGTACACAGATGTTTCAAATATAGAGACCATAGAATCTTGTGTGCATATGACATGGTCTGTCATGCCACACTTCTAAACGTTTGTCTCCTTAGCGTGGAGTGAAAAATTCTGCTCGGAATTATTTTTATTACTAATAAGCTGATTATTTTACCTACTAGTTCATTCTTCTAAACGGCTATACCTAATTGCCTAACTTCTGTGTGACTATAAAACCGTTTAGGTTGCGTTGCGGTGTGTTAGTGAAACTTAGGTAAGTTTCTAATAATTTTATTTTCTTTTATCACAGCACAACGGTTTCTTTTTTACCCTAACACTACGGCTCTTTGCCAGTACTGCTATCTGGGAGAAGGCTGTCCTTCTCAACTACTCTGAGGGCCGGTACGCGTCAGCTTTCGAGCGACCTCTGCTCTGAGGAGGAGTCTGGGAGACCCCGGCTTGAACATCAGCAAAGTGTCGGCCTGAGTACCACCGCTCACCTAACCTTCGGGGCGAACGCTGGCTTACCCTCGGCCGGAGCAACACTGCTCTCCTTAACCTTCGGGGCGAGCATCAGCCACGTGCGGCATAGTATTGTGCCAGCCACGTGCGGCATAGCATTGTGCCTGCTCACCAAGGCCCTGGAATAACAGTATTCACCACACGTCCTAAGGTCACATAAAATCAGTCTCGTCCGCGTAAACTACTCTGGCGGCGAATACCTACTGGATGTGGACGTCGTGGAAGACATCATCGATCGGGCTTTAGGCCGAAGAACGTTATTGTACCTTCTGTCCTAATATATTTTTGCAAACCTTATACTTAGTATTCTGTGTAGGTAGGCTTATGGTTTTTTATCGTTCTGTATAGATAGGTATATTTTATATTGTAATATAGATAATTCTAATTTATATTTGTTAAGGATTACGAATCACCTTATGTGATAAAGTTCTACCAATTTAAACCATTAAAAGCTTGGTAATCTATACTAATTATATATGTTTATATATATATATATATATATAAAATCTGAATATCGGAAACGGCTCCAATAATTGACAATAGATGGCGTTGTTACAAAAAACGAACGAAGCTTGGTCTTCCCGATATTATAACTTTAAACGAGTATACATTACAACTTTCCTTGTCCTTCAAAAGTGATTTTCTATATTTGCCTCTGAACCCACTCTACCTGAATCTCTCTCCCTGAAGACCTAGCCGGTGCGTCGGTTATAAAATACTCTGTTTTGTTATAAACCTTCTGTTCTCTACATTACTATATTCTATTCATATTAACCGTGTGTTTTATAACTAAAACAGTTTCAAAGCTACTAGAAATCTGTATCTACCAAAGAAAAAGTATACCCTTTATTTAAATATTACATTTTTACAGATAAATGTGAAACACTTAATGACCACCACAGACCCTTTCACTCTTCGTGTTGTTAATTTAGGTCGTTCACGAAATGGCCCACGTCCTGTCTCTATCTCTATTACGAGCTGAATGTCCAATATGATAAGATAATAGGCGGAGGATAAAATGCTATTTTTAGATTATATCGCATTCCTATTTCTCGCCGTACGTGTTTAGAAATCATAACATACAAATAATTTAGTTTTACGGTTAAACTTAGTTTACTTGTAAAAACGATATATGCACAATCTATTCATATAAAAATGACGTGTCACTTTGTTTGTCCGCGATGGACTCCTAAACTACTGAACCGATTTTGATCAAACTTCGTAACTATCTGTTATTTGATCCAACTTAAAAGATAGGCTAGTTTTTATCTCAATGTGTTAAGTGCGAGCCGGACTCGGGCACTTTAGGTAAAAACCATCTTTCGCCGGGTTACAGAGGGACGGCACCGGAACAACGTATCATTTTAACAGCCAAAGTCAACGGTTTGCTCTCAATAACAAACATAATTTGAGTTTACATCAACAGGTATGTACGTTGAACAGTTGTTAGATTAATGAAAAGTGCTGTCATATTCTCCTGTTCCAATTTATCAGACAATAAAAGCGCTGCAGCTACAATAAAAGTTGTTTTCCCAGATGAGAGTTGCGGAATGGCATTGTGCAAGTAAAGAATGCGCGCTGCCTCCATTGTGGCCGCCATCGCGCCAGCGCTCTCGTCTCCCGCACAATAAAACCTTATCTGCACCGGCTTTAATCTGTCCGCTTCAATTTATCATGAATGTGATGAAACAAAAGCGTCATGTAAAGCTTATTTTTAAGATACCCATCAGGGAAATATTTTTTTGACAGACAGTCATTCAATCCAATTAAATAAACATTAAAATTAAATAAATTATCTACTAAATGACAAGGAATTTGTGACAAACACAAATTCTTAGCACATAAATGTTTGTCTAGTGCGGAATCAAACCTACACCCTCTGCACATCAGCCGGCCACACTACCAACTAGGCTGCGAAGCAGTTTATTATAAACTAGCTTCTGCCAGCGGCTTCGCCCGCGCTAAATTGCGCTATCGGCGTAGGTTGTTATGGCAACTTTTCAATTATAGAAAAAAATAATCAATAAAATCTTTCCTCCTTAATGGCATAATTCGTGTCTGTGAAACCGCGGAAATACACATACAAAATTTCAACCCAATCGGTCAAGCCGTTTAGTAGTTAACATATCGACAGCAGCGCCACCTATCGGGTCTATTTGTATTTTTAAATCATCCAGGAAACCATCGAAATACCCATATAAAATTTCAACCGAATCGGTTCAGCCGTTTAGAAGTTATGTGAAAAAGAAAAGTAAGGAAGGATAATTCTTACTACCCATTGTCCTATTACCCGTTTTCCCGTAGGAATGAAGCATTTTCTCTAGGTAAAAAGTAGCCTATGTTCATTAGGGCTAATATCGGCTTCTAATGGTAAAAGAATTTTACAAATCTGTGCAGTAGTTTCGAAGCCTATGCACTACAAACAAACAAACAAACAAACAAATAAATCTTTCCTCTGTATAATATTAGTATAGAAGACATAAAAGAAAAATTCTTGCCCGAGAAAGGAAGCTAATTTCGACTAGTTTCATTTTGTGCTCGGTACGAAATTTACTTTTGTAGTGCAAGTTCCTGCATCATTAGTTGTTTAAGTTTTGTCGGCAATTCAAGTGATATGTAAATTATTTTTATTTTTTCCTTTACTAGATAAATTGTTACTTATTGCGGAAAATATTTTTTACTACCCTTTTTCATTTTACATTTTTGCCAACATGGACCTAGGGTTTCTATTATCTGTCCCAGGCACCTGATTTATCATTCCACGAAAACTTACGAATTTTATTAAAGGGTTGATATGTCGGCAGTTGAATACTCAAACAGTAAGTTAAAATGTAGCGACCTCACTGTCCCTATGTATAAAAGCCCGAGGGACACCGACCCTTCTTTTTATATTTACTTAGTGCCTCCGAACGACGTGGTCACTTTATTAAATAAACTACAGGGCCGAACTTTTCTAGAACAAAGTCATGAATCCAAAAAGTTCGTGTGCAGTTTTGAATTTAAATTTTTCGCATTTGTTTAGTCATGAATATGCCTTGATATCATAACTTTTTAATATAACTACTTTCTATATTTCCAGCTATGGAAATTTGTGACTTCAAATCCTCCCGCAATCCCAAATAAGTTTACCATTTCTTGTTTTCACTGACTAAAGTTATTTGATCCAGAGCTCAAAACATATAAGGTACGTGATGTATTAACTGTGGATATATATGTACGTATATGCATAACGTAATAACTCTCAGAGTAAATGAGTACACTTTTATACACTATACACCTGCCAATTTCCGATTGGCATCCCGTTGCACAGCGAGCCAGCAAGCAATTGGATTATTAGTAATGTGACATAAATGGCTTTTAGAATAGCGTTCTTGGTAACACGTAGTCTGGACAAAAATATGTAACTCGAAGTCTAATGACTGTGAAGTCTGGGAGTCCCGCTTCTACTAAAATGCCTGATGCGCTGCAGAATTTTGGCTTTCTCATGAGAATACGTTATCCGTCATTGTACTCCACTCTCATGTTGCTTTATGCTTTCCGTGTGTATTTGAACGATTTGTCTTTTTAACCTTTTTGTCACACCTATTACACACCACAAGGTCGAAAGCTTTGCTCAAGTCAAGAGAACACGCGTGAGACCGGGACGAAAACCAAACTGAGCATCATCTTTATTAAACTTGCTCACAATATTCGACTTATCCATACCCACCACTATACTCAGAGATATAGGACAGTAATTAGCCACAGATAGCAGATCACCCGTTTTGTTCTTAGGAATGGGAATAACGACAGCCTTTATCAGGGCATCCAGACATATTCGTACCTAATACACAAGTCATACATGGTGTGTATAACCTAACGTAGAATTTCTTACTGGCATACAACAATGCTCCAAACTTAGACCCTCATAATAAGTGCTAGAAAGAAAAACCATGGATAGAAAAAGATTCTTCCTTTGTCAGTTCTTGAAGAAGTAATTCTGCTGAATTAGGCACGGAGACGGTTAATATTTACTTACGTAGAAATAATATATCTCTGTTTAATACCTCTCCACATTTGATTTAGCTTTTGAGCTGAAGATTTTTTCCTAAAAGTCTTGTTTTGGCCCTTTCTTTCTTCATACCCAAGCATTATTTGTTTTCTTTTCAAATTGATATGCAAAATTTTAGCCATAAAAGAATTGTTATTCTTACAAATTTACAATAAAAAAAAAAATATAGCGAATGACTTCAAAGTATTCTTTAAATTCAATGATAGTAGTATACTAGAACCATTATTATTATAATTATACATAAATGTCTTTAGCAAAGCAGTTAATTCTCCAGTTGTATTATTTGCTAACAGCACAATCCTTGTTCAAAAAAACACTAAAAATTATCAGGAAAATATTAACAAAGCACTAGCAGAAGCGGTGACATGGATTAATAATAATAATTTAATAATAAATTGAAAGAAGTCAAAAGTGATGCATTTCCATCAACGCTTGAACCAATCCGATATTGATGTAAGCTATGAGAATATCAAACTTCAAAATGTTAAGACGACTAAGTTCTATGTACTCTTGTGATTGATAGTCAGCTGACGTGGACGCCTCAATTAGAAAAAACTTAGTAAATCCGCATACGCACTTTATAATTTTCCAAAAAAGTTAACCTAAAGGGAAGTTCTCATACCTTAGCATAGCATCAGTACTAAGATATGGAGTTATTTTCTGGGACAATTCTTCCGATAGGGTATCAGTATTTAAAGCCCAAAAACGATGTTTTAGAGCAATATATGGTCTTAAAACTAAAATGACTGACACTTCCTTCAATTTTGGAAGTTGTATATTTTTGAAATGCATCTCTTTTCGTTTAATAGTCCGAAGGACGGTTCGAACCTACAAGAGATCAACATTGTTTTATGTAATGTGTTAAATTATGTAAAACACCGTTAATGAGCAAAAGCATTTACGAAATGACTTCATTAACTTACAATAAAATTTCCGATAAGATGAAGGATCTCCGCTAATTTTATTTAAAAAGGATTAACAACGATTCTTAAATGATTCCACATTGTAAATATAATTCTTTTATTTTTTCTTAATTTTTAGAATATGTTACACAAACATTTTTTTTGTGTGCTCCTTTGAAATTTTTAAATATGTGTAAGCCGCCAACAACGGCATAGCATAGATACCCAATAAAATATAATAAGATCTAAATGTCGTTTCATATGTTATTCAAATGAAATATATTGTATTGTATTGTATAATAGTGTCTCACTGACTCAAGCTCACTTCATTCTTTTTTATCATAATAAAGTACAAAAGTCAGTGGTACAAAAAAAACGGGTGTATTATGATTTTTTTTTTTTTTTTTTTATACCACTATGGTGGCAAACAAGCTTACGGTCCGCCTGATGGTAAGCGGTCACCGTAGCCTGTGGACGCTTGCAACACCAGGGGTATCACTTGCGCGTTGCCGACCCTTCAGAAATATAATAACTTCTTTCTTGAAGAACTCCATACTGTAGTCCTTGCAGAAAACCTTGGCAGGGAGCTCATTCCACAACTTGAGCGTTCGCGGGAGGAAGTTTCTCTGAAATCGCACTGTACGCGACCATTTAGGTTCTAAAGTGTGAGAATGAATTCCCTGCCGATGGTGAGCGGCATATTTTATGATAGAAATTATAAAATATTAATTAAAAGCAAAAAGAACATGTCACATTAATTCAAAGCGTCAAATTCTGCCCTTCTAATTTACTCGATAATAAAAGCGCTGCAGCTCCAATTAAAGTTGTTTTCCGAGAAGGGAGTTGCGGAATGGCATTGTGCTAGTAAATAATGCGCGCTGCCTCCATTGTGGCCGCCATCGCGCCGGCGCTCTCGTCTCCCGCACAATAAAACCTTATCTACACCGGCTTCAATCTGCCCACTTCAAACTATCAGAAATACGATAAAGAATTGCGCTAAACCTTATGAAGCTAATTCTTTATTTGTTATTAATTTTTTAGCTTTTTTTATTTAAATTGCAATTTTCGTATGTATATATGTTGTTTGTTTTAATATTTGCAAATCATTTTTCAAGCACATACTGGGATTTTTATTTAATTAAATTTTACATAGCTTTTCAATCTCGATGACAATACCACAATATGGTACAATAAAGGTGGTCTGATGGTGGATGATGCAGCCCGAAGGTAGCGATAGGAATTTCTTAGTTACACCACGATAACCCATCGTGTTAAAAGTCGTTAGATTTATCTTGACTTATAAATATCTATAGAGGTGTGTCGTGGTTCTATCTACAAAAAAGGAAATAAAGCACTTCTAAAAAATATAGGCCGATCTCACTCCGGACCCACGTCCTTTAGTTTTTCTTAAAAAATATCAGGAATCGTCTTGCCCGGTTTCTTTCAGTGACTTTCAGCCTCCAAAATTGGCTGGATTTTAAAAAGGCCACATTCAGACACTGCACCAGATTATGCAGGAGACAAAAGAGCATAATCAACAACTGATAGAGTTGCGTTCGTGGACTACGAAAAAGGCTTCAATTTTGTAAAATCCTAGGCTGTTCTGAAATCTATGCAGCGATGCCAAGTTGATTGGGAATATATCGAGGCGCTGAGATGTCTGTATGACGCCGCTATAATGACCGGAAAAGTACAGGACCAGCAGACAAAGTCTACCCAGCTGCACGGAGGAGTACGACAGGGAGATGATCCCCGAATCTGTTTCCAGAACCAATGACACAAAAGTGCATATAAGTAACTATTTTAAATAAATAGTAACTATTTTATTTAGACTTTGAAATTAAGGATTTAACATTATGTTAGGAGTAGGCCTACTCTAAATTTAAATATTTTAGTTCAAGGGAAGTACTAGAATTAATAAGTGAGTGAGTTGGTATGAGAACTACCATTTATTATGTTTAAACTGTGGTAAGTACTAATTAAGTGAAAATATTAGGCTGCTTTTCCCCATACAACTGTATTCCCCTGTTTCCTCCTTTGATTTTGGCATAAGACCTATAATTTTTTCTATGTATGACAGATATACATAGTCACTATTTGTATATGTTTTGTTTTAAATTCCATTCGAATAAATAACTGGGGCACCACAAGCGTCCAAAAATTGCTTGTTTTTATGACATTCTCAGACGTGCTCTGTACAAATGTGTTAATTAATTTTTGAAAAAACAAAACATACAGGCATAAAACTCATTTACTTCAAGGATAAGTAATTTCTATACAATCGACATTGAGTCATGTGAAGAATATATAGATGAGTTCGTTAACTGACCCTTAGAAATGATACCTCACATGGCAATAAGCTATATTAAGAAAATATAGATGAATTCGTTAACTGACCATTAGAAATAATACCTTACAAGGCAATGAGTCATGTTACGAAAATATAGATGAGTTCGTTAAGGGCAACCATTACAAATGATACCTCACATGACATTGAGTCATGTAACGAAAATATAAATACGGACAGCCTAGAAATCAAAATTTTCAATATTAAAATAAGCAAATAAGTTCTGTGGATAGTAAGTTAAGTAAGTTTTCTTTATTTTATTGTCACCATTTATAAGTTTATTTCTTGAAATATTTTAGAGATATACCTACTTGGCAACATTGTGCATTGTGATTGCATTATTTTAAAAAATGATTATTTTATAATATACTCGCATTCTAGTAACCTCGTATTTATTTTATACATAAGTATTACCAGAACATGGCACTATATGTAGCTGATAAAGTGTTCCTAATGTCTGTCCGTATCGTGCTGCGGAAGACATTATTCTTTTAAAGCAGCAAGTATCTCCATCGATGGTCGTTTCGGAGCGCACATCAACTCGAGTGAATCGTTTTCATGTCTCCAGTTTACTTTTATACAGTTTTTGTTACTTTTAACTGCGTCATAAAACGTTTTAGTTTTGTAATTATCATTTTTCTAGGTTATTGCTGCGGCTCCATCCAATCGAAATTTAGTCATCGCCATGACATTTATCTGATTAACCTGGAAAAAGTACTCTATGTATTTCTCCGAAAATTTAGCTTTATTTTTGTAAACAAAAAAATGTGATGTTTGTTTTTCCTTACATTATACAAATATTAGGATAATATAATAAAACGTAAATGGTTTGAGATACATTACGATAATCATATTACCAAATACAAAACTATCTCAACCCGTCTTAGTGAGGTATCGGGGGATAAAAGGTCTGGCGCATACTTTATTGAGGTATCGGGGGATAAAAGGTCTTGCGCATACTTTATTGAGGTATCGGGGGATAAAAGGTCTGGCGCATACTTTATTGAGGTATTGGGGGATAAAAGGTCTTGCGCATACTTTATTGAGGTATCGGGGGATAAAAGGTCTGGCGCACACTTTATTTTAGATGCGATGCTCAACGTACGATTCAACAACAGAGTCATTCTATACTGTCGGCATTCAATTTAGGTTTTAGCAATAGTAAATAAAGTAACCTTTTGTTTTACTTATTGTGTAATACACTATTATGTCATCAATAAAAGCATTTGCTAATGAAAATGTCACTAAAATATCATTAGAATTCTTTATTTAAATTGCTTGATAGTAGTAGAAAAGAAAAATGATAATTTCAAATTATAGGACAAAACAGTAACAGCACACTGTCCGTTAATTACTTAATTATAAGGAAATACGTTTAACGCGACATCCTACGCTGGTATTATTCTGCTGTCATTATTGGTGTCCATTATTTTAAATAAATAAAAAGTAATTTAAAAAAATTAAACCGACTTCAAAACTGTATTTTATTTAATTAATAACCTTCCTTCCTTGTTTTAATTCCTGTTAAGTTTTTGATATTTTTGCAGTCGAGTTTTTTTAATATTTTATATATTTTTATTCACAGCTTTTTAGTTTTTCCCATGTGTTTTTACTAGCACTTCATTTTTGGTTATAAGTGTTATATATTTTCGTACTTGCGTTTCAAAGCCCTTTATTTTGATACCCAACTCGAGGGTCCTGAAAACGAAAAAATCAATGTAAACTTACATTAATTTTAAATTTGTTCATTAATTATTTCTAGTTTCGCATACTTACTTATGTATTCCAGATTTCGTCTTAGTGTCAAGCCTACTGTGGAAATTTACAGTAGTTAGCCATGTACATATTTCTTTTAAACTAAGGCTGGCACCGACCTCAAAAAATAATTGGCATATTTACTATAATTTTTTTAAAAGATGAAACTTATTTCTTCTATTTTTAGGGTTATTTATTAGTTACATTTGAAGTCGGTTAAATATTTAAAGTACTTTTTTATTGCTTCATTTTTTTTATATATTTTAGTTCTAATTGAAACTAATTACTTGATATTTTTTTTTGTTCGAGTACCTTATACACCTTTACCTTTACCTTTTTGATATATATTTCTTTGTCTTTCACGTGTAGTGGTATAAGTACTCATCCCTCCATCATTATCTACAATGGCACATGAAGTTTTGCCATATAACGATTATACGACTCCTTTTTAAAATGCTAAGCCACTCTTTGAATATTTTTTTAAGACAGTTTAGCCTAACTGCGTGCTAATATTGACCTAACATAACCTGATAATTTCAAAAGATTTTGGGTAT
Organism: Apoda limacodes; assembly: GCA_946406115.1. NCBI lineage: Eukaryota > Metazoa > Arthropoda > Insecta > Lepidoptera > Limacodidae > Apoda > Apoda limacodes. The sequence continues at coordinate 2,284,881 of OX291548.1, forward strand.
AATTCTATAATCAGAAGTGTGCGTTACCCGGGCAGGTTTTCACAAATAAACATTGTGTGTGAAAGTGTTATGATTGTTCATTAACAATGACATTTAAATTCAAAACAGAGTTACTTAATTTTAGAATCAAAATACAATGCTTAAAATAAAACCGGAACCAAAAGTGGTAAAAACCCAACTGGGCCGGGACGAGCTTTTAAAGAACTTCCTAACGAGTCGTAGCGCGACAAATTAATTTGCTCCCCATTCTGGCAGCGCACATAATTAACTCAAATGTCCGCCCTTGTCACTTTACAGCGTCGTTGTTTGTTCCAACCGAGCCAACAGAAAGAAAAACAGATTTTATCTGCCTACGGTTTTAACATTTGCTATTTATTTTATTGGATATATTATTCCTATAATACATTGTGTATTGAGGGTGGTATGATAAAAAATACCAACGAGAGGCTATTTTGAAGCCAAGGCAGAAGGCTGAAGGCTTTTATGGCTCAAGTTTGTAATTACCACCCATGTTACACACAATGTTTTTTATCACATTCTGGAGTAATTAAATAAAAATATCGAGTGAAAAAATAAATAAACGCACCAAAACAAAGCGGGGACAGAAGTATGGGCAACGCCGCCGCTAGATGGCAATATCTAGAGAATATATGAATTAAAAAGTTATGGCGTAAGTTTTGCTTGACGCTTTACTTGATAATATAGACAGTATATATAGCGCACGCATTCATATGTCATTATCGCCCGTGGGTTTTATGAACTCCCGCTTTACCTCGAGGACGGTAAATTTACAAAGAAAATGCCCGTGGGAGTAATTATGGTCTTTAGCCGCCGCTTTACGTTAACGTAGTTAATGACACAGTTTATGAGTAAGTGTGATTAAAAATTAATTAATGTTACTGATTGCCGTAATCTCTTAGTAAATTGGTTATACCTTTTTGAACCGACAGTAAAGAAAAAAATATTAAATGTCTCAAAAAGTAGGTTTTGCCAGCGGCTCTGCCTGCCCTAAATTTGGCTATCAGCGTAGGATTTTTAAGGCAACTTCTTGACTAAAGTTTGGTCTGTTATTCTGAATAAATAAAAATAAAAATAAAGCTGCAGCTATAATTCGTTTAAGAGCTATTCAGTTACAGTTTTTCGCGAGGGAACTTTTGAATTTTCGGGATAAAAAGTAGCCTATTTCCTTCTCCACCTCTTCAACTATCTCCGTTCGAAATCCAGTCTTAGCTCGAATCACTTATTTATTTATACTACTTAGATACATCTTATTATAATTAATGATGTTAGAAGTATGAATATGGCTTGAAAATACTGCTGTACTGCTAAATTAAGGGCGGCTGAAGTTGTGCAAAAAACTATTACCTTTATGACAATAAAATTGTAAGATACAACACAACACATTTTATTTATTTCATTTCACGTTTGCAAGGTGAAATGTAATAAAGCGATGAAACACCAACATTTGAATACCTAAACAGTATTTAAAGATCTGGAAACCTCACGAACTCACTGAATAAAAACCCGAGGGACAAGCGCCCGACCCTTCTCTTTTTAAATTTATCGAGTGTTTTTTGCAGGGTGACTTCGGAACGCGGACGGTTTCTTCAATAAATATACTGTAGCTTTGAAAGAAAATAAATATTTATAACTGTATACTACTTTTAATTAAGTAGCTGACCAGAGCTAATCAAATATTTTGTATATTCTCTCCCTTTGAAAATTATAAGAAGAGTAGTGTTTGAGGGTTAAGTTAATACAATATATTGTTAAGGAATACATAAAATAATACTTCGGCCACAAATATCGTGTAAGTAAAAAAAATAACATATCTATACATGCAAATAAAGCCCAAACCACAGCTCAAAAGAACATTCAAAATAACTCGAGCAGGATTCAGGAATGAGGTAAGAAACAAATAAGTTTTGATCGGACCTAAAGCCAACCAAAGTATTTTAGGAATGGTCGATGGCAATGAGCAATCGAATCTATCTACGGCTATAAAAATTAGGCATGAGTTGAGAGAGTATTTAGCCTTTATGCTTTGCTATTTAAATTTTTTTAATTTATAAGATACTGCAGTAATCACAGATTTATCACTTGGAAAAGTAAGGAGGGAATATTCAACATTCGTTACAGTTACACTTCCTCCTTCGGTGCCAACCTAGTAGATACATTTTTTATTTTTCTTTAAGATTTTTTTTCCAATTATCGGTTTTGATAGAAAAACTTACTAATTCTATCACCAGATAAAAAAAAAACCAGACTGTAAAAGTCTGCTCTTTCGACCAAGGTAATGCAGAGGACGCACGTTTACTTAATACTTTTTCAATTGATTTATAATTGCTATGAATTTTGCTTTGCCCTTTAGCCAAATCTTTTTTTTTTTTAATACCAATAAAGTGGCAAACAAGTAGTCTAGTAGTCCGCCTGATGGTAAGCGGTCACCGTGGTCTATGGACGTTTGTAACACTAAGGGATATTACTCGCGCGTTGCCGACCCTTCAAAAATTCAATAACTTTTTTCTTGAAGAACCCCATACTGTAGTCCTTAGAGAAAACCTTGGCAGGGAGTTCATTCCACAACCCAAGCGTTCGCGGGAGGAAGTTTCTCTGAAACTGCACTGCACGCGACCATTTCGGTTCTAGATTGTGAGAATTAATTCCCTGCCGATGGTGAGCGGTGAGATGGTAGAAAGTAACCGTGGGCATCATTTCGAACAATTCCTCAGAACACAACCCATTGTACAAGCGGTAGAACACACACAGGAAGCAATATCTCTCCTCAGACTTAAGGTTTCGATACGGCAAATCAGTTTGGGATCGTCGACAATTCTCACAGCCCGTCGTTGAACCGAGTCAAAAGGGCCAAGCTGGTATCCGGGTGCATATGGGGCCGAACTTGCGACTTGTAAAGCAGCAACCTCTGCCACGACATGACATCTGCCTCGCTCTGTTGAGTACACCTAGTTTTTTGGACGCCAGCTTCACCTTGTCATGCAAATGATCTCGGAACTGAACATCGCTGGAGATGCCAACGCCAAGGATCCCAATGCTCTTGGAGATGGAGAGGGGGAATTGTGGGACTACAGTGAATGGAGTTTTCTTAGCGGTAAACGAGCAGACTTGTGTCTTTGAAAGGTTGAATCGGACTAAGTTTACCCGTCCCTAGTCAGAGACCATGGACTGTGTGGTCACGATTTGAATCACAAGTTCTCCGCGGTTTCCCACCTCAACGGAACGAGGGGTGTTTGCACGACCCGTGTCATAAGCGTTTCCAGTACTGTCACCTACATAGCAATGCATGTTGTTGATGTCCAACATGTCATTGATATGCAGTAGAAACAGCGTAGGAGACAGCCCAGAGCCTTGCGGGACACCAGCATTAATGACCATGCTATCAAAGCAACTACCGTCAACTACGGTTCGTATGCGTCTGCCGGACAAAAAGCTGGCCACCCATTTGCACAAACCCTTGGGCACTCCTTAAGATGGCAACTTCGATAGAAGACCCCGGTGCCAGACCCGATCGAACACCTTCGCTATGTCCAGGCTACATGCCATGTCTCCACCTGACTCTCAATGGCTAGTGTCCATTGGTGTGTGAGATACAGTAGAAGGTCACCAGTCGAGCGACCGTGGCGAAAGCCATATTGACGATCACTGACCAGGTCGTGTTCTTCTAGGTATCTTAGAAGCTGTGTGTTGATCACACGCTCCATCACCTTGGAGAGGAGAGAGGTAATAGCGATAGGCCTGTAATTTGATGGATCTGATCTATCGCCCTTTTTGGGCACCGGGTGCACATTCGCAGTCTTCCATGAAGACGGAAATTGCCTAGTATGGTAGGAAAGCGCGAAAAAGCGCGAGAGTACAGGACATAACTCAGGAGCACACTGCTTAAGCACCACTGCTGGTATACCGTCTGGCCCACTTGACTTATGAACGTCTAGAGAAAGCAACCTTAGTTCGTCCATACTTAATTACCATTCGGTTTAGATTATAAAGCATTAATATGAATAAAAATTTGAACTTCAATTCAGCGGCAATTGCAGAGTGTGTTGTGATCACAATGTACTCATAAAATCATGAAACATTTAATGTAGCGAAACAAAAAGTATTCGTAAGTTCACAAGTTAACAAGACTAGTTTTACCTTTGCTTGTTATTTTCTTGTCTTTATTTTTTTATAAGTACATACATAGTATGTACATAGTAAGTACATATTATGTATGTATACAACGACAATAACTTTACTTCAAATGAAATTTAATACTCTTAAATAGGTAATTACTTATTTTGTATTTTTATTCTTGGTTATAAGTTTTTAAAAGCACTTGAATGAATTTGCTTCAATGCTGACCGACTTTGTAAAAGCGAAATGAACTGGGAACTGAATGCGATGTCGGACAGAAGTAGTCGGAGCACTCTGGCGCTCGTGGTACTTGAGAGCGGTTTGCGACGAGACGTGCGGGAAAAATAAGCAATGCAGGAATATTTTCTTCTTTTATGACATTCGGTAAAAAACTGTTATATAAGTATATTTTATATAGAGTTCAAAATGACGCTTTTTCTTACCTGAGGAAGGAAGCTAGTTTTACCATGAGCCGAAGAAAATACAGAAAAATGAAGTCCTAAATTAAAGAAAATTTTAAAAATTACAATTATTATTAAATGTACAATCTTCTATATATACATATATGTGTAAATTATACTATACAATATTATAATAAAACTGTAGAATCATCGTGTCTGTTCAGTAAAAATAATTAAGAACCAAAATCCAATTGCAGGTGATGTTGGAAATATAAAAATATGTAATTTTGTATGTTTTTTTGTACGGCCGAAACTCCGAAACTATTGAACGAATTTTCATGGGGTTTTCACAGGTATCTCGGGCTTTACAATATTATAATCGGTTCAAGTTGTAAAAACTTTTAAATCATTCGTCATCATCATACATCACATCAAAAAAGACATTTGAATGTCTCGTGTCCCGGAACGTTAACAATGTGGAGACTATCCAAACTTCAAATAGTATATCACTTTAGAGCCCATGAAAGTAAGTGTAAGCCATTGCTATAAGAGTAGAACTAATAATAGGAGTGTAGCGTCAAGAATACGTATCCAGCAATGGACGAACGGCCGAAATATATACATATAGAGCTTTACTTAAAAACAACTTCTATACACCTACACATAAAATATACAAAGACACCAAGTATATGAACATTAACCAAACATAAACTTACAACACATGCATACTTATACGACTAATAATCCACACGCAAATAACATTCAACAAAAAATATCAAATTAATGAAGCTACGCAACTCAAATAATCTACAAGAACGATGACCTAGAACAAACTACGGAACTAAAAAATTGGAATTTAAGGGCGTGCAACTGTACAATAACCTACCGAAAAATATAAAGTAAACAAAATTCATGGCTAGTTATAAACGTCTGCTCAAAACTCATGTTTAAGATAATTAATAAATCACATTAGGTATATTATTTTTATTGTAATATTAATAATCTAGCACTCCTCAACATGTACTATATATCAATGCCCTAGCCTCCAACTTAAGAGCATACGATTCGGAGCGCCACTCAGCGTGCTTCATACAAACGAATTTCTTACTTATTTTTGGCACTTGCTGATCAAACACCACAAAATTTTGAAGACATGTTCTAGTAATAAATATCTAGGAAACAGCAGTATGCTAGTTTTCTATTAAATTTTATAGTTCAAACTTTAAACAGAGTTCAAGTTTTTAAATACAAATGGTTTTAAAAAAGATTTCTAGTTAATAAAAACATTTTAGAAGATTTTGCAAAACCACAGACATAGGTATGCGGCTTGGGATTATGACTAGAAATTTAACAGTGATTGATCTGTTAATGTCAAAAACAAATGAGAAAATTGTTTTTATGAAGCCCGCTGCGATCGTATCCTCTTAATGTTAAAGTTCAAACATATTTACATGCAATATATTGTATAACATGACATTCAGTACTATAAAACAATTATTATTTAAGTAAACAGGTAATAGGTTTATTAAAATAATATAAAACAATTATTCTCTAAATATACAGTACCTATATAAAAGAAAATCAATACAACAATATGTAATATCTAACAATAAAGTGCATGCCACATCTAGTACGACCTATGAGTGTATTCTTACTTGAATGCTTTAGTTTTATGCAACAAGAATCATGTATAACATGATGCCTACCCTCATTATTATTATGTTGGATTGTACGCTCACTAGCAATTAAGAATCCTACTAATATTATAAATGTGAAAGTTTGTTTGTCTGGATGGATGTTTGTTACTCAATCACGCTTCAACCACTGTACGGATCAGGATAAAACTTGGGATACATATGGGTTAGGTCCTGGAATAACATATAAGCTTATATCCTTAAAAATTCAAAAGTTCCTGCGGGAATAACTATAACTGACTTAAACGAACTATTGCTACACCTATAGCATGCTATAACAATTCATTGGTATAGCTAAAGTATTAATTGGATTAAATTAAGGAGTTCCACGCCGATAACCGAATTTAGGGCGGGCGGAGCCGCTGGCAAAGTCTAGTACTTATATATATTAGTTCTCAGTAAGTGAATTGCTAAATTCTTAGGGAACTGAAATAAAGATCTTAAACCAGAATAGAATAGTGGTTTAATGGTAAAAATGTTAAGACTTAAAAATGTCGAAGATTATTTTGTGTTAAATGTTATGTTATTCATATTTTGGCAATTATTAAAAGAAAATTAAATTACAGAATTAAGCCTGGGGGACCCGAAACAAACTTTGAAAAAACTTTAACTGAAATTCAGAACTCGCGTCCTGATGGTAGCGGATCTCAGTGTCGTGCAAAAAAAAACTTTTAAATTATATTGAGAATGTGTAATAACTTACAAATATCCGACTAGAAAATCGAAAAAAAAAAGTTCATTTATATTAAGAAATTAGGGAAGGATTATGCCTCCGGTAAGAAAACATAAGTTTTAAGTATTGCCAGCGACGCTATAACGAAAACACTCCTTTTGATTTCAAACACTGACCGGCCGTGATGTGTGATGTGTATGTGATGTGTATGTGATGTGTATGTGATGTGTATGGCAAACAAAACTTTTTATTGAAGAAACTAAAAAAAAAATATTTTTAAGAAATCAGCATCAATTCGTTTATTTGTTAACATTATTTTAAAAGGAAAAGTACCATGGTAACACCTTGTTAGAACTTAGGCTTCTAAATAGCCTCTCGTTAGTAATTTTGTCCTTACCACCCTTAATACACGATGGGATTAAGAGTTCCCACGAATTATACTTTTCACACTTTTGATAACGCCAGTTTTGCCACCGACACCTACCGTTAGTGTAGCTTTGAAACGTTACTAACAAAATTTTTGGTTACAAAAATTGCAAAACGAACGGTTGACGTACACACATTACGATAAAACACACACACACACTACCATAAACAATGAATATGTATAGGCAGTTTGACAGACTAACACAAAAACCCCACCTCCAGACATGAGTCTTGAGTTTCATTTTTCGGTGGCAAAAGTGACAAAAATAACAAAAAAAATGGTAAACGAACACATGACAGTTTATCACAAATGATACTAAAATTTTGATATTTTTGATACCAATGCTAAACGAACGGATGACAGGTAATAGAGAAGAGCCCACGACGGCTAGATCTTCCTTATTTTATAAAAGTTGAAAGTTTCTCTGTACATGTCTCCTATACAGGTAAGAACGATCAGCGACTATAGAGTTTGGGTTGTGGTTATCTGGGCAGGTAACAGGTAGTAAAGGTGTTTAAATAGTACTTAAAATTTGTTAGAGTATAAAGCTCAATTTTTTTATATTTTCTTCGGGATAACTTTAGAAATCTCGTCATCCATTGCCGGACACTTATGACAGTTGCTACCCCCTGCCAGACACCCCTAAGCTTTAATAAATTATAAATATACTTTCGTTATAGTATAAAAGCTAAATTTTATATATGTTACTTGGGGACCTATAAAAAGATATTACCTCAATAGCCGGACAGTTTTCATGGTTTGTACATCTTGCCAGACACATCGAAAGTCCACTGTAGGTGGGAGCCCGAATGCTTAGTCAATTACGATTTTTTAAGGTAACTAATAAAAAAAAATATAACGTTCATAGCCATGTTGTATAAAGTAAAAAATGTTAGTTTATTATCATAAAAATATAAAAAAAAGTATGCAATTTTTGTGACCTATAAACTTTGGAGTATGAGGCTTTCAAAAGTACATGTTTTTATGTAGTACTAGACTTTGCAAGCGGCTGCGCCCGCCCTAAATTTGGTTGTGGGCGTGGGACTCTTTTATTTATTTAGTATTGATACTGTGATTTACTCCTTAATTACACTAATGAAGTTTGCTATGTCAAGCTATAGCTATGTTTCGTTTAAATTCGGTTAATATTATTTCCGCGGGAATTTCGCGATAAAAAGAGGCCTATATGCTATTCCAGGACCTAACCTATACCCAGGCCAAGTTTGATCCCGATCCGTCGAGTGGTTAAAGCGTGAAAGAGTAACAAACATCCATCCACCCATACAGACAAACAAACTTTCACATTTATTAGTAGTATTTTTTCTGGACTGGCGAGCACGCTAGTACGACTGGGAAGACGTTTATCAAATTCACGTCCTAATCTGGTTTACCTTGTTAATGTAAAAAATGTCGACGAATTTCTGTAGCGGATACCTATTATAATTAATACAGATATAGATCTAGGTGATGGAGTCCGCCTCGCAATTGGACGATTCTTTTATTTTTATTGTCTACCAATCTTTTGCTAAATTCAGAAAACAAATACATTATCTCGATAAAGTTATTAGGTATGCGTAGTTCACGCTCTATCTTTATTGTTAACAGTTTATGCCCCATTGCGAGTTTATTGCGAACGGCCCCCAACTTCTTTTATCAAATATCTTCTCATATTTACGACTAGACCTAATTTGCTCCAGGGCACTAAAAAAACAGTTCTAGAACTTTTCTATTAGAGATAAGAATATTTCTTGCGAAACTTTAATAAAAAATACAATTTATCTGATATAGTTTTTCTTAAATTAATAAAAGAGGTCAAGTTCGTCAAAGACAGTAGTTTAGTGGGGATGGGTGTGAGCGAGTGTGTGTTTACGGCGAGGTTTTTAATAGTATCACACGAGGATTTTGATACCTTGCTATATGCAGTTTCATACACTACTTTAGCTACTCTCAAATGTTAGGATTCAAATAAAAGATCAAAGAGTAAGAACTAGTTTCCGAAACCGATTTAGCCTTTTCTTGCATTTTCTATGTCATAAAGTCGTGATAGCATTTATCATATATTTTTTTTTCACTTTCCTGGTAATAGATTATGAGTAATTTCCGTCGCCACATCTGAAATATCGTGCGGAGTCAAATTTTCTATACATGCACTATCGGACATTTTTGATCAAAATAAAAAAAAACCACGAAATTCGTATGATTGGCGCCACGTATGCGCTTTAGCAGGCGCCATAAAAAGAAAGATGGAATCCGATTGGTTGGATTTTCGTCTTGTTATTGATTGTCTTTCAATAAAATTATTGAAAGTCTGTCACTAACAACTTACGAAGTTTTGAAGTTTATAATTCGAATTTTACAAAAAAAGAGTAGATAAAAATATTTTCTAAATAACTACCTTCAAGGTAGGCAGGTAGTTATTTCATTTTAAGGGGCTGACGAGAGCTACCCTGGCAGTAGCTGCACTGCAGTAACTCGCACGGGCAACTCCTACGCTGACTCGCTCTGTGGAACCAGGCATACATAACATACATTTTTCGTATTATCTTATGAAATATTCAAGTATACTGGTACCAACATACATATATGTTATTTATTATTATTGGTTATGGTTAAAGATCTTCATTTTATTACAATAATTACCAATAACAAATTTACTTACGTTTAATATTTGCCATTTAACTTGGCTGAATTTTCAGTAATAACATGTGGGCTTAAAATAATATAGAACATAGCTATTTCACAATATAATTACTAGACAAGAATTTTCTCATTGACTTTGTGGTAACCATTCTCGATTTTGTATTTGACATTGATGTGACATTTAAGTTTCTTTTAACAATTAAGTTTCTTTGGATAAATTAGGCGCAGACAAAAAAAATATGAATTAATAATACATTCGGATATAAATGATTCGGCATAAAGAAGCCATAACGTTTAGTAAACTACCTACCTATATATTTGTAGAAACTTGTGTTTTGTAGAAAATTGTAATTTGACTTGATATATTTTAGGTTTGTACTTTGATTAGATAAGAACACGGGACAAGTCGTGGCCTCGCTGAGTTTTGTTTTATTATTTCTGTTATTGGCTGTTGACGACGAGTCAACCGTCCTTACCATAGGTTATCCACGATTGATTCCTACCTATAAATTAAAGAATTTAAACAAATTAAGAAGGATTTTCTTCTTACGTGCTGGCGTATGTGTTTGACAAACAGGGACCTTCGAGTAGATCTTCTTGTTTCCTCTTTTTGATACTTAACACATCTCAGATATTTCGATTAAATATACGAATTGAAAAATTCCATTTTAATTGGAGACATATTTTTCAGGTTTATTGTGATTTAATACTCTTAAGATTATTTATAATCCGAAATCTAAATATTGGACCAAAATTTTTCCTGTAGGTAGAAAAAGTAAAAAAACGGAGCTTCATGCAAAAAGTGCGCCAGCTGGACTAGTCGAAGTATAGTAACTACTACAGTGCCCCTAATACTATGTATGTGTATATTATAGGATATAATCGCGAATAACGTATCCTATTCTCTTTAGTTTCATTGTCTTTTATCTTTGTTTATCGTAAAAGTAACATTACTTCCATAAAACTTCTTTTTCACATACAGCGCGCCATAAAACTTTTCTCATATAAAGTTACGAATTTATGACTGAATTTATCAGCTTTCGGAGTTAAAGTGATATTTTCTTTTGGAAAATCTTTAGGTTAATGAGCTGGGCAGAATTTACTTTGGGGTGAGAGGGGTGTAAACACTGAATACGGCAATTGAGAGGAAGGTAGAAATCTCTAGGTGAAAAAGAGCTAAACTGAAACAACCTCGTCCAGGTTAACTATATGGCATAATATATAAAACTGCCAGGAAACCATTTTTTCAGTTGCTACATCTTTTATAGTCGAGAAATAAAATAAACACGCAGTTCCATCAATATTTTTAAAATAACGCCTAGGTGGCGATCCTAATAGTTTTGACCTAAGTGAGATCTTCCTAATAAATACAAAAAATTTAGTCTACTTGTCACGTTGAATTAGATCACTTCATAATAAAAAAAAAAGAACAGTGGCACTCGGGGCCTGCCGCGGTAAAGCTATTGCATAAACAATTTTTTTTCTTTTATTTGATAAATAAGAAGTTAATATCGCTTAAAAATTTTTTGTTGGCGGCAGTCGACGAGGCGCTGCGGCCGACTGATGAAAGGCGAGAGCGGCGAAATGGCCGGCCCACGCGACGTTATTTTTTGCTACAAAATAACACTCCTTCGCAATAAAATAAAACCATAATCGTCTAATTATGGAACACGTAGACGAAATTTCATTGAGAATTGTCTACTTAGGTGTAGAACGATAGGCTTTCCTGCGGGTCGAAGTTCACCACGGCAGCGGCAGCAGGGTAAGCTTAGAAGTCGCTTGCCGGTAGACTGCAGGTATTCACCGGCTTTGTAGTTGGTAGCGGAAATGAAAAAACCCCTATAGTTTTGGGGTTTTTCACTAAAAAGTATTTAGAAATAATTTCGTCTAAGGTAAAATATCTTTTTTTTAAAATACAAAATGTGTATAGTATATCTTGCCGATAGCTGTTAAGGTGTGAGTGTGTCCGAGGTAGCTAGACCAAATTGTGCGCGTACGAAACTCGCGAAACCGGTTTAGAGGTAGCCAGGCGATGATGTTAGGTGATAAGATATCTACTAATAGAATTAATTTTCTTGTCCTTTATAAGTTTTGAAAGATTTAATTTATGTTTGGTAAAGATTATGTGGTCAGTCCGGCGTAGCGATAGCGGCGTAGGATCGTTGCTTTGCATACTCTGTGCACCAGTCGTCGTCATATAATCTGTGCGCAACGTCGCGGCTGCATATTGTTTTGATTATATAAATTTTATATATAATTTCGATAAGTCAGTGATACACACAAAAACACAAACAGACAGATACACAGACAATACACCACATAGTACACATAAAAAATCTGACGCCAAAATTTGGGTAAGTCCACAATTTTATTACAGGCCTACGTTGGCCCAGTTTTTACGATCCAATTTATGTGTATTATTTATTTGTTAGTGAGTATTATTAAATTTATTTTTTGTATTTTAGCATAAATTGTTATATTGTTTATAGAAAATATAAACTAGATTTAAGTGTTTAGTACTAATTAGCTTAAGTTTTGATATCATTAAGGGTTTATAATCAAATTCAATTAAGTTTTATTTTTATTAAATATTTTATTTACTATGTAAATTTAAACTAAAGCGTTACATACCAATGCACAGAGGACCTGATTCTCTTCTTTTAACACGGCTGCACAATAAAGGAGTGTATTTGTGCCATAATTTATTAGAATAAATATGCTATACTTAAAAATAAAATTACTCGATTTACATTCATTATTGAAATACCGTGTGTGCACTCAGTGACTGTGATAAAATTAATTAGCTTTGTGATGCAAGATACGCTTCTGTCGCAAAAAAACAAAATTTCCCGGCCTCTCCCCGGCCCACAGCGAACACTGCGACTGTGAGCCTCGGAAATTAATTAGCTACTTAAATTTATTAAGAACATCATTAATTTAAACGTTAACATTTGTCATTTCATAAAATATGGGCATGACTGTATATTCAACGTCTTTCTTCATGCAAAATACAAAATTTAATGAGATTACCACATATTTTTAACCCGGCTGCGCGATACTGAATATAGGGTTATTTTTTTACGCGTATCCAAGAATGTTCTATTTAATATTTAGCAACACGGAATTTAACCGTTTCGTTCCGTTGCGTTCCATTCGAGGGTCTTACTAGCCAGCGTTTCACCGCAGGGACTCAAGGAACGGGTCACATAGGAAAAAACGGTCAATAACGGGAGTACTGTAGAGTGCTCAAAACAGCGGGCTGAAACAGCGCAAGCAAAAAGAAGAAACGGAGGGTCCTGAACCACTGGAAGGTTTGCAGTTTCCAGTCCGCATTAGTGAGTGATTATAGTAGTGTCCCGTCCATCTCACGATATTCCCATGTGTGCCTATTACCTCTGCCCAAGGCACCAGTACGGCGTACATAGGGCAGGTAGTGTAGGACTTTGCAGTCCAGGACGTGGAGTGGGAGGGATAGAGCCGATCGGTACCAGCACTCTTAAGCCAGCAGGATGATAAATATATACAAGTGTAAATATATACAAGAAGGGAAAAGTAACTGCTTTGCCGTTTGTGGCCTGCGTGCTGACTTCTAAACCCTTCTGTGTTTTGTTTCTTACTATGTAGCTTATTCGGTGTTTATCTGTGTAGCTGCGGTGGTTATGTGTTTCTATATTAGTGTTCCAATTCTTATTTCTCTCGCTGCTTCACTGGCATTCCAACTTTTGCATTTTATTGACTTGCTATGGTATTTAGTTTAAGTCCTTAATAATATATTTGACGTTGACGTTGAGCTTCCGTTGTCAGTGTGTGAAGCATACATTTAAATATTCAATGGATTCATGTTTTTCTGTAGCAATGTTCCAAAACTTGCGTTTTATTTTCCCTCAGTGGCTGTATTTATTTTCAGTGTCTGGTTCCTTTCGCTTCGGTTAATCTTCTCTGATATACCTACCTAAGTACTCTTAGTTTGTAAATGGACATAAACAATGCAATAAAAAATATTTAATTTCTTTTGTTTTCTTTACTTTAGCTGAAATCTAACATTTGCGTTTTTAATTATTATTTGCAGTTTTTAGCTTCCTTGTCCTATTCTCATACTTTTGGTTAGGTACTTTCATAATTAGGTAAATCATTGCCTCTGTTATCATTAGAATGAGTATAAATTTAATCATTGAATGTAGTGATTTCTTTGTTCTGTAGTAGCATAGGCAGGAAACTGCTAATCATTAGGTGGACCGTTAGCTTGTTTGCCACCTAAATAGTATAAAAAAGGATATCTCAACAATTGCGTGTTTTTGGGTTCCGAACCCAAAGGGTAAAAAACGGGACCCTATTACTAAGACTTCGCTGTCCGTCCGTCCGTTCGCCCGTTCGTCCGTCTGTCACCAGGCTGTATTTCATGAACCGTGATAGTTAGACAGTTGAAATTCGCAGAAGATGTGTTTCTGTTGTACTATAACTATTAAAAACAGAACTAAGAAAAACAGAACTGTAAAAATACTAAAAAACAGAATGAAATAAATATTTAAGGGGGCTCCCATACAGCAAACGTGATTTTTTTTGCCGTTCTTTAGATAATGGTACGCAACCCTTCGTGCGCGAGTCCGACTCGCACTTAGCCGATTTTTTAATTATACTATTAGCGCTGCTTAGTTTTAGTGTTCTGTTTCTACTAATTTACTATTCTTAGGTGTACCTATGCAGTACGTAAACTGAGATAGTAATTTCATTCTTTTATAGCAGTATTTTAAAGTTTGGGTTTTTTTTTTAATTCATAGTTGGCAATTTTTTGTTTTTCTTGTCCTGTTACCATAATGTTAGTTACTTTTTCAGGCCTACCTAATTTTTAAGTAGATCATAAATGGATGTAATCATTGAAATTTATTCGGTTTTGCAACGCTCTTTAATTTCAATTTATTATAGCAGTGTTCAGTTTTAACCTTTCTTTTTTTAAAATACCTTTCTTTCCTTAGACGATACAACACGGCGCGGATTTTTAAGGTAATATTAATACAATATATACTACATCTTTATGCGTGAAACTGCAGAATAAGGATATTTTTTTATTCAGGCTTTTTCATTTATAATTGTTCGAAAATTTCAGTTTATCAACCAGTTTAAATTACATAGTAATAAAAAATTACTTAACTAAAAAGTCTTGTAATGTGATCTTTATTTAGAGAACCATTTTTGAGCAGGTTTTTATAAAAGTATTTGCATTTTTTGAGAAAAGCACAACAACCCTAGGTATACGCTCTCGGCCTTTCAGCTTGGTCATCATTGCAGCCCTTGCTGTCCGTGCTAAAAAGGCTTTATTAGATATTTTCCATCAAGGGATTCAGTGTTACGCCACGCTTTATGTCATCAGCAACGCAGTCATCATATCACAGACTGCTGCAGTAAAGTACTATTGATTAAATAGAACAAGGCTTAGAAGACTGAAAAAAAATATATAATCACAAAAAATAAAGACTGTCAAGGACAGAGACATACAAAAGTCAGCCTTTGTTGAATATTAACTAGAGTAGGGTTCTAATCATAAGATCAAATTTCTCAATCCACTAACTCTGTTGATTGCAAAATGACTTTCAAGTGAGTTCCAATAGTGAAAGGTCCAAACGAAAGAGAAGGTGGGTAAACATACATACAAACATAAGTTATGTTATTATGGCAGACATACACACATTATAATAAAATTTACTACATATGAAAAATACTTATACAGTAAAAATATAAATATTCGAAATTAAAATGGACAATATTTTTAAATACATTAATATAACATAAAAAATCTGCTTGGCTACAGCACTATACACAATTTGCACACACACACACACACACACACACACACACACACACACACACACACACACACACACACACAAACACACACACACACACACACTTATAACATACTTATAATATAATTTACTTATAATTTAACTTATAATATAATTAATATTATACAACTACATATTTGTAACATAATGTACAACAGTCTGTAGACGACTTCAAAATATCAAAGTATGCATATAAAGCAGATAGCATGTATGTTTGCGACAAACTTGATTTTTCTTTGCTTCTGAATTGCGGTGTCAATTATCACGAAGCAAGTTTCTGACAAATGTGGTATAATCTTCTTAAGTTATGGATGATGTTTCAAGTATGTGACAATATTGCTACAATCCTAAAACATCGTTGAACCTAAAACAATATTTAGTCAGAGGGCACGGGTGTACAAATGACGGCGCTGAAAAAAAAAACAGTTATTTTTATTTAGCTCTGGGATTTTTGTATATAACTTTGTGGTGTTCCTATAACTATATATTTTGATAGTGGAAATCGAGAGTACGTCGTTGGCAGGTAAGTTAGTATGGAGCACTTTTCCCTATGATCCCTATCCGGACCGCTAGGGGGTTTCAAACATTTTTTGAAAAGGGGGTGTGTCCTCATGACGGGTAATGTTTTTGACGGATATCGATAAAACACATCGCCAGGAGCATAGTTTGTATAAACCATTTTTAGGGTTCCGTATTCATCTGTCTGTCCGTCCGTCTGTCACCAGACTCATAAACCGTGATAGATGATAGGCAGTTGAAGTTAGAGCTGGATTCTTCGATTAACCTCTTTCTCAAAGTTGGACCTACCCAATTGGACTACTTGCCCTAGGTATGTGTATAGTATATATGTGTATACCGGTTGTTGTTCCCAACAACAACCGGTATAGGCGCGACATGGACATTTAACATCACCTTCGTTTTATCCATGTTCATTTTAAGGACAACCTGTTGGAAAACTCTGCTGAGGTCTCCGAGCATCATGCCTAGTCTTCCAGCGATTTTGCCATGACCACTATGTCGTCGGCAAATCGAAGGTGAGTGACGTACTCGCCATTTATGTTGACGCCATATCCTTCCCACTCCAGAAGCAACACATCCTCCAACGCAGTTGTAAACAGTTTCGGAGACAAATAACATCATCCTGTCTGTGAGCTTTCTGCAGATGGATTGGTTTCGTGTTTTGCTCTTGTAGTCGGACAGACATCGTGGCTCTGTTATACAAACACTTCTGCACTTCGATGTACCGATAGTCAATGTGGCACCGCTGGAGAGACTGTAAAACCGCCCAGGCCTCGATAGAATCGAAGGCTTTTTCATAGTCCATGAACGCTCCGCAAAGAGGCCGATTATACTCCTCTGTCTTCTGTATAATCTGGCGCAGCGTATGTATGTGGTCCATGGTACTAAAGCCTTTCCGGAAACCGGCTTGTTCGGGAGGCGGGAATCCGTCAAACTTGCGTTCGAGACGATTCGTAATGACCCTGGAAAACAGCTTATAGACATGGCTCAGAAGCGAAATGGGTCTCCTTTTTTGAAGAAAAGTATGTCCGCGCTTCTGCTCCAAGCTCAAAGAGCCTCTGAAAGACTTTAAGTATCGGTGTTCCACCCGCTTTCGGAAGCTCTGACTTAATTCCGTCTTCGCCAGCCGCCTGATTGTTCTTAAGCTGTTTCAAGGCCATTCTTATCTCATATAAGCTTACATCCGGGATATCTTAGGTATAGTGTGGAGTTAATTTGGCTCTGGGTTCTTTGGATCACGGATGTTGACAGAATCACGAGTTGAGGTGTACAACTGTCTATAGAAGTTCTCGATCTCTCTCAGTATTTCAGGTGTGGACGAAACGATTTTGCCAGTTTCGGTCTTTAGCTTTGTCAACTGTCGTTGCCCAATAGACAGGTCTCTAGAAAACACTTTTGCGCCTTGATTTCGCTCTTTAACCTCTTCTACAAGTGATGTGTTGAAATGGCGTATATCGCGTCGTATGGCTTTCGAGCTGCGTGTATTCGGACCTATCAGGTGAAGACTGTAATTTCATTTCGCGCCGCACCTTCGTAACATGGAGAGTCTGATATGAGATTTTTTGTGTTCGGCAAGCTTTAAAGAACTTAGCTCCAACCGCTTGGATAGTTTCCTATCATTTAGATCGTCCACATTTTCGCAATTTGCTAGGCAATTTTGAAGATAGAGCTGAAAATGTTCGGGGTTCTATATGAATTAAATCGTTGGACGGAGCGTAGACCTTATCAAACGACTTCTTTCAATTTGCCATTTTTATAGATAATGGTACGAAACCTTTGGTACGCGAGTCCAACTCGCACTTGGCCGATTTTTCTGTGTTTATTTCCTTAGCTGCTGTGAATAGAAAGAAATCTAGACAAAAAATTGAAATTCCAAGGTTCCTTAGCGCCGTAATTAGGAAATCCAGAAAAAAGTATGTCATACAAACATTGCTATTACGTTAAGGGACAACACAATTTTTTACGAAAAAATTTCTAAGTCTACGTGGCCCGGATTTATGGCCTTGGCTTAGCCAAAGTAATATTACAAAGACTTAGCTGCATAATGTGATTGAATGTAACAACGAACATAACTGAGACCCGTTATAATAGTCGTTGCTTAGACAAAGTATTACTTATTGCTAGGACAGAGTCTAGGTTCGAGTAATGTAATAATAAACACTGCTTAGACACACACACGTTGCTAAGCATGCTCTTATTCTGAGCTAAGCCTAAGTAACGCATTTCTTTTACTCAGAACAGTCTAAGCACGTAATGTGTTAATAATAATATAACATGGATTCAAATGCTCAAATATCCATGAATTATTTTTTCTTAGCTGCTTACGTCGAGTTATGAACTGTTACCATAGGCAAATGGGAGAGGTGCGAGGGTATGGGGAAATGATTCTATTACACAAGTACCTACGGTACCGTTGTCGGTGCGCAAGCGACCGGTTTTTTGCTCTTTATGGCATAAATGCACGCAGGTAAAGGTTGCAAGCCATACAGCAATGTCGATAAAAAAAACACTGTTGATGAATAAATGAATATCAGGTACAAAAAAGAACAAAAACCATTTATAAAAACCACCAAAATTGATTTTCTTCAATGGCTTTCTTTCATAAATGGCTTTCTGTTTTTAACAATTTGGTAAATATGACTAATAGCAGTAGTAAGTATTGTATAGAATTCTCGAAGTAAGACTTTCAGAAGTAATAACTTAGGACATTACTAAGCGACGCCTATAAATCTGGGCCTTAGTGATTACGTTCTTTAAAACAAAATATGGTTCATACGAACGTTGCTTCGGGCAATGTCGATTCTCGTCAAAAATATTGGTCCGTCATAGGGGCACACCCTCTTTAAAAAAAATATTTTGAAACCACCTAGCGGTCCGACGGTATTCTTAAACGAATAGATAAGTCGCCTAAGGCAACTGTTTCGGTATCTATGTAACTAATGTGACTACATACTTCTTGTACAAAATACATCTTGAATCAGTCTAACTGTCACTCAGTCTGCAGAATGTATTTATACTTTCTGCGTTCTAGAAGGAAGGGTCATGTTAAATGCAGATTTGTGTAGGTACGTATGCCTTAAGCATTTGTGGATTGTTTTAAATATAGTAATAAGAAATAAAAATAACCATTTCTAGAGTATGCATAACAATTTAATTCATGATTTTATAAAAAAAAAGTAAAGTAGTGTACCTTAGTAAAGCTGTTCTATTTACAATTAAGTATTTTAAGTAAAACGTTTTATTTTTTTATTTATATTTTATTTTTATTTACATATATATTCCTAACATAAGTACAATTTTCGTTTATAAAATTTTACCAAATCTTTATTGAGAACTTTAACCCATACGCATACGCGACACCTGAAACAGAAAACCACAAAATATTAAGATAAATAGTCACTGGTAATGTTATAGATATGTGTTTTTAGTTCAACTATAAACATTTCATTTAAACAATTAGGTAAGTACTATCTAGTAATAACACTGAAGAGTAATCAGATATACAGTATATACTATAATTTTAATTTGCAGTACCTAAAGGCAGCACTAGTGCCAAGTAAAACATGCATCTAAATAATTGTAAAATGCATAATTTAGCCTTTTGAACATTATAATAACTATATTTAAAGAAATATACTGAAACCACGTAGATAAAAATAAAAAAATAGTAACTAAATAACGTACAACTAGTTTTTTTACACAAAGTACATAGCAATTTACATGTAAAGTAAATCTTTTTAAATTTCTGTCACTGGTCTTCTCTGTCACACCATACACTTTGTTCTTACATCTTGGCTTTAGATTAATTTTTAAAACTTATTAAAACTGAATATTTCCCAATAAAATTATTTATATTAAAAATGTAAACAAACAATCCGCCATGACAGTTCATAAACGAAATTCGACTGAGATGCAGCGGTACTTCGTACTTAGTAGGGTAGTAGTATTGGTCGAACGAAAGTTACAAATCCATACAAATGTTGATATCTATGAAGTTTCAGAACTATAACTTAGAACATTACTAAGCGATGACTATAAATCCGGGCCTTAGTGATTTCGTTCTAGGACTTGACAATAGGGACACCATCAATTTTCTCGAAAAATTATAAGAAAAGCAGCTCACGGAATAATTATAAGAAAAAATGGTTCATACGAACGTTGCTTCGAGCAATGTGCTCTATCGATTCTCGTCAAAAATACAAACGCTTCTTACAAACGTTACTCGTGATAATGTATGTATGATAGGTTGTGGGAACACACCACCTTCTCAAAAAAAAATTAGCCTTTCTGGACCTCTAAGGGAAGGGGTCACAGAAAAAAGTGCTCAATACTAATGTTCCTGCTGACTACTCAACAACAATAATCCGCCATGACATTCATAAACGAAATTCGACTGAGATGCAGTGGTGACAACATAACAAACATAATTTATAATCCGTCTAAATAAAAAAAAACTCAGATAAGTTGCTCTTGAATGTAAATTTCGTACTCAGTATGGTAGTGGTAGTAGTATGGTCGAACGAAAGTTGCAAATCCGTACAAATGTTGCCATCTATGAAGTTTCCAGGCACTACCTAGAATATAAGTGTTCTGTGGTGTGTTTGTATTTTGTAATTTTGATAAACAAAGTATTGAATGCAATTATTAATATGTATTATTATATTCAATCTAACGACAACAATTACGACATGCAATTAAAATAAAAATAAAAATTGGTATAGTTTTTTCTTTATTAACTGTGGAAAATAGTTTTAAGCTTGCTCTATTTTGAAACCGCTATAAAGGCAAACTAGTTGCTAATTATTGCATCCCTTTCAGATCTTAATTCTTATTCATTATCTGTACACAACAAGCCGGTGCTCATTCTTTATCTGTACACAACAAGCCGGTGCTCATTCATTATCTGTACACAACAAGCCGGTGCTCATTCTTTATCTGCACACAACAAGCCGGTGCTCATTCTTTATCTGTACACAACAAGCCGGTGCTCATTCATTATCTGTACACAAAAAGCCGGTGCTCATTCTTTATCTGTACACAACAAGCCGGTGCTCATTCATTATCTGTACACAAAAAGCCGGTGCTCATTCATTATCTGTACACAACAAGCCGGTGCTCATTCTTTATCTGTACACAACAAGCCGGTGCTCATTCATTATCTGTACACAAAAAGCCGGTGCTCATTCTTTCATCAAACCGTATTGTGAAAAAAAGAACACTAACTATTTTTTTTATTATTTAATCAAGTTCTAAATTAAGTAAGTCTAATTTTAATTTTGTTTTGTTTCAGGTAAAACACTAAAAGTCGGAAATTAGGATATGAGATAAAAATAAGCACATAAAAATAAATACCAAAGTAAGTACTTGGAATATATTGTATTGTAAAAAGTTGAGAATTTTCGTTATCGTGTTAGGTCGCGGTGGTCGGTTTGCCGGCTCGCTGCAACTTTGATGAGCCGCGGCCAGAAAATATTGGGTCATTCCCGCTCTGTTTCGACAAATAAGCAAAAACTAATAAGAACCAAGAAGAAAATAACACTTCAATATGATATAATTAACAAACAGTGATTTGACAATATAGAACTAAGCGAAACAACCTTCGCCGGGTCAGCTAGGTTTAATTCTATTAATTAAAGTATTCACTCATTTTACCGAAGCATCTTTGCCAGCTCAGAGGCAATCTATCGATGCCGTTATTGAAGAAGTCAGCTGGTACCGTCCAGGTAACTCTATAAGATAACTTTTACTGCCTCTCGGAAATTATTTTTTTTCTTCCCAAGAAATTGTCTAAATTCTGAAAAGTGTGTGGACGCAAGGTCTGGTGAGGAAAGTCGATGACGATGGGCTTTCAAGCCTGGCTGTTGTAGCTTGGAAACGGACTGTAACGCAGTTTAGGGTCGTTCGTTGTCGTGCAGGAGCAGCTGGGATAAGTGATCAACCAAAGCTGGCTGGAGATTTGCGAACTTCTTCATCATTAAGTTTAGTTCTTCACACTACACACCCGCAGCAATAAGTGTGCCGTTTGGTACCAGTATATATACTAGACCACCAATCAGTAACCATTACTTTTTAGGGTTAAGTTTTTGTTCAGCGCATTGCTTAGGCACTTAACTAGGTTCCAGCTAACATAATAAGCAAACAAAATGTAATGCAGTAATTTCAGCAACATGGATGTACCTACCTTTAAAGATACCACACAAGCAGACATGACTTAAAAAATTGAGATGTTTACGCTCTCGCTACATGGTGCTGATTGACCGCGGGTCAAATTTGTGGATTTTAAAAACATACCCTAAAACGCAATAACATAATAGTATTAGTGATGTCAGTATCGAAAACACACACCCGTTTTTTGTGTATATTACACACAGCGCCATCTAGTCCCAAATTAATCAAAGCTTGGATTATGAATACTAGACATCGATACAGATATATCCCATTTTTTTTTATACTTACATAATTTACATATAAAACACCCAGATCAAGGGAAATACAATTGTTTGTCCTTTGCTTAAATCGAACCCACGCCACTCGGTTCAACAGGCAGGTTAGTTCACCTGAACCCACTGAGCTACGAGGCCGCCATATAAAATCATCAAAAATATTACTTAAATCGATTTTGTACACGAATCCAAAACAAAAAACTTAAAAATAAAATGCCTATTCATTCATTTAAAGTTATTTTAAAATTTTATTTTTTTAAGGTGTACCTACAATGCCTTAGCCCCGGGTCTAACAACTATTTGTCTTTTTAATAACTGAGCCAAAATTAAATAAGTACTTACTTTAGCAACAATTGCACAAATAGCTATTTTACCACAAATTCAAAATTTGTAAACAAAACCTTTGTTCTTGCTCTTTGTAGCCTTATTGCTTTAGTTTTAAATAACGACCCCATTTCAGACTTTATTTTCAGATAAAACTTGTAAAAATATCAGTCAAGTACAAATCATGTAAGTACATATTTATTATAAACAAATACATTTACCCGCAAAAATATGTTTTAGCAACAAAATGGCAACGATCCAAGCCTGCTGGGCCGAGACGAGCTTTTAAGGAGCTTACCTACGACTGGTAGCGGAAGCGAACACCGACGAATTAATTTGGGCCGCAGTCGCGCGGCGCACGTAATTAACTCAAACGTCTGTCCCTATCACTTTGCACAGTCATTGTCAACCCAACGAGAGAATTTCTGATTTTACGTAGAAATATTTAAAAATAAACAAATTATTTTAAAATCAGATCCAAAAGTAACATAAATGTCTTTAATCAGCTTTTATTTAAATCAAGAACCCGCACAACCCTACTACTGATGAGGGTACTGTTAACATGAATCCAAGTCTACGTTAGGTTAGGCCATTTATCACTTTAGTGCCTAGATCAACTTCCTCAGTTTGCTTTTATGTTATATTTCAAGTGACAACTGATTTCAATAATAATCTTTAAGAAATTAAAAAAAATATCGAAAAAAGATTTTTTCCTAGAACCCAGTAAACTACGTACGACATCGCCTTCGTGCTAGTAATCGCGTTCTACCTCATAGACCGTCTGAAGAATTAATGTCCTCTATTAATGTTTCACAGCGCACATAATTAACTCAAACGTTAATTTTCTTTTCTCAAACATGCTACGATATGCGACCATATCTTGCACAAGCATCTTTGGGATAAATCTTACTTGCAGCACAGTATCAGCAGGTAATTTAGCAGGTAAAGCCTGTATAAACCCTTTATCGTGGTTCTATATAACCTTTAGTAGAAGTGTATAAGAGGTGTTATAAGATCGTCAGTTTTGCGCTCGAACCTTTATTGCACCTTTGCAATAGATTTTATTGAAACTTTTAGTTATGTAAAATATATATAACGGTGCCTAATAGAATTTGGATCCATATTTTGATACCTTATTACTCGTTAGTAGCGTTTTCGGAGTAAAAAGTAGATAGTAAAAACTTCTAAAGTCATAAAATTACATTAATTTATAAATATTAAATAAGTGCTACTGTTTATCTACCGACATTGCAACATTTTTAACACGAAATGTAAGTATTGTTGATTAACAGTGTTCTTGAAGTGTAATATTAATTATTAGTGTGCTTGCAAGTTTAATGTGATTGTGTATCATGTTTCTCATCTCAATTTTGACGCGCCTTAGAAAAAATATGATTTTAAGGAAAAAAAAGAAAAAACAACTAAAAGTACTAATAACCTAAAATAGTTTTTAGACATTCAATTTCAAATGTTGGTCCGTTTTAGTGACTGTATACATAAACTATGTAAAATTATTCGGAAAATTTAGGTACCACGTTATTTAAAAGTGATTTTGTATACATAAAAATTTTGTTTTTTTGACAGAAAGTGATTGAAGATGGCGATATTTATTTAAAGATGCAGACTTTTCTTAAATCTATTACGACACTCGAAGAACTACAACGCCGGTAGTCAAAAGTATTGTGCGATCTTTGGTTGACATAAGAGAGGAAAGCTGAGAGTAAAACACCGGCTTTAGCTTTACCTATTTACCTTAAGATTAGGGTTCTTTACGAAGTAGTAAAATCCCAAATTTTAACTCAGTTCGATAAATGTTTTTATAATGTAAGGTAAGATTATAAGCAAAAACTTTAAACTTTTTAGAAACATTAAATGGTGTCATAAAAGAATTATTATTTGTTTATCTAACACCACAACCCTTATATCAGGATCGTACAAAACTGCTATAACTATTTAACCTATCATTGCATTTCGTTTCACAGGCGTAAGCTGTATATAAGAGTCACACAACGCATGTAGTGTTTTTTTTTTTTAATAAATATTTTTGGACATTACAGACAGCGCCGTCTGGCTCCAAAGTAAGCAAAGCTTGTGTTATGGGTACCAGACAACGGATATAAGTACATATATATTACTTTTTTTTTGTAAATACATACATATTATACATAAGTACACCCAGACTCAAGACAAACACAAAAGTTTGTCCAGTGCGGGAATCGAACCCACACCCTCTGCACGGCAGTCCATCACACTACCAACTAGGCTGCGAGGGAGTGTTTGGTGTTATTACACTCTTAATTAACTCCGTTGCAGAACCAATATCGTTAATGAAGTTGAACAACAGCATTATGATATATAAGCAACTCTAATATAGCAGATTTATAGCAATAAGAATTATAGGGAGTTAATGAAGATGTTTAAACAGCTTTTGACGTTGCAGGCCGAAACAAGCTTTAACGTCATAAGCATATAAGCGGCCGCTGCTATTACACTAACTGGAAAGAATATAACTTCTTTTTGACAATTTTAATACAACCTATGGAGCTAAACTTATTTCATAAGTGAACTGTATCACTTTTAGTGACAACCGAATCCATTATAAATCACTCTAAGCTTCAAAATTACCTGTAACCAACGCTAAATTGTTTGTTGGGCAGAGTCAGACCATCTGGTCGTTTCCCGTCGATGCGGCTGAGGCCAGGAGGCTCAAGATGGCTCGGAATGTTCACTAAATGTAATTCTTATAAGTATTTTTTGTTTTGACATAATAAAATGTTTGACCAGTCTCATGATCTGACAATGCTAAATTATGAACGCCAGCTTTTATAAACAATTGCTAGCAATTTGGTCAATACAAGCTTTGTTTCCTGTAGGTTTATATGACAAGCGAGCTTATATTTATATGAGTTTTAAATTATTTTTAACAAGCTACGCAATTCTTGACTTGAATAGTAACTGTTATTTTATATGTTATAATACAGTACAAGTTTAAATAAACATGTACTTTATTATGTTATTGTTTTAATTTACACGCATGTTTGAGAAAAGCCCTATACGAGCCTAGGCCTATCGCGATAATAATTCTCATTGTTGCCGCATATACATATATACTATGTTATAATAATCTTGTTTACATTAATAGTATATCTAAGATCTCTTGTCTATCTGAAAGTGATGACATATCGGTTACAAAATATTGTTTTTATACTACTAAGTGGGCAAACTATGGACGCTGGCAACACCTGGGACATCACTCGCGGGTTGCCGACCCTTCAAAAATCTAATTACTAATATACTGTAGCCCGTAAAGTAGGGCCGGCCTGGGCAGGGAGCTCATTCCACAACCCAAGTGTTCGCGGGAGGAAGTTTCTCTGAAACCACACTATACGCGACCATTTAGGTTCTAAAGTATGAGAATGAATTCACTACCGATGGCGAGCGGTACGATGGCGAAAAGTAGCTGTCGGCTCATTACAAACAATTCCTCAGAACACATCGTATTGTACAAGCGGTAGAACACACACTGGCAGGCAAAGTCTCTCCTCAGACTTAAGGGTTCGATACGGCTTGTGAGTTTGGGATTGCCGGCGATTCTCACAGCCCGTCGTTAAACCAAATCAAAACGGCCAAGCTGGTATCTGGGTGTACCCGCTCAGAAATGGCAGCAGTACTCCATATGGAGCCAGACTTGCGATTTGGAAAGCAGCAACCTTTGTACCGAGGTGAAGTTCTGCTTCGCTCTGTTGAATACCCCAAGTTTTTTAGACGCCAGCTTTACCTTGTCTCGCAAATTACCTCGGAACTGAACATCGCTGGAGATGTCAACACAAAGATCCCAATGCTCTTGGATATGGTAAGGGGTGCTGGAATTGTGGGATCTCAGTAAATGGGGTTTTCTTAGCGATAAACGTGCAGTCTCCGTTAGGTTGTATCGGACCAAGTTTTCCGTCCTCAGTCAGAGATTTGAGACCTTGGACAGTGGTCTCGATTTAAGACTTTTCTGCGCTTTTCCTTTACAATGGAACTAGGGATGGTTGCACGACCCGTGTGATAAGCATCTCCAGTACTGTCATCTGCATAGTGATGTATGTTGTTGATGGATAACATGTCATGATATGTAGTGAAAACAGCAAGTGAGCCTTGCGGAACACCAGCATTAATATCCATGCTATTAGAGCAACTACCGTCAACTACGGTTCTTATGCGTTTTGCGGACAAAAAGCTAGCCACACATTTGCTCAAACCCTCGGGCACTCCGTAAGATGGTAGCTTCGATAGAAGACCCCGGTGCCAGGTGGCTAGTGCGCATCGGTGTGTGAGAGATACACCAGTAGAGCGACCGTGGCGAAATTATTTTAACGCGTGTACGTCGTCTTTGTAGATGAGCCTAACACAAGCCACCGGTATATCAGCTACGCAACGATATAGACATGAAAAAAAAAGTCTACACAATCTCTAAGTATGTTTTTGAAGACAAAATTAATAAAAGATCATTCATCAAAAATGTAGAAATTTGTTTATAATACCGTGAAGCTAGTTCTCACTTTATCATTCTGACGAACAGAATAGGGTGTGACGTGTCGCGCGAACGTCGCTACATGTGAATAATTATAGTAATATTTTCATATTGTAACGGAAATTTATGTAATAAACGAAAAATGGTAGAGAACTTTAGTTACAATAATTTTGTTTTTTTTTGCGTGTTACTTACATGTGAAATTACTTGGGCCATTTTTTTAATTATCAAAATAAGGCAATTCAAAATGTTCTATAAACACAAATATAACCACAGGGATGCAAACGTTGCCTAGACAAAGGTGCTGGGTGTTGCCTGAAGTCTAGTTCGTGCACTGATATTTCCATAATTTAATGATATTCCTTTTCCTCTTATACAAAAAAGTCTTTATAGTGCTAGACGCAATAGGTGTGGTGTACATCTAAGAAGTTATTTAATAGAAAATATCAGAAGAGGTTATTTGTAAAATCGTAAGAGTGGGAAAAAAGAGTTTACAAACTGACGGAAACTAAGCATTGTCACTCTTTGTGGTCTTTACACAAGACAAGACACAAGACTTTCGGCTCGGCTTTTATGATGTGTGTGTACTCTACTTTAAATCCATTATCATAGCTCATTTCAAGCTTCCTATGCATTACACATTTACACCACACATAAGTTTCACTCGTTGATAAGGTGATATAACTCCATCTTGTGTATGTGTGTTACTTTTCCAACATTTTGTGTCAGATTAAATTGTTGTTTTTATATGAAGGGTTTTTTTACTTCCAGGATGGCTCCATATTTAAATCACATCATATCGTATACCCCAGATTAAGATTTAATAATAGGTTCGCAATGTAATCTGATTAGAAGTTCGTGTTGTATTTAACAAATGAATTTTTAAAATTATTTCATCTTTCAATCGTATAATAGCATCATCTTGGTCCAATATATATATATAAAAATACAAACTCAATGTATGTATATTGAGTTAAGTTTCTAAATACCGGTTTATCCTTTCAGCCATAGAAATGCCGTTACGCTGTATCACCGCGCCTCGCCTCCGGGCTCCGGGCTGCGGGCTCTTGTCACAAAACTGTTTTAGCGTAGTCCCTCGTAGTAACCTACCAGTACACAAAGTTTATCCTTTCAAACTATATTTAAATTACTTACTAATAATTTCAAAGCTATAATTCTGTAGGTAGAAGTTAAACTTAATTCTTGTGGCTATGCATGTGAAGGTACTAAGTTTTAAAGAAAGGATAAGAATACAGTTTTTTACGGGAACCTTTTACTAAATTGTAACAGCCAAAATAAGCCTTAAACGAAAAGAGATAGAAAAAGCGTATAAAAAATATTAACTAATGATCATTGGTGATTATAACCTGGGGCCTGATTCTCGTGCTGATAGAGATAATCTCGAATTCGCGATATGTTTAATTTATTAACTGATGGCTTGTTAATCGCGGTAACTGTTTTAGTAGATAAATCGACTAGTTTGAACTAGGTAAATAGTTTGCAAAAAGTTTTTTGGATTCTTAGAACATCTCTTTAGGCATAATATGTCGTACGCTAGCGGTCGACATGCATCGAGTGGTCGGTAGCAGTAGAGATGGGATGTGGTATGAACAGGAGTCAGAATTAGTGAGTGAGGCTCAATAGTATTTTATTTTGGGAGAGGGGGGGGGGGAGTTATAGGGAAACTCGAAACCGTGGTGATATACTTTTTGTTGTTGTTGTTGATTTAGATTCGGATATATTTTTAGTACCAACGCCATAAATATCGTCAGTTTGCCTTACCTTTCTTCTCAATGGTTCTATACCACGCTTACCCATGGCCGCTTCAGCTCAGTTATTGTTCGATTCTTTTTTTCTGGAGCACGAAGATAAACACTCAACAAAGCTTTTTCCAGATCTCTCGAAGTGACTCTGTACTCATGCATAAGGCCAATAGATGTAGACCAGGTCACAATACTGTATATCATCCTTGGTTATACTTTTAATAGCAAATGACATTTAACGTCTACCAGTTATGGTTCAGTTTTGAGGACAAATACGATTTATTTACTTTGTTAAATACTTAAGAAAATTCCAGCTTAGTAGACGCGATCATTAACTTATTTACAAACTCTAAAGCAAGCACACTTGCCTTGTTCAAACAGATCCCTCGCGGAGATTCTCCCCAACGTTCCAAGGTCCCAACGAATCACCGCGCGTCGCCTCGGGCAAGACATTACTCCCGTAAAATACCACCCATTAGTTTGACGTCGGACCGTCGCATCTCAGCTAGTGATATTACAGGAACTGACATAGTTCACAGTTGACGGCATGATATTTACTAATATGAAAATATCTAAGCGTCAACTTAAGAAAAGTGTTATTGTTGGTTAAAAAACTGGTTGCCTGTAAAGTCGGTATACGGGCGAAAGTTTTACGTGACAATGATTTTATGTCTGTCTCTCTCGCTCTTAGGCGGGCGCGTGCCTCTCACTCGCTCTCATTGTGAGCGCATAACGTGAGCGGAGCGTAACGCAGTTTCTTGAAGTGTCACCCGGCAAACCAATTTATAAGACGTTGTCACGTCAAAACGTTTTAGCTAATTATAAGGAAGAAATAAAATTATCAAGTAGAATGGCTCGATAGTTTGAAAGATCGGCAAAAACGGAATACTTATAATTTCGTCATCTGTGTTCATCCGCCCGTGTGTCATAGCCATAAATTAATTCAGCCTTCTTTATATCAATTCTGAGAAAATTTTACAATCTTATGGTAATGTTGTAATAAAATTGAAACAAATAATTTCTTGCACAATAACTTCCATATACTGAACTCAACTAAACTGAACAGAAGGGATAATTTTTTGTCGCGTATCACATTGTACGGAATATCGTTGAAAATATCTTTGAAAATGCATCTGAAGTTTCTATGTAACTTTTTTCCAAAGATATACATATATTAGCTTCCAAACCACATGTTCTAAAAATCAGAAAATTTAGTGATAATGGAGCTTTATGAATACTTATAACGACTACAGTTTTCAACGAAATCGTTATTAAGATATCACCCTTATTTAATGCGTGTATGACACGCACTAGGCCGGTTTCTTTACATTATCTTGTATAGATTTTACGTATTAAATACGTTGTGGATCTAGTAATTAACATAAAAACTTTTTGTAAAATCAAAATTATAATCTATGCCTTTCATATGTGCATGTGTCAGTATTTTCAAAAGTATTTCGAGATATAGGTATAGTTAATTGAGTAAATTAACATTTTTTTTAATCACAAATATACTCCTAGGTAAATTATAATAACTTCATCCTATCTAGGGAGACAAGAATTATTTGTAAAAAAACAGTAACAATTCATACATATTTTTCTACCTACTTATGTTCGACAAACAAAAGCATTGCGAAGAAAAGTATTGTTTTCTGTTATATTTATGACTCATTACTTGAAAATATCACGAATAAACCATATTAGTAAATCGTACTCAACTCGGGTACGAGCAAGAAGTTCTCATACCAGCTTCGCTAAAAAAAATCTATTGTTGCTTTGGTACCAGTGCGCTCTCCTGAGTACTTCCTGCGCTCTCCTGAGTACTTCCTGCGCTCTCCTGAGTACTTCCCACGCTCACCTGTATACTTCCTACGCTCTCCTAAGTACTTCCTTCGCTCTTTGCTACTTGTGTTTACGGAAATATTTTAAATTCATCTGTCTTCTCGAAAATATCACAGAGATAATATTTTTATACCCCTAAGGTATCAAACAAGCCAACGGTCCACCTGATTGTAAGCGGACTGATTATACGGTACCTAAGGAAAAGGTAGGAAGTGGTTGAAGGTAAAGTAACTTAAATGTTATGGGAAATTTTACTAAAAGCAAATATTTGTTTTTTTACTAAAATAAGTAAAACTGCATTTAAAAATTGAAGATTAATTTCTTTGAAATAACATAGGAACTCAAATTTTAAAAAAGGCTAAGAAACATAAGGAAATATTTATTACTAGATTAGTACCATGACATTGATCGCGTGGACTTTGAAAAAAAAAATAATCTTTTAACTATATATGGTTTTAAATTATCTTATCTTATTTATGAAATAACATCAAAATCTATATTCACGAATCGACAGATGTATTTTATTTTAATATTTTATTTATTCTTTGCGACTCAAAAAGGTGATGGGTACTGCAGCAGGCGGGGGCGTAAAGAAGCTGTGTACTACATATTTTTCATTAGGTATCGGAAACGTACTGCTATTAAAAACCAGGTTTAGGGAGATCATTTTATTTATTGGTCTTTTTAAACATGAGGCGAGTAAGCACCATTTAGTTTCATGTCCGATAATAATAATAATAATAAATAGAGGAGAGTTATTATACAAATAAAACTTAGCTATTATATTTCTTCGGTTACCAGGTCATCCTTTATCCACATCGGGTCGCTTTTGGGTTTCCAATATAGGTAACATCTATTTATCTTCGGTGGTGGCAGTGTATCTAATATATTTGATACTGGAGTATCTGACCATGAGCTTACTGGCAATGTAAAATCATTCTAAATATTCTAGGGCTCCCTGATAGAGAAAGGAATCGACCCTATAAATTTATTTAGACTTGTCCGATCTATATTTTAAACTGGAATGTCAATAAATATATCAAAGTGACAAACTTGGTGTTCCGATTGTTTTAATTCAAAAACACTGACACCATCTATTATATCTTAGTAAAAACACTTTGAAGTATTTCCTGCGTTAAAACGTCCGCTAGCATTTCTACTTCCTCTTCACCTACCGAGAGGTCGTAAACTCTACATATTTCCGACCGATCGGCCAGAAAATTATAGCCACTCGTTGCGTATAATTTTCTATTCGCTACCTATTAACTACCCATTGAAATCAGAAATGGCGGGAAATCTACATTACCCTACTGATTTTAACCTAAAACCGGGACACGCGGTGCCAAACCATATGGAAATGGTAAATTAACTAATTAAGAATTTTAGTTAATTTTCCTTCGGATAAACCACGGTAAGGATCCGTGAGATATGGCACTACCTACCTTTGGGCAAATTCCCTTAAAAAGTATTCATAAATAACGCCAACACAAAACAGTTTTAAGTTTTTGACTTTCAAGTCAAACTTCTAATACATTAGACATTATAACACCCTAATAACCTACGTTAATTACATTATTAACCAATTCAATATAGCAAAACAAAAGCTAACCACAATCAAACCTATACCTTACTTTACTTTACACATCCTTTAGTTTTTCATAAAATAAAATCTCTTGTCCTCCTAACTTCCATTTACATTTATCGCATTTGATTCAATTTTAAAACTGTAATGCAGACCAATAAATCATACGCGTCAACCATTGTTTATATGATTCTAAATTCAAATCGTGTTGTAGAACCTACCCGTATCGACCAAACTCAGCATCTCCTTTTTTTGAATATTTCTGAATAGGAATAAAAAAAAAAAATTATCCATAAATACAACTGTCGCACGATCAACGAGTATGAAGATACTCGTTTATGCTTTTTAATCAAAAACTCAAAATGAAACCAATATTTAGATACTCGTCTTAAAAAGACTTGGTACTCGTCTTAACATCACCATGCATTAAGTGCAATACTTACCTTACTTTAACATCTTGAAATGAAATAAAAACTCCTACTTTCGGCTTGCATGGGACTTCATATTTATTCCAATTCTAAATCCAATTCTAAATAATTAATAAACAACTTTACTTAATGCCTATAACTCCTTATCAATTACTAAATTCATCAACAATGAGAATATTTATTTTACATCAAATACCTATCATACATCCAAACATCTTATAAACTTCCATTACCTGAATCATTATTATACAAAGTTTTCTTTTTCTTTAAGAAATTTAAAGTATATCCTATCGCGCATATTTTTAAATTGTAACACCTTTACTTTACATTCTATTCACAACTTTTTTTTCCCTTGCTAACTAAAAACAAAATTCATTAACCACAATAACAACTCTTTTAGGATGGAGTCATTTTCTTTTAATTAACCTAACTCGTTAATACAATATATTAATTTAAAATCAGTACCTTTATGTCCTTTATTCATTAAAGACATATGTCATGTTCGCATTTCAAAATTAACGAACGTCACGGAAATTACTTCCTACGATCTTTAGCCCTATTTCGTTTTCGATTCGAATATGAATAAAATAAAATATATTTCTCCAAGGACGTTCCCCTTAACATATATTTTATTTTCTTTATTTCCTTTTTTTTTCTTTTTTCAAGTCTCACACTTGACTACTTGGAAAGGAGTAGCTATCCTACCTAAAAAAAATACTAAACACCCACGACTTGAATTATCCCTAATCCGGTTCACGCTTGACTCAGATCACCCCTGACCTAAAAATCTTTCAACCATATATCTCGTTTAGTACCTTTAAAATATCAACAATTCGCACTTGGCTATATCCTATTCTACTCCTCAATCTATTGATAAATCATTAACCTACGGACCCCTACACCTTATATATCTATTCACCCTTGACAATATTTTATGTCGTTATGCATTTATAATATGCAAAAACTATACACAGAACCCTCTATCTCCTCAAATCAATTCACTCTTCCTATTATCTTTTTATCTATTTATTTATTTTTACTATAAAAATCTGCCTTCCGTAGGTACCTTACCTTAATAAACTAAAACTCCTCTTGACTTCATCTAACCTTTTTCCTACTGGAAATATTTTAACATAGTTTTCATTTAACTGCATATGTACATAAAATTGATTGTTGTTCTAAGTAGTGTTTGTAACAATGTACTCTGTGGTGATTATATTCTCTTTGATTGGAGTGTTTAGTTTATCCTTTTTTTGAGAGGCCAAGGACTACGCCATACAGCTTGGTCTTCAAACTTCTATAATTAATTACCTTAAATCTCATCGATTTTTCTGTTATTTAATATTAAACTATCATATTTGTAAATATTTTAAATTTATTTCTATATTATATGTATCTTTATGTATTTAAATATTCATGGTATTCTAAAGTAATATAGATAAGTCAAGGATTGTGTGTAAAAATAGGTAGATATTACTAGCATGCACCGAAATTAAGTCAGTGGCTTTAATTTGTGTAGAGAACGCAACTCACTTAATATAGCTATCTCATTCTGATTTATCCGTTCCTTTTTTTTTATGGTAGTTAAGAATACTTTAGAGATAGTATTTAAACAAAGAAATAGTTTTTTTTTTCTCTGTATAATGTTCTATGGTATAGGATATGTTTATTTAGCCAATTCAGTGAGCATGTATATTTTTTTGGAGATCTGACGGCGAATAAAGGGCTCCACTGAAAATCAGTGTTGTGGCTTTGGCCGCAGCTTATGCTGAGTGGATATCCTATTTGGCATTATGCAACACAAAAAGTTGTAGTTACTAACCCCTTTTTTTGTATTTTTGAATGTTTTGTTGTACCTATAATGTGTTGCTGATTTGCTAAATAAAAGTTTTTCTTCTTCTTCTTTCTTCTTAAAACCGCCATTATTGCGTTATTTTTCGGAAGCGGAAGGTATTATAACGAAAATCGCAAAGGATGCGAGCGATTTGTATCTAGGAGCAATCCTTATGCAAGGAAAATCGGAACAAGAGATGCTACCAGTGATATTTGCATCCAGAAAATTATCAGTAGCTGAGCGAAATTACTCAATTACCAAAAAAGAGTGTCTAGTGTGGGCACTAAATTTCTTCAGAAGTTATATTTGGGGTAAGGTTGTACAGATGGATACACACCATAAAGCATACTTGTCAGATACTTGTTCAGTGATCGTGCAGATCAAACGTGTGTTGTGTTGCGTTGCACTAAATTGTTATTTTGTGATAAAAATGCGGTGTTTCAAAATTTGTGCTTGGCTAACAGTTACTTCAATTAATTACTTGTTCAACAACAGTGTTTCTTGTGGAAAAACTCCTCCCAGTGGGCGGTCTGTGACAGAGACGGTTGTACGTGGTGCTTGTGTCGTCTAGTAATCCTCAACGGTACTGTTGAATCCGAAAAAGTCAAAAGGAAGATTCGCCGCGACACTGCTGGATTCGAACTCGGAGCGCTTGGAGTCACAACATTGAGCCGGCTGCGCTACGGAACCGGACAACTTCTACGCGCATTGACTACGCCACTGCTACGAGCCTACATGTATAGAACCGCTACGTACGGACACCACTGCTACGCACGTATAGTCTTGGCTTGAATAATCGGTGGCGGGCAGTATTCATAGTCCAGTTTACTAGAAAACATTTTAACTATTACGCATAATGAACAACTTACGTCGCACGCCTCCAAAACCGTTACGCACCATGTAAACGTCATCATCATTACCGGACTTACCTAAGAGTATTGAGGGAAACAACTCTCCTCTGACAAATAATGAGTTAACAGAAAGAGACTTTACGACTTCTGAAGTTTTTGACACAACCCTAAACACCACTGGACGGAAAAGAAAATATCCCGAGGACTCTTTCCAGGCCTTGTCTAATAGTATGTCCGAAATGTTTGCAAAATGAACGACATGTCTTTACAATTTAGTACAGAGCAAAGTGAAAAGCTATCTCAAATTACACAAGAATTAGGAGAACTAAGGAAACAAAATAACAGCATTATTCAGACAAACGAAAATATTAAACAATTTATTAACGTGATACTTACACAGCAAAATGATCTTAAAATTCGTGTTGACAAGTTACAAAACACAGTTTGACAATGAAGATGCAAACAGTAGACCTGCAGCTAGAAGAAATTAACCGAAAGCTTAAAGAAACAAGTATAGAAATCAGGAATGTTCCTGCGGAGACAAATGAGCAGGTTACACAGGCTGTAAAGAATATTCATAAAACCTTAGGCATTGAGTTTAATCCTCTGGATATAAAAAACAAATATCGCCTTCCTGGAAAAACCAATTTACCTAGACCTATAATAATAAATTTAATTCAGTGGAAAAAAAGAATGTATTCTTTAATGCATTTAAAGCATACAACAAAAAAAACTCAGCTGCAAGAATGAATACAGAGGCTGCAGGTTACATGGTGAGATAAAACAAATCTACATAAATGACAATTTAACAAAAAAAGCAAAACATCTATATTACTTATCACGAGAAAAAGTTAAAAAAGGAGAATATAAATACTGATAGATAAATATTGAATGGTAAAGTTTTTATACGGAAAGCAGAAGGTACGCCTGCAATAGAAGTCAACTCTGAGGACAAGTTAGAACATTTGGATAATGATATGATGGAAAAAAAGAAGAATGACTATATGGCCAGATAAACCAGGTTTCATACCTTGTTGTACATATTTTTATTTTTATTATTTTTTTAGGATACTTTATACCAATTAACCTTATGCTTAGTCAATTAACCGAACACACACATAATTACCAAATTCATTACACTATACACTTACAAACACACACCTTAAATATGTCGGCGGCCTCGGATCCAGCTATAATGAAAGAAAATAACTACATCCAAATACTGAGATGGCGCAAATTAATATAGTTGCTGCAGACATTGACGCTGTCAGTGTCTCTAAATCTTTCACAGTACCTGAACCTGAGAGTTGTCCGACTTACCTGAATTATGATTATAACACACATCTACTCGTATCTATTATAGCCCTCAACATAAGAAGCATAAATAATAATTTCAACGACTTTTTAGTATTTCTAACTCGACTCAAAATCGAACCTGACGTTATAGTACTATCTGAATGCTGGTTAAATAATTACTACACTCCACCTCAACTCACAGGATACAACCTTTTTTACACCAATAAATACATAAATCAAAACGATGGCCTTGTTGTATATATTAAAAATACCATAGACAATCTCTCAATCACTGAAGCGAGTATAGATGAAGCAAACTGTTTACTAATTAAGATAAATAATATTCATAGCCTTATATGTTTATATCGTCCTCCTAGCTTTCGTAGCGCAACGAAATTTATAACTTCGTTAGATAAACTTTTGGACACTTTAAAATCTTTCTCTAATATCTCGATTTTTGGTGACCTTAATATTAACATAAGGCATGGTAACTCTGACTTAAATTCTTCAGACTACACTACAATGCTGGTCACTCACTCCATTCTCCCAGGGCATACTTATCCTACACGTGAAGACAACTGCATCGACCACGTATGTTGAAAACAAATTCACTGCCAATAGTATTAGTTCTTCCAGCAACAATTACTGATTATTCTCCACTTTGATACAGTTATATAAGAAAAACCAAAATAATAGGAATTACACAAAAGTTAAGGCACAATTAATTATGAAGCTATTTGTAAAGAACTATCACTTCTAAATTGGAACCAAATTTTAGACTTCTCAGATCTTAACAAAGCTACAGAAACATTTATCTTAACATTAAAATCCATAATCGAAAACTGCACTGCCAAAAACAAATTACCTAAGTCAAAAACCTATTAAAAGCCTTGGATTACAAAGGGACTTATTAAATGTATTCGTAACCGTGATAAGCTACATTTGAGATATAAGAAAAATCCAGATAATATAGAATACAAAAACACATACCTATAATACAGAACCATTTGCAATAACCTACTCAAGAAACTCAAAAGAACATTTGAAAAATCACAACTACAAACACCCGAAAAGATAGTAAAAAAAACTTGGCAGAATATTAAAACAATATGCAATTCCCCAACCAAACCTAATACATAAACTGAATTACTAAAAAAGGATTAGATGATAATGCGTCATTAAATAATGTAAATCAGTATTTTGCAAACGTTGGTAGTAAACTTGCTCAAAACATACTAGAAACAAGTAACAATACAAAATCAGATCTCGCAAAACTCACATATACAAAGCAATGTCTGCACTCATTCGCCTTATGGCCTACAGATGAAAACGAGATTCTTAACATTGTTACCCAACTGAGACCTAATGCAGCACTAGGCTGGGACCTAATCTCAACAAAACTGCTTAAACAAGCCCTTCCCTGGATCATAGCCCCATTAACAAAAATCTTCCAGACTAGCCTCGAAAGTGGAATATTCCCGGATTACTTAAAACAGTTAATCATTTGTCCGATACACAAAGGTGGGGATGGAGATGACATCTGAAACTATCGACCGATATCTTTGTTGCCAGCGATCTCCAATTGCAATTGATACAGTATCAAAGGCTTTGGCCAGGTCAAGGAAAACGCCTACAACCTTTTGTTTTTTATCTAAGTTTGTCACCACTTGTGTTACCAACTCAGTCACTGCAGTTTCTGTCGACTGACCTTTCCTGAAACCATATTGGTTCGTTGATAATAGTCCTTTAGACTTAAGATATTGAGTAAGTCTCCTATTCATTATTTTCTCCAAAATATTGGAGATCGCTGGCAACAAAGATATCGGTCGATAGTTTCAGATGTGATCTCCATCCCCATTCTATTGACTAAACTTGAGGCTTCTGGGATAAGAGGGTTGGCTTTGAAGTGGTTTGATAGTTATCTTGGAAAAAGGAAGCAGAGTTAGAATTGATGATTACTTGAGTGATAATAAGGGTATTAATTTTGGGGTACCACAAGGTAGCATATTGGGCCCCACCATTTTTCTGATCTACATCAACAATCTATGTGACCTAAAGATAAAGAAAACGCCAATATTATTACTTATGCTGACGACACAGTGATTTTGTTTCATGCTGTAACGTGGAAAGAAGTAACAAGAGTCGCTAACTATGGTCTGCACAAAGTAGTTACATGGCTAAGAAATAACTTACTTATTATTAATCCTACTAAAACAAAATACATGACATTCACAATAAACTCTTCTACTCAACCAAAACAACCTTTAATACTGCAGATGCACAACATTAATTGTAATTTCATAACCTGCTCATGCCCCACACAAGAGTCAACTAACAATATTAAATATTTAGGAGTCGTAATAGACAAAAATCTAACATGGACCGAACATATTGACATCTTAACACTACGCACAAGAAAACTCATCTACATTTTTAGGCAACTAAGACACATTGGCAGCCGCAGTCTGGGGGGCAGCACTCAAAACTCGCCTTCTGGTACTGGAAAGAGCCCAAAGAGCATTACCTACTGAAAGTAATGTTTCTTAAACCAAGAATGTATCGCACAAGCTTGCTATATAAACAGTCCGGTGTCCTCACAATTAGACAACTATACGTACGGAGTGTAATATTAAGGCAAAACTTACAGGTTAAATGTGACTTATTGGTCGAAGAAAAGATCGAATATTTGAACCTTATTATCCGCTCTCTAATTTTTGTAAACGAATCCCAAGTGTCACAGGACCCATTTTGTACAATAGAATAAGCAAGGATCAACCTATGGCAAACTTAAATTACTTTAATTGTCAAAAGAATATTACCAGTTACCTACTTAAGTTAGACTATGAACAGACCGAAAAAATATTTGCTATATTAGGGTTATACCGTACGCGAACACACAACACATACACACGCACACAGTCATATACACACTCACACAGATCCACTTCTGAACTACAACAATAAATAAGTTAGAAATAAAATAAAATAAAATTAGATATCTAGTATAATATTATGAAACTACCACTTAAGATATTCTTATTTTTAGTAATTGTATTATTTCGTTAATTTAGTGAGAGTATTAATTATTAAACGACATATTGCAATGTATAAACGCATACATAGATCTGAGATCACTGAAGAGGTCGTACTGTAACCCTACTTATACAGGTTATGCCTAGTGTAGGGGACAGAACCCCACTGAAGTGAAATACATTTTAATCATAAGCTAAATGTAACAAACAGGTCATTAGGACCTACAACTTTAAGATGCATTGTATTAATAGGTATTAGTGATGCACAAAATAAAGATTATTATTATTATTTATTATTATTGTGTTGGTTGGCAACCAATCGTAATATAACCGGCAGAATTGCAAGATGGGTATTAGCTTTGCAAGAATTTAATTTTGCAGTTCATTTTGTGCAAGATAAAAGCAATTTAGCAGATTATTTATCCAGGTAACCAAAGTGGTTAGGAGATGATTCAGGAGAATCACCAAAGGATTTTGAGGATAATTTAGTAGTATTAGCTATCCACCAAAATCCATTGCTAGAAGGGCAAAGTAGGGATGAATTTTGTGTAGGCATACGTCAACGTTAAGTGAATAGCGGAATAAATCGCCGTAAAGGATTTTTAGTTCGCGACGGCATTCTAAAGCAGTTACGCAAGTTTCTAGGCAGAAAAGTGTATGTATGTATGTAATACCAAAAGATCTCGTTTATGAGATCTTAAAAGAAATACATGATGATTGGTTGACAGGCGGTCATTTAGGGTTGTATAAATGCGTAGGGAAATTTCAATTCGCGCTTAACACTCAAATATGTCACAAGACCTGTCTTTGACATTGTCAAGAAATAATAATGTTCGTTTATTTACTTTTTTGACGTAATATATTTGACATCGCAATCTGTCATAGAATTAAAATTCCATATCCAACCTCCCTGTACTACTCATAATCGCGAATACTGAAAATAAAAATTATAATAGGCGTGGCATTACGGTTTCCGTCTTACGAATTTCCACGATTAGGACACGTGACCTGACGCGAGTTTATCATTTTTTACCCATACCAAAAAAAGTGCACAACGCCGCTAAAGAAGTTTTCACTTCAAAAATTGTTTGGAGCCAATAACACCTATGTCAATGGGAGAAAAGTTTCACGTAGGTATACTAGGACCATTGAAGGTAACAGTGTGAAGGAATCGATATGTGATAGTAGTAATCGATTCGTTTTCCAAATTCAAATAGTAGAAAAAGTTAGGCAAAAGATAATGCGAGCGCAGCAGCAGTAAAAAGTTATATTTGATCGTCCGGCGAGTCCGAAAAATTTAGTTATAGGAGATGTAGTATTGTTACATCATAATAGACGTCGAACAGGGTTCTCATATAAATGAAAGAAAATTTATAAGGGTCCGTATGAAATTGTCAGATTAGTTAGGCATAATAATGCATATATCACGAGTACCAGCTCAGTAGGCGATGTTGTGCAGTGGTTAAACTCTCTACAAAAGCAAAAGTTAGTTCCTTCCGTCGCATCAGGTTCACTGAAAAAAAAGGATAACAAAACTGGTTTGGCTATTCGAAATTTACTTAGTAATAACCAAACTTTTGTTTTAATTAAACACCTGTTTTGCTGCACATAACTCAACACTTCATAGTAGATCTATTAGCAATTTAGTTTAGTAGTCCCTCAGTTAGGTTAAGATAAGATAAAATTTGTGTTATTGTTACCTAATCTTCTTTTTCAATGTTGTGATTGGTGCTGAAAGAGTAATAATAGGCACATCTTCAGATCAAAATAATAGACTTGCTTGATGTAACTGCAACTGAAGGAGAGGCGCTGACTCTTCAGACACTAGTTTTCTTAGATTTATAGCCAGAGCACAAGCGCAATGTAACATGAACCTAATTCATTCTGGTTTCCAATAAATTTATTGTTCAATTACACTCGCTTAGTTCAAACGGAATGTCTTTTCTTGTGACGTCGCGTCGCGCGTCGATATCTCAACGCAAAGTTTCAAACGAGCAGCCGCGTGTTGCTTCCGGCAAGACATCTCCCATTAAATACCATCTATTTGTTTCACGTCGCGTCGTCTCGTGTTGTCGTTTTGCTCTCGAAATCACAAGAATCGACTTTGCGTCACTGTTATATGTGATTTAGGACACTTAGCTTAGCAACAAGATCTTAGTTTGTCGAAAGTGGATATTGTCATACATTAGAAAAAATATTCATAATTTTTATGTTGAATTGCATGGAGAAACAAAACAAGTTTATTTGTCACATCCGATTGTATTAATTTAATAATGTCATACACTTAAAGTTTATCCATCTTAAACCATTGTTGGCAAGTTATTGTAAGAAAATAATATTCATTGACACTTTGAAGCAAGTTCATATCACTAAAATTAACATTTTCATATAAACGTTTGACATTTGCGTTATTATACAGTAGGTACCTTCACGGGATATTCACACATAACGCTAAACCGGCAACAATATTGCCCTTCAGTAGTGTATTGTGTGCCCGGCGCGGGCTAGGGAGAGGGAGGGGCGAGGGGCGTGGGGTTGTTATTATTACAACCTTTTACCTCATTTCCTATTTCCTCCCTTTTGTATCTATTGCTCTTTTTGTTGTTTTTATTACCTACGTTCATGTAACTTCTGTGTTAAATTAAATAACTAGCTCAAAGGTAGGGGAATGTGAATTCAAAAGGAATAGACTTAAGTCTTTTTAATTGTATTAGGTTTTACTGAAAATGCACGATACATGAGGCATGGAAGTGAACAGATACGATTACTGCATACAATGTGTACGAGTGAGTGCGTGATGCGGAAACCTTAAAGATGTAATTTTTCACCTAAGTAATATCTAAAATCATTAGCAAAAGTGGGAACAGGTTAAATATTACCTGTTAAATAAATAATTTTTATAAATAGTTATAACAAATATATAACAATGTTTAAACCAGTTTCAAAATTTAAAAATATTTATTGCAGTAGTTATAACAAAGTTTTCTATAAAATACTATATTTGTAAACAATTGACTCATAGCAACGGTCTGTAAGGGCTTCGTGGTCCTAGTTCGGCAAAAATGACTCTAGTGGGACTCCTAAACGAAAAGCTCTCATCACGAAGAGATATCAATTATTTTAATTAGTTTATAGGGTCTAACAAAATGTAACCATTTTGAAGGGTCTTGTTGCCAAAAGGTATTAGAGAGCTTTATAACTCTGGATAAAATTTATGACGACATGTATGACTCAAACAAATGTTGTTAAATGACTCAAACTAATTAACAAAAAGGTTTTGTTGAAGATGGTATAAAGCCTCTTATATTAAAATTAGTGGCGAACATTCTATCGAACGGAGTAACGGTAACCTATATAACTATTCGTATTTACACTTTACAGTGACAAACAATTACTATTACTTTCATGGTATAACAATGATTTAACATATGTATTTCTGCGTTTATCATTATTATAATCCGATATATCTGGGTATCATAATCCAGATGCCACTAGATATACCTAGATGTGTCTGTGAGTTACCTTTACCAGCCCGCGACAAAAT
Organism: Apoda limacodes; assembly: GCA_946406115.1. Lineage (NCBI taxonomy): Eukaryota > Metazoa > Arthropoda > Insecta > Lepidoptera > Limacodidae > Apoda > Apoda limacodes. The sequence continues at coordinate 2,328,664 of OX291548.1, forward strand.
TACTGTTGATGAATTGGTAGATCCAAAATACTTTATTCCATTTCACACGACATGTTGCGTTTAGCTTGTAATTTTTTTAAACAGAAAAAAAAATTTGGTTTTATATTAATCATACATAGTAAAGACATAAGTTATATCTTTAAAACTACATACTCGTTATCTTCATTGTGTTCTCCAGGGGCTGCAATTAAGTTAAATGTCTCAGATCTCCCGCACCAGGTTATGGGTATTGGGATTTCTTGTGCCGTAAAACTTGTGTGACAGGACAGGACGGACACGTGAGTGACAGCAATAGTGCTGCATTTGAACTCTTCGGGTACGGAACCCTAAAAAGCGCCAAGCACCCGCGTGCGTAAAGAAACCCGCATATATCTAAAAAACACCCTAATAGCGACCTCTGGCTCGTTCGGTAGAATAGTGCAGCTGGCTACTGTACAGACAGAGTTTGCGTATTATTCGCGCGTTAGTGCCATAAGTTCTTAGTGGCACGTTACAATTTGAAAATGAGGACAAGACAAAAAAACCATAGACATATATTTTGAGAGATCGAGTACTTAGAGACACGTAAACTCATTGATATTTATCATTTTAGTATTTCTAAGATTAAATGCGAATATAACCAGAGCTCCACCTTGTACTTGAATAGCAAAAAAGTCATAAGATACGTCATAGAAAGTTTTATAGCAGGTTCCTCGTAACTTCGTCAACAGTTATAAATCCGAATCTCCTGCGGCCAGACATTTAAGAGTCTCGCGATAAAACTTGTCAGACTTCGTAACGGCCCAGGTAAATAATAGATTAGCCATTTAAAGTCTCAGGACAGCTTTTTAGATTTCAAATGAAAATAATGGTATATAAAAGATTTTAAAATTCAATTTCGTTGTTTCATCTGAATTCATGAAACTTAATAATCTATGAATTTTAATGAAAAAATAGACGTAAATCATTAATTGCTTGGGAATAAATGCAACTGATGCTTAATTTTACATTATCAGAAACAAACGGCCACAATACCATTATGTACAATCATTTATTTTATATCTAGACCTAGAGGTACATTAATTATAATTTTTTTATTTATATAATAATGCGTGCCTGCCGTCTCATCTCCAACCGAGAGACCCAAAGAAGTAACGGTAATTAAGATAATGCGGTGAGCAAAGGTGTAGAAGCTGATTATGTGAAAACATTGTAGTAAACAGGGAATTCATTCTCACACTTTAGAACTGAAATGGTCGCGTACAGTGCAGTTTCAGAGAACCTTCCTCCCGCGAACGCTTGGGTTGTGGAATGAGCTCCCTCCCAAGAAAGAAGTTATTAAATATCTGAAGGGTCAACAAGGCGCGAGTGATACCCCTGGTGTTGCTAGTGTCCATAGGACGGACCGTAAGCTTGTATGCGACCGTAGTAGTATAATAAAATACTTTAAATTTGTGATTTAAATTTTTACAAGGAGTTACAAAACATATCTAAAGCTTAACGTCTAAATAAGCTATTTTTTTAATTATTTATAACAAAAAGAGATTTTTTGCTACTACAAGATATTTAGGATTTGGGGAACTTTTAATTTTTATTATAATTCAGTAAGAGTCAATGACGTTACTAAGAATTTTAAACAAGGTAACTGTGTCGATGTAAACACTTTGTTTTTAAAGAACTTCAACTTTATGTTTAGTGGCAGAATGTTCATACGTAATATTGGAATTCCTATTCACAATTTTAATAATCTTATAAATTTATTTTAAACTCTTTTAATTCTATAGATGTGAACTTTTCAATAGGTTACGCGAACGCTACACGCAAACTTAAGTGCAATACTTTATAAGTGGAAGCATTTTTGCTTGGTTTTTTCACGCTTATTAAGTTACCAACCCAGTTGTTTAAAAGATTGATTCATTACTTGATCAATGCGTGAAACAAAATAATGTTAGTATAAAGTCCGAAAGAACGCTTATTTTTAGATATACAAATCAAATTATATCGGCTTCAATATTTCCAACGTTTAATTAATTAAAAATTAAACTCGAATGACGTTTAAAAGTCTGTGAATATTTAAGCGAGGGACGGCACTTACTAACTTTTAATGAATAATCATCGAGCGACCCGCTCGGCCCGATCGCGCTCGTACCTGCTACACCCGGTAATGACTTTTTGTTAACCACCACCCATTAAACCTATCTATGTATCGTGTTTACTAACCACTTAATAACCACAACTTACATTTGCTTACCATTTTGCACATACACTTCATTAAATGTATGCAGCTATTAATGCAGGTATCGTAATTGATTTATCATTTAGATTATATTGTATCTCACAAGCTTGTGCTTTTGATAATTTTAACTAATTGTGAACTTTTGGAATATCTTTCTTGGAAAGAACCTATTTTACATTAAATAATTTATTTTTCAAAATTAGAAATACTAGAGTAATAATGTAGCAACAATATTGGTTGCCCTTACCGGAAATCGAATTTAGGACCTTCTACATGGCAGCCTAACGTTTTATCACTCGGTCCTCATATAAATTAGTATAATACTATTGTTAAATTTGAAAATAGGTCAAATAGGTTACAAAAATTTTGGTAGGTATTTCGGTATTTCATAAGAATTAGTAACTCATATTTTTCTTTAAGGAAAAATATTAAAAAAAAATTGTAATTTTTTATATATATATTCAATTAGAAGCTCAAATAAGTATTTTATTTTTTACTTAGTTTTTTTATTAAAACGTATTTCTTTTTTAACTTTTTTGTGGGCAGGCCTGCAATTCTACTTGAACAATAATTCTTGTTTAATAAAACTATATCTAAAATAATATAATAACTAGTTCCAATGTTCTATTCAAGATAAATTAAAAAATCTAAATGCAAGGTAGCTGCTGTAAATCGATGAGTTTCCTGGACTGCATTCCGTCGCCATCTTCATATCGCCCAGGCCCTATTATTTTGTAGTGTGTCAGAACTACGTATGTGTGTCAAGTGTCAACAGAATTAGTATATTTATAATGGGACCAACTTGCACCTCCAACAAAAAAATAATTATCATAAGCGGACTGCTCTGTACAAACTTATGCCCGAACATTTAAAATATATATATAAAATCGAATTGAAAACCTCGTCCTTTTTTATTTCGTCAATTAAAAATAAATAAATAGTGTTGTTTTACTTAGTGTAGTAGAACAAACAAACACAAGCTGAGATGTATATTATTTATTCTGAAAAACTGTTCAACAAGTTCAACAACATTCTTTAGTAGTGATCAGAATGAGTACAACGTTTAAAAATTAAATCGGACAAAGTCACGCCCTAGACATAGTTACTGTTCAATAATAACCTACAAAAGGTTCCCCTTTTGTAAACTGGTTCAGACTTTTTCTACTAAGTAGCTATTCGGCTAAACTAATCGCGCTGTATTAAACAAGGAAGGAAGGAAAATAAAACCAGTTATATGTATTTAGTGTGAGTAAATTTATGCTATATCTACCTATTGTATGTATAAGTATTCAATTATTTATACTGCGTTAAATGCTTAGCTCTATGAATCAAGCTTACTTTTTTATATCAACAAAAAAAAATACTATTATTTAACAGAAAATCCAGATTTAGGTTTTTTTGAAATAAATTACTTGAATGACTGGACTACAAGACCGTATAAAAAATATGTAAAATTAATTCCCAATGTGCTGCCAATTGATCTAAGTACATATAACATGATATAATAGTTCTTTTTTAGGGTTCCGTACCCAAAGGACAAAAAAAGGGACCCTATTACTAAGACTTCGCTGTCCATCCGTCTGTCCGTCTGTCACCAGGCTATATCTCATGAAAAATCAGGGGTATTCACGCAAATCTTAACGCAGTCCACCACCATCTCGAGACTGCGCAGACGACCATTCTTTTTCTAACGGAGACGCAGATATCCTGCCCGGCCGACACATCATACCTTCACTATCCCGGCTAAAAACTCGAACACACGAATTTTATGAGTCGTGCCGGTGTATGTATGTTCGTCCGGGAGGATATCTGCTGTCGCTGCCTTCATAGCCTTGAAGACAGGGACCTGTCGATATTATGGGTGCGCGTAGATTAGGCGGCCACACTCGTATCTATGCGTGCCTATACAGGTCTCATAGCGGTGACACGGACGTAATTCGACTCTTCACGCACCTGAGTTTGACGACTGACAAAGTTCTAGAGCAATATCCCACAGCAGAACTAGTTATTTTGGGAGACTTTAACGCCCACCATCGAGAGTGGCTCAGTTCTTGAACCAATAACTATGCTGGGATATCTGCTCATGAATTTGCTCTGACCTATGGATTCTCTCAGCTGGTACTTTCTCCAACGAGAATACCAGATATAGAGGAACATACGAGCTCCTTACTGGACCTTCTGCTGACTACTCGTCCGGAAGGATACTCTATCTCAGTGGATGCGCCTCTTGGCTCCTCGGACCACTGTCTCATTCGGACTCAAATGTCATGCTCACAACCCGATCCATCTGGGCCAACTAATTGGCGTTGTGTGTGGCACTATAAGTCGGCGGACTGGGATGGATTTCGAGAATTTTACGCATCGTATCCGTGAAGGCAGATCTGCCTTAACTCAGAAGATCCTGACGTTTGCGCAGCCGCAGTCACTGAGACAATCTTTGCTGGTATGGAATGCTATATTGCTAACCCGTGAGTAGCTACCGGCGTCAAAAAACGACCGTGGTTTAATAGGTCTTGCAGAAAAGCTAAAATTCTTAAGCAAACTGCATACGAGGCTTGTACCACGACTCGTAATAATAAGTATCCGAATATTTCTGAGTTAAACGCAAATTAAATGCTGCCTCGAGGTTCAGTAAGAAAGCAACTGCCAGAGCAAAATTCGAATTCATCGGGAAAATAGGTGGGCGACTTGCAAGCTATCCTTCTGAAAGACGTGCTTTCTGGTCGCTTGCCAAAGCTGCCTAAGGGAATTTTTGCCAGTCGTAGTTACCACCACTGCGAAAGACCGATGGTGACTTGGCCCATAGTGCTAAAGAGAAAGCCGATCTACTGGGCAGTCTCTTGGCCTCGAACTCGAACATGAACGATGAAGGCGCTGTACCACCTACTATACCGTGGTGCGGTAAGACCACGCCGGAAATCTCCATAACGCAGCGGGAGGTCCGGCGGGCGTTGCTTTCTCTAGACGTTTATAAGTCGAGTGGGCCATACGGTATATCAGCAGTGGTGCTTAAGCAGTGTGCTCCTGAGTTATTCCTGTACTCACGGGCCTCTTCGCGCTTTCCTACCACACTAGGCAATTTCCGTCTTCATCGAAGACTGCGAATGTGCACCCGGTTCCCAAAAAGGGCGATATATCAGATCCATCGAATTACAGGCCTATCGCTATTACTCCTCTACAAGGTGATGGAACGTGTGATCAACACACAGCTTCTAAGATACCTAGAAATACACGACTTGGTCAGTGACCGTCAATATGGCTTTCGCCACGGTCGCTCGACTGGTGACCTTCTAGTATATTTCACACATCGATAGGCACTAGCCATTGAGAGTCAGGGGGAGGCATTGGCATGTAGCCTGGACATAGCGAAGGCGTTCGATCGGGTCTGGCACCAGGCTTTTCTATCGAAGTTGCCATCTTACGGAGTGCCCGAGGGTTTGTGCAAATGGGTGGCCAGCTTTTTGTCCGGCAGACGCATACGAACCGTAGTTGACGGTAGTTGCTCTGATAGCATGGAAATTAATGCTGGTGTCCCGCAAGGCTTTGTGCTGTATCCTACGCTGTTTCTACTGCATATCAATGGACATCAACAACATACATTGCTATGCAGATGACGGTACTGGAGACGCTTTTTACACTCTCGTTCCGTTGTGGAGGAGAACCGCGGAGAACTTGTGTCTCAAATCGATACCACACTGTTCAAGGTCTCTGACTGGGGACGGGTAAACTTGGTCCGATTCAACCCTACAAAGACACAAGTCAGCGCGTTCACCGCTAAGAAAACCCAATTCACTGTAGTACCACAATTCCAGAACACTCCCCTATCCATCTCCAAGAGCATTGGGATCCTTGGTGTCGACATCTCCAGCGATGTTCAATTCCGAGATCATTTAAAAGATAAGGTGAAGCTGGCGTCCAAAAAACTCAATAGAGCGAAGCAGTACTTCACGTCGGGGCAAAGGTTGTTACTTGACAAGTCGCAAGTTCGGCCCCATATGGAGTACTGCTGCCATCTCTGGGCGGGTGCACCCGGATACCAGCTTGGCCCTTTTGACTCGGTTCAACGACGGGCTGTGAGAATTGTCGACGATTCCAAACTCACTTGCGGTATTGAGCCCTTAAGTCTGAGGAGAGACTTTTCCTCTCTGTGTGTGTTCTACCGCTTGTACAATGGGTTGCGTTCTGAGGAATTGTTCGAAATGATGCCCGCGGCTACTTTCTACCATCGCACTGCTCGCCATCGGCAGGGAATTCATTCTCACACTTTACAATCTAAATGGTCGCGTACAATGCGAAGAAACCTCCTCCCGCGAACGCTTAAGTTGTGGAATGAGCTCCCTGCCAAGGTTTTCTGCAAGGACTACAGTATGGAGTTCTTCAAAAAAGAAGTTATTAGATTTCTGAAGGTTCGGCAACGCGCAAGTTATACCCCTGGTGTCGCAAGCGTCCATAGGCTACGGTGACCGCTTACCATCAGGCGGACCGTAAGCTTGTTTACCACCTGAGTGGTATAAAAAAAAAAAAAAAACATACGTGATTTTTGTTTATTGTATTTGCTCGATTTTGATAACGGCAACAGGTAGACGCTTGAAATATTCACAGAATATTAATTTTATATTCAATATAAAAATAATTAATGAAATTAAAATAAAACAAATATTTAAGAAGGGCCCCTATACAACAAACGTGATTTTTTGCCGTTTTTATAGACAACTAGCTTATGCCAGCGGCTCCGCTCGCTCTAAATTTGGTTCTTGGCGTAGGATTTTCGATGCAATTTCTGGATTATACTAAGGAAGATTGTTATTAAACTTCCACCCCCCATTTTAGGAAAGTGGGAGGTAAGAAAGAGACAAAAGGTAGCCTATGTCACTCTCTATCCCTTCAACTATCTCCACTTAAAAAATCACGTCAATTCGTCGCTCCGTTTTGCCGTGAAAGACGGACAAACAAACAGACACACACACACACACACACACACATACACTTTCCCATTTATAATATTAGTATAGAGGTACGGAATCCTTTTTTTATATTAGAGCTAAATACTAGTACGCTCCGAGATTTAATACACATAATGTACCATAGCTACGAAAACCGTAGCATCCCGCTACGAGTGTCGTAACTTAATGCTACTATTAATTGCGAAGCAGTACACGATTATGCTACGAAAAAAAAATGGTTCCTGTTTTTAGGATACCGTCTTCAAATAGCAAAAACGGATTCATATACCATAGCTTTGTGAAAAACAAGGAACATTAGAAATTCATTATTCAAAGTCATTGATCCATTGCTCACCCTGTCCATTTTCCGAGTTCATTAAATCTTAATGCGTTTGCTTATAAAATGACAACGAAGGCATTTGACATTAGTGTCAGTTCCTCACTGTACACTATATATAAAGCCGTATACATAAAGCCGTTGACCCCACGGCATCCACTTTTATATATTACGAAACTTTGTCGTGACTAATGGAGTTATATTTAAGTTAAGTTTTTACATTGAAAGTAAAATATTGCCTGTTTCTGCAGCTACAGATTTAAAAAAGTTTTTCGTGAATATAACTTGTTGAATAGGATTTTTTTGTTATCCATTGTTTTGATGCATGTCTGTCAAGATAAGACGTAGTGGACCATGTCACAAGACAAGAGTGACACCAATTTCCAGATTGGCTGTAGTGTTAGTGCAGGCCGTATCGTTTATTGGATATAGTTAATTATATAAATACTCTTATACAAAATATATATTTCCTGAACTAATTAAACTGTTAATTTTAAACATGACTTTGAACAAAGAATTGACCAATCTAAAGTGTTTAGTTTCATTGGTTTAGACTTATCGTTTACTTGTCTCATTAAGGGTAGTTCTTTATGTAAAAAACAACAAACCTGGACATACCTATCTACTTAAATCACTTGCTTTCACGTATCTGTTTTTTACAAATGGACGCGTTATTTCATCCGCCATTTTTAATTTTAAAATCTAATTATAGGTTTGAATCTAGCACGCTTGAAAACCAACAGGACCTAGTTTAATCAAAATTAAAATATGTATTTTTTGAAAAGAACTCAATATTCAATCCGCCATCTTTACCTTTAGAAAACTGACTAAAGGCTTGTACAACAAATTAACGAATTTCTTTTTCCTTTATTCCTATATTTGTGATGTAAGACCTTGCTTCGGGCCAAATTAATTGATTTTAGGATAACGGGAAGTACCCCATTGGTTTTGATTTATACGTGAATGCCAAAATATGCGATAACAATGGCCGTATTTCGGCCATATTTTTTATTGCGTTTACTTAGAAGCTTGATTTTTTTATAGCTACAAGATACCGCAGACCTGAGTATTCGATATTAATTCACTAGTTTACAAAATTTTACTTTTTATTTATACCCCGAACCGAATGTATGTCAATATGTTAATCTACCTTCCCTAAACCTAAAAGTGTTAGCAGAAATATTTTATCACGTCGGAATTTTTTTCTGCCGTCAATTGTTTTTTTTAACTACCCGACGTGGTGGTGATATTTTATTGTTTATCCGTTCGCTTCAAACGACAGTTACTTTGCTTTGGATTGATTTAAAATGGCTAGCAGAAAGTGCAAACAAAGTTCTGACCGTTTTTGTTATGTTTGTGGACAGTTTATATTTTCAAAAAAGAGAAGACCTATTGTAGATTCGTTAAAAACTGCATATCTTCATTATTTTGGATTTCCTGTTGCAAATCAAGATAAAAAGTGGGTGCCTCACGTGTTTTGCGAAAGCTGTAGAATCATCTTACTCCAGTGGTCATCAGGAGAAAAAGTTTACCTTCCATTTGGTTCGCCAATGCTATGGAGAGAACCTAGTAATCATGAAAATGATTGTTACTTTTGTGTTACGAAGACATTGGGATATAACAAAAAAAATAAGGCAAGTATTATGTATGCCGATGTTCCGTCTGTTACTAAGCCGATTTTACATTCAAAAGATCTACCCCATCCAGTTTGTCCCGGTAGTTCGAGTGCAAATATATTAGATGACAATAACTGTGATGTTGAATTCAAGTCGATTTCTAGTGATTCTGACGAATTTTCACCTCAAGAAAACACTCCACATTTAATTAATCAGGCCGAATTAAATGATCTTATACGAGATTTACAGTTATCAAGATCTAAAGCAGAGCTTCTTGGCTCCCGCTTACAACAATGGAACTTGTTACTACCAGACACAAAAGTTACGTTTTTCAGAAACAGAAGCAAAGTTTACTCAGAATTTTTCAAAAGAGAAGGTGAATATTGTTATTGCACAGATATCCCGGGACTTTTCGAAGCAATGAATCAAAACTATGATAAAACAGAGTGGCGCCTATTCATAGATTCTTTGAAATATAGTCTCAAAGCTGTTTTATTACATAACGGAAATAAGAAACCTTCCATACCAATAGGACACGCAGTGAATTGTAAAGAGAGCTATGAAACGATGCGTACTTTGATTAATTTAATAAAGTATAAAGAACATCAATGGAAAGTGTGCGGCGACCTCAAAGTCATCGGTATGTTAGTGGGATTGCAGGGTGGTTACACGAAGTACTGTTGTTTCCTTTGTTTGTGGGACAGTAGAGCGAAACAACATCATTATGTAAGGAAAGAATGGCCTGTTCGAAATGAGTATATTCCGGGCAAAATGAACATTAATCACGAGCTGTTGGTCGATCCAAATAACGTTACTTTACCCCCTTTACACATCAAACTGGGGCTCATGAAAAACTTTGTAAAGGCGCTTGACAAAAACAGTGATGCTTTCCGGTATTTGCAAAAAATATTTCCAAACATTACAGAGGGAAAACTGAAGGAGGGTATATTTATTGGTCCACAAATCCGTAAAATTATGAAAGATTCTCAGTCTGAAAACCTTTTATCGGTTAAAGAAAAGTCTGCTTGGAACTCATTTAAAATGCTTGTAGAAAATTTTTTGGGAAATAAAAAAAGTGAAAATTATGAAGAAATTGTTAACAATTTATTGAAAAACTTTCATGATATGGGAGTAAACATGTCATTAAAGATTCACTTTCTACACTCTCATCTGAATTTTTTTCCTGAAAACTTAGGAAGTATGAGTGACGAACAGGGTGAACGTTTCCACCAAGATTTAAGGACTTTCGAAGAACGACATCAAGGATTTTGGGATGAAAATATGTTAGGGGATTACTGTTGGTCTATCATAAGAGAAACTGATTCAAATAACTATAAAAAGAAAGCAAAAATTAGTCATTTTTAATTTATTTTTGTATTAATCCTAAAATTTTTGTATTTCCCTTCAAGAAAATAAATATTTTTTAAACCAGACGTGACAGAATTTTTTTATTATTTTTTCTGGATAGTTCTACCTGAACACAAAATAAAATAACAACTTTCAGCTGGGGTATGAAAACCGTGTAAACTAGTGTTACAACTTGATATCTTCACGCTTTCCTAAGAAAAAGGGTCTTGACAGGCAGACGGACAACAAAGTGATCCTATAAGGGTTCCTTTTTTTTTTCGGAATGTACGGAAACCTAAAAAAGACCCGCTGCGGGTTCAATATTTTTAAAAGCTTATATTACAATTTCAGGTGCAACGGCGAAGGGACAGATTGACGAGAACTTTGATAGCCTAATAGTTGGAGCTGTGTTTTGTACCGCTGCTATCTGGACCTTGCCTCACGTATTCGTATGGAGCGTGAATCGGACCGCACCCTAGGAGCAGTACTCTGTGGTCGATCATTATACTTTGAAAATATTAACCTAAGAAATAGTGTTTTTTTTATATTGAAGCAATTTTAGAGTATTATTTACATAGCTGCGTGCTTACATTAACACTAATATTACTAAAACATTACTTTGTTAGTAAGTGTATGTCTACAGGCACATATATTAAGGATTTTGGACAAACTACGTTATTTAAATTTATATACTTCTATCTAATAATCTAATAAACTGACCCTACGTTTTATTTACTTGATACAGTTTAAGGCTCCCTTAGGTCCCGTTAGGACATTATGATAGACAAACGTGGTGCATAGGTACAACAACAGTACCAACTTACGGGAATTAATGGCTTTGCAGTTTTTTTTTAATTTTGGGTTGAGTTTTTACATTTCTCTGAGACAAAACAGAACAGGCTGGTTTGGCTGAATTAATGATGACTTACCTCCACTTAATCCTAGCTCGGGTTGTTCTAGACCTTAGTGGGCCCACTATATTATGTCCGTATGGTTGGAAGCGGCCGGCTTACTTCTCCAGATATAATACTATAGGTATGGTTTCGATGCTATTTGGTTGCATAGAAAATGCGGCGTGCGCGCGTATCGAAGGCGATTGCATGACTAACTATGACAAGTTAGCTGTGTCAAATCATTAACACCCGCCGACCATAAGGCATCGAAGAGTGAGCGAGATATCGATGAAGCAAATTGATTTATTGATTGTACATACATACAAAAATAGTCGCAAATGATCTAAAAGAAAATAGAAATCACAAGGTAACACAAATTCAGCAATTTCGAGTTTTGGGCATATTAAAGTAGCAATTAAAGAAGAAAAGTATGGAAACTTAAGCCTTCTTTGTTATATTTTATTTGATGCTTATTTAGCAAAGTCACAGTGTCTCTGTAATCAAAAATATTAAATAAATCTAAAGCATCTTCAAACATGACATAAAATAATTTTTAGAATTGCATATCTTATTTGTGCTAGATTACGCGTATTAGATGTATGTAAATAACAGTCAAATCTTTCGTTACTTATCTGTTCTAATAATATAGCTTTTGCCATCAACTGCACTCGCGCTAAATGGGATATCTACTGCAACTTCTTGATTATAGGTAAAAACTTTTAAACTAATTAAACTAAACCCGAACTCAGTTCGATAGGTTGCTTCGTAGCGACGCTACGATATCAATAACAAATAAACAAAAAACAGACTTTCACAAATATATATTAGTTAGGGTGGGCAAGAGTCTCTCTCATGCTTTGCTGCATTCTCACATAACACACATAAAGGATATTTTATTGTTTGGGCGAAAAGATAAAAGATAAAATACTTACTTTTGTTCCGGTTTTTTTGGAACTAAAATTGATCTTTAACAAAATGAGAATTACGACAAGCATCATAAAGTTACCTTATACATTGGCATTATATTACTTTATTATAGATATTGAAAAAGAAAATACTTTGACACGAACAGAGTATTTTTGTAACCGTCTCTGAGGATGAGACCTCGACACGATGTCGCAGTCAGCACACCGTGAAACAAGAACGTGTACGGTCGGATGTCCGCGCTCCGGACTCCGGTGACGACGCTATGTTTTCAGACTGACCGGAAATTGCAGAGCACGACAATTTTCGCTTACGTTTAGTGAACCAAATATCATTTCATTTACAGCAATTCTACGTTTATGATAAGGTGGTTATATTGGCGCGAATTTCACAAAATTATAGGTCCACTCTATTGACGGCATTAAGAGCTATTACATCACATAGGCATTGTAATCGTTCTGTTCACCAAATGTAAAGAAAACAGTATGGCCGTTCACTATTTTGACAGCGCATCCACTGCTGTACCTCCTATGTATGTGCAGCCAATGCGTTGAATGCGGTCCGGAAGTGACGTCATTATGCATTCAGTTTTGTTCGGCAGAACGATCGAATGCGCGCATAGAGAGCATTAATCGCATTTAATGCGTATAATGCTTGTCAACAAAACGCCCCTTTTGTTACCTTACCTTACCATACCTAGTTATCTAAGAAATCTCAAAAATGTACTCATGTAAACATGTGTACGTCACTGAACTTCTAAATGACTGCACCAATCTTGATTAAAATTCTTTGAGTGTGAGTTGGTTCAGTAGTCGAGTTATCAATACATTTGTATGTATGGAGTAAAATAACTCACATTCACAATATATAAAAATTAATTCGGGAATTTTGGATCCAATAGGTCGAGTTATTGAAAGAAAGTGCATAAATTTATATTAGATGGCATGAGGAACGTTATCCCGTTTATATTGAGATACAACTATCCCGTTTATATTAATAAATAATATATAAAGTCTTAGTGAATTAAAATATGTTTGGTTATAAAAATGTTAAACTAAAGTATTTGCTAAATGATTTGATGAGTAACGCGTGGCGCGATTGCTGGCCGATTGCGAACTGAAATTGTGGAAATTTTTGTAGTACAAAAATGCTGACTGTGCCGACCGCGAGTTATGTCCAGTGTTGTCCCGTACACAACTTTTATGATATGTACATACGCAGGCATAGGTTTTTTATACTTACTACAGTACTAATACTTATTACAGTATGGGGTTTTTTAAGAAAGGAAGGAAGGAAGTTATAAGATTTCTTAAGGGTCGGCAACGCGCGAGTGATACCCCTGGTGTTGCAAGCGTTCATAGGATGCGGTGAACGCTTACCATCAAGCGGACCGTAGGCTTGTTTGCCAGCTTAGTGTTATAAAAAAAAAGGTGGTAAACAAGCGAACAGCCATCCTGATGATTAGCGGACACCGTACTCTATGCACGCTATCAACACCAGGAGCATCACTCGTGCGTTGCCGACCGTTTAAAAGTCTAATAACTTCCTTCTTGAAGAACCCCTATACTGAAGTCATTAGAGAAAACCTTGGCAGAGAGCTCATTTCACAACCCAAGCCTTTGCGAGAGGAAGTTTCTCTGAAAACGCACTGGACGTGAATATCTTGTCAGTCCGTCGTTGAACCAAGTCAAAAGGGCCAAGCTGGTAACCGGGTGCACCCGCCCAGAGATGTCAGCAGTGCTCCGTATGGGGCCGGAATTACGACATGTGAAGCAGCAACAGGTGTTTAAATTTCTACAACCATTTTATAAAAGGTCCTAAGTCCACCTAAGTCGTTTAAAAAAAATAAACGAGTCTAAATAGACCTAAATTAGTTAGGTACAAAATGATAGGTTGCCCATAATGCTGCGTAAAGGACGACCGTGCCAATTCACCCGACGCGTTATTGATTGCGTTTTAAATACCGGATCCGAGCACGCGTTCCCGGACCGAGCCGGCGACGATCAATCATACGACAGGCAGTCGAGTCAAATTAAATGGAAGAGCGTTCTCGTAACACATGCTGAATGTTTATGAAGTTAACGGTTCGATTAATTCTGATTTTGTGCGTTCCGAATGACATTTAAAAATAACATTCGTACACACTACCAAATAAAAATTCATTTAAAAGTAGAAGCTCTGTAACCTCTATACAATTTCAGAAACCCGGTTTAATATTTTTTCCCCCCGGCTTTTTTATTTATTTATTTCGGTAATCAACAGTATATAACAATAATAAGGTATCTTCGTATACATAAGTTTACGTCTATAACAAAGCAATTAACATAACATATAACAGATTATATTCAAAGTTATTATATAACGTCGATAAGTACTAAATACTAATTTATAAGTAAAATATTGAATATGGTCCCACATATACTCGAGTTTCTAAATGACATAATATACATTATATATTATATTATATTATTGTCTGGAAGAAATCGCTAGATAGCGATAAGACCGCCTCAATTGTACTCTACGAATCATCTGTATTTACTACTTATAATTATTTTTTTGTGCAATAAAGAATTTACTAAATTATATTATATTATATTATATTATATTATATTATATTATATTATATTATATTATATTATATTATATTATATTATATTATATTATATTATATTATATTATATTATATTATATTATATTATATTATATTATATTATATTATATTATATTATATTATATTATATTATATTATATTATATTATATTATATTATATTATATTATATTATATTATATTATATTATATTATATTATATTATATTATATTATATTATATTATATTATATTATATTATATTATATTATATTATATTATATTATATTATATTATATTATATTATATTATATTAAATTATATTTTTTTATATTTTACTAGTCCAAAATCCTGCTGACCAGTTGTTGATATTTCCTTTCTTAAATAACATACAACATTGTTTAATGAACACTTGTTTCTGCACCAAACAAAAGAAAAAACAATGGATTCACTAAAACAGTCCATGGCCGATATGATGAGCACATTCAATATAAGGATGGCTGATTTTCAGGCAGAACTTCATAGGAATGTATCGGAGAAATGCACCAATATTGAAGCAGATTTCTCACAATTTAAATCCTTTATCTTGGTATCACGTGCAAATCTTCAGTCGCAAGTAGAGAACTATTGGCAAGAGATCATGATAAGATGGATATGAGAGGGAGACGCAAAATTCTCCTGGTGCATGGAGTTCCCGAAACTCAAAATGAGAACACAGTTTTTGTTGCAGTAAAATAAATTATAAATTGGTTGACAAGTTAAAAATTCCCAATATTAATAAGGACAATATAAGCATATGTTTTTATAGCAGCTCGTAAGCGGTATGGTATCTCGTGTTGTTGGACTCGCGGTGGAAACATCACAGTGTTGAAGTCGAAAGTCATGCAACACCGCAGGTTTATTCTAATAACACAAAATTGCTTGCAAACAATTGTGTAGCGTTAACAGCAGGATAGCAAAAACATTTCTCCACAGAACAGTGAGAGACAGCTTCTTAGTTCATGCTACCGTGCAATGCAAAGTGTCATATCCGTAAAGCACGTTTTATTTTTAACAATGGAAATAAAGACGACCGGTGACGGACATAGCAAAACATATTTTCCAGTGCTCTCCCTACTGTGAATATGACACCAACTTACTGCTATTCTTTTTTTTTTTTTTTTTCTTGATTTACTAGTTATTTATTGTTGTTGATATTCTAGTTATTTATTTTTATTGGTTTTCAGAGTCGATTTTTGTGCCTTTACGTTTTACATTTGTTTTTTTTTAATTTTGTGTTTTTGTGAATTTTTGATTTGTGTTATTAATGTACATATGTTTCTTTTCTTAACAGACAGCTGGCAGGTAGAGTTGTCGATATTGCGACTATTTTTTTTTTTAATTTTATTATATTTATTTTATTAGTATGTATTATGTCTAATAATAGCGACAGCACAGATGATGAAGAATTTATATCCTTTACATCTTCGGACGGCTTGGGCACAGATGACAGTTTTTGTAGTACTTTCTCTTCTCTCAGCACAAATTGAACTTCAACCTTCTCAGATTGTCTGAAAAACTTCAACGTCATACACATAAATGCACAAAATATTCCTGCTCATTATCCTGATATGCTAGCATCATTTGAGAACAAAAATATACACGCTATCTTAGTATCAGAGTCATGGTAAAAGCCTTGTTTACCATCAACATCATATTCCTTACCCGGTTTCCACCTTATACGTAACGACTGCACTGATAAAGGGGGTGGAGGGGTGGCAATTTACCGTCGTTCCCATTTACCTTACTCTGTTGTAAATATGTCTACCCAAAAACCCACTTCTATTACATCTGAACAAATTTTTGTTGAAGTATCACTATCTCACACAAAAATTCTTCTCGGCGTATTCTACATTCCAACACTACATGTCAATTATTACTCTTTTTTCGAAATTCTTCTTGAAAATTTAACCCCTATTTATAGTCATACCATAGTTATGGGAGATTTTAATACGTGTCTCTTGAAGAATGATACTCGTACGTCTCAGCTCCAGACAGTTGTAGAGGCATATAACTTACATCTGCTCCCCCTTAACGCAACCCATTTTTCCCTAACTGCACGCCTTCTCTATTGGATCTTATCATAGTTTCGTGTGCAGACCAAGTCCATAAACATGGTCAGTGTGCTGCTGATGCTTTTTCGTATCACGAAGTGATTTACCTTTCCTATAAGATACGCCCTCCCAAAGCAAAGCCAAGAGTACTTCTGCAACGCAACTTTGGTGGAATGGATGTGAATAAATTACGTTATGATGCAAAAAAAAAATTGATTGGTCTTTAGTACTAGATGCGCCTACGGTAGATGCAAAAATTGCTATGCTCAACTCACTTATTATTAACCTATATGACGTTCACGCACCTATACATCCAGTAAAAATAAAACATCTTCCAGCACCATGGCTTGATGATAATATAATTTTTGAAGTGAAAACTTCTTTAGCGGCGTTGTGCACTTTTTTTGGTATGGGTAAAAAATGATAAACTCGCGTCAGGTCACGTGTCCTAATCGTGGAAATTCGTAAGACGGAAACCGTAATGCCACGCCTATTATAATTTTTTTTTTTCTATTATATGTGTTTTTCTCGTGGGGGTGCCTTACCGCTTACATATTTCGATGGCTTAACGTCAAATCCCCCCCATTATTTTTTTTCCTATGATTCTTTCGTGGTTGAGTAAGTTTGTAAGTGATTCACTTTTCTTTATGTATATGTGTATTTAATAGTCTGTCCGTCCGTTCGTCCGTAAAGAAAATTGAAAACAAACATGTGTGTACATTTAATACTCGTATTTATCTATTTACACGTTTAGCTCCTGCCAGGGGCTTTGTACGCGTAAACTTTTTTACAAATAAAAAACGTTATAATACGTAGATAGCTCTTCCATAATGAGATCGAGTCTCCTATGTGAAAGGTTTTGATTTATTTGTGTCACAATATGCGATGAAAATGACCGTATTTTGTGTATATTCATTTAGAAGCTTATTTTTTTTAGTATTCGCGATTATGAGTAGTACAGGGAGGTTGGATATGGAATTTTAATTCTATGACAGATTGCGATGTCAAATATAGTACGTCAAAAAAGTATATAAACAAACATTATTATTTCTTGACAATGTCAAAGACATGTCTTGTGACATATTTGAGTGTTAAGCGCGAATCGTGTGTAAAGGTTTTCACTTCTGCCGGCACTCCCGGAGTGCAACTCGTTTTTTTTTTTTTAAATCGCGCCAAGTTAACATTTAAAACTGAACCAAATGACTCAAATCGGATCAAATATAAAGCTTTACGAAATCGCTGCAATAGGATGTGTAGAGACGCATAACGACGTCATATTCACAAATCCGTAGAAAACGGTAATCCAGCTAAAGTCTGGAAATTTCTAAAAAATAGGAGTTGGCAAATCAAATCATCCTACAACTTCGCATGATGTAGACATCAACGCACTTAATCAACACTTTTCTTCATCTGTTGCCTTTGATAGTAACAAAAAAGTACTATGCTAAATTCTCTTTCACTACAACCAACTCCTAACTTTCCTCCATTCGTCTTTAGTCAATTTACAAATTGTGATGTTAAGAAAAACATACTTACAATTTCTTCGAATGTCGTGGGAAGTGATAATATAAGTCGTACTGTGATCAATCATGTCCTTGATATTGTAACTCCTATTACCTCTCATATCCTCAATTTTTCAATATCCTCTGGCATCTTTCCTGAAGCATGAAAAGAAGCACAGATCATTTCTTAACCTAAAAAAGCTAATGCTTCCTTATACTCCGATTATCGTCCAATTTCAATCCTCCCTTTTTTATCCAAAGTACTAGAACAACTTAGTTATTTCCTTACAAAAAATAATTTGCTAAATCCATTACAATCCGGTTTCCGACCTCGTCATAGTACAACTACAACACTTATAAAAATTACTGATGATATACGAATAGACATAGAAAACAGAAAACTTACTGTTTTTACTCTATTGGACTTTAGCAACGCGTTCAACATCGTGGACTTTGATATATTGCTAAAATTAATGTGTTCTCTTAACATATCTCCAACACTAATTGACTGGTTTCATAGTTACTTGCGTGGACGTCGACAGTGCATTAAGGTTGACGACTCCTGTTCCACCTGGTGTGACACATCTGCTGGCGTCCCGCAAGGTGGCGTGCTATCTCTTCTCCTCTTTGCGATTTTCATTAACTCTGTTACGTCTCAAATATCTTCTCTCTGCCATCTTTATGCAGACGATCTCCAAATTTATGCTCAGGCTTCTGTAGAAGAGCTTGACAAAACTGTTGGTGCAATAAACCTAGATCTAGCTCGTATAGCGGATTGGAGCGATTGTTATGGTCTTAAACTAAATCCTTGCAAAACGCAAACAATAGTTATGGGTAGCTCAAGACTAATTGCTAAAATTAATTAAAATGACCTACCAAAAATCCACCCTAACGGAGTACTTGTACCTTATAGTAATAACGTGAAAAACTTAGGTATTATATTTGATCAATCTTTGACCTGGAGACCTCAAATTAAAGAAATCTGCAAAAAAATGTTTGCTACATCAAAATCTTTACAAAGGTTGCATAACTTTTTACCAATCTCCACAAAAATTGCTCTTGCCAAATCTCTTTCCAATATTTGACTATGCTGATGCTGGCTATCTATCTATAGTGAGGAGCAACTTACTAAACTTGAGCGACTTCAAAATTTATGTATCATATTTATATTTGGCCTACGCAAATTTGATCACATTTCCGAGTTCCGATCAAAGCTCAAGTGGCTCCCAATTCGTCTTCGCAGGAATGCACATATTTTATTTCCTCTGCACAACGTCCTGTTCAATCCATTAACACCTCAGTATCTCAAAAATCAATTTCAATTCCATGATTCTGCAATAACTCGAGATTCGACTAATTTATTATTAAAAACGCCAACACGCCATTTACACTCATATAGCAACTCTTTTGTTGTGAAAGCAATCAGACTTTGGAACTCTTTACCATTGCAAATACGACAAGCTCAATCATTGAGTCTTTTGAAAAAACTTACATTTACACATCTTTTAAAATCTTAAGCTGTTCGCTTATATATGTATTTGTATATTTTTTTTTTATATAGGAATGTATGTATATGTATCTATATATTTTTATATACTTTTTATTTCTAAAGTATTATATATTTATTTGTACTATGTATGTACTGATAAATTTGTAAGTCTCGTCCTTGAGATATGCACACCTTACTCAATTTTCTTGTTTTTATAATTTCCCTACCCAAAGGTTGTCTGGAATAAATTGCTGAGTTAGCGATAAGACCGCCTTAATGTACTTTTTTTTTCATTATTTTATAGATTTAAATGTATGTTTTACTGTGCTATAAAGAATATTATTATTATTATACTCTTTATTATTATTATTATATTATATTATATTATATTATATTGTATTGTATTGTGTTGTGTTGTGTTGTGTTGTGTTGTGTTGTGTTGTGTTGTGTTGTGTTGTGTTGTGTTGTGTTGTGTTGTGTTGTGTTGTGTTGTGTTGTGTTGTGTTGTGTTGTGTTGTGTTGTGTTGTGTTGTGTTGTGTTGTGTTGTGTTGTGTTGTGTTGTGTTGTGTTGTGTTGTGTTGTGTTGTGTTATGTTATGTTATGTTATGTTATGTTATGTTATATTATATTATATTATATTATATTATATTATACTATATTATATGGAGTACTACATATACGTGAAAGGATAAGTTACTGCCATAATAGGTTTGGTGTGTGGCTTACTTGTCAACTCCAAGCAATCCAATCTCTCATAGAGGAAAACACGTCCAAGACAGTTCTTCTTTCTAAGGCTTAATATATTGAGATAGAACAACTTTGTTCGTACGATAAGGAAGGGTCCTATGGTTCAGAAAGTTTATAAAATGCCTTTATAGACGCGACGTCAATGCGACGTCCGTAAGTAACATACTAAGGCCCATGTTCATCGAAATTTGACGCATCGTTTAAACGTAAACTATTGTTTAAACAAACCGTCAACCTGTTTTTTTCTGTTCACTACCCAAAACACATTGATTAACTACGTCGATCAGCCGTTTAACTTAACCAGGCTTGGAGAGGTCGGTTAAACACCCGATTAGTCGTTTCTTTATTGTTTCCGTGGGTTGCTACTTTATTTGTTTCCTGTAGGGATACTTTGTTTGACATAAATTAGGTATATAATTGAAGAAGATAAGTAAAAAATATAATAATTAATAATTTGGAAGATTGCGGCCCTCTCGTCTATTTTATTTATACTATGTTTTGATGGTTAAAATTATAACTATTATATCAATAAATGCACTGAAGTATTCCGTTAAAAATTAACATTATGTACGTTTTGGGTAATCTGACCACTCCGCATCGCTATATAGTATAACACCTAGTAAAGTATTAAATTCATCTGCAAGCCTCGCGACGAACATACAATATCATAAAACATGTGTTGTGGAATTAGTTCTTTTATATTTCACATCTCTTTAGTTATTATCTTGCAACTAGGTGGCTCGACAACGATTCTTTTTCTATCATTGAAAGTTTAGGGATCTTGTTTTTTGTGCCTTACTCATAAACATTGCACAATACACAAAGGCCGGGTAGATTTATTGTAGTAAAAGTAAACAATATCAACATTTTAACCTAACAAGTTAAAGTGTATACCGTAGTCTTAGATTCAAATAAATTAACCGACTACTCAAAATAATTGTGTAATGTATAATACTGCCATGAATTATGATGTGCTTTGTAAGTGGTTACCCGTACTTCTGTGCATACCTCCTCAGTTAGGTTGATATGGATCACTCATTCATTAAAAAACGCTTGATTACGAAATCGATCGTCAGAAGTCCATGGTGAATAGCAAAATTCCCGCACTGCGTTTAAACAGCTGTTTCAGTTTCACAAAGCGACTATAAAACCAATGGTTAATACTTGGTCGGTGGACTTAGGCCTTAGTAGGCATGCAGTACAGGTGTATTCTAAGATGCTGCGTACGTATGTGAAGTAAAATGTTTTGATACATTTGACATCATTTAACCAGGAACATGTAGGCTAGATGAAACCAAGATTTTTGAATGCATTTTCACATATGATATCAATGTGGTTGTTTAAGATAAGTTTCACATCTAAGTAGTACACTTAGACTACGTATTAAAGCAACTCGATCACTAGGTGTATCTTGATTTTTTTAATTTAAGTTCAAGGGATGTAAGCTGCGAGTAAAAGAGATTATTGGATATTTGTCAATATTTGCGGATATACGATTGATGTCATAATATTCTTGAAGGTTCACGAGACCATTTTGTAATTTTAAGCAATCGTTTAAGTTTTTGATATGAAGAAAAATTTTGGTATCATCGGCGTACATTAAAAACATAGAATATTCAAAACCGGTATAAAATATCGTATAAATAAGCATTATACAATAAAGGTCCTAAATGAGTCCTTCCTGAAGGTATGGGAACATAATCAGATGTATAACCTCCAGTAACCACCATTTGCGACCTGTTTTTAAGATATGACTAAATCAAACGATCTAGATCGCATCATATTCCTAACCATTTAAGCTTTGCCAACAAGATGACGTGGTCTACCCGGTCAAAGGCTATTTCTGCTTCCGTGTAGATGACATCAACTTGTCTACTGCTTTCCATACAGTTCAGGACGTGACTAGAAAAAAGTGTTGGATTCGAAACTGCTGAGCGTTCGAAGTTGTTAAGGAATCCATGCTGTTCTTTGGAGATACCGCGTATTATAACCGGATATATCGCATCACACAAAATTTTTTCGAAAAAAAATATTTGAAATAGATATGCCTTGCTATGTAGTCTTTTTTTTTGCTTTTTAGTCTTTTATGTGAATCTGAACAATTCGTGTTTCCTTCCAGATGTCTGGAACTTTGCCTTCCTTGATAGATTTATCGAAAATATTGCTTAAAGGGTAAGGTTAGGATTTTTGAGGAATGTCTATCCTTTATTTATGTCCAATGGGGACATAAATAAAGGATATTTTGGGATAATTGGGAGAAAATAAATTATGTGCTTTAGAAAAAAACTTTGCACTAAAATGTGTATTGAAATTCTGAGCAATTTCTTTGCAATAAATAGTAATATTATTGAGAGTAAAGGTTGTCGGATATGTATTTGTATTGTTTTTAGATTTAACAAAGTTCCAAAAAGCTTAGCGGTGGTTTTTAATATTATTCTATGATATTAAAATATTTTTATCATAACAGGCTCTAACGGTAATATCGAGCAGTAAGTATAAATAATTCAACATAATCCCGCTGGTTATTGAATTTTTTTTATCGCTTATGTATTTTTTCTTTTTCTCTGATTGTTTTTATTAGGCTAAGTGAGTACCAGAAGGGAAATTGGTTTTTTTTTTGCAAAACTACTGAAACAACGAATAAGTCTCTGCAAGTATATAAACACACATATAAAAATGTTTACTGCATCCCCTGTGTTTCTTCTTGAAAGCTTTCAATTCCAGTCGATATTGTCTATATACTTGCATATGTTTGCATAGTCAGCTTTGTGAATTCTGTATTTGAGCAATGGATTTTATATCAGGGGGGGGTCAAATAATATCCGATGCGTCAATACAAATTGAAGGGTGGTACAAATTTTCAGTCAGAAGTGGATGTTTAGTGCGTGATAACACAACTGAAAAATTACTAAGTATTAAATCTAAAAAATTAATATGAGAGTTTACTATGTAGTTATATTGACAAAATCCATTTGAGATGAGAGTTTAAGTTAGATCTTCTGAAGTTTCCTGGATTTCAGTCGAACATTCACTTCCAAACTGCAGTCCATCATTAGTCCACTTGATGAAAGGCAGATTGAAATCACTTACTAATAAATGATTATCGTGTACTAAGTTCACGTTTAACGCAAATCGTAATCCGCCACCGGTCGATTTACCAGTCGCTATTAAATCACGATCTAACCTGCGTACAGCATGACGGCTTTTTTCCTTTATACCACTAAGGTGGCAAACAAGCTTACGGTCCGCCTGATGGTAAGCGGTCATGGACGCTTGCAACACCAGGAGTATCACTCGATCGTGGCCGACCCTTCAGAAATTTAATAACTTCTTTCTTGAAGAACCCCATTCTGTAGTCCTTAGAGAAAACCTTGGCCCTGCCACTTCACAACCCAAGCGTTCGCGGGAGGAAGTTTCTCTGAAACCGCTCTGTACGTGACCATTTCGGTACTAAATTGTGAGAATGCATTCCCTGTCGATGGCGAGAGGCGCGATGGTAGAAAGTAGCCGTGGGCATCATTTCGAACAATTCCACAGAACACAACCCATTGTACAAGCGGTAGAACACACACAGGGAGGCAAAGTCTCTCCCCAGACTTAAGGGCTCGATACCGCAAATGTGTTTGGAGTCGTCGACAATTCTCACAGCCCATGCTGCACCCGCCCAGAGATAGTAGGTAGCATTACTCCATATGGGGCTGGACTTACGACTTGTAAAGCAGCAACCTTTGCCCCGACGTGAAGTACTGCTTCGCTCTGTTGAGTACACCAAGTTTTTTGGACGCCACCTGCACCTTATCCTGTAGATAATCTCGGAACTGAACATCGCTGGAGATGTCAACACCAAAGATCCCAATGCTCTTTGAGATGGAGAGGGCAGTGTTCTGGAATTGTGGGACCATAGTGAATGGGGTTTTCTTAGCGGTGAACGCGCAGACTTGTGTATTTATAGGGTTGAATCGGACGAAGTTTTCCCGTCCCTAGTCAGAGACCTTAGACAGAGTGATCTCGATTTGAAACACAAGTTCTTCACGTTTTTCCTCCACATCGGAACGAGGGATGCTTGTTCGACCTATGTAATAAGCGTCTTCAGTGCTGTCACCTGCATAGCAATGTATGTTGTTGATGTCCAACATATCATTGATATGCAGTAGAAACAGCGTAGAAGATAGCACAGAGCCTTGCGAGACACCAGCATTAATGTCAACGCTATCAGAGCAACTACCGTCAACTACGGCTCGTATGCGTCTGCCGGACAAAAAGCTAGCCACAAATTCACACAAACCCTCGGGTGCTGTGTAAGATCGCAACTTCGATAAAAGACCCCGGTGCCAACCCGATCGAACGCCTTCGCTATGTCCAGGCTACATGCCAATGCCTCCCCCTGACTCACAATGGCTAGTGTGTCGGTGTGTGAGATACACTAGAAGGTCACCAGTCGAGTGACCGTGACGAAACCCATATTGACGGTCGCTGATCAGGTCATGTTTTTCTAGGTATCTTAGAAGCTGTGTGGTGATCACACGCTCCATCACCTTGGGGAGGAGAGAGGTAATAGCGATAAGCCTGTAATTCAATGGATCTGATCTATCGCCCTTTTTGGGCACCGGGTGCACATTCGCAGTTTTCCATGAAGACGGAAATTGCCTAGTATGGTAGAAAAGCGCGAAGAGGCGCGTGAGTGCAGGACATAACTCAGGAGCACACTGTTTAAGCACCACTGCTGGTATACCTTCTTGCCCATGCGACTTAAAAACGTGTAGAGAAAGCAACTCCCGCCGGAACTCCCGCTGTGTTATGGAGATTTCCGGCATGGTCTTCCCGCACCACGGTATAGAAGGTGGTAAAGCGCCTACGTCGTTCATATTCGAATTGGAGGCAAAGAGACTGCCCAATAGATCGGCTTTCTCTTTTGCACTATGGGCCAAGTAACCATTGGTCTTTCGCAGTGGTGGTAATGACGACTGGCAGAAGTTCCCCTCGGCAGCTTTAGCAAGCGACCATAAAACACGACTGCCAGAGGGTAGCTTGCAAGTCGCCCATCTATTTTGCCGATGAATAAGCATTTAGCTCTGCCAGTCGCTTTCTTACTGAACCTCGAAGCAGCATTTAATTTGCGTTTAACTTAAAAAACAATTAAAAAGAAAACCGCAATAATCGGCTGTTTCCACGAAGATTATAACATCAAAATGATTTGCTATTATGTTTTGGTGACATGCATTCTGATAATATATACTTAATTTCTTCATATCCATTTTCGTATAAAAAAATATAAAACATTTTTAAATAATTGTAATGAACATTGTACTCATTTTCTGATGTAAACAAAGCAGTTGTGTGTGACCGTATACTTACCAAAGCAGTTATAACCATAAAGACATTTGTGTGGTTCGCGGGACAAAAACTAGGTAGGATTTTCGTAAATGATCGAGTCATTTGTATGGTTCGCGGAATAACAAGGGGGTAGGATTCTCGTAAAAGGAGCGGAGATATGTAAATGACAAGGATAGATAAGAATAATTGGAACTGTAATATAAATCATAGTTAATAAGGCCTGACCAAATACAATAATTTGTAACTTTGTACTTATAAATATGATACACATAAATACAATACAATTTTTAAATATGTATTAACGTAATATTATGAAGTCAAAATAAATAAACATATGCAAAAACTTTTTAATAAATTTATGATTATTAATATGTACTGATATTAATATGTTCTGTTAGCAAGTCTTTTTCTTCTTTTACACAGCGTCGAGTGACGTATCGTATTTCTAAAAAAAAATCTGCCGTTATTTTTCCCTATTTCTCTGCAGGTTTTGTATAACACTTTGCTGGCCACCGTTAAATATTCGTTTGCGTACAAACGTTGCATATCTCTTGACAAAAAATATCTTGAATAGTCTCTGCTTCTTTTCTCCGTAAGCTCCTGCTCCTGCTAAAATATTTTCTATTGTTGTACGCTTTCTAAATTAGACAACGATTGTTTTCGCGAGTCCTGACCTCTCATGACGTGTTTAGATTCAGGAAGCAAAGTTTACGTCATCATTTTGCAGTCACACCAGCATGCTTGCCAATTTTTATAGTATCGTATCGAAGAGATTTTCATCTCAGATATCTTATTTGACTTTACTTTATTCGATTGAACTGTTCGAGTATGTTTAAGCTCTAGTTTTGATTAGGTTTGAAGCATAAATATATAAATGACTTTTACGCGACCGCTCGGGACCGATGCGAACGCTGAATGCCTCACTCGGTTATCAGCGTGGAATATCTAAGGCAGGTGTTTGGTTATAGTTAAAAAGTTTGCAGCAAGCTATATATGTAGGTAGAATTTGTACTTGTTGAATTTGGTTATAGTTATTCCTGTTGGAACTTTTGAATTTTCCGGGAGTAAAGCGTATTTTCTTCTTCGTCCCTTTAACTATCTCTGTACTAAAATGCAGTTCAATCGGTTGCTCCGTTGCGGCGTTAAGCTATGACAAAAAATATATATTAGTTATGATAATAAGTGAGGATTTATTCAAATGGTTTATTAGATACACTTTTGGATATCAGAGGTCACAGTCATTCATCGCAGCGTGTTTTGATATCACTTGTAATTAAAATCAAAGGTGTGTTTTCTTTGTCTGTTTTTTATCTTATAGTCCTATTTTTGAATTTTAGATTAAATTTTTTATAAAAAAAGTTATTATTATCTCGTTATCTATATTAAACACACGTTAGTAACAGGTATTTTTTTGGCTTGATATTAAATAAATCTGCATTTAAAAAAATTGAAAATGTACTGAACTTACATTCTGAAGCTAAAAAATACTGATAGTAATAAATGATTCGTTGAAATTTTTGATATTTTTAGATGGTCTTGTATTGGTCAGGACGAAAAATCAACAAACTAAAAGGACTTTGCAAAATTACAGCAAGAGTTCCTGGTTAGACTAACATGTTTGTACTTGCTAGTACGTCCACGAACGGGTCTGCGTCACGTTTTCACATCGACACACATAATACTCGAACATTGCCATTTTCGTTATTTTAACGCAATTAACAGGAAACTGGAACTTTTAATGATGGTGTCGCCGCGCCCACAGGTTAATTGATGCTCTGTATCTTATTTACAAGAGGAATATCGACGAGCTCCTTCCTCTCTATCTGACTTCTGACATACTGTCGAATGTATGAGTAGCCGAACCGTCAAATAAATAAGTCTTTATTAAAATATTTTTTATAATTTCATTATGAAAAAAGGTTTTTTACAAAGTAAACGTTAGTTGACATGGTTTTGTTAATGTTTGTTAGAGCCACTATTCTCACAGCTGTTTAGTTTAACCTTATTTAAAATGAAACAACAACAACTATGCAACCGGGCTTGAAACCAAATTCATTGGTAATCTTATTTAAATAAATGACTTAAGCCGTTTAATTAATAGAAATCTATAGGTAATTTTAGCGTATTTTTGCTGCTTCTATTAAAAGTTCATGTATCACGAGCCCGTATAATAATAATAATAACATACTTTACTACACATAAAACGCTAAACGCTACGTACATATAGGTACGCTGCGAACATATTGTTTTATTTAACTGCTATTGAAGCAATATTATGAAAAAAAAAATTTATTTACTTCAAAAAGTAAATAATTTGTTGTTCCAACCCTAAGCGAAGATAGGAAAATCTTTATGTTTTATGAACTCTCCAGATGCTCCCAACAAAGTATATTGTAATGTGAGTTTAATTACTGTTCTTTATTTATTTAAAAAGTAATGTAATGGTTCACTTAAAACATTTAGTTATACAATTTCTAATAAAAACAAAACAAGGGGGAATTTTAAAGTAATCGAATTCTCTGCAAGTACCTACTAAAAGTTAAGTAATTATAGTCCAATCCATGCAAGTACTTTGTTTTCTATCTCTACTATACTACAGATGCAGTATATATGAAAAATTAATTAGGTCTTATAATTTAGAGATAAGTGTGGAATAAGTATAATCTCTACTATTCGCATGCTTATCATTTACGTCGATTCATTAATCATCATAGGATGCAGTTTATTCTTATCGTAGTAAATGACAAAATAAATAATCGACTGGAAATTGTATGTAATTATTGGTACTTATAGCAGGACATAATGGCCAACTTTCCTAATTTATTTTAGTTTAGTAGTTATTTATTTGTCTAAGCTTGTAAAGCCTGAATTAAACGTTCTAATTATTATATCTTCATTTAATAATTGGCTTTAATTGAGACGTAAATTATTGGCGTTTGTTTACATTCTTGCTTTAAACAATTATCAATTTAATATATAAATTAGTTAAAGCGTGGAGAGCAGTGCCAGAGCGCTGGAGGCTGGTACCGCCGCGCGCCGCCGAGTAACTTCCACCGGCTCGGGCTCGGGGCCGAGGATAAGGCTGAGATGAGTTTTAATTATCCCCTTATAGAAATAACAAACAAATTATAACAATAATATCTTGTTTACCTTTATTTTGTACAAGCAACGTCGTGTACCTTGAGCTACCGCTCACTACAAATTCATTACGTAATCACAACAATATTTTCACATTTTGTTCTATTTGTTTTCATATAAGAGCTACGAGTAGTTCCGCACTCAAACAAAATAGAGCTATCAGTATTTCCGCACTTCAACGAGCAACCTTTATTGTTTTTCTTACATCCTTTCGCCTATTCAATATTATTTCTATTTGACTTAACTATCAAGTATAAGAGGTTTAAGTGTAACACGACCACAGTTGTTGTAACTAAAACAAAGTTAAAAAATTACTACTACTATTTGGGCACATATTTCATTATTCTATATTATCACATTTTCATGCATGTAGGCTCCTTTTTCGAGTTTTATCTTGGGCCGGATGAAGTTTAAAAAAATGAACAAAAAATTTAAACCGACCTCAAGTTAAAAATTGTGGTACGCCACAATAAAAGCCACTGCAGTTTTCAAATCGGTTATTTTTTGTTAGAATATTGTGTGTGTATATCATTACGGTTGTTATCCCCATAGGGGTAGGTAACCAGTTCCTAGTCAGACACCCATACCATAATGTGGAGGCAACCGCTTTAGTCTTGCGTGTCAGGTCAGAAAAATCTAAATAAAACTTAGTGTACCTACTAATTACTGTTTACTTATTTTTTTAAATGTTATGACTCACTAAAAAATACTTTACTATTTTATAACTGTTTTTTGCGGCTTTAAACAAAGAAAATAATTAGTAGTAATAGTTACGGAACCCTAACACCAACCATGACCCAACATGCACTTTCTGGTTTTTGAACTATTTTAAATTTATAGGTAATGATTATAAAGGGAAGATGAGAGAAGGAGAAGAGGCAGTCCGTTCCATAATTGAATTGCCGACACCGTAAACAAATCAGAGTAATATGTTGGACTGTGCGCAGAAGTGCGAATTAGATTTGACCGGGAGATCCGGATGGGAAGAGATTGAGAACCTTGAACTTCAAATCTTTTTGTCAGGTAGATTTTTTTTTATACCACTAAGGTGGCAAACAAGCCTACGGTCCGCCTGATGGTAAGCGGTCACCGTAGCCTATGGACGCTTGCAACACTAGGGGCATCACTCGCGCGTTGCCGACCCTTCAGAAATCTAATAACTTCTTTTTCGAAGAACCCCATACTGTAGTCCTTAGAGAAAACATTGGCAGGGAGCTCATTCCACAACCCAAGGGTTTGCGGGAGGAAGTTTCTCTGAAACCGCACTGTACGCGACCATTTTGGTTCCAAAGTGTGAGAATGAATTCCCTGTCGATGGCGAGCGGTGCGATGGTAGAAAGTAGCCGTGGGCTTCATTTCGAACAATTTCTCAGAACACAATCCATTGTACAAGCGGTAGAACACACACAGGGAGGCAAAGTCTCTCCTCAGACTTAAGGGCTCGATACCGCAAGTGAGTTTGGGATCGTTGACAATTCTCACAGCCCGTCGTTGAACCGAGTCAAAAGGGCCAAGCTGGTATCCGGGTGCACCCGCCCAGAGATGGCAGCAGTACTCCATATGGGGCCGGACTTGCGACTTGTAAAGTAGCAACCTTTGCCCCGACGTGAAGTACTGCTTCGCTCTGTTGAGTACACCAAGTTTTTTGGACGCCAGCTTTACCTTGTCTAGCAAATGATCTCGGAACTGAACATTGCTGGAGATGTCAACGCCAAGGATCCCAATGCTCTTGGAGATGGAGAGGGGAGTGTTCTGGAATTGTGGGACTACAGTGAATGGGGTTTTCTTAGCGGTGAACGCGCAGACTTGTGTCTTTGAAGGGTTGAATTGGACCAAGTTTTCCCGCCCCCAGTCAGAGACCTTGGACAGACCGATCTCGATTTAATACACAAGTTCTTCACGCTTTTCCTCCACAACGGAACGTGGGATGCTTGCACGGCCCGTGTAATAAGCGTCTCCAGTACTGTCATCTGCATAGCAATGTATGATGTTGATGTCCAACATATCATTGATGTGCAGTAGAAACAGCGTAGGAGACAGCACAGAGCCTTGCGGGACACCAGCATGAATGTCCATGCTATCGGAGCAACTACCGTCAACTACGGCTCGTATGCTTCTGCCGGACAAAAAGCTAGCCACCCATTTGCACAAACCCTCGGGCACTCCGTAAGAAGGCAACTTCGATAGAAGACCCCGGTGCCAGACCCGATCGAACGCCTTCGCAATGTCTAGGCTACATGCCAATGCCTCCCCCTGACACTCAATGGCTAGTGCCCATCGGTGTGTGAGATACACTAGAAGGTCACCAGTTGAGCGACCGTGGCGAAAGCCATATTGACGGTCACTGATCAGGTCGTGTTTTTCTAGGTATCTCAAAAGCTGTGTGTTGATCACACGCTCCATCACCTTGGAGAGGAGAGAGGTTATAGCGATAGGCCTGTAATTCGATGGATCTGATCTATCGCCCTTTTTGGGCACCGGGTGCACATTCGCAGTTTTCCATGAAGACGGAAATTGCCTAGTGTGGTAGGAAAGCGTGAAGAGGCGCGTGAGTACAGGACATAACTCAGGAGCACACTGCTTAAGCACCACTGCTGGTATGCCGTCTGGCCCACTCGACTTATGAACATCTAGGGAAAGCAACGCCCGCCGAACCTCGCGCTGTGTTATAGAGATTTTCGGCATGGTCTTACCGCACCACGGTAAAGTAGGTGGTACAGCGCCTTCGTCGTTCACATTCGAGTTAGAGGCAAAGAGACTGCCCAATAGATCGGCTTTCTCTTTTGCAATGTTGGCCAAGTCACCATCGGTCTTTCGCAGTGGTGGTAATGACGACTGGCAGAAGTTCCTCTCGGCAGCTTTAGCAAGCGACCAGAAAGCACGACTCCCAGTAGGATAGCTCGCAAGTCGCCCACCTATTTTGCCGATGAATTGGAATTTTGCTCTGGCAGTTGCTTTCTTACTGAACCTCGAGGCAGCATTTAATTTGCGTTTTAACTCAGAAATATTCGGATCCTTATTATTACGAGCCGTGGTCCAAGCCTCATACGCAGTTTGCTTAAGAATTTTAGCTTCTCTGCAAGGCCTATTAAATCACGGTCGTTTTTTGACGCCGGCAGCTACTCGCAGGTTAGGAATGAAACATTCTATACCAGCGAGGATTGTCTCAGTGACTGCGGCTGCGCAGACGTCAGGATCTTCTGAGCTATAGCAGATCTGCCTCCACGGGTACGATGCATAAAATTCTCGCAATCCATCCCAGTCTGCCGACTTATAATGCCACACCCGACACCAATTAGTTGGCCCAGAAGGATCAGGTTGTGTGCATGACATTTGAGTCCGGATGAGACAGTGGTCCGAGGAGCCAAGAGGCGCATCCACTGAGACAGAGTATCCATCCAGACGTGTAGTCAGCAGAAGGTCCAGTAAGGAGCTTGTATGGTCCTCTATATCTAGTATTCTCGTTGGAGAAAGTACCAGCTGAGAGAATCCATAGGTCAGAGCAAATTCATGAGCAGATATCCCTGCATAGTTATTGGTTCGAGAATTGAGCCACTCGCGATGGTGGGCGTTAAAGTCTCCCAAAACAACTAGTTCTGCTGTGGGATATTGCTCTAGAACTTTGTCAGTCGTCAAACTCAGGTGCGTGAAGAGTCGAGTTACGTCCGTGTCACCGCTATGAGACCTGTATAGGCACGCATAGATACGAGTGTGGCCCCCATGATCGACGCGCACCCACAATATCGACAGGTCCCTGTCTTCAAGGCTATGAAGTCGGCGACAGCAGATATCCTCCCGGACGAACATACATACACCGGCACGACTCAAAAAATTGTGCTCGAGTTTGTAGCCGGGATAACGAAGGTATGATGTGTCGGCCGGGCAGGATATCTGCGTCTCCGTTAGAAAAAGAATGGTTGGCTGCGCAGTCTCGAGATGGTGATGGACTGCGTTAAGATTTGCGTGAATACCCCTTATGTTGCAAAAATCCACTTTATATGTGGATGGAGTAGCCGCTGCCAAAACTCTTTTCTTTTTTCTGTTCCTGGCCATTTTGTTTGAAGTTACTTAGACTACGGATGAGGATTCACTGCACAGACAGCTTAGAAGACAAAAAGTTGCGGTACTAAGACTGCCGAAGCTCAACACAGATAATACGTTTGCTGGCACGGCGGGCGGAAGGGCCCCTGATCCCCCTCTGTTGTAGTAGCCGGGTCCACTCCGGTCTCCTTCTCCGGCACGACTACTACTTCAGAGACTTTACACAGGTTGGCGGATCAGCCTCCCAGGGCGGAGATTAAGTGATCCCTGGGTTCGGGAACCCGTTCAACCTGCGGGCGGCCAGCGGTCAGCCGTTTCATCAGGTCTCCCTGACCGCCGAACCAGCACGCCGCGTCTACGCCGAGCAATGACAGCAACAAGCACCGTCGGTCTTCCGCTGTCCGCGCAGCGAATCCTCAAAGAGAGAGCTCTGGCAGCCTTACTCACCGCCAGGAACACAACACTACTCAATGTTAGTGTTATTGTGGCCGCGGTTTTCTGTAAGGTGGAGGTACTTCCCCAGTTCGGGCCGCTCATTCGGGCAAGTACTCGCTATGCCCCGCTTTATTTGTTCGTGCAGCTTATTCGAGCGAATACTTGCAGTGCCCTACCTCTCTTAGTAGATAGGGGAGAGAGGTTTTTTTTAAATATCATAAAACAGGTAAAAGATGAACATTCCAGCAAATGCAAATATATAGCGACTTTAATTTGTGACGAAATTGAGAAACATTGTCATACTTACGCAAACCTAAGATATATCGGATGCATAAGTTGAGCAGAAGCTCAAGTTTGTTAAGCCGCTCTTCAGTTATGTATAGCATACACCTGCACATTGTATAGCATACACCTGCACATTCAATAATAGCAAGCAACAGAGAATTAACTAGCAGAACCTTAGCAGAATTTGGTATAATATTTCACTCAACAAAAAGACACTCCATTCAATTTTAAATGTGGCAAATTGTTGATTTCTACTTTTTTAAGAAGAATTTTACTATCTACTATCGAAACTTGTGGTTTATCTGAGTTAACAGAAAGTGTTCAATCCAAATACTGATAGTGTCCAGATATTATGACATTTTACTGTTACAGTCTAGAACTTCATGAACACTAAAATACCTGTAAAGTTGTAGATCATCTGCGCGCATATGGTATAAGCTGAAATAGATATTAGGGACTCATGTATTAATTTATAAACGCTGAAAATAATAAAGGAGATCATACCATGCCTTGAGGAACGCCAGCATCTACACTGCACCAGTCTGAGTTAATTTTGTTTATGCGTATTCGCTGCTGGCGATATGATTTTTGTCTTACTGACTGCGATATATTTAAGGAGCGTAAAATAGATAAATGTCACGGTTTACACAGTTAAACGCGTTGCTAAAATCTACAAGGACAAGGAAAGTTAGTTTTCCTTTATCCATAGCAAGTCGAATGTCATCGGTTATTTTGAACAAGCTGTAGCTGTACTATGTGCTGTACGAAAAACTAAATGATAATTATTTAGAAGATTCTTGCGGTATAAGAATTTGACAATTGATGATAAATAGTGCGCTCTAGGACTTTAGAGAGAAAAGATAGAATAGAAATGGGCCTAAAATGTGAATAGTCTTTGGTTCGTTTTCCAGGTATATGGGGAATATACCAGTAAAAAGTGAGAATTATTATATGGGTAAGGCGCATTAAAATGTTATCGAGAATTGGTTACACCAATTTACGACCTATACCGCCCTTTCCAACTGTTTTGGTATATAGTGACAGAATGTTTTTTTTCTGAATATCGGAGTCAGAGAAAAAGCAAAAGAAGTGCAGTTTGCAACAGAAACTGTAGTAATTTAAATAATGGTTGCATCCCTAGTTGGATGAATGCCATGTGTAGGAGTTGAGAAGTGTTGGTTAAGTGCACCAAAATCAAGTGAACATTTAAAAATCATTCCTACACTTCCACACACCTATAGATCGAAGAAATTCACTTATATAAAAGAATCACAATTTTCAATAGAGGAATGTATTAAGCGGCGTTTTGTATTTCTAACCATCTGATTGCAGTGATTCCTAACTGTTTTGAATTATTGACAATTCTTCTCAGTAGAATTTTTTTGTGTTTGAGCTTAATGCGGTCTCTGCGACTCATTAAATTACGTATTTCGTTGGTAAGCCAAGGTTCTAGAGCATATTTTATGCACACTGGTTTTAAAAGTGCATGTTTGTCCTGCAGTTCAGTTATCAAGATATTTAACAGATCAACTTTACTATTGATGCAGTTCAGTGCAGTTTAAAATGTATTTAGTTCTTCCAATCAACACAAGTTGCGTCTAATGTTAAACTATCATGATTGATTCGTGGTACGATTATCTTTTAAAGTGCTAGATTCAAATATGTTCCTTAGATTAATGAGACGTAATAGAGTAGAGGGACGCACTTAATAGTCTGTTGTATTTTTATTTTAGAAGATATATTTTAACGCAATCCAAACAAATTCTCTTATGTAAAAATGCTGTTAATATTTTTCAAGTTTGGTGCAAGTTCGAAAGTCCTGAGCTTATACGGTGTCATAATGTCAGTTTAATTAATTTCTTGATGATAATTAAGTGTTTATTTGAAAAGTGTTTTACAAAATATGTTTCGTTGAAACATTGAAACAAATATAGCCCAAGCTTAATTTCATTTATTGAAAAGTCATTTTGTATATGTATTATTCAGCTTTACTCGAAATCATATAAACCTGAACTTGAGTTGACGTTGTTTTCTGTAAAACGTAAACCGTAAATGTGTGTTATATCTACACGGTCTTAATCTCCAGGTGGGCGTAATCCTATATTAAGATATTAAAACTCTATTTTTTTAAGATATTATCGTTTGATATTCATACTTTCTTACAATACCAATAAAAATATTTTTATTACGTATTTTAAGATCAAGAAAGTGTCAATTCAATTATTATATTTACAATAATTAAAATAATTCCAGAGTCCTATATACCCGTCTAACTAAGTCGATACGGAAACCGACACGTATCGCTTCGGTGTTTATATTGTTGTTAGTGTATGTATAAACATATGTTGCGGCCCGACCTAACCTAACCTCAATCCTAACACACACATGTCACTTCATTTGCGTTTTATTGGCAATTGTAAGCTGCAAGTGATCGCGGAAGCGTTCAGCTGCTTAGTAGGTGACAGTCGCGCACGAATTAGTTGCGCTGCAGTCGAGCCAAGGCTCACAGAGTAGTAAGACTATCTCGCTCCCGTGCGGCTCGGAACTGAACTGCTGAACATCGTTAGTGTCAAGGAGCACCTAATCCATTTTTTAAAGGAATCATTCCAATTTTTTATCGACATTCCGAGGCGAACGGTCCGGCGAATTGGAAACTATTAAAGCTACACGGATATAAACCGAAAAAGCTGGTGTAAATGAATACCATAAAAGAAGAATCAGAACACAAAAGAGTTTAGAAGCCAGCACGCAGACCACAAACGGCAAATCAGTAGTTTTTCCCTTTTTGTATATATTTACACTTGTATATATTTATCATGCAGCTGGCTTAAGGGTGCTGGTACCAGTCGGCTCAATCCCTCCCACTCCACATCCTAGACTGCGAAGTCCTCCACCACCTGCTCTATCTACTCCGTCTTACTGGTGTCTTGGGTAGAGGTAATAGGTACACTTAGGAATGCCATGAGATGGAAGGGATACTACTAGAATTACTCACTAATGCGGACTGAAAGCGCCGCATACCTTCCAGTGGTTGAAGAGCCTCCATTTCTCCACCTTTTTGAACGTTTGCGCTGTTCCAGCCCGCAGTTTTGAGCACTCTACAGAACCCTCTCATCGACAGTTCTTTTCCTATGTGACCCGTTTTTTGAGTCCTTGCAGTGGAACGCTGGCTGGTAAGACGCTGGAACGGAACGGACATTTCGAGGCGAACGGTCCTGTCATTATAACATACACAATTTAAAGCCAATATAATTTAATCGTGAACCCATAAAATATAGCACAACGATTACGTCACTTACTCGTTTAGTTTATTGTTAGTTTTGCAAACAACAACTTTTTTGAATAAAACCTAAGTTTTTTCAAATATTACGTGTACATGATACTCTGTAATATTTACGACCAAATAAGATTTGCTGTACAGGGCGAAAAAGGATTTCTTCGATTATAGGCTTTGGTATCCGCTGAAAATGAGGGGAGTTCTATGTTTGTCTGCCAGCTTAGTTATTTAATAATGAAAACAGCAAATTGCGTGTTATATTCGCATTAAGTTAGGGTTCCGCAAAATAAGAGTTATTTAAGAAATCTGAAAACAAAGTTAAATAACCGATTTGAACCAAAACAATTTTCTATGAAAGAATTTATAAAGCTATAGGTAATAAATATCATGTTTAATTTTTCAACTTTTTAAAACACGCAGTTTTAGTCAGAAAATAAACACAATTTTTTTAATTTTGGAAGCCAAAAACTTATTTCATTTACATTTTAGAAAAAAAATCAAAAGATACATGTACCCGAACTCGTAAGTAGCGTCGTGTCGTGTCGTGTCGTGTCGTATCGTGTCGTGTCGTGTCGCGCGCATGTTGTGTGTACAGTCGACTAAATGTTGAAGTGGAACTCTAAAGTTTTTGCTTTTATCATAGTTTAAACATTCTTGCAATTGGCTATGGGGTTTTAAGTTTACGTCAGGGTTGTAGCTGGATAGTGTAAAAAAATACATTTATTTATTCATATAAGATAATCAAATAAAATGACTACTTTAAAACTATCGTACTGTCAGTCTGCCCGTCCCTGTGTTAAAATATCGACAGGGGAAATAGTGAAAGATTGACGTGGGAGCTCTCGATCGGAATAAAAAGTTTTCTATATCTTTTTCAGTCCCTGTAGCTACCCGAAAATATCGTTTACTTCATTATAACGTGAAGGAATACTGAGTTTTTTTTTGCTTGATTTGCAAACATTGGTCTTCAAAACCATAAACTTCTTCTATCCAAAAAAAATTAATACAGCCTTTGTAACTCAGGAATAGTCATTATAGTCTTAATAGATTGAAGATTTTATAATCAGTTCCGTAGTTGCAGATTTTATTTACCTCAATATAATATACCGACATGCCCATTAATAACAATTCGTTACATAGTGTAAAACAATAAAAAACATTTAAATACCTTTAAACAAATTAAACCATTGAACAATGTTATTTTAATTATAATATATTGAGCGGTTCAACTTAATTGCATTACCACAAGCAATCGCTGATTTGGATATTTTACTCGTATAAATCGTGTTTTAACACACTATTTTTTCATTCTTCATTGAAGAGAAAAAAAATTATAACTACACCTGAAATCAAGTATTAATTGTCGTGCCGTCAACTGTACTTAACAATAGGCAACGTGCTACGGGTCGCCCGCGTAATGTCGTGTTAAGACAGACACGCATGCGTGCCCCCGCACGGTGTAGCACGGCCCTAAATCGTGTTGCAAAATTGTATGGTGGTTTACATAAGACGGAAGATGTCTTACGCCAGTCAGTACAGTTTCATCAAAATCGATGCAACAAACAATAACACTAACCTATTATAATAAAAGGGATTTTAAAATCAAAACAATAAATAACAAATCGATCTAAAACGGCCTTAATTTATAAAACAGCTTCCAAACCTATTATACATAAATGTACCAAACCAAACTAAAGGTAGGCGACACATGTAAGCTCACCCTTCGTGTTATTGATTACATTTTAAATACCGGATCGGAGCACGGATCCCTGGAACGTGCTCCCGGCGATTAATCATAACGGAGACAGTTGAATCAAACCGATCAGAAGAATATTCTCATTACGGATCGGATAAACGTGTGGGTGTATGTGATTTAGGGCAACGTACTTATTCACTTTTACCCTCTGTCGAGTATTATTTGCTCGGTAAAGTTGGCTTTCCAACCGTTTTGAAACATATGTTTTTTTTTCACTGACAAAAATAAATATCATATTTCTATGGCAGTGTAAATAATTTAACTTGTCAGTTCCTGACGATGGGTGTCCTAAAGTACCTAAACGTTTTGCCAAACCTTTAAAATCTAAAGACACAGATCACAGGATTCCTATCATACTCAAAGATATAAAAGATACCTGGCCGGGGTAAGGTGATATATAAAGATACCTGGCCGGGGTAAGGTGATATATTCCTGACTATGAATAGTATTTTAAAAATACGTTACAATCGCCGTCTGTCAAATTTACAAAGTATTGGGAATTATCATGTAAATTTTTCCAATAATCTAGGCTCGACTTCTCAACGTGCTAGAATAGTTTAACCCTAACAATTCTATAATAAGAGAGAGAATCCAACCGCAACAAGTATGATTATAACTCCAAATACTCCACGCATATTTATGTGGGTCCAAAATTAAATAAAGTAATCATTTTAAATTTATTATTTTATTATTTTAACTCCAGCCACGGCCTTTGACCTTACACAGTTCTACACATAACAACACTCGAGCTAAGTTTAGATTCTCGAGCTAAGCTTATAAGATAGTTAGTAACTAGTAAGTGATTAAAAAAAATATTAAAATAATGCTATAGTTATAATAAAATACAATCTATTTTCATAAGTAATATACAATACCAATATGAATGTATATAAAGTTGTTGTAATACACTAAAAGAGGAACGGAAACTTAAACAGTGGCCTGATTCTCGTGCTGATAGAAATAATCTCGAATTCGAGATATGTTTAATTGATTTACTCATGGCTTGTTAATCGCGGTAACTGTTTTAGTTTATAGATTAGTTTGTACTAGCCGTCAAAAGCCGTTTAGCATGTCAAAAAAACATGGTGGATATCTTTTGCAAATAGTTTTTCGTGTTCTTATAATCTCTTTAAAGGCATTTGTCGTAGGCTAGCGGTCGACATGCATCGAGTGGTCGGTAGCAGTAGAGATGGGATGTGGCACGGAAAGTGGTATGAAAAGAACTCAGAATTAGTGATATTAGTTGAGGGCTAAATAGTTTTTATTTTAGGGGAGTCATAAAAGTCATAGAAATGGGGAATCATATGGACTCCTTTTCAAAAAAGAGGGGTTTTTGTGACCCTCTTTTTTGAGAGGAGGCATTAAGTCATTAATATGGACTCCTTTTTAAAAGAAAAAGAGGGGTCGCAAGAAGGATTCTTTGTGACTCCTCTTTTTTGAAGGTAGTCATAAGTTATAAAAATGGGAAATCGTATATATGGACCGCTTTTTGAAAAAAGAGGGTTCATAAAAATCCCTTCTGTCACCACTATTTTCTAAAAGGGTCTATATAATTCTCCATTTCAATGATTTTTGGGTCACAAAAATCCCTGTTGCTACGCCTTTTTTTCTTTTAAAAAGTTAGTATAACTAGTTCGTTTTACTAGTTAGTATTACTAGTGAGTTTTACTAGTAAGTAATAAGAAAGATTTTTCAGAAAAATACCTTACTTCGTCTACGGAACTTTTATGTGCTTTGTAAACCTTGCTACCTGAGCAGCGACATTCGATAAGGATAAAATATAAAAAGACCGCTAATCATCGAGCGGACTGTTAGCTTGTTTGCCACTGTAGTAGGCATATAAAGTATTTAAAAGAAATAAACTAGAAACGACCGATTTCAAAATAGTTTTTTTGTTGTTATTTTCTCTTTGGAGATATCTAAATTATACAAGAATAAACACATATATCGATCACCATGAAGTTTGGCATATCAAAGTGGTTATGCTGTCCCCTGACCAGTCGCCAGTAGCAGAGCGGCGCTGCGTTCTTCATAAAGTAACTGAAAGGGCTAAACAACGTCGGCCGGGTCAGCTATTACTAAAATATAAAGATAAATTCAAATTTTACTAAAACATAATCTTTCCCATTGACAAGAACAACCTACAAAATTTATCTAATTTTCCACCCATAATATTAAATATCAATACAAAACACAAATGTAATAGCGTCGACAAAGATATATTGTCCTGAACGCCCGTCTTCAATTAAAGCTGTCACTAGCAATGCAACAGGAACAACACAAAGCTTTACAACGAGCCCGGCTCAACTAATACGCTCGATGTTGTCGGACAACTCTGAAGCGCACACTAACTTAATCCTAACATAAGCTGAGCTATTAAGTGAATTTCTATTATTCTTTATCGAAACATTGAACAAAATCAAACAGGCATAACAATAAAATTAAATTGTTTAACGGTTTATTAACTATACGATTGTATGAATTGGGTAAACCGGAGGGCCACGTCCAATTTGGTATCCACCAAGATATCTTTTTTGTAACATCCCCTAAGATGAAATATTTTGAGTACGTTTGACCAGGATAAAAATAATCTTATGCATTTTGCTCTCACATGGATTTCAGTACGTTTTGAGAAATTTAATCCTAATTTTTAAATTTAACCTTAATCTTGATTCACGATAACACAACTAAGATTATTTCAAAAGTCCCTTTCCCTAAGGGATCTAAGCTGAAATTGCTATGCAAAACTGTGGACGCTTGCAGCACCAGGGGTATCACTCGCGCGTTGCCGACCCTTCAAAATTCTAAGAACTTCTTTTTTGAAGAACCCCATACTGTAGTCCTTAGAGAAAACCTTAGCAGGGAGCCCAAGCGCTTGCAGGAGGACGTTTCCCTGAAAGCATACTGTAGGCTACAATTTCAGTTCTAAAGTGTGAGAATAAATTACCTGCCGATGGCGAGCGGTGCGATGGTAGAAAGTAGTCGTGGGCATCATTTCGAACAGTCAAAAGGGCCAAGCTGTTATCCGGGTGCGCTTAGAGATGGCAGCAGTACTCCATATGGGTATGAACTTGTGACTTGTAAAGCAGCAACCTTTACCGCAACGTGAAGTACTGCTTCGTTCTGTTGAGTACACCAAGTTTTTCGGATGCCAGCTTCACCTTGTCTTGCAAATCATGTCAGAACTGAACCGTGTAGGGCCATAATGAATGGAGTTTTCTTAGCAGTGAACGCGCAGACACAAGGTCTTTGTAGGGTTAAATTGGACCAAGTTTTTCCGTCTCCAATCAGAAACCTTAGACAGAGTGGTCTCCCTTGTGGGAGTGGATCCTTCCCTTGGTGTCCCAGCATTAATGTCCATGCTATTAGGTTAACTACATTCATGCGTCTGCCGGACAAAAATCTAAACACCCATTTGCACAAACCCTCGGGCACTCCGTAAGATGGCAACGCCTTCGCTATGTCCAGGCTACATGCCAATGCCTTCTCCTGACTCTTAATGGCTAGTGCCCTTCGGTGTATGAGATACACTAGAAGGTCACCAGTCGAGCGACCGTGGCGAAAGCCCTATTGATGGTCACTGACCAGGTCGTTTTTTCTAGGTATCGTAGGTAGAATTTGATCACACGCTTTGTCACTTTGGAGAGGAGTGAAGTAATAGCGATATGCCTAAAATTCGATAGATCTGATCTATCGCCCTTTTTGTGCTCCAGATGCACATTCACAGTCTTCTATGAAGATGGAAATTGGCTAGTGTGGTAGAAAGGCGCGTGAGTACAGGACATAACTCAGGAGCACACTGTTAAAGCACGACACTGCTGGTATACTGTCTGGCCCACTCGACTAATCTAGAGAAAACAGCGCCCGTCGGACCCGCTGTGATATGGATATTTTCGGCATGGTCTGACCGTACCATGGTATAAGTAGGTGGTACAGTGTCTTCGTCGTTAATTTTCGAGTTTAGAGGCAAAGAGACTGCCCAGTTGACTTGAGTCCGAACGAGACAGTGGACCTAGGATCCAAGAAGCGCATCCAATGAGACGGAATGTTCCCAACAGGTTGGCCTTAAAATGAATATGGATAAAACGAAGGTCATGTTCAATGTCCATTATTCAATGTCCGGGTGTGCCGCTTTGTATGATTCAAAAAAACGGCTTTTTTTGAATCATACAAAGCGTCAAAAAATGTAATACCCCTCAAAACTTGTGAATTCATCTTACCTAATGTCTAAAAAAAAGGCAATTTTACTGTCCGTACTGATTGCAATATGTTATTATCAGTTGACGCACCCTGCTCTCGGAAACAGTTGGAATTGTCGCAGTTTTTCACACTCCAATAACAGCTCGCAAAACTTCAGATATTACATGCTTTGCTTAAAGTTCCTACTGATTTTCCATCTACATTTTATGACGACCGTGTTCGTAATATTTTAACACGTCTCCAAAAGTCGAAAGCACAACTTTAAATTTTTCCCGGGAATTTATCAATAAATCATATTTCCATTTTTTGTCTGGTTTCAACGGTATATTTTGACATTATTTCAAAGTTTTCTTACTTTCTCAATGCTGAACAGTAACTAATATAACGAAATAAGTGATCATAAAAAAAATCAAATCAAATAGGTACTCGAATAATAAAAAAAACTCAAGCGCCACTCACTAAATAAAAATGGGTAAAGTGGCTTATGTTACAGTAGGTATTACAAAAGAAATGTGCTTCAAGTGTAAGGTATTTGTAAGTGAAATATTGACTATATAAGCGTTATATAAACACAAAAAAAACAACTTTTGAAAACCAAATGTGTATAAAATCATTTTATTAATACCTTACTGTTTAAAATATTTTCACAAGCTTCAGGGTCATTGAGCGAGCCATAAGTATATACCAAATGAAAAAGTAGAAATGTAGAATTTAATTTTCGTCAACCATACAACTTTTAATCAAAAGTTAAAAAAATCGACACCCTAATGTCCATGTCCCGCCTATACCGGTTGTTGTTTGTAAAGCAACTCTCAATGTTGTTGACGAATACACATACCTAGGGCAAGTAGTCTAGTTAGGTAGGTCTAACTTTGAGAAAGAGGTCATCCTAAGAATCCAGCTCAGCTGGGCAGCGTTCGGGAAACTACGCAACATATTTTCATCCCAAATACCTCAGTGCCTAAAGACGAAAATCTATAATCAATGTGTGTTGCCTGCATTGATCATTTAGGTTGCCTGTGATAATTTACGGTATACACAGAAAAGTGGTCTCTTATTGTTGGCCACTCAAATAAGGTGAGAGTCGCATAGCGAGCAATGGAGCAAAGAGCTATGCTGGGTGTTTCTTTGCGCGATAAAATACGAAACGAGGAAATTCACCAAAGAACCAAATTTACAACATACATAGCTATATAGCTCAAACATTTAGCAAGCTGAAGTGGAAATGGACCGGCCACATCGCTCGTCGAACCGATAAACAATGGGGAAGAAAGGTTCTCGAGTAGCGACCACGGATCGGAAGACGCAGCGTGGGACGGCCTCCTACCAGGTGGACAGACGACTTGGTGAGAGCCGCAGGAAGCGGATGGGTGCGGGCGGCTCAGGACTGGCCGTTGTGGAGACATATGTGGGAGGCCTACGTTCAGCAGTGGACGTCTTCCGGTTGAAACGAACCTGCTCTAAGGTGATACCTAAATATGTAACACAACTAATTTTATATACATTTTACATATTTCCTAATCTCAATATAAGATTGATAAATTATGTGGTTTTTATTTTAATTAATTTGTATACAAAATAATAAAAAAATATATTATGACACACAACGTGTATTATGTATA
Organism: Apoda limacodes; assembly: GCA_946406115.1. Taxonomy (NCBI): domain Eukaryota; kingdom Metazoa; phylum Arthropoda; class Insecta; order Lepidoptera; family Limacodidae; genus Apoda; species Apoda limacodes. Next base: position 2,373,446 of record OX291548.1, read on the forward strand.
TCTGGCTGAATGTTCCACGCTACGGTCTGGATCGGAGTTTATGCGAACATGGTTCGGCGTAAATAAATCTTGTCGGCTTGGCAACCGTTCCAGAACCTACGTCCTACATGCTGGAGATTGGAGAGGCTTTCGGGCATCGAGGCATCTTTGCCAAAACTACATAATATTGTTTTCTTCGTGATTTAATACTTTGTTTGTGTACTGAAAATTGTATTTCTATTTTTAGCAATAAAAATTATATTGTAGATAGATCAAAGAGAATGTTGAGGTAACTGGAACCTTAATTTAAATTATTTTTGCGGGATATAACTATAAAAATAAAAGCATTAAGGTATCGACAAAATTATTTTAGGGGAAATCATAAACATATATTAATAGTAAAAATAATAAAACGGGATTAAACGAGTCATTTGGCAAAATACCTTTTTTCCGACGTTTCGGCTGGGTTACACAAGCCTTGGTCACGGGTTGACTGGATATGGGTAGATTTAATCCCGTTTTATTATTTTTTAATTAGTAATGGAACGCGTAAATTTAAAAACTTATATATATTAATAGTATGTATCTATGTATATCTTCTCGGTTTTATTCCTCAGAAGACGGAAACTATTTAGTGGCCAGACACACACCCACACAATAATGTGGGGTACAGCCACTTTTCACCAAACAGTCCACTTAAACTATCCACTTATTACCCCCACGCACGCTCAACTACGGCATCCGGAACATTATGTAAGAAGGTGCAAAGATTTATAATAATTTACCAGATGATTTAAAAAATCAATGTCACTTTTACTAAAATTTCATATTACAAAATAAAATCAAAGTAAGCTAATATAACAATCTAATTACCAACAATCTTTCGATTCTAATGAAAATTAATAAGAATCTACTATTTCGTCTAATCTTAAAACTTAAATAATAAAGTCACGCACTATATATGTATAATAAGACAAAACACATAATATATTAAATCATTAAAAACTACTTCAATTTTTACTTAACTATTTAATATCAGTTAAATACTACATAATTTATATCCAATTGACATATAATAGTAACTCAACTTATCATAATACAGTTCTAACTTCTTTATTTTGTATAACATTTTCTTATATTGACGATGATCACCGATGAAGTGATTAGCCACTGACCGATAGTCACCTAATAGAACCCATTTCTATTGATTATAAACAGCGCTGGCCGACACAGATATAACCGCCTGGACTTGACCTTGTTTCGATGCCCGTTTTAAATATATCTTTCTACTTACCCACTTATTTTGCTAAATGTATCATTGCAACATTTTTTTAAGCTATTGCATAGCTTTTATCGCGGGCTCTGAGCGCGGCGACCGAATCAAGATATTCCGTAACGAAAATAAAACCTAACAATCGTCTAACATCGTTTCAGCAGACTTCGGCAGTCCGGCGTCACTCGTTTTACCAATAAGAAAGAAAGTATTATCCTACTAAATACAGAATCTATTTTTGAAAACATCCTGTTTGACTTAATAGGTATTTATTATTTGGACGCATTATAATATATATTTGTCATGTTGCCATCACTACCGCTCATCCCCCCGATCGACCTCGGCATGGTCGTAAAACTATAGTTAGGCGGCCTCGGCACGTACTAACGGCCCCAGATGACGATCTCGCTGTCAGGATAGCGAGATTAGTCTCAACGACCTCCCCCAATAGGGCCTCCCTCCAACAGGACGCCGACGTCCCCGGGTTCGTCATCGCCCACAAGGATACACGAGGTATCAAAGAGTGCTGGGGCGCTTCTTGCCCCCACTCAATCGCAACCGCACCCGCATAACGGGGAATTCCCCTCCTGGCTGTGACTCACCTTCGGGTTCGAAAATCACGCCAGTCGAAGGGACGCCCCCGAGAGCGACAACCCAAGCCGAGCCTCCCCCAGCGGGGAGCCCTTGAGCGTTGGGCGCTATATGCGCTGAGGCTCCTTCAGAATCTCGCCCCGAAAAAGCCCGGTGAATCAGTAATGGCTGCAACAGCCAAATACGTTGTCAGTTCAGAAAAAAAAAATCACTACCGTTGTTTATGAACTGTCAGTGTTGTTTGTTTACAAACACTTTCAAATACCTTTTTATTCGTGAAATATTAGTTTTTATTAGGTTTTAATCTCTTTGGTTTTAATAAATATGAATCGCAAGTCAAGACGCAAGTGCATAAGTTGATTTATTTACAAATCAAGTGACATTGACAACGTCACAATGCATATTTTCTTTTTTGGTTTTGACAGTAAGCAATGACATTAGATATTATCCGTAATCTTTTGACAGCATGGCGCGTGACCCGGGTAGCTTTTGACATTGACGTGGAGCTTATTGATATTTATACCTACTACTGAAGTACTACATGGCTTAACGTAACTTAAGGTAACTAAACGTGACTTGGTGGTTTAACGGGATCATTTTATTTGAGTTTTCAATTATTATTTTTAATTTTTTGTATGAAAAAAAATTATTATGTTAAAGATAAAAAAATACATTCGTTATCTTAATCTATATTCTTGATACTTTTTCCCATTTCAATTTAGGCACTATATTCCCTTCCACATTACATAAGTAGTCATAATTTGACTAAAAATGTATACATAGGTGTACCTATGTACAACAGTGAATAGCAGTTGCTGGTGAATAGCTGTACGCGTAAAATTTGTGTATAAAGTGTTTTAAATATGAATAAACAAAGTGCATTTATTAATGAAGCAAGTGATGAAAAAATAGTGAAAGAAAATGAGTGAGTACATGCAATAGCTTTACCGCGGCAGGCGCGGAGTGCCACTGTTCTTTTTTTTTAATGTACAAACATAGGTTTCCGTACACTCTAGACCTAAGTTACTTATTTTTGTTTTTGTTTTTCTCAGTAAGTGATTTATAATCTTTTAAGAAATAAATGTCTAAAACCTAAAAAACCTAAACCTTCAGCAATAGTTAAAAATCGTCAACAGTTGAATAAATACTCAACTATTGTATATGTAAAAACCCTTTCTGCTCCTTTCATTTCCGATGCGATATAATGCAGCGTTATCAGAAATCAAATCAAAAGCTTTGGCAGTTATATTTTTAAAATCATAACGTATGAAATGGACTTTTCCTGCAAACTATGAAATGTTGCAGACAGTATGAAATAGTTACAAATGGCGGACGTGACCGCACCAGAGCTGTGTTGTGTATCAAACGAACTATTGGCGCTCGTTCGTGTCGCGTCGCCAGTCGCCACGTTGCTGCGTCGACACGACTTCCCGGGCTGGACGTATTGTTGGTATATCAAAATGTTGAATCTTTTATTTAATTTACTATCATAAAGCTATTTGTATTTGACAGGTTTTGAATTTATTCTATACGTCGATATTTTGTTTCCACACTTTAGTTTTGTAAGAAAAACTTATAAGCAAGTCAATAGGCACGGTACTGGTACAAAAATATTCAATAAGGCAACTGGCAAAAATGATTATTGATATATTATCTCTGCAATATATTCCAATTTAATAGCATATCCTTTTTTTTAATTTGAAAGATACGTAAATGTTCTATTTATACATTTATGTTATACATACTAAACATCATGCCGGTTTCTAAAAGTGAATAAAAATATTCACTAGCATCAAGGTTTTCATGCACGTACGATGCTTCAGAGTGCTGAAGACTACACCATTTAGAAGAACGAAGTTAAATTGATCGAGATACGTTTGGTACAAGATCTTCCTCTACCGAAATAAAAGGGTTCATTTATTTTTGCTGCATAAATTTGTTAGGTTCACTTTTTTATTCATCCTCATCTTTATTCAGCCGCTTGAATATCGCACTATTTTTGATTTTATCATGTAGGGTTCAGACTACAAAATATTCTCAATGCTTTCATGTATAATTTTACTTCAATGCTTTGTTAGCCTCACCAACACTACTTCCGACAGCAATGATTTGTAAAAAAAAATCGCAGTTGTTCTATTTTGCGATCTTCCAGCATAACTTTGCGGTCTGATACATTTCATTTCCACAAAAACCATAACTATTGTTTTATTTACACTATAACCTTTCGGGTTCCTTGCATTTTTACACAATGTTACATTCGTAACACTGGTTTCAGGTTTTTTTTTTTGAAATTCATCCAACCCATGTCTGATTGAGCGTACACCTCTAAAACAAAGAGTCCTCCATCCAACTTTCAGTCTGATAAGTGAACCTTTTAAATCAAAATAAGCGTTCATGTTTACTGCCTAGTAACAAACAATTTTCCATTAATATGTAGTCCGTGAGTATCAACAGTATACTTCAGGTCACAGTGCTTAATAAAATGAACATGTCTAAGATATACACGTACAATGAATTGTTGCTCATTTTTCAGTGGTTGTGATCATCATTTTTTAAGGGCTTCCTTATCATAAAATTAAAATTAAAAACGATAACATATATAGGATAACTTTGTTGTCCGTCTGTCTGTCCATCTGTCTGTCCGTCTGTCCGTCTGTCTGTCCGTCTGTCTGTCCGTCTGTCTGTCCGTCTGTCTGTCTGTCTGTCAGTTGAAATTATTATCAAATCTACGGTCCCTTGAAGCTGTAAAAAAATCAAGCTTTTAACTCAACACAATAAAAAAATACGGCCATTTTTGTAGCTTATTTTGACATTCACAAATAAATCAAAACCTATGGGGTACTTCCCGTTGTTCTAGAATTATGAAATTTGACACGAAACGAGGTCCTACATCACAACTATAGGAAAAATCCTAAATAAAATATACTGTTATAACACATTAAAAAAATTGTCTGTCAAGACCCTTTTACTAAAGAACGCGTGAAGGTATCAAGTTACAATTAATACCAAATACTTAAGTCTAAGGTCAGTTAACGTTGTAAAAATCAAAAAATATGCCCAAAATACGGTCATTTAAGTCGCACATAAATCAAAACCTATGGGGTACTTCCCGTTGACCTGCACAAAAATAAATAAAAAAACCCAAAGACTGATAATTAAAGCACAACCTGTCAGACTTGATCTCATGATGGAACAATATAATTAGTTTGTACAGATCCCGCGGTGCGCGAGCCAGACTCGACGGGTTTTTTTTTTAACTTATCAAGCTAACCATATAAAATTCTGTTAAATACAAAATTCTGGGAAGTATGGTGTATGGTGAACCGGTTTACTTTGACTGGGTTACGGAATCACTTTAAGTCTAGTAATTTTAATAACGATGACTAATCGTAGTAGGTAGTAAGTAGTATCGTTCTGTTTCTTACCGCGTCTTCTGTTCAATGTTCAGATCGGTATTCGTGAGCTAACACCATAGTCTTATTTGCATTTTCCATCCTTAATGGATTCGATGTGTCTGCCTCCGATGTTGAAATTGTTATGTAAAACACTGATTTTTTTATTGGCAAGAATTCGGTCTTCATATATTATATCTACAACAATCGATTAGATAATTAGAATTTAAAAATGAAATCATTAATTCTCAAAAAAATTACTTGTCAACGTAATAAAAAATATGCAGTGGGTTCTCTAAACAATCTAAAAAAATACCTATAGAAAAGTCTCAATTTGATAACAACATTGATCAACCGGCAGTGAAGTAGATAGGAAAACTGCATACTGTATATGTATACGTGTGTATATAGTATATGTATGTATGTACATTAAATTGACATGTAATCGGGTCACGTTCCCGAAGGTTCCTCCGTTTAAACCCAATCAATACAGGCGCAGTTCGGGATCATCCCTCCGTCTCGGAGCGCCAATTTGTTCGCTGTCATCGCCATACAGATGTGTATCGGTGAACTCGAGCGTTTAGGGTAAAACAATAGATAAATAAAAAACAGACAAGCGCGTGTCGTACTCTCATTAAGTTAGGGTTCTTTAGAATAAGAATTATTGCGAATGTGTGAAAAACTCGTTAGTAAGTTTAAAAAAAAGTTTTCTTTAAATTTGTCAACTTTTTTGGAGGTGAGAAATTACTTAAATGAGTCTGAAAATTACAACTGCTGATTTTTTTTTTATTTTGAAGTTTTGATAAGTAGGAAGTGAAATCATTTTCAAATATTTTCAGAGTAATGTTTGTGTAAACGTGAGCTTTTTTGGCATCGCACAACTTGTGAACTAATAGACCTATTTGCTTCTTCGACATTTCAATTGTTTCGTCGACACCTACTAGAATCAAACTGATTAGTTTTTCAAAAATATTAAACCAGTGGTTAGTATTTTATTCATTACCAACATTTCTTTTTATTTATAATTTTTTAATAAATTTTTCGATTCCGATAAAACTAAGTTTTGACGCTAAGTGTTTTGGGTGCTAAGGTCAAATATTTCATTAATTTTTTTTTTTATATTTGAGATGACGGAGCTAATAATTTTTGAAAAAAAAATCTTGATTTCTATGAAACTAAGTTACTGTTGGATTTTCGGGGGTAGTAGATTCAAATCCTTTATCATTTTTGAAAATTCAAGACAGCGGTACCAATATGGAAAACTTTTTAAATGTTTGTCACTATTTCAAAAGTTCAAGGCAAAGAGTACAGTTACGTTCAAGATGATAATCTAATTTGGTGCGCATTGCTATACCAAAATTCTTCGATAACAAAGTGAAGTGACGTGTACGGTAGTTGCGTGTATGGTAGTGACGTGTACGGTAGTTGCGTGTATGGTAGTGACGTGTACGGTAGTTGCGTCGGGCCAATTTTTTGTTGATTTTAAAAACACAAATTAATAACCTAAGTAAGAGGAAGGGGATCAAAAAATTTACAACTTTGTAAGCTAATTACTAGCAAAATATGCAAAAAAAATAAGCAAAAATAATCTTGAGAACCTTAAAATAATTTTCGAAATCCCATTCAACGACACTTGTCACACTTCTCTTTGAATTTTTTTTTATATCACGTATATTCAATGTCTTAAGATGAATTTTGATAACATTGTAATTGCAGTATTAAATATAGGTAAAGATATTATTATTACAAAGCTATTCCTTACGTAGTTCTGTCCTTACACTTTATTCCCATGTCTGTGTGATTCCGGCTGGAATTAGAATCAATTTTTTTTTTTTTTTTTTTACACTACTAAGGTGGCAAACAAGCACACGGTCCGCCTGATGGTAAGCGATCACCATGGCCTATGGACGCTTGCAACACCAGGGGTATCACTCACGCGTTGCCGACCCTTCAAAAATCCAATAACTTCTTTCTTGAAGAACCCCATACTGTAGTTCTTAGAGAAAACCTTGGCAGGGAGCTCATTCCACAACCCAAGCGATCGCGGGAGAAAGTTTCTCTGAAACCACTCTGTACGTGACCATTTCGGTACTAAATTGTGAGAATGCATTCCCTGCCGATGGCGAGCGGCGCGATGGTAGAAAGTAGGCGTTGGCATCATTCGAACAATTCCTCAGAACACAATCCATTGTACAAGCGGTAGAACACACACAGGGAGGCAAAATCTCTCCTCAGACTTAAGGGTTCGATACGGAAAGTGAGTTTGGGATCGTCGACAATTCTCACAGCCCGTCGTTGAACCGAGTCAAAAGGTCCAAGCTGGTATCCGGGTACACCCGCCCAGAGATGGCAGCAGTACTATGGAGCCGAACTTGCGATTTTTTAAGCAGCAACCTTTGCCCCGACGTGAAGTACTGCCTCGCTCTTTTGAGTACACCTAGTTTTTTGGACATCAGCTTCACCTTATCTTGTAAATGGTCTCGGAACTGGACATCGCTGGAGACGTCGACACCAAGGATTCCAATGCTCTTGGAGATGGATAGGGGAGTGTTATGGAATTGTGGTACTACAGTGAATTGGGTTTTCTTAGCGGTGAACGCGCTGACTTGTGTCTTTGTAGGGTTGAATCGGACCAAATTTACCCGTCCCCAGTCAGAGACTTTGGACAGCGTGGTCTCGATTTGAGACACAAGTTCTCCGCGGTTTTCCTCTACAACGGAACGAGAGATATTTGCACGACCCGTGTAAAAAGCGTCTCCAGTACTGTCATCTGCATAGCAATGTATATTGTTCATGTCCAACATGTCATTAATATGCAGAAGAAACAGCGTAGGAGACAGCACAGAGCCTTGCGGGACACCAGCATTAATTTCCATGCTATCAGAGCAACTACCGTCAACTACGGTTCGTATGCGTCTGCCGGACAAAAAGCTAGCCACCCATTTGCACAAACCCTCGGGCACTCCGTAAGATGGCAACTTCGATAGAAGACCCCGGTGCCAGACCCGATCGAACGCCTTCGCTATATCCAGGCTACATGCCATTGCCTCCCCAACTCAGCGCAATTTTATCTTCTTTGGCATTATTTTCTCCTTTTTTTCAAAACTATCATCACCATTGACTTAAATTAATTTAAACTTTATTAAAATAGAAAATACTTAATTAATTACCTAAAACCTAATAATAAACAATGTTATGTTTCACATTTTATTCAAAATCCTAAGATTTTCTTTTGCAATAATTCTTCATTTTATGAATAAATTCGCCTCAATCGCACAATAGAATAATCTAGATATAATTTGAAAGAAAACTTCGCAAAAACGGATGGTAAAAAGCATCTGTCGAGTAAAAATGTAAATTGAATTCATTTATGTAATCCATCAAAGTCTGGTGAGAACCACGCGCCATTACTCTTGTTTCTGAGAAGCTATCGTCGCCGTCGCCGAGTGCAGAGTACCGAGTGCTGGAGCTGGAATGTATTAAAGCAATCTAAGAACCGACCCCATGACGTATTGTTGTTTTAAACATTTTTGACAGCCCTCCCACTTTTTTATTTACGCATTTATCATCTAGAGTAGGTTTATTAATCTATATACATAAAAGTAAACTGATTGACCTCCTGGGTCTAAGAACTTGAAATTTAGTACAATGATTCTTGTTGTATCACTTAGAAAGGATTTTGTAATATTCATTCCCGAAAAAGGTAAAATGACCGTTAGAAGTTTTTATAGAAATAGAAATCCATCATTTTTAAATCTAAATGCATAAAATTTGGCATTTGGGGGCTTTAGGTCGAAAATTAAGATTGACGTGTCACTATTTTTAAAATCAGCCCCCAGAGAGAAAATAAGAAATTAAAAAGGGTTTCGATATTTTTGTAGGTAAATCCACATACAGTTAAAAGTTTTTTTTAAAAAAAGTCCACGCGGACGAAACGGAAATAAGCTAGTTTTAAGTGAGGAGGGTGCTTGAACATATATTGTTAAGGGCAACAGGAGCAACGGCTTGGCAAAAAAAAAACAAGATGGCGGATTCAAATTGGCGGTCGAAAAAATTGATCCGGCTAAAACTTTGCATCCAGAGGTTTTCGGGGTCGCGAATATTGAGTCGATTTTCGATTTTCAGATGGCCGCCTGGGGAAATATCCAGGGGTGAAAATGATTTCTGGGGGATTTTATCTAAACGGTCCCGTGAGCATGAGAAAACTGCCAGATCTTCATACTGTTTTACTGTTTTTACAATAGAGCACACAGAGAGAAAAGATATTGTTCGAATTAAAAACCTGTTTATTAAAATGCGTTAATAATAAATTTTATTAATATCAACATTTTTTCTCTGGCAATGACAAAACAATATAATTTTTAGTACATTTTATTAATTTCGTAAACTAATAACTACAACATAGTTTTATTACTTTCCGAAAATAATAATTTGTACTTATGATTACAAAATTTTTATAATCCTCTAAAAGAGAATCCTATAAAACTTTTCTCGAATTTTGAGATCAACATATAAAGCTTTCTAAAGATTACAAAAAGTTTTAATAAAACACTACTTGTCATTCCAGTGAAGGCCAATTAACGTTTACAAACACCTTTCTAAGAATTAGTGAAGTTTACTAATAACAAACATCATATCGTATCGCTACGAATCAAGGTTGATGTCACGCGTCCTACATCGCGCTATTGAAGTTTCTTCGATAGTAACCATATATACAAACCGAATCGCGAGTGATGTAGACCAAGGCGTCCTCCAGGCATAACTCCTGACCAGGCGGGAAATTTCCGTTTACCGCCGCTTTTCAGTTGGTGACCTTATGAGCAAATTTGACGCACTTTGAGCCACAGCCCTTCATCTACTAGGTACACAAACCAGTGGTTAACCATCACAGAGGTTTATCAGTGTGCCTTGTGTAAGTTTTTAACGCTACTATCGCGTTTGCGTCAACGAAATACATGTATAGAAATGAAGCGCCTCTAGCGGACGCGTGTTGACACGGTTTTTTCTCACAGGACTTTTAACTAATACGCTAAAACTCACACTAGGCACACAGGACCTATCGGTGTAAACGCTTATTATAAGCGTGCTACGTTATATCATTCCAAAAATTTTTACTTGTTTTTAGTAAACAACACTGTTATTCCAACAAGACTAGTTTTATTCCTGTTAGTAAGTACGATAAGTAAAACTCATTGGTAACCGTCAGTATAATTTACTTGTCCTCGGAATGACTAATATTTTAGTGATTACAAGTATTATTTACTTGTGGCTACTAAAGTTTTTTCTTCGTGAATTAAGACATACAGCAACATATTTGTTTGTTGGAGGTGGTAGGTACGGAACCCTCGGTGCGTGAGTCCGACTCGCAATTAGCCAGTTTCTTGGAAATCTCTTGAGTATCAATATAAACCGTCACGTAGCGCATAGGCGTCGTGATCTAATGAATATGACATGAATGTGATGAACTGATGAAACCTTAACGACGTCGTTAAATATTTCTTTTTGCTCAAAGAAAATTGACGGGATTGATCTGCTCGCTAATAACTAAATGTACATCAAATATTCTTTGATGTAATACGTGGCATGTTCCAGCATTGGTTATTCATAGTCGTATACCTATTGCATTCTGAACGCCAAAAAGAAGATTTAAATATCATAATTATTTTACAAGACGAATACATTATGTATGACATACAGTGTGCCAAATTTAAGTTGGTACCATTAGAATATAACCACAGTACGAGTATAACCATTGTTTGTTATTATGATATTGATATATAAGAGGATGGGTTTGTGTATCTTGATTGTTTGTCAATTTATAACTCAAAAATGGCTGAAACTTCTATCTAAACGTAGTCCAATATTTTCAGTTTCGTATAAGCTGTAATATATTGACGCGGCTTAGCGAGGTGCCAAAGTCATTAAACACATGATTATATTAAGTGACTTAAATGACATTCAATGACATATAACAACTTCAGCACTCAAATATTCTGAGAAAGGAACATTTTGTAGACATTTATGATTAGTTTGTTTGACGTTTCGATTGGCTGCCGATACCTCATGCATAGTAATGAAACAGCCGTCAGCTGAGACAGTGTTCCATTAAATATGAATTGATCGACGACGGAAAAATGTTTATTCAAAATTAAGGTACACACGCTATTGTCGATATTATATCAGTTTTTTTTTTTAATATTTATATTATGTTTGTCTTTGAATAATTTGATAAAAAATGTTTAAAGTTCTATGAAGTAAAAACCTTGCACACAGTAAAGGTAAGTATATCTTACTGAAAATTATATGATCATATGTATCTTTTAAAAAAGATATCTAAATAAGTAAAAGTTAAAAATAAGATTTTGCGATAAAATCTTAAAATTAACGCAATCACGTTGTTTTTTTTATATAGCATTGTTAGGATAATTCGAAATGCATGCAAAATCACACAGTCCAATCAGATAAGGAGTAGTTGGTCAAATTGACAAAATTACAGATTCCGATAAGCTAAGGAGTAGTTGGTCAAACTTGACTTAAAAGATTTGAGGCAAACGAACATACAACATTTTTATATTAATAGTATTGATAGCACCGTTGCGAGTGAGCCTCCCAAACTAATGGCGTAGATTTGATCCCAGCACAGGACAAGCATTTATGTGTGGAACATTTGCGTTTTTTGGTTGTACAAATGTTTTCTATGTACCTATGTTTGTATTTACAAACTAAAGTTTAGGACCAGACGAGGACGGAGGTCTGGTGTGACATGTCCAAGAATGTTTATGTAAAGGCAATAAGCAAGCTAAGCAATTGCAAGCTATGTTTGAAATGGTACACGGTTATAAGGTCCTAAATGTCTAAACTGAGCTGAGCTGTTGAATAATAAACAGTCACACAGAGTTTTTTGTTATTTTTTGCAGCCTTATTAATACAAATAAAAGACAGACATACTTTCCGACTTAATGATATTATAATAATACATCGCAGTTTCAAATTATTTGTGATTCTCATATTCCACATGAATTTATTTTCACGACACGTCTCTGAAAAAGAAGAGTCATACGATCCTATAAAAGACTTTGATGGATGATGGAAAAGTATTCAATTTGCAATTACTTTCCACGCATGCTTTGTACCAATACTCAATGTTTGCCGAATTTTATCGTTTATAGCTGCTGTTAGGTGTGGTGAGGGTACGTCGTTTGTGTTACGTTACATTTGTACAAATTATGTCAGAACAATATAAAGATATATTTACCACGTATTTATCTACTCTCTTTCTTGTTCATATGGCTGGTATTAATTTTGCAATCGATTTTTAACCAACTTTCCGAAGAGCTAAACACAAAAAACTATAAATATAGCTCGGAACCCGATGATATTCAATTCAAATTCAATATTAAATAGTTTGTTTCAGGTTTCATTGAGTTTTAACAATCAACAAAAAAACCCAACCAAAAAGCTTTGTCTAAAATGAAGAAAAAATATTATTGATATAAGTACTACCAGAAATTTCAGTGAATTTGTTTTCACTTTTCACTTCAACTGATGACGATAAATGGTACTAGCCATTTTCCAAATTACATAAAAGTGCCAAAAGCAGGTGTCATGGTCAGTATTAAAGACCTTGGACCGATCATATATCGATGGAAATTACGTGAATGAAATCAAGTGCAGAAATGGTTAAAGTTTTTCGGTGATGCATTTCAAATTTTTTAATCCAGTGGACCATGAAAGCCCGGCTATAGCCAGGGAATTGAAGCTTTCAAGATGTGGTTTTCTATACAGATGCTAAGAATGCACTGGACTGCAAAACGCACTACGTTTCGATTATTTTCTAGTTTAAAACGATATTGCGGTCCACGATCTATTAAGAAAGGATAAGAAAAACAAACAAAAGGATGGATATTTGCTGAAAGTATGATTGTCAGGGAACCACGTCAGAGATCAATAATCAGATGGCCCTATATAATATCTAGTCAGGATTATGATGGGTATATATATATATGCACATAGCTATCAAAATGAAAGAAACGTCTAGTCTATGCTAATATAATTACTGTCGTTGAAACGCAGGAGGTGATACACGAAACAAAAGTTATATTAAATACGTCGTACATTTTTAAAGTCTTAAATAATGTTAATAAAACGGATGTTGCCACAATACGTTTTGTTTATATCTTGCCAAAATACGTTTTGTTTATATCTTGCTACGATAATTTTGTTTTGTTTCCGACATTTTGTTACATAATTATTAATTTTAAAATATTAACAATAATAATGTTACACGCCTATGAATGATTTAAAAGAGTTAAATAAAACCTTTTTCTACAAAGAAAACCAATTTTAATAACTAGACTAAAAATATATTGAAGTAGTACGTTTAGTGGATGACGAAAGAGGGAAGAAAATCTGAGACACGTTTTCTAAAAGCTGGGGCGGAAAAATTGCCCGAAGCCGGAGGTGCCCTTTGATAGCAGTTGCTGAGCAATTACAAGAGACAAAAAGCAATTTACTTTTGCCGCTGGCGTTTCTCCCTCAGTGTGAGACATCGACGCCTACGACATCCTGTACATGACTCGTCCTAGATCTAATATGTGTGATTTATATGCAATAAAAATTATATAATGTACTATTCTAGATAATTAACAATTTTATTGTTCAAGGTAACCTTTTAAAGACGACAATTAGAGATACAAAATCGTCTGTACTACTCGCAAAATTAAGAATAATAATGTACGTGGGTATGTGACCCTGAAGTACATACATACATACAATTATAGTTATAATGTACGTGGGTGTGTGACCGTGAAGTACATACATAAAAGTATACTTATGATGTACGTGGGTGTGTGACGGATTTTCGAATGCGATAGTTAAAACAATTTAATATTTTGTATTTATTTATTGCTGTTTGTTTAATTTAATTGTCGTAATTATAATAATGACAGAAAACGGAATGAAATTTTGTATTATTACTTTTTAAATATATACACTATACGTAAATTGAAACGAAAAAATAAGAAACATAGTCACAAACGTTCTTGAGATGTTATTACAATGATACTTACATATACTTACCACTGACCTCATGACACTGTAGAAATATATTATTAAATCGATTTGTGTCAGTAAAAGAACAATTAAATTATTGAGAAAAATTTAAGAGAGTTAAATATTTGAATATTTGTATATTTACACTTAAACATAAATATTTATATCTCAGATATTAATATTAGGTACATATCAGCAATAGGAAACTGCTGAAATGGACATGACCCAATTTAGACAAAACCCGATTGTACTCGGCACGGTTCGGGTATCGAAAACCAGCAAAAGTAGCTCCGTAACCGCCTCCATATTGAATGGCATGCCTCGCGTCCGCTCTGTGATAAATAAATTATTAAAAATATATAAAACGCATATTAAAGACAATTTAACGTGATATGAACTTTTACAAATTAAGTGAAAACTCAAAAACGCTAATTTGTGAGTGCGCTACAAAGGGAAACCAGCTGTTTTGGAAATACTTCACTGGGCTTTCGAAGGAACCTTTTTTCTTTCCCACTTTGTTTTTATCCCTCACACAAAGTTTACGTTAAAATCAATGCATTAATATAAGACCACCTCAGAATTTTATTCAACCCTTTTGAATAAAAAAACAAATTTTTATATCCGTCTATAGTATATGACGGAGTTGTGCCTGAACATACATAAAATGTATATATAAACATCCCAATTGAGAACCTCCTCCTCTTTTGAAGTTGGTTAAAAACAGTCAGGTCTCTGAAATGAATGCGCATGGACACCATAATGTTATTATAAGATTTTTTGCGTTCTTTTGTCGTTATAAATTATTTTCTATTTTGATGTTATAAATTATCTAACGAGATGCATTACAGGGTTTATTTTTAGGACCACATTTCTTTATTATCTTTTCTTATCAGCTTGTACAACTTTAATTTTAATCTGTATGCTGATAATCTACAAATTTAACTGCCTCACAGTCCAAGTGATAACAAATATTTGTAAAACGCATTATTAGCTGTATGTCCTAGTGAAATAGTATTACCTTGAACTATACTTAGTCAAAAATTATGAAATAAGGATCGAACAAGTCCAGGTCATTTCCCAATATCAACCTGCAATTACCATTTTGGGTGTTTAAAATGTAAAGCTGAACCTCAGATTTGTGATACCTACACGTTCTGGAAGGTATTTTATTTTATAAACATCGATTATTATGTAAAATAAGTACATGCAGTGTCAAGTCAACACTAGCAGCAGCAACTGTACGTGACTCTGGTTTTATCTAAGCTATGCAGATGCTCGTTACGGACCATGTTTGTTTATCAAGGCTGAATATCTTAATCATAGTTTTTTAATTCCACCATAATGCATGGGTCCCATGTACACTTATACACGTATAGTGCTTATCTAATTAATGCGAAGCACGTTGATTATAGCTTTTGGGAATACCAGTAATTTAAAGTAATTAAAAAAAATATAGAAGGCCTAGTTCCAAACCTGTACGAGATATACCCAAAAGAGTTAATGATATAATTGGAAAATGCTTCTAAGACTCTTATGTTTATTAAGGCTTACTAATTCAACAGCTTGCAAATAATCGCCTTGGAAATTAAAGAAACTTTACAAAGAATTTGTTAAATACAAAGCTGGAAAATTTCCGTTGAGTAAAGACTAAAAATGGAATTCATCTAGGTACTTGTAGATAATTTATCAAAGTCAGTCGAGAAACTCGGGCGATTACTTATTCCAGCTGTACAGTAGGTAAAGCGAAAAAAACAGTTACGTTCTCTAAACAATTGTTAATTTTAATAAAATACAAAACCTAATTTTCTTAGTACTACATCGCAGTAAACATGTAAATGTAACATATTTTATACTTCTACGCAAAATGTATTTAATTATAATTGACTTGTTACAAAAGGCCATATCTGCCAAACTGCTAGGCAGCAGTCTCCGAGCACATCAGCTAATACAAAACATATCCTAAGCAGGAGTCTCCGAGCACATCAGCTTATACAAAACACATCCTTAGCAGCAGTGTCCAAACAAATTAGCTAAGAGAAAACACATCCTTAGCAGCAGTCTCCGAGAAAATTAGTTAATACAAAAACATCCTTATCCACTTAAAATCACATAATGTTGTAATTACAAAAGTGAGTTTGTTTGTTTGACCTTCCTTTTCATCGTCACAGAGTATCCAGTTGAGCTGAAATTTAGCACTGAGAGACAGAAAGGAGATGGAAGATGACTTTTTAACCGACTTTAAAAAAGGAGGAGGTACTCAGTTCGGATGTTTATATGGTTTTTTTATGTTAAAAATTCTTTTTCAATTCTTTAAATGGGGTTTATTCCGAAATGTTCCTATTTAAATTTCATTTAGATCTAATGATGAGTTTCGGAGACAGACAACGGAACTCTTCAAAAAGTCACAGCAAATCAACCGCGACTGCTGCTATCGCAAAAATATGCATTGTTTACGCAATCACACAACATTACATCACGCCTGTGAACTCGAAAGCAATTTGTTACTCAAAAGTATAAACTTTTTAAAAAACAAAACGATGCAGTAAAAAGGTAAAATGAAATAAGTAATTATTTTTACCTTTTTAGTGCATCTACTTGAAGCCGGTGTTTTTATTGTTAAACATGTTTTTAATCCTGAAAAATCCAGAAATTCCCGCAGAAGTAACTATAACCGTGGATATCGGCTTAGTTCTATGGACTAAGCCGATATTCGAAGTTAGCGCGGGCAGAGTAGCTGGTAAAAGCTAGTTATATAACTTGGCTACAACGCCACGACCGACAGCGATTGAATCACATTTCTACGATCCATTATATCGAAAAAGTAAATAGGTAAAATATCAATATAGTTCAAGTCAATATTTAATAGAATCTCATGTCATAAAAAAAACCGAATATCATAAACTGAGTATTTTATCTCAATGTCATAAACTCGTTTACTTGCAGTTATTTCCCAACATCACCCAATTTGTTCTATTTTTTCGTACATGGACCTACTTGCGTTCTATACATTGCATAATTAGAATCCTTGCAGTGTAAGACAAGGTCGCATAAAAGTAAAAGTTTTTGTGCAAATTTTAAGCTTATTCCACAACCTAAGTGATCACTTAAGCGTACAACTTATTCAGTGTTGTTCCAATATTTATTATGTTCTGATTTTAAAGAGTATATCGTAATTGGTAATAATGATAATTACTGAATGCATTTATTAGAGTTTATTGTTATTTTGGGCATAAGCTATAATTCACAAACTGTTTTAAAAACCTTTCGAAAACCACACCTTAATTCCTATCTATCACAGCACCATTTACACTCCTATTTGTAGCTCTGATCCTATCGAACTAACTGCAAATAACTTCACCAGCGGCTTTCTAATGTCACCTTGATGCAACGGAATAAATGTACTTATCTGTAAACCTACGAGACTCAAACTGTTCTTATTTTTTATTTCAAGAACGAACGAAGAACATCTTGAAATAAAAAAAATCAGTTTCTCTTCAGAGTCTCGGAGGGTTACAGATAAGTAAATTTATTCGGTTGCATCAGGGTGACCTTGGAAAGCCGCCGGTGAAGTTATTTGCAGTTACTTGTAAAATACAGCCTGCTTACATCCAAATACATTCGACAAAAATAGAAATATATGAAAATTTAACATGTCTTTATTTCTGAAAACCCCACAAAACACTGCATCGTAACAAATGTTTTTCTCCGCAGCTGGAGCACATAATTATTAGTTGTAAAGTGGAGGAGTGAAAAAACAGGGCAGGCCCCATATTTCTGAGTTCCGCAAAAAAGCTGAAGTCAGGTCAGGTGAAACAATAGCTTTTCTGTTACGGATCAGAGAAGAGTCCTACAAAACAGAACGTAGTGTTTAATTGTAGGACCAAATTACAATAATTATTTTAAGGGCGTTGTTTAGCACAAAACAAAATAATAATTAAAATAAAATAAAAAAAAATAATACCTTTACCATGTAAAAATGAATATTTTACCACAATGGAAAATGAATACCTGTGCGACGTCAAATCACTTTGTTTATATATATTATACAGGTCAGCGATAAAATAAATACCTGTGCGACGTCAAATCACTTTGTTTATATATATTATACAGGTCAGCGATAAAATAAATACCTGTGCGACGTCAAATCACTTTGTTTATATTACAGATCAGTGATAAAGCTTCGCGTATATACATGTGTACATATATCAATGTAAATATGACAAGGAATGTCAAATTCACAGAGTTATGATGCCTTTGATTTTTAACTGTTATCATTAATTTTATGTCGCTCTTGGGTACTATGGGTGCCTTCTTTTTTAATATAAATAATGTCTGGTCTGTTATTTTCTACTCTTGCATCCGTTTGAATGTCAATTTCTTATAATATTTTTGCCTTATCATTTTCAACTTTCTTAGGCTGTAACATTTGATGTTGCCACCATAGATTACATATAAGAAATTTACGTTTTTTAATTAGTGACCAATATGTATATTTTACAATAATATTATGTTTATAGATATATCATTTTTTAACCAACAATATGATGAATATTTATTAAGTTAATTTTTGTAAATAGATTTTGCATGTGTTTTGAATACTATATAATAATAAAAATAAAACTGTTATTTTTATCTTAATACTTTATAGTATTAATAATATTATCTTTTATTTCAGACATATATACCGCCATATTCAATAGCATAATGTTGAAAGTATCTTGAATATTTTTGAGGCTTTTACCACCTTCTTCTATTTAATTATACAGTCTGTCTATATCATTTTGTTTCTGATGAACTCCAAAGTATTTCCTTGTTTGCCGATCAATATCAACCAAATAATTTCCTTTATAGTTAATTATTCCGAACGCTTGAAATATCCCATTACCTAAAAAATAGATTTTATTATACACATTAATAGTCGAATTGCATAGTTGACCCAGGTTGCTAGGTATAACTATTACACAAAGCGGGGTTGGCAAAGTCGTGGACCAGACAACGTGAATATAACCTCTCGCGGGCAGGGGCTGCGCACCCTACACACACTACACTACAGTACACTATTAAATGTTTAAAAAAGATATGACAAAATTACACTGCCTTCAAAAACCCGCTAAAAAGTAAACTTTCATTGAGCTTTAAGTGTTTTCTTATCTTGGAAGTCGAATGCCATTTGCAGCAAAGATAAGAGACTATAATTTTTATAATTTTTTTTATATTAATAAAAAAAAAAAAAATTTTAGTGAGTTTTAAAGATGGTGTAATTTTTTTTTATTGGTACTTGGACATACATTTAAGTTGTTATCAGTGGGAAGGAAACCTTATTAATTAAATAGTTTAAGGTTCTTCAATGAGAAAGTGATTTGAAATTTAAAGAGTTGCCAATGCGCGAGTTTTCCTGTGAATTTGTTAAATTTCTGAATAAGTTGCAAATGTCTATAGGCTACGGCAAGAGATTAGTATCACATAGGCTATTTGCCACCTTAGTGGTTTAAAATCGATTCACGATCGGCGAAGACATCATACAAATACACACATTAAGTTCCTCTTATACGGCGCTGTTGTTTATAAACGTATCGTTATTGTTTATCAGACACAGTCGAGGATTGAAATAGTCACGGTAATTTTAGTTGAGGAGGGGCTGTGGAGTAGGTCGGTACCTTAAAAGATATCGTCGAAAAGCTTTAGAACTGTGGTTGGTAACAAAAGACAAATACGTAAAAAATCCAAGGTGCGTTCGTTCCTGTCTTACCTAAATATATAATGGCACTCCCGGCACTCCCGGCACTCCCGGCGCGGTCTCATTAATATTGCAGCGGATAATTGCACGCGCCGCACGCTAGCTCTTTACGACACGCCCGGTGCCTGCGATTTATGTGGCTTTTTTTTTGGGTAAAGAAAAAGTAGGTAGGCAGTTCATTTTAAAACAAAAAAGTCTTGTGTTCCTTTGTCAATTCAGGTGACCATGTGCCAAAAGATATGCCATAGAGTCACTTGCGGTACAAGTAATTCCCTAGGGAACTTTCGGTCGGGATATGAGGTACTGTAAAGTCCTTTCACCTATCGCTGTACAAAAGAAATCAGGTCAATTGACTGAATATCAACAAACAGACTTTTTTTAATTAGGTAGGACAAAATAAATACCTTTAATTATTGCTAATTTGCTTACGACGTTTTGCAATATACAATACGTGTCCTTTGATTAAACAAAGGTTAGTCTGGCTGTGGCTAGACTACGTTGATTAGACCACTGTTTGCATAATTTGTAACAAGACAATTTGTCACTTTGAAAATAGGTAATATAATGAGATAAAATAATAGGTATGTAAGGAATGTAGGTATTAAATATTATAACTGCCATATTTACCTTAGTAAAAAAGTTATTTTAAAGAATTAAACCGACTTCAAAACTGCAATTTATTTAATGAATATTTCACTTAAAAGGCAGAAATAAAAGTTTTATTTTTTGAAAGATCTAAAGTAAATATGCCCATTTTTTTTGAGGTGAGTGCCTGCCTTAATATTTGAAATTAACGTTGTATACTTAAGTCTCCGGTCGCTTAGTTGTAAAAAAATGAAGCTTCTAAGTCAACGCAATAAAATAATATCATTTTTGTTGCATATTGTGAAAAAAATAAATCAAAATATATGGGGTACTTCCCGTTGACATTTGTCAATAGTCCTGAAATTTGGCAAAAAATCCTAACCTGTAAGACTGGATCTCATGATGAAAGAAAGCCACACTTGACCGGTTTCTATATTACTTTTTTATTTCTTCATTTTGAAATTTCAGTTATAATTGAACTTAATGAGTTTTTTGTTCGAGTACCTTTACTCAATTATTTCTTTGTCTTTTACTTGTAGTTTAATATGAAATTATAGTATCTACTATGATACATGGAGTGTTGCCATCTAACGATTACCATATTAGTTTGTACATTGCTAAGCCACTTTTTGTAAATTGCTAAGCCACTTGCTGTAAATTGCTTAGCCACTTTTTGAAATTTTAGTTGAGATTGTTAAGTTTGAGCCTAACTGTGTGCAAACATTGAAACAACATGCATAATGACATGTTTTAGAATTACAATTACACGTTTTTGAGCTAACGACACGTTTCCCTCGTGACTGATGCACATTTGACTATCTTTTTGCAATCCGACTTTTAGTTTTTGAGATATGCGCGGCCTAACTTACATACATACACTGATTAAATTTGGCACACGTTTTCAGAAATTGTTATAGACTAACATATACAAAAACTGTGCAATTCTGGCAAAATTACATACATAAGGGTCGAATTGACACCTCCTTTTTTGAAGTCAGTTAAAAAATCATTTAAACTTGGTTTAAATAAACGTCACCATTTCAAAGAAAATAACATTCTTGTGAGAAAAAGCCTGTGTAGACCTTTGTTATGTATACTAAATATAAAGAAGTAGAAGGGCTGAAACACAAATCGCTGGAAGCGAAATGTTGTCTTTGATCCAGCTCCCGGTCCGACCCGCGCTAACAAAAACGTAATTTTCGTCCCCGACGACTCTTCCACCCCCGCCATCGTCTCAACAAATACCCGCTCAAAGTATTCTGCCAAGCCCTTGCAATGACTGACACGCCGTCATAAGTTTGTAATGAGGTAATCGCATACATAATCTACAGGTAAAATTAACAAGGGAGTTTTATGAAGTCGCGAACTTGACCGGAGTGTTTTTTTTAACTTCTGTCTCGTTTGCGTAAGCGAAATAAACGTTTAAAATTAAAGCCTCTAGTGGACATATTTTAAAACAATCTGTACTCAGGGGACCGTAATAAACAATATGCTACTGAGATAGTAAACTAAAAGCCACCGAGATTCGGCCTCCAGCGGGAAAAAATATATTTACTTAAATGATTATAGTATGTTCACTGCTTGCATTGATTTGTTTTAGATCAACACAATAAAATCTTTTTAACTTTCACTTTGCATGTCAGGGTGTGGTCCGGATGCCGGGTGCAACAAACATAGAGATGTGTGTTAATAAAATTAAAATTACATGACAAAACGTATACTTAGTAGTGACCTTCAAAGAGTTTCACCAACTTTGAGCATTTGTAACGTTCGTCGTCGGGGAGCCACCTAGCGGGGGACCGACGCAAACTTTTTTCATTCCGTGCCTTCGCTAAATATCTCAACTTCCTTCTGACATTGTCGTGTTTGTGTTACAACGACATTCGCAAATATTAAACAACTAAGTATTCAGAATCCTAATAACTTGTTCTGTCTTTATTTCCCTAACATTGATTATATTGTACGCAATAGATTCGCGGGCGTGGGTTGTAAGGATTTTGAAGTATGCTGATAAAAAAACTGAACAATGAAGTTCACAATACAAACCTCACACAGTGTAGGTCTACACATAGATACCTAAATTTATGTTTCTTCTCGTGTACGTGTAGCAAACTATAATTAGTTCTTGTTCTAGAAATATTACAACAATAACATTATCTTATATTTATTAGCACTTTCACATTGTCTCTGTCGCCGTAACAAATGTGCGCACATTACACTACGTACCTACCTTACGTGGAATTTCATTCGAGCCGGTACACGGTACATCCATACCCACCCTTGGATATTGCTTCGACTAATTTTGTTCGGGCATGAATCATGTTTATGGGACAGGAATATTTTTGAATACAAAACTTCTTTGGCGCAGTGTCCTCGGTGAAGCTGAATATTTTACCCCTTGCAATAATATGTATATGTAAGTACCTTAAGGTCGGAGTGTTTGTCGAACGTATGAATTGTTAAGAGAGGAAGCAAGCTTTTTATGTCTTTTACCGTCGTTTGCAACTTTCTATTAAATGTACATTGTTTGTCTCAATCATTAATTCTGAGTACTTAGTTACTTTAACCTCACATAAGATATTAGATTGATCAAAATAAATTGTAAATAATCCTGAAAAAAAACTTAATACAATCTTAATATATATAAATCTCGTGTCACAATGTTTGTCCTCAATTCCTACTCCTAAACTACTGAACCGATTTTGATCAAACTTCGTAAATATCTGTTATTTGATCCAACTTAAAAGATAGGATAGTTTTTATCTCGATATGTCAAGTGCGAGCCGGACTCGGGCACTATAGGTAATAACCAACTTTCGCCGGGTACAGAGGGACGGCAGCGGAACAACGTTCGCCGGGACAGCTAGTATATTATAATATATTAATATATAATATACAATATTATAATATAACTAGCTTTTGCCAGCGGTTTCGCCCGCCCTAAATTTGGTTATCGGCATAGGATTCTACCGGCAACTCCTCAATTATAAAAAAAAACACAGAAGGTTAAATATTTTTAAATAATACGTACCGCCCTTCCTCCTCATGACTGCCCACCAGCCTCACACATCATAAATGCGCGCGCATTACTTGATAATTATTTTGCTGCCACGCTATTTTAAAACTGCGATATCTCCGAAGATATTCATTGAAATCGAATGATGAACAGGGCAATTTTGTTTTAAATTAAATGCTTGTGATGAATAACGTATTTATTTGGATAAATATTAATATCATGTTTATAAAAACACCTTCACAAATAATGCATTATTTTAAAACAAATATGGTAAGCATAAAAAAGGTTATAGTGAGCCAACCTTAAAATATAGACATATGCTGTCGCAGACTTTTTTTAGAACTTTTGTAGGGAAAAAATTCTGTCATACATGATTTTTGCGAAACTCTAACCGGAAGCTCTCAAAATGATAAAAAAAAAACCCCGATTTTGAAACATTTTTCAGTAGTGCTCCGCTCCTATTTATATAAGTGTGATGATAACCCTATAACCTTCCTCGATAAATGGGCTATCCAAAACTGAAATATTTTTTTAAATCCGACCAGTAGTTCCTGAGATTAGCGCGTTCAAACTAACAAACACTTAAGCTTTATATATGAAGTATAGAAAAAAAACCCGATTTTGAAACATTTTTCATTAGTGCTCCGCTCCTATTTGTGTTAGCGTTATGATATATAGCCTATAACCTTCCTTGATAAATGGGCTATCCATGAATATTGAAAGAATCTTTTAAATCCGACCAGTAGTTCCTGAGATTAGCGCGTTCAAACAAACAAACTCTTCAGCTTTATAAATTAGCATAGATAATATATTCAATTGATCAAGAGCAAAGTTCACTTATTTTAGGCTAAACTATATTGCTTTTATTTACTTATTTTTACTTTTTGCTTTTAAATCATTTTATAAATAATATTTTAAAACAGTCTTCCTAAATAAGAAGGAATTATACTACGATAAATAATAAAATATATCTTCATAGAAAACATTTCAAGTGAAACCTGATTTCACTTTATACATATTTAGATCATCTATCGATTTATAAGAAATTTTTATACAAATACAATATTTAACGCCTTATTTTTTTTTTCTTTTCTAGTGTCAAATAGAATTTTAGAAAATGTCTTGTCATAACTCTCTGTCATTTCCTTTTCATACAGATTTCTCAAAATGAATCATTAATCATAAACATTTTTTCATATATTGTTTTTTATTTATTTACTAATTAAAAAGTATTTATATTTTATATATTCTCCATACTAATAAATGAGCTGAATAGAGAAAATTTAATGTTCTCAAATTCAAATGACTTTCCTGTTTTTACAATATCACTAGTTTCTCAAGTTCAAGCTAACACGTAGACGTTTATATATGAATCCCCTAAGCCCAAACCGGTCCCAACACCTTTATGTTTATTTCACAGATCAGTGTCTGAGCTGTTCTCGTCTCGCATAATTTATGACGAGAAACCGAAGTCTGCATAATGTATACGTCACAAATAACATCACCATATTTCGAGTTACTTTCTTCCTACCGCTTATTGTGTCTACGTAAGCCACAATGTGCCAACAGTTCCCCACCTATTACGCTTGTGAGATGGTATAGGGATAGTTTATGCAAGAGAAACATTTGATTCTGATTTGATTATGATTCCATTGATTCTTTGACTAACGATTTAAATCAAGGACGGCTTAACTATCTATATAAAGCAGCTATGTATGTAAATGATGAATTTTTACTTACTTGAATTAGGGGTTGATTTGGGTTTATTTTAGTTAAAATCTATGCTGCAGACATTGAATGACATAATTTATAAAGCAGTCATTTTGACGTACGGAAGAATCACAACAACTCCTTGTGGATGTTGATAACACCACCTTTCCTAATTTGGGGCCAGGCAGAAATATAATTATTAGATTGCAACTTATTAAGATTCAAGTGTTTTATTTGATACTAAAAAGTTTCCAGCTTTCTGCAAAATAAAATAAAATAGCAAAGGAAGACAATAACACTAAGCGAAATAATAAGGAGGTAACAACCTACAAAAATATTATTGAGCCATATATTCGGATATCATAGAAGATGACCGTCCTTAGAGGTGTATCTGAAAACCTACTGTCGGTACGTACGTAAAGATTTCATTTTATGACACGTACTAAATAACTTTTTATTATACGCGATCAAATTTTATTGATACTCTTTTAATTCGATACAGAAACTCAGTAAAAAGAATAACAAGATGAACGGAAATAGATATCTTACTTATTTGTTACTTAACTGAAGTTATGATGTCTATTATTAATTTTTTTGACCACCGGATACTCGAACTCGTGTCAAGTACAAAATGAACTTGTTTAATGTTTCATATTAAAGTTATATCAATTATAAAATGCTGATTAAATCTTTAAAATGTAATTTAGTTTGTACAACTCAAATAATAAAGCAAGTGATAAACATTTTACAGACTGCAAGCTCATAAAAATGGGACTTCTTATCAGACAGAATCAAGATTTCGTTTCCTTCCTCTAGCTCCACAAATCTCTTTACCAAAGCTTTATTTGCGGTTATTTTCCACCCTAAAGCTGAGGGGTGTGCCGTATTTCCCACCTTACAAATAGGAAAATCCGGTCAAGTGCGACTCAGAATTGCATGTATAGGTTTCCGTACTTCCTTTTGTTGTACTATAGAAATTAGATCTACATCTCTGAAAAAATACGACTAAAATAATGAATAACTGATAGAATACACTTAAGTGTTCGATTTCACCTTTCTCTTGCGAATTACTACTAAACATCTTAAATCAAGAAAATTAATGACTGCATCAGCCAACTGCCTAGTCAGTTCAGAAAAAAAAGATTAAATAACTTCAAACCGTCAAAGTTGTGGTGAAAATAAGTAAATGAGTCAACTCAGTGAGTTAACTAAAATAAACCC